>JALGQJ010000006.1:40921363-42364452 GCA_023055345.1 Quercus wislizeni | reverse complement strand
TTCCAATAAAGACAGGATTAAAATTGATGTAAATAAAAATATGATTAAAATCCCAACTAAGAAAAAAAAGCTTAAAACAAAATTAATGCAACAAATGAGAAAGAGATTGGAGAGGATAAGCAGAATGAAATAGGGTGTCTACATATACGTCCCTTTTTGGTGGAATTCATGAATGAGTGAATGCATGTGTATATGAGTGACGAAATGAGCGAACACTGAACTGTGGAAATGTAGTAGGGGAAGACCTCGAATACCTGTGATAGCCCACAAGCCTAGGTATCAGCTGGTAAGTTTGGAACATTAATACAAGACCTTGAGGTATTACAGCAGTATCCGTGGAACTATTAAGCTTAGCCTGTGATCCATGCCAAAAGAAATTTGTAACTTATCATACATGTCAAATATGAATGGATTAGAAAGACAACAGTTTATGTTTTAGTATGGTAAAAATTCTATGCTAGCATGCTATAAGAGCTTAAGGAGGAAGAAATTGACAAATCCTATCTTGCTTCACTACCCATAAACTAAGAGATAGAGCTACTGTATTTCATGTAGTATAAATATCTTTGGGCATTTCTACATAAAGGTTTCTGGACATGTATTTGTGTCTTTAATTATTTTTAATGTGTTTTTGTTTGTTGGGATTTTTTGGGTATTCTTCTTTCAGGTGGCTTTATTCGATATGAATGTGCAGAAGCATCAAGAAGCAATGCGATAAAGATAGAAAAGCATGAACATGCTTAAACCTGAGATGTTGTGCCTGTTGCTCGCTTTCGATGCAATGAACCTCAGATTGATCTCCACCGCAGAACTTAGGAATAAATACGATCATTGGTTGGTAGAATGATCAACCCATGATCATGCTAAACTAAACGACTATGTAAGTATATAAGTAACAAAAAGGATAACAAATATCTACATATAGGACATGATTATCAACCAAAAAAAAAAAAAAAATCTATATATAGGACATGCATGAAAGTCTTGCACTGAGTTTCTTTCTTCTTTCCTATTTTGTTTGCTTGAAATTCTACCAAATTAACATTAATTCTGACACTAATCGTCAAGCATAGATGTTTGCTTGAAACTCTACCACACATTAATTCTGACACTAATCGTCAAGCATAGACAGATAGACTTAAACCTTGTGAATGTGACGCTGCGGGCCCTTTGATTTCTCTGGATAGATATAAATTTTGTAACTTGACAGGGAGTGCAGTAAATAAAAGAAAAAAAAAATTAGTTTTTGAAAATTCAATAGTTGATGTCGAGGTCAATATTGGTTTTTGAAAATTCAATATTTCTACTAAATGATTGATGTCCAGTCAGTTGAAGCACAGTTGTTTTGCTTGATGGTTATTTTATGGTTTTACACTTTTACTTACATTAAAAACAAATTATTTAAAGAACGATAGTGTTAACAGGCACGGCAAAGAAATAGCTTATGCCAAATCTTTTTGCTTTATGTCAGATTTTTTGCTAGCTTTATAAAGGGTGGAGGCAAAGCTAATGGAGCTACCAATTTTTTATTAGTTAAACTCTACCATTAATAGAAAATTATTGGATACTTTAAGAATATTATAAATATGTACTTCCTCCTCTTACATGAATTGTGGGTCCTATTATAAATTTAATTAGTGAGACTTATAATTAATAATTATATGAAAAGAATGGAAAGTACGCATTTATAATACTTCGATAGTACTCAATAATTACCCACTGTTAATAACTCATCCTTAATAAGCACTACTTTACATTACCTTGTTAACATTTTCCTATATTAAATACTACAAACTTTACTTTAGAAGCCTTACAAACTATCGAATGAGTCACAAAAATATATCAAACACTAATTTATTTATTATTTTGTTATTTTGTTGAAGCTGTAAACCTAAAATTAATTATTGGTATAAGCTTTAATAAAAAAAAAATCAGAGAAATTTAATAATTGGATTCGATTGTTTTATTCAACTTTATGATTCAGCTTTGAATTTGATCCTGCGGTAATTTACAACTACAAGTCAAATATATTGAGTCTTGCAGTCGTAGATAGGACTCTATTAATCTTGTGGGTCCTCATTAGGTTGACGTGTTTTTTGTTTTTTTGTTTTTTTCGATGAATTGGTTGACTTGTCTAGATATATCAATTTTCTTACCTGTCAAAATTAAGTGCAACGTATTTAGACGGAAATTTCATTTGTTATTAGTCAAGGTTCATTAAAATGGATTAGGTATTCTGTCCCTCACCAAGTCCTCTCTGTCTCTGACTCAAGTGGCTTGGAATCGCGACTGTGTAGAGTTTGAATATTCTTTGTTGGTGGGAGTAATAAATGGTCTCTGGTGAGATAGAATTCTTACTTGAGTTTTTTATGCTAGAGCATATATTGAGAAACATATATAGCGTTCTGAATGAAATATTAATAATAGGGTTGAATGGAGTTTAGCTAAATCTTACGTACCTTAAAATATTGCGAAGAGAAAAGGGATAGAATAGTTTTAATGGTATTCCATGAAAATACTGCATATTAGAATTACAACAATTAGGCTAGGTTGAACTGACTCTGGAGCTCCAAAGATGAATTATAATCAATTAGTTTTTAGGCCGACTTTTAGTTCATCGTTAGGCTGAGTTTTAATTTACTGATTTCACATTACAGTGGCAATGCAAAACAAATTAGTTACACTGATGAAATCAGGCCACTGCTAGGTTGGAATTTGTGTTTATGGACGGAAGCATTTTACAATATAGTTGTATGAGGTGATCTTATCTAAGTAAACAAAGTAGTCATCTCGGATTCTCAGTTATCATATTGAAAATTATAAATGGGTCACTGTGTACTAAAATTAAGAAATTTAAATTGAATACCTAGTGCAAAATCAAAAATTAACTAGACATTAATTTGGGTTCTGATTATTTTTAGGTTTTAGTAGGATAGATAAGATTGGTTTTTTTTTTTTTTTTTTTTTTTTTTTTTTTTTTTTTGAAGGTATCAATTTGTTGGGTTTTATTCAGCGGGAAAAAAAAAAAAAAATTGGGTTTCTTTTGTCTCACCACATTTCAATCCATGTTTATATGTTTTTCAGCCTCCAATTCAAGATGAGATAGTCAAATCTACGCCACTTTGTCAAATGGCCTCTATGTAGCAACTATCGATGCACCTTGAGCTAGCCCTAACTTATAGGCTACACACCTAAAACTTTGATTGAAACAAGGATCAAGCCCAAATTATAAGTTGAGTAGTGAGTTGGTAGAAAAAAATAAAATATTCCGCAAGGGGAGTGTTTTGTATTTCACTATTTTATGGGAAGGACATTTTGAGTTTAGCAATACATAATTTCATGTTCAATAGTGTGAAATTTTTTTATACAACAATAGGAAAAATTTATATCCAACACCAGAAATTTTCATATTGAACAATAGGAAATTTTTTAAATACAACACTAATGGAGAGCCAAATCATATGACAAACAAAATTAGTGAGTTATACTTTGTCACTTCAATAGTATTTTCAGTTCTCTTATCAATTTATACCAAATTTTTATTAGTTAAACTCTATCATTAATAGAAAATTATTGAATACTTCAGGAGTACCATATAAATACGTATTCTCTCATCTCACATAAATTATGGGTCTCACCATAAATTAAATTAGTGAGACTCATAGTTATGTGAGAGAGAAAAGTACACATTTATGATACTCTGAGAGTATTCAATAATTACCCACTATTAATAACTCATACTTTTCATTATCCTGTTAACAAAATTGGTATGAATTGATAAGAAGACTGAAAAATTATCTTATAAGACAATCTCGATCATGAAACCTCTTTTGCGTGACATATGTGACTTTCACATTTTTAAGAGGACAATTTACATCAGTTTATACAAAAATAACAGCCTATTTTGAAATAAGAATATATTTTTTTCTGTTTTAGTTAATTATTTTTCAAAACACATACTCATATCTGGTTATTTATTATATACTCTATATTATTAAAATATCTTTTTTTCTTAATTTTTTAATCATTTCTCTCTTGTCATACACAATAGTCGACATATACTCTCTTCCTTTACTCTTAAGAAACGTAAAAGATACTAATAAAAATTGTTTTGAATATAACCTAAAGTGCCTCCTAAATTTAGACAAACATTGTTGCCGAATCCTATTTTGTACCACTGGTTCATGATCGTATGCGAGTAAATTTTGGACTAATGCAAATAGTCTAAAATTGGGCATTTAGTGGCTACTGTTTTGGGCCTTTTGACTAAAACGCGACGAAATTCAGATCGTGCACCAGCTGAAGTAGCCCATATTTGTTGACTTGTCTGCTCCCTAGCTGACACGTGGCTAAGAATCAGGTTGCCACATCAGCAGAAGACCACATGCATCTTCCCCCAGCCAAACCTACCCTGTCAACCCATGAATCTCTAATTTGATTGTAGATATAGGAGCTTTTTTTTTTTCTTTTTCAATAAGTGCGGTGGCCCAATATGGTGACCTTATCTTATCTTTTTAACTTGGGCTGCGGGGCCCAATTTAAATTGGTCTCAAAATAAAGCCCAGAACCCAATTTTATCGTGCATGGGTTAGACAAAAGGAACTGTGCCATGGAATTTAGGAGCATAGTAATAATTTTATCAAGTGTCGGTGTCTGCGAGAGTACGACTTGTGTATATTTGCCAAAAACTTTTAACTTTTTGCTTTTTTTTTTTTTTTTTTTTTCTAATATTTTTAACTAAACTACTTTGAAAAATAAAAATAAAAACTATTAACTTTTTGTCACATTCAGTATAAAGGTTACCAAAAATTATACCTTATGATAAATCATATACAAATAAACTACCAAAAATTAGTTTATTTGTGTTTTTAACAGAAACATTTAGAGTTCAAATCCTCATTCTCCTGTTATAAGTATCGAATTAAAAAAATTAAAAATTAAAAATTAGAAAAGTTACCAAAAATTACTAGATACACAAACAGTTTTCCTCAAAAATAATCTCTTGTTGCAATGCCCCTACCAACATCTAATTTTATTAGTTCACTTTTTAGAATTAAGGTAGATTAGTGAGTTTCAATTAGCTTAATTTATAAAATCTCTAATCATCATATAATCAATCTAATTCACTAAAAAATAATTGATATCTTGGTCCAATAATAAAGAGAAATTATCCTGGAATGGATGCCATAGACTGATTTTTTATCATATCTATCTAGAAATAAATTGAGGGAGAATTTAGGTTGTGAACCTCACCAACCTAGTATAGGAAATGAGATAAGAGAAGGGCGCATACTACCTCAGCCTAAACCACATTAAAATTCCCAAAAGATTCACCTACCCTGTGAAGCCATGAATCTCTAATTTGATTGTAGATATAGGCACAAACTTGTCGTCATTTACTGAGACTATACAAAGTGATCTTAAGAGATTTTTAAGAGAAAGTGAGCATCGTTGCATTGCATTGTATATTATTGTTAAGAGATCAATTGCTAGAAATGAAGGTAATATCTCACAACTCTCCCATGTTCGAATTAAGCACTGCTTTTGGGAATCTAACAAATGCATAGATGTCTTAGCAAGACTGGGTCCCATATCCAAGTTAATGGTTTTATTTATTTATTATTATTTAGTTAGTAGTTTGCCAATGGACATTGTAGATTTTCTTAATGCTAATACTTGTACCTAAACAGATTCTGTATTGAGCCTCTTTTGGCAGTTTAGTTTCTCTAATATATTCCTTCTTTTTACCCAAAAAAAAAAAGAAGAAGAAAAAGGGGGGGGGGGGGGGGGGGGCGGAATATATGTCTATTTGTTTCTCTCTTTTCTGTCTGTTCTTAGACCCTCTCTGTTCTTCTTTTCTATCTTTTTTATTCCCCGGCCCCAGTCCATTAATTATGCTTACAAAATTCACTATCTTTTTAAATAATTAACCTAGTGCAAAATAAAATTTGATTAAATTAGATGTTATATTTTCTGAATAAATTATAATTAAAATAGATAAGTTGTTTTTTCTATAAATGTTTTTATTTTTATTTAATATTATTTTTTATACTCTTTTTGTTTATATTGCTTGTTAATTATATATATATATATATTGTTGAACTTTTTAATGGATGTCACAACTAACGGTTATTTTACACTTTTTTTAATGATCTGAACACTACAATTATACCAAAAAAAAAAAAAAAAACCACACCGGTTTTTTTTTTTTTTTAGGGGGAGTTGCTGAATAACGCCGGATGTTCAAGTGAAGGATATTCAAATTGAGCATTAGATATTGTCTATAAGTTACGGACCCAATTGTCAAAGTTTGGTGGGGATGAGTATGACACTGATATCGGAAAAATTGTAGATTAGAGGAGAATGATGACTCCCGTTTATTGATAACGACCTAGCTACTTTTTCCCTAGATAAAAACTCGGATTTCAACAGCCGCCATAATAGACAATACATGTGCAGCTAATCAACTGTCAAGAAAAAATGAAAAAGAAGAAAATGATCGAGCATGGTCTTTTTTCACTTATCCATTAATAATAAAGCAAAGGCTGCAAAGCCAATTAATGATAAAATCTTGGACAACATTATCTTTACACTTTAAAAAAAAAAAAAAAATTTGATGGTTAGTTAAGCTATACCAGCTCTTAGCAAGACACTTATGTTAAGATTTGTAGGCCAATCCTTATAGATACCAACCAACGAAAAACTATTGGCAGCAGAATTCGAACCTAAGTGGGTTAGACAAAATAGGGCTGCTCTAGGCCTAGGTCATTTAGGCCATCGCCTAGGGCCCCTAGTAAAGAAAGACCCCCAAATTTTGGGGTAAAAATTAATATATATTTTTGAAAAAATATTTTTTTGAAGATATAGATTTTTTTTTTTGGGTACTTTTAAGAAGTGTCAAATAATTAAATAATGCTAGAGATAATACAATTTTAAATACATGAGTCCTACAAATATATATGTCATTAATCACAAGAAATAATTTAGATAAAAAAATGCAAGAAATATATACTATAAGTTTTACTTCAAAGACCTTTACAAATTAATGTGACAATTAATATGATTTATAGACATCAACAACTTATTAAATGCATTTTTGAAATACGTTTTGTGATTGGTGATACATCTTTGTAAGTTTCATATTATAAAATTTATAATATCCCTAAAATCATTCATTCAAGTACTCCCTCCATCTCACTTTTTTTGTCCTCTATTCCATTTTGAGATATCCCAAAATATTGTCCTGTTTCTAAAAATAAAAATCATTAATATAATAATGTTCCTATTATACCCCTATTAATTTACTAATTCAATTTTTTGATAAATTTTTTTAAGGATAGTTTTGGAAACTTATACATGTTTAAAAAATAAACAAGACAATAAATGATGTTCTCTTAAAAAGTTTGAATTTTCAAACATGACAAAAAAAGTGGGACGGGAGAGTGCTTGTTTATTATCTTCTTGAAATATCACTAATCATATTTATTACTATATCATATCTAAATGTTTTTTTAGTAAAATTTGTTATAGTTTTAGCATTTTTTCAAAAAAATAAAAAACAAGTTACAAAATAAAAAGAATATAATTTTATTATAAAAAAATAATGATATTAAATTCTAGTTAAATATTATTTAAGTGCTAATAAAAAAATCTCATTTAAATAGATCGTCTAAGACTTCCAAATTTGTTGAATCACCCCTAAGACAAATTGCGGTTATCAATTGAACCATGGTTGGCATCTTTTCACTTTTACTTTTTGAAAATATGTCAATTTGTGTAAAATGATGGACAAAGGAGAAAAGTTTCCCATTGATTAAGCAACTGAACACTAATAAATTTATAATGAGAGAGAGAGAGAGAAATCAAACGAGCATGAACAGCCAACACTTCCTTCTCATATCCTGCACAGGCCAAGGCCATATTAACCCTACTCTCCAACTCGCCATACGCCTAATACACGGCGGTGCAGCACGTGTGACCTTTGCCACCACCGTCCACGGTCTCAAACAAATAAAAAAATTCCCTTCACTTGAGGGCCTATCCTATGCCTCTTTCTCCGATGGCTTTGATGATGGAAACAAACCAATTGACGACCCACAACACATCATGTCCGAGTTCAAGCGTGTCGGCTCACAAACACTCACCAACTTGATTGTCAAACTCTCAAATGACGAGCATCACAAGGTCACCTTCTTAGTCTACACCATCCTTCTCCCATGGGCTGCTGATGTGGCACGTGATATGGGTATACCTTCTGCTTTTCTCAGCATTCAGTCCACTGCAGCACTTGCTATCTACCAGAAATACTTCAACGCCCATGATGGTATGTATCGTATTTATGAAAAAAGCCCCCCAAATTCTATACAGTTCAAAGGGTTGCCACCATTTGCTTCCTCGGACCTACCTTCGTTTCTCTTACCAACTAGTCCACACAATATAGTCATACCTACCATTCAAGAACATATCCAAACCCTTGAAAAAGATCCCAACCCATGTGTGTTACTGAACACCTTTGATGCTCTAGAAGAAGCAGCAATCGAAGCCATTGTTAATTTAAATTTAATACCAATCGGACCATTGGTTCCATCTACTTTTTTCGACACAAAAGACCAGTCTGGTTCCCCGTTTGGGTGTGACTTGTTTGAGAGCTCTAAGGACTATCTTCATTGGCTAAACTCAAAGCCAAATAACTCGGTGGTTTATGTGTCTTTTGGAAGCCTAGTTACGTTGCAAGGAAAGCAAATGGAAGAGATTTTTCATGGACTAGTTGAAACCGACCGTCCATTCTTGTGGGTAATTCGAGCTTCAGAGAACGGAGGATCGGAAATAGAGGACACGATAAAGAATAAGTTGAAGGAAGAAACACAAGGGTTAATAGTGCCATGGTGTTCACAGGTTGAGGTGCTGTGTCACCATTCAGTGGGCTGTTTCTTGACACATTGCGGGTGGAACTCGACCTTGGAGAGTATCGTAGCTGGAGTGCCGGTGGTGGCTTGTCCACATTTTTCAGATCAAATTATGAATGCTAAGATGGTGGAGGAGGTGTGGGGGACTGGAATTAAAGCGAAGGTGAATGAAGAAGAAGTTGTGGAGAGGGCAGAAATTAAGAGGTGCCTGGAGATGGTGATGGGAGCTGCAGAGAAAGGAGAAGAGATAAGGAGGAATGCTAAGAAATGGAAAAGCTTGGCTGTGCAAGCTGTGAAGGAGGGTGGTTCTTCACACACCCATTTCAAGCTTTTCATGGAAAGGTTTCACATAGATTAATGGATAGCGACGCTATGAAAATGAAATTGGAAGGTGAGGCTGTGGAAGATTTGAAGGAAGCTTGCAATCTCACGCTGTCACGCACTTCATTGGAAATGGAGCAATAAAACGGATGACCAGATGTTGGCGGCCCAACTACACCGTTAAAAGCCTTTTCAATTGTGAGCCTTCTAAAAGCCTTTTCAATTCCAAGTTGAGTTTGTATACTCGTAAATGGATTATTGTGAAGTTAGCTTTGCATGTACTACTGTGCTCTATATATACCAGGCCTTTTCGAATATCTTAGTATTCCTTTAGAATTGTGCAATCTTTCCATCTCATATATAACAAATTATTATAGGAAAAAATTCTTTGGACATAACCTAAACCTAAAAGTGTTGGCTAGAGATATCATGAGGATCTAAGAATCGCTAAATGAGGATCTAAGAACCGCTAAACCAACTCCTTAAGGTTTGTTGCTTGAATTTTTAATTTGCCCTGCTATGGATTTTCTTAACGTGATCAGATGATAGGATATTCCTTGTTAAGGAAGAAATTTAATATTATCTAATCAATAAAAAAATGTATTCTTAGTCCTCCAAAAAGTAGGTATTGAAGTCTTGTGTATAGACAATGCTATAAATGGTTTGATAAGTTCTTATCCATTTGGGAATATGAGAAGACTCTTAAAAGAAGATAAAGGGATTTCTTCGAAACATAGTTTGAGTCTTTGTACATTGTTTAAATGAGAGAACAATGTTGGATTTTTTTTTTTTTTTTTTTAATTCACTATTAGATGTATTAGGGTTGTGGGATAGTTTAGTATCTCATTTGTGAGTTTATTTAGTTGTTATTGAAGGTTTGCTTTAGGTGTAATGGGATTTGGGTTAGTTTGTATTTAACATTAACACACGTGTGAGAGGAGAAAATACAACATTTCAAGAATATTTGATAATTTTCCCATTTTATAAACTAATTTATTTTTATAGACTCATCTATTTTTATAAACATATACATTCATTATATTTTGATTTGTATAAGCTATATGTTGTATAAGAGTACTATAAGAATAAAATTCATCAATTAAATTTTATATATAATTTCTTATTTCTATTAAAAAACAAATTAGGGGGAAATGAAATTTTCAAAATCCTCCGTCTGCCACTGTTTGTAGCCATCACATATGAACAAGTTTAAAGAAATTTTGACAATTTTTTTTTTTTTTTTTTAAGGAAACAGTAATACTTATTGGAACATATAAACACAAAAGTAATATATAGAGTTTTTTAAATAGGCTTATAATACATTACATAACCAGAATACCACTACAAAAAGGTCTAACATTTGTAGTAGTAATCTAGGGTTATAAGGACTGAAACTCTAACACTCACAACTCATTTTGGATAAACATCTCTATATTTTTTTTATATAAGAAAACAATAATACTTATTAGAACAAATAAACAAGAAAGTAATATATAGAGTTCTTTTAAATCCACGTAGAGAAATTTTTGTATTATTGTGGGTACTAGATGAATGCAAAGTTGAATACTCAAAGAGCGAGTGTGTAACTGTAACTCTGTATGTCGGTAGACTTGGTCAAAATTTAATGGGACTCGATTCTTTTCTTCAAACTTGTGAATGGTGCTCTATGATCCATCACTATTAATTGGACTAGGAGTCAAGCACTGATTGTAAGTCAAGTAGATGGGAAACCTCCATTTTTTAAATCTTGATATCAATTTTCTTAGTGACAAAATTTAAGTCCAACGTATTTTAAACTGAAGTTTCATTGATTTTGGAAGTAAGAGTAAGTCCCTCCCTGACTCAAGTTGGCTGTGTAGTGAGTGCTTTTGTTAGTGTACACATTGTGTTTGACAACTTTTGTTAAGCTTATTTACTTAAGTGTGCATTTGATAAAAATTATTTTTACTAACTTATTTTATTATTTAGCTTATTTTTGCTACTATTTAATGGTCTCACTGTACTTTTTGATACTATTCATGTGTCCCATAGTACTATTTCAACTAACTTTTACCTTTATCTATAGTATTTTCAGCAAAAAGTTTTCAGTTTCAACAAAATAAGTGAATCCCAAATGAACACAAAAATATGAGAGAGAAAAGTTACAGCACATAAACTAGGTTTTTGTCATTAACCAACTTTTTTGCTTAACATTACTATTTGTCTCATCTAAACAAATAAGTTAGCCAAACACACAAATGTAAACCAAAACTTCGAGGTAAATTAAAACAAAATTAATGATCTCCGAAGTCCAAATAGGCCACTAGTGGTGGTTTAACCTAATTTCTCCCTTCCCAAAAGAATCAAGTTATTTTTAGTAAAGAAAGAGTTTATGTGTATGAAATGGAAACCATGCAGTTAAGAGATATAGGAGATTTGAGTTTTTCCTCGGTAGGGTTGCTAATGCCCAGACTTAACATTTGAGCACAAATCAATTATAACCAAGACACTCAGATACATATTTGACTAAATCATGAGGTTGAGAGAGCTAGGATTTGCCAAAACTCACAATTAAAAAAAAAAAAAAAATATATATATATATATATATATATATATTTAAGATTTTAGAATAACTCTCTAGAGGACAAGGTTTGGAGGAAAACCCTTCAAATTTCTTTTATTGGATGTAAATTTTGAAAATCCTGGATTTTATAATATTTATGTTCTTACTTCTTAATATGCATGTCAAATTTCATTCAAATCAAATTTTATTTACTATTTGATTAATAAACTTATTTTTTATACATAATTTTAGATCACAAAAACTTAAAATTTAAACACATTTGATTGATAATATAGTTATTGATCTTTGATTTTCTCAAAATTTTGCAAACATGAAGGATATAATAAGAACATGCAATCTAATGTTTAGATTTTCGAAATTTACATCCAATAAATAAATTTTGTGAAGTTTGAAGGGTTTCTCTTCAAACTACTTTAGAGAGAAACATTTCCCTCCTTAGGGGCTTCATATGGCAATGCACACACATTAATGCCTTGAAGAAGAAAAAAGAATATTTAAGTTTGGGTAATGCTAATGAGTGCCCTTAGGGCACTGGTTAAGAATCTAGTTAAAAAAAGTTTTAATATCACTTTTATGGGAAATGAAAAAAAGTTATCAAAACATTAATTGCTTTTTTTTCTTTTCCCATAAAAACTTTCTCTAATTGGATTTTTAATCAGTACCCTAAGGGCACTCGTTAGCATGACTCTTTCAGTTTTGATCTCAATAGATACAGCCAATTTGTGAACATTGTTATTTGATGCCCATGGAGGATAAAAAAAATTTATTTTTAAAATTGTGGAGTTTTGGAAAATTTAGTAGTTACGGCTTTTATTTGATAATTTTTTGGGAAAATAAAAATAAAATATATTTTTCATTTGTAATTAACTTTGTGGTTATGGTAAATTAGTTTATGTTCCAAGAAGGACAAGTTTTGGGTCAATTAAACTACTTGCGGTATTTACTATTCTCTATTTAGTAAGGGTAATTTAAGGTTTAATTGATTATCTAATGGACACAAATTTATTATTTGAATTTAACAATAACATAAGCAAATACAAATCTTTTGTATCATTTTTTGTGTTCCACTTTATGTTTTACCAATCACAACTTGTCATGTATTTGTTTAACTTTTCTTATAAAATAGACAAAGTTTAAAATGGAAAAAAATAAATAAATAAATAAACACATGACAAGTAGTGATTGGTTTATTTATTTATTTTTTATAAAAGATAAAAATTATATTCTAACTTAATCTAAGTGTATATGATCTGTGTGAAGAGAGACTTAAACCCCGACTCTTACCCTTTACACCCTATAAACACTTATACTTGTAGAGTGACTATTGCATCAAGAGTGCGCGGTGGTGACAAATACTGATTGATGGAAACATATAGTCAAGTGGAAATTTAATTAGTCTAAAATGAGGAATTTAATGTACTTCATGTAGTATAAATTTCTTTGGGCATTTCTACATAAAGGTCTCTGGACATATGTATTTGTGTCTTTTAAGTATTTTTAATGTGTTTTTGTTTGTTGGGATTTCTTGGGTATTTTTCCTTCAGATGGCTTTTGATATGAATGTGCAGAAGCATCAAGAAGCAATGTGATAAAGGTAGAAAAGCATGAACGCGCTTAAACCTGAGATGTTGTGCCTGTTGCTCGCTTTCGATGCAATGAAACTCAGACGACTGATCTCTACTGCAGAACTTAGGAATAAACAGTTTATTCCTAAGTTACGATCAATGGTTGGTAGAATGAGCAACCCATGATCATATGCTAAACTAAATTATCTAGGACATGCGTACGTGAAAGTCTTGCGCTGAGTTTCTTTCTGCTTTCCTATTTTGCTTGCTTGAAATTCTACCACACATTAATTCTGACACTAATCGTCAAGCATAGACTTAAACCTTGTGAATGTGACGCTGCCTGTAATGGGCCCTAAGATTTCTCTTGATAGATATAAATTTTGTAACTTGACTGGGAGTGCAGTAAATAAAAGAAAAAAAAAATCGCTAATTTTTGAAAATTCAATAGTTGAGGTGGGACAAGTAATTTGAATCTTAAACGTTTTTTTTTTTTTTTGGGGTAAACGTTTTTTTTAAAATATCAGAAAATGTCAATGGAATTATAATTAAGACTCTTGGTCAAATTAATTCTAAGTGTGGTAGAAATTTTTCTACTAAATGATTGATATCCAGGTCAGACAAAGCAATGTTGTTTTGCTTGATAGTTTTTTTATGATTTTACACTTTTACTTGCATTAAAAAAAAAAATTTAAAGGGCAGTGTTAATAGGAATCGTCAAAAAATAATTTATGTTAAATCTTTCTACTTTATGTCAAATTTTTTACTAGTTTTATAAAATGTAAAGCCAATGGAACTAACTTTTTAAATTTCACTTGTCACTTCAATAATATTTTTAGTTCACTCATCATTTCATGCCAATTTTTTATTAGTTAAACCCTACAATTAATAACTCATTCTTAACCAGCACTCCTTACAATACCCGTTAACATTTTCCTATAAAGAATGCTACAAACTTTACTTTAGAAGCCTTACAAACTATCCTATGAGTTACAAAAATATATCAAACATTTATTTCTTTATTTATTATTTATTTATTTAATTTATTGAAGCTGTAAACCTAAAATTAATTATTGGTATAAGCTTTAATAAAAATTTTCAGAGAAATTTAATAATTGGATTCGATTGTTTTATTCAACTTTATTATTCAGCTTTGAATTTGATCCTGCGGTAATTTGCCACTACAAGTCAAATATATTAACTCTTACTCTTGTAGTCGTAGAAAGGACTCTCTTAATTTTGTGGGTCCTTTAGGTTGACATGTCTTTTGTTTTTTTGGCTGAATAGGTTGGCTTGTCTAGTTATATCAATTTTTTTTACCTGTCAAAATTAAGTGCAGCGTACTTTAGACGGAAATTTCATTAGTTATTAGTCAAGGTTCATTACAATGGATTAGGTTATCTGTCCCTCACCAAGTCCTCTCTGACTCAAGTGGCTTGGTATCGCGACTGTGTAGACTTTGAATTTCTTTGCCGGTGGGAATAATAAATGGTCTCTGGTGAGGCAGTTCTTACATTTTTCTTTTATACTAGAGCATATATTGAGAAACATATATAGCGTTCTGAATGAATGATTATTAATTAAAAATGATTATCGAAAATCTCGCTGGATGTCAAACACTTAACAAGTTATTCCTCTCGCAATGACATTTTGTTATTAAATTTACTTATTTTATGATCTATACCAAAAGATATTAGTAACATATTTTCTAAAAAGAAAAGTAAAATTGGAAAAGGCAGCTTTATCATACAAACAAAATAAGTATAGATTTATTTTTTCTTTAAAGAAAAAAAGATTGTTATTGTGTTCATCCTTCTAAGAATCGGAGCATAGATTACATTTTCGTTGTTTTTTACAAGTCTTTTATTTATTTATTTATTTTAAATTCCTTTATAACTACTTATTTTGTGTTGGCTTAAATTGATTTTTTTTTTTTTTCCTGAAGCTTTCAGAGCATGGGCTTTAGATAAAATGTTCAATTCTTATACGTCAAGCATTGACTGTGAGTCTTGTACATGGAATGGAACAAATCAAGATAAGCATATAGTCTATTTTTGATCGGTCTTAATTAGCTTGATTTATCTAGACATCAATTTTCTTCCGTGCCAAAAAAAATCCTACTTGTGGGTTCCAGTCAGTACAACCAATAAGGTCTCTGGTGGTTAAATAAGAGATTTGTAGTTCAATATCCACATACACCAAAAATTGATTAGTGTCTTAGTCTAATGATGAAGACCAGGAGTGGACGCCATAAGTTGAAACTCTCTAAAAAAAAATCCAATTTATTTTAGATGGAATTTTCTTTTTTCTTATTACCTATATAAAAAATTCAAGGATTATTAAATTGGAATAGGCCCCTTATTGACTCGAGTGGTTGGATATTATAGCTGTGGCAATTAATAGATGGATATTAGGGTTAAATGGATGACAATAATTTTTTTTTTAATCCATTCCCTCCAATTGAGCATTGAAATGGAGAAGCAAAAGTTAATATCATCATCATCATGAAATTCTTAAGTGTATGAATGTGCCAGTGTTAATTTTTTAAAAAAAAATATTAAAAACAAACAAAAAGGAAACATTGATTTTCTTTCTAATATCTGTATCTTGGCAGTCTTCCTCTTATTGGGAACAACTTTTTCAGCAAAATCCCTACAGAGCTTGCAGAGCATGGCTGTAAGTCTTGTACATGGAACAAATCAAGATAAGAATATAGTCCATTTGGTCAGCCTTATATCTTCTTTTTTTTAGAGATAATTATAATATATTGTTAATCTTGTAACTAAAACCCTATCTTTCTAAACCATTTCCAAACACTTTGTGCATAGAGAAGTGTCAATTCGACTACAAGGCCCTTGGCATCAACTTTATAGTTTGATTTGCTAGACATCAATTTTCTTCCTGGCCAAAAGTCCGACTTATTTAAATGGAAATTTCATTGAATAATGGATAAAGTTTAGCTACGAAATTGGTTATAATTAACCTTAGACTACAACCTTACTCAATATCTTTTTATTGAAGGTGAATTTTGACAAATCCACCATTGGATTACATCTTTTTCTTATAACCTTCATGCTTGCAAAAATTTTAAAAAATTAAAGATCAATATCTATGTCATCAATAAATTATTTAAATTGTAAGTTTTTGTAGTTTAAAATTATGCATAAAATATAAGTTTATAGATCATATAGTAAATAATATCCAATTGATACAAAATCTGACATGTGTATTAAGAGAATAAAAACCATGCAATTCAACGGTTAGATTTTCAAAATATGTAGTAATTTTTATTTTATTGAGTAAGGTTGTAGCCTAAGGCTACAACCAATTTTGTAGCTAAACTTTATTCATAAATAATACTTGTATGCAAAATTCAAGAATCATTAAATTGAAATAGGTCCCTCATTGACCCAACCAAGTGGATGGGTATTAATGTATTACTAGGATGAAATTTAATTGATTATTACTTGTATACAAAATTCAAGGATCATTAAATTGAAAAAGGTCCCTCACTAGCTCAAACAAGTGGCTGGGTAATATATTACTAGGATCAAATTTCTTCCCATGCACACTAACATTGTGTACACTCCTTTTTTTTCTTTTTCTTTTTTTTTTTCTTTTTTTTTTTGCATTTTATAATGATATGCTGTGGAAATTGTCATCCAAGTCCAACACATGCTTGAGAGTTGTAGTTGAGACCATGGCCCAAAAGGTTTACCATTCAATACTTTGTGTGAAAAATTAATTAGACACTCATTTGATGTAATTGGATTAGGAGACAATGAAATGTGACGTCGTATACAATGGGGTTTGTTCTTAATGTTGTGAAATTGTTGTAGGTACTCATTAAAAACTTTACTATGATTAGTTGGCAAGTCATGTTCTTTAAGCATGAAAAGTTTAGAATGGAAAATTTTAATTTTTGTTCCTACAATAAACGTTTTGGAGAGAAAATTGTTAGCCCCCTTATCCTATTGGGACCCCCACTATTTATACAAAGGAAAAATGGTCCAATTTTCTTGAGTATGCATGGACAGAACATATGACTAATAGTAGTCCCTACCAAGTAACAAGATATTATCTTCTCAAAAAAAAAAAAAAGTAACAAGATATTAGTAACTTGTTTTTCACTCATCTACTCAATGATGGACTACCTTGGGGTTGAGGGGGGGCATGTATATATATTATCATAAAAAATATACTTTTTGCTCTAAAATTAATATACTTGGCCCCCCCTCCCCCAAAAATATTACAAGCTGACCCATGAAACCAAAAATGAAAAAAAACATTATCAAATCATCCCTTGTCTAGTTATCCCAAGAATATCAAGAAAAACATTTAACTAAACATTTGAACAATTTACAAATCCAGACAACAAGGAAAATCTACAAAACAATTCAAATATTGAGATAATAAAAAAAAAATTCTTCAGACAGGGTCTAAGTAAAAAAAAAAAAAAATTATAACAAATCAATTATAAATCCTAGCAACTCGAATCACAAAAACCCAATAATCTTTATCCAATTTCTACCTCTCATTTGAGAGCTCTTTGTCCCTCTCAAATAACTCCACCCCATAGTCATCGAGAAAACTCCTATTGATAGGCAAAAAACGTATTAACTCATTGTGATGAATTAATTGATTAATTAGACAAGTTTATTAATTAATCAAATTAACTTGCAAAGCACGTGATAGCACAAACAAATCACCAATTAAACTAAATATGTAACGGAAATTAAATTGACACGGTGATTTGTTTACGAATGGGGAAAACCTACACGGCAAAAATTCCACCGGCTGATTTTAAGGTCACCACTCCTAAGAATTCACAATTATCACAACAAGCGATTACAAGTAAAGGAATCTCAGTATCTTATACCAACCTATAGTTGAACCCTTACCCCAATACCCAATTGGACTTGTTCTGTAGTGACAATCTCTCATTTTTAATGCATGGCTCACAGTACGTGACTAACCAATTGCGCGGATCTTAGTATGCGACTTCAATTACCAACTAGAGAAGGTTGTTGACTGCAAAGTTCTTCAGTTCATCACACGATGAAAATCAAGAAGTTCTTTGGTCACAAAACCCTACGGTGTACAAACACAGTAGCTTATTCACAAGAAAGATGAACTAGGGCAAATTCTGTCTCCGGTCACAATTTACATGAATAAAACTTTGCTCTACACTTGTACAACTTGTGTCACCTTTGACGGCCCTTAAAATAATCATTATATATGTCTAGGGTTGTGAGAAAAGAAAGCCTAAATATATAATCACGGATTGGATGAAAAACAGACTCAAAAATTTGAGTTTCATAAACCTCGACAGATACCCTATCTGTCGAGCTACTATCGAGTCACAGGATTCAGACAGCTCTAAGTCTCGATAGATGCTAGCTATCAAGTTTTAATGAACAACATTTTTTAGACTTGATTCTTGAACAGACTTGCATGGCTTTAACACTTGAACTTGAAACCTTGTTTTTTGATGCATTAAACACATCCTAGATCTATCTAATTACAAGTAAAGTGCATTTTGTCAAAGGATTAGCTAATTACATAAAATAGTGACATATGTTCCTAACATGTGAAACATATATGTCCTAACACTTATGCTGTTAATGACTCCATCCACACACCAAGTAGTGTCACTAGCAACTTGAATCGGTTGGTGTCTTTAACTCAATCCATGATTTATTTATTTTTTATTTTTTTATTTTTTATTTTACAGAGCTACCATTCTTTAACACAACCCATGAAATTTTTTTATATTTTTTGAATGAAAGAATTTTATTAATGTTTTATTAACTTTGGGACACACTTGACATGCATGCATAAATGTAATACGAACAACAATGATCTACTGTTTTGTTCCTTACCTAAACTGCCACCAGAGCATGCGTGTGATTAGCCTATTGGTAATAAACTTTGTGCCTTAGCTAAATTAACGTGGTGATGGGAAAAGCTTTATTATTTCCATAGTTGAAGACTCAAAGTTATCATTTATTATCACGTGATTGTTTAACATATCTCCTTTTCTTTTCTTTCTTTACTACTTTTTCAAAATGGCAATTTTTTAAAGGAAAAGATCTCACATCTTTATGCTACCTCAACCTTAACCACGTAATTATTAAAATAAAATAAAAATAATAATAAATCCTTAACCAAGACACCAATAATTGCCTCACTCTTTTTTTCACTGAATATTAGTGCATGATGTTGATTAACCATTATTTTAGTTGTTTTATGAATGTAATACTAGACATGGATTTGAACTTTTAACTATAGTTTTTGTATTTTTTTAAAGAATCTTATATATATATATATATATATATATATATATATATATATATATATAGCATTATGAAGTTATTAGGTATATAATTATATGAAAAGAATAAATATATATATATATATATATATATTTTTTTTTTTTTACTTCATAATGTGGATAGAATAAAGAATTGGTCTAATCTCAGTCAAACCTTGAAAATATCAAAACATGTCAATTGACTTACAAAATTCTTAATTATAAATATCTATGATTGATTTTTATAAAAAGAAAAAAAATACAAAAAAATGCTAATAATGCATTGTTGTCAACCTCTAGTATTAATATTCCAACTTTTTAAAATTCTTAAACAAAGAACTTTGGCCCCCTAAGTTTGAATCCTGATTCCATCCCCTGCATCTACTACTTTTCACTGGCAACCACCGTGTAATGGCAACATCAAACTAAAATTTGACGTTGCAATTTTTACAAATGAGAAGGCGACTGGGAATGGAATAATAATGAGACTCAAGGGGACAAACTACTGCAGCAATGAGCAAACTTGTGCCTGGAATCAAGAATGGAACTACAGCTGAAGCAATGGCAGCAGCAAGCAAGTGCACTGTAATCCAAAATCCTTATAGATTCACCATATAGTCCACCGATTATTCCTTATGGGGACACATCATTGATGCAATAAAGCAGAACCTGAGAAGTTTCCATGAAGCCTAAGTTTCATTTGTTCGAAGAGACACCAATGCAGAAGCACATATCTTAGCACAACATGCTATACAGGTTCCCTTATGGATGGGAAATTTTGGGTGAACAGCAAGTCAGCAACCCATCTCCTTTAATATCTTCTGTAACATCATACCAAGTTTCTGTAATTCCTTCTTTGTTGAGTTAAATAAAAGTTTAGAAGTTTTCACTTCCCAAAAAAAAACAAATCATAACTAATTGATCATAATCACATGTGATCACCCTCAATTGCAAGAATACGTATCAAACGTTAAAATCTTGATTTAGCTATATCTTATAATCTAGTGGTCAAATTTAAGCATTCAATTTAATAAAAATGATGATTTTGCCCTTAGAATAGGGTTAAACGGAAAGTTGCACAATGGTGTCTACAAGGCCTACTTAAATTTCTTCGTGATGATTGATGAGGACAACCCACACCTGGTCTTCAATAACAATTCATCTCATATGGTGCTCGGTTGGGTTATACTTTCTTTAACACGTTAACAATTTGATCTTCTTCCTTTTATTCATCTTTTCTTCTGTTCCTTTTATTATGAAAAAATAATTTTGACCTGTTGATTGATTTTAGTAGAATTAATCAATTTTGCACTTAAACCAATTATGTTACCAAGTTAGTCTGATGGTAAAGAGATATCATCAAAAGCAGACACTATAGGTTGAAACCCTCTCAAAGAAAAAAATCACAAATAACATACCAAAGTGCGACATAGCAATCTCTAACCTCTTTCAATCAACTTTATTGAGCCGTTATATAATTTGATAAGTAGGGTACAATTAACATGTCATTAGCCGACTTATTAGGAATTAGGTTTTACGAGTCTCGATTAGGTGAGCCTAAGTTGAGAGACAATTGAGGATTAGTCAAAATTCTCAAGACTGCCCTTTTTTGAGTTGAACTTTGGATCTTGTACTTGATATTTGACACTTACAACTCAAAACAAGATACATTGTCATGGATTTGCCAAGCTAACCTAACAAATTCCATTTTTTACACTATAATTTTATAAGGAGAACAAGACAATATTACTAAGTTATAAGACTCTTGGCCTCACTCTTAATAATTCTCTTCTTCCTCTTTTTTTCTATGTTTGAGAAACACCCTTAATTATTCTTTGTATTTTATTTCATTTTAAAAATTATTTTCAATTCTCTGGCCGCACCCATACAAAACCTAGGATGCACGGACACTTAATTTGGAGTTTCATACTTGTGTCATTTCTGTGTCCTATCTATTGTATCATGTTATAACTTTTCAAAAATTGTTCGTGTCGTTGTATCATACCCATATCTATACCTGTGTCCGTATTTGTGTCTATGCATCCTAGTACAAAACCCTAAGGTTATCTAAAACGCTTGTTGACTCAAACTCCTTCAAATCATTCCAAAATATGAGGTAGAAATAGGGGCCAGAATTAGGTAGCCTTTCTTCCATCAATATGGCCCTTGAATATATATATTTTTTTTCTATTCAAAATATTAATTCTATTCTTCTTCCTTTATTCTTATTAAAGATACATAAGTTCCTAGAGCTATCTATCAGTGTATGTTTCTATGAAAACCTTTCATTTTATACACTGCAATTCTACAATGGCATGTGTGGTGGGTGTGGCAGAGAGATTGGGCTATCAAGGTGGTGTGTGAATGGCTATGTTGCTTTCAATTCGGTGTGAGTGTTGGTTTGTGGTGCGATGACAAAGTGAGAGGGAGTGTGAATGTGTAGTGGAAAAGGAGAGAAATGAATGGCAAAAATCTCAAATGAAATTTCTTTTCTTGTTTGATTTAGTATTGGGAAAAGTAGAAATGGCTTGCCATTAAAATTCATTTTGTTGATTTTTTTTTTCTTTTCTATTTAATCACTCCTCAATCCTTATGTATTTTTGCTTTACTACTGTTGCTAAATTTTCCAATCTGACACTATTAAAGGTCTCTCTGTACATATTTTGTTGATTTTTTTTTTTTATTGTTAGGCGAATGGTGGGATAGGAAAGGTGGGGTTTGAACCGTAAAAAAGGGAATTAAAGGCAATGTTATACCACTAGGCCATCACTTGAATCTGTAATATAATTTTAATTAATTCTCTACATACAATACCACAACAGGAGTAATACACATATAAGAAATAAAATTTTCTTCAATTTATTTCAAAATGATTGAGCTAACAAAAGATACAAATTATTTCAAAATGAAACTACAACATATCCATGCACCAAAAGAAACATTACCTAGTAACAAGATAAGAATCTCACAACATTTAAGTAAAAGCTATCAAATTTGTGCCAAAACACCCCAAGCTTGTACCCCATGCAATCTAGGAATTAAAAATACATTATTCTCCATTTCCTGTTCATTAGTAAAGGACCCCAAACAACCCAAAACCCAACCACAAATCCAAGTGCCATACCTACATAAAACCAATCCACTTCACGCCCACCACTGCTCCCTTTGTCTTTAGTGTCGGATTTGGCATAATTTATAGTGCAATTATCCATAAGTGGAGGTCCACAGAGTTTGTTTCCAATAAAACTAGATGCACTAAGGCTTCGTACTTGAGTGCTTGAAGGGATTCTCCCAAATAAATTGTTCAATGACAAGTTCAACTTACTCAAAAATGACAATTTTGACATGCTTGGAGGAATGCGACCTGAAAGTTGGTTTCAGAGAAATCAAGAGATTCCAAGGATCCCATAGCACCTATATTCTCAGGAATCCTTCCAGTCAAATTATTAAGTGACAAATTCAAAGATTGTAATCCTTGAAGACTAGTCACTTCTTTAGGGATCTCTCTTGATAAATTATTCTTCAAAAGGTCTATAGTTCTTAGTAGTCCAAGGTTGGTGGTATACTCAAGAACTTGCCCTTTTATCACAAGCAATGCCCTTTCAAAATCCACAAAATCACCATCAACCACAAACAAGTCTTGTAAAATATTGTTAGAAGTTGAAGTCATGGCAGTCAAATTGTTAACACAACCAGGTATGCTTCCAAATAGCTTGTTATGTGAAAGGTCCAAGATTTGGAGTGAAGTAAGAGCACATAGTTGTTTCAGTATGTGGCCATGGAAATTGTTTAAGCGAAGGTTGAGAATGATTAAGCTTGAATGTCTTTGTCCTATCCATGAAGGTATGATTCCAAAAAACTGATTCTCATTGATATCAATAATCTCCAAATTAGTGCAATTTTTCAAAATATGTAGTAATTTCCCAGAGATTTTGTTGTTGCTTAAGTGCAAAGACTTAAGAAGACTCAAATGTGCAATGGATGCTGGAATGCTACCAGTGAAATTATTGTTTCCCAAACTTAAGACCAACAATTTTTGCCAATTCTTCCAACAATAACTTATATTTCCTGATAAATGATTTTTTCCAAGATTGAGAAGTTCCATTTGTTTGGGCTCATTCTTCTTATAGCACAAAAAGTGAGAAATAGATCCAGACAATAAATTGTTAGATAGAGCTAGAAAGCTCACGTTAGAGGATATAAAAGGTAACGAACCATTGAATGAATTAGAACTCATATCAATCATGGAAGAAGGATACAAAGTCACAAGGATATTTAGAATCTCTCCATAGATATGATTGTGAGACAAGTTTAGATAATTGAACTGAGAGGACATATTCCAAAACAAAGGAGAAATTGCATCTGTAACATTTGTGTTGGATATATCCAAAGACCAAACTTGCTTTTGTGAACAAATCCATAAGGGAAAATTTGGCCTTAAAATCCATGATCCCAATCCTAAAATGACAACTTGAAAAGGAGGAATCCAATTGGGACTTACTTTTAAAGTCAAACGGGTTGGAGTTGTGCTAAGTTCCTTTAATCTTCTTAAATTGGCAAAATGAGTTTCAGATACTACTCCCTCCAACATATTCCCACCAATAAAGACATACTCTAATTTGGAGAGTTCTCCAAAACTTTGAGGAAGAGTTCCGTTAAATTGATTAGTTGAAATGTCTAAGAATCTCAAAGATGAAAGTTTTCCTATTGAAATTGGAATTGGAGCCCAAATTGAATTACCCTCCAAAGAAAGTGTTGTAAGATTTTGAAATTGCCTAAGTTGTCTAACAATATATGGAGTTATGGTATTTTTTTGTGGTGTTAAAGTGATAGAATGACTATGTATACATGAAAGTAGAGACTTCATCTTTACATAGTCTAAAATTTTGCCAGTTGATGCATTCCTTGCAATATTCTTTTGTTTTTAATTAATTTTTTAAAGTTTCTATGAGACTACTTACTACTGTAGTTTGATGTAATTCATAGATTACTACTATAGGATTTTAATTTTATGACATTTTAATTATTAATTATTTTTAGTTGAAGACACCGATACTTGCTTCTAGCAAAAATAAATACACCTATTATCTCTCTTGGATCACCCTAAATTTATTTTGTATATCTTTTTCGAAATTTGGAACATGCTTTAAATAATTAACTCTTGGAGTCAAAAGAAAGAAAAAAAATCACATAGTCTTGCTTTAAAACTTTTTTTATAATTTAATAATTGGGAGAGACGTGGTTTTAACCCTAAATATCTCTTTTGGAAACACTATGAGATGCTAACCATTTGAATCACAAGACTCTTTGGCGATTCCTTGGCAATACAAAGGCTTTTTCAATGGCAACAACCATGTAATGGCAACGTCAAACTAAATTTTAATGCTGCAATGTTTACAAAGGAGAAGACGACTGGGATTGGGACAATAATCAGAGACTGAAGGGGACAAACTATTGCAGCAATGAGCAAACATGCGCCTGGAATCATGAATGCAACTACAGCTGAAGCAATGGCAGCAAGCAAGTGAACTGTGCAGGGTACAATTAATTTACACAGGAGTTGGGATGTAGAAAGATTATCCTAGAGCAGGGAGATTCCAAAATCATTATAGATTCACTATATAGTCCACCGATTATTCCTTATGGGGACACATCACTGATGCAATAAAGCAGAACCTGAGAAGTTTCCATGAAGCCCAAGTTTCATTTGTTCGAAGAGACACTAATGCAGAAGCGCACATCTTAGCACAACATGCTATACAGGTTACCTTACGGATAGAGAATTTTGGGTGAACAGCAGCCCATCTCCTTTAATATCTTCTGTAACATCTTACCTAGTTTCTATAATTCCTTCTTTGTTGAGCTAAATAAAAGTTTACATGTTTTCACTTCCCCCCCCCCCCCCCCCCAAAAAAAAAAAAACCAATCGTAACTAATTGATCATAATCACATGTGATCAACCTCGATTGCAAGAATACATATCAAACATTAAAATCTTGATTGAGCTATATCTTATAATCTGGTGGTCCAACTTAAGCATTCACTTTAATAAAATGATGATTTTGCCCTTAGAATAGTGTTAAATGGAAGTTGCACAACGGTGTCTATGAGGCCTACTTAAATTTCTTCATGATGATTGATGAGGACAACCCTCATCTGGTTTTCAATAACAATTCATTTGTGTTGAATTTTTAGGATTTCAAACCAAAACTAATTGATTTAATGTGATTAGCAAAGGGACGGTTTGTAAAATGAGTATCTAAAATAAGCAAATAACAATGTCTACACTTTGTGATGATCCATATTTTACCCTACATTTTTATTTTTGAGAAAGCATATTATACTCTACTTGGTACTTCTTCCTGTTATTCATCTTTTCTTCTGTTCCTTTTATTCTTAAAAATAAATTTTGACCTGTTGATTGATTTTAGTAGAATTAATCAACTTTGCACATTAACCAATTATGAATACCAAGTTATTTACAATTAATTACCACAGTAAACATATCACAAATAATAAACCAGAGTGCACTGTAGCACTCTCTAACCTCTTTTAATTGACTTTAGTGAGCCATTATATGGTCCGATAAGTAAGGGCACAATTAACATGTCATTAGCCGACTTAATAGGCTTGATTAGGAATCATGTTTTCCGAGTCTTGATTAGGTGAGCCTAATGGTTCATTTAGATTGAGGTGGAGTAAAATAGAGTAGAGTAAAGTAGATTTGGCCCAAAATTAGCCTATTTTCAGCTGACACTCTACTTCCTTCCACTCTCCATCCTTCCTTCCTCAATCCAAGCGGGCCCTAAGTTAAGAGACAATTGAGGATTAGTCAAAATTTCCAAGAATGCCCTTTCTTGAGTTGAACTTTGGATCTTGTACTTGATATTTGACACTTACAAACTCAAAACAAGATACATTGTCATTGATTTGCCAAGCTAACCATACAAATTCCATAAGGCTCTTGGCCTCACCCTTCATAATTCTCTCTTTTTTTGTTGTTGAGAAACACCCTTAATTATTCTTTGTATTTTATTTTGTTTCATATTTAAAATTATTTTCAATTCTCTGGCTGCACCCATACAAAGCCCATAGATTATCTAAAACTCCAGCTGACTCAAATTCCTTCCAAATCAGTCCAAATATGAGATAGAAACGGAGGCCAGCATTAGGTAATCTTTCTTCCATCAATATGGCCCTTGATTATATATTTTTGATTCTATTCAAACTATCAATTCTATTCTTCTTTCTTTATAATTATTAAAGATTCATAATTAGTCATAGAGCGAAAAATTTATTCAAGTTCCCAGAGCTGTGTATTAGTGTATGTTTCTATGAAAACCTTTCATTTTATACAGTACTCTGCAATTTGACAATGGCATGTGTTGCGGGTGTGGTGTGGGCAGAGAGATTGGGCCATTGGGGTATCATGGTGGTGTGTGAATGGTTGTGTTGTTTTCATTTTGGTGTGAGTGTTGGTTTGTGGTGCAATGGCAAAGTGAGAGGGAGTGTGAATGTGTGGTGGAAAAGGAGAGAAAGGAAGGGCAAATCTCTAATGAAATTCCTTTTCTTGTTTGGGGGAAGTAGAAATGGGTTGACATTAAAATTCATTTTGTTATTTTATTTATTTTTTTTAATCATTCCTCAATTGATCTTCATGTATATTTGCTTTACTATTGTTGGTAAATTTCCCAATCTAACACTGTTAAAGGTCTCTCTGTACATATATTGATGATTTTTTTTGTTAGGTGAATGATGGAACAGGAAATGTGGGGTTCGAACTCTAAATATTGGGAATTCAAAGGGATGCCAGTACCACTAGGTTATCACTTGAATCCGTGTAATATAATTGTAATTAATTCTCTAAATATAATACCGCAACATCATGAGTAAAATACACGTGCACGAAATAAAATTTTCTACTAATTATTCCATATTGACTGAGCTAAAAAAAGATACAAATTATTTCAAAATGAAACTACAACATCTCCTCGCACAATAAGAACATTAGCTAGTAACAAGATAAGAATCTCACAACATTCTATCAAGTTTGTGCCAAAACACCCCAAGCCTATACCCCATGCGATCTAGGAATTGAAAGTACATGATTCTCCATTTCCTGTTCATTAGTAAAGGACCCCAAACAACCCAAAATCCAACCACAAATCCAAGTGCCATACCTACATAAAACCAATCCACTTCACGCCTACCACTGCTCCCTTTGTCTTTAGTGTCGGGTTTGGCATAATTTATAGTGCAATTATCAGTAAGTGGAGGCCCACAGAGTTTGTTTCCAATAAAACTAGATGCACTAAGGCTCTGTAGTTGAGTGCTTGAAGGGATTCTCCCAAATAAATTGTTCATTGACAAGTTCAACTTACTCAAAAATGACAAGTTTGACATGCTTGGAGGAATGTGACCTGAAAGTTGGTTTTCAGAGAAATCAAGAGATTCCAAGGAACCCATAGCACCTAGATTCTCAGGAATCCTTCCAATCAAATTATTAAATGACAAATTCAATGATTGTAATCCTTGAAGACTAGTCACTTCTTTAGGGATCTCTCCTGATAAATTATTCTTCGAAAGGTCTATAGTTCTTAGTAGTCCAAGATTGGTGGTATACTCAAGAACTTGTCCTTTTATCACAAGATTTGCCCTTTCAAAATCCACGGAATCACCATCAACCACAAACAAGTCCTGTAAAATATTGTGAGAAGTTGAAGCCATGGCATTCAAATTGTTAACACATCCAGGTATGCTTCCAAATAGCCTGTTATGTGAAAGGTCCAAGATTTGGAGAGAAGTTAGAGCACAAAGCTGTTTCGGTATGGGGCCATGGAAATTGTTTGAGCGAAGGTTGAGAATGATCAAGCTTGAATGTCTTTGTCCTATCCATGAAGGTATGATTCCAAAAAACTTATTCTCACTGATATCAATAATCTCCAAATCAGTGCAATTTTTCAAAAAATGTAGTAATTTCCCAGAGATTTTGTTGTTGCTTAGGTGCAAAGACTTAAGAAGACTCAAATGTTCAATGGATGCTGGAATGCTACCAGTGAAATTATTGTTTCCAAGACTTAAAACCAACAATTTTTGCCAATTCTCCCAACAATAACTTATATTTCCTGATAAAAGATTTTTTCCAAGATTGAGAAGTTCCATTTGTTTGGGCTCATTCTTCTTATAACACAAAAAGTGAGAAATAGATCCAGACAATAAATTGTTAGATAGATCTAGAAAGCTCACATTAGAGGATATAAGAGGTAACGAACCTTTGAATGAATTAGAGCTCATATCAATCACGGAAGAAGGATACAAAGTCACAGGGATATTTGGAATCTCTCCATAGATATGATTGTGAGACAAGTTCAGATAATTGAACTGAGAGGACATATTCCAAAACAAAGGAGGAATTGCATCTGTAACATTTGTGTTGGATATATCCAAAGACCAAACTCGCTTTTGTGAACAAATCCATAAGGGAAAATTTGGCCCTAAAATCCATGATCCCAAATCTAAAATGCCAACTTGAAAAGGAGGAATCCAGTTGGGACTTACTTTTAAAGTCAAACGGGTTGGAGTTGTGCTAAGTTGCTTTAATCTTCTTAAATTGGCAAAATGAGTTTCAGATACTACTCCCTCCAACATATTCCCACCAATAAAGACATACTCTAATTTGGAGAGCCCTCCAAAACTTTGAGGAAGAGTTCCGTTAAATTGATTAGTTGAAAGGTCTAAGAATCTCAAAGATGAAAGTTTTCCTATTGAAATTGGAATTGAACCCCAAATTGAATTACCCTCCAAAGAAAGTGTTGTAAGATTTTGAAATTGGCCAAGTTCCTCAATCAAATGACCAGATAGTTGAGCATCATACATTTCTAAGACCTCTAGTCCATACGAAACACATCTTAATAAACTTTCTAAGATTTCTGATACCTCTTGACTCAATTTGTTGTCTGACAATTTTAGTTCCCTTAAATTGCAAACATTGCCCAAAGATCTTGGTACCTTTCCATCAAGTTGATTGCTTGTCAAGTCTATGCTAATGGCAGATGTTAGGTTTCTAATGGAACTGGAGATTGTACCTTGCAAAAGATTCTTGCGGAGGTTGAGGAACTCAAGATGACTAAAACTATACAACCAATTGGGAATTGAAGAGTTGAAATTGTTGGCAGATAGATCAAGGTGCTTAAGAGAAGTCATGTTTTGCAAACCAATAGGGATTGGACCTTGAAAACCATTGGCAGATAGATTAAGAGCAACCAAATTTTGATAACCAAAGACCCATGATGGAATCAAAGCGTTTTCAAAGCTATTAAAAGAAAGATCAAGGGTGGCTAGAGATGAAAAGTTAGAATTGGGTGTTGGTGGGATGGAACCAAGGCTGCAATGTGATAACCACAACTCTGACAAGGAAGTGATTTTGTTTGTCACCTGAAGCAAATCGGAGGCTTGGCTAAGGTCTACACCACTCAAATCTAGCACTTGTAGTAAAGGAAGACTAGAAAGCCATTGAAGGTTATTGACAGATAAAAAATTATAGCCAAAGCCTCCAAGATTAAGATAGTGCAAATTTGAGAGATTTCCAATTTGAGGAGGTATCAATTCCCCAAATCCCGCACCGAAGAGATTAAGATATCTTAAACTCTTCATGGAACCAAGGAATTCAGGAATTGGAAATAGACCGAAATTATTGTAGCTCAAGTCCAAATAAAACAAATGCTTCAAATCAAGTAGGGAAGGATTTATCTTACCTCCAAACATTGACTGTGCATAAGATTGAATAGCAGCTTCATATTGGGCTTCAATTGAAAAATATTCAATCAAAGGAGGAGGAAAGCTTCTGAGATTGAGTTCTTGGACGTGACCAGTAACATTGTTGCAGACAACTCCCTCCCACTGACAACAATCCCCATCACCAGCCCAAGAGGCAAGCCGGTTTAAAGGATCAGTAAGATCAGTCTTGAATCTGAGAAGGGCCTGTTGCTCACTTTGGATGCAATGAACCTCAGATATTCCATAGCAGAACTTAGGATCAATAGCTGCCAAAGTGAGAAACACAAGGAAAAGGGTTAATGTAACGGCTCTAAATCTTAAGGCACCGTCCATGGTTATGAAAAAAATCTATATGATTATGTAAATGCTACATTAATGGCATGGTTATATATAGGAAGCGGAGTTCTGTGCTTAGTTGGTTTCTGCTTTCAGTGTTTTTGATGCTTAAAATGCTACCACACATTTTTTCCAACCTAAGAATTGACGTAAGTCTTGTGAATGTGAGGCATTCAATGAACGAAATAATATTTTTGACATAGTCGTATGAAACTTTATCCAAGTTGTTCTACTTTCTTTGAGAAGGAAAGTTGATCTACTTGATAGTGATTTTTGTGGTCATATTCAATGAACATACTTGACAAAAAATTTTTGTTCAAATTTTTTTTTTCATTTCATGCCACCAATACGTAACATTGACCAATCTTCCAATTCCACTTATTTTAAAATTCCAATTTAATATATGAATAGCTTAATTAATTAAAATCAATCGGTGAATAATATAAAAATAGTCCAAGCAGAGTACCATAGGTGTTATGTGTAGAATGTTGTCTGAATCTGTGAATTTTCTATTTAGAGAAAAGTTTAGGACCATTTGGATAGAAATTACCTGTGAATGTGTGAAGTATAAATGTATAATAAAATAGATTTTGGTTGAGATATCAAAAACTTAGTATGTCCCTCCCACCCCCCCCCCCCCCCCCAACACCCAAAAAAAAACATTTCTTTTTATAGGTTTCAATTAACTCAATTGATAAAGTCTCTTATTGTCAAATAAGAGATTTATGATTCAATCCCTACATATGTCAAAAAACCAATTGCTATCTTAGCCTAATGATTAAAAAAAAAAAAAAAAAACAATTATCATAGAGCAAATGTCATTAGGGGCGGCAATTCGTGTTCGCGTGTTGGGTTCGCATTGTATCAACTCATGAATATTCAACGATATAGGTCAACACTAATCCGACGTGTTTATTAAACGGGTCAAGATTTGTTAACCCTAACACGACCCATTTATTAAACAGGTCAGTCGTGTCAACCTCTTTATTAGATTTTATCAAAATGAAAAAAAAAAAAATTATGAATAAACAAACAAATAAATTTTTTTAATATAAAATTCAGAACTAATGAGTAATTGCATCATAAATAATCAAAAACTAAAGTATATCACAATATCACAAATAATCAATCACAATATGTCAAAGAAAATAAACCACAACAACTAATAAGTTTATATACCTAAAGTTTAAAGGGTATATTGGTAAAATGTCATTTAATTAAACGGGTCAAATGGGTCAAACGAGTTCTATATGTTCAACACTAACCCAACTCATTTATTAAATGGGTTAGCCATGTCAACCCGAATATGACACGAACCCGTTAAGCCTCAATCCATAACCTGCTAATTTCATGCCGTGTTGTGTCGGGTTTGTAGGTCGTGTCCAATTTTGCCACCCCTAAATGTCATAAGTTTGAAATACTTTCTTGTGGATAAACTGGTAGGTTGTTATTAAATTTGCTTATGATCCATGCCAAAATTCACAAATTCAGACATCTATTTCCAATGGGCATGGTCCAATAATAGTTTTTTTTCCTTGTGTATTAGTCATTTATTTGAGCTATTATTCAGTATTCAAAGTGTATAGAGTTAATGATTTTTTTTTTTTTTCCTTTCACATAACAGTAGGTGTTACTAATTAAATTCATAGTGAAATTTATCACGTGTGTGAGTGGAGAAAATACAACATTTCGAGAATACTTAATAATTTTCCTATTTTATAAAATCATCTATTTTTATAAACTTATATATTCATTATATTTTGATTTTTATAAGCTATATTTTGTATAAGAGTACTATAAGAATAAAAGTCATCAATTAAATTTTATATATAAATTCTTATTTCTACTAAAAAAACAAATTAGGGGAAAGGGAAATTTTCAAAATCCTTGGTCTGCCACTATTTGTAGCCATCATATATGAACAAGTTTACAGAAATTTTGACAATTTAGTACACAGAGAATTTTTGTATTACAGCGGGCACTAAGTGAATGAGAAGTTGAAAACTCAAAAGACAAGCGTGTAACTGAAACTATGTATGTCGGTAGACTTGTTCAAAAGTTAATGGGACTCTGATTCTTTTCTTCCAACTTGTGAATGGTGCTCTGTGTTACATCACTATTAATTGGACTAGGAGTCAAGCACTGACCGTAAGTCAAGTAGATGGGAAACCTCCATTTTTTCAATCTTGATATCAATTTTCTTACGTGACAAAATTTAAGTCCAACGTATTTTAGACTGAAGTTTCATTGATTTTGGAAGTAGGAATATGTCCCTCTCTAACTCAAGTTGGCTGTGTAGTGGGTGCTATTGTCTGTGTACACACAATATTGTGTTTGACAACTTTTGTTAAGCTTATTTACTTAAATGTGAGAGAGAAAAGTTACAGCAAATAAGCTAGGTTTTTTCATTAACCAACTTTTTTGCTTAACATTGCTGTTTGTCTCATCTAAGCAAATAAGTTAGCCAAACTCACAAATGTAAACCAAAATTTCGAGGTAAATTAGAAAACAAAACAAAATTAATGATCTCCTGAATCCAAGTAGGCCACTAGTGGTGGTTTAACCTAATTCCTACCTTCCCAAAAAGAATCAAGTTACTTTTAGCAAAGAAAGAGTTTATGTGTATGAAATAGAAACCATGCAGTTAAGAGATATTAGAGATTTGAGTTTTTTCCTTGGCAGGGTTGCTAATGCCCAAACTTAACATTTGAGCACAAATCAATTATAACCAGGACACTCAAATACATATTTGACTAAATCATGAGGTTGAGAGAGCTAGGATTTGCCAAAACTTACAATTTTAAAATATATATATATATATATATATATATATATATATATATATATATATATATATATTAGAGTAACTCTCTAGAGGATAAGGTTTGGAGGAAAACCCTTCAAATTCCTTTTATATCTTTTTATTAGATGTGAATTTTGAAAATCTAATCGTTGGATTTTATAATATTTATGTTCTTAACATAGATGTCAAATTTTGTTCAAATCAAATTTTATTTACTATTCGATTAATAAACTTATTTTTTCTATATAATTTTAAATCACAAAAACTTAAAATTTAAACATTTGATTGATAATATAAATCTTTGATCTTCTCGAAATTTTGTAAATATAAATGATATAATAAGAACATTTGACCAATCTTCCAATTCTGCTCAATTGGGTCTCTTCTTGGAAAGTTATGTGTGTATGAAAAATTATTAGGTACTCCCGGAGTACTATAAATGTACACTCCCTCCTCTCACATGAATGGTGAGTCTCACTATGAATTTAATCAGTGAGACTCACCATTCATGTCAGATGAGAGAGCACGTATTTATAATATTCCGAAAATACACAATAACATCATCCATGTAAAAAGAGGAAATATATATTTACGATATTTCGATAGTAAATAATAAATTTTCCAAAGAGAGATTCGAGTTCCCTTCTACCTAGCCCCCTTTTCATATGACTTTTGTGGTGCTTCACGCGGCAACTTTTAGGAACAGTGGAACTTTCAACTCTCAAGTCAAGAAGTTCATTGATATTCGATTCGCCATCTATTCAGCTTTGTTTCAATCGAGAAAAGTCAAAGGTCAGACACTTGCATCTAAATTTTCAAATTTTGAAGTTTTTTAAAGGATAAATGTTATATTATATATGTGTGTGTGGTCATAAACCTCATGCCAACCTCATGCTAACATGTATCACGTAAAAGTTGATAATCATCTAGGGAAGGTCGGTATTGGGGATTTAAAAATAGTAATATATATATATATATATATATATGAGTGACTGAGTCAACACAATTTTAAAATAATGGAGGATTAGGTTTTGAAGTGGGTTTTTAGTTAATTATGGATACAACCAAAAGGAAGTAGCTATGGAGTATTAGAAACTAGAATCCGATTGGTATAAAAAAAATAAAATAAAATAAATAAATAAATAAAAAAGAAACTAGAATCCGATAAAAAATGGAAACAGTTTGTATTTTTCATGTGTATTATACCTGATAGGATGTTGATATGTATTTAATACTTAACATCTTGTTAGGTTTGGTGCAACCAGTCTTGTCCACCAAAAATAAAAGATTTTACATTTTGCTTCCTGCTTCTAAGAGTATTCGCATTCTAAAATTTTATCACATCCTATTTTACTATTCCAAAAAACTACTTTGTCAATTATACCATACTATTTTACAATACTCTCAGCATCTCAACTTTTATTTTACAATATAACACATTAAAATAATATTTCAATACATTAAAATAATATTTCTACACAATAAAATAATATATCCCAAAACCCAAATACAAACAAAAACTCAAAAACCTGATGAGGGAGAGAGAGGAATTGATAAAGTAAGTGAATAAAATATAAGTTTTTTTTTTTTTTCCAAGAATTGAGCTAAAGTGCAATTCTACCTTTAAAATTGCACTGTAGCACTATTGCAAATTTTTTTGCAATAGTTGATTTTTACAAGTCCGGATGTGTGGGGGGGTTTTGGACTTTTATGCTAAATTTTCCTTGCATATGACATATGTCATTCCCAATGTGAATGCTCTAATAGAAGTTATGATGAGGAGAAAATGGAGTTCCTTATTGATGAGCCACTGGCCTTATACAACACAACCCTCCAATTTACTCTTCTTCTACCTATTCTTCTCTTGGGTGGGGGAGAGTTGTATATATAAGATGGTTCAACTTACATTATACTGACTTTAATCCTTGTCACCCAACCATAATTTTGTGATTAGGTTAGATTACTTGACAAATAATGCAATCTGTATTGTGATAGATTTGGCTTCAAAGGTTCTTATGGGTAGGGTTTGGTTGTTTTTTTGTTTATGAAAGAGTTGGATCCCATAGGATTTTGTATTAAGAAAGAGTATTGCTACATACACAACTTCACAATAATTTAGTTAAAATGTTTTTAATTTTAATTTTTTTTTTACACCCACAACTTGCATAATATTTTTACATGTTGATGTGGGCCGTGCGACTTGTATTGCCAAGCCCAAGTCAACACAAGTTGACCGAATTCTTGTTATTTTAGGAAACCTCACTAGCCAACTTTAACATATCAATATATATATATATATATATGTATATATATATATATGTATATATATATATATATATATATATATATCTATATATATCTATATCTATATATATATATATATTGTATTAAGTGCAGCTGTGTGAGTAGAGTAATTCCAAAAGACCTAGTGCTATATAAGAAGAAAAATAAGAAGAGAAGTACAGCCGCATCAGAGAAAAAGTTGTGGGTTATTCAGTCTTGTGTTTTCTTGTGAGAAAGTGTTAGGGTGTAATTGAGATTTGGGTTTCTTGAGAGTCTTTTTGTGCACTATTGTATCTCCTCAACTTTTATAGTGAAATTTCTTTGTCGTTGCAGTGGAGGTAGGCAGTTTGCCAAAACACGTAAATTCTTGTATTCTTTATATGTGCTTGTTATTTAATTTACTGTAATTGATTGGATCCTAGGGTGCTATCTACACAACAAGTGGTATCAGAGTCAGGTTAGGATTCAATCCTTTGAATACAATAAAGATGTCAAGCACAAAGTATGATGTAGAGAAGTTTTGTGGTAAGGAAAATTTTTCACTTTGGCAAAGGCAGATGAAGGACCTCCTAATTCAACAAGGAGTTCATAAAGCCTTACTTGGGAAGGAGAAGAAACCAGAAACGATGAAGGATGTAGAATGGGTAGAGATGGATGAGAAAGCAGCTAGCGCTATTTGTCTTAACCTAGGTGATGAGGTCATTCACAACATCCTAGAAGCAAAGACCACAAAGGAGCTTTGGGAAAAACTAGAAGGTATTTATATGAGAAAGAATCTGACGAACAAGTTATACGTGAAGAAGCAACAGTATAGTTTGCATATGAAGGAAGGTTCAAATCTGTTGGAGCATCTTAACACGTTTAACATGTTAAACACCCAACTATCAAGTTTTGGGGTGAATTATGAGAACGAAGATAAAGCGTTACTCTTATTAGCGTCGCTTCCTACTTCTTTTGATCATCTAGTAACTACGTTGATGTACGGAAAAGAGACTATAGTACTTGAGGAGGTGACTAGTGCTCTCTTGTTACACATAAAGATGAAGCAAGATGGTGATGGTTCTCAGGCTAATGGACTTATTGTAAAGTTTGAGTCAAGCAATAAGGGCAGAAGCAAGTCAAGAAGACGGAACTCCAACAAGAATAGATCATAGTCTAAATCATGTGCACAAAAATATGTAGAGTGCTTTTATTGTCACAAGAAAGGACACTATAAGAATCAGTGTAAAGAGTTGAAAGAGCATTTAGAGGAGAAAAAGAATGGAAAGAAGCCCCTAGAATCAGTTAGTGTTGCTGAAGAAACATCAGATGACAGTGAAGTTGGTGCAGATTTACTTTCAATTTCATCAGGTAACAATGTTCTATTAGAATCTTGGGTTTTAGATTCAACATGCTCATATCATATGACTCCAAAGAAAGATTGGTTTGACACGTATAAGCCTTACAATGGTGGTATGGTCCAAATGGGTAATGATGCTACATGCCCGATTATTGGGATTGGTACCGTGAAAATCAAGATGTTTGATGGAGTTGTGAGAGTTCTTAGTAATGTCACACATGTTCCAGATCTCAGAAAGAATTTAATTTCATTAGGAGTATTAGGTGATTTGGGTTATTCATACTCATCAAAGGGTGGAATCACGAAGATTACCAAAGGTGCTTTGATGGTGATGAAGGGACAGAAAGTAAGCACACATTATAGATTAATTAGGAACACGGTTGTAGGATGAGTTGCAGTCACCACTCCGGTGGAGTCCAGCACTGATGACACAAAATTATGGCATATGCAACTTGGCCATATTGGTGAACGTGGTATGTTAGAGTTGCACAAGAGAAATTTATTGAAGGGGGTGAAGACATGCAAGCTAGACTTCTGTAAGTATTGTGTGAACGGGAAGCAGCATAGAGTCAGTTTCAAGACAGACTCTCATACAAGTAAGGGTGTTCTTGACTATGTTCATTCAGATATTTAGGGTCCAGTATCAGTTTCTTCTCATAGCGGTGCTCAGTATTTTGTCAGTTTCATTGATGATTACTCTAGAAAGGTATGGATTTATTTTATGAAGCATAAGTCTGATGTGTTTAGCATATTTAAAAAGTGGAAAGTACAGGTTAAGAATCAAACTGACAGGAAAAAAAATACCTTAGAACAAAGAATGGACTAGAGCATAGAGATAAAGAATTCATAAGATTTTATGAATTGGAAGGTATTACTCATCACTTCATAGTTAAAGGAACTCCACAACATAATGGGGTTGCAGAGAGAATGAACAGAACCTTAGCAAAAAAAGCCAGATGCATGATACTGAATGCAAGGTTGCCTAAGGTGTTCTGGGCAGAGATAGTTAACACAGTAGGCTTCATTATTAATAGATCTCCATCATTAGTCATAGATTTCAAGATTCTAGAAGAGGTTTGGTCTGGTAGATCAATTGATTATTCGAGTCTAAATTTTTTTTGTTTTCTAGCTTATGTGCATGTGCAAAGTGGAGAGCATTCTAAATTGGATTCGAAGTCAAGAAAATGTGTATTTATTGGTTTTGAAAGAGGCGTTAAAGGCTATAGGCTTTGGGATCCAATCTCAAAGAAAACGGTAACCAACAAAGATGTCATATTTGATGAAGCCTTTATGTTGAAACATAATGAAGTAGAGACATGTGATGATAGTCCACAAGAGAAATTAACTGTTGAGGTGGAGTTTGACAAGAATAGTATCTAGTAATAAGGGTGATGTTGAGATTGATTCACAACAACAACAAGAAGAGCCTTATACAATTGCTAGAGGTAGAGAGAAGCGGGTTCACAAAGCACCACAGAAATATGGCTTTGAAGACATGGTTAGTTTTGCTCTCGTAACTAGCGGTGGAGATCCATTCACTTTCAAGGAGGCTACAAATAGGAAAGACAATGATAAATGGATTGTAGCAATGTTAGAAGAGATGGAGTCACTACAGAAGAATAAGACTTGGGAATTAGTGAAATTGCCCAAGGGAAAGAAGGCTATTGGTTGCAAGTGGATATTCCGCAAAAAAGAAACATTGTCAGAAAAGGAAGGTGAAAAATTCAAGGCACGGTTAATGGCTAAGGGTTACTCACAGAGAGAAGGAATTGATTATAATGAGATTTTTTTCACCAATTGTGAAGCACACCTCAATTCGAGTAATCCTAGGATTTGTGACAATGCATGACATGGAGTTAGAGCAACTAGATGTGAAGACCGCATTCCTCCATGGAGATTTAGAAAAAGAGATTTACATGCAATAGCCCAAAGGCTTCGAAAAACCTGGCAAGGAAGATTATGTTTGTCTGTTGAAGAGATCATTATTATGGCTTGAAGCAGTCTCCCAAGTAGTGGTACAAACAGTTTGATTCATTCATGGTCACACATGGGTACATGCACTGTGAGTATGACTGTTATGTTTATTTTAGAGTACTTGCTGATAGCTCCTATATATTTCTTGCTCTATATGTTGATGATATGTTAGTAGTTGCAAAGAGTAAGCAAGAAATTGTAAAGTTGAAGTCTTTGTTAAGTAGTGAATTTGACATGAAGGATCTTGGAGATACCAAGAAGATCCTTGGGATAGAAATTCACTAAGATAGAGGGGTTGGTAAGTTATGGTTATCTCAGAAGGGATATCTTAAGAAGGTGTTAGAGAGGTTTAGTATGCTTGATGCAAAACCTGATAGTACACCGCTTTCTACCCATTTTTAATTGTCCTCACAGTTAGGTCCAAGTTCAGATAAGGAGTAAAAGTATATGTCTAAAGTGCCAAACGAGAATGCAGTTGGGTGTCTCATGTATATGATGGTGTGCACTAGGCCTGATATTTCTCATGCAGTCAGAGTGGTCAATAGGTATATGGTAGATCCAGGCAAAGAGCATTAGAATGCAGTAAAGTGGATCTTTAGATATCTTACAGGAACTCGTGATTTCGGTATCTAATTTTATCAGAGAGCTAGTACAGAAGCTGTGGGTTATGTGGATTCCAACTATACAGGAGACCTTGATTCTAGAAAGTCCATGACAGGCTATGTGTTTAGGTTTGCTGGTGGCTCAATTTGCTGGAAGTCTACACTACAAGATGTAGTTGCTTTATCCACTACAGAAGCAGAATATATGGCGATGACAGAGGTAGGAAAAGAAGCCGTTTGTCTTAGTGGACTGGTTAATGAGCTTGGTTTCAAGTAGGATAGCATGGTGCTACATTGTGATAGTCAGAGTGCAATTCATTTGGGAAAGAATCAGGTATATCGTGCAAGAACAAAGTATATTGCTGTGCAATATCACAAGATTAGAGAATGGGTTTCATCTAGTGATATTTCTATGTCAAAGATTCTCACTAGTGAGAATGCCTATGATATGTTAACAAAGTCAATTCCAACAGACAAGTTCAAGCACTACTTAGACTTGATTGGTATTTGCAGCTTGTGAGCCTTAAAGGGCTAAGGTGGAGGCGATTGAGGAGTTTGCTAGTGTAGCTTAATCAATTAAAGCCAAGTTAGAGATTTGTTGATGTGGGCCATGTGGCTTGTACTGCCAAGCCCAAGTCAACACAAGTTGACCGAATTCTTGTTATATTAGGAAACCTCACTAGCCGACTTCAACATATCAATATATATATGTATATATATTGTATTAAGTGCAGTCGTGTGAGTAGAGTAATTCCAAAAGACCTAGTGCTATATAAGAAGAAAAATAAGAAGAGAAGTACAGCCGCATTAGAGAAAAAGTTGTGGGTTATTCAATCTTGTGTTTTCTTGTGAGAAAGCAATGCTATGGTGTAATTTAGATTTGAGTTTCTTGAGAGTGTTCTTGTGCACTATTGAATCTCCTCAACTTTTATAGTGAAATTTCTCCGTTGTCGCTGTGGCGGTAGGCAGTTTGCTAAACCACGTAAATTCTTGTGTTCCTTGTATGTGCTTGTTATTTAATTTCTGCTTATTTACAGTTATTGACTGGAGTACTAGGGTGCTATCTACACAACATTACCTACTAATAACAATTTGCTATTTGGTAGATGTGAAATCAATTATACCTCTAGACAAATTGTTCACGGAGTAATGTGAGTATTTAAATATAGGAAGGATGTATTTTTGTTTATAGTAGGTTTACGGTGTCATGATGGTGGTGAATAGAGCTAAGTGTATGTGTGAATTTTTTAGATTTAGCAAATGAAATTTTCACTCGGGTGTAAATGAGTTTAAAAAGATTTGGATTCCTCATTTGGACTCTGTTGTTACTCCAAATGTTTCCATCTCTCTCAAAATTAAACCTAAGATCAAAAACATTTAAAAAAATGAAATAAATTAAAAAAAAAAACAAACAAACAAACAAACAAAGATTTTGTTATTATTCTTTCTATTTTTTCAATAGCTAATTAGGCTGTTCTTTTTCTCCATCTGATTTTTTTTTTCTTTGAGATTTTTTTACTCTGCTCTTCCCATATTTTTCCTTCTTCACCAATACAACAAGCCTCTCTCTAAAATATTTCATTCTTATTTTTCACCCTAAAAAACCTCCTCAAGACTACCCCCTTAAGATGTTTCATACTTCTTCATGGGAAAGATCCCTCTCATTTAAATCAGCCAATTTAATCCAGAGCTAAGATATGTGATATTTTAAAAAATCCAATGGTCTTAAAAAGCCCATTTTAACTTCACAAATTCAGTTTTCTTCATTTCTTGTTTTCCCCAATTTTTCTTTTTATTTTTATTTTTTATCATTAACCTTAAAAGAATACTACGTCTACAACTTATTACCTATGATTTATTGCAAAAATGTTGTAGGCATATCATCTTTCTTAAAAGTTAGCTGAAAAATCCATAAAAACTGAATTTGAATTCAAATTGAAGAACAAAATACTGTAAAAATGAATTTGAAATTAAGTTTAAAAACAAAATACCTTTAAATATTTTTTTTTTTTTGTCATTGTACCATAGGGATTTAAGTGAGTCTACAAAAAATGCAAAAAAAAGGAAAAATCATGGAAGCAAAAAATAAAAGCATGTGGCTAGAACTAAACTCCCAATGGAATGCTAGATATACAAACTAGTCCTATATTAAATCACACATACAACCACAAAATTCACCATACCAACACCCACACAAGCATGCTCACAATCAACACAAGTGAAAAATATATATCGAGTAGGTCATAATAACTACGAATACAGGGAAGTCAAGTGTTTAACAATTAGAACAAAACACAAAATTTCAATGTCCATCAAATAATTAATTAAAAGAAATATCTCCCTCACTCATGTTCAAACTTGACCCCTTTAACAAGTCTCGAGTAGAATCACCAATTTGTAAACACCTTCACGTGAATCGTGATGCATCTAGAGGTTGGGTAATGTTAATAAGTACATTAACATCTAGAGGTTGGAGAGTCTATTAATATACATCTAAGGTTCACATGTGCCAAGCTCTCAAAAAGCCTCTTCTAGTGATTAAGTTTGAAGAAACCCAAGATCCAATGGTGTAAAAGTTACTGCCGCATCTAGAATACATTGTTGCTAGAAGTCAAAGCTTCAAGACGATATTTGGACTCTTAAGTGAGTTGTTCATGTTCAACAGAGTTCTACTATTGAAGAGTTCTTAAATTTGAAGCTACGTTGGATAATGTTCTTAAGTACTACTGGGTTATAGCAATTTAGAATTTGGTTATTCTAATACCGTAAAACTTCAATTCATTAGTGAATCTAGTTTCCCTTAGGTTGGTGGTGAAGCCTTTGCAGTGGTTTTAAACTTAAGCTCATGAGTGATTGTAGTCTCTAAAGTTTAACATTATCATTTTTAGTTTCTAAAAAACTTAAAATGATCGATTTAGTCCCTAGAGGATCAGTTTATATTTTGGCCAAGTAATCTAAGGGACTAAATGTGTGATCACTTTAAATTTTAGGGGTTAAAATCGCTCATGAGTTAATTGACCCATTGGCTTTTCCTTACATTATCATATTCCGTACTATTTGTTTTTGTTGTCATTTTAATTGTGCACGATATTGATATTGTTTGCTTTAACCAAGGTCTTAAGCATAACTAGACTAATTAATAACTTTTCTTAAAATTGGTTAAATTTTTGTGTGTGTATGTTTGTATGTGTGTATATATATATATACATGTATATGTACATGTATATGTCTATGTGTGTGTATATATATATATATATATGAAAAAAATATCATAAATATCTGTTTAGACCAAAAATAAATAAAACAACGTAAGGAGGACAAATTAAATTATATTTTAGATCACTTGTTAAAATTAAAAACTTCAATAAAATAAAAACAAATGATGATTAACAACTCGTAAATTAAAATTCTAGGTTCGAATAAAGACAGGATTAAAATTAATGTTAATAAAAATATGATTAAATTAAATCCCAACTAAAAGAAAAGCTTAAAAAACAAAATTAATACAACAAATGAGAAAGAGCTTGGAGAGGATAAGCAGAATGAAATAGGGTGTCTACATTTATGTCCCTTTTTGGTGGAATTCATGCATAAGTAAGCGAGTGCATGTGTATATGAGTGATGAAATGAGTGAACACTGAACTGGGGATATGTAGTAGGGGAAGACCTCAAATACCTGTGATAGCTCGCAAGCCTAGGTATTCGGTAAGTTTGGAACATTAACACAAGACCTTGAGGTGTAACAGCAGTATCCGTGGAACTTAAGCTTAGCCTGTGATCCATGCCAAAAGAAATTAGTAATTTATCATACATGTCAAATATGAATGGATTAGAAAGACAATAGTTTCTGTTTTAGTATGGTAAAAATTCTATGCTAGCATGCTATAAGAACTTGAGGAAGAAGAAATTGACAAATCCTATCTTGCTTCACTGCCCATGAACTAAGAGATAGAGCTAATGTACTTCATGTAGTATAAATTTCTTTGGGCATTTCTACATAAAGGTCTCTGGACATATGTATTTGGGTCTTTAAGCATTTTTAATGTGTTTTTGTTTGTTGGGATTTCTTGGGTATTTTTCTTTCAGATGGCTTTTGATATGAATGTGCAGAAGCATCAAGAAGCAATGTGATAAAGGTAGAAAAGCATGAACACGCTTAAACCTGAGATGTTGTGCCTGTTGCTCACTTTCGATGCAATGAAACTCAGACGACTGATCTCCACTTCAGAACTTAGGAATAAACAGTTTATTCCTAAGTTACGATCAATGGTTGGTAGAATGAGCAACCCATGATCATATATGCTAAACTAAATTATCTATATATATATATATATATATATATATATGTATAGGACATGCATGAAAGTCTTGCGCTGAGTTTCTTTCTGCTTTCCTATATTGTTTGCTTGAAATTCTACCACACATTAATTCTGACACTAATCGCCTTGTGAATGTGACGCTGCCTGTAATGGGCCCTTGGATTTCTCTTGATAGATATAAATTTTGTAACTTGGCTGGGAGTGCAGTAAATAAAAGGAAAAAAAAAAGATTCGTTAATTTTTGAAAATTCAATAGTTGAGATGGGACAAGTAATTTGAATCTTAAACATTTTGTTTTTGGGTGAACTTTTTTTTTAAATATCAAAAAATGTCAATGGAATTATAATTAAGGCTCTTGGTTAAAGGCAAATTAATTCTAAGTGTGGTAGAAATATTTCTACCAAATGATTGATATCCAGGTTAGATGAAGCAATGTTGTTTTTTTTTTTTTTTTAATTTTTTTATTTATGGTTTTACACTTTTACTTGCATTAAATAAAAATTAAAAAAGGTAGTATTAATGGACATCGTCAAAAAATAATTTATGTTAAATCTTTTTACTTTATATCAAATTTTTAACTAGTTTTATAAAATGTAAAGCCAATGGAACTAACTTTTTAAATTCCATTTGTCACTTTAATAATATTTTTAGTTCACTCATCATTTCATACCAATTTTTTATTAGTTAAACCCTAAAATTAATAAATCATCCTTAACAAGCACTACCTTATGTTATCTCGTTAATATTTTCCTATAAAGAATACTACAAACTTTACTTTAGAAGCCTTACAAACTATCCTATGAGTCACAAAAATATATCAAACATTTATTTATTTATTTATTTATTATTTTGTTATTTAATTTAATGAAGCTGTAAACCTAAAATTAATTATTGGTATAAGCTTTAATAAATTTTTTCAGAGAAATTTAATAATTGGATTCGATTGTTTTATTCAACTTTATGATTCAGCTTTGAATTTGATCCTGCGGTAATTTGCGACTACAATTCAAATATATTAAAAGTCTTGTAGTCGTAGAAAGGACTCTATTAATTTTGTGGGTCCTTAGGTTGACATGTCTTTTGTTTTTTCGGCTGAATAGGTTGACTTGTCTAGATATATCAATTTTCTTACCTGTCAAAATTAAGTGCAGCGTACTTTAGACGGAAATTTCATTTGTTATTCGTCAAGGTTCATTAAAATGGATTAGGTTATCTGTCCCTCACCAAGTCCTCTCTGACTCAAGTGCCTTGGTATCGCGACTGTGTAGACTTTGAATTTCTTTGCTGGTGGGAGTAATAAATGGTCTCTGGTGAGGCAGTTCTTACTTGACTTTTTATACTAGAGCATATATTGAGAAACATATATAGCGTTCTGAATGAATGATTATTGAAAATCTCGCTGGATGTCAAACACTCAACAAGTTATCCCACTCACAATGACAGTTGTTATTAAATTTGCTTATTTTATGATCCATACCAAAAGATATTAGTAACATATTTTCTAATAAGATAAGTAAAATTGAGAAACATATATAGAGTTCTGAATGAAATATTAATAATAGGGTTGAAGGGAGTTTAGCTAAATCTTACGTACTTTAAAATATATATTTTAAAGAGAAAAGGGGTAGAAGTTTTAATGGCATTCCATGAAAATATTGCATATTAGAATTCTGAAGTAGAATGCGGCTATAGATAAGCCTATAGCAGTGTTTTTAAAAAACGCCACTATAGGGTGGCAATTTTTATGGACACCCTAAAATAACGCCACTATAGGCAGCTTTCTTTGAAGTGGAATTACAACAATTAGGCTAGGTTGGACTGACTCTGGAGCTCCAAAGGTGAATTATCATCAATTAGTTTTTAGGCCGAGTTTTAGTTCACTATTAGGCTGGGTTTTAAATATTTACTGATTTCACATTTCTGTGGAGATGCAAAAGAAATTAGTTACACTAGATGAAATCATGCCACTGCTAAATTGGTCGCTTGGTACTAAAATTAACAAACTTAAACTGAACACTTGGTGCAAAATTACAAATTAATTAGAAATTAATTTGGGTTCTGATTGTTTTTTTATTTTAATAGGATAGATATGATTGGTTTATTTTTTAAAGGTATCAATTTGTTGGGTTTCTTTTGTCTCACCACATTTCAATCCATGTTTGTATGGTTCTCAGCCTCCAATTCAAGATGAGATAGTCAAATATACGCCACTTCGTCAAATAGCATCTATGTAGCTACTATCGATGCACCTTGAGCCTTAACTTATAGGCTAAACACTTAAAACTTTGATTGAAACAAGGATCAAACCCAAATTATAAGTTGAGTAGTGAGTTGGTAGGAAAAACTGAAATATTCCGCAAGGATGGTGTTTTGTATTTCACTATTTTATAGGAAGGACATTTTGAATTTAGCAATACATAATTCCATGTTCAACAGTGTGAAATTTTTTTATACAACAATAGGAAAATTTTCTATCCAACACCAGAAATTTTCATATTGAACAATAGGAAATTTATTAGATACAACGCTCATGGAGAGCAAAATCTTATGACAAACAAGATAGTGATTTAAAGTCTTATTTTACTTGGGATAGAGGGTGTGTACCAAGCTCAAGAGTCATTACTCTTCTCACTTAGTTTTGAAAATTAAATCAATTTAAGTAATCACATTTTAGCTGTAAGAGGAAGTGCTAGCTAGGCTTGCTATTGAATTGATTAGCCATAAGATAGGTTAGTGATTCAAGGTTGTTTTCATTATCCTGGAAAGGAAAAATTATCTTATGAGACAGTCTTGATCATGAAGATAATTTCATGAAACCATATCATGAGATAACCTTTCATCAATAAAGTTGCATAGTAAAAGTATTCACATCAGTTTATGTGAAAATTTCAATCTATTTTAAAATAAGAATTTTTTTTTTTCCTATTTTAGCTAACTATATTTTCAAAATGCTTATATCTAATTATCTATTATATACTCTATTTTATTACAATATCAACTTTTTCTTCATTTTTTAATCCTTTCTCTCTTATCATATACAACAATTAAGATACACTCACTTCCTTCACCTTCAAGAAACGTAAAAAAAAAAAAAAAAAAAATTGTTTTGAATATAACCTATAGTGCCTCCTAAATTTAGACAAACATTATAGCCGGATTCTATTTTACATCACTGGTTCATGATCTGATGCGAGTAATTTTTTACTTATGCAAATTCTCTAAAATTGGGCATTTAATGGCTAGTGTTTTGGCTAAAAAGCGTGGAAATTTAGATCATGCACCAGCTGAAGTAGACCATATTTCTTGACTTGTATGCTCCATATCTGACACGTGGCTAAGAATCAGGTTGCCATGTCAGCAGAAGACCACATGCATCTTCCTCCAGCCTAACCTTTGCCCCTTTGGTTAAGAATTTGATTGTTTGAAATTGAATTTGGAAGAGCCGACCAAAGTAAGAATATGTTTGGTAACAATTTTTGTTTTTTATTTTCAAAAACTTTTTTTTGGAAATATAAAGAAAAATCAATTTTCTTGTATTTTTGAAATCAAAAACATGTTTGGTTAGTTCAAATTAAAAAAGATAGTTTTTTGAAGAAAAAAAATAAAAAATACTAAAATGTGTTGTTACTAGAATTTGAACTCTAATACTAACTCATTAAATAAGATAGATTCATTAAATTAAATGCGTGTTTTTATTGACTTTTAAAAATTAGAAACTAAAAACAGTCTTTTGCATGTTTTCAATTTTCTTCACAAATTGAGTTTTAAAAACAGTTTTTGCTTTCAATCCATTTTGGGTTGCCAAACAAATTTTTTAGTTTCAAAATAAAAAATTATTTTTAAAAACAAAAAATAAGGAAAAAAAACAGTTACCAAACATACTTTAAGTTTTTTGAGTTTTTTATTCAATAAGTGTGGTGGCCCAATATGGTGACCTAATGTCGTCCAAAGTTATATTCTGCTCATAGGTCCATTATGTGCTTGTTCTTTTGTTCGCCCAAATAAGTCTTATCTCATCCGTTTTGACTTGGGCTGTTTGGCCCAATTTAAATCGGTCCCAAAACAGAGCCCAGAACACAATTTTGTCATGCAAGGGTTAAACAAAAGGAAGTGAGCCGTGGAATTCAAGTGCATAGTTATAATTTTATTGAGTGTCAGCATCTGGGAGAGTATAGGACTTGTGTATATTTGCCAAATACTTTTAACTTTTTTTTTTATAAAATTTTTGTAATTTTTTTAATTTAATAAAATTACTTTTAAAAAATAAAAAATAAACTAACTTTTAACTTTTTGTCACATTCAATTTAAAAGTTACCAAAAATCATATGTTATGACAAACATTATACAAATAAACTACCAAAAATTAGTTTCCTTGTGTTTCTAACAAAGACCATTTAAATCTCCATTCCCCCGTATGTTGTAAGTATCAAATTAAAAATAATAATAAAAATAAAAAAGTTATCAAAAATTACTTGATACACAAACAGTTGTCCTAAAAAATAATCTCCTATTGCAATGCCCCTACCAACATTTACATTTTATTAATTCAATTTTTAGAATTGAGGTAAATTGGTTAATTTTAGTTAGATGAATATGTGAAATCTCTAATTGTCAAATAAGGGATCTAATTCACTAAAAAAAAAAAATTGATGTTTTAGTTTGATGATAGAGAAAAATTAACCTAGAACGAAGGCTATAGGCTGATTTTCGATCATATCTATCCAAAAATAAATTGAGGTTGAACCTCACTAGCCTGGCATAGGAAATGAGATAAGAGAAGGAGGCCATACTCCGTCAGCTTCAACCATATTAAGGGCCTGTTTGGTAAGAGTATTTAAATATAGTTTTTTGTTTTGCAATCTATAAAATAGTGGCTTTCACACTTGAATTTATTGTTTGGCGGATATTCTCTAAATACAGTTTTCAAAAAATTGTATCATATTTTCCTTGTTCAATTTCATTGTGACTATACAAAGTCATCCTTAGAGATTCTTAAGAGAAAGTGGGCATCATTGCATGGTGTTGTATATTACAATTAAGAGATCAATTGCTGGAAATGAAGGTAATATGTGTCCCATCTGTTTCTCTCTATTCTTTCTGTTCTTCTTAGACCCTGTTCTTCTTTTCTGTCTTTGTTGTTCCCCCGCCCCAGCCTTTTTGTGTTTTGAATCTTTTACATTTTACAGGTATGTTTTCAGTTTGATTTTTCTTCTTTGGTTCTTTTTTTCCCCCAGTTTCATTAAGTGTTCAATTGAGGATAGATTTTAATGCTCTCTCTAGGTAATGGAACTTTGGTGACAGACTTTTCTTTAAAAATGTAATCCATCAATTATGCTTAATGTTGAGTTTAACTTCTTTCTTCCCAAAGACCAAGAATATATTTTACCCTTCCTCATTCACGGTACTGAATTCTCCAACATGAGATTCTTTTTTCGTGCTGGATATGCTCTGTAATCACCAGGTAGCATCCTCTATCTAATATCTGATGTTCCTTTCCATTTCCTTGGTTCTAATCAACATTGATGAAGAAAGGTTGTCCAAGTTAGTATATAGCTCAGGAACCCCAGTGAGTATACTTTTAATCAATATGCTTATCCTAAAGAAACTTTCCCTGATGATGTAATTTTAATCAATGTGCTGATCATAAAGTTTGGTTTTTAGACCGTATACATTGAATGCACATTCATAGCCTATAGAAAAGTTACAGAGGATCAGTAATCTGGAATGATGCATTTCATGCAAGGATGAAAAACTTTTTAAAAGATGAGCATGCTTGGATCACTGATTCTTAGCTTTGGAACTGATTTGACATTAATTCATTAAAAACTGTGATTAGCCACCAACACCTCTCTTAGTACTAGGTATAGACTATTGAATTTCTTTTGTATTTATGATCCTATATCCAAAATACCCAAATCAAAGATACCCTTAAAATTTACTCTAAAGCCACCAAGCACTCTGCCTTTTTCCAAGTATCAAAGGTCTCTTTCTCCTAGACACTAAATTTCACTTCAGCTGATATAATGAAGAAGTCACTAAACTGAATTTATTTGTTAAATTGCTTATAGCTCTCTTTTACACCAGAAAGAAACTCACACTAAATAGTTAGGATTCATAAAAAAAAATGATTTCACCAAATTAAATACAAGCTCCTAATCATGCCTGTTACTTTCAGTAGTGTGTCACCAATATGTTGCTAAGAATAAAATAAATGCGGCATAATTGAGGAAACAGACAGTTCAATTTCCATTCCTTTCAACTAAACCAAGAGTTTGAATGTTTGGAGAGCATATAAGAGAGACTTGGACATCGTCAAAAATAAATCTGCTCCTGCAACGTCTCTGCAAAGCTGTGAAGCCCAAACATACCCAGTGAATAAGCCATGTCATCATGTATACCCTCCCACGTAGACACAATTTAAAATCAACAATGAAGAACATGTATGTTATATTAATTCACTTTTTAGAATTAAGGTAGATTCTGGGAGGTTGTACCTGATTAGCCTAGCAAGACATGGGAGGCATGAGGCTGTTCCATGGTCCCTCTAACCCTTGATAGAGGGAAAAGCGGCTTTGGTCATATTAAATTTAAGTCCCCATATGATTTTCGTCCACCATGAACCTCACGTCATCTATTCCCTGTCTCTCCAATTTTCTTTGATTGTAAATGTTTCTCTTTGATCAAACTCTTTACCTTCAACGATTCTGATCTAAAAAATGCACTCACAAAAGATGGAACTACATAGAAAACTTACTGTAAATTATTTTGAAGCAAAACTATAGCTTGCCTGCACCAGCTCCCAATAAACATCGATCGAAGGCTGGGGCTTTCCCCAAGGAATCTGTCAAATAGCCTTTGAATTTGTGACTAAGAACCCATTTACTTTGCCAAGATATGCATAACTTCGTTGTCTTTCGTCGAGACTTTACAATGTGATCACTAATAGATTGAGAAAACTGGCGTCATTCCAAGGTATTGTATATTGCTTTCAACTTATCAATTGCTTGTATTTAATAAAAAGTGATTTTACATTGTATTATATATGGAAAAACTATAACTCGGATTGCATTCGATGTTCATAAAAAGAAATGCCACATTCATATTTGTCAATGTATTGAATATGGCTAATACTACAATTATTAACCAGCTCAAGCATTATAAAGAAATCATCAAAATATTGATAAATATGATTACATGATATTTGCTAAATATTACGAATCTTACTGCATTTATTTACAATGCTACCAAGTTTGTGCCACAACACCACAAAGTCATATTGGTGATGCTAAAAAGTCATATTGCTATTTTTAACACCACCAATTCTAAAAACTAAGTTGCAATGGTGCGGCTAAACTTAAAAATTTTAGCCCCTCATCTACAATGCATAACACAGCCATCTATTGTTGTGCACTATTAGCAAGAAACTAAATTTAAAAAAAACAAAAAAAAAACAAAAAACAAAAAAAAAAGTATTTTATTAAACTTTCCAGTAAAATAATGTTTCTTTCCCTTTTCTTTTTTTTTTCTTCCCGTTACACAGACTCTCTTCTAACCAAGAATCAGGCATGTGTGATACTCCCTTTGCATGTGTTTGGTTTTTACCTTTAGCTCTGCTCTTTTTTTTTGGTTTTTCAGCTCTCTTTTTTTGTTCTTTTTCGCTGGTTTTTGAAGGGTATTGGTTACAGTGGTGGGGTTGTGGCTGTGTTGGTGGTTTCCATGGCTTTGATGCTGGTTGTGGCTGTGTTTTGATTGTTGAATGAAATATTATTTTATTGTAGTGTTTATATTGTTTTATTGTGTTAAAAGCTAAAATAAAACCACTAATTTCAAATGTTTTGTAAAGTGAGAAGGTAAAATAGATAAAATACTTTTTTGTGGTGCCAAATAGCTAAAAAAATAGCTCCACCAATGTGAATGCTCTAACCAAAACGATCTAGGAATTGAAAGTATATTATTCTCCATTGCGTTTTTAGTAATAAAGTATCCAATACAACCCAAAACCCAACAATAAATCTGAGTGCCATGCTCATGTAAAACCAATCTACTTCAAGTCCTCAAAAATCCTTGCTCCTTTTGTTTCCAGTGTTGGGTTTTACATCAATTATAGTACAATTATCAATAAGTGGAGGTCCACAAAGTTTATTTCCAAAAAAATTGGATGCATAGAGGCTCTTTAGCTGAAGAAGGTATATGGTGTACCCGGCATGTATGTCAAGTACAAGATATAATTTTTGTTGTAGCTGAGTGCTTGAAGGGATTTTCCCAGTTAAATTGTTGTTTGACAAGTTCAACCGGCTTAAAAATGTCATACTTGACATACTTTAAGGAATTTGACAAAAAGTTGGTTTACAAAGAAATCAATAGATTCCAGTGATCTCATATCACCTATATTCTATGGAATCCCTCCAGTCAAGATATTAAATGACAGATTCAGTGATTGTAGTCCTTGGAGGCTACGTCTATTTGGGAACAAATTATTTAGCTGAAACTGAAAGCTTTTTGCTAAAAGTACTATAAATAAAATAAATAAATAAATAAACTAAAAGCTAGCCAAATAGTATAGTAAGACTCATGAATAATACTAAAAAGTGTAACATGACTCATGAATAGTAGCAAAAAAAAGCTGAAAACTCTAATAAGTTTCAACTTTCATCAGTTCCCAAACGCACTCTTTATCATACATACAAAATAAGCATTGATTTTTTTTTTCTTTAAAAAACGGAAAAAAGAAAAAAAAAAAAAAAGGGCTATTGCCATGAGCAGAGCACCCCCTCCCCCCAAAATTTACTAATTTTAGCAATTTTATTTTTATAAAAGTACATTTTTATCTCATGAACAATATCATTGATTCTTTTAAGAGTACTATTATAGTAACAAATTTTTTTACAACATTTTTACAAACTGTTAAGGTAACAAATTCTTATTGGTTCACATTTGGGCCCACTGCTTACATTATTTTTTTTACTTACCAATAACTACTCATCACATTAATAATTTGTAAAAAAGTTTGTAGTTTTAAAATTTTCCTCATTTTAATGACTATAAAAAAATTATAAATCTAAAATCTAAAACAAAATATATAAGCCAAAAAAAATTAGTCCAACAACAAAAATTACCAATAAAAAAAAAAAATTACACCTAATCAACCAATTTTACCCAAAATAAACAAATTGACCCTTTAAAAAATTTTAAACAAAATAGTTTTGTTTTTACCCAGTAGCGCATACATCAAAGACCAAAAAAAAAAAAAAAAAAACAATAGCTAAGCAATAGCAGAGTCAGAGACCAAAGTCATTGCACACAACTAACAGGAAAGAAACCCCTAAACTCTAAGTTTTGGCCCCATTCCTGACTATTGCTATTGTGTTCATCCTTATAAGAAATGAAGCATAGATTAAATATTTGTTATTTTTGACAAATATTTTATATAAGAAAGATCTTTTATAATTTCTTATTTTGTGTTGATTCAAATGGATTTTTTTCCTCAAGCTTGCAGGGCATGGGCTTTAGATAAGAGGTTCAACTCCTTATAATGCCAAGCATTGATGGTAAGTTTTGTACATTGAACAAATCAAGATAAGAATATAGTCCATTTGGTTAGCCTTAGAGCTTGATTTGCTAGACATCAATTTTCTTCCCCGGCAAAAGTCAGACTTATTTTAGACAGAAATTTCATTGATTATTACTACTTGTGTACAAAATTCAAGGATCATTAAATCGGAATAGGTCCCTTACTAACCTAATCAACTAGAATAGGATGAAATTTCTTCCATTGCACACAAACGTTGTGTACACTCCAAATTTTTTCTGCATTTGATAATGATATGTTATGGAAAGGTGTCATCCAAGTCCAACATGCTTGAGAGTTGTAGTTGAGAGTCTTGAGACCATGGCCCAAAAGTGTACATTTTTAGACCCCATAAAACACAAGTTGTTTAACCTAGTTATTTAGCCAAGTGATTACTTAGGTAAATTATTCAAATCTAGGTTGGCACAAGTAAATCATATCAAGTAAATAGTGCAGAAAATAAAGAACACAACGATATGATAACCCAGGAAAACCAAACCGATAAAAAACCTGGGGATGATTTAACTTAACTCTCCAGATCCACTATGAAAGAATTGAAGTTTTACAATAGCGACTTAAACCACTAACATCTTATTACTGCCTCAAGTAGAAAACTTAATACCACGACCACGTAACAGCTCCGAATCCACAGACTACTTCTTTCTTAAATTCACCGCAACCACAAGTACTCCCACTTATGTTTTTCTTTAAGCTCTTTATGCAGCAACTGAAGTGATCACCAAGCTCTTGACATCAATCTTGATCTCGATAACCCTAAGTGTGTATAAAGGCAAACACCTCTAGATCTCACAAGAGATTCACACACACAGCATAAATAACAACATAAAAACATGGCTAGGGTTTTTCATTTTATATTTAAGGGAAAACATAAAACCCTACATGTCATATGGGCTTGGGCTAAGTTGGAAAATTCTACAAAAAAACATTCTGCATGAGCTTCGATCGATCGAGTCTAATTTTCAATCGATCGAGCCTTGCAGAAAGTGAATAGTAATTTTCTGCAATTACTCGATATCAACTTCACAATAAACATACTTTAAGCAACCTAAATCTAGACTCTAAGTTTTAATCATGGTTTGCCAACATTACATATTAAAGTTCTAAAACATTTAGATCCTAAATCCTTAAAACCTAATAAACCCCCCTTTGACAATCCGTGACAAAACATTTAATAAAACAAAATGCTCAAATTTACAAAAACCGCCCATTACAATAAAATCGCCCAACCAAAAACAATTCAACTTAACTACTATCTATCAGTTGCAAGTGTAGACAGCAGCACGACTAAATCAACTTGTATATTCCTGAAACACTTCAATAAACACATTAATGCATGCGTGGAAAATACAAGTAAAACAGAATAAATTCTTGATTTCACAAAACATAAAATAAAAGACATATATCATGAATAACCTCATAATATAAATCAATAGCCAATGTAGCACAATGTGAAACAAGAAACAGAAAAATAAAAAATAATATCTTCCCTTAACATATACATCACATAAAAATAAATACATCATGAGCCAAAAAATAAATACAAGATGAAGCACCTGGATTCAATCTAAAGCTCCAAAGCTCCAAAAACTTAAAATCTCCCCCTATCTCCATCCATTTGTACTCCCCCTTTTTGTGACAAATTGTCAAAAGGCAATCAAGACTTCTCATCAAAAGGAGGTGGTGGAGGTGACCGCCTAATGCTCACCAAATCCGCACGCAAGGCCTGAAGCTCTGTGAGTACATCGACCAAAAGCTGACCATGAGCCGCCTAAACGGTCATAACAATGTCCAACACACTCCAAATGCTAGAATCACCCAAAGTAGAAGGTAGGGGATCAACAACAATCGTCGGATCAATATACTCCTCAGTTGTGGGATCACCTGAAGAAGGAGGAGGAGGAGGTGCAACACCCAAAGAAGACTCTACGCGTGGGCATTTAGAGCTAGCTCTCATCTAAGTAGCTCTTTGCCAAAGGAAGGTGGTATCTATGGGAGCTATAATGTGTACGGGCTCAGATGCAGGAAACACATCTAATTCTAGATGTAACAAAATCTGATGTATAAAAACTAGGAAGAAAAGACCATGTGCAGTAGAACTACTCCTATAAACCTCAACCAGGGATCAAATGAAAACAATAGGAAAACTCATAGGAGCATCTGTCATAAGGGCATACAAAAATGCACATCTCTCAATAGGAATGGTGTGCAAGTGAGAGATAGGCCAAATGGAATGACAAGAAATTCGGAAAAACAAGTAATGAATCCCGATCAACTCATGAGAGGTAATTTGAGGATCAATACCCCACTAAATGGAAGTACCAGTGAGATATGACATAATGTCATCAAGAGGAAGGGTCTTATCATAAGGGGGTACACAAGCTGCTGTACCTTAGGCACCCCAAAAGCAGAAGCCACTACTAAAGGAGTAATGACATACTCTTCACCCCGTATCCAAATCTTCACAAACTTAGTGTTGGAATCATTGGAGTGGATAGAGAGGTTCGAGTAAAACTCTCTAATCAAGATAGCCGAAGGAGGATGATTTATACCCAACAAAGGTAACCAGCCCCTACGCTCAAAGTTCCTCCTAATTTCCGGATTAAGCTCATCTAACACTACCTTCCTCTCAGCCCAAACTGATCTAAAGATGTTCAGCTTCTTATAGGTTTCTTGGTTTTTCTCAATTCGAAACCTATCACTGTCAAACGCTGGAGTAGAAAAGGAGGTGGATGTCCTATGGGTTCTAGTCTTCCTAACCATGATGCTAAGGGTTGGAAAGGATAGACAGAAAAGAAACCAAAGAAAGAAAACCAAGGGCAGACTGCATCAAACAAGGTTAAAGAGAAAACAACAATTGAGAATATCACTCTATATGATGCATGAATAGAATAGTCACATGATGCATACTCTAATGCATTGAGAACAGTCCAATTATACTTTAAAAACCTCCAACGACTCAAACCTATGACTGGGCTCTGATACCACTTGTACGTTTTTAGACCCCTTAAAACACAAGTTATTTAACCTAATTATTTAGCCAAGTGATTACTTAGGTAAATTATTCAAATCTAGGTTAACACAAGTAAATCATATCAAGTAAATATTACAAAAAATAAAAAAAACAACGATATGATAATCCAGGAAAACCATACCGATAAAAAACCTGGAGAGGATTTAACCTAGCTATCCTCAAGGTAAAACAGATCTACTATGAAAGAATTGAAGTTTTACAATAACGACTTAGACCACTAACGTCCTATTGCTACCTCGAGTAGAAAACTTACTACCACGACCAAATGACAGCTCCGAGTCCATGGACTACTTCTTTCTTAGATTCACAGCAACCACAAGTACTCCCACTTGTGTTTTTCTTTAAGCTCTTAATGCAGCAACTGAAGTGATCCCCAAGCTCTCTACATCAATCTTGATCTAAATAACCCTAAGTCTATATGAAGGTAAACACCTCTAGATCTCATAAGAGATTCACACACACAACATAAACAACAACAAAAAAACGTAGTTAGGGTTTTTCCTTTTTTACTTAAGGCAAAACATAAAACCCTACATATCATATGGGGTTGGGCTGAGTTGGAAAATTCTACAAAAAAACATTCTGCCCGAACTTCGATCGATCAAATCTAATTTTCAATCAATCGAGCCTTGCAGAAAGTGGATGGTAATTTTTTGCAATTACTCGATTCCAACTTCACAATAAACATACTTTGAGCAGCCTAAATCTTGACTCTAAGTTTTTATCATGGTTTGTCAACATTACATATTGAAGTTCTAAAACATTTAGATCCTAAATCCTTAAAACCTAACAAAAGGCTTTACTATTCAATATTTTTGTGTGGAAAATTAAACACCCATTTGATGTAATAGGAAACAATGGAATTTATTACATTGTGTGATTAACTATTAAATTATATATTCCATGTTGTTAAATCACAAAAGGGTCTAAATTAATCCGATTAGTATTTCCATACACAAATAAAAAATGTACGGAACAATATATCTCCTAACTCAGGATCTTTGCTTTGTGTGAAGAACTCAACACTCATTCAATACTATATATATATATATATATATATATATTTAGGAGACAATGGGGGGGGGGGGGGGTGGTTGGGTTTAACGCTTTTGTTTGTTGGTATTATCAAATTGTTGTAGGCACTGAAAGTCTGGAATGATTTTGCAGCTGGCAAGTTTTGTGCTTTACGCCTAAAGAGGTGAAGTCATTAGTACCCAAAATACCGATTTTTTTTTCTTTAACAAAAAAAAAAAAAAGAAGAAGTGCTTTTTTAAAATTATAGAAAATATTGATTTGTTGTTAGTTTTTTAAGATAAAAATAGTGATTGTGAAGTATGCATTTTATGAAAGTTGACGTAAACCGTCCACTATTTCAACATTTTTTTCACATTAAAAAAAAAAAAGCTCCTTTTTAGGGTTTTTTTTTTTTTTTTCTCTCTTATTTGGGGAGTTCTAGTCATTGATCAGCAGGATTTAGACTCAAAATGTCAAATAAAAGACTATATAGAGGAGGTTTAATATTAGGGGTGATATTATTCAAACTCAAAAGTAATTTTCTCTTGGAGAATTTTTTTTTTTTATTTAAAAAAAAAAAGATAAACTTTATAGACAGACAATAACTGTAAAAAAATTTTTGAACGTGAAGGGAAAAAAATCCTAAACTTTTGAAGTTCTCTTTTTGAATTCAAAATGAAATTCGTTACCCTTTATTAATTAAATTACTTTTTATTAATGAGAGTATTTTCGAACTATATAAAAGTTCAATTGAAAGAGGGGAATTCTCTTTTATATATAAACTAAAATTCTTACTCTGCCCCTGCAGCAAGTTAGAAAATTAATACCTTAGCCAAATCAACCAAATGGACCACAAAATAAAGCATCATCACCAAATGATAAAACTTAAATACAGTACTTTAGGTGTTGTTCATTAGGATTTAGGATTTAGGGTTTAGGTGTTGTTTCTTAAGTTTCTCTCTTCAGACTCAGCCATTTAGTTTCTTAACTAAAAAATACACTTCTATCTCACGAGAAAAAGTTTACATGGCAGAATCTTAAGAGGGAAGTCTAAGAAATAGCACCTAAGTACTATATCTAAATCTTACCCATCACCGAAATAATGTGGAGTGGAAATCTTATTTTTTATTTTTTATGGGATGTGGTAGAATATTAAGGATTAAAAAAAACAAAAAACAAAAAAAAATAAGCAGAAATAAAATAAGCACAGGACTCCGCCGCCTCCTATAAATAAGTAAACCATGTCATTAATCAGTAGCATTTACATAATCATATAGATTTTTGGCATAACCATGGACGGTTCCATCAGATTAAGAGCCGTTACATTAACCCTTTTCCTTGTGTTTCTCACTTTGGCAGCTATTGTTCCTAAATTCTGCTATGGAAAATCTGAGGTTCATTGCATCCAAAGTGAGCAACACTCCCTTCTCAGATTCAAGCAAGATCTTACTGATCCTTTAAACCGACTTGCCTCTTGGGCTGGTGATGGGGATTGTTGTCAATGGGTGGGAGTTGTCTGCAACAATGATACTAGTCAAGTCCAAGAACTCAATCTCAGAAGCTTTCTTCTTCCTCCGCTTGAATAATTTCAAATTAAATTTTCGTTATTTTTGACAAAATATTTCTTTTATAAGAAAAATCCTTTATAATTTCTTATTTTGTGTTGGTTTAAATGGATTTTTTTTCCCCTTAAGCTTGCAGAGCATGGGCTTTAGATAAGAGGTTCGACTCTTTATAATGCCAAGCACTGACTGTAAGCCTTGTACATGGAACAAATCAAGATAAGAATATAGTCTATTTGGTCAGCCTTATAGCTTGATTTGCTAGACATCAATTTTCTTCCATGCCAAAATTCCTACTTATTTTAGATGGAAATTTCATTGATTAATACTTGTATACAAAATTCAAGGATCATCAAATTGGAATAGTCCCTACTAACCTAACCAATTGGAGTGGGATGAAATTTCTTCCCATGCACACTAATGTTGTGTACACCCCAAATTTTTTCTGCATTTGATATTGACATGTTGTGGAAAGGTGTCATTCAAGTCCTTGTACATGGAACAAATCAAGATAAGAATATAGTCTATTTGGTCAGCCTTATAGCTTGATTTGCCAGACATCAATTTTCTTCCATGCCAAAATTCCTACTTATTTTAGATGGAAATTTCATTGATTAATACTTGTATACAAAATTCAAGGATCATCAAATTGGAATAGTCCCTTACTAATCTAACCAATTGGAATGGGATGAAATTTCTTCCCATGCACACCAACGTTGTGTACACCCCAAATTTTTTCTGCATTTGATATTGACATGTTGTGGAAAGGTGTCATTCAAGTCCAACATGCTTGAGAGTTGTAGTTGAGACCATGGCCCAAAAGCTTTACTATTCAATACTTTTGTGTGGAAAATTATACACTCATTTGATGTAACAAGAAACAATGGAATTTATTATATTGTGTGATTAACTATTAAATTATTTATTCCACGTTGTTAAATCTCAAAAAGGTCTAAATTAATCCGATTTTCATACACAAATCACAAGTGTACGGAACAATATATCTCCTAACTCAGGATGTTTGCTTTGTGTGAAGAATTCAACACTCATTCAATACAATATAAACAATATAAATAGGAGACAATGGAATTTGATACGGCAGGGGGGGGGGGGGGGGGTGTATGAAATTGTTGTAGGCACTGAAAGTTTGGAATGATTTTGCAGCTGGCAAGTATTGTGCTTTACGCCTAAAGAGGTGTAGTCATTAGTACCCAAAATACCGATTTTTTTTTTCTTTAACAAAAAAAAAAAAAAAAGTGATTTTTTTAAATTATAGAAAATATTGATTATTGTTAGTTTTTTAAGATAAAAATAGTGATTATTAAGTATGCATTTTATGAAAGTTGACGTAAACTGTCCACTATTTCAACATGTTTTTCCCATTAAAAAAAAAATCTCCTTTTTTTTTTCCTCTTATTTGGGGAGTTCTAGTCGTTAAATTTAGGTGAAACTACACTATTGGTCTCTTAAGTTTATTTTATGAGCACAATTATTCCCTTAAGTTTTAAGGGAGTGCTATTAATCTCTTAAGTTTAAAAAATGAGTATTGTTAGTCATTTTGTTAACTACTGTTAATGTTATTGACTATATAGCTAAGAGAATAATGGGGTGGCATCTTTAATTGAGTTGGTCCAATACAAAGCAACCTAGTTAATTAAAAAATTATGTAAGCTCCAACCCAACAAAACTTTTTTTTTTTTCTTTTACAAAAAAAACAAAAGAAGACAAACCCAAACCCACGCCTCCTAACCTTCGTCATTCATGGCCATCAAAGCTCATAATGGTCATCCACCTCTTTCACCCAGCTAAACCCATGAGTATAGGTATAGGATAGGGGTGTCCATGCCAACCCGGGAACCGACCCACCTGCCCAAACCGCCCGGGCAAACCCGAAAACCTACCGACCCAACGTCGGTGACAGTCGGAGACGGGTCTCCTTCACTAAAAACCAACTTGGGCGGGTCGGATGGCGGGTTTTCTTCTTCAAAACCTGATATACTCGATCCGACCGACGAAACCCATGAGAGAAGGCCGGAGTTCCTAGATCCGTTCAGATTCATTAGTATTCCGGTGAAGGTTTGGTAGTTTTTGGTTAGATCCAATGAAGATCTAGGTTTTCTTGCTCAGATCCGACGGTGAGATGAAGATTTTGCTCGGATTTGCGCGTGCTTGTGCTTCGGTTTTTCTTAGATCTGACGATGAGAAGAAATTTTTGCTCAAATTTGAACTTCATGTGGGGGTTTTTGCTTCGATTTTTGCTTAGATCCAGTGATTTTTGCTCAAATCTGAGCTTGATGTTGTGGTTTTTCTTTCATTTTTGCTTAGATCCGTTGATTTTCGCTTAAATCTGGGTTTGATGTGATGATTTTGAGCTTGATCCGGTGAAGATTCGGTGATTCAAACTCAGACCGAGGCCGACCAACCCGACTGTTATCCACCGGAGGCCAATCCGACTCGACCCGAAGTCGTCGACGGTCGGCGGCGGGTCGTTAAACCTTTCACCCAATTCCGGCGGGTCGGTTCCGGGTTGGGCACAAACCCGACTCGGACCAACCCGTGGACAGCCCTAGTATAGGATTTTACAGTTCTATTCTTCCCCAAGATAGCCCACAAAAGGAACTTACATAAAAACCCAAAAATGAAGAAGAAATTTTAGGTTGATTGAGAGAGATCTGAGTCAGGAATTGGTTAAAGAAAAGCAGTGGCTGAGGAGGAGGGGTGGGCCACCGATTCTTCTCCAACGCCGATGTTGTCAACTAGAGTCATCGAGTCCTCACATGATAGCTTATCAATATGTGTTGGCTGACACAAAATATGAAGGCAACTAAGGTTTCTATCTCTGTTTTTTTTTTTTTTTTTTTTTTTTTTTTGGGAGAAGAACAAAATGGACTTAGCTTGATGTAGTCAAAATGTTGGCTTTACAACCATGAACGTTATTGGACTACTTTATTTTCATGAAGACTTATCCATCCAATTCTAGTTCTAGTAACAAATTCCTGCTTTTCACCCGCATTGTATGGCAAAGGGTCAGAGGTTGACGGTGGAGAGATGGTTGTGGTTAACTTGGGATGGAGGTGGGAAAGATAAGAGGGATGATTGAGGAATGAAGAGATTGTTTCGTTTGTTTTGCTTATATGGACCTGACTTGGATTTTAATTGATGTGTTTTATTTTGGTTGGTCTAAGCATGTAAAAAGATGCCACATCATTTTTATGTTAGTCACATGTACAATAATACTAACGTCAGTTAATAAAATGACTAATAACACTCGTTCTTTGAACTTGAGGGACCAATAGTGCTCACTTGAAACTTAAAGGACCAATTGTGCTTATAAGGTAAACTTAAGGGACCTATAGTGTAGTTTCATCTTAAATTTAATATCGGGGGAGTTCTAGTCATTGATCAGCACGATTTAGACTCGAAATGTCAAATAAAAGACCATATAGAGGAGGTTTAATATCAGGGGTGATATTATTCAAACTCAGAAGTTTTTTTTTTTTGGGAGAATATTTTTATTTATTATTTATTTTAATTTGAAACTATGCCCATTGTTGTTGTTATAAAGTTTTAAATTGTTTGCCTATGTTTGATTTAGATTCAAAATGTTAAGTGAAAATAGAGAATGTTGGGAGATGATAGTACTAAAAAACATGAAAGATTTAAAATATATATATATATATATATACACACAATAAAAGAATGGTATTTTTTTGGGTATGTGTTGATTGTAAAGTAGATAATAAATTAATTAAAATTTATATTTTATAAAGATGATAATTTATCTTCAAATATATATATATATATATATATATATATATATATATATATATATATATATACACACAACAACCACAACAAAATTTTAGTCCCAATTTTTTGGGAACGAGCTATATATTCTCACCGACTGAGTTAAGATCAGTCACATCATTGTTGTTGGTTTTTTTTTTTTTTTTTTTTTTAAATCAATATCTAATTGGCACCAAACCAAAATTGATACCTTAGACAAATCAACCAAATTGACCGCAAAATGGAGCACCATCACCGAAAGTCAACCAAATAGTGTGCGTGGAAATTTTGGCCTCGTCTGATAGAGCATTTTGAATACATGTTTTCAAATTTTAAATAACATTATATGTATTTTCATATATTTTTTCATTCACATGTATTTCAAAAAAAATACAAATAATATTTCTCAAATTCCTCTACCAATCAGACCTATATTTTATTTTATTTTATTTTATTTTATTTTATGGAATATTGTGGTAGAATATTAAGGATTAAAAAAAATAAAAAATAAAAAAGAAATAAAATAAGCACAGGACTCCGCCTCCTATAAATATGTAAACCCGGTCATTGATTAGTAGCATTTACATAATCATATAGATTTTTTGCATAACAATGGCCGGTTCCTTCAGATTAAGAGCCGTTACATTAACCCTTTTCCTTGTGTTTCTCACTTTGGCAGCTATTGATCCTAAGTTCTGCTATGGAAACTCTGAGGTTCATTGCATCCAAAGTGAGCAACAGGCCCTTCTCAGATTCAAGCAAGATCTTACTGATCCTTTAAACCGGCTTGCCTCTTGGGCTGGTGATGGGGATTGTTGTCAATGGGTGGGAGTTGTCTGCAACAATGTTACTGGTCACGTCCAGGAACTCCATCTCAGAAGCTTTCCTCCTCCTCTGCTTGAATATTTTTCCATTGAAGCCCAAGATGAAGCTGCTATTCAATCTTATGAACAGTCCATGTTTGGTGGTAAGATAAATCCTTCCCTACTTGATTTGAAGCATTTGTTTTACTTGGACTTGAGCTACAATTATTTTGGTCAAATTCCAATTCCTGAATTCCTCGGTTCCATGAAGAGTTTAAGATATCTTAATCTCTTCGGTGCGGGATTTGGGGAATTGATACCTCCTCAAATTGGAAATCTCTCAAATTTGCACTATCTTAATCTTGGAGGCTTTGGTTATAATTTTTTATCTGTCAATAACCTTCAATGGCTTTCTAGTCTTCCTTTACTACAAGTGCTAGATTTGAGTGGTGTAGACCTTAGCAAAGCCTCCGATGTGCTTCAGGTGACAAACAAAATCACTTCCTTGTCAGAGTTGTGGTTATCACATTGCAGGCTTGGTTCCAGCCCACCAACACCCAATTCTAACTTTTCATCTCTAGCCACCCTTGATCTTTCTTTTAACAGCTTTGAAAACGCTTTGATTCCATCATGGGTCTTTGGTTATCAGAATTTGGTTGCTCTTAATCTATCTGCCAATGGTTTTCAAGGTCCAATCCCTATTGGTTTGCAAAATATGACTTCTCTTAAGCACCTTGATCTCTCTGCCAACAATTTCAACTCTTCAATTCCCAATTGGTTGCATAGTTTTAGTCATCTTGAGTTCCTCAACCTCCGCAAGAATCTTTTGCAAGGTACAATCTCTAGTTCCATTAAAAACCTAACATCTGCCATTAGCATAGACTTGGCAAGCAATCAACTTAATGGAAAGGTACCAAGATCTTTGGGCAATGTTTGCAATTTAAGGGAACTAAGATTGTCAGACAACAAATTGAGTCAAGAGGTATCGGAAATCTTAGAAAGTTTATTAAGATGTGTTTCGTATGGACTAGAGGTCTTAGAAATGTATGATGCTCAACTATCTGGTCATTTGACTGAGGAACTTGGGCAATTTCAAAATCTTACTACACTTTCTTTGAAGGGTAATTCAATTTGGGGTCCAATTCCAATTTCAATAGGAAAACTTTCATCTTTGAGATTCTTAGACCTTTCAAGTAATCAATTTAATGGAACTCTTCCTCAAAGTTTTGGACGACTCTCCAAATTAGAGTATGTCCTTATTGGTGGGAATATGTTGGAGGGAGTAGTATCTGAAACTCATTTTGCCAATTTAAGAAGATTAAGGGAACTTAGCACAACTCCAACCCGTTTGACTTTAAAAGTAAGTCCCAATTGGATTCCTCCTTTTCAAGTTGTCATTTTAGGATTGGGATCGTGGATTTTAGGGCCAAATTTTCCCTTATGGATTTGTTCACAAAAGCAAGTTTGGTCTTTGGATATATCCAACACAAATGTTACAGATGCAATTCCTCCTTTGTTTTGGAATATGTCCTCTCAGTTCAGTTATCTGAACTTGTCTCACAATCATATCTATGGAGAGATTCCAAATATCCCTATGACTTTGTATCCTTCTTCCGTGATTGATATGAGTTATAATTCATTCAATGGTTCGTTACCTCTTATATCCTCTAACGTGAGATTTCTAGATCTATCTAACAATTTATTGTCTGGATCTATTTCTCACTTTTTGTGTTACAAGAAGAATGAGCCCAAACAAATGGAACTTCTCAATCTTGAAAACAATCGTTTATCAGGAAATATAAGTTATTGTTGGAAGAATTGGAAAAAATTGTTGGTTTTAAGTCTGGGAAACAATAATTTCACTGGTAGCATTCCAGCATCCATTGCACATTTGAGTCTCCTTAAGTCTTTGTGCCTAACCAACAACAAAATCTCTGGGAAATTACTACAGTTTTTGAAAAATTGCACTAATTTGGAGATTATTAATATCAGTGAGAATAAGTTTTTTGGAATCATACCTTCATGGATAGGACAAAGACTTTCAAGCTTGATCATTCTCAACCTTCGCTCAAACAATTTCCATGGCCACATACCGAAACAACTATGTGCTCTAACATCACTCCAAATCTTGGACCTTTCACATAACAAGCTATTTGGAAGCATACCTAGTTGTGTTAACAATTTGAATGCCATGGCTTCAACTTCTCACAATATTTTACCAAACTGGTTTCTAGTTGATGGTCATTCTTTGGATTTTGAAAGGGCATTGTTTGTGATAAATGCAGTGTTTGTGATAAAAGGGAAAGTTCTTGAGTATACCACCAATCTTCAACTACTAAGAACTATAGACCTTTCGAAGAATAATTTATCAGGAGAGATCCCTAAAGAAGTGACTAGTCTCCAAGGATTAATATCATTGAATTTGTCATTTAATATATTGACTGGATGGATTCCTGAAAATATAGGGGCTATGGGATCACTAGAATCTCTTGATTTCTCTGTAAACCAACTTTCAGGTGAAATTCCCCCAAGCATGTCAAGTTTGACATTTTTGAGTCAGTTGAACCTGGCAAACAACAATTTAATTGGGAGAATCCCTTTAAGCACTCAATTGCAAAGCCTCAATGCTTCTGGTTTTATTGGAAATAAACTTTGTGGGCCTCCACTTACTGATAATTGCACCATAAATAATGTAAAACCTAACACTAAAAACGATGGAAGCACAAATATTGGTGGACGTGAAGTGGACTGGTTCTATGTGAGCATGGCACTTGGATATGTGGTTGGGTTTGGGGTTGTATTGTATTCTTTATTGCTGAACAAGCATGTAGAATTATGTATTTTCAATTCTTAGATCGTGTGGAGTGCAAATTTAGGGGTGATGTGGCACAAATTTGTTAGTTATACAAGTAAACGTTGTAAGGCTCTTATCTTATTACTAATTGATGTTATTTTTGGTGTGTTGATATGTTATATTTCATTTGAAATAATTTGTATCAAGTTTTCTTCATGCCCCTTGTTTTGTATTTATTTTGATGTATAATATACAGAAAATTAATTGCAGTTGTATTTTATTTCATTATAAAGAGATAAAAATTAGGAAATGTAAATGGTTATGAATATGGATAATCTATAATCTATAATATATCTACAATATATTAGATAAAAAGCCCTTCTCTTTTACATAATTTCTCCCCAAAGCCCTTCACTTTTGGCTTCAAGCAGCAGAGCCTGGGTTTGGTTCCATTGGCAATTGTGAAGGCGAATTCTTCAATCCTCAATTAAAAGAAGCTTTCAAAAGCCTTTGTACTGAAGGTAATTTCTCTTTTGTCTCTTTTAATAATGTTCATTGTCTTTTTCGAAGGTTGCTGATTTAAGTACCTCTGATGTTTTTGGGCTTAGACTAAATGATTGTTATTAAGTATATTGCTCATAAATTTTTATTTATTTTTTAATTTCTTTTATTCTTTGGCATCATCTCTCTCCCTTTCATTGTTGTAGCCATATATACAATTCCAAGTATGACAGTACATTATTCTAATGTTGATTTTTTTTGGTATAATTTTTGGGTGGATTCATGTTGCAAAAAACATTCTTCTCATTCTCAGTTTGAAATGTGCAAATATATTTAACCAAATGTCTCATTCACTCTGGCATTAGTATAAGTCAACTTAATGGTTTGTGCCTCTTGGTTTTAGTTGCCCATAGGTCATCCCATTTTTTATCATGTTAGGTTATCAACATTATTGGCAATTTATAGTACATCAGCACTTACCATCATCAAACCCAAGTTGCAACATTAAAATATTTAGTAATTTTCCTTAATAGGAATGTGTTGTGAATTATGTTTTAAAATTTTGGGATTAAGAGTTGCTGTTGTAAAGGGGACCCAACCAGGTCCTTGGACCAAGACGACACTGAAGAAGCCAGGTTTCTCTACTGCTAAAGCCGAGAAGTTTAAGCTGGGGTCATTGACAACAGTGCTGTCAGTCAAGGAAGTTCAAAGCTTGGTATCTTCGGTGTTGAAGGCAAGAGTAGCAGTGGTGGCTGGGCTGTTGATTTTTTCTAATTTGTATCTGCACAAATTTGTGAGTTCTGAAAAGTTATTGATGGTATTAACTTGACATTTGAAAATCTCTGTCCAACATTCAGTTGATCTATTCTAATATTATTTATTCACCTTTGTCTTAAATTTCAGATCACATTGAAGATGCTACTCTTTACTTTGATGCTGGATGTACAGAAAGTTTCCAATTCAGACTGGGTTGCAACATAATCCGTGGCTTTGTTCACTCTGAGTGATTAAGTCAACCATGGCTGCATCTACAGAATGTTTCCAATTTATTGGGGCAAAAAAAAAAAAAAAAGATCAAAATAAACACACACAAGGAATTTCATCAACCCAGGTTCTCACCTTCTAGGTCTTTGTTTCTCTATTACTTTATCCAGGGCTTGATTTTTATTTTTTATTTTAATCTAAAGTTTGGTTGGGTGGGATTTTGGAATTTGAGTTGGGTTGCATCAAAATCCACTGTGTGTCAACAATGGCTTTGCATGTTGTTTATTATTTAACATGCACACCACCTGCATGTGAAATAACAAGTAAGAACTTATACATATTCAAAAAATTGTCATTCTATTGCCACACCTCCAAGTCTCTCACAAATTGTGCTGCTTCACTCAGCTGAAAAAGAAAATAGAATCAGAGGCCTTCTCTTAGTTGTTTTAATGCTACAGCTGGAGCATCATCCTGCTTCTTTTTGTCTAAGTTAATTGGCAGGTCTTTGGTTAGTTGGTTGTGGCATTAAAAGTTGAGATTCTTCCAAGCAGAGGTATATCTTTGCCTTGTCTTTTCTTTGTATCATAAAATTAATCTATTTTCACGTGCTATTCAATTAAGCTGAAATTCTTGAAAGCAGATAGCTAAAGGTAGAGATAAGCTGCTAAATTACATGCTCTTTATGACGATAACTCCATCATTGCCCAACCTTTTCATTAATCTTTGATTGGTCTAATTCCAGCATCCTATGTCATGTTCAGAGTAAGTCCCTCTCTCCCACCCTTTAATTTCGCAGTTATTATCTTCTTCTTGTTTTTTTAATCACAGTTATTATCTAAGTTGTCTCATGTTATACTTTCTTTTCAATTTATGAGACCTTTTTAATGTTGTGGTTGTTGTCACTTAAAAAAAAGGTTGTTGTATTGCTTCTTTTCCAATACTTTTTTTTTTTTTTTTTTTTTAAATTGTGGGTAGTTCTTGGTCCTTTCCTGTTGGTGTTACAGTCATAACATTGTTGTAGGAATCCTTGACATGTGAGTTAGATTTTAAAGGCACATTTAAAACTGTCTAACTCTTATTATTCTGATAAAGATGAACTTTATTCACTTTTAACTGCTGAGTTCGACCTTGAACTTCATGTTTCTGATTTAGATGGTTCCAAGGGGAGTCACTTATCAAAGAAAAAAAAAAAGGATAAATTATAGAAAACTACCCTGAGGTTTAAGGAAATATCGAACACATCCACGACTTGTAAAAAATGGCCCATTTAATCCTTCAACACAAACGGTATTAACATCCACCATTAATAACAAACTTTTCTTTAAAAAAAAAAAAATTTTAAAAAAAAAAATTAAAACTCAGATCTAACTTTCTCTCTTCGTTTCTATTTCCTAATCTCAATCTCTCTCAACTTTCTTTTTCTTTATACAAATCATTCTCTGAAATTTTCTCCATTTTTATATTTAAAATAAACAACACAGCAATTCTTTTTTTGGTTCTTTTTTCTTCCAAAAAAAAAAAATTTAACGAAAAAGGTGATTACTTTGCTACTTTCTGTTTGGTAGCCAAGAAAATCAAAGAGAAAAGCTTAGAAAATCAAAAGGAAAATCCATAGAAAAGGCTCATCTCCTCCATGCAGTGTTTGGAAGCTGAGAAAACAAAAACAAAAACAAAAAGCTCCTTAAAAAACAAGCCATTTTCTCCTCCACAAAGAAACCCAAGAAAACCCAATCCAATCACACCATCTAAGCTCCTAAATCCACCACAAAATTACCATCAACCACCAAGCAAACATCAAAACTATTGATACCCATGTCAGTCAAACCTAAATCCAGTCCCACCACCGCAAGATCTCCACACTGAAACAGAGAGATGAGAAAGGAAACATCAACCACCAAGCAAACATCAAAACTGTTAATACCCATGTTAGCCAAACCCAAATCCAGTCCCACTACCACAAGATCTCCACACCAAAATAGAGAGATGAGAAAGAAAGTCAGATTTGGAAAAACAAAAATTGAGAGAGAAAGAGAGTACGATGAGACTAAGAAAAAGAAATGCCGTGAGAGAGTAAGACTTTGTTATTAACGGTGGATGTTAACACCGTTTGTGTGGAAGAATTAGATTGGCCATTTTTAACAAGTTGTGGATGTGTTTGGTATTTCCTCAAACCTCAAGGTAATTTTCTGTAATTTACCCAAAAAAAAAACAAAACAAAACAGAACAAAAAAGAGGGGGCCTTAGAGGAGAAACTTGCTGGAAATGAAGGTGTATGTCTCTATTTGTTTCTCTCTATTCTCTTTGTTTTTCCTCTAAGACTCCTTGCTCTTCTCAGACCCTTGCTACATTTGAACTCATTCTTATTTTCTCTCTATTTTGTCCCCCCACCCCAGCTGTTTGTGCTTGTCAGGCTCCGTTTGGGAGTTCATAAGGGAATGGAATTAAATAATCATAAGAGAATGAAAATGAATGGAATGGAATGTATTTAAGTAAGGGAAAGGAATGGAAAAGAATGGAATGAAATGGAATTAAGTAACCTTGATTGAATGTTTTAAAATAAATGAATGGAAATAAATGAAAATGAATGGAATGTAAGTAATTTTGTTTGGGAGCAACATGGAGGGAATGGAATAGAATCATTTTATGACAATATTACTATTAGACCCCTATTTTAAAATAAAGGATTGAATATATAGGGGTATTTTGGGAGTTTTAGTAAAAAAAATCATTAAATTTAGTTTCATTCCCTCGCATTCCTCCCAATTTTGGGGGGAATGAAAATTTGAGATTTTAAGGGAATAGAGAGGAATGAGTGTTCTCTTCTACTCATTTTATTCTCTCCCACTTAAACTCCCAAACAAGGAAATGAGGTTTCCATTCCCTCCATTAAAACTCTCAAACAAGGGAATGGAAGAATATTCTAAAATTATTATTTTCATTCCTTTCAATTCCATTCCATTCCCTCCTCCCAAACGAGGCCTGAATCTTTACATCTTTTTCGGTAAGGTTTCAGTTTGATTTATCTTTTATTTTATTTTACTTTTCAATTTTATTGAGGGTCTTTTGGATGGAGGGGGGAAAGAGAGAGAGAAGAGTAGAGTTAGCTAAAAATAAGCTAATATTGGGCTAAATCTACTCTATTATACTCTACTTCCCCTCCCTCTCCCTCAATCCAAGTTGACCATAAGTGTTTGATTGAGGATAGATTTTAATGCACTCTAGGGAATCAAACTTTGGTGATAGACTTTTTTTTTAACAATGCACTCTCTAGGGAATTAAACTATGTTGAGATTAACTTCTAGATTCCCCAAATTTGGAATTCCTCTTTGGGTTGTTCTTGAGACCCTTGATATTGATGTGCCTAGTAGTGGTGACATGGTGTGGGTTAGGATTAATTTCTTCATAACAGATTAAATCAAAATTGACATTACAAAACCTCTAATTATTAGAGCACTAGCATCAAGTAGGGCTGAGCAGGGACCCAACCCAACTGACCCGACCTGATGGGTTTGGGCGGGTCTGAGAATATTCAAGTTGGATTTCGGGTCTGAAGATCAGATTATTTTCAATTTCAGGTCGGATTTAGGTTCATATAAATATACCTCTTTTGGACCTGAAAAGTTTTTAGGAAAAAACCCTAAGCTTTCTCTTCGCCTCTCTCAGGCGTCAACTCTCTCTCAGTCTCTCCGCCTCTCTCACTGAGTTCTCTCTCTACGTGTGTAAGTCATCCTTCTCTTTGTTGGGTTTTTTTTTTTTTTTTCTTCTTAATTTCCTTCTCTTAGTCTCTGATTTTGGGTTTTTTTTTCAACACAAACTTATCTCATTGGTTTATTTATCTCAAAAAGGAAAGCAATTTGGTTTCAGCAAGATCTTTAATAGATTGGATTCTAAGGTATAATTGTTTTTACTCAAATGGGGTTGCTTCTGATTTTGTCATGGGTTTGATTTTTTTATTTTATTTTTTTGATGTGAATATCCTGTTTGGGTTTTATTTTCTTGCATTTTGTGATCTGGGTTTGGCGTGAATCTTACTCAAATGGGATTGCTTCTGGGTTTGATTTTTTATTTTATTTTATTTTATTTTTATGTGAATATCCTGTTTGGGTTTAATTTTCTTGCATTTTGTGATCTGATTTGGCGTGAATCTTACTCAAATGGGGTTGCTTATGTAATACTAGTTAAATGATCTACAAGGAAAAGAGTAAATACCCAGATTAATTTTTTGGGTATTTGTTGATCTGGATTCCCGTTTAAGTTCTTATAGATATCATGTGTAAAGTATTTCAAATAAAAATGTTGCAAAGAAATGTGTAAAGTCTTTCAAATAAAAAGGTTTTTCATTTAATAAGTCAATGAATATGCTTAAGGGGTCAAACCATAAAGGAGAGAATCTAGCTAAGTTCTCTAATGAAGTGAAAAACGACTTGATTTGCAAACATTTTGATTGTAACTCTTTGAGCAAGTTAATTATTTATGCATATACATCAATAAATGTTATTTGTTACTCTTATTTTTGGTGAATTATGTGATTTGTTAATATATCATGACTAGTGCTATCTCTTGAATGTGAGATGGCTATGAAAGAGGTTGAAATAGTTTTGTTTATTTTTAGTTGGGCTATGAATGAGTTCTTACTGTAACTAGTGGCTGTTAGGTAACTAGTAGTACTTTTTAAGTTGTCAATTATGTAATTTTCTTTATTTGATTGGATTTTCATTAGTTCCTTGCCGGTGGCATGTTGCTTCTTTACTAAAGTTTGAGTTTTGTAATGAACTTCTCAAACTAAATGATATTTATTACTTCTTGTCTAGTTGAATCTATGAATTTTATATTCGATTGTGTTTGTCTTTATTTCTCCAACTGTATGCCTAAGAAAGTTGAAGGAAGAATGACTTAGTAAAACAAATAATTACTTTGGAGTAGGTATTTAATTTGTCATAGGGTTGTTCTTATATAATGAATTGGGCGGGGGTTTGAGCAGATTAATTCATTTTTTGTTATAGTTAATTAGTAATATGCTTTTAGCAAGTCAGTTAAATGCACAAATTTGACTGCCTTTGCTTGTGGAGTGCATGTCTAACAAACTGCCCTGGTCCATATGAAAATTTGGAATTGAGACCTCGTTTTTATGCTTGTATAAAATTTAGAATGTTTTATAGGTCTCTGCCATGGATGTGGAGTGCTACAACTTAATGTCTCCTTAAGCACAAAAATTAATTGGACTTTTTCAATCTTCATATGACTGAAGTTTAAAAGAGTTACATAATTATTGTTGTATTCCGCAAATGTTGCTGTCAAAAGAAAAAAAAACCCCTTTAAGTAGTCAATTGTATGGACAGATTTGTGGAAGGAAGCATAAGATCATTAGGAAATGATATTGTTACAATCTTAGTATGTGTTTAGTTATTATTATTAAGTAATGGTTCAGTAGCATCAATTCTTAGTTTTAGGATGACTTGACAAGTTGTAATGACCTGATCCTTTCTGCAGCTATGTTGTTGATGTTGCTGATCCTGACAACATGAAGATCTCAAGTAGTGAGCATTATAATTTGCTGAGCAAACCTCTCTTAGTGGTATCCCATTGCTAGTGCCAGGGAACAAGATTGACAAACCAGGAGTTCTGTCTAAACAGGCTTTGTCGCTTTGATCAACGTAAACTAACAAATTCTCAGTTATGGTGAATGTTAAGATGATTTAAGTACCATCTATTTTTCATTTAAGGGATATGAACTTAGGTTGTTTTATTATTATTATTATTTTTTTTTTTGAGAAGTAGGTTGTTTTATTATTATGTTCTTTCTTTTGAGATGCTATGTACTGTATATTTCTTGCTATGTACTGTATATTTCTTCCTATCTAATTGATGAATTCAGGTTGTTTTATTATTTATTTTTTGAAAATATTGGATGATTTGGGTTTTCTTTGAAGGATGTTGAGTGTTTGCTATTTTGGTACTCAACAGATTGGTCATGGTGACTTAGATGTCATAAAAGTGCACTAGTCTTGGTATTGATGTGAGTCAAATTGATCATAGAATGGAAAAAAGTTAATTGTTATCAAAATGGGTACATGTATTATTATACCTTAGGCTCTGGTACTTGCTGCCTCAGAGTGAAGCTGATCAAACTGGGCAGGTAGCTGCTCTGTGTTTTTTTTTTTTTAATATATAAATTTTAAATTAAAAAAAAATGCCCATCCAACCCGAGACCCGATAAACCGACCTGAATTTTTGGGTTGGGTCAAGTTTCAGCTAGGCAAACCCAATTTCTATTAGGTTGGGTTGTGGGTCACATTGAATCCGACCTGACCCAACCCAATATCACTCCTAGAATCAGGTGTGTCAAATGCTAAAAATTAGCATTTAGCACACCAAACACAAAAAATAAAATAAAATGAAATAAAATAAAAAATGAAGAATCACCTTCATGAGATATGTCAAATGCTAAATTTTTAGCATTTGGTGAAGGAACATTCCAACGGTAGCATTGTATGGATAAAAATGCTATTAATTTTAAAGTTTTTTTTAATTTAAAATTTTCTCTCTCGTGCGACGTTGGACTTGGGAACCAAAAATAAATAATAAAAATAATAAAAATAATAGGGACAGACGTGCATGGCTCGCAGGAAGTAAGGTATTCATTGGATACACAACAAATACTTTTATTAGTGGACCCAAAAGGCCCAATTATGGTCCAGAAAAACCCAACTAAATTCTAATTACAAAAGGCCCAAATAATACAAGTCTTGGAAGAAGAGGGCTAAGAAGGTTTTGGACTCAAAACTAGTGGGCTTCTTGGGAGAGACTTCAACAATGCAGAAAAGAAAGCAGGATGCTTGAACAACACACCCAGAAAGTTCTTCCAAACACAGTAAACTGATGTCACCATGAAACTGTTAAGCTTGAACCGTATGTCTTGAGCTTGAGAACCCACAATCTTGAGTTCGTTAGAATCACACTTCACAGCTTAGTGAACCATGCAGATCCTCAGGTCGTGTTTTTTTTTTTGAGTGTACGTTATGATTACAGCCACATAGATGTGCTATTACAGGATGATGGAGCAAATAGGGTGGGTCAAGTAGGCATGAGTCATGGGACCTGCCCCGTAGATTACAACCACATAGCTGTTGGGATTTACCCCACAGTCTATGTGTGTACATAAATTTATTAAGGAAAATATTTACGTCCACCATTTTATATAAATATTTATAATTGATGTGAAAATACACTTATTTTTAAAATATGAAAAAAAAAATCCATATTTAAAATATGAAAGTGAATGTGAAAAAATGGATGTAAACAAGTGGATGTGAGAATATCATTGCCCAATTTATAAAAACCTAAGCAATTGATAGAATGAAAATAATCCAAGCAAGCCCCCAAAAAAAATATATTACACAAGTCTGCTATAATAAAATAAAAATTGCAATCCTCAAGTTTATGCTTAAATTTTATTTAAAAATTCTCACAACCAAAAAGGAATATTTGATTTCTTTGAATTTTTTAAGCATTCGGAGCTTTGATTCGAAAATGTAGGTATCTAACACTAAAACCAGTGTTAAACTTCTCTTCTTCTTTTTTCTTTTTTTTTTTCTTTTTAATGAGATAGAAATTCTATCTAGTCTAATCTAAGTGTGTGTATGTATGTAAAACTTCCCCCACACTCCACAAATACTTATACTTGTGGATTGACTATCTTACCAAAGGTGCATAGTGGTACTTCTTATTGTTTTAAATTTCTCCTCTTATGACCAAAAGCCACTCACCATCTCTATCACAATAATGCCACCACAAGAATGGAATGAACGAAAACACCACACTAGTGCCACCATGAGCACGACCAAACACACTACATTAGTTGCCACACAGTGACGGCTCTAGGAATTTTTTTGAAGGTAATCATTAAGAAACTTAAATTATAAAAAATCTAATAAAAAGATAACTTTATATATTGACCCAAAAAAAAACACAAACACACACATATAAAGTCTTACAATTTCTTTCTATGAATTTTCTTATTTTGAAATCGTTACATGATAGTCTAATTATTAATGTTGCAAACTACGTCTCTTTCAAAATTTTAATTAAACAAAATTTTTCTTGGACTTTCTTTTTGTTTGTAAGGACATAGTATATTGTCAATGGGACCAAAGTTTAAGGACAATATTTCTTTACAAACTTAATTGTAGCCTAAGGATACAAGTCTCACTAAACAAATTAAGATTGCTATATATATTTGAAAATTTAACCATTAAATTTCATGTTTTTTATATTTTTAAAACACATATCAAATTTTATGTCTATTAGATGTTCTTTACTATTCGATCCATAAACTTATTTTTTATGTATATTTTTAGATTTCAAAAATTCGAAATTTAAACATTTGGTTGATAAAATAGCTATTAATCTTGATTTTCTTAAAATTTTGCAAATATAGAGGATTTAAGAAGAAAATATAATCAAATGATAGATTTGTCAAAACTCACATCTAATAAAAAAATATTGAATAAAGTTGTAACCCCAATTTACAATCAAATTTGTAGTAAAATTTTGTCCAAAGTTTAATTATATTGGGCTTAAAAAAACTTTAGGGTTGTCACAAAATTTTTTTATGGATTAAAAAATCATAAATTTTTAAAATTTATACATAATAATTATTATTTTTTTGGAGGTAAAGGTGGCCCTATGACCACCGTGTACTCTATGTGAAGCCGCCAGGACCACACTACCATGAACGTGTCATTCTTTTCCCCAATTAATAGCGGCATGCACGCAAAGATCACCATCCAAATCATTAGCCAAACAAGAACCAAAAAAATAAAATCCATAGACACACTAATAATGATGTCTTACTAAATTCCTCGTAATTTTATTTTATTTTATATTTTCGTTACTGATTTACTCACTAATTTAACTTTCCTATACTGCTCAAACACAAAAATTCAGTTAGTACTCCTATACTAGCATAGGAGTACTACCAACCTCTCTCTCTCTCTCTCTCTCTCTCTCTCTGTATATATATATATATATAAAACTGGTCGTCCAGATAAACTTAACTGAAGCCTGTATGGTCTCTTACGATACCGTTTTGATTACAGGATATTTAGCAGGTATTAGGACACCTGTCATTAGGCCATTCGCCATGTAAAGTGGGTTCTCGGTGTTTCCACTTTCTTATTTTCTCACTTTCTTTCTCTATTGCTCTTTCATTTTCTTTAATTTTCTTTCCCATTCAAATCAGTTTTCAACCTTTGGCTATAACTAAATCGAAATATATCAGAAGACTTATGCCAGCCCAGAAATTAAGTAGCAAGACTTATGCTGACAATGGATGGTGGTACTGTTATGCAAGCTGGGGAAACTCGATACCTTGGGTTCCTGGCATTAGATTCTATGTTGTTCTGTTCTTGTTCACATACAAGTTGAGACAAAAGGCTGCAAATTTGGCCACAGAGGGGAAAATTCTGAAGAACCTTATGGACTCTCCTCTAGAAACACCTTTAGCCATGGCTAGATTTCAGTCGAGCCAGCAATTGAAAGACACTTGAAGCTTATTATGTTGTATATTAGTTTTAAACGATCAATGGCTCGCCTGTTTGAACAATATAAAATTTGATTTTGCAACCTATACGGATTAAAATGATAGCTCCAACAGTAATTAACTTTCATATGAAGAAACATCATATTCCCACATGTCAATGGAGTGGATATAGATAACAATATTATTATTAACCAGCTCAAAGATCATCTGGAAAACATCGAAACATTGATTGAAAACATTGAATGACATTCGCACTAAATATTAAGAATTGTAACAAAATTTACATAGTTACCAAGTTTTTGCCATGGCACCCCTAAGCTTGTACTCCATGCAATCTAGGAATTGAAAGTACAAAATTCTCCATTGCTTATTTAAAAGTAAAGGACCCCATAAAACCCAAAAACCAACAACAAATCCAAGTGCCATGCTCACGTAGAACCAATCCACTTTAAGTCCACTTGTATCTTTGCTACCTTTGTTTTCAATATGAGGGTTTACATCATTTAAATTACACTTATCAGTAAGCGGAGGTCGACAAAGTTTGTTCCCTACAAAACTAGAAGCATCGAGGCTCTGTAGCTGAGTGCTTAAAGGAATTTTGCCAATTAATTTGTTGTTTGACAAATTCAACCGACTCAAAAATGTCAAATTTGACATACTTGGAGAAATTTCACCTGAAAGTTGGTTTTCAAAGAAGTCCATAGATTCCAACAATCCCATAACACCTATACTTTCAGGAATTCTTCCAATGAAGGTATTAAATGACAAATTTAATGATTGTAATCCTTGAAGACTAGTCACTTCTTTAAGGATCTCTCCTGAAAAATTGTTCCTTGAAAGGTCTATGCTTTTTACCAGTCGAAGAATGGTGCCATACTCAACAATTTGCCTCTTTATCACAAGCACTGCACTTTCTAATTGCTCATTTTCAACCATTCCCATTGAGAATCCATATGAAATAAGGGCATCATGTGAATTGTTATTTGTGGCCATGGCACTAAAATTCTTAAAGCATCTAGATATGCCTCCAGCTAGCTTATTGTGTGAAAGGTCCAAAATTTGGATTGAATTTAAAGCACAAACTTCTTTTGGTATGCAACCATGAAAATTATTTGAGCGAAGGCTGAGAATCATCAAGTTTGAAAGTCTAAGCCCTATCCATGATGGTATGCTTCCAACAAATTCATTTTCACCAATATCAATGGTCACCAGCTCTTTACAATTTATCAAAGATGATAATAATTTTCCAAAGAATGTGTTGTTGTATAGGTGTAAATACCTAAGATCAATCAAAGACCCAATGGATGCTGGAATACTACTAGTGAAATTGTTGTTTCCCAAATTTAAGGTAGTCAAGCTTTGCCACATCATCCAACAATCAGGTATTTCCCCAAATAAAAGATTTTTTCCAAGATTGAGATATTGCATTTGTTTGGGCACATTCATCTTGTAACACAAAAAGTGAGAAATAGATCCAGATAATAAATTGTTTGAAAGATCTAATACGCTCACATTTGAGGATATACAAGGTAATGGACCTTTGAAGCAATTTTAGCTCATATCAATCATTGAATCAAAAGAAAAGATCATTGGAATATTTGGAATCTCTCCATACATCATATTTTGAGACAAATTTAGATAATAAAAATGGCAAGATAAGTTCCAAAACAAAGGAGGAATTGCATCTGAAATGTTGGTGTTGGATATATCCAAATACCTAAGATGCTTTTGTAAACAAAGCCATGATGGAAATTTCGGCCCTAAATTCCATGATCTCAATACTAACATCTGCAGTTGAAAAGGAGGGATCCAATTGTGACTTACTTCTAAAGTTAGTCGATTTTGAGATGCCAAAAGTTTTGTTAATCTTGTTAAATTGACAAAATGAAGTTCAAATACAACACCCTCCAACATATTGAAATCAATATTTAGAGACTCTAATTTGGAAAGTTGTCCAAAACTATGAGGGAGAGTTCCATTCAATTGATTTTTTGCAAGGTCCAAGAATTTCAAAGATGAAAGATTTCCTATAGACTCTGGAATTGGACCCGAAATCGATGTGCCCCTTAAAGAAAGTTCGACCAGATTTTTAAATTGCCCAATTCGTTCACTAGTCAAATGACCAAAAAGTTGAGCTTTAGTCAAGTCCAGTATCTCTAGTCCATTTGAAGCACATCCTGATAAACTTTCTAAGATTTCAGATACATCTTGACTCCATTTGTTGTATTCCAACATAATTTCCCTTAAGTTACAGAGATTTCCCAATGATCTTGGTATCTTTCCCCCAAGTTCATTAATTGACAAGTCTACTTTGATGGCAGATGTTAGGTTTCCAATATAACTAGAGATTGTACCTTGCAAATTATTGGAGTTAAGGTTGAGAAACTCAAGACAACTAAAACTATACAACCAATTGGGAATTGAAGAGTTGAAAATGTTGCCAGATAGATCAAGGTGTAAAAGAGAAGTCATGTTTTGGAGACCAACAGGGAACAGACCTTGAAACCAATTGTTAGATAGATCAAGGGTGGTGAGAGATGAAAAGTTAATATTGGATATCGGTAGGATGAAACCAGAAAGGTCACAATTTGACAATCGCAACTCTAACAAAGAAGGGAGTTTGTCACCTGCAGCCAATCAGTGGCTTTGGTAAGATTTACACTACTCATTTCAAGGTATTGTATTGATGGAAGACCAAAAAGCCATTGAAGGTTCATGACATATAAATTATTATCGTAGCCCCCAACATTGAGATAGTGCAAGTTTGAGAGATTTCCTAGTTCATGAGGTATCAAACCCCCAAATCCCGCATTGGAGAGATTAAGATATCCTAAGTTCTCTATTGAACCCAGGAATTTGGGAGTTTGACTACCACCAAAATCATTGTAGCTGAGGTCTAAGTAAATCAAATGCTTCAAATCAAGCAGAGAATGATTTATCTTACCACCCAATCTTGATCGATCATAAGATGCAGAATCATCCACCGAAGGAAAGCTTCTGAGACGGAGTTCATGGACATGACCAGTAACGTTGTGGCAGACAACTCCCACCCACTGACAATCTCCATCACCAGCCCAAGAGACAAGCCGGTTTAAAGGGTCTTTAAGATCTTGCTTGAACTTAAGAAGTGCCTGTCGCTCACTTTCTATGCAACGAACCTGATCAGACTCTCCACTGCTGAACTTAGGATTGATAGATGCTATACTAAGCAGCCCAAGTAAAAGGATTAATGTAACGGCTCTTATTCTCAAGAAAAGGTCCATGATCAAAGATTTTGTAAATAACAGCAAAGGTAATCTACGAAAAGGCTACTAATGTCATGGTCATTTATAGGGGACGAAGACACTTAAGTCTTTTTGATTAGTAGAAAGACGTGTAATAATAACTCTTTTGCTGAGTTTCTTTCGGCTTTCGGTTTCAATTTCCAGCTGAATTCGGAAGCTTCAGTGGAAAGCATATATACTAATCTTGATAGAGACATGACTGTAAGTCTGTAGATAGGACCCTCTGTTTTGTGGTTGGAAATTTCATCGCTCATTACTACTTCTAAAAATTGAGGTATTATTTATTCGGTGTGTCCTAAAGTTTTCTTTTTCTTTGTGAGAAAAAACTTGGGGTAGAATTGGCTGATAGCTGATTCGTACTAGAACATATAATTGAAAAAGAAAGAACACGGTGGAGTTGCAAAACAATAATTAATGTTATCATCAAGAAAATCAAAAGTTGGCCAGTGAGTCAAAGCGCATGTAGCACGCTTATGATGTGTCTTTGAAGTTTCCCTTATGTTGGGCAGAATTTTCTCGGCAAAGACTAATACCAAATTATTAACATGCACACTAACAAAGCGCATGAAGCATGCATCTTTCCATTGTATTCAACATTCATTCAATAGAATATAGGAAACGTTGGATTTGTTTTCCCATTAATTTTATAGAGAAAGGAGAAGTTGGAATTTAATATCCTGTTTTTTAGTACAAATTCAATTCCTAATGCACAGGTTTTTTCTTTTTCTTTTTTTAAGCGAATATACACTGGGTTTTGTTTGTTGATGCTGCTAAATTGTTGTAGGAACTGAAAGTTAGAATTAAAATTTCCACTATAAGTTAGAATTAGGGTTTGTAGTATAATCACAGTATTGTACTCTTATGAATAGAGGAACTGTTTTAATGATGAATAAATTTGTCCTAAAATTATCCAAATGGTTATATGATACTGATTCCATCCAACCTTAAGCACTGATTTCTAGAGATTCTCTTTCAGTTGATGCTGACTCCAAACAGATGTATGCGGATGCTTTGTAACGGTAGTGCAAATTTATCATACATAAAATATAAGAATAGGTTAAAACCTATTGTTTCTGTGTTGATACTTGATAATTGATATGGTAAAAATTCTATGCTAGCGTGCCTATAAGAACTTAAGAAAGAAGAAACTGAGGAGCCCAATCTTGTTGCATATAAGCCATTAACTAAGTTTAAGACAGCTAATGTACACTATGTAGAAGTAGTATAGTATGGAACTAGATTTCCTCTCCCAACAAAAGCATCACCAAAATTAGTATTGCACATGATTCCCCGATAAACATTGAAGTTGGAATGACCCCAAAAAAAGGTAAATTACAATTTACCATATGTGGTTTGTCTGAAATTTAAGTTGCCTACATGAGGCTAGTTTAGTTAGAAGTAGTATAGTATGGAACTAGATTTCCTCTTCCAACAAAAGCATCACCAAAATTACCATTGCACATGATTCCCCGATAAACATTGAAGCTGGAATGACCCAAAAAAAAGGTAAATTACAACTTACCATATGTGGTTTATCTGAAATTTAAATTGCCTACATGAGGTTAGCTTAGTTAGAATTCCATAACTCACATCTGTTAAAAACCGAAGTAAATATGTAATTTTGCTCCACTTTGAAGTCTCTCTCTTTCAAAAACACAAAAAACATAAAAATACAAGATAAAAAGAATCCATTAAAACATTTGCATAATGTGATTTCAAACTACTGATAAGCAACTTAAATATCGGTCAAACCTTAATGGGTAAAATATTAAATTTTAAACCACAGTTAGGCAATTTAAATTTTAGTCAAACCATAATAATCATAGGTGAGTAAGTTGTAATTTTTTCAAAAAAAAAAAAAAAAATGTAAATCAAGCCGTTTGACTTTGAAGGTCTTTCATTACACAAAGTATAGCAGACAGTCATCATAGGTGATATTGATTGTGTGCTTTAATTATTTGTTCCCGAAACTTCAAAAAGTATTGATAACTAATGTTGCAGAGAAGAACAAAGAAAGAGAAAAATATGTATTTCGGTGTTTCCATTTCATAGTAGCAGTTGAGATCTTAAAACTTTTTCCTTTTTTTTTTTTTTTTTTGGTATTTTTTATCTTTAATTTTTCCAAGGCTAAACATCATAGGTGAGTCCGCGCATGAAAACCTCTGATATTTCTAACATGGAGCCGAAACAAATCAAGCCTATGTGCATTGTTGAGTTGATCTCGTGCGAAAGTTTGAGTGCGCGTCAAAAGCAAAGAACCACTTTGAGTTCTTGTCTGAGGTTTCAGGAACTTGACCTTTTATGAACTTTCCAACATTTGTTCTTACTTGGTCTGAAAACATAGTAAACAACAATGGTACCAAACAAAGCCACAGGTGGCAGCTTCAAAACTGCCACTACTGAAGTACAGCAAATCGAAAATGCATTTCTCCATATACGTTATCAATATTTCTCTTTCATGATTCTGTGGTCTTGTTACAAATGACTAGTAGCCCAAACTGTTCCCAGTTACTAACAGACTGTGACTTCATGACTGTTTACATAACATGCATGAATGTAACATCACATAGAAGATAAATTTCTTTTAATTGAATGCCACATTGAAGTTAACTAATTACTGTATTACATTGGTTGTGTCACATACTGAAAAAATTAGTCATTAAAACGTTGGAACCAATGGAGAAAGATGTCCTCATCTGATGGACCAAAACAATAAGAGGAGCAATCATGCAGCAAGATTCTTGAGTATCAGATTTGAGATTCATTTTGAGAACAAAGAAAAAATTCCCACTAGCATAATTCATTCAGCTCTGATGATCCAACATAATATTAATAACAACAAATATGGAGAGCAGGAGGGATCTGGATCTGTTTTTGAAGAGGCTGGTATGCATTACTGTCCTTCCTCTCTTAATCACGGTCTGTATCGGAGGTCAGTTATCAGAATCTGAATCTTTTTTTAATTTCATTAAAGCTGTTGATCCACAAAATGTACTAGGAATTGCCTGGAATGGGTTGGTGTGGCACATCCCTGCTTGCATAAGTTGAGGGGTGTAAAATGCAATTCACAGTCTATAGTAGAAATCAGGCTTGAAAATTTGAATCTTAGTGGCATACTTGATGTTGATGACCTTTGCAAGCTCCCAAATCTGAAAGTTCTTAGCTTAGCAAAGAATCACATCAGAGGAAATATTCCTAACTCAATATTGCACTGCACAAGGATGACTTATTTAAATCTGAGCAACAATCATCTGAGTGGAAGGTTACCTTTGGCTCTAACTAAATTGAAATATCTCAGGAGATTGGACGTCTCCAAAAATCATTTTACCAGCATCAAGCCGCATTTTGTGCAGGAATTTAGGTCTCGTTATACTTATTACTCAAAATCAAGTTCATTACAGAGAAATAGTACTGGTGACTGGGTAGAGGCAGTGCATTCTCACATACTTTCAGACGGCCCAAGTCCTTATGATGACCATGATAGTGAGCTTAATGGACAGTGGATTGCATTGTTTGGAGTACTACCTGTGGTTCTTGGCATTGGACTCTTTTTGTTGTACATATACATAGTGGGACAGAAGGCCGCCAAAGAGAGGGAGATTCTTTAGAAAGTTCAGGACTCTCCTCTCAAAACACCTCCAGTTAAAGTTAGAGAGGAAGTCAAGCCTGTTGAAAGGCACTCGGGGCTTGTGTTCTTTGTTGAAGAGCATAAAAGGTTCATATTGGAGGACCTCCTTGAAGCCCCAGCTGACTTGCAAAGCCAGACCGTTTGCAGCAGCCTTCACAAGGTAGTGCTGAAAAATAGTGCCCTCTATGCAGTCAAAAGATTGAAGCAATTGCAGGTATCCATTGAGGAGTTTAGCCAAACGATAATCCAGATAGGGAGCTTAAAGCATCCAAACATTCTACCCCTTGTTGGTTACCACTCAACCAATGAAGAAAAGCTTTTCATCTATAAGTATCAAAGCCAAGGGAGTCTGCTAAACTTGCTAGAAGGTAAATTGACATAAAATGCAAAAAAGAACATGATTGCTTTTGAATTGCAAATACATACACACTTATTACACTGTTGCACTCATGCCTCAACTCAAAATAAAACAGAAAAAAGGCCACTTCTAGACCTTTAACTGAAATAGGGAGCTGGACTATTTCAGGTTCTAAGTCTTTAAAAATTAGTCTTTATCAAAAACTTAGTTGTAGCAGCCATACGTATAAGGCAGCAAGGTTCATCTTAGTAAGAATTTTTCGTAATGCCTTTCTAAGTCTTGTTACCAGAAAAATGTAATATATGGAGTTTCAGACTCAAACTGGAGTTTTACAGTTGAAAATGTCGGATTCATTCAGTCTCAAAAATAATGCCTTAACACTTGATTGACTAGTTGGCTAGTAATCTTTCATCGTTCAAATAACATCACTTGAATATCATCCAAAGAAACAAAAATTCGCTCCATATTATTAAAGTGAACTGCCTAATCTTTTTATGAGCTGCATGAGCTCAAACTTTGGAGTGAAGAAACATGATTTTGGGCAGGAAAATAAAAATAAAAATAAATATAATAATTAGAAACTCCTAGACAGATATGCCTTTAAATAGTTCCTATATCAGCAAATATTTGTGGTTATCTGCAGATTATATTGATGGCAAGAGGGATTTCCCTTGGGAGCTTCGGTTGTCCATAGCAAGTGGCTTTAACTACATATATCAAAGTTCTGATAACCAGGAGATCATCCCTCATGGGAATCTAAAGCTATCAAATATACTTTTGGATGAAAACAATAGAGCACTAATAAGTGAATAAGGTTTTTCAAGATTTCTAAACCCGAAAGCTTGCAACTTGACCGCCATTGGTTACACAGCTCCTGAGAAACTTTTAACAGAACAAGGTGATGTTTTTAGCTTTGGAGTGATTCTATTGGAGCTGCTAACAAGCAGAACTGTAGAGAAAAGTGGAATAGACCTTCCTAAGTGGGTAAGGGCCATGGTGAGGGAGGAATGGACAGGAGAGGTCTTTGACAAAGAGGTCAGCAAAGCTGCAACGCAATGGGCATTTCCTTTGCTGAATTTGCTCTCAAGTGTGTATCACATTCTCCCGAGGATAGGCCAACAAGTGCAGAAGTTTGGGACAAGATAGAAAAAAATGTGAATGCACAAAGAGAACTTCCTCATTCACCTGGGAAATGTTGTGAATCCAATGAACATGATTGTTGTTTTCTTCACACCATCTTATCTGATACATGGGATAGTCCTGGATCAAACTATTGACTGTTGTGGTCTACAGATATCACATATTTTGACCTTTTAATTTGGAGCAATAGAAGCTATCTATAACTCAGAGTCAAGCACAGAGAACTCACTCGCATGTCACATATAGTTTTAAGTTTCCACTATAAGAGTGAGGGAACCAATCTCTGCCAATGTATGTATCAAGCACAGAGTAATGCTTTTTTTTTCCCAAACTATAGTCCAAGTGTTTATGAGTGCAGGCATGTACATGTGTATATGCATTATTACATGTTACTCTTTGTTAATCTTAATTTAAGTAGCACAGACTTCAAAACACACTTCTACATATGTGTTCCCATTATGTTAGCAGGAAAAAAAAAAAAAATCCTTTAATTATATATTTTTAATGATTTTAGTAGTTGCAATTATTTTGAAAACTTATAAATAAACTTGAAATATGCCTATTTAAGTAAATAAAATAACCTAAAAATATTTTTTAATTAATCAATTAATTGTGGTATCTCTATAGTGTTGTGTCCAATGCCGACTCTATATGTGAAGCAACTGATGCTGCTGCCTAAGGTCCAAGTAGAAAAAATGCCCCAAATTTTAATTAATAGGATTTTTTTTTAATATTATAATAGTATTAATTAAGTCCAAATATTAGCCAATAAATAAAATAATTTTTTTTATTAAAAGAAAAATAAGAAAAAAAATGTCACGTCCATAACATTTTTTACAACACTTTCAGAATAAGTTCTAAGTGGTAGATTGTTACAAGATATTAATTTCAGTGATGAGTTCAAATTAGAACTAATAACAAATTAATACCTAAGATTTGTTATGAAAATATTATGAATGTAACACTTCAAAAAAAAAAAAGCAATACAAAAAAAAATCACAACATTTTTCACATGTTGAGTTGACAAACTTTTACTAATTTTTATCTAAGTCCACCACTAACTTCATTTTTTTACTTACCATTATCAATCTACCACATCAACAGGTGTGAAAAGTTTTATCAAATTTTATTGTCTATAAACTTTCAAAAAATAAAAACCTACATTGTTCATGTTAATTAATAATAATTTTGCATCTAAAACAAGATAATAGAATTTAAGTAATTTTTAATTTTTTTTAAAATCATATTTAAATTTATAAAGTGCCTCAATTTCAATTTTCATCTTAAGCTTCCAAATACATTAAGCTACCCCTGGTTGTGTCCTACTTTTCCAATAACTTTAGTGTTCTCATGTCTCATATCGTGTTGTGTCTATGTTCATATTTAATAGATCATTAATGAAACATCTTTAGCCAATGTCCCTTTTTGTTGTCTTGCCACGTGTTGAGATTCAATTGGCCAATCATTGGACCGGGATTCAAATCAGGAGGTCAAGCCCACTACTCACGTCAACGTAGGAAGCATGGAGGCTACTTGTGCATCCTTGTTTCTAGGGATGGCCATACCCATTGGGTAATGGATACCCGACCCTACCCGATCCAAAAGTTTCGGGTAATACCCGGTTAAACTCTACCCATGAAGAACCGGGTAGGGTATGGATATTACCCGAATTGTTCGGGTCGGGTATGGATAATATCCATACCCAACCCGTAAAAAAAAAAAAAAAAAATAGGCCAAAGGAGTAGGGATATTATATCGGAGTTTGAACTTTATACTAGTGAGAAAGTGGCACCTAGAACTGAAAATTTTGATGTTTTGGGTTGGTGGAAGCGTAATGCTAGTAAGTATCCTACCTTGCAACGCATTGCAAGGGATATTTTGGCTATTCCTATGACAACAGTTGCCTCAGAGTCAGCTTTTAGCACTAGTGGGAGATTGTTGAGTCCACATCGTAGTCGTCTACATCATGATACCTTAGAAGCATTGATGTGTGGGCAAAATTGGTTATGGAGTGAACTTAAAAGTGTACTAAAAGATGCTACCATTCAAAACATTCTTGATGATTATGAAGAAGATGAATTAGAGGAAAGTCATGCCATGGAGCTTTCAGACTAATGGATAGGTATTATTATCCATGACATTTCCTGTCTCTTATATATGTTTGCATTTGTTTATTTTTGAACCTCCAAATACAGATATTGGGATCAACTTGATGTTCTAAAATGTTCACTAACAACATAAACTTCTCGTTAAGGCTTGGCTGGTGGAGGCTCTAAAATGTTCACTAACAACATAAATTGACACTCACTTATCCAGCCCTCATCTTAATCAACTTGCAAAGAAGTCCTCTCTTGGGGGGGTTGAAATATTACTACGTTTCCTATGAATTTGCAGATATAGCCAAAGTTCATATTTTTTTTCCCACATATTTCATCCTATTAGTTTGAAGATGCACGATTCTGTCCTTAACTCTAGTTTATTATGGCATCATTTGTTGTGGAGTAGCTTTGGCTAGCATTGGGTAAGACGACAGCAGAGAAGGTTGCCTGGAGGAAGTCTAAAGAAATGAAGGTGGAGCTTGTCACAGTGTGCACTGGCCTTCTCATGCCCCCCTTATTCCCAAATGCTCACAAGGCAACCTCTACACCATACCTCAAAGGTATTGAATTTCTTTTTGTTGAAGAAGATGTGATGAAATTGCAATCTATGAGTTTCAAACATAACTGATGCCTGTAATTAAATTTGTACCTAAACTATACAAGTTGATCCCAATATATATATACACAATCACGATATATGGACATAGAAATTGTAGAAAACCATTTTGGATTTAATGACCTGAAACCCTCTCTTTTTTATGTCTTGGTACTTTGCCAAGAGACCTTTTCTTTTGGATTTAATATGCTAGAGATTCTCTTGGTCCAACCGAATGTCTAATGCAAGTGCTTTGTTGGGACTTGGGCTTTTCTTGACCATTGGTCATTTGCTTTTGCTTTTGTAATAAAAATAATTTCATTTTCTTGATGTTCTCTTTGTTTTGGTTAATTGTTGTTTTATAATGTGTGCTGGTTGTCAGTAGTTCGTGCTATGAGTAGCGTTCTGATCATAATATAGCTAAGTAATGAGATGTAGTGTTATCTTATATTTACCATAAAAATCTAATGAATGACTACATTAGATTTTTAATATTATTTATGTTTGTTTTGACAGGTCCTGCACTGTTAGAGTTCATGATGGGAATGCAATGTTACATGCTGATCTTCATTACCATGGAAATAGTAGTATTTTGTGATTTATTTTAGGAGTTGGCATTTGCTTGACAAACAACTGAAGAGGCAGAGGAAAATGTTGCTTCTTTATTTTATTTTATTTTTAAAATTTTTTTATCTAATTGTAATGAGCACTACTCTTGAGGCTGAAAATTTTCAGAGTTATTTTGATGCACCACTTATGAAAGTTCCAGAGAGGCTTTTATTCTTTTATTGATTTTTTTTTTTTTTTTTTTTTTTTTAAGATCAGTAAGCTTTTATGTTAAAATGTTTTGAATTAAAAAAAAAAAAAATTTTAATTGGGTTTCGGGTTTCGGGTAGGGTATGGATATCCATGGATAATATATTCGGGTAAGATTCGGGTATGGATATTCATGGGTATTGATAATCGGGTACACATGGGTAAACTTTTCGGGTAGGGTATGGGTATACCCGACCCATACCCTACCCATGGCCATCCCTACTTGTTTCTGCCAAGGCATCAGGACAGCAAAGAAAGGAAATAACAAATTGGTCATGACTCATGAATAATAATCTACGTCAATGAGTTATACATAGGCTTATGACATTTGCTGCTTTGCAAACACTATGCCTACTTACAATGTTTCCCATAGAGCCCAAAATAGGTAGGAAGGACCCTCTCTTGTTCTCCAAATCACAAGTCCCAAACAACTCTCTTGGGCTCTCTATGTGGGCTTGGACCACACAATAAAAAGTGAAAGATAATTATTTGGGGGTTAAGCCCATATTATATCTTTGTGGAAAACATAATGTATGGGCTTTAAGATTTTGTATCCCTCTCATCCCAACTTTGTTTTGGGATTGGCCTTGACTTGGCCTTATTTATTAACCCATATTGTGCACTCTGTGTCTAGTTATTTACCCAACAAAGCCCGTTTCATCTAGTCTTGAGGTCGGGCCTTCAGCAATATTCAAGCCCAAATAAACTAAATTTATTTTGTTGGGCTTATTGCATTGGATGAAAAATTAGCCCAACACATCCAAAAAAAAACAGACAAGAAATATTGGCCTCGACTTGGCCTTGTTTACTTACACTCTTGGGCACTTTGGGTCTAGCTATTTACCCAACAAAGCCAGTTTCATCTAGTCTTGGGGATCGGGCCTTGAGCAATATTCAAGCCCAAAAAACTAAATTTATTTTATTGGACTTATTGCATTGGATGAAAAATTAGCCCAACACACCAAAACTCCTTAAGACATGAAAGATTTGCCCATGACTTTGTACCCACAAATACAAGAGAAAGTTCATATGTGCTACTCATTTGAGACAGTGCTTGACATACTCGAACAAATAAAATAAACTGTGTAAACAACCTGTAAAATATATCTAGGATGTTAGAAAAGCTCATATGTGCTATCAAAGACAGACAACACAACAGGCTAAAATTCTTATCAGTCATGGATGCACAGTGCCAAGGTCATACTCTCAAAATTAAATGGCTCTTTTGCAGCACATGTAATGAGATGCCAGTGCAGAACACATATGATCTAACATGGTAGTCTAAAACTTAGCCATCAATGACAAATTAAAATGGACCCAGATATGAGAAGGGCATGCTTTTAAAATTAAAAACGCAGTACGGTACTAAATATGTCAAAGCCTAATATTATACTCTTTAGACCCATTTGCATGTGCCAAGATGAGACATTACATTTCACATCATTGTGGCAGGAATTAATCTCTTTTATATATAAAGATATATATATATATATATATATACACATTCACTTCTATGATTGATATCTTTATTATTAAACCACAACACCAATCGATTTTTAATATAGGTGAGGATTAAATTCTAAATTTTTTATTCAACTATCAAAGATTTTATCAATTGAACTAACTGGAACTCACAAAATTAATCTAATAAGCCTAAGAGACACAAAATTTTACAATCTTTTGTTTTTTAACACAAATAAGGTGGTATGTTGTAATTATGTAACTCAGGTATGTACATATAAGTCATGCTTTGAGGTTTCGTTTCAAACACGTCCTTCATAAAAGTGACTTTGAATAATAAAATAAAGGTAGCATTTTTGTAGCCAAAAACAATGTTTTTGAGTCTCTGATAATGTTAAAAAACCAGATAAATGAAAAAGAAAAATCTGTTACCCCCAACTACCAAAGTTACCCTGTCAAATTTTTTACGTACATTAAGGAAATTGCTAACAAACAAAGTAACAGTTACACTTAAATTAGAAGCCAACCCTAAATACAGGGTGAGGTTTCCTCATCCATATGATTTTGACTATTAAGCATTAATGGTTGGGACCTCTCTTAGCTCTCTTAGCTGTGGCCTAATCACTTTTTGCTTATTTTGGTGTGTCACATCTTAACAATCATCTTTGATTGTGATTTTTTTTTTTGGGTTAAATCTTATACTTGTTAAGCACACAAACTTGGCTATAAGATGAAGGTTCCTTATGCCACCTCATTGTTAGGCACCCCCATAACAAGTCTCATCAATGCTTTCAATTGTTTTTCTTGAAAAGTCATTAGTGTAACTCAATCTTAAGTTTTCTTAGTTCTATCAATTTCTCTAAACTCTATTAATGTTGATAGTTGGACCTTAATCACACACTGCCTTTTGCTATAGATCTTTTGTCCTCCTAGTCAATATTAAAAGCAATTGGATGATATAGCTGATTTCTTAAGGAGACAGGGCTAAAAGATTTCCTCATAGAGGAGTCAAATACTAGAGCATTCTATAATTTCTATTCAAGCATTTTTCTCTCCATCACAAAATGACAATATTTAATAAAGTGTTTAGAAATTTATTGATCACAAACGTCATTGACAATGACAAAAATTAATAGAGAGGCTAATATCTAAATTACACCATTTAGGTTTAGGTAAATTGTCATCTTTGACTCCAAGGTTTATTTTTTGTCACTTTAGTCCTTAAATGTTTACATTTCTATCCTATTAATCCTTCCGTCTATTGACATCTATAAAATTACTACTCTTCACACATGTGATGCGGCATTGTTTCACTGGGTTTAAAAAAAGTTTTATAGAAGGTAATGATTAGAATGGATCAACTTGATATAAGTGTTAAAGTTTAAGGATTAAAATGACAAAAAAAAAAATTAAAGTTTCAAAAAGAAAATCACAGTTCACTCTAACCTCAATGATGTAATGATTTTGACCAAATATGAATGTATAAGGAGGTTAATTTTTAATTATTTCTGTTTAATAATGGGGAGGATGCAATGCAAACCTAACTTTTGAAATCCTTTGGAGAATTCCTTCTCCCATTTCATTTTATTTTATAGCTATATTTGTGTTGCATCATATATCATTTGAACTTTATTTGTTATATGGGTTATAACTCACACCCTTTCCAAAACTCAAATTAATCTCTTCCTCTTTTTCCCATTTTATTAAGCCAACCTCAATATAAGTGATTCCTTTTGGTACACTCAATTCCAATCAGTAAAATGTTAAACTGAATTAAATCAGCTAATTTAAAAAAAAATTAAAAATTAAAATTTTTTAAGGTAAAAAAAATTTAAGCACACCTCTTGTTGTACCTGTTGCTTTCTGTTATATTCACACGTCTCTTTTCCTATATGGCTCTGCTTTCACACACAATCCTTACCTAATTCAAATTCCCCACAAGTTTATTTCTCTTTTAAGTAAAATAAGTGTTCTAATAATGACTTTAAAATGTAATTTATGCTTACAGGCTTCACCAGAAAAGTTTTTCATATCTGTTTCACTAGAGTTAGGAATATCATATGAGAATCTTTTGCAAAACAAGCATAAATATGGAAATTACCAAAACAACTTTTGTTTAGGATTACAGTCAGACAAAAAACAATAAAAAGGTTTTGAGAAAAATTAAAATGAAATATTGCAATAATGAGTTGTCCCATTTGCCCAATTTTCATATTTTAAGAATTTGCAACAGGAAGTGGGAGTTGGTAACTTCTCAATTTGGATAACAAGTTGTATAGACTATTGCCAAGAACATGGTTTGGATTCAAACTTTACACATGAAACTTTGAACCAAGTCCATATTTCTGTTTTGTGGTACTTATACTTTGTATCTATATGACTGTATAGCCTGAAAAACTTCTTTAACAGTATTTTCCTTCCCTTCAATCAAAAGGCTTTAGTAACTATCCCAAAGTAACTTTCAAAAACATCATTAACTTAAGGTATAGTTGAAACCCATAAAGTTTAACCAAAAAGAGAAATAGGGTAAAAGAGAGAAAAATGGTCCATTTTTTCATGCTTTGCACTCTCAAAATCGTCAACATCTAAAATCTTGCAACTTTGAGGACCAAACAATGAAGCCCCAAGCATTAGAGAGAACATCATCATGCCAAATGTCCATAAGGTTGAATCATTTGGAAACAACCTCTAAAATAAATAAATATATATATATATATATATATATATCATTTTTTAGAATAAGACTTTGAATTCTAGGAAAAAGTAAAAGAAACGAACGAACGAAAAAACTAAAACGTGAAGTAAATTGTATTTTAATCAATTTTTTTATAAGTCTCCAAAAGCAAGTCCCAAGACCAAAAAAAACTGCAAAGGTCAAATATGACTTGCTCTTAACATGCAAATAAATATGCCAATCCAATCAAATAATACCATGTGAAAATGCTAATATGGGTGGAGTTCGATTTCTAGATGAAAGAAAATTGAAGAACATCTCTTTTTCTTTTTCTTTTTCTTTTTCTTTTTTAAACATAAAATACCTATTATTGAACCTTAACCTATATGTGTGCCACAAGTATACATAGCTTTTCAAGATTGACTTGAACTTGGAGAGGTGACAGTTCATATCCGTTAAAATAGTACATGGTTTGGATTAATGCTACACGTTTATGATTATTTTTTTTTGGTTTAAATCCCATGTTATGAGGTCCATTGTTAACTTCTCTATAATTAGAGAATATAGGTACACCAAATTTTTTATATGGCTTGATTGATTTTGAACCACTTTTTGATAAAAAAGCATCAACCTATGAGACATTGCACTCAAAACAAATAAATAAAAGATGTAAAATATTATTCAAAATTTTCTTTTCAAAAATGAAAATGGAAATGATATTCAAATTTTAATCCAAGTGGTCCAAAAGAATGTTCCCATACCAAAAATGCATAGGTCCAATATACACAGCTCTATCATTGCAATTCCAAGCAATACTTTGTGAATTGCTCATATGGGTATGGTTACAACTTCCATTGCTTTCCAAAAACATAAAAACAAATATATATATATATATATATATATATATATATATAAATATTAAATACATTAAAATATAATTTTTTTCAAAAATAAAAAAGAAAAAGAAAAATATCATCATCTGCTGTCATCTCTCTTGGCTCCTCCAAATATTCTTACACCAGAGGATTTTGCCAGTCTCTCTCTCTTTCTTTCTTTCTCTCTCTCTCTATTTATAAATTCTCTCTCACCCATCTTCAGCAGCAAATTCCATTTCTTTTGATTTAATTAAGGGAAGTGGAATAACCAACAAAAAAGATAAAAAAGATAGAGAGAGACACAGAGAGAGAGAACCATAGAGGATGAGCACCTCCTCTGTTTCCATTACCATTATTCCTCATCCTAGATCTTAGTTTTCTCTCATTTCCTCATCTGGGTCCTCATCATATGGTAAAAATTCTCTCTTTTTTCTTTGATCTCTATTGCAAAATTGGAACTTTTTATATATTTTTTTTTATCTGGGTCTTTTTGATCCATCAGAATTTTTGTCATTCTGGGCTTATTTGGTTTTGTTGGGTCATTAGGATTTTTGGGTCATGCTCTGATTGGTGGAACAAGGATCCGATGGTTCTAAATCGAATTTGATCAATACCCACTTTGTGTTTTGATCAAAGCACCAATCGGGTTCTGTCTGAATTTTCATTGAAGGTATGGATTTTCAAGCACGATTGTTGTTTCTGCATTTTGATCGTGTTGATTTGCTTTTGTTGATAAAGTTTGAATTTTTATTGGATGTATAAAAGTCTAAGTTTGTGGACAATCTATGTAATTGTATGATTTAGATTGGTTCCGATGGTAAAAGTTGCAGATTCTTGTTGAATTATGAAACTTTTATTGTGGGGGTGTTGAATTTGAATTGAATTGGGTTTTTTTTTGTTGGAGTTGTTTAATTTTTGTATGTTGAGATTGAGATTATTGATTGAGGTGGTAATTTGTTGGTTGATTGTAGAAGAGATGGAATCAGATCTTGGAAAGCTCTTCATTGGTGGGATTTCTTGGGACACAGATGAAGAAAGACTTAAGGACTATTTTAGGAAATATGGGGAGGTGGTGGAAGCAGTGATCATGAGAGATCGTGCCACTGGTCGTGCTCGTGGCTTTGGTTTCGTTGTGTTTGCAGATCCTGCTGTTGCAGAAAGAGTCATCATGGACAAGCACATAATTGATGGCCGCACAGTGAGTGGTTTCTTTGCAAATACACACTTTTTGCATCATGGATTTCATTGGCATTCTGTTAGTTTTCTTATTAGATCCTAGAAAATGCTCTATCTTTTGTTTCTAGGACCGTTTCCAATTAGATTCTGAATTCACATTTCCCTTACTAAGTTGTAGATTGGATTCATTGTTATTGCTCACTCTCTCCATCTACAATCAATGATTCTGAGATTTTCTGTAACTTTGACTTATAATAACCTGCATTGGATCAACTTTGACCCCATTTGTTTAAGTAAAACCATAAATGACATGCAATTGTTTGCTTTTTAGTTACTTTTTTTCTCAATTTTCAGGTTGAGGCTAAGAAGGCTGTACCTAAGGATGATCAGCACATTTTGAATAGAACCCCCGGTAGTGTTCATGGTTCTCCAGGCCCTGGACGTACCAAAAAGATTTTTGTGGGAGGTTTAGCATCCACAGTCACTGAGAGTGACTTTAAGAAATACTTTGATCAGTTTGGTACAATTACCGATGTTGTAGTGATGTATGATCACAACACCCAAAGGCCAAGAGGCTTTGGCTTCATCACCTATGATTCTGAGGATGCAGTGGATAGAGTGCTCCTCAAACAGTTTCATGAATTGAATGGTAAAATGGTTGAGGTCAAGAGGGCAGTCCCAAAAGAACTATCCCCAGGTTCCAGTCGGAGCCCTATTGTAGGATATAACTATAATTTGAGTAGGGCCAATAGCTTCCTTAACAATTATGTTCAGGGTTATAATATGAGCCCAGTTGGAGGTTATGGAGTCAGGATGGATGGTAGGTTTAATCAGGTTGCTAGTGGTCGTAGTGGGTTTTCCCCATTTGGTACAACTGGTTATGGAATGAGTCTGAATTTGGAGCCAGGGTTGAGCCCAAGCTATGGTGGCAATTCCAACTTTGGCAATAGTCTTGGCTATGCACGGATGCTGAGTCCTTATTATAGTGGAAATTCAAACAGGTATAGCACTCCTATTGGTTATAGTGGGGGTAATGGAAGAAATGATTCTCTACTAAGCTCCACCACTCGAAATGTCTGGGGAAATGGGGGCCTTAACAATGCTGTGAACTCTTCAAGCCCTGGTGCTTACTTGAACTCTGGAAGTGGGGGTTTTGGAGTTTTTGGAAATAGTAGTGCGAATTGGGGCCCTTCTCCTGGTTCAACTCAAGGTGGAGGGAGTCCTCCTGGTTATACTAGTGGGAATATTGGTTATGGCAGTGGAGACAACAGCTTTGGGTTGGGAGCTGGGGGAGGGTATGGAAGAAACAGTGGCACAGGTTTAGCCCAATCTTCATCATTCGCTGCATCAAGTGGAAGCTATGAGGGATCCTACGGTGACTTGTACCGTAGTGGTTCTGTTTATGGCGATTCAACTTGGCGATCTACTACTCCTGAGCTAGATGGTTCTGGCTCATTTGGTTATGCGCTTGGCAATATGTCTTCAGATGTCACAGCCAAAAGTTCTGAGGGTTATATTGGAAGTTACAACGTTACAAGTAGACAAGCAAATAGAGGTAACACTTTGGCTTCATTAAATGATTTTTGGTCATCTTCTTTGCACTTAGTTTGGTTTAGAAGCAAAAAATTTAATGAAAGAGAGACAGAAAACCTGTTAACTTGAGTGTTGATTCATCTTCTTTGCCCTTGGTTTGGTTTAGAAGCAAAAATGCAATGAGAGGGAAATTGACAATCTATAAACTTGAGTTTTGAGTCAAGCTTGTTGACTTCAGAAAAGAATTTCTATAACTGGGCAAGTTGGTCTAATATTTTTATACAGTAACATTTACTATTGTGTTAAAAGATTTTTTTTTTTTTTAATTTTATAAATCAATAGTTACCTCAGAGAAGGGCAGATTTGAACTGTGAACATCTCCATCGGAAACGCCAGGAGGTGCCAATTGAGCTACAAAGCTCTTGGCAACTACATATTGAAACTTATGGTGTTATAAACCCAAGATTGGAAAACTGGTTTCGTGCCCCATTGGTTCATGATATTAGTGATTGGGCTAACTTGCATTATACTCGCATACAATGCTGATATCCTGAGATGCTGTCATATAAAGTAGCTGTTATTAATTTTTGCAATCTTTTGTTAGAATTCTGATAGATATCTAACTTTATTTCCCAAGTGACCTTGCAATTGCTGAAAATCTGATTCGGTAAATGTGCGAACTTGACTTTTTTATGCAAAAAAGTTATAAGCAATCCATCATTCATGTCAAGCTTTTCTCATACACCTAATATGTACTAACAGAACCATCCCTCTCTCTCTCTCTCTCTCTCTCTCTGTGTGTTTACAGAAACTCAGGAGCTTCCATTTTCTATGTCTTAGGCATTTAGACTTTTACTTCCTCTAGAATCAACACCTTCTGTCTCTCTCCCTTTAACACCATGCTCATGATAATCACAAATGGGGATGCTATATGTCCACATGCTACATGTGCTTGCTGATCTAGTTTTAGCAATATATTCAAAACCCTGTCTCTTTCTTGTTTTTTTAAAGATAATATGCAATTGAATTTGCTGATCTATTCAAAATTATACAAGAAGATAAATTTCCATCGACTATGTGATAGTTTATAAGTTGGCACTTGGTTTTGAGAATTATCTGTTGCTTATACACTTGTCTGAAAATATTTATACCAATACAATATCCTTTGCTTCAGGAATTGCTACATAGGAGATTTGTTATTTGGACAGCACATGGTAATGTTAGGTGAAGAACAGCTGAAGGATTGTGAATTTCATACATCTTCCTTATTAAGATATTTCTGCTTACAAGGAAGTTGATCATATAGTGCTAACGGAGTTCCTTGATTTGATGTATACATATTCAGAGAGAAAGCAGTTTACAAGGTATTTTGTGTAAGGTTTGGGATTTCTTTTTTTTTTCTTCAGATCATAGGTTCCTTTCTTGGAATTTGGTTGAGCTGTAAAATCAGATTGCGGGATATATACTCAGGAAGAGTGGTTCCAATTAATGTATCGTGCATCTCTGGTGAGGAGCGCCAGCGGTAGTAGTATGTTAAAAAAAAAAAAAATAGGGTATTAATTTTTTGAATTTTTTTCAATGCTGTAATGTCTGGCAAAGTTGCCAGCTCTTGTCCTTATATTTCTTCCTCTGTTCGGATTTGATTCTCTCAGTTTGTACGTGAGGTTCAGTTTGATTTACTAGTGTGAAACATTAGAGGGATACCTATCTAGGTTCCCCATCAAATAAGCTACTGAATATTTTGATTTATTTTTTAATTGAACATTTACACAGAAGTTCACACTTATTTCTGAATGAAATGAATGTTTGATCACAATTCCCGTTTTATCATGGTGATATTTTGGAACCCTGGACTGCATGTAAATTTACAATGTGTATTTATAGCTTTTGTAGTTGTATCTTTTATGGGTTTACATCTGCTAATGGACTGTTCCTAATCTTTTGAGTCTACTGTGTGGTCATACTGACTCTTATCCTTACTTTCAAAGATTAGGATATGATTTGCTTTGCTTGGTCTTTCATATCACTTTCATTTGAATTACCTTTCATAAATGCCGCAAAGCAAATACAATACATGTGGTCCTCTCTCTCTCCCTCTCTCACACACGCACACACATACACATACACACGTGAAGAGATTTTTTGAGGAATGTGTTAACCATGCCAAATATGGTTCTGAAATTTATGACATTTATTATGAATCCTTTAAAAATGAATTCTGGGCCTCTTGGCTTCTCCTCCACCTTTGGAACACAAAGTTAGGACAGCCAGCCTAAGAAATTTAGGTCCCTACTTTAGAAAAATTCTGGAAACTTTGCTTGAATGGGAGAGTTCATTGTCCATGCCTAATCTGGATAAGATTCGTTATAGTTGTCATGTAGATCACCCTCCAATGTTTTCTGTTCTGCCTATCTTGCTTATGAGCAAGACTTAAGCACAATACTTAGGTGTTGTTTTTTAGGTTTTCCTTTTAAGATTTTGTTATGTGGATTTTTTTCTCACGGGATGAAAATGTATTTTTTAATTAAGTGACTACATGGCTAAATCTTAAAAGAGAAACCTAATGGACAGCACATAAAATACTATATCTAAGTTTTTTCCATTGCCTATACAATTATTCTTAGCCTATTTTCCCACACAAGAAGCCAAGAACCAAATAAGAATGTATTATTTTCTCTGATAGTTTTGTTTCTAAACTAGAGTACCCTGAATCCTTTCTTCTCCTAAACAATTTCAATTAATACATTACTGAATACTGCATTTTGGCAAAAATTTTCTATAAACATTGCTTCATTAACTTTAAGTTCAGATTAGCCCTATAGATATTTCTTCTGATTCTTTATTCATTTTTGGGGGGCTTTTGAATTGATTTTGTTTTACCAATAAAATGGCCAATATTTAATGTAAGCAGCCAGACTGTTAGTTAAGTATCTTTCCCGGGAACAGGCGCTATTTCAGTGGCCTTTCCTGTTTTACCAAGACTTTAAAGCTGTTATCATAAATGAATCCTCATGAAAAGTAGAGGCCACACATTAACAATGAGCAGTTCCAACTTCCAAATCATGCTCTTCATTTATAGTGGCCAGGAAAATTTCAGAAAGCTTTTTGAACAAATTGGGTAGATTTAAGGAAAGGAAAGCCTTCACATGATGGATTCTTAGACAGCCGCTTGACTTATTTTGAATCAAGTGGTTCAAATTTTGGAAATCATGATGTCTAGAAGTATCAATCCCTTTTCCAATCCAAATGCTTAATTAGCTTTTACTTGGACAAGGAAAGAAAGAAAAAGATTTACTGTACAAACTAATAAACCCTCTCTCCCTAAAGAAAAGAAAGAGTTTTCCCAAACAAAAGGAAGAAGTATGACAAAAATAATTATCTTGTGCACCATAAATATGCTTTTTCCAATTGTTTTGCCAACCTGTGATACAATAGAATCACTGGACATGTGCTTTTCTTTTCTTGAAGGTTATACGGGTTTAGTGGGCCCACTATTGACGGTTTTGATCACATGGATAATAGACATGGGGGCCCATTGCACGCCCAACGGAGCTTGAGTACTATTTCTGGGTTGATGCCAGAAAAGCACAACCTTGTGGTAGCATGATTAACTAGGCTTATCTTGCCAAAATTCTTAGAGTTTAATCTACACCATCTTTTTTTATTGTAACGTTTAAGATTTAAATCCTTCTTCCCTAATTATTTAATTATCAAAAAAAAAAAAAAAATTAGGCTTATCTCCTAGGCTCATTTGGTAATTCCGTAAAAATAAAATCATTGTCTGCTAAAAATATAATAATAACATCATTGTGATTTGCCCAACATGATTGAATCCAAGTCTATTACATTTTTTTCCTTCCACCAGAAACAAGTCTTATTATTTTTCCTTCTGAGCATCTATGAGTACTTCATAGTATGAAAATTGTTCTATCTTTTTCCTTCATGCTCGATGGAAGACAGTAAGAGGATCATTAGTCCGTACATGACCACAGTCAAATTAGACAGTAAACAAGATGATTGAGATTCCTTAAAAAGAGGGTAATTTGTCCCGCACACACATTTTCCCTTTTATTTTACTTTATAGGATTCCCTATTCCTTACAATGGGAAAAGAAGAGAAAAGAAAGAGTGGTGTTTTCCAACATTGCAAAAGGTCAAAAAAAGTAGGTATTTTAACTCCACGCTCCAATTTCATCCATTGTGAGCTATGATAGCTCAAATGTTTATAGAGGTGAATTTTACCTGAGCCCAAGTGTACACATGAGCAAAACATTCAATAATGATCAATACTTAGATAAACTATCACAAAACAATCATGTGGTTAAGATATAGGTGATCATCAGTACTAATGCACCATCATGCATAGAATGAGTGCAAGGTATAGACAGGAATACTTGTGTGAAAGAATCATACCTTTAGAAGGAGGTTTCTCAAAGGAATATCTTTACAAAGAAGTAGAGAATATAACATTAGACAAAGTCAGTTTATGAGAACCCCAATCAAATCTGTCATGGTCATCATTGTCAATATCATAGACAAAAGGCACTCACAATTTCAGGCAATTCTGCCAAATAAAAGGTAACAAGGAATGCATATTACCATACCCCTTAATTAAGTAACAGCTATAATCAGCATACCCAACTTTCAAAAGAGCACTTAAATATATTGATAAAGAAAAGCTCTCCAGAGATCATGGTTTTCTAGTGTTCTACCAAACCAAACCAGTTTCTATTACCTTGATAGAGTTCTCACAGTAACAATGGCATCAAACCAAAACTTCAGAGATCTTCAGTGGGTTCTGCATGCAATCAAATCTGAAACACTCAACCTTCATAACATCTCATTCTACCTTTCTCAACCAACTTCAGGTTGTTTCCAAGAAACAGAAAACTCTATGAATATAAACATTTCCAAGGACAGCCTCCTATACTTCCTTCACCTCCTCACAGTATTAGGAACAGCCAAAAACATCCAATCATCTCTGAGAAACTTAGAGTTCCACCAGGTTGAATGGGAACTACAACAACTACTAAATCTTGGCGTGTTACTTGAGAATAGCACAAATATTAAGCAACTTGTGTTTCGAAGAAACAGATTCAATACAGAATGTTTGTCAGAGTTTTCTGATGTTCTAAAGAGAAATAATGTGATCAAAGAGATCACATTTTCAGAATCTTCTATTGGCTATGTTGGAGCTGGCATTCTTTCTTCTGCACTTAAGGTGAATGATAGCTTAGAAGAGTTGCAAATATGGGAAGACTCAATTGGGTCAAAAGGGGCAGAGGAGCTCTCAAAGATGATTGAAGGAAACTCAACACTGAAACTGTTGACAATTTTCGACTCAAGTTCAATCACAGCAACCCCACTTATTTCTGCAGTTTTAGCAAGGAACAGGACTATGGAAGTTCATATTTGGAGTGGAGAAAATGGAGAAAAGATTTCAAAGGTTGTTGAGTTTTCACCTGAAAACAGCACACTTCGAATTTACAGACTTAACATTTCAGGTGCTTGTAGAGTTGCTTGTGCTCTTGGGTGTAACTCAACTGTCAAGTCACTTGACATGACTGGAGTCCGGCTAAAATCCAAGTGGGCTAAGGAGTTTCGATGGGTTTTAGAACAGAATAAGAGTCTTAAAGAGGTAAACTTATCAAAAACTTGCCTCAAAGACAAGGGAGTTGTATATGTTGCAGCTGGACTCTTCAAGAACGAGAGTTTGGAAAGCCTGTATCTTGATGGAAACTGGTTCAGTGGAATAGGTGTGGAACATCTACTCTGCCCTTTGAGCAGGTTTTCTGCCCTGCAATACCAAGCCAACATTACTCTGAAGGCTGTAACTTTTGGAGGTGGGAGTACTAAAATCGGAAGGGATGGGCTTGCAGCCATTTTACAGATGTTGACAAGCAATGAAAGTGTGACCCGTCTAGGAATATACGATGATGAGAGTTTGAAACCAGATGATATTGTCAAAATATTCAAGAGCTTGGAGAGGAATGCCACTTTGAGACACTTATCTCTACAGGGCTGCAAAGGGGTTCAAGGAGAGTTGGTACTTCAGACAATTACAGAGACATTACAGGTCAATCCTTGGATTGAAGACATTGATCTATCAAGGACACCGCTGCAAAATTCAGGAAAGACTGATGGAATTTATAAAAGATTGGGCCAGAATGGGAAGAGTGAACCAGATATGGATTTGCTAAAGGACATGCCACTTACAGTGCCAAAAAGCTGTAGAGTTTTCTTCTGTGGGCAAGAATATGCAGGTAAGGGTGTTAAAAGGTTCTGAGTTGCTTAATGAACTAAATTAACATTTATGCTCTTTTATAGAACTCAAGAAATTATACTGAAATAATTGCGCTTTTTGATTTGTATTTGCAGGTAAGTCTACACTGTGTAACTCTATATCACAAAACTTCTCTTCTTCAAAGGTACCATACCTGGACCAAGTTAGAACTTTTGTCAACCCAGTTGAACAAGCTATTAGAACAAATGGAATGAAGATAAGAACTTTCAAAGATGAGGACACAAAGATTTCAATATGGAACCTTGCTGGTCAGCATGAGTTTTATTCCCTCCATGACCTCATGTTTCCGGGGCATGGGAGTGCATCATTCTTCTTGATCATATCCAGTTTATTCCGGAAGCCCAGCAACAGAGAACCAAAGACCCCAGCAGAAATAGAAGAAGACCTTCAATATTGGCTCAGGTTCATAGTTTCGAACTCTAGAAGAGCAGTCCAACAATGTATGCTACCAAATGTAACTATAGTTCTCACACACTATGACAAAATCAATCAACCATCACAAAACTTGCAGGCTACTGTAAATTCAATTCAGAGACTGCGAGACAAGTTCCAGGGGTTTGTTGACTTCTATCCAACTGTATTCACAATTGATGCAAGATCGTCTGCATCAGTCAGTAAACTCACACATCACCTTCGGAAAACAAGCAAGACAATTCTCCAAAGAGTCCCTCGGGTTTATCAACTTTGCAATGATCTGATACAAATTTTATCAGACTGGAGATCAGAGAACTTCAATAAGCCAGCAATGAAGTTGAAAGAGTTCGGTGAGCTATGCCAAGTCAAGGTTCCACCATTAAGGATTCGATCAAGACACGATAATAAAGAGCAGGTGGAAATGAGAAGGCGGGCTGTTGCTACTTGTCTTCATAATATAGGTGAGGTCATTTATTTCGATGATCCGGGGTTTCTAATCTTAGATTGTGAATGGTTTTGTGGTGAAGTACTTGGCCAACTAATAAGATTAGATGTTAGAAGGCAAAGCTCCATAGAGAATAATGGATTCATTAGTAGGAAAGAATTGGAAAAGATTCTAAGAGGAAGTTTACAAAGCCAGATTCCTGGAATGGGTTCAAAGGTATTTGAGAACTTAGATGCAAGTGACCTTGTGAGGATGATGCTGAAACTTGAACTCTGCTATGAACGAGATCCATCAAACCCAAATTCCCTATTATTGATCCCTTCAATTCTGGAAGAAGGCAGAGGAAAGCCACAAAGATGGCAGTTAAGCACACCTGACTGCCTTTATGCAGGAAGGCATCTTGAGTGTGATGATTCAAGCCACACGTTTCTTACACCAGGTTTCTTTCCTCGTTTGCAGGCAAGAATATCAATCCCCATCTCTGCCATTCTTATTTTTCTTTATTTTTCTTTTTCTTTTTCTTCTTCTTTTTAGCTTTATCTTTTTCAATTTAAATTCTTCCGTCTTCTTTAACTCCTATAAACACATTATGCATGAAATCATTGGTTCTGAGCTTTAGAGAGCATAGAGAATACAATGCTATAGACAAAGAAAACTGAACTTTTCTTTTTGTAATGACTTTATTAGGAGTCCACTTCTATGTACAGTTCATATGTAGATTGATCTAAAGTAAGACACTAAAGTAAGTAAGGATAAATTTTAGATAATAGCAAAGCATCAATTGAATTTTGCTTTTAGTTTGATCCCTTTTCTCTACAGTATATAATCAGATGGCTATTCTAATTTAAACATTTCCGGTTTTTGTTGTATAGTTAATCCATGCCACATATAACCAGGTGTATATTATATATAGTAGATATATTCTTCTTAATTAAGAAATAATCAGATGTGAATTTAATTGGTGCTTAATCGCATTTGCAATTGAATATATGTTTATATCAGCATTGTCATATTTGTAGCCAACCGTGAGACAATCACAACTGAGCACTGTAGGTAGTAGTACCATAAGACTATCAGATTCTAATTCTTAAGCAGCAATGTGATAAAAATTCCCTACAATCTTTTCTTGGCTCTATTTTCTAATTGAACTTTATTTATATAAAAACCCAGGTGCATCTCCACAACAGAATTATAGGGTTACATAACCAGCACGGAGCAACTTACAGTCTTGAGAAGTACCTCATCTCAATAAACATCAATGGAATCTATATCAGAATAGAGCTTGGAGGACAGTTGGGTTACTACATTGATGTCCTCGCTTGCTCAACCAAGAACCTGACAGAAACCCTTAGACTCATCCAGCAGCTCATAATCCCGGCAATCCATAGCTTCTGCAATGGGATCACCTTGATTGAAAATGTCCTGCGGCCAGAGTGTGTGCAAAACCTGACACCCCCAAGATATAGGAAAACCCAACTTGTGTCTCTGCAACAATTGAAACAGGCACTGCTCTCAGTTTCTGCAGAGAGTATGTATGATTATCAACACACCTGGAGTCCAGTATTGGATTCTGGCAGAACTATTCTAAGGTCTGGGTTTGATCTTGCCAGAGACCTACTATCAGATGATGACTTTCGGGAAGTACTGCATCGAAGATATCATGACCTATACAACCTTGCTGTGGAATTGCAAGTCCCACCTGAGAACAACTCAGATGGACCAGATCAGTCTTTATCCACAAGTAATGAACCTGACAAAGTTGATCCAACTTTTGGTGGTATTGCCAAGGGTGTGGAAGCAGTTCTGCAGAGACTGAAGATCATTGAACAAGAAATCAGAGATTTGAAACAGGAGATCCAAGGGCTGAGATATTATGAACACAGACTCCTCATCGAGCTTCATCGCAAAGTGAACTACCTAGTGAACTACAATGTCCAACTTGAAGAGAGGAAAGTACCCAACATGTTCTTTTTTGTTAGAACAGAAAACTACACGAGGAGATTGGTCACAAACATGATATCTGGGATGAATGCACTCCGGCTTCACATGCTCTGTGAGTACCGGCAAGAAATGCATGTTGTTGAAGATCAGATGGGTTGTGAAATGATGCAAGTTGATAACAGGGCTGTTCAATGTTTGGCTCCATACATGAAGAAGTTTATGAAATTGTTAACATTTGCTCTTAAGATAGGAGCTCATCTAGCAGCTGGGATGGGAGAAATGATACCCGATTTGAGCAGGGAAGTTGCCCACCTATCCGGCTCTTCCCTTCTTTATGGGGCAGGAGGAGCAGTTGCTGCGGGTGCTGTGGGGGCTGCAGCTATGGGACGGAGCAGAAGTAGGGCTGTAGAAGGCTCAAGGGATATTCAGCAAGATCTAAAAACAGCACAGCAATGGGTTGTGGATTTTCTGAGGCAGCGGAGGTGCTCAAGTGGAAAGGATATTGCAGAAAAGTTTGGATTATTTAGAGTGAGATACAGGGACAATGGCCAGATTGCATGGATCTGTAGGAGGCATATGAGCATCAGAGCAAATGAAATAATTGAAGTGCCTATTTGAAATTAATAAGATTGGGAAATAGAATTGCTTTTATTATTATTATTATTATTATCTATCTTGTTCTCTTTTCAAAGTATGTCAGATTGTAGAAGTGCTTCAATGCATTTTAATGCTTATGGATCTTGGTTTGCAGTTGTTAACTTTCACATTCGGAAGCTCGTTAACGCCATTTGAAGATAACACAATATTCTGTTTGTTGATACATACATACATACATACATACATGTCTTAAAGCGAAAATCAATAAACCTGGTCCAAAATTATTAACCAGACAGTCAAACTGGAAGATGAAAATAAGAATGAATGAAGTCCATTGGATTATGAGTTTAATCATACTAAATTGCCGAAAGCAAAATCATAGATGCTTGGCCTAATCAACTTTTAGATTTGAATCCCCATGTGACTGTGGGACCAAAACATCACTCATGATTAAACACATTATTGGCCTATTGCTAAATAGAATTTGATTTCATAATTATTGGTAGTTGAAACCAAAAGTTGCTAAAAAAGAACAAATGATAAAACAGAAATAGTTCATATATACTAATAGCAGTTGCAACAGAAGAAAAGCTTATAACCGGTACAAGTCATGATTTGTGTCATCTAAAACATCTCAACATACAAAGGAAGACACCACACTACATAACACATTATTACACCTTCACTACTAGTATTAGTCCTTCATTCTAAATCTAAAGTCACCTGTCTGTCTTCCTCTGAACTAGTGAAACCAAACCTCAGAAGAAAGCCCTACTTCCATAAAACACACGGGAACCAGTATTCTTTGATGCCTGTAATTTCTGATCAGAGCTTGAATTTCCTGAATTGGTTGATCCATTGTCCATGTCCAAAGGTAGCTTCATTTTTGCCAATGACTCAGTAAACTGCTGCATGCTTTTCATGTACATGTCCACTATATCCTGCTGCACCACATTTTGTTCTGGCTCAATGTTCACTGTGACAACAGGCTTGTTTACTGCATCACTTGGCTCCCCACCAGAGGAATCAGTATCACCATCCTTAACATCCACAGTACTCTCTTTTGGAGCTGAAACATGTTCCTTACTAGCAGATTTTGATGCTGCTTGAGCATCAGAAGACTCTGAGCTTGCAGGGACTGAAGGAGAAGAAACCCCATTAGTTGACACACTGCTCGGTGGAGAATCAGGCTTTGGACATTGGATGGACTCAACTGTACCAGTTGAGAAGCTTTCCACAACATGACCACCCACTTCTGAACTAAGTTGGTTTTCAGTATCAGAAGTGGTCAAGCTCTCAGAGCTCTGAGAGTCCAAACTGTTACATGGTAACGCAAAATACTCAGAAACCATCAACTGGTCTTCATTTGCAATCTTAGGATCTGGGAATTCAATCTTATCAAAATCACTTTGGATTGACTCAGATATTTCTGTATCCTCCACAGTTGCATCCCTGGCCAAAGCATTTGGCATTGCAGGAATAGCCATTACTTCTGGTGAAGCTCCATTATATGAGAGAGACAATTGAACAAACCCAGCTGGGGAATGGAACAGATCAGTTGAAGATAGAGAGAACTCTTTCTCCAACTTGCCATTCTTCATAAGGACTTCGGACAATGGAACCAAAGCAAACCCCAGTAACTGATCTTCCAGATAATTCCTCACCCTGCTCAACATCCATATCTCACATTTGAGTGCGGAATCAACAGTCCTAACATTGAGACGAACATTGTCGTTGAACACCGGATTCCTCCCACCACCATTGATGGTTTTGGTGGAGACTGTGTCTTCAGGATCACTAGTCAGGCAAAGCTTAGCATAAACATCTTGCTTGTGGTATATGCATATGTTATGGATGTCCCTAGCCTGATGTACATAAACCTCAAGAACACCAATGAAGTCCTCTATGTTATACACTGCAGTTTCCTTGCTGTTGACCTCAATACCCTTGGAAAAGGAGTCTGATTTCTGCTTCTCAGGCTCAGCGACGAGGGAGCTCTTGAATGGTGACACAACAGATTGTGGTGAGTCCATGATAACACCCAGAAGTGAAACCTGGCAAAGCACAACAAATCTATTTGAAGAAAATCAAATGAAACTCAAATATAACTCAAAATTAGAAAATCTATACTTTATGTAATCAGTCCCAATGACATAAAGCTTAAATACAAACCTCTTACAAGTCAAAACCAAAAAACCCAAAGTAGAACTTAAATAGAAACTCCCGGACAAGAAAAAACTGAGGACTTAAGATCCAAAATCAAAGCCAAATTTTGAAACGAACTGTTGCTTAAAAGTTAAAACACAGAATCAGCACAGAGAATCAAACAAATTAAAGGCCCAGACTAAGCTAATTTAGCAAAATTCAGAAGCTAAATTTTCAAAAAAGGACCTTTTTTAACTTGACCAACCACAAAACCTAGCTTGAGCTGAGAAGAAGAGAAAAATTCTCAAATTCCAAGCCAAGGAACACACAACTTCAGAGCTGAGGGCCAAACCTTAAATTAGACGAAAGCCAGTTCTGTGAGACAGCTGCAAAACCAGAACCAAGCCAGAGCTGGAAATTAAGTAATTAACACTAACTCTCATAACCCAACAACCAAGAAACCCCAGAAATGAAACTTCCAAATCAAGTACTACCCAAAAACCCACAGAAGCACAACTAGCTTAAGCTGAAATGGACCAAATTAGCAAAACCCAGAAGCCAAAACCCCTAAAAACTGTGACTTTCTTTCAGTGAGCTACTTCAAAAACAAGACCCCCAAACTTATAAACAAACATAGACTCATCAACAGCGACCCTCGGATATGAACATATTCCAATAAAGCTACTAACTTTATCCTACAAAGAAAAACACTATTACCGGAATCCAAGGGAGTGAAACAAGGAAAGCAAAAAAAGAAAGAAAAGCACAGTGACCCAGATCGTGTCACAAAATTCTAAAACGAAAAAGTCCACTTAAAACTCTTACTACTTCAAAGCCATCAACACCACAAGAAATACCAAAAAGAAAAGAAAAAAAAAAGATTATTTTTTTCTGAGATATGAGTATGTCTTATCCTTTACCTTTGGCTCCAAAAGTCAAACTGATTTTTCTCACTGTGTGGCTCTCCAATCCAAGATCCGTTAAAGACCCAGTTCGTGAATCGAGGTGGTGGTGGTGTTGGGTTGCTAATAAAAGCTGTGAATTTTTTTTTTTTTCCTTGGTTTTTAAAGTTTTTTTGCAGAAAATAGAGGCGTGTGAACTGTGAACTGCGAACTGCGAAACAGAACAAAATCTATAATACACTGAGAATTTTAGGTGAGTGTGCTAATAAAAGCTTTGTCGGAAGCGTTTCAATAAGCAGTAGTCAGTAGAATTGATGATATGTGTAGGAGTAAATTTTTTTTGTTTGATTGTTTTTGTGTCCTATTAAAAATAAGACTATTTATGGGATATTTATGTGTGTGGCTTAGGGGATAGTTTTGTAATGCTAATATTTAATTATGGGGATTAGAGAGAGTGTCACAGAGAGAGACAGAGAGGGACAGGGAGAGGATGGGTTTTGCAGATACACCGCCCCACGCGTTGGCATAAGGCGGACCAATGAGAGAAGAGATGAGTGCGGTTTGTAGGTGGGACATCAAACAATGGGTCACACACACTGTACCAACTGTGCAGTTTGTCATATTCCCAACAGGGCCTTCTTTTTCAGATTGTGTTTGGGCTTTGCAATCATATCCATGTCATCTCTATTTCTTTTCACATTCTATGTCCATTTCAATCAAACCATTTTAGCTTCTTTTTTTTTTTTCTTTTTAATTTGGGTAAAATATAGGATCACTTGAGGTTTGTGCTTACGTTTGAGGTTTGTGTTGACGGTCTTTTTTTCTTTTTCTTTTTTTTAATTGATCAATTTGGTTTATAAACTTTGCTTCGTTTTTAAATTGTTACTAATTTTATTTTTTTTCACCGTTATAGTTAGGGTTGTACACGGTGCAGTGCAGTCACTTTTTGTAACCGTTTATGTACTGCATTGGAATTTTCGGTTTTCTAAAAACCTAAACCCTGTCGCACTTGAGGAATGGTTCTCCGGCAACATCAATGGCGGTTCTAGTTGGTGTAGTGGTCAGTGTCCACTTGTCTATCCCACACACAAAGAGGAAAAGATATCTAAAACCAAAATCAAACCTAGAAAACTCAAGGATTCAAACCACAAATCAAAACTTAGATCAAATCTAAATATCAAAAGATTCAAAACCCATTACAAACCCAAACAAGCTTAAGATTCTTGGGACTAACCATCGATTGACTCACCTGCGAAGTCTAATCAAATAATCGACCACCAGGCAATGGAGGAAGAGACAACAACTTGAAGATTTGACGTGGGTGGCAGTAAAAATGGAGGTACTTGAAGATAAAAAGCTGAAATGGTGGTGGGTTTTGTGTTGTGGGTGGGGATGGAAATCTTAGATCTGACTTGAAAGGGGTAGAAATCTCAAGTTTTGTATATATATAAGTAAATTGGTGCGGTTCGGTGTTCATCAGAATCCAAAAACCTTCGCTGACGACCGTACCGGCCAACTTCGATGCTTGAAAATCGCTACCAACCACCATTCCTAATACCTGTGGCGGAGGTTTGAGGTGGGCAGATTGGTTTGGCTACGGCCAATTTCGTTGGTGGCAGGCGATGCTTGTACAACCCTAGTTATAGTAATTAAGAACCAAATTTATCGGTTTTGAAAAGTCTTGAACTTAGTTGGTTTTAACTTTAAACCGCAGGGATGTTAACTGTATTTTATCCTTTTAATTTTTGGATTTTGTTAACAAATGTATGGACTAATTTAAAAAAAAAAAAAAAAAATTGATACCACTTTCATTGAAAATATAAAATGATGTCAAAAAAATCAATTGCTATTTTTTTTTCTTTCTTGATAAAAAGTTTCTAAAAATATTTCTAAATCAACACCCTTATTCTATCTTTTAACTTTTTTCTTAATTTTTTTCTTCCACTTTTCAACTTTGTTCTAATTAATCAAAAGCACTTTCTTTTTTATTCAATAATTTAAGAGATTTGAACCTACATATTCAAAAAGTGTAGATAAATTAGAAGACTTTTGACAAATTAGATTAATTTTTGTTAATGAGGAAGAAAGTCTTAAACATATCAAACTTTCTATTTGTGAATCAAGGATGTTATAAAGTTTCATTTATATATTATTTCTTAAGATTATTTATGTTAAGTTTTTAAAATTTTTTTTTTTTAAAGTTATGGATATTTTTAGTCGAATTGATTAAATGGAAATGTTTTCATTCCATTTGTCCAATTTTGACTCTTACATTTTAATACTGCTTTAGAATGGTCCAAAATATAATTGAAAAGTCAATAAGTACAATAGTCTAATTATTTCTTAGTTTATTAATTGTTTTATTAAAAAATTTAATATCTTTTAACTTTTTTGAGTTTAAAATAAAGAAATTTGTTTCACAGTTTATACTTTTTGTGTGAAAGATAATGCATGAAATGATGCTTATATATAAAAATAATATATTATCTTCTAAAATAAATCAACAAAATGACAAAAGTAGAAGTTAGCAATTTGACCCTTGATTTCAATAAAAAGGTGGAGGAAGGTGTGGAATCAATGTTTTGAATTTAAAATCATTAGTAAAAGCACTTAGGGAAAAAAATAGTAAGAGAAAAAACATGGAACTTCTTAAATAAAACAAACAAAAGAACACAGGAAGTACAAAATAACAATTTGACTCTTGATTTCAATAAAAAGGCTAAGAGACATGTAGAATTAATGGTCTTTTAATTTAAAATAATTACTTAAAAAATATATATATACCAAAAGGAAAGAGATTAATTCCTTCTTTGATCATCATATGGTTGGGTGAAAATGCAATTCAAGAAAACAACCAATTACACTTCAAAGCTGTAAAATGGAGCATCGATGAAGCACCTGGGAATTGGGACAGTTGAACTGCTAAAGTCTTAAAGCAGATTATCTTAAAATAAATTTTTTTTTTTTTTTTGGCTGAATATCTTAAAATAAGTTAAATTTACAGTAACATGTCAAAGCAATCATCTGGGTAAGTATTATAATAACATGGTACTACATTTGGACTGTTCTTGATGTTACAATTTGTGGTAATTATCCTGTTTTTGGATTATTATAGGAAGCAGATTATTCCAATTTATCCACCATGCTCATAGAGCAATACGTCTAGTCCTGCTTTGGATTTGACCTCTTAGCATGGTACAGAGAAATATTTACTCGGTGTGTATTTTTTTTTTTTTTTTATTGGTTTGCTGGCAACTTAGAAAATTAAGCAGAACTTCTGAACAGTGTTTGAATGTATTTGAATCTAGAGGTGTGCACAAATCGGGTTGGAAGAATGGGGTAATATTTTTAACTAATTTGTCAATGGCGGGTTGGAAAATTTTTAATTCGCCCCCTACCCAACACTCTATAAATCTAGTGGGTCAGTTGAAAATCTTAATGGTTTCAACCTGACAAATTAAGTGGGTTGGGCAAGTTGATAAATTCAATTGACTAAATAAAATTATTTTAATTAAATTGAATAATTGTTTACTCCCTCAAATCAGAAAAAACAAGGTAAGGAAAGAAGAATTTTCAATTTTTATTAAAAATAATTACAAATACTACATAATTTTTATTAGAATGGCTGAAATGTTATCACATTGAAAAGAAAAATATATCAAAATCTAAAATTAGACATGTACATAGAGTAAGAATAATAACAAAATTTTAGAGAGACTAGCTAGAGTTTATTAGGGAAGATAAATGTGAAAATGAAGAAAATATATATATAGGCAGGTGGATCAAGTTGTGGCAAGTTACAAATATCTCAACCAGCCCAACTCAACCCGCCTTATTTAATAGATTAGCATAGGTTGAGTCAGGTCGAATAGGTTAATAGGTCAAGTAGTTTTTTTCACAACCCTAATTTAAATGGATATGAAGAAACATGGGAATGAGACATGACCAATTTTAGACTGTGTTGGTATTTGTTCATGTAAAGTGCCCCCAGGTACTAGATGCAAGCCAACTTTCTATAGTTGAAAGATGGAAAAAAAGAATGAAAGGATAGAAAAATTTATGAAAAATAGGGAAAAAAAAGAATAAAAAAAATTATTTAAGTTTCTCTCATGTTTATTTGGTGGATAAGATAGAAAGCAAAAGGATAAAAAAAAAAAAAAAAGTGATTTTAATAATATATTGCTATATCGTTATTACATAAGAGAGGATAAAAAAAAAATTGTAATTAAAATGGAGTATTATAGTATCCACTTTTCCTCTCAACTTGGGAGAATTGCTTTTGGTGGGCTGAGTGAAAAACTCCATACACTTCCTTTCCTATCCTTCTTTAGTCTTTTCCACAACACCAAACAAAGAAAAACTTTGTTTATTGTTTTTTTTTTTTTATTGTTGTTGTTTTTTTAAATTTTTTTTTAAGGACAAATTATAGTTTTCACCATAAAATTATCACCCTGATTATCCTTGACTCTTTGAACTATCGAAATACACAATCAACTTCCTAATTATAAAATTACATTACACTTAACCTCTTTATGCTATCAAAATGCATAATCGACCTCTCAATTCTAAAATTACATTACACTTCATCCTTTTGTTGTTGACTCTAGCCAATTGGAGTATTGAAAGACCAATTTACCCATCAACCGTCTATTTTGGAAAGAATGATAAATTAATTTTGGCAAAAATGCAAAACCGACCCTCTAACTTTCACTGTTTTTTATTTCAATCATTTAACTCTCAGTTTTGTCAATTCAGTCTTCTAACTTTCAATTTTTTTCAATTCAAGGCTATGTTACAACTTAGTTAGTGTTGCTGTTAAATATGCTTGAAACGACATCATTTTGCTCTTCTTCTTTTTTCTTTTCTTTTTTATAAACTCTGAACTAAAATAAAATAAGAAAAATCTGAAGAAAAAAAATAAATAAATAAACCAACAACAACAATAACATTAAGGGTCTGTTTAGATGGAGGAGTGAAAAAGTGGGAGGATGGAAAATATTTAGTTTTTTCTCTTGTGTGTTTGGTTGGAGGGGTAGAAAAGTGGGAGGGTGGAAAACTCTTTTATTTGGTTGGAAAGAAAAAGAGAATAATGAAAAATGTAATTTATATAAATTGACTATTATACACTTGTTACATAATATATAAGAAATAAATTTATTTGTACTCATTACATAATATAAAATTTATCACATCATATATATAAATTTATATTATTATAATGTAAAAATTAGATTAGGTCACGTTGAAAAAAAAAATTTCAAGTCACATTGAAAAAAAAAAAGAAAAAAAAAGAGAAGAGAACGTTCAGGTCACGTTGAAAAAAAAGAAAAAAAAAAAAAAAGAGAAGAGAAAGTTCAGATCACGTTGAAAAAAAATTTGGGAGGGCATTATGGTAATAATACTATGAGGCACTTTTCTCTTATGAGTTTTCCTCCCAATTTGGGAGGAAAAAATTTGTGGGCCTCGGAGAGAAAATTTTCTCTCAGGTTTTCCACTCTCCCTAGTTTTCCTCTCTTGCCAAACAGTGGAAAACCCACTTTTTCTTTCCTATGTTTTCCATCCCTCCTAAAATCAACCCAACCAAACACAGTGTAAGGGAACGATTCGTGCAAAAAGACTTCAACCGGAGAAAAAACTTGCGATTATCTCAGCTGTTTTGCCCAAAGGCGCACCGGAGGTGGACCCCAGAACTCTCCGGTTGAAGAAACCGGTAGCACCGGTCCCGGCAGGTGCCCTACCGGTGCTTCCAATTTATGACACGCTGACCCTAGGACCTTCTCTAGCTCCAACTCCGGCTCCAGCGGTAGGCCCTGATGGCCTCCATGGCCACTTCAACGGTATGAAGCAAGTCAAGGACTTCATCCACACACTCTTACATTACGGTGGCTACAATGAAATGGCAGATATTCTAGTCAATTTAACCTCTTTAGCAACTGAGATGGGTCAGTTGGTTTCAAAAGGGTATGTATTGATGGTTTTGGCATCCAATGACGAAGCCATGGCTAAGTTAACCACGGACCAGTTGAGTGAGCCCGGTGCACTGGAGCAGATTATATATTACCATATCATACTGGAGTATCAGACTGAGGAGAGTATGTACAATGCAGTGAGGAGGTTCGAGAAGGTCCAGTATGATACTCTACGGTTACCACATAAGGTTGTGGCTCAAGAAGCTGATGGGTCTGTGAAATTTGGGCAAGGAGATGGGTCGGCTTGCTTGTTTGACCCGAATATTTACATCGATGGTCAAATTTCAATGCAAGGGATTGATGGGATTTTGTTCCCACCGAAGGAGGAGACCAAGTAGTGAAGTAAGCAATGATTCAAGGAAAGGGAACAATGACGTCATTCCATTAATGTTTTCTTTTCTTTTTTATTTTTCTTTTTCAGATTTTTCTTATTTTATTTTAATTCCGAGTTAAAAAAAAAAAAAAGAGAAAAAGAGAGCAAAACAACGTCGTTTCAAGCATATCTAATGGCAACACTAACTGAGTTGTAACAGAACCTTGAATTGATAAAAATTGAAAGTTAGAGGACTAAATTGATAAAATTGAAAGTTAGAAGACTGAAATGAAAAACAGTGAAAGTTAAAAGGTTAATTTTACATTTTTACTATTAATCTTTTAATAAAAATCTATCAAATTCAAAACTAAAATTGACGGGGATCGATTGTGTTTTTCAATGGTTAATGGGGGTGAAATGTAGTTGGGGGGAGGTAATGCTTGAGTATGGAAAATTGTAATTTCACATTTCCTTTATTTTCCACCCTCATTCCTTTTTCACCTAACCAACCAGTATCTCCAGCAGCAGATGCTACAGAATCTACAGATCAATAGTGCACGATTATCACGAAATGAGCATGAAAATACCTGAATGCATTCAAGTGATTGATGCGCATGAAAATGACTTCATTTATTCAGATGACACAGTAAAGGCATCAAATAATTTTGCCAGGCGATTTATGATTATTATAGTCGTTGGGTCGGGTCTAAATTCTATTTTTATTGCTCTAATTAAATGTGTACCTTGAATGGCTCAATTATTTGGTGGATCATTCTAGGCTATTCAACATGTATAAACTTATCCTATCAAAAAAAAAAAAAAAAAACATGTATAAACTTTGAAAGGAACAGAGAGAGGACCCAAATAATAAATTCGACCCAACTAACAAATGGTTCCAATGCTCCAATGGTCGGTGTTGTTAAAGAGGGTTCATTTATTATTGAAATTTTTTTCCAACACTCATTTATTATTATTATTACTATCATTGTACAAATATCTACATGGAAAATTCTAGTGCCATTACTTTGTGCACAACTCGCCACGTGGGCGAGTTATGCACAAAGTTGTGCACAAAGTAGTGGCACCAAAACCACTCATATCTACATTACTATAAATTGAAGTACACACTAAATATAGACGTCATGTAGACATAGTTATGATTTATGAATTTATTCTGACTATGATTTTGTTAGTGGAAAACAGATAAAATATTTATTGTGCTGCACACATTGTATGGTTGATTCTTCCTTATCTCCTTTTCCCTTCATGATAATTTTTTCTCGTTTAAAAAACTTGTGCATAATTTGGGTTGATCAACTTGATTTGCAGATTTGTTTATTTTAATGTATTTGTATAGGCAGTGCCGTGTGGTTCATATATGGTGCTTTGTATTTGGTATCTTTTTTATACACGATGTGTGTGACTCCCTTTTGGAGCGTTGTTGTTTGTGATTAATGAAAATCTTATCATTCCAAAGAAGTTGTGCAAAATTGTACATTATATATTAATCAAATTAATCAAGCCCACCTAAAAGTTAAAAAGAATGTAGAATTTAACATAATTCCTAATTTAATATACCAAAAATGCATCCACTAAAGGGTGTGAGAGCACTAGCTTTTTTATTTTAATTTTGCCACTTTTGCTATTGGGGCCTAGTTCATGCTTCTCCCAAGGTCATGTACTGTATTATTCAAACTAAAGTCACAATTAAGAAAACCAAATTATGGAAATCAAAGCCCAATTATGGTGGGTCCTTTGCTTTATTAATTCAAAAGACTTGAAGGGGGTCACTATTCAATGATCCTTAACTCCCTTTGAAAATCAAACAATCCATCCAAAGTAGACTTTTGAAGAGATGGCCTACTAGAAGGAGACCCTCTTAGCCCAAAAGGTCTCTTTCCCTCTTCTCAAGGTGACGCTTGGCAAAAAAGAAGTCTCCCATGATAGAGATTGGGATGAATGAATGAAAACTCTCTCTTTTCTCTGTTTTTCTTTTCCTTTTATCAATTTTTGTTTTTCCCTTTTAGAGTGATAGAGATGGATGAGACAAGGTGGGTAGAATTTCATGAACTTTGTATACTTTTATTTTGCCTTTATACCTTTGCCTATGTAAACATATTCAGCGTATGTGGTGGCGAAATTGATGAATACTTTTTTTGCTAAACAGTACTATCATTCAACTAAGAAAAGAGATGAATAATTTTCAAGAACTACTAGTCTTTTGTATTTTGTAATTGCTATGAAGTACGGATAAGCATGAAACCAAAAAAGATACACATTTTTGTACCTACTATTTGGTTACTAATCCCCACCACTAAACTAGCTTTGAGTCTAGAAATCCTATACTAGTTGTCTGTTGAAAATTTGTATATTTGGAAGGTGAGGATTGTTGAATATTAAATTGAGGATCAATTATTTTTATGCTCCACTTGATGTTACAATAAGATATCCAATCAACCTCACATTACACTAGCTTCAACGCGTTGTTCATATGTTCAATTTGATTCCCTAAATCTTTATCTTTCTAGAGTGATTGCTTTAATGGTTTATGACACTGCTAGTGACATCCTATAGTCATTGTTAGATCTCTACTAGGGCCCAAACTATTGTATATATAGCCCTACAATAAGTATTTTAATTTTAGGACAAGTAACCTAATCCTATTTGAATTACAAGATGGGTTAAACTAAGTTTTTCTATAAATACTCTGTAATTTTACAGATTTGTTCTGTGATTATTATTCAATTTACTCTATGAATGTTGAAAACTTTTCAACCAAAAAGAAAAAGAAGAAGCTTTGATCCCCTCCTGCTCTTTCTAGAATTCATGCTTTAATGGTTTTATATCATCAATGAGACACTAGTCATGTCGAGAATAAAGCTTTGGAAATTTTCAACCAAAGAACAAAAATGAAAAAGTTTTTTTGGACACTGTGTGTGAGTGTATCTTTAAGTTTTGTCACCAAATCTTCTTCTTTTATTTTTTTTATTTTTTTGATGGGTTTTGTCACCAAATCTTGACCCTTCATGAAAACGTTTTGTAGATAACCACTAAATTAGAGGTGTTTTATAAAAATGGGAACCCGTGAGCCATTTTTTAATCACTAAAATAGTTGTTTATCTAAACGGCTTCTTTGACTTTTTAACCCTAATGTCTCATTTAATACTCAACTAATCCCACATTCCTTGATCAAAACAAGCATTATACATTATAAAATCATTCTCAAAACATTCCCGTTGCGAGTTGCGAGTTGCGAAATGCAACAAGTAACCCATTTTGCTAATAAAAATATGGATTTTGCAAGATATAGAGTAAAATGGAATCCAACATGAACTTTTTCTCTAGACTTGTGTCCCGATCGCTTGACTAGCCTAATATACTTTGGACTTGTTCTACACTTGACTTTCGATCACTTATCAGTGTGTTTAAATTAGCTTAGCTGATACTATTTTCTAGCGTTTTCAACAAATACATTCAGGGTTAAACACCTTCTCTTGTCATTATCGAAAATTATGATAAAAAAAAAAGTTGTATATAAACCAATAAACTAAAACGTGAAAGGTAATCCAAAATGCGACTATATTGTTTGATGCTTCCTGAGTTTAATATTGGCTGGTAGAAACTGTTGGTACTTTGAAAATTAACTACAGAGAGTATGATAACAACGGAGAGCCTACCAAGTTGACTGTTGAAACTTGAAATAGAAAAATCACAAGTGAACTGACAGAGCAATGTGAACTAAACTGAGTCTCTGTCTGCATGAATATCATGTCTCTAGTACTTGAGTTTCAATTTACATTGGTGGTGAGAATAGTTTGAAATCTCTGACTTCAACATGCAATCCGTGAAAACTTTGAAATGAAGTGCCCCCTAAGAAAAGCAGTGAGACTTGGTCCACTAGGAAAATTGAAATATGCCTTTGTGGAAAGAAAAACAAAAATGCCTTGTTTGAGTGTTTCTTATATCCAAAATTTCCAATAGAAAATTGTACAAGATGTCCCTTTTTGAAGATATTACCCCAATCTTGCAAATGGACCTTAATCACGCAGTAAATAGAACTCAACTCAATCATTAGCTTTACTTCTATATTCCAACAAGATGGCTACCATGATTTACGTCATAGATCACTAGAAATTGTTGTTTTTTTTTTTTTTTTGCCAAAATTGACTCCAAATTTCCTTGTTATTGTTTGAAGTAATCTTCATTAGCCTGAATAGGCATGGACGATTCTAGTGGCGGAGGCAGAAAAGTTTCTTTTTGGGGTAGTGTCTATTAATTATGAATTGACAATTGTATATGTAATCACTCCAACTCAAAAAAAAAAAAAAAAGAAAAAAAAAAGGAGAGTTTATATCATTATTATTTATATGTAAATAATTTGAAGATTTCTTTTTATAATTTTATTTTAGATAAAAACAGACACACAATTTTATTCTCAAATCAAATTATTATGTACTTTGTGATTTATAAACCACATGAATATCATATAATGTTCACCTAGGCTACAGGAGTTCAAAAAAAACCTAGGCTACATGGACTTGCCGTCATGTTCATTGCTACTGATATATGATACATCAATAGCCATTCCTTTTCTCTCATTCAAGCCTGGCAACAACTTTTTTGTTGATCATGTGATTTGAGAATTTACAAACCCCATGAATATGATATGACATTTAGTTCTAACAATTTGCTTACAAAATATATTGGACCAAAATTGTGAGTAAATCTATTACAAATTGTAGACACGTGATCAAAACAATTAAAACCTAAATGGCATAATAAAAAATGGATCACAATTAAAGAAATATTAATCATTACATTTTACACACACAAAAACAATACTTATTCTAAATTTATAAACTATATACGATTTGAGAGAATTATAACTTACACTAAAGTTTAAAGTTGGAAAAAAAAAAAAAAAAAAGGCTAAAAGGCCTTGTAATTGAATTAGCACCTATCCATGTATAAAGTGCTTGGGGGTCTATTGGAGGTCTAGGGGAGGAAAGGGTTCGAGTTACAGCAGCATGTTGTAATTATTTCTCAAAAAAAAAAAAGTTGGAAAAAAAATAGGGGGCAAGTAAGATTTTTTGTAAGGGTATTGTGTAAATATATTGCACTATATGAGGAAATAGAAAGATTTTAAAAAGTTTGGGAGGGTCATATCTCCACAAATCTTGTGAGAGGAGAAGAGAGGAGGAAAAGCTCCTTCCGTAAAAGAGAATAATTTCTTGTTGGTTAGGGGCACAAAAATATGAACCCGACTATTTTCGAGTGCAACATAAAGACTTGCATTAAATAAATAAATAAACTAGCATAAGATTTGGAGAAAATAAATAACTTTATAGGGGAAAAATTATCAATCTTTTTCACCATCAGTACTTGAAAAATTATGATTGGAACATTACTTAATATGAATGCACTATTGTCACTACTTTTATTAACACCAGATTTCTCAACAACAAAAAAGAAACTTCAACAACTGTAACAATTTGTTGTATTCCCTATATATATATATATATATATATTATATAAAAAACCCTCCATTTTTACTGTTCAATTGTTGCGGTGTGAGTTTTACTAACGCAATGAGTCTGGTGGGCTTTCATTAAACTAAAAAGATGGTTAGTGAATAGTAGTAGTCTACTAGAAAGTGGGTTCTGGGCTCAGTTTTGGGATTGACTTAAAAAGCAGCAAGGCCTGCCTGAGGACACAGTTCTCAAATGCTCGTGAAGGCTTAAACGCTCGGCTCAATGCACCTTCAAGTGTAAAAATTGGAATTAAAGTGCAAAAATTTGGATCTATATGATAACCTAAAAAAAGACTTAATTTATACACCTGGTGTTGGAAAAGAATAATTTATACACCTGGATCTACAATGATGTTTATGTTCAATAGCTATGATAAATTGAAAAGAATAAGATCTTAAATCCAGCTGGTGTTGGAAAACATGTGTGCTTCAAATTTTGTGTCACGTAAATTTTTATTTTTAACTTACTTTATGTTTTCATTTATTTCGTTGTAAATTATTTTTTAGTCATAATTTTTTTTTTTTTTTTTTTTTGATGTTTGGTACACTTGAAAATATTGGCCAAAAATTTCTGAAGTCAGCGTGAAATAAGCCCATTCCAAACACTTGAATATCTTGGTCAAGAGAAAACATTTTCCAAAGTTAAGTGTGAAATAAGCCTAAATATTAGCTTGAATATATATATATATATATATATATAGAGAGAGAGAGAGAGAGAGAGAGAGAGAGAGAGAGAGAGAGTGTGTGTGTGTACATCTTAATAGAACAAGGGAAGTGATACTCTCATTTCTTGAGGTTTGAGGTTTGAGGTTTTCAACAAATGAGCATTAGCATTGGGGGTTTTATACCCTTCCCCCCACCAAATTGCTATTTTACATTCCTAGAGGCCAAAAAGATGCTTTATCAAGATTGCTATTGCCATAAAAATTTAGCAACTATGAACAGTAAGTTTGAATATATACAAACTACTATAGCATGGTTGTAAAACAACAACAACAACAACAAAAAAGGCTTGTTTTCGAGGAAGAGATAGCAAATGAGTGGAAGAGAGAGAAAGAGTTGGGGAGGAAGAGAGAGAAATGAATAAATAAATGAAAGGGTTGAAATATAAAAACTAAGATGTTGAGTGAGTTATAAAATGAGATGGTAAAATAAATAAAGTAACTTTTAAATGTATAAAATATGTATTTTTTTAGTTATTTCATAGACGACATATATATAAGATTTCAAAATTTGAAAAGACTTCCTTGACCAAAACTTAACTATGATTGGATTAAATCTTGGGCAAAGTGTCATTCTCCCATAGGTGGAGAAGGGCACTTGCCCCACTTCTCTCTAACCTTCTCCAAAAGGCCAAAACTCCTTTACCCTTCTCCAGAGAAAAATATTATTTTCCATCTTTCTTCTAAATCGAAAATATCTTAAGGAATTTTTATATGAGGAATATTCTTTTAGAAGTTGAAACTCACAACAATTGGATCTCAATGTCCCATTTCTTGTATCACTGCAGTTTTTAAGTGTAAAAGTAGAACAAATTGGTATTCCCGGGACACTTGACTATACTCAATATCTTTTTAGAATTTGAATTTGCTGCAAACTAAATTGTAACAATTCTTGCAAAAATACATACATGTCAATACCTCAATAGACACTTGTCCAAACTTATATTTAAATAAAAACTTTTATGTCAAGATTAAATTTTTCACCAAATCCTTGCCTATCTTTTTATTAAAGGTGAATTTTAACAAATTTACCATTAAATTATTATTATTTTTTCTTATATTTTTCATGCTTGCAAATGTCTCTTACATAACTCAAAAACTCTTTTACTCCTTATCATTGTTCTTGTAAGAAATACAGGTTTGATTAAAAGTTCAATTTTTTATTATTTGACACTCTTTCATCCAAAGCTTACAAATTTTTTCATACAACAATTAGGTTCAAAGTTTTGTATTTTTTTTAAGTCTCTTCGTATCAAGTTTAGGGTGTGTTTGGTTGGGGTGATTTTAAGGAGGATGGAAAATGAAGGAGAGAAAAGTTGAGAGAAAATGATGTTTTTGATTGTTTGGTTTAGGGTGGAAAAAAGGAGAGATTTTGGTGTGGCCCACAAGTTTTCTCTCCTCCCCCTTCAAAATAGAAAATACAATCTCTTCAAATTGGAAAGAAAATTTGAGTGAAAAGTGGGAAAAATATTTGGATAAAACTGGCCCCACCTCTTTTAACGTTTCTGACTTTTTTTTTTTTTTTTACTTTTCCTTTCTCTGGTAACGCTAGCTTTTTGCTTTTGTTTTTGTTTTTGTTTTTTTCTTTATTTGGTTTTGTCAAGACATGGTGGGTTCTTTTCCTTCTTTTTTTTTTTTTTTTTTTTTTTAATTTTAATTTTAATTTAAAAAAAAAAACACTTTTGGATGATTTCTTAGGCTATTTTTTTGAAATGTCTATTTTCATCTATACACAAATTTTTTTAAAAGTACAATGTATTACTTTTTGTTTTATTTAAGAGGGACATGGTGATAAATTTATATAAACTTTATTTTTAACTAAACCAAAATTTTTTTTATTTCTCTATTTTTCCACCCTCTTGACCTAAGCATGTGCCACCATTTGTGAGTTTATCAAACCCTCAACGATTTAGCTGTCACCGTAGATGATGACAACTGCTACGGTACCGTAACTTTAGTCTAAAAGTCAGCATTAGACTTTTGTGGTTTAGGTTAGGCCCACCAGCCACAACGGCTAGTTATTTGAATATTCAAGATGTACCAATTTGCCCTTGGCCTCTGAAACCGACAGCTACCTAATTTTTAATTTTCATAGGCCCGCGCCTTGTCGCATTGTCATCGCATGTTGATTATGAAAGCAGAGAGGTGGGTCCATAATCCATATGCTCCATAATAATTAATATATGAAGAGGTGGCACACAAAAAAAAAAAGAAAAAAAAAAAAAATCAAAACAATCAATTACGTTTTGTGCTCAGAATTAACCTTTTCAATATGTTATGTATTAATGTATGCTATTTTTTGAATTAATGAAATAATCTCTCTTTTTCTTTTTTCTTTTTTTTTTTTGGGAGAAAAAAGCTTGCTCATTTTATTATCCAAGGCCGATTAAATCAGCCTGATTTTAGTGAAATAATCTTATATGTGAACAATCCATTTAATTTGTTCAGGATTTAATATTTATAGCCTATTCCATAGTTTTGGTACTAGGATTTTTTTTTTTCCAATTTTTATAGTTGTTATAATCTCATTGTTGTCATTTTTATTATCCAATTTATCCCTATTGATGGATAGGTTCATAAACTCAATTAATCATTCATCAATGAAACTGTAAAATTCAAGTGATTTCACGATGTAACAACAAACTTACATTCCCTCTGTTTTTGCGAATGTTGTTGAGAAGGAGAAGGCCTAGATTTTCCTTTTGTAATTTGTTTTTGCTTTAATAAAGTCTTTTCTTAGTTGATTATCCCCCCCAAAAAAAAAACTTACATTCCCTAATGAAATTAATGAGAAATTATTGTGTACTCCCAGAGTACCATAAATGCGCGCTCCCTCCTTTCACATGAATGGTGGGTCCCACTAATTAAATTCATGATGGGACCCACCATTCATGTGAGAGGAGGGAACACGCATTTATAATAATTCGGGAGTAACTAATAATTTTCCGAAATTAATATAACATTTTGTGATTTCTAAGTTGGTTATCTAATTATTTCCTTAAATGTGTACAGTTCATTGTTTAACACATCCCAAGTAATTATAGGGGGGGTCTTTAAGAGGTGGTATCAAAGATGTGGAGTGTGAGGGGTAAGGGCTGGGATTCAAGTCTTTAAGAGGAAGTTTTACACACATATAATTTCTATATTGTAAAAATAAATAATAAAAAAAGATAGCCATATGAATATATTTTTTTTAAAAAAAAATAAAAATTGTACATTGAATATGAGCCACATGGTTGTGTGCATTGGTCAATACGTTAAAGGCAAAACATCTTCTGGTTCCTTATAATTTGCACTTCTTGTCATTTTGGTCCATTGTGTTCTTAAATGTCAAACTTACACCCTCATCTTTAAGAGCACACTCAACATGTGTCTTCCCTCTACTCCATATCCGTTACATTTTCTTGTTTACATTCTAATTTTACTTTTTCCTAATATTAACTCATTTTAAATGAAAAATAAATAGTGACCTAAACATAAATAAAAGAGAACATGCTTCCTCCTCCAAATCTAACCATTGAAATAAAAATAAAAAACCAAAATATTTTCCTTTAGAAATAAATCATGGTCTTCTCCACAAAAAAAGAAAAAAGAAAAAAGAAAAAAAAAAGGATATGAAATGTTATTGCGCGTAAAGTGGAAGAACTCAATCTCGATATTTATAGAAATTTGGATCGGGAAACCTTTGAAATTGCCTTATACAGGGACATAGCCATGCTTGACTTGGGGAAATGGCCCCTCCCTCCCGCTCCCCCTTCCTCCCCAATTTTTTTAAAATATACTATTTTATATATAGTTATTAATTTTAGAAATAAAATTATACTTGACCCCCCCTCCTAACAATATCAGTGATCCTTTTCATGGCCATACAAATATTTATAGAACTAAACAGAAACTAATATTTTTTTTAAATTATTTTGGCCGTTAACTACGTTAGCAAATTTCATCCAATAGATCATGATAGAGATACGTTACTAAAAGGTTAGGGACCAAATTGAAATATAGTATAAAGGATAGAGACCAAATACGTAGTTTATCCAAAAAAATTAACAAACTCAAAAAAATTAGCCTAACAACAAAAATTATCAATAGCAAAGCTAAAAAAAATTAAGTCCATTAAACCAATTTTACTCAAAACAAATAACTTGACCCTTTAAAAATTTTAAACAAAATAATTTTCCCCTTACCCATCCATAGACACACGCCTAATTTTGTTGCACATCAAATTCTCTTTTCATAAATAATTGCATTTTAATGTTTTAAGAAATAATTTTCTTTATTGATGGTTTGTAAATATTAAATGGATGCTTATTTGAAATTTCATAATGATTTTTTTATATACTTTTGCCATCTCCAATTCCAAGTCCTAGCTCCACCTTTGGCCTTATAGCGGTTATGAACTTATATGACATAATTGCCAATGATCCTCTCCATCCTTTCAATTCCTAAGCCAAATATACTCAGTCTATTTTATGTCGTAGTGTGGATTCCAGTTAGTTCAACTGGTAAAATTTCTGATGTTTGAATAAGAAATTTGAAATTTAATTCCCTCCTACATAAAAAAACATATTCTTTGTCGCAGTGATCACCTTCAAAATTAAAGTACCAGACTATCATTTACTAAAGAGTGAAGGTTTTTTGTATCGAAAAAGGAAAAAGGAGTGAAGGTTTTTATTTCAAGTCTGCCCTTGCAACCAAAGCTTTGAGACCTAGTTTTCCTTCAAACACTAAACTAGGTTTTTTTTTTTTTTTTTTTCATCTAAAATGTGTTAATAAAAAAGAGAGAGAGGATATTTTACAGTAAAACCTATTAGAAATGGACGGTAGGAACACATTGGGTGTGCCCTCAAAGTTTGTTGTTAAAATTGACAATTTTGGACCAAAATGATAATAAGTACAAATTAATAGTGTCCAAAATGTATTTTTGCTTAAATTAAACTATTGAATTTAATTAGATAAAGAAAACAAGTAAAGTAGAGAGAGAGAGAGAGCGTGGAAGATTATAGGGTATTTCGGTCATTTCAAACAAAAATTTCAAAAGTAGTTTAAAAATTCAAACTTTCTCAACGGTCAAATATCCCCCCACCACTCTCCTCCTACTCAACACACCCAAAAAAAAAAAAAAAAAAACGTTCGTCGTCTTCTTCTTCATCTTCTTCCCCTTCTCAACTCTCAATCCACCTCTGAAAATCCAAACACTTCTCTCTCTCTCTCTCTCTCTCTCGCTCGCTTGCTCTCTCTTTCTCTCTCTAGCTCTCACATAGAACAATGAGGCACAACAAACACAGCACAGAGGCCACCGAGTCTCGATTCTTAGGAACCATATCCGCCTCCTCCATTCGAAGCCTCCTTCCCAGATCTCTCTCCAAACACTCCAAATCCACCTCCAAATCCAACGCCGAGAACACTCCGCCCTCCGATCCCAACATCCCCACCGTCAAATCTCCACCGTCCAAACCACAGGTACAGTTTCTCAGTTCTCAATTTCTTTTTATCACTAAAAATGTCTCATTCATCAATATATAATCAAATAATTAAACCTGAAAGACTGAGCAATTTTGTAATTGTAGGATGAGATTGTCAGATCGGACGGTCCATCTGAAGTATCAGCGCCACCAGATCCACCGGTGAAGGTACATGATATCTGAGCTTAGTCTTAATTTTTTTTTTTAAATTCTAATTAATAAATAATCAAATAATTAACCTGAAAAATTGAGCATGTTGAAATTATAGGATGAGATTGTCAGATCGGAAGGTCCAGGTGAAGTATCGGCGCCTCCAGATCCACCGGTGAAGGTACATGATTTCTGAGCTTAGCCTTAAATTTTAGTGTTAGGGTTTGTGTTTGTAAATAATTTTTCTGATTTTTATTTTTATTTTTTAAATTTATATTTATTTCTATTTTTGGATAGGTTGTGGTGAGAATTAGGCCTGTTAATCAGGCGGATCAGCTGGTTAAGAAGGTCTCATCGGACACGTTGTCGGTCAAGGATCGGAAATTTAGGTTTGATTCGGTGATTGATTCGAATGCAAAACAGGTATGCAGCTTGATCCTGGTGTTTTTATGTTTGTTTTGAGTAATTCTTTGTTTGGATTTGTCAGAAAGTTTAGGGAATTTAAAGAAATTTGAATTTTGTATGTTAGGTTAGTTCAGTTGAATTTTATAGAAAGTAGAAACAATTTAGATTAGTAGAATTGAGATGTTGAATAGCTTTCTTAGTAACCATACAAGGGGTTAAGACTCAAGATTTTTTATTATTATTTATAAATATATATGTTTTTTGGTGGGTTTATCCAGGAAGATGTGTTCCAGTTAGTTGGAGTGCCTTTGGTGAAAAATGCATTAGCTGGTTACAATGCTTCAATTTTGTCATATGGACAGGTAATTCTAGATTTGTGTTTCAATTTTGACATTCAAGTGTGGATTTATATGATTATGTATTTACCAATGAAGAAATTTTTGTTGGATTTTTCACTAGACTGGAAGTGGAAAGACTTACACGATGTGGGGTCCGCCTAGCGCGATGGTTGAGGATCCTTCAGCCAGTAGTCACCAGGGAATTGTTCCTCGGATTTTCCAAATGTTGTTCTCCGAGATTCAGAAAGTATGTTTTGTTTATAGGTTTTTATTGCAAGTGAAAATAAGTAGTGTTTAATACAGTTCATGACTGTTTGGTTTAAATTGTTATATGTAGGAGCAAGAAAACTCAGAAGGGAAGCAGATAAATTTTCAGTGCCGGTGCTCTTTTCTTGAGGTATTTGTTTTTATTGAAAATCTACAAGTGTGGTATATGCTCTTCTTCCTGCACTTGTTTTATATGTCTTGTCTAATTGATTTATTATGACAGATATACAATGAGCAAATTGGGGATTTACTTGACCCAATCCAGAGAAACCTTGAGGTGAAGATTAGCTCTCCTTTATTTTAGTAGATGTGTCATTATTATACTGGATTTAATTAATGGGTTTGGTCAAAATTGTTCCAGATAAAAGATGATGCAAAAAATGGATTGTATGTTGAGAATTTGACTGAGGAATATGTGACTAGCTATGAGGATGTGACACAAATCCTGATCAAGGTATGCACACATCATTACAGCCTTTCCTCTTTGCTATACTTCTGAGGTTTGGCTATTGAGGTCTTGAGTGTTTGTTTGCAATCCCTTTTAAAAGACTGCTTCACATCTTGTGGTGATTTTATAGGCATAATTGTCTGCTTTTACATGATCAAAATGGTTTTCTTTTTCTGCTTAATTTGATTAACTTGTTTGTATATGATGCAGGGGCTTTCTAGTAGAAAAGTTGGAGCAACTAGCTTAAATTCTAAGAGCTCGAGATCCCATATTGTTTTTACTTTCATCATTGAGTCATGGTGCAAGGTATCATTGGACATTTCTGTCAGTTATCAGTAAAATATTTTGTTCTGAATAAGAGATTGTTTGTTTGTGATAAACTATTCATTGAATGACTTATTCCTTGCACACAAGGTGCTTGAGTGGTCTTAATGTTTAATGGAACCATATGTTTATATACCATTTTAACTCATTATCCATGATAGAGTCCTAAAGTTGCTATTATTAACTGTTATTATCCCTTTATAAGTTCTATCACTCAGATATGTTCTTTTATCCACTGATGCCACAGGGAACCTCATCTAAATGTTTTAATAGTTCAAAAACAAGCAGAATCACCCTTGTTGATCTAGCTGGACTTGATAGAAATAAAGTTGATGATGCGGGCAGACAAGGTGTGAAGGAAGGCAAACATGTGAAGAAGTCCTTATCACAACTCGGGTATGACGATGCCATGAGCCTTATTAAGTTAGAGAAATTTGTTTTATAAGATGTTCTTAATGTTAGAATACTGATTAGATGTTGTATTTGTGATCCTACTATTGCAATTAATCTATAATCAGTTCCTTTTCCTATATTATGATAAAAGTGTGGGTGCGACTGTATAGCAACTTATTTTCTTGCCATGCTACAATTATTTTCTTGCCATATTATGCCAAAAGTGTGGGTGCGACTGGATAGCAACTTATTTTCTTGCCATGCTTAAAGGTTCACCAATTATTTTGGGTTAATTACATATGCTATCAAGATATCAAGAATATAGCCACGGTTGGGTTTAATGACTTTGTTTCATCATCACTGTTCTATTATATTGGTGCAGGCACTTGGTTAATATTCTTGCAAAGGCTGCTCAGTCTGGAAATTCTGAAGATATTACATATAGAGGTTCCTGTTTAACACATTTACTGCAAGAATCACTTGGTGGAAATTCAAAACTGACGGTTCTCTGTGCCATCTCACCAGAAAACAAGTATATATGACTTGAACTACTTATAGTTTTCTATTTACAGAATCTGCACAATAACTATGTGAACCTTTAGAATGTTTACAGTTTGATGTTACATACTAATGCTCACCTAGATTGAATCTTTTCATAAGATAGTAATTATAAAACAAATTTTCAACATTCTTTCGAAAAATTTCTTGAGATTTTGGTATTTTTCTGAAATTAAGAATGCCTTTTGATTGCAGAAATAGTGGTGATACACTGAGGACTCTCAGATTTGGACAACGAGTAAAATTCATTAGAAACGAGCCTGTAATAAATGAAATCACAGAGGATGATGTTAATGGTCTCAGTGATCAAATTCGTCAGTTGAAGGTATTAAGTTATCCTGCAAGAGTTATAATTGAAATCTTATTTCGATGGCCGTAGCTAGAAGCAAGCTAAGGTTTAAGAAATTTGTATTCTACTGATGTTAAAGAAATTTGTATCTTGTTGGTTGCAGGAGGAACTTATAAGAGCAAAGTCTAGTAAATCAGTAGGAGGAAGTCAAAATGGATATTTTCAAGGGCGTAATGTACGTGAAAGCTTGAATCAATTGAGAGTAAGCCTTAACCGCTCTTTGATTCTACCCCCCATAGATAATGATTCTGATGAAGAGGTAAATGTTGATGAGGATGATGTAAGGGAGATTCGTCAGCATCTAGATAAGTTGCATAGCTCTTCAGAAGACAATTTAAGAGACAAGCCTGTTAGTAGGGATTCCATCCAGTTTTATTCAATGGAGGAAAGTGGTGAGACAGACTTGATGAGTGAAGTAAGTATGACTGAAGAAGTCTGTATGGATGAACCTTGGAATGAACTTCCTCAGATGGCCAATGATTCTATGGAAGACAATTTTGTAAGTGCTGCTAACTCCTTAACAGCTTCTGGTCCTGCAACCAGAAGGAGCATTTCAATTAGCTCATGCTGTCAGTCCCCACTCCTCCAAGACCCACCATTGTCTGAATCTCCAAAAATTGGAAATATACAAAGGAAAAGCATGAATATATCATCATCAAGTCATTTAGTAAGTCAGAACAGTGTGTCAGAAAGTTCCAAGTTCAACTTGGATGTTTTAAGACAGTCACTTAAACAGAGTGAGCAGGTCCATTCTTCTTTGCGGTCAAGCAAGACATTTGCAGGCCCTGCTGAGACCTTGGCTGCTAGCCTTCACAGAGGCTTACAGATTATTGACTATCACCAACGGAACTCTGCATCAAAAAAATCTTCAGTTTCCTTCTCCTTTGAGCACTTGAAATTGGAACCTTGTGCAGAAATTGATAAGGCCAATGCTTCTGTTCAGACACTACCAGAAGAGAGACCATCTTCAAATGGACCTTCTGCTTCTTTCCTTTGTACATCTTGCCAACGAAGAATATCTGAGAAGGATTCCAGTGAGGTTAAGGATAGCTTGAAGACATGGATTGTAGCAATGGATGAGGCAGAGAATCCTACTCAATTGACAGATGAAGTGCCTAAAGTATGGCTATACTAAATTTCTGGCAAGTGTAGTTAAGAGAAATCCATTTCTGCATTTTTAAATTAGTTTCTATTTTTGCTGTTTCAGGATGCAGGCAATGCTATGATAAAAGGTCTTAAGCGAGAGGAGCTTGAAAACGTGTGTGTGGAGCAAGCTGCCAAAATTGAGCAGTTGAATCGACAGGTAACAAGAATTTACAAAGCTCTATAATTTCTTGGGATTTTATAATGTGGATTCTTCATTATTGACGTTTTGAATATGTACAGGTAGAGCAGTACAAACTGATGGAAGAAGAACACAGTCAAGAAATTAATAAACTTCACCTTGAGGCTTCAAAGAATGAAATAGTTCCATTTAAGGATTCCAAGAATGATGATTATCATTCACTGAGGGGTGAAGACAAGGTCAGTAATTGTTTTCCTCTATCACACTTAGCATTTCAAATGTTGGAAATCCCTTCTAACTTTGTTCTTGGAGTGTTTTGTGCAGCTTCTAAGGTACAATTCTGTTGAAAATTATCAGCCGGAGATTATAAAGGAAAAATGTGAAATAAAGGAAGTTGTGGAAGCTGGGACTGGGAACCGATATTTTGATCTGAATGAGAAGGAAGCACTTCTTAAGGAAATTGAAAGTTTAAAAAGCAAGTTGCAGTCATATTCTGATCCATCTTCTAACAAGTCTACCGAAAAATTGAGATCCTCATTGTTGTCGCGATCATTCCAATTACGAAAAAGTGGTGTAGATCAACTCGGTTATAGCAAGGAAGAACTAGAGAAGGAAAGAGAGAGATGGACAGAAATGGAGAGCGATTGGATTTCTTTAACTGATGAACTGAGAATTGATATTGAATCCCACCGCCGACGTGCAGAGAAGCTGGAGATGGAGTTGACATTAGAGAAGAAGTGCACTTCGGAGTTGGATGATGTACTTCACAGATCAGTCCTCGGGCATGCTAGAATGGTTGAACACTATGCTGAACTACAGGAGAAGTACAATGACTTGGTTGGAAAGCATCGTGCGATCATGGAAGGGATAGCAGAAGTGAAGAGGGCAGCTGCAAAGGCAGGGAAAAAAGGTCATGGCTCTCGTTTTGCAAAATCCCTTGCTGCAGAGCTTTCTACATTGAGAGTGGAGAGGGAGAGGGAGAGAGAATTGTTGAAAAAGGAGAACAAGAGTCTTAGAATTCAACTTAGAGACACTGCAGAAGCTGTTCATGCTGCTGGAGAACTCCTTGTTAGGTTGAGAGAAGCTGAGCATGTAGCATCAGTTGCAGAGGTAGCTTATCTGTCACTTTTGACTGGACTAATATTTAACACGGTTTCATTTAGTGACCATTCTGTCTAGATCTTCACAATCAGGCTATTCAATAATGCTTTCTGATAGCTTCTGTTTGGTGGTGGTACCTCACATAGAGGGTCCTGATCATTAATCAGATTGATCATTTATCAACAAAACGTATTTATTATTCTGGGAAAATTGGAAGTTAATATGAACACTGAATATTATGATAGCATTTTCTGGAAAAGGTGATATCGAATTATTAAAGATTGTTGTCAATTTAATGATATGTTAGGTTATTAATTAACAAGGAGGGGGGAGGGGTTAAGTGTTGGTAGCTTTCTGACTCATCACTTATGATTTTCATATCAATGCAGGACAACTTTACAAAGGTTCAACAAGACAATGAAACGTTAAAGAAGCAAGTGGAGAAGCTCAAAAGAAAACACAAGATGGAGATGGTCACCATGAAGCAGTATCTTGCAGAGAGCAGATTGCCTGAATCTGCATTGCAACCACTATATCGACAGGATTCAGATGTAGCACACAACACCACAATCCCATATGCAGATGATGATCAGGCATGGAGAGCAGAGTTTGGAGCAATATATCAAGAGCACTACTAATTCTCCTTGTGAAATTAAAATCGGCTCTTGAGAATTGGAGGTGATGAATATTGTTGTGTGGCAATGGCAGTGCTTAGCCATAAATCTGCTGAGGGGCTTGCATCATTCCGACCCTACTTGGGTCGAAGCAATATACGATTCTTGTATCTTTCATTTGTTGTCTTTAATTTCCTTTTATTCTTTTAATGGTTGGCGTGATTATGTGTAGAGGAATGTGTTCATCTTTGTTGACTCTGGATGATAATGCATGCGATTGAATGTTCATTCTTTAGTGATAATTGTGGTCCCTGTAGATGCTTCTTTTGGACTTTGGTTGCTAGAATTATTCTTAGCATCTTCAAGCATACACTATATTTGGACAGCAAGACTTGATGGTGACCTGCGAAAGTTGATTAGGATTGTGGAATAGATTTTATGTCTAGACTCCAGACTAATACCAATCCAACCCATTTCATGAATAGAATGTGACCAATTAACCAACCAGCAAAACTACTTGTTATAAAAACAAGGCATAGCATTATTGAAAGGCAGCATGCCAGCATGATCAGAAAGCAACCAACGTTTATTCCCTTATAGAATTCCTTATTTAATTTTTTTTAAAATTTTAATTTTCATTAAAACCCGCTGAATGAGGACATCATAAAAAATGTATGAGCTTTTTTTATCAAGAGACTTAACATATAGGCAACCACACCCTCTTCAACCACAATTGAGCCCGAATGTTTATGATTAAAAAATATAGCCTTTTTGAGTTTGTAAGGCATCTGACATTTCCAATAAATATAGGGACACCCAATTTCACAACATATTGACACTTTTTGTCTGCTACTTTTGACATGGATGGATGGATTTACCACTCACAATTAACCAGTTTAGCATGTAGCGAAATTGAGTGTGTTCGTAATATTGTCAATGTGTTTCACATTCACCTCAGCAGATGCTGCTTTTATTGCGTCACATATCGTGTCTATTGAGGTCATAGTATAGAATTTTAGCAAATCTTGCTAATACATATTGAAGAGTGCCATTTCTAGTTTTGTCATCGATGCATTTCATTGTTTCCAGGTGCCCTGCGTTGAAGGCTCTGTATTTTCCACCTGCAATATGGGGCAATTCTTCATTTGTTTTGCCAAAACTCATACGTAAGTGGAAAAATCTAGAGCTGTTGAAACTTGGAAAATCCATTAACATGGTTAAGATACTTGAAGGAATCAGCCTTCACTGCAAGAATTTCTGTCAGTTAGACATTGACCGATTCTACAGCATATATTGGGAGACGCGCAGCAGCAGCCATTCCCACCCTTCTGCCAAACATAAAGTACTGAAACCTGAGACGGGCAAACATCAGTCGGACGAGTTTGAACTTGAAGAGAATTCTGCGGGGCTACAAGAAGCTTGTGCATTTGGATGTCAGGGACAATTTAGGTTTTGAATGTGATGACAAGTTACTGAAGCTTGGTTCACATATTAGTAATTTCCAAATTTTCAAAGATGATGATGCATACATTGTGGGATTCATTGGTGAAGTCGAAATTTATGCTGGTTTTGAAGAAAATGCATCAGAGACCTGACAGTTTCTAACACTAAACAAGAAAGAAGATGATTGGATGAAGAATAGAGCAGGAGGTTGAGAGAGAGAGAGAGAGAGAGAGAATATGATGCTGAATTCTCATTAATGATTATTCTGTACAGAGAACTCCTTATACACCAGAGGAGTAGGATTAATTACAGAAATATATACTAACAAAATCGATGTATATACAACAGATTAACCAGATTCTTCCAAACGACTCTTAACAACTGACTGCCTAACATGTTCTACAATAGAAAGCTACAGGTAGCTGAGAGAATTTTATCTATTACAAAATTGACTTGATTTTAAAATTTGAGAAACAAAAATGAAAATACCCCCATTATTGGAGGACCAAAAGTGTAGTTTGGCCTTCATTTTTCCTCCTTTTTTACTTTGACATACATAAGTTTTGAAATGGAGGAGTTGGAAATGGTTTCCAAGGGTCAGATGCCACAAGAAACATTGTAGTCCAATTTTAACGGAGAAAAAAGAAAAAGAAAAAAAAACTCAGGATATCAAAGCCCATCAAGGTAGTTTTTTTCTCTCTTTCTACAATAATATGCACCAGTAGAAATAAAGAGTCACAGTCAAGAAAAGAAATAATGTGTCTGTTAGTGTAGTCGGTCCATTTATTAACTCATTACAATAAATTTCTTTATTGATGAACCAAACCCTTAATCCCCAACACTTGACTCGCAAGAGAAATGGTCTGGTACCAATGCTCTCCGGCCCAGGCAACTGAGGGCTGGGCCTGGGAATTCGAGGGACATGGCTCTGTGGGAAAGAAGCTCTACTGAAGCCCAACGTAGCCAGGGTCAAGCCAAGAAGGGCATAATGCCACGCTAGGTGGCAATGAGCACTCCAAAACTCAAGTTAGCAGCTAATTTTGGAAAGAAAAAATGAAGAGAGGAAATTGAGAGTTAGAGTAATTCTACGGCACCCCCAAAAAAAGGGGGTACGGTATCCACTAGTAGGTAACCTGATATACCAGGTTATTTTTTTCTCACATTTGACGATTCCATTCTCACATTATGCAGTTCTAATATCACAATTGACAGTTCTTTTCTCACATTTGATGGTTCCCTTACTTTTTTTCTCACATTTGACGGTTCCATCCTCACATTGTGCAGTTCCAACATCACATGTGACAGTTCTTTTCTCACATTTGGTGGTTTCTTTACTTTTTTTTCTCACATTTGATGGTTCCATGCTCACATTGTGTGGTTCCAACATAACATATGACGGTTCTTTTGTCACATTGAGTGGTTCTCTTACTTTTTTTTTCACACTTGACAATTCCATCTTCATATTGTGCAGTTCTAACATCACATGTGACAGTTCTTTTCTCACATTTGGCCGTTCACTTACTTTTTTCTCACATTTGACGGTTTCATCCTCATATTGTGCAGTTTCAATATCATATGTGACAGTTCTTTTCTCATATTTGGTGGTTCCCTTACTTTTTTTTTCTCACATTTGACGGTTTCATCCTCACATTGTGTAGTTCCAATATCACATATAACAGTTCTTTTCTCACATTTGGTAGTTCCCTTACTTTTTCCTCACATTTGACGGTTTCATCCTCACATTGTGCAGTTCTAACATCACATATGTCAGTTCTTTTGTCACATTATGTGGTTCCCTTATTTGTTTATCACATTTGACGATTTCATCCTCATATTGTGCAGTTCCAACATTACATGTGACAGTTCTTTTCTCACGTTGGGTGGTTTCCTTACTTTTTTCTCACATTTGACGGTTCCATCCTCACATTGTGTAATTCCAATATCACATTTGACGATTCTTTTGTCACATATAGTAGTTCCTTTATTTTTTTTCTCAAATTTGATGGTTCCATTGTTATATGAAGCAGTACCAACATCGCATTTGTTCTTTTTTTATTACATGTGACAGTTCTTTTGTCATATGTGACAGTTTTTTTATTACATTTGGTAGTTCCCTTATTTTTTTTCTCACATTTGATAGTTTCAACTTCACATTGTGCAGTTCCAATATCACATATGACAGTTCTTTTCTCACATTTGGTGGTTCCCTTACTTTTTTTTCTCACATTTGATGATTTTATCCTCACATTGTGCAGTTTCAAAATCACATGTGAACGTTTTGTTCTCACATTTGGTGGTTCCCTTATTTTTTTTCTCACATTTGATGGTTTCATTGTTTTATTAAGTAGTACCAACATCGCATCTGTCACTATTTTTGTCACATTTAGGATTTTTTTATTATTACATTGGGCAATACCCACATTACTTCTAACCGTACTTTTGTCACATTCAGTGATACCCTATTTTTTTCCTTACAATTGACAGTTCAATTGTCACAATAAGCACTACCAATATCACATTTGACCATAATTTTACATTTAGGCTTATCACTGAGGTAACTTTTTTACTTATTAATAACCGCTTATGACAATAGTAATTTTTTTTTAAGTTATTAAAAAATTTAGATCTAAAATCGAAAACCAAAAAAAAAAAAAAAGCATCCCATGAAATTAGCCCAACCACAATAATTACTCTTGTTCACAAAAAAAAAATCAGCTGGAATTATCTTGGTTTCTTCCACAAATATTTGAATATACCAATTAACTTCCTACGTATCTCCCTTGGTAGCTTCCATTACATTCAGGGGCATACCTCCCTATAAAATAACATAGTTGAGGTAATTTTCTTGATGTTTATATTTTTATTATTTATATATGATGGTGAACCAAAAATTAGACTATCTCCCAATTCGTCCATAGTGTTGTTCAAGAACAGAAAGGTCATCCAAGTGCAAGAAGGTCGTCCAGCATTGAGTCACCTAGACGACCGCCAAAAACTTGGAAATTTTTGGAGTAAATCTATATCCAAAAGCTTATGATTTAGACCACGTTCTACTATTTTGAAGTAAGAGAAAAATTCTTATTCATCGCTCTAAATTTTCACTAAGTTCTTAACTTCTGATGGCAGTTGTAGAAATTAAGTTTGAATCTTCTAACTTCCATCCACGTTGAGGAAGTTATTAAACAAGTAACCACTCCAAAACTCACTATAAAAGGACTCAGCCATATGAAATCAAAGTAAGTTTTTCACCACTTATAGAGTTGAAATTCCTAATTTCAAGAGAGAAAACTAACTTAAGCATCGGAGGGTTCTTGGCCAGTTCATCCCAATCACCTTTGATCTTGTGCTTCTTTCTTTCCAGGCCTTCCAAGCAATCTTTAAGCCTATTGAAACCCGAAGCATTCAGCCTACTGATTTTCTATGCATCATCAATATATACTATAAAATTGAAGATGTATAACCTTATGTGCTCTCTAATTGTTCTTATGCAACATCTGCAACTTGATCATACTTGTGTGTTTATTGTGGTGTCTAAGGTTGGAAATAGGGTGACTATACAATTAGCAAGTTATGCAAAAAATCCAATACAAAGATTGTTGACAATTTTAAAATTTTCAGTAAACACTTAAAATTGAAACTACAGATCCAGTATGAAATAGTCATCAATCAAGGCTACTACACTAAGTTTTATACTTTTTAGACATTTTCATTAGATCCACGTGTGCGGAAGTGTTAAATGACTGTGTCCGACACGAGTATAACCACCCCAACTAAAGTATCTATGTATTTTTTTTCATAAAATTATTATTATATTTATACCCATCTAAAACAAAATAAACATCCCAAAAAATTTCCACAATAACAAAAATTACCAATAGAAAAGTTAAAAACAATTAAGCACAATTGTCCGATTTTACCAAAAACGAACAACCCAGTCCTTTTTTAAAAAATTATCAAAATAATTTTGTCATTGAGAGTTTAGCATATCGACCACAATGATAAGTGTGAGCTTCATTTGAGTCAGCAGAGCCTTCACTAGCTAAGTCTGAGAGAGCCCTAATAGCAATGAAATGTTTTCGTTGTTGAAAACTTATCGGTGCCACAAAGCACTTATCTCTCTCTCTCTCTCTCTGGGTTTCGCAAAATTTATACAAACTCATCATTCTAAAGCCATTTGGTATTTGTTCCTATAAAATATTGGAATGTGTAATTTGAACATAATTGGCTGTTAAAATGTCAATTTTCATCTCTATACTTTGTTTGAATCAGCATGGTGGCAAGTCGGTATATTTTTTGCTGAGCAACTCTGGTTCAAATCCTTCATGCCTACAATTTTATTTTATTTTAATCTTCAATTTTCGGTCCATAAGCTGAAAAGCCCACAAGATCCTACACCCAAGAAAAACCTTGTTCATCCCAAATCTTCTTTCCTTCAATGTTGGTGATAACAGCCACCGATTTTCCTCTCTTTCTCTGCCCTTTTGTTCAAAGTCTCCACCGTTTCTCGTCACTAAAAATCTCAATACAGCTCATCCTTATTCTTTAGTTTTCCATTTGGGGTTTTTGTTGATTGTCTTTTGTATTGCTGAATTGTTATTAATCTTGTTTTATTTTTGTTTTCCTTTTGGTTTCGCTAGGCTAGGGATAGATACAGGTGGGGGCCCGGCCCTTCTGGCCCAATATATATATTCTTTAAGTAGGTTAATTTTCAAAAAAAAAAAAAAGACTTGGGCCCCCCTTACAAAAAGCTTAGGCCCCCTTTGAAATTGTAACCCAGCCGACCAGCCACATGTAAAAAAAAAAAAAAAATTTAAGTAGGTTAATTTTCAAAAAAAAAAAAAAAAAAAAAGATTTGGGCCCCTTACAAAAAGCTTGAGCCCCTTTTGAAATTGTAACCCAAACAGCCTGCCCATATGTAAAAAACAAAAAAAAAAAAAAAAAAAATTTAAGTAGGTTAATTTAAAAAAAAAGGAAAAGACTTGGGCCCCTCTAAAATTGTAACCCCGGCCAGCCCACATGTAAAAAAATAAATAAATAAAATTTAAGTAGGTTAATTTTCAAAAAAAAAAAAAGGACTTAGCCCCTTACAAAAAGCTTGAGCCCCTGTGAAATTGTAACCCAGCCAGCTAGCCCACCTGTAAAAAAAAAAAAAAAAAAAAAATTTAAGTAGGTTAATTTTCAAAAAAAAAAAAAGAAAAAAAAAAAAGAAAAGAAGTAAATCCAGCAGTCTAACAGAAGACTCCAGTCTCCAAAGTCCAAACGGAAAAACGAAAGGAAAAAAAAGAAAAGAAAACCCAAGGCTGAGGCAAGACAGAGAGAGTGAGAGGCTTTTCCAAAAAAAAAAAAAAAAAGACAGTGAGAGGCGAGAGACTTTGCCACTGCCCACGCCGTGAGTGAAGCTACCAAAACGCGAGGTGAGAGCTTGAAATCTTGCTGCTACCCACGCTGTCACGCCGCCACCACGCGAGAGTGGCAAGACCCACCTCGCAGACCCACACGATACCCACACCCACCACGCGACACCCACATCTGCTTTAGCCTTCACACTCTAGTATTTAATCTATTCTTTAAAATCTCAGAATCTGTGCTTCTTATGTTTGTGTTTTTATTTATGAGGAATCTGTGCTTGTGTTATTTTTTTTTTTTTTGGCTTTTTGGCTCTGTGACTCTGTAACTATCTTACTGATGAGTTTGTGTTTGTCTTTGTGAATTTTGACTTTGTGCAACTATACTATATAGATAAGAGAGAGAGTAGAGTCTCTAGATATTAGAGAAAATATCAGTGTTTGAATGTTTGTTGTGCGGTAGTTGGGCAATAAAATAGGGATAAGTTACAGGCTCACAGCAAAAGGAAAACTGATTCAACTTTTGTTTGTCGGTAGTGCATAATAAGTTTAGTGGGATTGGGTGACTGGGTCAGTGATAGGAAAAAAAGAAGAAGAAAAAAGATAAAGGCAAAGATACATAGACAAAAGATAAAAGACAAAAGACAAATATAAATCATATAATATAGTAAATTGTCACACAAAAAAAATAGTGGAAACTCAGAACAGTGGATCATGATATAGGAATAATATATTGGTCCTTTCTATTTTTATTTTTTATTTATTGAACATCGTACATCTTCTTTGTTTAGGAATAATATATTGGTCCATATGGATCATGATACGGAGAACGAAGGGAAGGTTGATTTCAATGATGTGGAAAAACATTGGAGCACTGTCCTCGAAAAAGGAATAGATCAATTGACTGATGCCCAAATAACTAGTTTGAAATTTAGTTCCCTAGATGATGGTGGAGAGTTTTATAACACGTATGCAAAGTTGGTTGGGTTTAATATTCGTAAAGATGAGATAAAACGTAATAAAAATAACATTGTGACCTCTATAAGATGGGTTTGTGCAAAGGAAGGATTGCGAATTAGGAAAAATGAAGCCAATTTAAATTGCATTCGTGAGAGACCAATAACAAGAAGTGGTTGCAAGGCCGCTTTTCGTATTAGGTTTGAACGAAAGTCAGGTGAATGGGTGGTAGGAGAGTTTAAAAGGGAGCATAATCATGACTTAGTTCCACAATTCGAGACTCAATTTCTCCATTTGCATAGGACTATTAAGGATTTCGATAAGGCTCATATTATAGCAATGCATAGTGTTGGGGTCAAAGCAAATCAAATCATGGATCATATGATCCAACAAGCTGGAGGATATGAGAATATAGGGTTCACTTCAAAAGACCTCTACAATTATCTAGCTGAAATTCGCAACAACAGTACGCAAGATGGTGATGCTGAATGTGCTTTGGCATATTTACAAGCAAAAGCAGACATGGACTCCTCATTTTTTTTTCAATACATTGTTGATGAAGAAAGCCGTTTGGCTAATCTATTTTGGAAAGATTCTCAAAGTCGCTTAGACTATGCATGTTTTGGAGATGTAGTCGCATTTGATACAACATATAAGACTAATGTATACAAAAAACCCCTTGTTATATTGGTAGGAGTCAACCACCACTAGCAGACTATAGTATTTGGTTTTGGACTATTGGTTGATGAGACCGTTGATACATATACTTGGGTGTTGCAAGATATGCTTGTAGCAATGAACAATAAGACTCCTATTTCAATTGTGACAGATGGGGACAAAGCAATGAGTAAAGCTATTAAAACGGTTTTTCCAAAGTCTCGACATCGTTTATGTGTGTGGCATCTTGAAAGGAATGCTTTTGCAAATCTACATGATAAGGAAGTGTATGAAAGTTTTATTAGGTGTATGGTACGATATGTTACACTAGATGGATTTGAAGACATGTGGAAGAAAATGGTCGACAATCACAATTTACATAACCATGAATGGTTGCTTGAAATGTATGCTAAAAAAATGAAATGGGCTGAAGCTTACATGAGAGGTCATTTTTTTTCTGGGTGCAGGAGTACACAACGTTGTGAAGCCATGAATGCATTCTTGAATATATTTCTGGATAGGAAGACTAGGCTTTTTGAGTTGTTCCAGCAAGTTGATAGAGCACTTTCACGTATTAGACACAATGAGATGGGGGCAGATTTTTCTTCAAATTATACTGAACCTATTCTGATTACTGGGTTAGCTAAAATAGAGAAACATGCTGCTACTATATTCACAAGGGAGATATTTGGCATGGTGCAAGAAGAATTATTGAATGAACAAAAATACATTGTGCTTTACTACATAGATAAGGAAGGTTATCGCACGTACACTTTATCTCAGTATGCATCCTCTGACTCAAGATGGGAGGTTGTGTATTGTCAAGTTGATCAATCTATGAAGTGCTCTTGTTTGCTATTCGAGTCGTATGGATATCCTTGTAGGCACCTATTTGCTATTATGAAGGTTGAACATTTGAAACATATTCCACCAACGTGTATAATGACCAGATGGCTGAAAACAACAAAGTCCGACTTGCCTTGCAAACTTGAATCCCAAATGTCTCCTGATATCATACGAATACGAATGGCACGGTTTAGTGCATTGTCTGCCAGTTGTAGTAAGATGTGTTACTTTGGTTCAAGAACAACATAAGGCTTCAAAGAATTGAAGGTTGAAATAGCAAGGTTGACATGCCGCATGGAAGAACTTTATAATTCAAGTAAAGAAGCTGTTGAAGATGGGATACGCACTGCGTCCAACAAAGAAAACTTAAATGTTTGTGATCTAGCCATTGTCAAGACTAAAGACGACCATGGTAGCACAAGTAGCAGCCACAGCCATGCGAAAGTTAGGCGATGCAGCAGTTGTAAAGATGTTGGACACACAAGGCGCACATGTCCATCTACACATATTCAACAAGGTGAACATGTTGATGGTGACAACGTCCCTGAATCCATGGAACATCTAGCTGTTGGCTCACCTAATTTGGAAACAAAGTTATATAATTTTCTTTAATAGTGAAATGTTATTGGGATGTTTACTAGACAACATATGAATTTTTTTTTTCTGCTATTAGCATTTTAGGTTAAACTTCATTTTTGGTTATTGTTATCACATTGTTAGTTTTGGAATAAAGTTACTGGATTGGAGTTGGTATTAAGTTCATCTTGTTATCACTGGTTCTTTTTTGGAATAGTGTAGTAATTCTTTTAAGATTGAAAGATACCTGCTTTGAAACATGTGTTGTGTGATAGTGTTTAAAGGCTGAAAAAATGTGTGGTAGTTTTTGGACTTGAAAGATACCTGTATGTGTGAGTTAAGAGTTTGTTATTGTGCTAGTATAAGAGCACCGAGTGTATTGGGGTTTTGGACTTTTGTGTGATTTGTCAGGTTTTTGAGTTGGCATTAAAAGTTTGTTTCTGGTGTAATGAGATTTGGGTTTATGAGTGTGTTTGTGCTTGTAAAGTTTGTGAGTGATTGTATGGGGTAATGGGCAAATTATAACAGAAAATCTTGATCCCAATGCAATCATCTTGTATGTGAGAGGATGCCTTTTTTAAGCTTATTGGGATTGAGGTGTTTACTTTCAATATACGCAAATCTCAATATTTAATCTATGGTTTTATGTGATGCTGTTGAAATTCTGAATCCTTTCATAAAGTGGGCTAAAATTGTTAGTTTTTTTTCCTTTAATATGGTTGCCAGGTAGATCTATATTTCATTCAAGTTTTTTTTTTTTTTCAAGTATTTAATGCTAGAGTGATTTGTGCTTTATTTGGTTTTTCAATTACAATTAATTGGTTGACCACGGGGTCACAAAGAGCAATCCGTGCAGCTGAGTCCATGATAATGCAGAAAGTGGCCTATGCTTCTGAGAGGGTGATGGATTAGTTTTCAAATGTTTCCGTTCAAATTTCTCGTTAAGAATATTTTGGTGAAGCTACCTGCAATTTCCTTATAGATATGGTCATTTTTTAAAAATGCATCCACATTCATTCTCACATGATGATATAAGTTGGGAGAGATCTGCATACTTTGGTAGGGGCAAGAGCGGAAATTTCCTTTTTGTTGAGAGAGATTATTGTAATAGGGATTTGTATGAGATTATAGATTATTTTTCCCAAGAAAATGTTGGAAAAAGCCATTGTTGATTGACCATAAAGAATTATTAGCTTTATTTATTACTCTGTTCACAGTTGTAATATCTAAATTATCAGGTATTATGTCTGACCTGTATCTTCATTGGATATTGAGTTTTAACATTTGAAGATTTTTCTAATGGAGCATTTCTGCTGCAACTCAGGATGGTTATGTACTCTTTGAATAAATTCAAATTATGTGTCATAATTTTGCGGGTTTCTTCTCAGCCATAGATTTGATATGGACAATCTAGGAAGCTGGTTATGTAAGACTCTTGTTTGTAAGTTTGTACTCACATGGGTGTAGGAATATGTTATTTTTTGATTCATTTAGAAATCTCACAACTTCAGTTAACTATGGATTAAGTCCACATTCTGACTCTTTGCAATGAAAATGTCATTCTTTATAAAATTCTTTAATTGTCATACATGACCAATTCAATGAGATCAAAACATGGTTTAATGAAATTATCAATTCCTTCCCCAATTTAAGAAATTTACATTTAGCTTCAAACGTGATCTAACGCATAACTATTCCTTGCATGTGTTACATACCTGCATATTTGTACAGCGGTCTGTGTCTCTTTGTTATCAAGTTTACTTGGTTTGTCATTTAGTCTTCACTTTGGATAAGTTACTTACATTGGACTTTATGCCCACCTGCAACTATGTTTTTCTGCTTCCCCAAAGTGAAACGATATGCAAGCTAATTTATACATTGAAAACTGTCATTGTAGTCCAATGAAAGGCCTCTTTTACTGTGTAATTTACTTGAAGCCTAGAGACTATCATCGCATACACTCTCCATCTGATTGGAGCATCCTTGTCTGCCGGCATTTTTCAGGTAAACCTTTTATTGGAGGAACTTATACATTTGTAATGCATAGGCCAATTGTCGTGTTTGGCTCAACAATTGTTTCCTTATCTTTGTGAATAAGTTTGGGTTTCATGGATTCTCTGTAATTCTCTTTATGGCGATGGCCGCAGTTGGCACTACAAATATTGGGTCAATTGAGGTTGGCTCGTTGCAGATGATGAGTTCATACAATCTCTCTCTCTCTCCCTCTCCCCCTCTCTTGTTTTTTAAAAGGACAAAGTTTGTTTGGAGTCTAGTCTTCAACCCACACTAGGAAGATAACATGTGTCCCTGTCATGTGCAATGCACATGATTCAAAGTGATGTGCATTGCACATGACAGGGACACATTTCATTTTCCTAATGTGGGTTGAAGCCTAAGGCACCAAACATGCTTGGAGCAAAACTTTGTTTTTTTTATAAAGTTCCCTTTTGTGTACACATTGGAAGGCCCTTTTTACACTTGTGGTTAACAAGTAGAAAGAAGAAACCATTGGAAATTTAATCTCACAAGCAACAAACTTAGCTACATGCAGACAACCAAATAGAATGCAAGCCAATGGCTGGCAGTGCATGGTGTTTTATCTCATGAAAGTGCTCAATTATGGAAATCTTCATTTAGTGTACCTTTAAGGAAAATGAGATAGGATAGTTGATGAGAGCCACTTTCTGCCTAGGTGTAAAGCTAAGATTACTAGATGATCTCATTTTTGTTAAACAAACATCATGATTTGTTTAGAATAGAAGTAACCATGCTACATTGACAGTTGGAATTGAAGTATGTAATTTGATAGATTCCCTTTGTTTTGGCCAGTGGGCTTTAGTTCAAATGGCACATACTTCCTTCCATGATAATGGGATGAAGCATGAGGTCATGGGTTCTATACCCACTAGGTGTGCGTGCAACTTTTAAGAAACAAAACAATTTTTTTTTTTTTAAATCCTCACTTTGGTGTAAACTTGTACATGCCAGCTTTCCATTGAACCAGAACTTAAGACAAATCGGCCAAGAAAGAAGTTACTACCTTCAGAACCTCCAGAAGAACGGCTTTATGAACCTGAAGGTGTTGGTATGATGCTGAAGAAAGGGGATGAGGTTTTTTTTTTTTGAAAACAAGGGGATGAGGTTAGAGATGCACTAATTCTTTCTTATTTTTTAATGCTTGATAGCTTCTCCTTTAATAAGGACCAAAAATTGGCTGGGTAACAAAACTCATGAAATGGAGGTCGCTAATTTGAATCTCCTCTACCAAAATTTATTAATAATATTTAAAGATGAAACAAATTATTAAGTCTTCAGTCATCTCGTCATTTTTTATTTACCGTTTTTTATGCTCTAATCCTTTCAGGTAGCCGCTTTCAACATGGGATCAACAATGGTACTTGTCTTCCAAGCCCCCATATCAAAATCATTTGAACTTGGGAATTCCTCTTAAGAGTTCGAGTTTAGCATCAAACGTGGAGATAGAATCCGAGTTGGGGAAGCACTGGGGAGATGGCATGATCTGTAGCAACAATTATGGTGCACTACATTTACGAGCCATGCACGGAAAGCTAATAGAAATAGAATTATATATGTATGATTTTTGTTATAAAAATTACATCTTTATTATCAAGCAGAGATCTAACTTGTCTATTGTGTGTACCAGTTAAATTGGCAAAGACTACTATTTGCTTCCCTTATTAGTCTATGGCTCTATGCTTCCTAACTTCAGTCAATATCATCCCTCCAACTTCCAAGACGTTAGCTACTTCTGTTGTAAGTTTGAAATGCTCTCTAATAGCTCCTCCACCTTTGCCTCTATTGGCAGTTGATTCTCAGTTTCTCACAATATATTACCACCTATCTATAAAGGTTATCCTCAAATGAACATTTGTCTGAAGAAAGGAAATGATGTTGCTAAACAGTTGTAACTTATTTGATATTTCCTTCTTCCATGAGAACAGGTGTAGCTTAATCATCAAACGGAAAAAAAGAAAAAAAGAAAAGAGAAGAAAAGGATAGTGTGTATCTTACAAAACGAAGGAACAAAATATTATCAATAGGCCGAACTAGTTACATAATGTTAGCATTATTTCATTATGCCACTCATCCATTGTATCCTTACCTGAACAGAAATTGCACTCTCTACTTTTCTAACCATAGGAAAAAAAAAAAAAACTCAAAAATCAGCAATGATTCACATGCAAGCATTATAGAGTTGTGGTCGTACTTGCAAGTTGCAAGCTATAGAGAATTTGGCATAAGCATCACATAATTTTTGGACATAAGAGTTCTACATGATTCCAACATATTCACAAGAACAAGGAAAGAAATAACAAAGAAAGATGGGGTCTGAAGCCCTTCAAATGTATGCCATAGGAATATAATATATATGCATCTTAGCATCCTCACCAATCAAACAACATAAATTGATATCTAAAAACATGCAGTGCAACTCACATAAACAAGGGTAGTGCAACTCACGAAATTCAATCTCTCTTTCAATTAAAAATAAAATTCACTAAATTGTAGTATTTTCCAAGAAATTCAGTTATCAAATTATACAAATCACTGTCATTTCAGTGACCGAAAAATATCTTGTAGTGGAGTATTTCTAGCATTTTCTATTATTTTTGAACGCTGTTCATTTTCCATTGAAAGCACTAGATTTGATGCCAACTTGTATCGAATACGTTCTGACCAGCTCTCCTGAAAAAAGTAGACATTGTTGATGAATAAAAAGCTAAAGCAAATTATGCAAAAATTGTAAAATATACTTCCAATAAATATATTACCATCAAGGTTAGATTCTGTTTGATACTTTTTGTATGCATGTGCTTAATAACATACATACCGCAATCATACCTGAAATATAAAAACAGTTAAAATTTAAAAAACCTAAAGCTTCACACAATAGTTATCCGTATGTGCAAATCTACAATTTAGTACATACCCATTACTTTGTATAGGATCCAACGTGGGTGATTTCAATGGAAATTTGGTAATACTATTAGTATAGCTGTCTTTCTCTAGATAACTCAATAACTTATCGAGGCCTTTTACCTATTGCAAAGTGAGATTATAAGCAATTATTAAGTACAAAATTTAACTAAACCACATATCAAAATTATTATTGAAATCAATAGAAAAAGAGACAGTACCACTATTTGCACGTTTTTTATTCGAATGTCTTGCCTAGTTGTGCTTGGCAAAGAGTCCAATATATGTATACATTTTTTTCTTGAACTAAAGTCAATGACACATAAGTACCAGTGATTATTATTGTCATTCATAGGGATATAAATCTACAAGTACAAACAAGCAATGTATTAGCATGTGTTAATTTAAACTACAAAAGTTTGTTGAGTAAATTTACCTGTTCACAACACCCCAATCTTGACATATACTTGTCATTGTCCCTATATGTCCTTTTAAACCATTCTAGTGTGGGATTACCATCTTCTTCAATCATTTTTTGCTACAAACATATATATATATATATATATATATATAGAAATAACTAAGGAATTAAATACTATACGCACAACCCGAAACATATATAAAAAAAATGAAAAGTAATGTGTTAATTAAATACTATACACACAACCAAAAATAATAAAGCAAACTTACCGAGAAATGTGTTGGCAAATGCCACGCATATAGTTCTCCATACTCTTTCTCTTCCAAAGTTATCATGCAAATGGTCAAGTTAATAATCTAGCATAAAATATTATTGTTACAATTAGTGAATAAATAAACAAAATTAATATTATATTTTCCTATTTTAATTTCATAAACTCGCCTGACTGCTTATCCATTGGTTAAGGAGCAATGAAAAAAAAGCCGCACGATCACTATACTCATATTTCATGTTAGCAAGAACTTCACTGAACATTATTCATTGACATATTATTTAGTTAGATCTTATTCAAAAAATGCATTAATATTAATTTCTATATATAAACAAAAATGACAAACCTCCCATCTAGATCTTTATTGAAAATATAATTGCATATGATCTTCTCCAATTTAGTAAATGGTGCGAACTCATTGATACTCTCTTCATCAACCAGTCCAGATTCCTAAAACAATATAGTATATAATAATTAACATAGGAAAATATGTTGTATTCACACCCTAATTTATTAATGTACACATTAAAGGATTCACCTGGGACATATCTTTGATTTTTTTCCTCTTTTTCAAATTCGGAACTATAACTTGGGAGGTGACAATTGGGCTACGTTTTAGAGATTTGGTGACTTTATTCTTGGCAGAATGTGTTACACATGATGCAATAATTCTATTGTTATGTGGGAAAGTTAATTGTAGCATATCCACATCCTACACAATATGTAACAAATAAACAAAATTAAAAAATTGTGTAGCTAATAGAAATTCTAAACAATTTTAAAATAATTAACTAGCAAGTACTGTATTGCTTACCACATTACGAGATAGGACTGTTTTGCTACTAGGTTTTTGTATGGATTTGCTTAGCCCAACCATGTGAACATTGTGGTCATTCTCTATTGTGTCTTGTATTGGAGATGGTGACACCGTCTTAAATTCTCTTTTAATAGGTACTATATCATCTTGGTGCATTTTGTCTTGAACTAGAGATGTAGACTTTTTCTTAGATTCTTTTTTAACATGAACTGTATCATCTTGGTCCATTTTGTCTTGGACTGGAGATGTAGACTCTTTCTTAGGCAGCACCTTTGTTTTATTTTTAAGCTCTTCTACAATATCATTTAGGTCCAAATCAATGATATGTCCAGTATGTTCCCTTTTTGCTACATTCTTTAACTCCAAACAAATAGGTTTGGATGTATCATCTTGGTGCCTTTTGTCTTGAATTGGAGATGTAGACTCTTTCTTAGATGTAGACTCTTTCTTAGGCAGCCCCTTTGTCTCATTTTTAAGGTCTTCTACGATATCATTTAAGTCCAAATCAATGGCATGTCTAATACATTCCCTTTTTGCTACATTCTTTAACTCCAAACAAATATCATTCTTAAATGTTTCCGTATTGTTTGCAAAGACATTCTTTAACTCTAAAACAATCTCATTCTTAAATGTTTTCATATTGTTTGCAATGACATTCTTCAACTCCAAAACAATATCTTTATTAACTGTTTCCATATTTTTTGCAATTACATTCACGGTGTTATGCAAAACTAACATATCATCTCTAATATTTGTTAATGATTGCTCAAATCTACGAGTTGCATCATCAGAATCCTGTGGATTAATTTATGGGAACAATCATAAAAACATGTCCATTATCAAAAAATCATCAAAGTCATAAAATTTATTAGGTAGAAACGATACCATATTTGGCTTGTGTTCATCCCTACATGGCATTGCATGAGACTGATTAATATATTGCTTTTCCAATGGAATATTGGCAGTCTCATATCCACCCTCCATTTGTGTTACTACTAACTATGATAAACATAAAATAAATAATGTCAACTACATACGGTAAAAATTCAAATAAGCACTATATTTAATAGAATAATAAGTATTCAAACATTATAAAAAATCAATTGTTACCTTAGGACTATCAAAACCTCCAATTGAATGTAATTTCAGCATCCTTTGCTTAACTTCCTCTTTTCCCCAAAAACAAATACGTGGTCGAAGTCGTTTGGAAACATGTTCAACGTCAATTTCAACGTTAACGTGTTCAAAATAAAACAACTGCAAATGTATAAAATGTTTATAAAATTATAATCAAGATTCATAGAAATTTAAGAAACAAAATTGTATTCTTGAATGTAACTATTTACTACATATTACCATTAATAACAACACGCAACCACCAACTACTACAAGATTATTGTCTTTGTGTTTGCGTAGACCTTGAATGAGAAAATCTAGCACGAACTTCGCCCAATTCAAGTTTCTAATCTCTTCAACATTACGGCAAATTAAAACAAAAGACCATTTCATATAAGATTTTGTAGTGGGACATAATAAAGTACCCACTATAAATAGCAAAAAATAACTCACAAATTCATTTCCAGATGTTTCTATTTTATTCAACTTATCCTCTAAGAGCTTAATTGGTATATCCCCTTCCACATTTAATCCATATTGTTGGCACATATGATTTATCTCTTCTGCGCTCCCAACAATAGATATATCAACCCCAGTTGATTTTATTCCTAAAATATATTCTACATCTTCAGTGGAATCGGTAACCTCTTACCACAAATATCCAATGCACATGAATTTTGGTCAAAATGATCAATTAACCATTTGCATAAATCTCTATCCAAATTTATAAACTTTAAATCCAACAAACTACCAAACCCTAATTCTTGAATGACAGATTTTTGTCTTAGATTCAATTTGTTAACCATTGAATGAACGCGACCAAGGGTACACCGAGTATATAATGAAACCTGCATTATAAAATGAATAAAAAGGGTTTTATAACGAAATTTAATACATAGTGATGCATTCTAAAAGTTTCATAGGTAAATACTTACTTTACGTGGTTTGCAAGGAATATTATGTTTTAAATTTGCATAATTTTCACAATTCTCACGTGCTTCTTGTTGACACCCCATTTTCCAACCTGCATTTAACCTCACGTGGAGGGTAAAAGGGTAATTTTGCCTTGGGAATATGCATCTTGATTCTGGCCATTAGATCCTTAATCTCATTTCACCAAAATGATCTTGATGTCGTAACGATCAAATCGATTGGTCATAAGCCCTAATCAGACCACCAGATTGAAAGTTATCATCAAATCAAGTTTTAATGGCTGAGATGCACTATCACAAATTGAGTCCGACTATATGTGATTATGAATAATTGATTTCAATTGGTTATAAGTGTAATCAATTTGAGATCAATGATGTGTCATAATTTGATTGGTTAGGACTACATTTTATGGTGAGGTTGCATACACCTAATTAATTAGATAGTTAAACATTAATTATTCAATGAGTAATTTGTGCAATTATCTTTTAATTAGAGTAAATTTAGAACCAATTAAGTCTGAAATGGGAGTGATTGAAGCCATTTAATGTTAATTGAGAGCTAATTTGGGACCTATTAATGTTAATTGTGCTGAAACCATTTTCAAACAAATGACCTCTGCTCACCATTTCATCCATATCTCTCAAAATATTTTGAATTTGTGAATGAGGTTAATTTTCCCAGAAACTAGACATCCGGGGCTTCAATTTGAGAACAAGAATGAGACAATTCCAATCATAATTGAGTTAGATATGATTTTTTGAAGTTAGCTCTACAAGCTGTTACAGCAGTTGCGGGAAAACCGAATTTGGCTTGCTCCTCACTCCCACCAATCTTTCCATTTAATGCACCAGATTTCCCCCAAGGCTAAAATGAGGACTAGGTTCATGATTTTTTGTCAACCCTCATTAAATGGCTTTCCATTCATATTTTCTCCACCACTACTATATAAACCCCCCCTCTCCTTCATTCCAAAGCACACAAAAAAAAACCCTATCTCTTCTCCTCTCTTGAGTTCTAGTGAAGTAGAGTAGTCTTGTCATATCTTGGTCTTCCTGAGACTCAAGGTATTGAGTGAGACTTACTCTTCCTCTCCTAACTCTTCTTTTCCTCCACCCTTAGGACCTCCCTCAAGAGTCTCCTCCTCTACCACATGGATCTTGCATGAAGGTATAATCCCTTTCCCTAATTGTTTTTTTGTGTTTCCATGATGAGAATTTAGGATTAAGACATGATAGTAACTATTTAAATCCTCTTGAATATGTTTGAATGTTCTTAATTGTTCTTATATGTTCTTCACATGTTCTTGGTTGTTCATCACATGTTCATGCATAAACACTAGTTTTGATCCTAAATCCATATCAAAAATAGGAAAAACATGTTTATTTCATAATTATTTCAAATTCTTGAATCTAGGTTATCACCATCCACACACATTCATTAGAATTTATTTTTCAATCTAAATGCAATGCTAAATAAATTGAATTAGGGTTTATCACATGCACACACATTAAATTCAACATGTAACTTGATTGACATATTGGATGATGTGATATGAATGTTGGCCACCATAGTCTAGAAGATCGGTTTCACCGGGCAAGGTGGGTGCCTAACACCTTCCCACCTTGTAACATAGCCTCCGAACTTAGATTAAGGGTTAATAGATCAAATGCTTATCCATGTAATTTTCAATTTCTAGATTGTAACTAGGAAACAAAGCTATGTACTTTATCTTAGATTGTATCTAGGACCAAAGCCCTGTAATTTTCCTATGATCAATGTAAATTAAATTTCAAATTAATAAAATGAGGAATTTTTCAATTATGGTTTTCTTGTTTTTCCAATAATTAAATAAGTGGCGACTCCATTGTAAAACCCCTAATCTAAGGGGGAAAATATAACTAGTCGAACCTCCATTTTGAGAGGCAATAACACGACTCCACCCATTCACGTGGGTTTGGCCCAACATTCATAAAACGGGCCGGGGGCGCGGTCTCTCGCAGTGGCGACTCCACTGGGGATATTGAGGGCTAAGCTTCAATTAGGTTATGGTGGCCAACCTTGTCATTGTTTGTTTATTGCTTTTTTGTATATAATATGTCTAATACATCATTATTTTGCATGTCATGCATCATTTGCTTGAATGGAATTTATTTTATTTGTGTGCTTGCCCGGAAGCCTGGTGGTATTACCCATGGATTGTGGTCTTCTTGAGACTCACATACCCAGCGGTGAACCTACCACCCACCGCGACAAGGATCATCATGGTTATGCCATGGTGGTTCATAGGGACAAACTGTACCGTTCGGACCAACGCGGCGCTCCTGGCATCACAAGTTGGGAGGTACGACGTCCTAGCTTGTGGGGACCTTTAACCTACCTTCTACCCATGTTGTAATGACCCATAGAACCTATCTTTAGGTCGGTCCATGTAAATTGCATTGCATTATGCATTTGTTTGGCTGTTGTTTGAACCATGATGACTCAAGTCCAACGCTTGAGCCCATCATGATTGTTTGAACCTTGTATGCTATGAATGAACTCAGGCCCAAAAGCCTATGATTGAACTCTACTTGGTATGGAAGCCCAAACTTGTTTCTTGAATCATTCTAAGCCCAACACTTGAGCCCATTAAAGGTGTATACGCATGAGCAACATCAAAGGCCAAAAACTCACAAGATGCATGCCTTCCAAGTGTAAGCCCAAGCCATTTCAATCAAATACCAAAAGACCATAAGCAAGGTTCAAGCCTTCCAAGTGCAAGCCCCAAGCCATTTCAAGCAAATACCAAAAGATCATAATCAAGGTTCAAGCCTTCCAAGTGCAAGCCCAAGCCATTTTATCATAATCAAGGTTCAAGCATACCAAGGCTTAAGCATCCTAAATGAATAAGAAGAAGCAAGTGGCCCAACTTTGCCTCACTCCACATTTGGTTTGCAACATCATGGTTAAGCTTAAAGTTTGTTTTTTTATTCCGTGTTTCTATGTTTCTTTGAATTCTAAAAATCCATGTAGCATTTCATGTACTTTGTTCATGTATATATTTAAAAAAAAAAAATCAAAAAAAATTTCAAGATTTCCAAATCTTTCCTAAAAAAAGAGAAAAATTTTCAAAAAAAAAAAAAAAAAGGGTCTTTGGACTAGGGGCATTCAGCCCTTAAGTCATTTAAAAAAAAAAAAAAAAAATCTTTGAATTAGGGGCATTGGACTTCCTAGTGACTTTTTCAAAAAGGGCCCATTTTTTTTTCTTTCAAAGATTTCAAGATTCTTTAAAGTCTCCTTTTCAAAATGATACATGAGGATCCCTTGGACAAAACATTTTCTAAATCTTAATGTTTAAAGGCTTGAGCAATCAACTTGTACCAAGGAATGATTAATTTCATTTGATCCATGTAAAGACTTTTGCTACTTGACTTAGAATATAAGAAGAAATGGTCTTAAAAGGGCAATCAAAAAGAATCCATCCATCGAAAAATCCCAAGAATCCATGCCCTTGATCCAACTTTCAAAAGTCTTTTGTTTCACATCACTAGAGCATTCATACTTTTTCTTTTAAGAGGAATTTATTAAAAGAGCTCAAGTCATTGTGCCTACAGGCAAGCATTGCTAGGGATAGGAGGCCGTCTTTGGTAAACCAAGATTATACCTTAATACCTAGAATGATCATTATCCATTGCTAGCCCATTTGAGCCTTCAAACACTTAGCCTCTTTTTTGCATGAACCCACTAAAATCTAAACCTAGGGTGGGAAAAATTCAAAGTATGCATGCTTAAATCTCATGTTGAGGAGGAGTCGACCTTGTAGTTTTGAAGCTAATTGATAAAGCTCTCCTAGAAGACATGAAAGACAAGGGGAAAATTCATTAAGCTAAAGATAAGAGATCATCAAAGAAAAGTGAGGTTTCACACAATGAAGGAAAGAGAAATGAAATTCCATCAATGTGAGAGAAAGCAAAATGTGCATCAAGTTTGAAGAACCTAAAATTCATCATTCCAAGAGGAATACAAGGTTCATCCAAAAGAGAGTTCATCACAAAAGGAAAAGATTCATCAAGTATAGAAATGTGCAAGCACGTCGAGGCAAGAAGGATGTGGAGAGAGTGCATCAAAATGACTTAAGTTGAGGAAAACAAAGGAGGCAAAAGATCCCCAAAACGTTCATTTAATCAAGAGATGAAAGACAGCCAAAAAAAAAAAAAAAAAAAAGAAAATAAAAGAAAAGAAAGCCCGCTAGGCTAAAAACCCAAAAGGGCGGTCTAGGCAAAAGTTAGGGCCAAAAAATAAAAGAAAAAAGAAAAAAAAAAAGTCCGCTAGGCTGAAAACCCAAAAGGGCGGTCTAGGCAAAAGTTAGGGCGAAAGAAAAGAAGAAGAAGAAGAAGAAAAGAAAAATTGAAAAATCCTACCAAGTTGGGAATTTGAGGATGCAACCTAAAAAGAGAAGAATTTTACAAGATGAAAGTCTAGAGGTATGATTCAAGATGAATGGGCTTAAAAACAAGTGTTGATACAAGTGACCGATGAAAACTAGTGAGAAGATAGCAACAAAGAAATGAGAAAACTCCTCAAATACTTGATTTTTAAGTAATGCATACTTGGGGGAACATCATAGGGAATTTTGAGTCTTTTTATATCATTCATTTCATAACCTAAACCCGGCCTACATTACAACCCATGAGTAAAGACCTCCTTGAAGCCTTGCTAATTGTAGGCATATCTTAAACTCTAATAATATTTTCTCTTGAATTAAAAAAGGAAAAATGCTTAAAATTGTCAAACCCTACAGGATGATTTGTCCAAGGACAAAATTTCTCAAATTCTCAAATTCTCAAATGACTCAAAAGAAATTTCAAACTTGGAGCACTCTCCTTATTTTCACCTAACAATGTGATTCCTAAATATTATCACATTTCATTTCTTGATTGCCTTTGGAGACTTAATCTGACAATGTTCAAAAGAAAGAAGCAAATTTTGATTACATGAGTTTAATGATCTTGATCCTTCATAATCAAAGAGATTTGTTTGGTTCTTAAACACTATGATTTTCCAAAATGGTTGTTCAAAGGATCACATCTTGTTCAAAAAAAAAATGGAAATTTGATTTTTTTCAAAAAAAAAGAAAAAAAAAAAGGAAAAAAAAGAAGAAGAGAAATCTCATTTCAAAAAAAAAAAAAAAAAATCATTCTTTTTCAAAATCCAGTTCTCTTGAACTACGTCTTGACCTGATCCTCTATGAAAGAGGTACGTAGGCAGCCTTGCAAAAGCCCGGTCCCATTCGCCCAATCAAACTTGGAGAATAAAGTCAAAACAATGTGACAAAATTGTTTGGGTGCATGTTAGGCTAAGCTCATTTGTTTTGCATCAAGCATGCTTAAACTTGGGGCATTGGCCTATTTATATTGTATGCGAATATGTCCTTCTCACATGAAAGAATATTTTCATTTGAGGTATCAATCCATTTTTTTTTGCAAGCATGTCTACACTAATGGTAATGGCCAAAAATGTTTTCATGATAACTAGTTTCTAACAAGCTAGAGAAAGAAAGTCATTTTGTAGGAACCAATGATGACGAATTGTGATCCTCTTTCATGTTCCTCAATGGTCGCAACATCAAATGAACTCAGTTTCAATCTAAGAATGGAATATGCCCCAAACTAGGGGCATTGGGTAAGTACTTCCAATTCATTTCAGTGAATAAATCCATTGCTAATTGAAATTATCTTTTTGCAGGAATTGAGCAAGGACTTATCCAACAATCCACATCAACTTCCAGCCAAAGTTATTCTCATTCAAAGGATAGGTTTTTCAAAAAAAAAAAAAAAAAAATCATCATGAATAAATCTTCATCACCTTTACTCCATCTTCATTTTCATCTTCTTCACGTTTTTGATAATGAACAAATCTTCATATTTCAAAAAAAAAAAAAAAAAAAAAGAAACAAAATTTTCAAAAAAGGCCTTGGGACTAGGGGCATTAGGCTCGTACTTCTTAGGTTTCTTTCAAAAAAAAAAAAAAAAAATTCAAAATTTTCAATTCCTTGAAAAAATTCAAGATTTCTAAATTTTTCAAAAAAAAAAATCATCAATCAAAAATTTCAATTCCATGAAAAAATTCAAGATTTCCAAAATTTTCAAAAAAAAAAAAAAAAAAAAAAGAAGAAGAAGGAGGAAATTTTCAAAAAAGGCCTTGGGACTAGGGGTATTGGGCTCGTACTTCTTAGGCCACTTTCAAAAAAAAAAAAAATTTCATCGATCAAATTTTTTCAAATTCCTTTAAAAATTCAAGATTTCCAAAATTTTCAAAAAAAAAAAAAATTCAAAATTTTCAATTCCTTCGAAAAATTCAAGTTTTCGAAATTCAAAAAAAAAAATCTTCATTAAATTTTTCTTCAGGAATAGAAAGCTATGATCCTCTTCCATATTTTTCAGTGGTGCAACATCAAGTCAATTGTTCACCCTCAGCATTTTTCGAAGCATGAAATATGTCCCAAACTAGGGGCATTCGCCAGGTATGTCGAATTCTTTTCAATGAATAACTCAGTTACTAATTGAAAATGTTTATTTTGCAGGTAATAGTGTGAAAGCCCACATATATTGGCGTGAGCCAAAGCCCAAAAATCCCTTGGTCCTCTGAAAACATGAGCCAAGATCCAAAAATCCTAGGCCTCTGAAAACATGAGCCAGGATCCGGAACCTTTGGTCCTCTGAAAACATGAGCCAAAGCCCAAAAAACCCTTGGTCCTCTGAAAACATGAGCCAAGATCCAAAAATCCTAGGTCTCTAAAAACATGAGCCAGGATCCGGAACCTTTGGTCCTCTGAAAACATGAGCCAAAGCCCAAAAAACCCTTGGTCCTCTGAAAACATGAGCCAAGATCCAAAAATCCTAGGTCTCTGAAAACATGAGCTAGGATCCAGAACCTTTGGTCCTCTGAAAACATGAGCCAAAGCCCAAAACCCCTTGGTCCTCTGAAAACATGAGCCAAGATCCTAAAATCCTAGGCCTCTGAAAACATGAGCCAAGATCCAGAACCTTTGGTCCTTTGAAAACATGAGCCAAAGCCCAAAAAAACCTTGGTCCTCTGAAAACATGAGCCAAGCCCCAAAATCCTAGGCCTCTGAAAACATGAGCCAGGATCCGGAACCTTTGGTCCTCTGAAAACATGAGCCAAAGCCCAAAAAACCCTTGGTCCTCTGAAAACATGAGCCAAGATCCAAAATCCTAGGCCTCTGAAAACATGAGCCAGGATCCAGAACCTTTGGTCCTCTGAAAAGATGAGCCAAAGCCCCAAAATCCTAGGCCTTTGAAAACATGAGCCAGGATCCAAAACCTTTGATCCTCTGAAAACATGAGTCAAAGCCCAAAAATCCTTGGTCTTCTGAAAACATGAGCCAGGATCTGTCGTCCTCCAGGTAAGCATATCTTGTACTCACTCAAAAAAAAAAAAAAAAAAATTGCATGCATGAACTACGTTTGGACCTGATCCCCCCACCAAGAGGTACGTAGGCAATCTCCCTCGAGATTCGGTCCACATTTTGATCCATTACATGATCATCTGCATTTTTATCTACATGCATCATACATTCACCACGGTTAAATACTGATTGCAAAGTTAGGTGTCTCTTTCATACATTGACATTCGCTTTTCAAGCTTTGTCAATGAGGGGGATTCTGTTGACACCCCATTTTGCAACCTGCATTTAACCTCACATGGAGGGTAAAAGGGTAATTTTGCCTTGAGAATATGCATCTTGATTCTGGCCATTAGATCCTTAATCTCATTTCACCAAAATGATCTTGATGTCGTAACGATCAAATCGATTGGTCATAAGCCCTAATCAGACCACCAGATTGAAAGTTATCATCAAATCAAGTTTTAATGGCTGAGATGCACTATCACAAATTGAGTCCGACTATATGTGATTATGAATAATTGATTTCAATTGGTTATAAGTGTAATCAATTTGAGATCAATGATGTGTCATAATTTGATTGGTTAGGACTACATTTTATGGTGAGGTTGCATACACCTAATTAATTAGATAGTTAAACATTAATTATTCAATGAGTAATTTGTGCAATTATCTTTTAATTAGAGTAAATTTAGAACCAATTAAGTCTGAAATGGGAGTGATTGAAGCCATTTAATGTTAATTGAGAGCTAATTTGGGACCTATTAATGTTAATTGTGCTGAAACCATTTTCAAACAAATGACCTCTGCTCACCATTTCATCCATATCTCTCAAAATATTTTGAATTTATGAATGACGTTAATTTTCCCAGAAACTAGACATCCGGGGCTTCAATTTGAGCACAATAATGAGACAATTCCGATCAGAATTGAGTTAGATATGATTTTTTGAAGTTAGCTCTACAAGCTGTTACAGCAGTTGCGGGAAAACTGAATTTGGCTTGCTCCTCACTCCCACCAATCTTTCCATTTAATGCACCAGATTTCCCCCAAGGCTAAAATGAGGACTAGGTTCATGATTCTTTGTCAACCCTCATTAAATGGCATTCCATTCATATTTTCTCCACCACTACTATATAAACCCCCCTCTCCTTCATTCCAAAGCACACAAAAACCCCTATCTCTTCTCCTCTCTTGAGTTCTAGTGAAGTAGAGTAGTCTTGTCATATCTTGGTCTTCCTGAGACTCAAGGTATTGAGTGAGACTCACTCTTCCTCTCCTAACTCTTCTTTTCCTCCACCCTTAGGACCTCCCTCAAGAGTCTCCTCCTCCACCACATGGATCTTGCATGAAGGTATAATCCCTTTCCCTAATTGTTTTTTTGTGTTTCCATGATGAGAATTTAGGATTAAGGCATGATAGTAACTATTTAAATCCTCTTGAATATGTTTGAATGTTCTTAATTGTTCTTATGTGTTCTTCACATGTTCTTGGTTGTTCATCACATGTTCATGCATAAACACTAGTTTTGATCCTAAATCCATATCAAAAATAGGAAAAACATGTTTATTTCATAATTCTTTCAAATTCTTGAATCTAGGTTATCACCATCCACACACATTCATTACAATTTATTTTTCAATCTAAATGCAATGCTAAATAAATTGAATTAGGGTTTATCACATGCACACACATTAAATTCAACATGTAACTTGATTGACATATTGGATGATGTGATATGAATGTTGGCCACCATAGTCTAGAAGATCGGTTTCACCGGGCAAGGTGGGTGCCTAACACCTTCCCACCTTGTAACATAGCCTCCGAACTTAGATTAAGGGTTAATAGATCAAATGCTTATCCATGTAATTTTCAATTTCTAGATTGTAACTAGGAAACAAAGCTATGTACTTTATCTTAGATTGTATCTAGGACCAAAGCCCTGTAATTTTTCTATGATCAATGTAAATTAAATTTCAAATTAATAAAATGAGGAATTTTTCAATTATGGTTTTCTTGTTTTTTCAATAATTAAATAAGTGGCGACTCCATTGTAAAACCCCTAATCTAAGGGGGAAAATATAACTAGTCGAACCTCCATTTTGAGAGGCAATAACACGACTCCACCCATTCACGTGGGTTTGGCCCAACATTCATAAAACGGGCCGAGGGCGCGGTCTCTCACACTTCCCTCCTATACTCCAATTTAGAGTCTTCATCAAGATTATTCCACTTTTTTGTAATCTCATCCTTAACTTGTAATTTTAGATTTTCATACTCAAGTATGATGTCCATAAATATGTGAACTAAACAATGATAATAACCTAAAAAAATATAAGAATTATTCAACTTACAGCTTTGCTTATCTTGACTATGCCTTCAGCTTTCATCATTTCTAATTGCTTTTTACTAAAAATCCAAATTGAACAAAACTCACTTTCTTGAATATAACATTAGGATAACTAAAACAAGTGAATAGATACTGAATTGCATGAATCTTACTAATAAATTAAAAATGCTCCAAGTGGTCTTTTCGGGGGCCTAACTTGGAGAGCATCTTGCTCTTCAATGTTCTTCACTCTCCCCATACTCCTATCGCAATATAGCAAGAAAAAAAAAACAAGGTAAGCAATAACATGCATTAAAAAGTAAATACATTTCACGGTTGAATTTTGAAACTAGACATAAGGTGAATTTTGAAACTAAACATAAAATTTTGAAACTAAATTTGTCATCAAATCATAGGTGAATTTTGAAACTAAACATAAAATTTGTGTGATGTGGACACAAGATATAAGGAGTCTACTATTAATTGGGCCTAAAGACCTAAGCCCAATATCTTAATTAGTAATTTTCTTTTCCTATATGGATTAGGAGTTAAAGTTCTTTTCTTGTAAGCAATGTTTTGGAACTCTATTAAGAAGCCCTGAGTTCAATTTTATAAGACAAAGTTTAATTGATAATAAAGTTTTCACTAGTGTTATTTCAATTGTTTGGTGCCAACCCCAGCCAACCCTAGGTGTTGACTCCTAGCATTTTCTTTCACTTGGTTTTGAATCCAAGCAAGCCAAGGTGCTAAATCCTAGGTCCCATCCTTTATTTTCTTATTCTTTAATTTATTGTTGCAAATTTTTCGTTTGTCATTCATCACTGTGTACTTTATAAAAGAACATTATGTACTCATGTTCATAGTGGAGGAAAGAAAGTCCAATTGGTTTCAAGATACAAAGAGGAAAAGTGATAAGGAGCTCAAAAAATAGAGTCCCAAAAGATTATCAAGAATTTTTTTTTCTTCAAGTAAGTTTTTATTCACATAAAAAAGAGCAAAGATGAAACACCATCAAATACACGGGTTGTGAACTGAAGGTGCATCTAAATCCAGCAAACTAGAGACAGAATGACCACTTGTGGGAGCCATCCAATCATACAAAGTATGTACAAAAATCAACTTCACAGCCAACATTAATCATTCAAGGACTTCAAATGTCCAGTTATTTTGTTCCTTCCAAATAATTCACATGACACAGAGGGATTGCATTCCAAATATCACCATTTTTCTGCCTAGAAAACTGCCCCTTCCAACATGCCAACAAATCTACACCCTCTTTGGCATAACCCACTGCACCCCAAATAGGCATTAATGAAAGACTACAGATCTCTATCCATAGAACAATTTAACAATAAGTGATCATAGACTCCCCAGCTTGCTTACACATACAACAACAATCCACTATGATAACATAAGCATGCCTGGCACAAGAACCAGGTTATGGATGAATTACTTTTATACAAAAAAAAAAAAATAATATGGAGATAATAAGTGAAAAAATTAAAATAATACTTCTTTAATTAGAAGAGTAACTAAGGAAATGTAGTGAAGTTAATCAAGAAGAGTTTCTGAATAAAAACCATATTCTCAAAAATTTGAAAACTGCTAATTTTACTCCCCACAAACTTGTTTCGAATCTAACTGTAGCTATAAACTAGTTGATGTTCACTACAATGCACTTGTTTTAGCCAAAGCATCAAACTATGCAAAACCTACTAAATCATCAAAATCTATGCAGTATTCAACACCCCTGGGCCTTCGCATAGTAGTAGCTTTTTCATCAAGTAGAGGAAAAAGCGTTGAAATGATTTTTCAACTTAAAAAAAATTTAAAATTTAAAATTTGGTAAAAAAAAACATAATAAAATGAGATTTAACAGCTGATAGTGTAGTTTTAAAATAATATAAAAAAATTAAATTAAAAAAAAAAGCATCAACAAAAATCCAAATAAGCAGGGCCAGGGAATGAGAAAGTTGAGCAAGGAATCAAACAGAGGTGGCATCAATAACAAATTCATCCCATTTTTGTTTGAACTTCTTGATTTGGCTTAGAGAATGACTCCCATGTACTCCCTCTTTCAATAATGTAAGTTTGAGTTGCCAAATGCACTTATTTGAAAGAAAAGAATTGATGCAAAACAGAGGGCTTTGATATTAAAATTGATAAAAGAATTGATGCAGAACAGAGCACTTATTTAAAATTTAGCACGAAAAAACAACAAAAATTATAGAACGTAGGAGTCACATCTAGGTTAATTTGTCAAATATATAAAGATTAATTTGTCAAATATATAAGAACCGAAACTCAAACAAAACAATAATATCATAAACCCACAAAGTTTAGAGAAATATTATAAACCCATATTAGCGTTAATCATATGTAAAGAGAGAACCTGAAGATTGTGGGTGGCGCCACCGATTTAGAATGGAATAGAAGAAGTGCCGCCGAGTCGTCCGGGAAGAGATGAAGCGCTGTCGAGTTGGATTGGATATGAGTGCGCCGCTGATTTGAATATGAATTGGAAGAGAATAAGCTAGAGAGCGGCGCCGATGAGTGGATTGGATGAGAAGAAGCGCCTCCGATTTGAGGTTGTGAGTGCACCGGACTCTGAGGGTTTGTGGGTGCGCCGGGCTCTGAGGGTTTTGTGGGTTGCGCCGCAGATGTGGTATCAACGATTTGAGGGTTTTGTTTAGAGAGGCAGCAACAAGCAAACGAAGTAGGGAGGTAGAGAAGCAAACGTGAGAAAGGAGAAAGGCTGAAAAGGAGAAAAGGCTGAAAAAGGAGAAAGCGTGAGAATGGTTTAATTTTTTGTTTATATACAAACCTGTTTAACCGGTAACCAAAAATCTTTAAAATTACATCAACGGACAAGATTAAAACCATAATAAATTAACGGCTCAGATATAGGTGGGTACCGTACCTCCCTTTTTTGGGGGGTACAGTAGAATGACCCTGAGAGTTATGGCCTACCTCCTAAGAGAATGAGAGAGAGAGGTATGGCCTACCTCCTAAGAGAGTGAGAGAGAGAGGTATTTATATCTTTAATACCAAGTGTGACATGATAGTAGTGTTGGCTGAACCTATAGGCCATTTAGGCTACTGCCTAAGGCCCCCACTTGTAAGAGAGCCCCCAATAGTAATAATATATTATATAATATTACTTTATCATCTTGAAAAAAAAGAAATGGTAAGGTCCGTCCAAAAAATGTAAGACCCCACCCAAATTATTGAAAATTGAGAACAACAAATTATTTCTATCTGTTTTGTCCAATCATATCATCAAATCTTTAGCTTTCTCAGAAAAAAAATCACCACATCCAAATATCATCCGGATCAAATTTTTGTACCACATTTCATTAAGAAAACCCATTTTTATTACTTGAAATGTAGAGAGGGAAAGAAAGAGAGACACTGATTTTCCTCAATGAAGAAGAAAAGATTACAAAAGTCAGAAAAAAGAAAGAAGAGACAAATAAGAAAAGGCAGAAAAAAGAAAGAAAAAAAAAAAAACTCACTCTCTCGATCTTGATTCTAAAAAAAACACTCTTTTTAGTTGGCTTACTCATCAATTGGTGTTGACAATAGACTTGGTGTGTTCACAAATCTTCATTTTAGGTTCTTTTTTTGTTTTCTCTTCCTTTGCCTCTTTCGTCTTCTTCATACTGCCAGAGTGCTGGGTTTTTGTTCTTCTTTTTTGCTTAACTTTAGTTTAGTTGTTCTTGTACTCTTTACACTTTACCCTTTTTTGTTTATTCTCTTAAATTTTGATTTCTTTAGATTTCTCTAGAAGGCTATGGAATGGTCCGAATGGACCCACGTATTATTATTATTATTATTATTATTATTTTTTAAGAAATCAGATTTAGTGGATGGAAGTTAAAGTATTGTATTGATCCAGTGATCCTAGTGCTACAATTTTATTTATTTATTTAAAGAAATCAGATTTAGTGGGATGGAGCCATGGAGGGATATTGTGCGGGTCTAAGGCTCTTAGTCTTGGTGGATCAAGTTGAGTCCTACACATTTTGCAAGTGGGCTGGTCTTACTTCTTAGTGGATCCAATCATCCAATCAAGTTGAGTCCTATACATTTTGCTAAAAAAAAAAAAATGGTTTATTGCTACATAAAAAAAAAGAGTATTGATAACAAAATTATAAATTTAGAATAATTTACTTTGTATCAATATTAATTTTAATTTATTTGTGCAAGTTTAAAGTGTAAAGTGATCATATTAAGTAAAGCTGCAATTGTGCTTTTGATAAACCAGGTTCTATTGTTTTATACATTAAATTTATATTATTCTAGTTAAATTGTAATTTCTTTTTTATTATAAATTGTGTTTCATTAATTCATAAATATTTTTTAATTACAAATGTCTACTAGAAAATATCCATCTGGATATGAAAAACAAAAAAAAAAAAAGACAAAGAGAAGAACTAATTGAATCTCAAAAATGAGCTATGGACAAATTTATTACTAGTAAAAAACAAAATCTTGCAGAAAATTTGAGTGAAGGTTTCATAAATGAACAAGAAATTCATCAAAACTTGCACAAATAATGAAAATATACAACAAAATGATAATAACGAAGGTGGTCATGATAATGTTCAAACATGTAATGTCGCCATTCTTGATAATGAAGCTCAAAATAATTTAGAGAGTGAAAATTTTAATGATCAACCTAATTATATTCCTACAAATATTATTAATTGAAAAGGAAATGTTATTGGAACTTGAATGCAAAAATTTAATTAGTAATTTTATAGGTCATTCGGAAGGGCTCCGTATAGTTCTATTTGGGCTCTCAAAAAGCAAGAAAAATAAATTTTAATTGAAAAAAATATATGAATTTATAATTAAATATAATAAAAGGTCTCGTTTAAAGCTTTCGCCTAGGGCCCCCAAATTCGTTGAGCCGGCCCTACATGGTAGGGAGCATTATTGCTCTATAAGGCTACTTTTGGCTAATGAGACAGCCTCCTGATGGGACAATTTGATGGGACGAGGTTGGCCGGCCATAGCTAGTGTAGCCTGTGACTGTCTCCGACCGGCATGATACACACTATCTTAAGTTAGTCTTAATGAATATAGCCTGAGCGGCCTTGTCTTGGATGAATTTCCCCTTTTACCCTTATATTTATTTGGCTAGTCAAAAGACAATGGCACACAAAAGTGATCAAAATGGGTGGTCCTTGATCTCCTTAGAGCATCCACAGCAATGGAGCTAAAAATTTAGCTTTTTAGCTCCACCAAAAGTTACTTTATCTATTTTACCTACACATATGCTGCAGCAGTGAATCTATTTTAACTTTCAACACAATACAATAATATAAATATCATAATAAAATAATATATCCTCTGCAATAAAATAATATACCCCACTACCCAAAAAAACATCCAAAGCAGCTACCACAACCACCTCTACCATCAGCCACAGCCACAACCACCACCACCACCACCACCACCACCACCACCGGTCACAACCACCACTCTACTTTTGGCAACCACAACACAACATAGAAAAAAAAAAAAAACAAAAACATCCACAAACCCACTGTCAAAATCATCCACCACCACTACAATAGCCAAAATCAACCACCACCACCACAGCCACCAAACCCGTATGAAAATACATAAAAAAACACAATCATAGCAAAGAGAAAAGAGAGATGGACGGCAGCAGCGGCTTGCGGCTTGGGGCTTGGGTCAGAGCGAGGTGGCTCTGTGGCGGTTGGGTGAGCAAGATCGGCGAATAGAGGAAGATGGGCGATCGGCGATGTGGGTCTGCGGTGGTTGGGTCGGTGAGGGCGAAGTGGGTCAGTGAGGGCGAAGTGGGTCAGTGGGTCAGTGAGGACGATGTGGGTTTGTGGGTCGGTGAGGGCGATGTGGGCGGTCTGTGGTGGCGAGCTGTGCCGGTGTCGGTGACGTCGAGGGAGTGAGAGGTTGAGAGACTTGCTGGAGTTGAGAGAGTGAGAGGTTAAGAGACTTGAGTTGAATGAGAGAGAGTGAATGAGAGACTGGTGGGATAAAAGAAAGAAAAGAAAAAAAAAAGAAGCAAGTTGTACCCGGGGAATAAAAAATTACTTTTTATTTTTAGATGTGAGCTACAGTGCACATCTATCTATAGATGTGCACTGTAGCAATTTAGCTAAAAACTTTAGCTATTGCTCCACTACTGGAGAATCATTTTAGTGATAGTGGAGCTAAAATATAGCATTATAGCATTATACCTACACTGCTGCAAATGCTCTTAGAGGATATGTTTTTTTTACCCTACTAGGATAAAAAATAATCAACTTGGACTTTAGTCGAAAGCTGAGTTAGATGTAAGTGATTGAAACTGATGTGCTAGGCCTGTAGTTGATTTGGGTCTGGCCTTTCACAACACCAGGCCTACTAGGTAAATTGGTTTGTTTTTTTTAACCATTTTTACATAGTTTCTTATTCCAATATGAAGAAGGAAAAAAAAAAAAACGGACATTTACCGTTAACAAGAATCTCAAAATTTTGACTTTACCAATTCTTGTTATCCATTCCTTCCGCATTTTTATCTAAGATGTGAACTTGCAATTACCTCTTCCTAGTGCACCAAATGTTACAAATTTTACGTACAAGCAGGGATGGAACCCGGACTCGAACTTGGGGGTTGGGGGGGGGGGGGGGGGAGGCCAAAGTCTTTTGTTTGAGGATTTTAGAAATTGGGATATCAATGCTAGAGAAGGCAAGGAGACAACATCATTATTGGTTTTTCAATTTTTTTTTTTTTTTTTTTTGGCAAAAAACTATACTTTCCCATAATCTACAAATCAAATTAAAGTCATAGTAACTATAGGAATTTATTATAGTTTTAAAAATTGGATTGGACAAAGAATCGAAAAAGAGTAGTTCTTAGTTTTTTAGTCAAAATGGTGATATCATAACTATTATAATTATGTATTTAACATTATAAATACATAAAAATTTGGCTTTATTCTTTTCATATTATTCTATACCCAACCTTTTATAATGCTATATATTAATAACTATAGTTCAAAGTTTAAACCCATATCAACTACTAAATCAATACATTTGCTAATATATTGGCTAATTAATAGCATAAGAGGAAAGATATTTCAAAAGTTGCATATCCAAAAATCTAATGATAATGACGACAGCTCTCAAGCAATCAAATGATAAGGGGTAAGTCTATCTTTTCTTTCAAAAAAAAAAAAAATGATAAGGGGTGGGGGGGAAGATTAGATCAGATCAAAGAAGACAGTGATCAAGAAACCATACCTCAGCCAATTGTGGAGTCACCAATGGACTCAAGGAAGAAGGCTGGAGTGTTTGTAATTTATTTGGTTAGGGATTTGTGATTTGTAATTGTTTATTAGTATTTTGTTGTTGTTATAGACCAGATATGTTATTTGTTTGTTGGTAATTTGGGTTTGTCTAAAGGTTTTCATTATTATCTAGATTTGCAAATTGTTTGCTGGTGTTTTGGTTTACCTAAAGTTTTATCTTGGTATTCTTGGAACAACTAGGCAAAAGGAACGGTCAAATAATTTTTTTTTTTTTGGTTTTCATTTGTAAAACTTTTGTGGGAGGGGGGCCAAGAATAAATATTAAGGGTCAAGTTCTAAAATTTTGTGTAAATTTATATATTAATATAATATTTTTTCAAAAATTGAGGGGGGCCATGGCTCCCCCTAGCCCCATGATAGGTCTGTCACTGTGTACAAGCATCTCTTATACAATATTGATGACAAAACTTATTTAACACTTGAAAACACTACATTTACAATTCTAAATTTGTAAGCACAACATCGAAGTGTATTTCATTTACATAACAGCATATAAGTATTTTTTTGTTGAGACCAGATCGCTGTAAACTATAACCGTTGAATTTGTGCAAACAATTTCAGCATCCTGAAGTGTAAAACCATGAAGGATTGGCACAGGAAATCCTCTTATTAGGTGTAAGTTCACATATGGCAAGAAAACGGTTTTCAGGATAGTTGACATTTCTGGCTGCAAAGATCAATACTGAATGAGATTTATAGCAAGAAAGTAATGTCCCTTTATTCTATTAAGAGAAATGCAATAAACAAGAGGAACTAAATTGATTGTTGTCTCAAATATTTGTCTTATATCATATATCTTACAATAAACATGATATTCAAAGCATAATTTGGTAATATATATATATATATATATATATATATATATATATATATATATAAAAGTTTCCAAGAACCTATTTTAAACCTCCTTTCCCCCTTCAAGTTCACCCATGGGCCATGGGTGTAGGAAGTGCTCACAAGTGATTATTACTGAATGAACAACCAAGACTATGAGATCCAGAACTTTGCATCTTTTAGCTCATTGACTTAGACTCCTAGACCACCACATTCAGGAGAGAACTTTACACATATACACTTAAACTAGAGTAGGATTTCTAACTCAGATAAATAATAATAATAATAATAATAATAATAATAATAAATAAATAAATAAATAAATAAACTTGTAAAGAAAATTTTGTTCACTTTTAGGCTTTCTATTTCTCTTTGAGAAGTCATGTTTTTAGTGTTGGCTTAATTCAGTGACAAAAGTTGTTTGTAATGTTTTTGTTGTTAGTGTTCTTTTTCTTGGGTTTACATGTTACTTGGGGTAGAGTACTGGAGCCTCTCTTTGAAAATTAGAAGTAGCATTAGACAAAGATTTTGCGGCCTAGAGGCGACCATCTCGTGACCTAGTTTGCCCCGTGAAATCCATGTGGCAAGGTTTTGGCTGAGAGTGCAATTGTGAATCTCGCGATCATCTCGTGACCTTAAGGGGCGACTAGGTCACGAGTTGCATGATCTCTATACTTTGCATTGAACCTATTCGTTGCTCATCTAGTAGCACACACAAATAGCTGTGAGGCGTGGCAAGGGGCTTTAGATAAAGGTTGAACAAACCCTAGAAATGAGTTAAGAGGGAAGAAATTGAAGCCAAGCCTTTATATGAAAAGAGAGACCTTTTTTTTTGTGAGAAAAACCAAGTTCCCACCTCTCTTTTCCACCTCTTTCATTGCATTGATAGAGATTATGTAAACACATTCCTTATCCACAAACATAGACATCGTGAGTGAGAGAATGACATTGGAAACGTGAGAAGTCATATCTAAATCCAAATTCTTTGGTGGCTTTCTATTGGCAACTCAATGGTGGGGACTCTGGGAAGCTAGATGAAGAAAAGACTCATGGAGTTGGTTGCTAGCTGGTGCTTAAAGGGCTCAAGTACAAAAGGAGATATAGGCTTGGAAGGTTTATAGTCATCTATGTACTGCAACTATTCATTCTAGTGGAGTTTTCTGATGGGAGGTCAAGGGAGAGGTTTTTACTCATGGTGCTTGGTTTTTCCTCTTCCATAACACTTTGTGGTGTTATGTGTGGTGTGCTTGCTTTCTTCTATATTTCCTTTACCTTCCTACATTACCATGTTTGTGTAGTGTGTAATTAGTTATTTTGGAAATTTGCTAAGTCACACTTGGACTATATTGATTAGTTTAGTGTTAAAATCAACTTAGCCCCAAAACTTTGTGGTAAGGTTCTAAATACTTGCTAGGGATAATATAGCATATTTCACTCATCAATTTCCTAACAACAATATGTTTGATCTGACAGAGACCAAGATGACACCTACAAATTGCACACCTAAAAAAGAAACAACAACAACAACAACAACACATGTGGATCCCATCAAATTTTGTACTTTGTTTTGTTATAGATGTGTACTAAGTGGCTACATTTTAGGACTATCATAAACAGATAAAAGCTATGTCCATTCTTCTAAAAAAAAACCCACATCCATTTTTATTTCCATAAAAAATGTTACATTGCAGTTTCTTGGTTTTAAAGGTAGTTGTTAAATCCTGAATTTAAGCATTTTTTGACTATTATTGTGGATGTGTAGTAAGTGGCTAAATATTACAATTAAAGATAAGTAGATAACTCCCATAAATAAATCATAACTTTCTCTTAAAAATATGGACAAATTTTAGCTACAAAATTGATTGTAGCCTTAAGCTACAAACTCACTCAATATCTTTTTATTGGAGGTGAATTTTGACAAATCCACCATTGGATTACATTTCTTCTTATATCCTCCATATTTGCAAAATTTCAAGAAAATTAAAGATCAATAGCTATGTCATCAATAAATTTTTAAATTGCAAGTTTTTGTAATTTAAAATTATGCATGAAATATAAGATTATAGATTATATAGTAAATAACATCCGATTGATACAAAAATTGACATGTGTATTAAGAGCATAAAGAACATGTAATTCAACGGTTAGATTTTCAAAATATGCAGTAATATTTATTTTATTGAGTGAGTTTGTAGCCTAAGATTACAACCAATTTTGTAGCTAAACTTTGTCCTAAAAATATATAAGAAACAATTGAGGAAAGAGGTGTAAATAAAAGTTTGGATAAATGAATCATTTCAAAATGAAGAATCCTTTTTCTATACTTCGCTTAAAAAAAAGGGTTTAGATATGCCCACAAATATCGGACTGAATTCAGTACTAAAAATAAAAAGAAATAGATAAGAACCTTAACAATTTTAACTTAGTAATACTATTATTTAAGGACATTTGATATTTTAGATGGTAGACTCGATCCAATTGGGTGTTAAAAAAACAAAAACTGCTTCTAATAAAGAGTAACTACACATGATTCAATTGTCTCTCAAAAACAAAAACAAAAAAACAAAAAAACAAAAACAAAAAACAAAAAGACATGATTCAATTGGGCTTGCACTCTAGCACGCTTATTTACTTGGGACCGTAAAATGGACTTGACTAACATGGGCTAATTTGATTGTAACTATAGAATTTTACATTTAAAAAAGAAGAAGAAGTGAAAAAGCAATATAATATATTAGTATTAACTCTAGTGGGTAAGCAAATTTTACTATCTAACTAGAACTTGAACTTGACCTCACAAAAAGGCATAATTTTGTTTTAAAGTGTGTCAAATGAGTCCGACAAATTTAATCTAATTTTATGTAGAAATGAGTTTGGAAAATAAAATTTAGACACTTTCTAAATTATATTTTGGTCACATTTATCTAAAATTCATAACCTAAGTCTAAATATATTCTCTAAACTTCTACCTAAAATAATAATTTAATAATTTTAAGAAGTGTAACTTATTTCTCCTATTTTACAAACTCTTACTCGACTAAACTTAGCACATGCTTCCACTTTTACTAAAATTTTATTACAATTGCACATATTATTACAATTCTTACATGTGATTTGTTCAAAATTAGTTCAATTTTTTAAGGTTTTAATACACCCTATCTGTGACAAGGAAAGATCTATTACTTAATGCATATGTATGTGCAACAACCGCTATAAATTTAATTTAATTTTATGTAGAAATGAGCTTGGAAAATACAGTGATGACTCATACCGATGACATTGAACGTCGTCTAGAATGATGGAGATATTATGCTTGCTTGAGAAGACAAAGAGAAGACAATGAAAGCAAAAATATTCAATTGGCAAGAGGTCGTGCCAATTACTCAATACAAAGACAGCAAACTTTGGGTGGTGAAAATGTTTTAGTGGGAAGTCTGGCAAATCTAAATGAAGATCTTGTGCATTCTAATCCAACATCAACAAACCCATCACTAATACTACCTAATCACGAGGTTGGACAAAGTTGTCGGCTTACACATATATGTAACTTGGCATGCAATATGCCAGTTATGCAAAGTTATGCAAGAAGCATGGTGAGATTATAGTTTTGTATCTTTAAACAATCTTCATTGCTTGGAATATTATTATTTTGAGGAAATCTATAGTTTTTGGCATGTTAGTTGTATGTCAATGTCGATAAAGATACTAACTTAATGTTTATATATATTAAATTTAGGTCTCCCTCCAACCTATCCAACATAATGGCAAATGACTTTGAGGTTGGACGAAGTCATATAAATTCTGATGTCATTGATGGTAAGTTTTATATATTATATTTATAAAGCTTTCACCATTTTTTTTATTATATATAATTACACTAGTTGAGCATTTTATATAATTACATTTTAGTTACAAAAGGAATTGAATGAAGGGGTTGAAAATATAGTTGAGCAAAACCAAGAGGGTGCCTATAGAGAACAAGGTTTGTTGCTCAATGTCACCATTTTTATTTCGAATTTCATGTTTTTCCTTCTATAAAGCTTTCACCTTGATTTTTTATATATAATTAAATCAATTGAGCATTTTATACAATTACATTATAGTTATATAAAGAATTTAAGAGGTTGAAAATATAGTTGAGCAAAACCAAGGGGATGCCTACAGAAAAAAAGATCCGTTCCTCAATGTCACCATTTTTTATTTGAATTTCACATTTATCCTTATAATTTTTTTAATTTTTTTACACACTACATATTCAAAACATTATTAATATTTCACTACATCATATTTGGTACAAATTTTAATATTGAATTTAATTAAATCACTAATTGTTTCCTTAAAATTAAAATTAGGTGTTCATAACACATGTGATAGTACTACACATGAAATAAATTGTAAGCAAGGGAGATATAATTGTGCAAAAAACTATAAAAAAGGTAAAGAGGTCATATGGTACCAACTACCACAACCAAAAACATGTTGCTTTTGTAATGCCTATTTGTCGAGAGACATCCTTAATATGTTGCAATAATGGAAAAATATCTTTACCCAATTTACCAATTTGTCTTGAATTAATGGAGCTCATTTGTGAGCTAACACTGCGAGGCAAACATTTCTGGCATTATATACGGTTTTACAACAACATGTTTGCATTTACCTCAATGGGTGTTCACGTGAATGACAATGTAGCCTCCAATAGTCGAGGAATATATACATTTTATGCTCAAGGTGCCATCTATCATAGAATTGGTAGTCTTTTACCATATACACCTCATAGTGTGCGGCATCTACAATTGTATATGTATGACACCGATCTTGAAATACAACGTAGAATAAAACTGAATCTCTCTAATATAGTAAATTAGTAATATTTCATATTTCTTTATGTACTTGAAGTGGAGTGAGATTGGTAAATAGTATGTTTTGCAAATGCCGTTCATAAACTAAAAAGTCAAGACTTAAACCTTGTTTGGTTCCCCCCAAAAGCAAAGGAAAAGAAAAGAAAAGAAAATTTCAATTTCAGCTAATAAAATGGCATCTCATTTACTTTGGGGCCTCCAAATAATATATTTTTAAATGTTTTATTTTATTTTATAATTAAGGTCACGTGATAACTCATGAGATAATTTTTTTTTTTTTTTTTTGAGAAAGAAAACTGGGAACTTTTATTGGAAAAAACTTATATATTTTCTATACTTACAAAATATTCAGAAAATCAAATATCAATAGTTATATCATCAATTAAATGATTAGACTTTAAGTTTGCAATCTAAAATTATTCATCAAAAATAAGTTTATGGATGGAATAGTAAATAAAATCCAATTCGCATGAAATTTGATATGTGTGTTAAGGATATAAAGTACATGTAATCTGACAGTTAGATTTTCAAAATATGTAGTTGTGTTAATTTTTTTAATGAGAATTGTAGCCAAATTTGAAAATTAATATTTCGTTTAGTTTGTAAGGGAGATGAAAGAAAGGGATAGAAGGGAGGAAAAAGTAAGGGAAGGGAAGAGAAGAAGAGAGAGTAGTAAACAAGCATAGAAGGATTGCATTAATACAATTTCTTGGAAAGAAAAGTCTTCTTAAAAAATTAATAACAAGTGGAACGATATGAAGGACTGTGTTAAAAAAGAGAAATGCTATGTTTACAACATACGAGCTATGATTTTTTGTAAAAGCGTTATGAAAATGTTGTGGGCGTAGCACTTCAAACTAAGAAAGTTTCTACAATACAACTTTCACTCAAAATTGGTGGTTGTGAGAAAAGTATGAAACTTAATAAAGAAGAAGAAGAAGAAGAATAAGAAAAGTATGATATATTGGAGAATTGGTCAAATTGTGTATTCACACTTTTTAATGGAAAATTGAAAACGTGTGGGACTGTCACAACTCATATATAACCTATGGATCACATATTGTTTTGTCATTAAATTTATTTTGTTTCACATTTCATTGTATCTTTCTTCTCTCTATATTTTCTCAACTTTTTTATCACAGATTCTTATGGCTCTCCAAATCAACGATGGAGCCTCTTCTTCTTTCACTCCCCGATTCATCTATGATGTTTTCTTAAGTTTCAGAGGTGAAGATACTCGCTATAATTTTACAGGACATTTATATCAAGCTTTATGTGATAAGGGTTTTAACACTTTTATCGATAATAACCTTCAGAGGGGAGAAGAAATTTCAACGAAACTTCTTAAAGCTATTGAATTGTCAATGATTTCGATTGTTGTGTTCTCTGAAAATTATGCGTCTTCTAGTTGGTGCTTAGATGAGCTGGTAAAGATTCTTGAGTGTAGGAATAACGGACAATTAGTTCTACCTATATTTTACAAAGTAGATCCATCAGAAATACGTAAACAAAAGGGAAAGTTTGGAGTAGCGTTAACTCAACATGAAGAAAATTTAAAGGATAGCATGGAGAAGGTTCAGAGGTGGAGGACAGCTTTGACTAAAGCAACTGACTTGTCTGGGTTGCATTACAAGAAGGTGTATGTAACTATTCACTGCTCTTCTATAAGTTATATAGTTTAATAGTTTTGTTATAGAAATCACCCAAAAAAAAAAATTTTTTTCATAGAATCTTCTACTACTAAAGGTAGTTAAGTTATAAAAGTCGATGGTAGAAATTAAAAAAAAAAAAAAAAATTAACGCCATATAATTTTACCAATTTTGATTATTAATTCTTGTGTGCTTTTATGAGTTACAAACTTTAAATCATCTTCAGTAGGCCCAATCATGGATTAGAAAAAGGTTACGAGGGAATTAGGATTTCATCTTTGGCAAACCCCAATCATGAATGATAAAAAAATTCACATAAGAAATATACAAAAGCTCAAAACTACATTGATATGTAAAAAAATATACTAGTATTAAATCAGTATTAACAAAATATAAACTTCAGACAAAAAAAATATAAGAACCAAAAAAAAAAAAAAAAAAACTGTTTTTGATTTATTTCAACTCAATTATATATGATCTATTAAAATGACAAAATGGCATTCGATCTTCTTTTTTACTCTAAAAAATAATCTATAATTAATTTTGTTTAAAATTTAATAGCAATTTCTCTTTCAATATACATATCAAAGAGTGTTAGATTATTTTTATTTTTATTTTTTTCATTTTGTTGTGAGCTTAATCTTCACTATAATATTTATGACCAAAAGTCCTCATTTTGTAGTTACAATAAATCTTAGATAAGTAAGTACAATCACAAACCACTCTAAAAACAAGTTGATAAGCTATTGAATTTTCAGTCCCTACCATCTATTTGTACAATTATTGATTTTTTTTTTTTTGTAAATTTTAAAGTTTGAGTGTTAAACTACATTACGCCCATAATGATAAAATTTTGTTTATAATAATAGTTTTTCATGATATGTAAAATCTTGTAAGTAATTTTTCTCTCAACAAACAAATATCATTGATAATGCTATGTTAAGAATAGTCAACTTCATTGTATGCTCAGTAAAACCTGTTAAGGGTGAAATTGATGCCTTTGAATAAAATATTGGGAAAGCCAAGCTGAAACTCAACAATGAGCTCTCGAGATGGTGCCCAAAGGCTTTCGGTGTGGTAATAAGCCTATCCAAGCAAGAAATAAAGGCTACCCCTTGACAAAACAGCAACAAAAGCCCAATAAAAATACTTCACAATAGTTAATTAGTATGTTAGTGGTCCTGTTTTGGTAGTGCAAGAAAAATAAATTCTCCAGTGGTAGGGGTGAAATTACACTTAAAATCCAGTAGTTAATGATTAAATAAATTTAGGAAAGTGTTCACTCCTGGGGGTCTTTGTGTGTCTCGGTCAGGGGAATTTATTTTACTTTCAGCCATCATTACATCAATATGAGGGAAAAATTCCATTGTTACAAATACATTATATCCTTCAATAGTAAAACAAAAAGTAAATATTAAAGGTTACATGGGAAGAAGAAAGGGGTTAATTGGCATGGTGTGAAGGAAGAGAGAGATTTTAGCTCAGTGCAACAAATGTTAAACTAAGATTTTGGGGAATATATATACATGGCACGAATGGGGTAGTGTGGAGTGGGTATTTAGGCTTGTGGTGGTGTGATGAAGTTAATGCTGGGGTTAAGGATTTAGTGAGTAAGGGGTTGTTTATGACTAATTAAGAGGCATTTATGGGCTGTGAATATGCAAAGGGAATGTCTGAGGCTAAGTGAGTGAGGGTTAAGGGGAATGAGTTGTGAGCTTGGGGAGAGTTAAACCACAAGTAAATGCAAATCAGAAGTTTTAGAGAGCGTAGCTGTGTGCCAATGGGCTAATGTGCTTATGCTTTTATAGTGGAGTTTGGGGAAGCATTAATTATCCTAGGATTTGGCCATAAGTGGGAGATTTGCTTTTGGGGCTGCTGTGCTTCTTTGGGTAATATGACACATGGTGGGTTTTTGGGGGTATTTTGCATTAAATGTCAAGATTTCTAAAGCTGAGTTCAACCAATAGGATTAAGGCAAGTATCAAGGAGAAATCCTAGTGCTACAACTGAGATTTGGACACCAAGAAGTAGGATTCAACACCCCAAGCCAGGTGTCAAAGTTTAAACCCACTTCAAAGGGTTTTGCTGGAGATCCCTTTCTGCCCGCCAAACCACATGTTCCCAAATTTTCCTCTTTAGGATTCATGGGCTTGGCACATGAACCATGTCTTGAACATTTTTGACATTTGTTGCATTGATTTGTTGAGATTTGGACAACTTGGTTTCAGCTCCCTTTTTGCTAGAGATATAATCTTAAGGAAAATGATGAAGTTCCATCATCCATCAGACTTCAGTTGATATCACAACCTTTGGGCATTGTTTATGTTAGGTAGAGGGTGACAGAAATTTGATGGGATAGCCCCTAGTTCATCCTCAAAGACTTGGTTCTCTTGTAAAGGCCTCTAGTTGTACCTTGGTCAATGATGAACAAGGGTTGATTTTCTATCTTCAGTCCTCTGCCTCTTGCTGGAGTCCTTTGGATTGGGCTTACTTATGTGGGCTGGTACCTTTGGGCTGGGTTGTGTTCATCCTACAAAATGGACATCAACAACACATGTTGCCATGGGTTTTCATCCCTCATGGACTTTTATTATTAGTAAATATTTTGGGTTTTCATAGATATTTGTAATGGGTCTTTGGGTAATGAGTTGTGATATTTGAAATAATAGGATAAGTTTCAAAATGCCTTTGTAAATAACATTTACTATTTTTGAAAATGATGAATTCCATATTATAAGTAATGTTCATAATTTCTAATAATCACATCATAATTTAAATGGTGAGCTTGTGGGATCGAATAGTTACCATGAGCTTTGAAGATAAATATTATGGATGTTGTGATGTAAATGATGACCACACGTTTCATGGGTTTATAATATGAGATGAATATCATAATCTTCAAGATAATTTTCCATGAGCTTTTATAAAATGATTATAACTTTCCACGAGCTTTTATATAATGATTGCCATGGTTTATGCCATAGTAATGTTTAAGAAACATTGTTCATCTTTTAAATGAAATAATTATAACATAATATTTTTGCCAAGCGTTAATAATCTTGGGCTTTTGATAAAATAGTGCCAACGTAAATTGGATTTTTGATATTGCCAGTGAGAACTGGGCTTTTTGATGTTGCAAATGAAAACTAGACTTTTGATATTCCCAGTGAGAACTGGGCTTTTCGATGTTGCCAATGAAAATTGGGCTTTTGATGTTGCCAATAAAAATTGAGCTTTATGATGTTGCCAGCGAGAGCTAGGCTTTTGATAAATAATTTGCCATGGGTTTGAATCATGAGCTTTGATTATGGGGTTGAAGCCCATTGATAAAATAGTATTGCTATGAATTTGAATCATGGGCTTTAATTATGGACTTAAATTCCATTTATAAAATTGTTTTGCCATGTATTTGAATCATGGGCTTTTTCAAATATTGCTAAGCATAAAAATTCTTGAGTTTTAGAAAGAATGAGATTTTAATTTGCTCAATAAATAATTTAGGCTTTACAAAAAATATTGGGTCTTATAGTGTTTTACATTTGTAGCCCAATTTTGTGATGGAAAGAAGAATGGTTGTGGGCTAGCATAGTAATAGTAAAAAATATTTAGGCATGCCCAATAATTTGTTTGTGATGCTTGAAAAATAAATAGGTGTTATTTTTAAATAATATTAAGGGTAAAAAAAAAATGTACCCTAACAAAACCATAAATTAATTCTTTTATTTGATAATCTATTCAATAATGACATACAAAGAAACATCATTGCCTACTCACTAAAACGATTATTTAACTCTTTTAATTGAGACTCTGTTGTAGCTCACCCCCCCCCCCCCCCAAAAAAAATCTACTCACTCATGAAATCCAATTGTAAAGTAGTCTTAGAGATGAATTAATTACCAAAGTTAAAATGCAACACATTTGTGAATTAATTCCCAATTATACCAATCCAATTTTAAAGATTTAATCAATGAAATCATCAAGTCACAAATCAATAAATCACAAATCAACCATCCTGCACCTTGGTGCAGTGGTCGCTCCACAAGTATAAGTGCTTGTGAGGTGTGAGGGGCAAGTTTCAAAGTTCAAGTCTCTAAGAGGGAGCTTCACATACATATATACTTAGATTAGGTTTCAGTAGAATTTCTATCTTGTATCTAAAAAACAAGAGTCACAAATCATAAATCACGTAATAAAAGTAATAGACAAATAACACAATGTTATTGTGAGGAAGTGAAAAAAATTAATAGAGAACATCTCCAATTAAATTAAAAAAAGAAAAAGAAAAAAAAAAGACTACGAGGGCAACATAACCCAAATAAGACACTTCACTATATGAAGAGAAGTTACAAATCCAGTACAAGACGCTTGCCCCTAGGCGCTACTGATTTGATGAACGTACTATTCCAACCCATAATAACTTTTGAACTCTTTGTACATGAACAACCCATCAATGTATATTTTCAAATTCTCTAACTTATTATATATTTCTTATGCTTTGTGTGTGACAGCTATACTGAATCTGAAACTCAATTTATCCAGAGAATTATTAAAGAGATATTAGGTACTAAATTGAATCGCACTCAGCTATTTGTTACTAAACACCCAGTTGGAATAGATTCTCGTGCGGATGCTATAGAATTGCTTTTAGATATGAAGTCAAATGATGTTCGTATGGTAGGGATTCATGGTCTGGGAGGAGTAGGTAAGACTACAATTGCAAAGGCTATTTATAACAAAATCACTAATTATTTTGAATTGAGTTGCTTTCTAGAGGATGTCAGAGAAAAGTCGAGAACAAATGATGACATAATCAAACTACAAGAGATGCTTCTTTCTAAGATCTCACAGGGCACATATGTAAAGGTAGACAGTGTACCCAAATGAATTATTATGATAAAGGAAAGACTTTGTCATACAAGACTTCTTTTAATTCTTGACAATGTGGATGAGTCAGAAGTGATGGTAAATTTGCTTGGAGAATGTAATTGGTTTGCTTTAGGAAGTAGAGTCATTACAACAACAAGAGACAAACATGTGCTAACCACTCTTGGAAAAGATCATCAAATTTATGAGCTTAAGGAATTGAATCAATCTGAATCTCATGAACTCTTCAATTTGTATGCCTTCCAAAAAATTGAACTTGAGAAAGATTATTTAGAAGTTGCAGAGCAAATCATACATTATGCCGATGGCCTTCCATTAGCTCTTAAAATAATAGGTTCTGATTTGTGTGGAAAAAGTATATGTGAATGGAAAAGTGCATTAGAAAAGTATAAAAACATCCCTCACGAAAAAATTCAAGAAAAGCTCAAAATAAGTTATGATGGACTTGGAAAGGCTAAAAAGGATATTTTTCTAGATATTGCATGTTTCTTTAAGGGATTCAATAGGAGATATGTAGTGAGTATATTAGAAGCTTGCAAATTATATCCAGGTTATGGAATTGGAAAACTTATTGATAAGTGTCTCATAACTGTTGGTCAATCTGGAAATTTGTGGATGCATGACTTGCTTCAACAAATGGGGAGAGAAATTGTTCAACAAGAATCAGAAGAGCTTGGAAAACGTAGTAGGGTATGGTGTTTTGAGGATGCTTATGAAATACTGACTACAAATATGGTATAAGCTCTTTTGTATCTCTTTTTTTCCATTGATTTTTTTTCTTTCTAATGTGGAAGAAAATTTAATTTAATTTGTATAAGTTTGTTTAATTTTTAAAAATTTGTATTGTTCTATTATTTAGTGTAATTAATGCTTTGTTCAACTAGGGATCAAGTAAAATTCGGGGCATTATGTGCTACTCACCTCAGCTGATAACGATGCTAATAGAAGCTAAAGCTTTTGAAAAGATGAAATATCTCAAATTTCTTATGGTTCATAATGTACGCATTTGTGAAGAACTCAAATATCTCCCTAACGGGTTAACTTTGCTTCAATGGCCTGAATTTCCATTTTCCTTGCCATCCAAATATTATCCTCAACAACTTGTTGCACTTGAGATGCCTAGTAGTCTTATTAGATTGGAGACAACATTCAAATTGGTACGAGTATTAGTATTTATAAATTATAATTTCTTTAAAATTTATTTGAATGTTGGTTGAAAGTAAATTTTGCTTTTTTTTTTCTTCTACAGGGAATCCAGTTAAAATATTTAAAATATATCAATTTGAAATGGTGTGAGTCCATTACAGAATTACCTGAGTTGTGTGCCCCAAGCTTAGAAGAAATGGATCTTTCCTATTGTCAAAATTTAGCTAAGGTTCATGAGTCTGTTGGGTTTCTTGATAAGCTTCAGATATGGAAACTCCGGGGTTGTGGAAAACTTCAAATTCTTCCAAACAACCTTAGGTTAAAATCTCTTAAGGAGTTTGTTCTTATGGACTGCTTAGGACTTGAGAAGTTTCCTAATATTGATCCAGAAATGAAATGTTTAAGGGAATTAAATTTACGTGGGAGTGGTATACGAGAGTTGCCTTCATCAATCAAGTATCTCACTCGGCTTTCTAGCTTAAACTTAAAGGACTGCGAAAACCTTAGGTATCTTCCAGATGACATCTATAAGTTGCAACTTCTTTTTGGACTATTTATTTCCACTGCCAAATTGAGACAGACATGCGATTATTTGGATGGCCTATCCAGTTATGGGTTTTTGATGTTATATTCCGTGAGTTTCAGGAGCAATAAAAATATAATTGAATTAGATTTTTTGATGAAACCTGAGTACTTCCCGGTATTGAAAGATCTAGATCTATGTGCAACTAATATTGTTAGCATCCCCGAAAGCCTTTGCAGATTTACTACATTAGTGTCACTTGATATAGGACATTGCAAGCAGCTTCAGGAAATTCCAAGGCTTCCACAATCTGTACAATTGGTGAGCGTAGCAAATAGCTGTTCGTTGAATCCACAATCATCAAGCAGATTATTGAATCAGGTTTCTCTCTCTTCTGTTAAGTTATAAAGAAACAATTTTTGTTAATTTCTTTCCTAATTCAATTTGTTGAATTTTCTAATTGACTTCAGATTGGAGAATTTTTAGGGATTTTTCCAAATAAAGGTTGCAATGGAACAAGAAGCAGGATATCAATGGATCCACAAACATCATCAACCGAAATATTGGATGAGGTTCGTTTCCATCGCTCGCTTTTTCCTGATAGGAGATCTAAACCTGAAGATGATTATTTTATAATTAGACTACCAGGAACTGAGATTCCAAAGTGGTTGAACTTAAACCATGAGAGTGATGGAAATGTCATATCATTTTGGGTTGGTCGCACATTTCCAAATATTTTTGATGTCTGTTTTGCTTTTGGACCGGTGAAATATTCGTGGACATCTTCCTGTTATGTTTACCTTTCCATCAATGGTTGTAAAAAAGAGCACCTTAGTTCAACTCCTACATCTGAATTCTCCGACAATCTGTGGATATTTTCTTTATCTAATAACGAAATGCAGAACCGATTGAATAAGTCAAACCCATCTGAACAAAATTACTTTGAGGTAACATGTAAAACGGAGGATTGGGTTAAAAACCCTCCAAGAAGGTGGGGGGTCCGTGTAGAGTGCATCTGTTGTTCCCAAAAATCTGATGTTTTTCAGTTGCCGAGTCCAAGTGCTACGCATTGCTGTGGGTCTTCCTCAGTCCCTCTTTTACCCACTTCTAGTTGTGGCACTGATATGGATCAACGGGCTTCAATAATGGAGGAGATTCTAGACATCGGTCAAGAAGAAACCATCGACCACCCTATGCCAGACGTCCCTAAAAACACTACCTGTCCCACTTCTGATGGCTTCGAATCCGATATCGTCTCTGGAAACGGAGCTCTCGTCCAACCCGAATTCCAACTGCAACGCTCAAGTTCAGGTACCTTCTTTTTATTATTATTTTTTATTCACTCTCTGTTTGGAAAACCAAAGAAAATGAAAAAAACCAAGTTTTCTGTTTTCTGTTTTGTTTTGTTTTTTGTTTTGGAAACTCAAGGGCTCTAATAAGGGAATTGGAAGAGATAAATCCCGGGTCTTTCGACAATGGAGAAGAAGATTCAGTGCTTTCAAAGACCCACACTTTTGTCAATGATTGTTCCAACTCCAAGTTGTGTCCACCATCAAAGTAGACAAGAAAATCTTGATTGAGTTCGGTGCCAAGGTATGCCTCCTTCTTTAGTTGCATTTTTGGATTCACATCTTTGGGTGCTTCTCTTTCTATATCTCTTAATTAAAGGCTCAATTATAGGATTGTGGCTCAAGTATTTATCGCAAACACTTGAATCAGTAATGATGACAGAGCCACAACTTCAGCATTGTTGGGTTGATATTTGTAGCAGTTGATGAAACAATTCCTCATACATAGGAGTTTCGTGCCCAAAAATGATCACTCTGTTCCCTAGGATCCTCTGTTCTGATATTTTGATGACTTCGTTCTAGATGGAACTGGGTACAGATGAAAGTCTTTTCTTTGGTAGTTGATGTCCTTATTTTGTAGACATTAGAATGAATCTCTGTATCTGCAGCTATGAGCAAGTCTCCTATTAAAAAGTAAGCATTGTATAGTTATGCTTGTATGTCCTGTACAAAAAATATACACGGCTTTAACATTCTTATAAATAAAAATACTGTGGAGAAGAGGTCTCTTATTACCAATGAGCTATAGTTCAATTGGTACTTCCTCCTCCAATAATAATGGAATGGAGGGTGATGTCATGGTTTCAATAGGAGAAAAGGACGAACCTGAACTGCAGCTCCAAGAGCAACAACTTCATTAGGATTTACCATCACAATGGGATTTTTCCAGTCATCTTCCTCACCAGTTCCTGAGCAGCTGGGATGCAAGTTGAACCACCAATGAGGATTACTTCATCTATATCTTTGAAGGAAAGCTTTGCATCACTCAAGGCAGTTTCAACCTGTCCTCGAAAGACAAACAAGCTCTATGTCTCACAGAGAGTGCTGAGAAAGTGAAAATGGAGTTGTCATCTCTGACTCAGACCAGTATTAGGTATGTGGCTATTTCTATTACTTCTTTCTATAAGTGATCTCTCTTTTTCATATTTACTGAGAATATATTTTTGTTTTTCCAGTTTACCTTTCATTACCGTCGATGCAAATGGCCCAAAACACATTGACACCACTCTAACAAGGGTCAAGTTTGAAGAATTGTGTTGAAATTTGTTAGACAGGTGTGCCTTTTGACAAATGCTAGTCTGTAGTTCCCCTCTATGCATGTTCAGAAATAGAATAACTACAAAGTATCAGTCTACTAATAGTTAAAAGATTATTAAAATAAACAATTTAAGCTTTTGCAATAAATGATAGATTACCACGATATCATTATAAGTGATCCAAGTTCTCTAGTATTGTAATAGTTGATTAAGTCCACCGTTATTAATCAGCACATGTCATGGTATGGTACAGGTTATCCTAAGTTGCTCTCTCCAATTAGTGACACTAATTGTTGATATATTATTAAAATTTTCAGTTTAAACTTTTGCAAAAAGTGATAATTTAGCATGATATCTAAACAGTGATCCAAATTCAGATTTTGTTTCTATTCTATCTCCCATCAACTTTAACTAATAATTAAATGATTAAATTGACTCTACTTTATCATAACATCAGTACACGTTATGGTATCAAACTGGCAATCCTAAGTTCCTATTTCCAATTAGTCTACTAATTAATAAAATTCACAGTTTAAGCTCTTATGACTAGTAATCCAACTCCAAATTCAGTGTCTAATCTACAAACAGTTGAGTGATTAAATATAAGAACATATTTAATAGAACATTGGAACCTTTTCAGTGAAAAGAAAGTGTGGTTAGGATTCACCACACCTGCTTGTCTCTTAGAAAATTTATCACCTTCCATTGCTGCCACTGCACTGTTATGCTTGTATATCCTGTAAAAACAATATACACGGCTTTAACTTTCTTATAAATAAAAATACTGTGGAGAAGAGGTCACTTATGACCTATGAGCTATAGCTCAATTGGTACTTCCTCCTCCAATAATAATGGAATGAAGGGTGAGGTCATGGCTAAACTCAATAGGTTCGTACTTACCAATAAAAAAAAAAGAGAAATGCTACGTTCACAACATTTTTACAACAAATCATAGGTGGTAAGTTGTTATTGGACTATGATTTCACAACAACACTTCTCTAAAAAAAAGGTTTCTTGTTGCATTTATTTTTCCTTTCCCTTTTTGTTAATATTGTACCTGTTGTAACCAATGATTAAGTTAAAATATGCCGTACATACTTAGCAAACAGACAATATCAAGTAATACTTTGCAAAAAGAAAATCTCATGTATATATAATGTTAATTTTGCATGTAAATGCTCCCTCCTAGTTCAAAATACTCATACATTTACCTGATCAATTCAAGCAATTCCATATTATTTGTACTATGATTTTTCAGTTAAATTTCCTTTCAATTTTTATTTTATGCCATTCACAATACACATGTTTAAATGTCAAAAATTCTTAATCGGAATTACTAGGGCACAGTGGTGCAGCTGCACAATTTAGGCACTAGTTTCTAGTTGGAAGATGCAAGAATTGTGGTTTCACTCTCAAGTTTGATTGTGCCTTGAATCCGCACAATCATTCCTAGAATGTTCACTGTAGGAATTTTCACCATGTATTGCAGCCCATGATGGATCTATGCAGGCATTGTTCAATGTGATACAGAGCTTCTTAATGATTTTGCATGTTCCGCTGTTCTTAACCTCTTGCAGAATCATGTAAAACCTTATATCTGAATTATTATTTTGTTTTAAAAATAATATTCTTTGTAGATAGTTTTTGTTTTATTTTTTATTTTTTTATTTTAAGTTTTGAGCTTGTTCTATACAATTTACAAAAAAATTGCATCAGGTGTTATAACAATTATTTTCATAAGCTAGGAAGCATAGACACGACACATGTACGACATGGCAACATGAACAATTTCTTAAAAATTATAATATGAAATAGCTATGTAGGGTCACAATTTGTAGCCCAAACCCAGATGAATTGAGTTATAAGCCCAATGAGCCTAATACAATAAATTTGTAGAGAGTAGGCGAAAGAACTAGGCCTTTGGCGGATTGATTAATGGTTAGCTCGGATTCCAAGTGTAACCGAGCGGGAAAATGTACGTAATTATGGGTGGAATGTACGTCCGAGGAGATAGTTTAATAATCAAATTGTTATTTTTAAAAGATAGTTCAACACTGTGCTACAGTAGTTCTCTTTCTATTTTTCTTTACTGTTTTTCCGATCCTCCCCTTATAGAGGGTCTTTCACATTATATAGAGTTTTCCAAGTCATCTCCATCGTACAGTTGTTCATCATCTAACTTTGCACTGAAGTATGTGTCTTATCAAGCATCTTTTCTGGCTCTCTGTGAACAGTAGTGGTTGAGAATACTGTTCAGAGGTCTTCTCCAAATTAATGCGGTCAGGAAAGTTGTTGCAGTGCATTTAATGTGGTGGTGGCAGCTTTTCTCTAAGATATTTCTGTATCCTTATCTTCTCCGTACGTGCCTAAAGTCTATCCTCATTGTTAGAGTCTCTTGGAAGATTATCCAAGTCACCTGGATGCCTGCTCAATTGATATTCGTTCGGTCCGAGGAGGGTGTCCTCCTTGGACCTCGGCCCTCCACTCTTTCCAGACGCGATTATCTATTCTAGGGCCTCCCTAGTCATTTGCTCCTCCTTGGACGCATCCTCATTAGTAAATAGGGCTTAAGGCCCAATATAAAAATTTAAGCTTTTGCCCCCACAATAGCCCCTCAAAATTTTAATTTTTCTCTTTCACCCGAGGAGAAAAAATAGAATTTTGACTTGCCAATGTAACCGTGGTTAAAACTGTAAAGACATTCAAATTTACGCACGTAGGGGCGTTATTTTAGTCATTTCGTCATTGCTTCTGACGCTTCGGAATTCACGAAACGTCATTAAGTATTTTGGGCGGTGTTATGTCTCTGACATCCAACGGAGGGATTTTGATCCAACGGACTGTATTTCCCTTCAAGATTTGGGCAGGATAAAATCCCCCTCGTTTTCAATCCCTTATATAAAGGCTCATAAGAGTATTATTTTCTCTTTTCTTCATCACAGTTCAGAATCTTCAAAGCATTAAAATATTCGAACTCACACCAAACATCAAATCATCCATCATACTTTCAAAAAATTTTCAAAGATCCTTTCAAGAATTTCGAAGATCAGTTCTTGCTTTAGTTCACATAAGTTTTAACTTCGAATTTTTCTTTATTTCCTTGGACAACCTCCTCGGCCCACCATTCTTCATTACCCCGTTGTCACCCCAAGTATTTTTTCTTTTCTACTTATTCGAAATGGGTAGGTTTGAATGTTTAGTGAAGAGTCCTGCTTTGATAGAAATATTCAAAGAAAAATATCACGTACCCCAGGAGGTATCATTACGATACTGTTCTCCGGAGGGATTAGCATTTGATCGAGAGGTAGGAGAAGTCATAATCCCAATGATAGCCTTCATAGAGGGAGGAATGACTATCCCCATGGGTAGGATTACAAGAGACTACTTATGTAACCATAGGCTTTGCCCCCAACAGTGCGCACCTAACTTTTTTAGGATTCTAGGAGCAGTTGACGCTCTGGACTGACACTTAGGATTGGGGCTACCTGGCACGATGTAATGCACCTATACGAAGGCTACCAACAAAAAAGGGTGGGATTTTACCTTAAATCCCGGTCTGACGCTGTCAAGCTCATCTCGTGTCTTCCCAAGTCTAACAAAAGGATGAAGGATGACTACCTCATTGTATCAAGACCTTGGCATGACGGTCTTCCTTGCCCAACCCAACTAGGAGAGCCAGGTGGGGTACTTTAGATTTAGGTTTTGTAACATTAGATTTAAGTTATTTGTCATCGGCCTTGCTTTGCTATATCAAAAAGATTTTCTTTTTTCTTCTTTCATCTTTTTATATTGAACTCCAACTTTCTAACTGTTTAGTTCTTTTGTTTAACAGATAAAACACAAGTAAATCCTCGGATTAGTTTAATCAACGTACCCGTGCTCAATTACTTATTGAGGTCTCAAATTTTTGTGAACGACGACGGACAACTTCAAGCCGTTCATCTAATTTTAGACTACGAACCTATCTCGAGAACTTTTCTAGACGTCGGCAATGCTATCAGGGCAAACGACTATCGTTTGGCTCGTATAGACGTGTCTCGGCCCAATTTTTTAGCCCCACACGATCTTCCACTAGTTGATCATCCAATCCCGTAGGGCATTCCCTTGGCCACCCAGCCACTTCAGCAAGTGCCTCTTGGATAAGCTGTAGCCGAGGAAGGAACTGCATCTTCCTCTTCACTTGAGGAAGAAATTGACAAGTTTTGATTTGAGGAGGAAGAAACGCAAGTAGAAGCCATCGTTATATCAGAGGCCGAGGAAGAAACAGACGAGTACTCGTGTGTTCAAACTCCTGCCCCTATAGTAACCTACATGGAGGACTCCTCAGATAACGACGAAGAAGAGATGGCTCCAAAACCTACCCCAAGTTTGAGGGAGCTCATGAAGGGGAGGAACAAGGTGTCTTCCCCCCAAGAGGCCAACAAGTCAAAGCCCCAGTGAACCCTCCTCCTCCCCCTCCTCAGCTTCCTGCTGATCTTGGGCTAAAGCCCAATCTTGAGCTAAGGAGGAAGAGACACCAAAAGGTTCCTGAGGAGGGCGAGATAGGCCCTCCAAAAGGAAATAAACAACAGAGGCAGTCCCAAGACTAAAGAAGTAGGAGGTCCAACTCAGTTGACAGCCGAAAAGAGCTTCTTGTGGCTCAAATGCACCGTCCATCACACATATGGTCTCCTAAGTTGGAGGTGGACGGTGTTCCCATTATCTGGGACTCCTCCATTAGGCATTACCATGGGGGGCATGCAGGTCATGTCACCGAGGCCTTGGAGTAGCCCCTCCTCCTTCTAAAAGACATGGAGGCCTACAGGAACTTTAGTCAATAGGAGCTCTTTCTATCCCTTAAGAGGGATCTGGCCATGGTAAGTGGTTTGACTTGTTGCCCTGTCTAGATACTTGGTTATTTTCATGAGATTTTGCTATGTTTTATACTAAAGGTAAAATTTTTATTTTGTCACGCAGATTACACAACAGGTTTATGTGGCCGAGGACTGGGTTAAGAGTGCCCGTAGTGAGGCCAAGGCGGCCTTCGATGCTCGATCCGAGGTCGAGGTAGAGCTAGGCGCCCTAAAAGAAAATCACTCTAAACTGGTTGAGCAAATAAAAGAGGCAGTTAGGGCGAGAGATAACACTGAAGCAGACTTGAAGACTATTGAGAAGCAGTTTGAAGATATCCGTAAACAGTTGCACTACAATGAAATAAACCTGGCAACAGAAAAGCAACTGGTAACAGAACTTCGTGAAGAGCTTTGGAAAGCCAAAGGGGCTGCCCAACTGGTTAAGGAGGCAGCCAAGGCCGAGAAGCAGGCTGCTTACATGCTTGGGGTGGAGGACACTCAAGCCAGACTTATAGAGGAATTTTCCGCTGTATGCAGGGACTACTGTGACAATTCTTGGGGTAAAGCCCTTGATGTTGCTCGGGTCCCTACAGACTCTGATTTGAGGCGACCTGAGAGCATTTACTACGATCCAGAAATTCGCGAGCTCTCAGGTCCTGACTCCTCTCATCCTGAACAAGCCACTCAAGTATCTACGCAGACAAAGGCGGACCAAGTCCCTCCTGCTCCCTTGGAAGTTCCAAAAGACTCCAACCAAGATGCTGGCAAAGGAAAGGAGATTGAAACTTTCAAGGGCAAGGATAAAGGTCAGGATAAGAAGAAAAATTCTTCTAATCCCATAGAGGAAGCCTCAGATACTGCTATCTCTCAGCCTGGCTAAATTGCTGACCCAGGGGTCCCCAAGACGAAAGCTTAGGCTAGGGGGTTTTAACTATTTTTGTATATTTTTTGTTGTTTTGTTTGTTGTTTCTTTTTAAAGAAATGTACCTCACCTTTTTGATTATCAATGAAGACATCTTTCTTTTGTTTCATACGTCATGATATGTGCTATAAGATTCATTGTCAAAGTATGGCGACCTTCTGCCATTTTAACTTGAATAAAATATACTATTATATCTTATAAATAGGCCATACTACTAAACTTAAATTCAATCAATAGCCCTAGGCATTCAAGCGCAACTTAAAAGTTATATAAACATCTATAAGCATGATATTGTGATACTAACCCATTCAAATCATTCAGTCTAAGGATTTCAAGCATGATTGAATCTCAAGTTTAAACATTTACGAGAACCTCGAATGAGTGTTAACTAACCCAAATTATCTGGTCCGAGGACTTCAAGCATGATTGGATTTAAGTTTAAACACTTAAGAGAACTTCGAATGAGTGTTAACTAACCCAAATCATCTGGTTCGAGGACTTCAGGCATGATTGGGTTTAAGTTTAAACACTTAAGAGAACTTCAAATGAGTATTAACTAATCCAAATCATCTGGTCCAAGAACTTCAGGCATGATTGAGTTTAAGTTTAGACACTTAAGAGAACTTCGAATGAGTGTTAACTAACCCAAATCATCTGGTCCGAGAACTTCAGACATGATTGGGTTTAAGTTTAAACACTTAAGAGAACTTCGAATGAGTGTTAACTAACCCAAATCATCTGGTCCGAGAACTTCAGGCATGATTGGGTTTAAGTTTAAACACTTAAGAAAACTTCGAATGAGTGTTAACTAACCCAAATCATCTGGCCGGAGGACTTCAGGCATGATTGGGTTTAAGTTTAAACACTTAAGAGAACTGCGAATGAGTGTTAACTAACCCAAATCATCTGGTTCGAGGGCTTCAGGCATGATTGGGTTTAAGTTTAAACACTTAAGAGAACTGCGAATGAGTGCTAACTAACCCAAATCATCTGGTCCGAGGACTTCAGGCATGATTGGATTTAAGTTTAAACACTTAAGAGAACTTCGAATGAGTGCTAACTAACCCAAATCATCTGGTCCGAGGACTTCAGGCATGATTGGATTTAAGTTTAAACACTTAAGAGAACTTCGAATGAGTGCTAACTAACCCAAATCATCTGGTCCAAGGACTTCAGGCATGATTGGATTTAAGTTTAAACACTTAAGAGAACTTCGAATGAGTGTTAACTAACCCAAATCATCTGGTCCGAAGACTTCAGGCATGATTGAGTTTAAGTTTAAACACTTAAGAGAACTAAAAGGTAAAAAATATAAACACTTTATATAAAGAACGAATAAATTGATCATGAAAATATTTATTAATAGTAATACCTCTTTAGGTTGTTTACATTCCAAGGACGTGGTATTACATGTTTGTCTAGATCTTCTAGAAAATATGCTCCAATGCCAGCTTCTGAGGTGATACGGTAGGGCCCTTCCCAATTTGGTCCTAACTTTCCCTAAGCTGGATTTTTTGCAACGCCCACAACTTTACGTAACACCAGATCACTAGGAGTTAAATGTCTCAATTTTACATTGGCATCATAACCTTACTTCAGTTTTTACTGGTAGTAGGCCAATTGAACCATCGCATTTTCCCTCTTCTCTTCAATCAAGTCCAAACTCTTTGTCAGTTGCACATCATTGTCCCTCAGATTGAATGAACTGGTTCTCGACGTTGGGAAACCAGTTTCCAAAGGGATGACAGCCTCAACTCCATAAGTCATCGAAAATGGGGGCTCTCCAGTAGACCTACAAGGTGTGGTTCTATACGTCTAGAGCACATGTGGTAACTCTTCCACCCATTTGCCTTTTGCATCATCTAGCATTTTCTTCAGCCCATTTACTATGACTTTATTTACAGCTTCTACTTGTCCGTTCCCTTGGGGATAAGCAGGAGTAGAATACCTGTTTGTAATCTCCAACTCGCCACAATATCTTCTAAACATTTTGCTGTCGAACTGAAGGCCGTTGTCCGAGATGAGCACATGAGAAACTCCGAATTGAGTGACAATATTTTTCCAAACAAATCTTTTCGCATCCACGTCCCTAATGTTAGCTAGGGGCTCCGCTTGTAAAATAATCTGTGCTGACCAGGAGATATTTCTTGTTTCCCACTATTTTGGGGAATGGTCTCACAATATCTAAGCCCCATTGAGTAAATGGCCATGGGCTAGATAGCAGATTAAGGATTCCCCCTGGTTGGTGTATGCTCGGCGCAAACCGTTGGCATTGATCACACTTTCTAACATATTCCAGAGTCTCTCTCTGCATATTTGGCCACCAATAGCCTTGGGTAATAGTTCTATGTGCTAAGGACCTACCACCAGTATGGCTTCCACAGATTCCTTCATACAACGCTTCTAGAAGAGATTCGGTCAACTCAGGATGAACGCATAACAAATAAGGTTCTGAAAATGAACGTTTATATAGCTTCTGGTTCTCGGATAACTAGTACCTAGTGGCCTTCCTTCGTACCTTGTCAGCTTCTATTCTTTCTTCAGGCAGAATATCCTCTTTCAAGAATTGTATTATGGAGTCCATCCAACTCGGCCCTGCTCTAATCTAATGGATTTGAGCTGTCTCTCTTCTTGTCTCTGTGGGTTTGTACAAGTCCTCAAAAAGAATAACTCGAGGCAAATCTTGTGCCGAGGAAGTTGCAAGCATAGCTAAAGAGTTAACATATGCATTACCATTTCTGGGGATATGTAGCAAGTCAAAAGAATCAAACTTTGACTGTAGACATTTAACTTGACTCAGGTACACTTGCATTCTTTCATCTTTTGCCTCGAATTCCCCTTTTACTTGACCGACGACGAGCCTTGAGTCCGAGAAGAGTTTTACTGATTTTCCCCCTATTCTTTGAACCATGGCTATTCCTATTAACAAAGCTTCATACTCGGCCTCATTGTTCATAGCCGAAAAATCCAATCTCAAAAATTTTTCAATGATAACCTTCTCAGGGGATATCAGTACTAGCCCAATCCCTGAGCCTTTCTGATTCGATACCTCATCTACATATACTTCCCAAGTCGGAAGGAAATATTGGGAGATCGTGCCAACCAATTTTTCATCCATGTTTCCTGCCGATTCTAACTCTTCTATTTGGGGTTCAGTGAATTCAGCCACCAAATCTGTGAGAACTTGTCCTTTTATGGAGGTACGAGACATGTATTTGATGTCAAAAACTCTTGGAATTGTACCCCACTTGGCTACCTTTCCTGTGTAATCGGCACTTCGGAGTATGGTTTTAAGCGAAAGCTAGGTAAGAACGACAACTGTATGTGCCTGGAAGTAATGGGGCAGCTTACGTGTGCCAAGCACTATTGCCAGGATAGCTTTCTCCAATGGTAGATAACGCACTTCAGCTTCATGCAGTGACTTATTCACATAATAAACTGGCCGTTGTACTCCACAATCAACTCGTATCAGTACCAAGCTTACAGCATAAGGGGCCACAGTAATGTAAGCAAAAAGGACTTCATCTAGCTTAGGACTAGACATAATCGGTGGCCGAGCTAGATAATCTTTGAGTTGTTGGAAAGTTGTGGCACATTCTTCAGTCACTCAAAACCTTTCCATTTGTTGATCAACAGGAAGAAGGGTCTGTACCTGTCTGCTGATCGAGATATGAATCTGTTCAAAGCGATGGCCATCTCGGTTAGTTTCTGCACTTCCTTGGGATTCTAAGGAGATCGCAAGTTGTTAATAGCTTTAATCTGATCAGGGTTGACTTCAATCCCTCTGTGAGTGACCATGTAACCCAAGAATTTGCCTGACCCCACGCCGAATGAGCACTTGGAAGCATTTAAGCGCAATTTGTACTTTCTAAGGATTTCAAAGGTAGCTCGAAGTTCCCCCAAATGCTCCGAAACCATCTTACTTTTCACCACCATATCATCTATGTAAATCTCAATGTTTTTTCCCAATTGCGACTCGAACATCCTCGTCATCATTCTCTGATATGTGGATCCTACATTCTTCAAACTGAATGGCATCACTTTTTAATGGTAGTTCCCGATAGAGGTAACAAAAGCAGTCTTCTCCTGATCGTCCAAGGCCAAAGGTATCTGATGATAACCTTGGAAGGCATCCAAGAAGCTCATCCAAGGATGGCTGACAATGGCATCTATCAGCTGGTCTATCTTGGGCATAGGAAATGGATCCTTGGGGCAAGCTTTATTTAAGTCCATGAAATCTACGCACACTCGCCACTTCCCACTCTTTTTCTTTACCACTACAATATTTGCTAATCATTCAGGATAGAAAACTTCTTTGATAGCTCCAGCTTGCTTAAGTCTAGTCACTTCCTCTCGGATTGCTTCGGCATGTTCTTTGGATGGGCGCCGAGGGGGCTGCTTCTTGGGTGCGATTAACGGATTAACCTTCAAATGATGACAGATGAATTCTGGATCTACTCTTGGGGCTTCGTAGGCATTCCAGGCAAAGACATCAATGTTCTGTTTAAGGAACTCTATCAACTATTCTCTCTCTTGATGAAGCAGCTGGGATCCAATTTGAAAAAACTTTTTCAGGTTGTCCCCTATAACAACCTTTATTAGATCTTTTCACTTCGCATCCTCGGCTGGCTTATCGATGGATAACGCCGGGGATTTTAACTGCTATAAGCCCTTTTCACCATGAGCCGAGGACTCAACTTCGGGTTTATGCTGGATGGCAGCCACCATACACTGCCTTGCTAAAGCTTGATCTCCTAGTATTTCCTTAATTTGACCCTCGAACGGATATTTAACCTTCTGGTGCAGAGTGGAAGAAACTGCTCCCAAAGTATGAAGCCAAGGTCTGGCAACAATTGCTGTATAGGGAGAGTATGCATCGACAACGATAAAATCAACCTCCTCCACCTCCGAACCAGTTTGCACAGGTAATCTGACTTGACCTTTCAGAATAATAATCTTCCCCTCAAAGCTCACTAAGGGAGAACTATAGGGCATTAGATCCTCAGCTTTTAAGTTCAGCCCCTTGTAAAGGTTGGGGTACATTATCTCAGCAGCACTACTTTGATCCACCATTACCCTCTTCACGTCGTAGCCCCCAATTCGGAGGGTGATCACTAAGGCATCGTCGTAGGGTTGAATAGTTCCAATCTTATCTTCATCCAAGAAGCCCATGACCAACGGCCGTTCCACTCTAGCTCTCTTCGGCTCTTGATTAGTGTCTCCTGAAGATAGGCAAGCTACAGACATTACCCTAGACGGATATGATCTTGTTCTGCCCGGTACAGTGAAGATAACATTGATAGTTCCCAAGGGGGGTCTTGAAGGAATATCTCTTTGAGATCCAGAGTTGGCTTGGCCCCCCAGACCATTAGAATGATGCAGCAGCTGTTTCAATTTTCCCTCTAGAATGAGTTGGTCCAAATGATCCCACAAGCTCCTACAATCTTCTGTGGTATGCCCATGGTCCTGATGATATTGGCAATAGAGGTTACGGTTTCGCTTTTCTGGATTTCCCACCATCTTATTGGGTCGTCTGAAGAAGGGTTCATTCTTGATTTTTTCTAATACTTGATGCACCGACTCTCGGAAGACTGCATCGACAACCTGAGTGTTGTTTGACCCTGATTGATCTGTATAATCCCTTCTCGGCCGGTTGTTGTTGTATCGGTCCGACCTGAAATCCCTCATTTCCTGAGGGATAACCTTAGCTTTCCTTTTTCCTTGTTGTTGATTGGCTTCAATCCTCTTGTATTTATTAACTCGGTTTATTAGCTGGCACAAACTAGTGACAGGCTTACCTGTCAGAGATTTCCTTAAACCATGCTTAGATGAAAGTTTTAATAGCAACTTCATCAAAATCGCCATCAATTTCATTAAACATCTCCCAATACCTTTCAGCATACGCCTTCACGGACTCTCTTTCCCTCATTGACATGGACAATAAAGAGTCCAAAGGTTGAGGAAACCTACTGCATGTAATGAATCGGGAACAGAATGATTGGGTGAGTTTCTTGAAAGAACTGATAGAATTGGTCTTTAGCCCGTCAAACCATCTCATCGGCATCGATCCCAAACTAGATGGAAATACTCTACACAGCAAGGCCTCGTCCTGAGAATGGACAGCCATCTTCTGTTTGAACTGGCTTACGTGCTTTACGGGGTCCGTTCGACCATTATACATGGCAAACGTCGACTGATGGAAATGCCTGGGAAGTTTGGCCTTTTCTATTCCCTGTATGAAGGGTGATTTAGAAATTTGGCTCAAAACTTTCTTCATAACATCAGTTCTTACTCTCCTGTGAGATGGACTCTTGTGTTTCCTTTTGTGAAGATGCTTCTCCTCATAGGAAAAAGACTCACTAGGTGGAGTTCTTGATCGTTGTTTGCAGATAGTATCTTCTTTGTCATTAGAAGAAACATCAGAGCTGGGAGGGGATTGCTTCCGTTGTGCTCGACGAAGTTGCCTCTTTAACTCGTCAATCTCTCGTTGCATAGCTTTTTCATCACCTTGCTCATGCACTGCACGACCTTTTCTCCGAAAACCGCTTCCACCTGTGTGGAGCGTTTGTAAGCTGCCTTCCTGGTAGTTATTCAGATCCTTTTCACGCTCAAGATCGTGGAGTTCATCTTGTTGACGAACGTTGGCCGATTCTGCATGGTACGGACTAGTTTGGTGTGGTCCTGATCCCGCCATGACCATTATACTCCACTGAAGCACTAGCTCTCCCCATAGACGGCGCTAATTGTAGGGTCACAATTTGTAGCCCAAACCCAGATGAATTGGGTTATAAGCCCAATGAGCCCAATACAATAAATATGTAGAGAGTGAGTGAAAGAACTAGGCTTTTGGTGGATTGATTAACGGTTAGCTTGAATTCCAAGTGTAACGAGCAGGAAAATGTACGTAATTATGGGTGGAATGTACGTCCGAGGGGATAGTTTAATAATCAAATTGTTATTTCTAAAAGATAGTTCAACACTGTGCTACAGTAGTTCTCTTTCTATTTTTCTTTACCGTTTTTCCGATCCTCTCCTTATGGAGGGTCTTTCACATTATATAGAGTTTTTCAAGTCATCTCCACCGTACAGTTGTTCATCATCCAACCCTGCACTCAAGTATGTGTCTTATCAAGCATCTTCTCTGACTCTCTGTGAACGGTAGTGGTTGAGAACACTGTTCAGAGGTCTTCTCCACATTAATGCGGCTAGGAAAGTTGCTGCAGTGCATTTAATGCAATGGTGGCAGCTTTTCTCTAAGATATTTTTGTATCCTTATCTTCTCCGTACGTGCCTGAAGTCTATCCTTATTGTTGGAATCTCTTGGAAGATTATCCAAGTCACCCGGATGCCTGTTCGACTGATATTCGTCCGGTCCGAGGAGGGTGTCCTTCTCGGATCTCGGCCCTCCACTTTTTCCAGACGCGATTATCTATTCTGGGGCCTCCCCAGTTATTTGCTCCTCCTCGGACGCATCCCCATTAGTAAATAGGGCTTAAGGCCCAATATAAAAATTCAAACTTTTGCCCTCACAAGCTGGTACGACACTGGTATGACATGGGCATGACATGGATACAACACGGGTATGGCATCCTAAATGAAATGTCCATGCTTCCTATAAGTAAAGTCCAATCTTCACCCTACTTCTACATTTAAATGAGCATAAAATACAATATATCTCTTGTAACTGATGTGATAAGAAAAAAGGCTATTATCTGTAACATGAAAATAAATATTCCTTGACTTTGATAAGGTACAAATTTATTAGGTAAAAACTGGGAATGTTGACCCTTATCATGGCATGGAGTATATGTTTTCTTAGTTTTTGAAATTACTTTTCCTACATCCAGGCTAGGGCCAGGGCTGCTGATAGCGCAGTGAGGTAGTTGCTTTAAAAAATGATGCAATGTGCAAGCAATGCATATCTTGACATCTAAGAAAGGTATAATTTGATTTGCTGTTGGAATTTGTCATTAAATTTTCGCATCATCGGTCATCCCTGATTATGTGTTTGACAGCCACTATTTTAATAATGTAATGGACTTAATTATTAGTTTAATTGGCCACAAACACACACATAGATAACTTGTTAATGTAATTACTTACAAGTGTTAGACCACAGAAACAGATTAATGTTATTGTCTTATTTTCCCATGATCTGCCCAATTTAGTTCGTGTCAACAGTGTCATATTCATGGCCCTTGTTCTTGTTCTTGTTCATGCTGCATAAATTCAAAGTTGAAAAATAAGGTTTGGAGTTATTAGATTAAAAAAACAAATAATGTGGTTTCTGCATATTGATTAAGTTGGTTTAATTCTATTTTTTTCTGCATTATAATTTTATGATTTTGTCTATAATTCTTTTCTTTCTCAAACGGAAATCAAACTAAATTTCGGGTGGTTCTATGAAGGAGCGATTAACGATCCTTAAGTTGGATTTTTCATTGCAGAGAACAAATCTTTTCAAAAGGTATGTTTCCATTAACAATAATTATGATTTTATCAAATCCCTTTTTAGATGCTTACAATTTATTAATCTTTTATTGGAGAGCCTTACTTGGGATTATGATTCTAAGTATTGAAGGCAATGGCACAGGTTTAAGGATGCTACTTCTAGCTTCCTTATAAATATTGAACAAATTTGTGTCAAATTCTGGATGACATGAGACAATGCGGTTACAGTGTCAGGATTGATTATGATTATGCACACACAATATAGACTAATAATTATAATTAAATAATAATAACAAAAAAGAACCATGCGGTCTTCTAGTATTCTGTCTTTGATTGGATTCTTGTAATTGGCCCTGTATCAGAATATTAAAATTAATAAGCTTTGGCTTGAGCCGTTGTTTTTGAGTATGTAAAAGTTGCTAATGACTTCATGAGCAGTGAGCTCTTAATCATTTCTGACCTGATAAAAGTATCTTATCATGCTAGTGAAGACATCTGGTTAGGAAAGAGGGTTGGATCTTAATCTTTTTTTTCAAAGAGGGGGGGGGGGGGGGGGGTGGAGTGAAGAAGATCATAATTCTATATGAAATTAATTAAGGTTTCTATGCTATTTTTATGTGCGAAATTTGTCACAAAATTTCAAAAATGCTGAGTGCACCAACACTTTAATATATTAATGAATATTCTCATGTTCTTGAACATAATTGGCACATGGTGCATAACAGACTAGACGGGAAAAGGCATAGATGAGATATGGCCTTCATTTAAAAATAGGTTCTTTTTTCTCTAGCAAAAAGGAATTATGTTAGATTGAATGTACAATTTCTAAGAAAAAGTTGTATATGCATGATTCTTTTAGAGAAATAAAGTTGTGTATTGCCAAATATTGCAGTGTTTGCTCATCTGTTGAGAGTGACTAGCCTTTGATGTATATGTAATGATATTTTTTTTCTGAAACAGATTATCTAGCACCGTTGTTTCCCCCTTGTTAAGTGTCTCGGTGAACATTTGCTTCTTTAGCTTGTTTGAAGGTTGGTACTTCTTTTTTATCAGCAACACTTGACTGCCTGAGTGCTGGTCTAGTTAATTAATTTGGATTGACAGGTAGGATGATTAATGAATATTATTCCTTTATAACTCCTAAATCAGCATGAGTCTCATAAAACTTGCCACCATCAGGCTCCCTCTTTGGTACACATTCCATGAAGAGCACACATCAAAGTTAAAGAGTTGCAGAGGTAAAAGAAATCATATTGTACATTTTCTTAGTATTCAAGTTATTTAATGAACTTATGTTGTTCATGATATAGAACTAATGATATTTGTGACTTTAAACGTCAATTTATTTTGATTTAGACACAAACTTGGATGTTGGAACCAAAATTTGATATCTTTATTTGAAAATAGAAGTAATCCAATAATCACTAAGCACCTCTAGTGAATAATGCTGTTGAAAAATTACTTATCAAAAATAATAATAATAATAATGCTGTTGAAAAAGAGGAAGACAATTAATATTTTTGCTGATATTAAGAACTTAATTTCCAATTTCATTGGTTGTCTTTGGGGTTTATTCTTAATAGCTAGAATTTTCAAATGCAGAAAGTGGAAAAGCTGAATGCGACGTGCCTAGCTACAATATATAGCAGCAAGTCAGTGGTAAATATATTTTATCATTGTGATTCCCTAGCTTGAAGAAACACATACACATATTTCTTTCTCCATACGTGTGTTCCTGTCTCTCTCATTCACACTTTTTGTAACAAATTCAAGAGGGAACTTTAGAGCTTGGGGTCGACATTGATCAGTAATTCCCAAGTAGAGCCATACTTCTTCATCTTGTACAGTAGATCCTTTTGTGCTGGAAATGACCAATAATTTTCTTTTTATATTGAGGAGTTTGTTCAGATGAAGAAAATGTGAATATGTTCAACACACCATATATGTGATTGTTTAAATATCTGTAAAAACATGAAATACTTATCAGTTTGTATTGATTTTTATCAATTGTGATACCAGGTATTATATTCCTCGATCATGTTATGCATATAAACTAACACATAACAGTTATAACCTCAGAGATTTTGAGTTTCTTTGCTCTCTATTTTTTGGCAGTAATCAACGTAAGTTTTCTATCACTAAGTGAAGATCTAAATGGCTGTTGCTTTAAGATAAATGTGGTAATTATATAACTTCAATCTCTGAGGTTATTCAACTAAAACTAGATAACTTACATAAATTGTTTGTTTATTTTAGATTTGAGTTTCTTTGCTTTTTCTAATAGTTCACATTCTGCACTGAGTCAGGATTTCTACACTTGGAAGTTATGACCCCAATTTGACTTAACGATAATAATTTAACAAAAACCCAAATCCGAAATCTTCCATCTTACGCTTTGGTAATTTTGGTTCAAGTTACATAAAAAAATAAGGTCGTTTATTTCTTTTTGTTCTTCTTTTTCCCTCCCTTTAGCTATTTATATTAGACTAAGGGTTCGTTTGGTAATATTGTTTTAGATTTGAGTTTCTTTGCTTTTCCTTATAGTTCACATTCTGCACTGAGTCAGGATTTCTACACTTGGAAGTTTTGAACCCATTTGACTTAACGATAATATTTTAACAAAAAGCCAAATCTGAAATCTTCCATCTTACACTGTGGTCATTTTGGTTCAGGTTACATAAAAAAAAAAGGTCGTTCATTTCTTTTTGTTCTTCTTTTTCCCTCCCTTTAGGAATTAGGAACTGATGATTGCTATTTATATCAGATTAAGGGTTCGTTTGGTAATATTGTTCTAGTAACATTGTTTAAGTGTTGTGAAAATACGTGTTGTGTTATTTAAATAATGAAAACTATTGTTCAAACAATGTTAATAAACAGACCCTAAGACACCAATCGATTTTTGGTGTAGGTGAAGAATGAACCTCAGATTTCTTATTCAACCATCAGAAACTTTATTCCAGTTAATATAAACTATAGGGTTGTTACCTGATGACACCACGACTCCAATCACAACAATACAAACAGCTAAACAATAAGAACTATATAGGTTGGTAATCTAAGATACTCTATTGAAAATTAGAAATACGAAATGGAAATATAAACAACTATCATCAAGAGCTTAAGAAAAATGGTTACAACATAAAACTAAGAGTCAAATTGGACAACCCATATATCCACAAGTAATATCTATAAATTCAAGCACCCACATACGACAACCTCCACATACAGTTTTTAGAAGAAAAATGAAAACATGAGAGATAGAGAAAGGGAGTACCTTCAACGACTTTCAACTCCAGTAGCTATTCATCAATACCTTAACACTTCCTGGCTTACAAATACTTTTCGTATTCAACTAGAAATCCCATATTAAGATAAAACACAGTCCTCCACTCGTTTGCTTTAGATTTAAAAAGAAATTATTCCATTGCAATGAGCATCATCAATTTTTTCAACAAACTTTAACGCCTTTTATATAACTTAAAAGCCACAAAATTAAAAGAAACGATTAGTTTCCACTAGTCAAATGACTAAACTACAACCTTCAAGCTTTAACTACATCTTTTAACAGTGAACAAAGATAAACCATCTAAACCTAGGAAACAAAGCAAAAACCAAAAATTAAAAAAAAAAAAAAAAAAAAAAAAAAAAAAAAAAAAAAAAAAAAAAAAGAGTAAAACACAGAGTTCTACCACTGCTACTTTTTCCTGAATAAAAAAATATGAACCTTCTTAAGTTTTTGCCCAAAAATCTCTGCTACTTTTATAACTTAATAGATGAGGTTACTAATTCAAGAAAAACATTTGCACTTGCACATCAACACAAGCTCATGCTATGCATGACATTGACAGACCCAACATGTTGCTTTCATGTAATTCAAAAGGAAACCACCACACCTACTATGCATACTACATTAGGAGAGTTGGTCAGAGAGTACAGTGATGGAGTAAAGCTTGGATGGATTTCATGGATCTAAGAGAAGAAAAAAATAATACTAACTTGTTATCAAACAAGAAATAAACATGCAACATCAATCATGGAAAAACTATTAAAAAAAATTAAAAAAAAAAAAATTCAAGAACAAAATTTTCACTTAGGAGTATGTGCTGTTTGCTTCCTCAATCTTCATCGTACTACTTAAAAAAGAAAAAAAAATATTATCGATTGCAATTATATTTCGTATATTTTTAGAAGAACCACATCGGTCATTTAAAAAAACAATTTAAAAAAAAAGTTAGCATTTGCCCCTTCAAAAAACTACTTTGTTAAATTTCGCACACCATTTTGCAATTCTCTCTCTCTCCCATATTCCACAGCAGCCCCACCCCACGAGAAAAACAACCCACCACCAGGCACCACCACTGAAAAACCCACCAGAAATCCACCACAAGCCTTCACAAAACCAAAATCAAATAAATAATCCATTGCAATACATAACTAAAAGCCCCATCACCCAAATTTGAAGAAAAAAAAAATCCGAATTTGAGAGTGAGTGGACGGTGTGGAGGTCTGCGTTGTACCACAATTATCACAAGGGTCAAATTCGAGAAATTATTGTGTACTCCCGGAGTACCATAAATGCGTGCTCCTTCCTCTCACATTAATGGTGGGTCTTACTAATTAAATTCATGGTAGGACCCACCATTCATGTGAGAGGAGGGAGTACATATTTATGGTACTCCGGGAGTACCTAATAATTTTCCGGGTCAATAATGGGTTCCCCATTTAAGGTAAGTTGGTGGTGGATGAATTGGAGATATTTCGTCATTTATGAAGTGGGTCACATTAATGAGATATAAATTAAATAAAATGGATAAGGTTTTTTTTTTTTTTGAGATAAAAGACAGCGAGAAATCAAGTGTCTTAATGGACAGTAATAGGATATATACCCAAAAAAAAAGTTATAAAAAAGATATATATATATATATATATATATTAATAGTTTAAATATATTAATTATATACACATTCAAGGTGGAGTGGGACCAGACCGTTGAGACAAGCAAAATCCATTCATATCTCATTACTTCTTTAGGGCAAGAAAAATGGGTCAAGTGGGATGAAGAATTTTTACTATCCTTACTTTTGTAACACATTTTCATATTTGTAAATAAATTACTCTACTAAAACCCAAGCCACGCTTCACATGATGATTACTTTGAAGTCTAAAGTAACTCAATCCAATGGAAGGTTGTAAACAAATCAAGATGAATTGAATAGTAAAGGTTTAGAATTGTTCATTTATTTTATTTCAAACATGCATGAGTTGAGTTCAAGCTCATCAACATATTATATTAAATATTCAAACTTGGTTTATTTTCTTGTTGAGATTGTTCATGAGCTATTCAATCAATTTATTATTCTTTCAATATAAAGTACATCAAAATATTTTAATCACTTTACAATAATTTAATAAATAACCTATAGTTGAAATAATATTATTTGATTTAATTATATAGAATAATTTTTGTTTATAAAATTATAAAAATTAAATTCACCAACTTTATATTATTAAAATATATATAATTTTTTAGTACCAAATGAATTATATATACCATCAAAAAATAATATTTTGATATATCTTATAAATAAATTTACACAATTCAATATTATACTCATAAATTTGTTTAATTTATGGTGCCGACTTCATAACCCAAGTTACTGCTCAATTTTTGATTTAATCGGGGTATTAATCACAAATTTTTTATTCGAGAACAAAAAACTTATTATTATTATTATTATTATTATTATATTTGAGTTTATCTCATTTAATAATCGAATTAAAATTTTTTTATCTTTTTTTTTTGGAGTAACGATTTAAAACTTTGGCTTTAGTTATTTTACACACCCCCCCCCCAACAAAAAAAAAAAAAAAAAAAATCCTAATCAAGTGAGGTAAGAACATGTTAGTGTTAGAGACGACGACGTCGTTTATAAAGATATGAAAAAGATGCTACTACTTTGTATAATAACAGATTCGATATTCTCCTACTGTTAGGAATTAGATAGCGATACACGGAGAGAGAGCTATGGCGACTACGGATTCTCCAAAGCCTGACTCCGACTCCGAAATCGAGACCAATCCAAACCCTAACCCTAATCCCTCAAACGCATTAGTCCCTACTCCCAATGGCTCCGCCGTCTGCCTCATGAGGTTCGCCGGCGACTCCCTCGGCGGCGCCTTCATGGGCTCCATCTTCGGCTACGGTCCTCTCTCTCTCTCTAATAAATACACACATATATGTATATAATATATGATTTTTTGTTTGATATATAATTGAATTATTATTGTTGTTGTTGTTTTGGAAATTTTGTCGGGGATGTTTGAAAATAAATTTTCTTTTTTGACAATTAAATGTGTTAATTAAGTATTGGGGGAAATTAAATTACTCTGGTGTGATTGAATTGGAAATGGTTAATTTGATTAATTAATAATTTTTTTCTTTTTTTGTATTTTTGTGTAGTTCTAGTCTGTGATTGAGCTTGATTGACAAATAGGAGTGTTGTGTACTTGATTGTGCAGTGTACATAAGCAAGGTGGAGAGGGTTTGTTTTAGCTTTCCAAGTGAAATTTGAGTGTGTGTTAAGACACATACCTGAGATGTTAAAATTGTTGCATTATGGTTTCGGTTTCTTTGAGTTAAATTGAGGAGTGATGTAATTTTATGCGAACTAAGGCTGTAGTGATTGTTATAGATGACCTGATGAACTTATCCAAAAAAAGAAGAAGACCCAGTTGATTCCAGTGGGGAAGAGAAATGGAGGGGATTGTGAAGGAAAGTAGTTTTAGTCATTGTGTTGAACACGTGAACTTATGAATTAAAAAAAATAGACCCAGTTGATGCCAGTCGGGGAGAGAAATGGAGGGATTGTGAAGGAAACTAGTTTTAGTCGTATTGAACTTATCAAGAAAAAAAAGACCCAGTTGATGTCAGCAGGGGAAAGAAATGGAGGGGATTGTGAATGAAAGTTTAGTACTTAGATGGGAAAGAAATTTTTTTTTTTTTGGTACTTTTATTTGTGAGGTTATGTTGCACCTATGGATCTAGGAGTGCATCAGTGTAGAGATGTTTGCAGCATTATCCATTGTGAGGCCATTTTTTTTGGTGGGGGTAATGAAAATTTTGTGATATTGTCACACCCTCAACTTCATAAATTGTGGTTAAGTTCCTGATGGAGATCTAAATTCAGGACTCCTAGAGCAACACCTCTCTCTAGTACAGGGTTCCAGGCTGAGGCAGAACTAGACTTTAAAGATTGGGGGGGCCAAAGTCAAACTTTTTTTTAAGGGAAATTACAATTTACCCTCCCTTGATTTGGCCCTGTCACAGTTTAGTCCACAAACTTCTGATTGCTATATTGGACCTCCCTAAGGTTTGGAGGACAAAAAAGAAATTGTTAGGATTCCATCGAAAGACCTCTTAAAGATTTCATTTTAATCCAAACTTTTGGGGGTCAAATTAATCTAGGATGCACGGACACTTCATTTGGAGTGCCATACTAGTGTCGTAACGGTTTCCTAATTGGCGTATCATATTATAATATTTTTAAAATTACTCGTTTCGCCGTATCGTACCTGTACCCATGTCCGTGCATCCTAGCAAATTATAGCAATTGAAAATTTTTGTGCGACTAAATGGTAATAGGACCAAAGCACAAGGGAGTAAATTGTAAGTTTCCTAACAATTATGACTACTAAACTATATTAAGAGGGCCATAAAGGAAACAAGAAGGTTTTTAAAAAAATTTATTTTTATTTTTGGGGGGGTTGTTTTGGGGGGTTGGGGAACCTATATACTTAGTGTAAAATTAATCTGAAATATAAGGGTACAACTTAAAATTTTAGAAAGTTTGGTGGGGCTATGCCCCTACTAAGTATGTAGTATTACACTCTTTTGCATGCACTAGCCACTAGCAAGATGTTGGATAAGAAATGGTTATGGGGAATTCAGATAACATTATTGGTTCACGGTATTTTGTTTTAATGATCAAGGCTCCGTTGATGATTGGTTTTGTATGTAGTAAGAAATTTGTGATTCTCCAAAAATGTCAAGTAGAAGTTCTAATTTTAACTTATACAAAGGATATGTGATATGTACCAGGTGCGGGATTGATTAAGAAGAAAGGCTTTAAAGGATCTTTTGGAGAGGCAGGATCTTCTGCAAAGGTGCAAAATCCCAGAAGTTTACTGCACTTTGATTAACTGAGTAGAATGTTTTGAGGCCTTCTCTATTTTTGTTGTTACTTACGCTGTATGTTAAGGCTTCCTTTTTCTGTCTTTGTCCTTATCAGACATTTGCAGTTTTGTCTGGAGTACACAGTTTGGTTGTCTGCATTTTGAAGAGGCTCCGGGGAAAAGATGATGGTATGTTACCTTAACCATAGAACTTGCACAAATGTTTTATACATTCATATTTCCTTTAATCATTTATTCTGTCTGCAGTTATTAATGCTGGAGTGGCAGGATGTTGCACTGGTCTTGCTCTAAGTTTCCCAGGTATCCAATATCCCAGTTATACATGAAGTTAACTATAAAACTTGTATATTCAGTATCAAGTACCTAGTCCTTCCCTGCCTCCTTCCACCTCACCAAAGAGTCTTGGATCATACTTATATGAAGCACATTTGGCTATATTCCATCTTGTATCTTTACACGTATTCATGTTGCTAAAAACTCACTCTTTTCTAAATGATTGGAATTGTACCTTTCCTTTGGTTTTTGTGGGTAGAGGAGGGCAGTTTCTGTATGAACCTTCTATGTCTCATCTTGCTAATTTCTCCATTTTGAATTGCCTTTGTTGCTGAACATAAAATTTGGAATTTCATAGCTACAGATGATTAATTAGTGTTCATTTGATTGCCTTCAGCGTATGCAAATCTATAGAAGTTCCTATAGATATGTATATGGTAGTAACTGAGCCTTATTTCCACTCTAAATGATTTTACAGGTGCTCCCCAAGCTCTTCTACAAAGCTGCCTCACTTTTGGTGCATTCTCATTTGTCCTTGAAGGGCTTAACAAGCAGCAGCCAGCACTTGCAGAACCATTTTCGTTGAGAAAGAAAAGTGAGCATTATCACGTACATCCATCTTTGGCACTTCCCCTTCAACTTCAGCTCCCTCTTCCAGATGAAATGAAAGGGGCGTTCTCCGCTTTCTGCATGTCTTTGAAGAACCGTAATAGGAGCAGTTTTCCCACATCTCACTGAGAAATTTTGGGATGTGTTTTTGATCTTCTGCAGATCTCTAGGTCCCCCGTTCTTCTTCTTCTTCTTCTTTTTGGAAAGACATGGTCATGTTGTAAACTGTAAATTTATAGTTGCGATTCTAATATTCGTTGTGAATTGAGCTATAAATTACGACTTAGTTCTCGATTTGATGGTTCAATTAAATAGTTCTAAAAGTCACTCATAGTTTTAACACTCGAAAAACCAAACACAGTATTTCTGGGGGGAGAGCCGATTTAATTCTTTCCCAGTACGATGCTGCATGGTGCATACTGTTAAGTCTTCATTTCTTTTAAGGCCTAACAAACGCAGTGGGATAGCCATAAGAAATAGAATATCCATTTTAAGAATAAACCCCTATATTCCCAAAAGGATCATTGAATCCATGGGCAAAATTGGTTTGGAATCCACTAAGAGAGAGAGAGAGAGATTCTATTATTGATTAGTTTGAATAAAAACTATTAATTTATACTGTAGAAGTCCTAGGATGTCTAGAAACCCCTAATTCGTGTTAGGCATGAAATTAAGCTAAAAATTGTCAAAAAGTTAAACTTGGGAAAATTACATAAATTAACACTGAACTTTAGGAGACATATTATAACTGATAGATATTATGAGATCAGACCATATTCAGACTCTTAAATAAATTTTTTAATAAAAATAAAAATGATTGTAAAGAAAATATTTGATCAATAAAAGCATAAATGAAGGAACTTGGTCGAAAAGTAGTGTAGGTAATGATCATAACTCTCTTAATTTTCCACACTTCAATTTCGTTGAGATCACCAAATTTCATGTGATTCCGTCACTAGTTATCATGATTTATATTAGTACTTTTTTATTTTTCAAACTTTTTCCAAATTTGACTTATGATACTCTCTTAGTTCAAGAAAAGTTTGGAGTTGTTTGTTTTGGATCATTAACCTACCCCTGTTTTGAACACAGATCATACCCCCATGCACTTTAGCACCACCACCTCAAATAGATCACTTTAGCACCACCACCTCAAATAGATCACTTGGAAGACAAATGGTCAAGCTGCCTCAATCCTTTCATCCTTAATTTTTTTTAAAATATAAAAACTATTTAATAAAAAAAATGAGTGGTAATAAAATCTTTGACCCAAGCTATATTCTTCACAGGGATCCCAAAAGTTATGAGGCAAATGTAGTAAGAAACTTTATTCAACTGAGTGATATGCTTTCATGAAGATAACCTTTAATTGTGCATATGTTTTTTACCCTTGTCCTTATAATAGTTTGTAACTCCCTCTTGGGCTTGAAGAATATATTTTTGCTATATTTCTGCCACGAATAAAAGCAGTTTCATTGAAACTAAGCAACCTTTTAATATATAAGCAAGGGTATTAGTGATGCATCTGTAAATATTTTAGAGATCTCTAAGCAAGGGTATTTTTGAAGAAACTGGTTGGCAGTTGCTTCAGTTATGATTTATGGCTTCTATTTGAGACAATTTTAAGAATTTTTTTTTTTTGGTTAATTTTTTTTTATTTTTTATTTTTTATTTATTTATCTCAATCACACGTATATGAAACTCTTTGGGCTATTTGATATTTGATTAAGAATTTTCTTATCTGTTTGTAAATTAAGTGCAGTCAACTTCCCAACAATTCTTGCATAACTGTTTTTTCCTTTTCTTATACAGAAGTCATGAAATTGCTCTTTTTTTGTTTCATCAATTGATTGGTGTTGAAATTGAGATTCTAGCACTTTCGTTATTGTCGCTTTGTACATGACTTTACTTCATCATTCAACCCCTTAACCTTATTAACATTTGGTTCCCTCCACTATTTCAAGTTTTAAGATAACAATAAGAGAGAAAAAAGTATGCCTTTCTATTGTTAACTGAGAAAGACATTATAAATAAATTTTGTATACAATACCAATTATTTGGTTGTATAATAGTTTTCATCTAATTGCTTGAATCATGTGACGTGCGTGTGGCACACAATTGTCATTCACATTCACACATAACATAAAAATTTTGATCATTAGCTTAAGTGCATTTCTTGACATGAAGTGAGTATTTTATTCTCCTATTATCTCTTTGATTATTCTTAATATCCATTTGGAGAACTTGTTTTGGACACCTTGTATTTCAAAGAGACACACATTTTAGTAAGGTTTTGATAAATTATAACTAAGAAAAAAAAAAGAGATTTTAGAAAATTGTACTCAAATAAGTTGGGAAAAATAAGCTACCCAATAATTATATACATTTTTTAGAAGTTGTAAACACCATCCAAATTTTTCTTCAAAGTCTTGAATACAAACATTTTTGCGGTCCATTTGGTCCCTTCAGTCAATTTCAATCCAATTCGGTCCATGCAGTCCTTTTGGTCTAATTTGATCCATTTTAGTCCAATCTGATCCACTTAGATCCGATTCGGTCCATTTGATCTAATTCGGTCCCATTTTCTCTAATTCGGTCCAATCAAGTAGAATTCGGTCTATTCAGTCCATTTTGTGTTTTTTCAGCTTTCATTTGTTCTCTTTATCCTTTCTAAAAGGTAAAACACTAAAAACTGCATATGCAGATTTCCTCAACAAATACTCTCCTTTCTCAACATCATCAGCCACGAGCTATTGTCTTATAACACAATTTGCACAATAATATTATTTCTTTATGTAATAATAATATTTAGAGTTTGAATATTGGATACTTAATTTACAATATCTTCGAGCTGAAAGCCTGAAACTATTATTTTTATGGTATGACATTTTCACTTTTACTGTTTCGGTGAAACATGTATAAATCACTCAGAAAATAAATTAAAATAAAAAGACTTGAGGTTAAAAAAAAGTTGATACCAAATGATATCAACTTCTTACTCTTAGGAATCTCAGTCTCATATATCAACTTCTTAGTTTTGAAAACATTGATTATTTTTGCTTATTTTTCGCATTCTTGACCCGAGTTTAGAGGATGTAACATTTACTAAATAGAAATAATTTCATCAAAACTATATTATTTCAATAATGAAGGAAATTATTATTTTTCTCTTAAAACAGATTAACTAAAGTAATCCCATCAGTAAATTTTATGATGAGAAGCAAATGGGTTGACATGGTGTTAATATCACCTTTTGTGACATATATTAATTTTGATTTTCGTTATTGCCTGGGTTATTGACTAACTTTATTTAAAACACATTTAATAACCCCCTCCCCCTCCCCCTTCCCCTTCCCCTTCCCCTTTGGTATCACAAATCATTGAAAAATGGAAGCCATTTTGTGTTTTTTGTTAAGTGAAAAATGAAAATAATAAATGAGATTTATAAGTATTAGTTTTAAACACTTCTTAAAATTATGTAATTATTTTGTTTCTAGCATTTTTTACAAATGGTTTATCGTCTATACGTCTTGAATGGCCTAAAAATGAAGTAAATATAAGTAAATTCGTCACTTATATTAGAAAAAAAAATATAACTTTAATAATATAAGAAAAATGTAATTTTATCAAGAACCTACCATCGTTACGTTGAAAAGTTGACATAATTGTCAATGAAACCACTCATCTTTCAATATAGGCCTCTCCTCCTAAAGCATCACCGAAGAGAACAGAAATGGACTGAACCAAACTGGACCAAACGGACCAAAATGGACAGAAGCAGAACAAGTGGACCGATGGACTGAAATGGACTAAATGGACCGAAATGCTAATTGATGTGGTTTAATATGAGCATAAAAATACGCTACCCTTAAGCTTTTATATATTATATAGATCAAACTCTTTGATGTAAGGAGTGTTTAAGAAAAAATGTTGAGTTGACGGGATCCCAATTTCTCTTCAAAGTCTTGAATATATGAATAATTATATAAATAGCTTGTGTCCTCCATCAAAGGAATATATGAAGTATACATTTTTTAAAAGCTGTAAACACTATCCATATTTCCCTTCAAAGTCTTGAATGCACAAGTTTTTACAGAATTTTAGTATTTGCTTCTTTGCGTGTCTTGGCATGACTAGTTGCTTTGGTATTGTTCTCAGTTCTCACAGCTAGTTCTAACTTCTAACGTAAACAGTTATTCTTTTTGCCATATTCTGATGAATCTGATCTATCCTATAACCATATTGTTCGTGGTCCGTTTTGAAAAGAATGTCAATCAGTTAATGGTTCAAAATTTCCTGCAAAAGAAAACCAAATAAAAATCAGCATAAGGTACAAAGAATGAATACACATCATCAAGTGAATTCGAAAACCAACAATGGCAATTTCTGGCTGCTCACTGAAACCTATAGGTGAGACTCATTTTTTACTTGATCGTAAAATTGACAGTAAACTACAATTCTTTTATTTGTAACCAGATTCAGTCGAATAATTCCAAGCTGAATTATGACATATTACAGATCAATGAACCAGGATTTCATGATAGTTTTCCCCATTCCAAAGAGACATTAAAACATCCATTTCCAAATTTTGGAATGGTCATTAGTGTGCAACATTCTTGATGCCATCACATCTATTACACTTAATATCACATGGATTGGAAAAGAATCTCATAACAATCAAATCATTGTCAACTGCAAAAATTATGAAGAAACTGTCCCACGAATACTTTGCAGTTCATTTCCATGTTTATCTTTGTCACTAAGAGGGAGATTATAAAATTCTGCTAAATAAGTCAAAGCCTCTGAGTTATTGTCGCAAACCGTCCATAGTGATGCAACCTCTCCTTTGGAAACTGTACCCCAACCCTCACAATCATCAAGAAAGTCTAATAACTTTGAGTAGAATGAGTCATAGTTCATTAAAAGGAAGGGAACCGGAAGCTTTGATCCTATCCGTTCCAGTTGAATTAATGCTAATATCTCAAACACCTCATCCAGTGTACCAATACCACCAGGAAGAGCAACAACGGCAGTTCTATCAGAACTACTGCTCCTAACTATAGCATCCACCAACCCATGCTTCCTTGCAGAAAAAAACCTGCATTATTAAAAAGCAGTTAATGCAACTGAGAAGCATAAAAAATCTGATGATAAGGTAGCAACAATAGTATATTACCTGCAAGTAAGGTAAGTTTCTTGAGGTAGATATGGATGAAAATTTGACGCTGTCCATTCACCAGCTTCTTTACCTATCTTAAATCCACCCACTGGTTTTCCTGCTTGTAAAGCACCTTTAGTAGCAGCATCCATTAACCCAGGGCCAACCCCACTCCATGAAGTGCAGTCCAAAAGATTTGCAATCTGCCCCATGGACGATGGAAGATCATAAGAAAAAGTTAACCTCAATTAATAGGAAAAGTATGTTTCAGGATGCAATTTGTGGTTTTGTGCTTCCATGTATCACCATTCTTGATGCATGTGAATACGTGATTTGGATACTGAAATTTACATGCATGTATGCCAGGAAAAGCAGGCAGGAATCAATATATAAAGTCACTTGCCTCTCTACCCAACTCTTGTGTTTGCAGGTAATGAGAATGAGCAGGTCCCATCCTTGATGAACCCAAATACACGACTCCCCTCCCAAGTCTGTGTATGAGTTCATAGCATTGCTGTATCTCTTTTCTGACCTTTCAAAAAATACAGCCAAATTAGCTACTAAACCTTTTCAAACATTCATTAAAATTGCAAGACATTTGATACATTCTCAATATTCACAAAATTTCTTAAAGCATGATACTCTTGGAACAACCAAAAAGAAATTCTAAATCCTTTTAAGATCCATAAATTTCATAGTCCACTTTCAATTCTCTACCCCCCACCCACAAAAATGATATTAAAATTAAAATTGGTCATGTTGTAATCTTACTTGCCTGCCTAAGTATAATCAATCTTAACATAAAAGTCATAAAAATAGGAGATTAAAGATCCAATTGGTTTGGTAGAAATCACAAGCAGGAAATACAATGCATTTTCTTATCAGTTGAAAAGGCTTGTATGTCCAGCCTAACTACCAGAAACTGGTGATCAGCAACAAAATGGGAAGCATCCCTCTTGATAAAATACAAAAGAGCTTCATCAACGATGTCGCTAAATGTTTATGATTTCTACTTGCTTAAATTCAAACTGCACCCCAAAAGATCCTATTCATTCCTATGATTCTCATCAAAAATCTTTTATTCAAATAGTTCTTTAGCAGCATTGACTGGAGAGATGTCCAAGCTAAAAGCACAGCTGCAGAACAGGCATCCAAAATCACATACTTGACAAATTAAAACACATCAAATGGATTGAATACTTTCTGCGTTGTTAAACTTATAAATCCAACACCAGAATTGATGCTGAAATTATCCCCTGGTCACCAAGCATAGACATCCCCATCACTTCAGAGAGCAATTAATAATTATGCTTCAAATTCTTTGCTATCTTATTGTTTGAGAAAAATAAAATTTGTTCCTAGTACATGAAATATTCAACATGGTTATCCAGATTCACTGACACTGCACAATAAACATGTCCTGTGAAGTGAAACCATTCTAATCCAAAAAATCTTTGTTCCTGTTGAGTTGTAAAACTTTTTTTTCTTTTCTTTTTTTAACTTTCTTTAATTTTCTTTTAAAATATTCTTTGTTGCTAGCATGACTATTATTCTGGTAAAAAACCCAATGCACACTCCAGGTAACAATCCACCTTACTAACTTTGGTTTTGCATCCATGTGTAAATAAACTATCTTGACAACAGCCTGATAGTAAAATATTCATATACACTTGTGAACTCAATTGTATATGGTCAAATATTAAACAAAACCATTTCTTATTACAAATATTGATTGGATTTTTGGAAAAACTATCATCATTTTCACCTGTATCTTCTTTTTCAGTCTGCTAGTATAGCCTGTATAGGTACTCCATAAAAAGGCAGTCAGTAAAAATCTGTTCCTTTCCAACAAATTTTGGGGTTCCACTAATTCTATCAAATAGCAAAAAATATTCTAGCGTGTATATATATATAATTTTTTTTTTTGTTAATTCAGAAAATTTTATTACCACAAAACAAAGGAAACAAGGAAAAGAGGTCCCACAAGGAAACTCAAAAACCTTGCCTAGAACAAACAACACACAAAGCAGAGCATAAGCTCTAGCACAACCCAAAACCTGCAATATACACTCAAAACTAGAACTCCCCGTGAAGCACAAACCCTTTGCTACACCTAACACTATAGCTCACTACAAATGAGTTAAAACAAGTACATACAGTAAAATCCCCAATTGAAGGCAAGAGTGCTACTGTTATACTTTTGAAAAAAAAAATCCTTCCATTCTTCCCTTGACATCTCTTTTTATACTTTTAATCAGCTGCTCATCGGTTTTGATGCTTCATCCATGAATTCTATTGTTTCTTTGTATCCAAATATGATAAACAGTGGCCCATCAAGCCACCTTACACAAAGAAACTTTGAAGTTACTGCCCAGTAAGTGATTTATTCCCCAGTTGACCACCTCCTCCCATTTATAGGGTATACTAGGAACTAAACTAAGCTCCATTATGGCTTGCCAATTCTTTGGCTAAAAGGGCACTCAAAGAACAAGTGGTTCCTAGTTTCAATCATCATTTTGCAGTAGGAGCATAGACTATCCCCAATGAAACCCCACTGTATCAATCTCGCTTGAGTTCAGAGTCTGTCTTTCATTGCTAACCACCCTATGAAGCTGTGCTTTGGTATTGCAGCAGAGAACCAAAAAAGCTTCCTATTGAAAATTATAGTAGCTCAGATAAAACCCCAAAAAGAGAAAAAATGAAGGGGAAATTACAAAGTGGGTTACCCTCAATTTGGTTTGCTGTCCTATAAAAAATGAATGAATTCGCACTTGCAGAATAACAAGTACTCCAAAAAAAAAACCAGAGAAAAAATGAAAATTCAAAGTGGGTTTACCTCATTTGGGCTTGTTCTCTCCTCAAATTCATATGCATCACGCTTGCTCAACAAAATCTTTGCCGGATGAGACCGAAGCTTTGAGAAGTTGAAATCTAGGGTATGTTTCCTTCTGTGACTAAAAGATTCAACCGTTAACTTCCTTTGATGAGAATTTCTCGCCCAAATCTGAGAACCCAGAGAACCCACCATTGAGAACCCCATTCTCAGATCCTCCAAATGTGTCAAAGATTGGTACTTTGCATGAATTGGCTGCTCCAAAGTGGGAATGTATGTGGGCATTAACTGTAATAATGGGATTTTCTATGCAACATGGATTGGTGGCACAGCAAGTTGTACTATCAAATCTTTCCCAACTTGTAAAAGGAGAACATCTGATAAGGATTATGGGATAGAGAGTCCCAACTTTGTTCTGAATCAACAAAGCATCTGATTGTCTGAGTACATCGATGTTTACCACAGTTACAGACAGACATGTCAGGTTGAGAATTTTGTAAGTAACCAGGGGTGCTTTGGTCATGAAATAGTCAAACAGTACACGGTCACATGTGTAACATTTATGGGACGACCGGACTAGAAAAAGTCTAGAGCATCACAAGATCTCAAACATTTTCACCTCCTTGCTCTGGGTTGTGTTCTGAGTTGTGATGAATCCAGTAATATTTTATTTTGATCTATGATGATGGTTGAATTAAGGAAAATGTTGTGTGATTTTCTATATTACTGATTAAAGAACTTTCTCTGTTTGGATCGGATTTATTTTTTTTAAATATCCTTATAACCTCTTATAACCTATTTTAATTTGAGACAAAACTTAGTAAAAATATTTTTTTAATTCCTACATAAAACACTATTTATAAAATAAGACCATACTCCCATTAGAAAGGTAAAATTTCTAATTTAAAAAATTCTAAAATTTAGCTAGATTTAAAATAAATAAAAAACAGCTACCAACAAATAGTTTTTCTTAAAAAAAAAAAAAATTATGTACAACTTTTTTTGTTGGCATAGTAGGGGTGTTTGGTTAGGGTTTTCAAACAACAATTTTCAGTTTTTAGATAACATTTCATGTATTTCAATGCACTTTTTCACCCACACGTATTTCCACAAATATTTTCAAACAACAATTTTCAGTTTTTAAACACATATACCAAACGGCCCTATCTACTCCTATCTTCACAACTGCCTAATACACATTCTCAAATTACTTGCCACTTGCCTTTCAGTTTTTCCCCCATCAGAAACATCGTCAGTTTGAGTCTTTTCACAAAAACTTTTCCTTCTTCTTTGTTCATCACTCCCCTATTCTGCAATCTTTATTCCTTCTTCTCCTCATTCGATGGCCATTGAGAGTCTTAACTATGTGCGCTATTGGCTGAGGAAATTTGAAGATCTGCTTAAATTTTAAATTATTACCTGGCCTCTATTAGTATTACCACATATTCTGTGATTGTTTTGATCGAACCAAATCAAAACAAAACCCAAGAAATGGAGCAAATATCTTTGATTAGAATGAAAGCCTAGTACTAAGTGTAGCAATAAAAAGTTGTTCAAGAATGGATACATCAAAGGCTGAAATACCTGAATGTAATGCCAATTTCTCTTGAAGGATTGATGACTTCTTTTTTCTTTTTTCTTTTTTTTCCACATTTTACTTGAGTGGATAGATATTGCTATAAAAATCAAACTGTTCATGTTTAGAACATTTGACGAGATTAATCACCGGTAGGCCGCATCAATTAGTTCTTCTTCAATGGGTGAGCATCAATCTTTCTTTCTTCTTCTTTGTTTATTTATTTATATTTTATTTTAATGGGTGAGCATTAAATTAGACACAGAAAGTTGTACTTTGTTATTAGTAGGCATCAATTAGTTCTTCAATGGGTGAGCATCAATCTTTCTTTCTTCTTCTTTGTTTATTTATTTATATTTTATTTTAATGGGTGAGTATTAAATCAGACACAGAATGTTGTAATTTGTTATTAGTAGTTAGTAGCACTGCCAATAAGAGCTACATGGAGAAGAAATGGACCCCTTTGAAAGCATCCAAAGATAATGTGGAGATCTCTCACTTATTTTTTGCCAACGGCGTTTTGCTCTTCGCTAAAGCCAATGTAGCAAGAGCCAGGGCCATCAAGGAGGCGCTTGATAAATTTTGTGAAGAATCCGGGCAGCTTGTGAGCACTAAAAAAATCTTGAATTTACCTCTCTCCAAACTCACTTGAGGGTATCAAGGAGAATATTTGTGCTACTCTGAACATTCAAGCTACAACTTGCCTAGGAAAATATCTGGGCTTCCCGTTAAGACACAAAGGAGCAGCTAGATCTCAATACAATTTCATTACTGAAAGGATCATCTCTAAACTTTCTGGGTGGAAGGCTAAATTTTTATCATTTGCTGGTAGAACCATCTTGGTCAAGTCTGTCATGGTAGCTATCCCCAATTACGTGATGTAGGGGGTTGCACTTCCAGTGCATCTTTGTGAAAAAATAGATAAAATCAACAAGGACTTCCTATGGGGCACAACCACAGAAAAGAAAAAATTACACCTTGTTGGTTGGAACAAAATTATCAAGCCTAAGGAAGAGGGTGGACTAGGCATACCAGCAGCAAGGACAAGGAACATTGCTCTCCTTGCTAAGCTTAATTGGAGGTTGTATCAAGAAAAAGATTCGTTATGGGCCAAAGTTGTGCTGAATAAATACTATTTACGGTCTAGAAGGAGCTCTAAGGATCCTGACAAGTTGTCATGCTCCCCTATTTGGACTGCAGTCAAGGTGGGATTCATTGTGTTTGAAAAAGGCACTAGTTGGAATGTGGGGACTAACTCAAACCTTAAGTTTTGGGAGAGCAAGTGGGTTAAGGGGAACACGGTAAGGGAACTGATTGAGGGTCCCCTTACAAGGCATGAAACAGATTTAACCATTGCAAATATGTTCCAATTTGGGAGATGGTGTTGGGAAAAAATCTCCTTTGAATTAACCCTTTGAAATCCTAGAAAAAAAAAAAAAAAAAATCCTTGCCATCCCCATGCAGCTTTTTGGTGAAAAAGAGGATACTCTGGCATGGAAAACCTCTCAGGATGGTGATTTTAGCATTGCATCAGCTTATAAATCGGCTAAAACCGAGGAAACCAATCTCCAATCTTTCTTGGGCAAGTGGCTATGGAAGTTGGACACACTTCCTAAAATCAAGCATTTTTTGTGGCTTTGCTTTCACCAGAGTGTCCCAGTTAGGCAAGTTCTTAATGCGGGGGGCATCCTATGCAACACTTGCTGCCCATTGTGCCAAAACCAGGAAGAGTCCATCATCCATTTATTGCATGATTGCCCATTTGCCTTGAGGTTCTGGAATAAGATTGGAACCCCCCAGTCATTTACAAACTTTCTTCAACTGGACTTGCTGGAGTGGATCAAGCAGAATTGTCTTTGCAACATCCGGGTCCAAGCTAACGGCATCCCATGGAATTCACAATTCCCCTTTGCTATCTGGGGTTTGTGGAAACATAAGAACAGAGTGGTGTTTGAGAACTTTGTTAGCAATCTCAACCTCCATGTAACGTGTATTCATCTGGCTAAGGAGTACTTCTTTTGTGTGGGGAAGGGACAGCAGCTAAAGCATCACCTTGTCACTCCAATACGCTGGCACAAACCTGAACAAGGATGGTTCAAGTTAAACTTTGATGGGGTTTCTCAAGGAAATCCGAGGAAGGCAGGAGGGGGAGGTCTCATTTAGGATCAACATGGGATGTGGATTAAGGGTTACATGAGAAATATTGGAGTTGCTACTAGATTCACAGCTAAGTGTTGGGCCTTGAGAGATGGACTGTTACTTGCTGCCCAACTTGGCATTACGCATATTGTTGTAGAATTAGATGCTCTCACTATAGTCAATCTTGTATCAGCTAATACAACCTCTAATAGATTGTATTCCCCTCTCCTCAACAATTGTAGGTACTTCTGGGGCAGTTTCATCGCTTCAAGGTCAACCATACCTTTAAAGAGGCGAACAGGTGTGCTGACAATCTTGCTCGAGTTGGCTGCTCTCTTGCTGGGGATTTTGTTGTATTAGATTTGCCACCTAATGATGTTTTATGTAATATTTTAGGGATAATTACACTTTACCCACCTGTAATTTGCCTATAATTTGACTTGCCTACCCGTGATTTCAATTTTGACACTTTGCCCACCTGAGGTAAGTTCTGTTAAGATTCCGTAACCCACCTCGTTACTTTTTCCGTTAAAACATAAAAAACATAACAAAATCAAAGAAAAGAAGATCAAAAAGTCATTTTTGTAAAAATATAGAAACTTGGCTCAAAAACTTCAATAGAACACAAAATTTGCTCAAAGATTAACTTGTACCGTCAAAGACTCAAAATAGCTACTTGAACAATGTTTTTGGTATTCAGCAAAGAAATAAAAAGAACATTAATCTAAACTAGAATCACTACTCTCTCTCTCTCTCTCTCTTTCTCTCTCTCTCTCTCTCTCATCCTAACTCTTTATCACCTCTCTCCAATCCTTCAATCTCTCTTTCTCTCTACGCTTTTCTCTCCTCCATCTTCCACGATCCAGACCCGTAGCTGAGCTCCACCCAACACCGATTATCAAGATAAAATCACCAACCTAGGGCCGCTGTCACACCACCAAACCCACGGGCCACAGTTGATCTACCATAGGTAGGGGCGATGAACTGACAGAGGAGGACAAGGAGTGTGTCTGGAGGTAGTGAAGAAATGGGGGCATTGGGAGTGGAAATTGGGGAGGGGTGTTTTAGGGTTTTGCAATTTGAGATATCTTTGAGATGAGAAGAAGATGAAGATGATGAGAGATGTGGTGACAGAATTAGAAACGGTGGTTCTTTGCAATTTGCTTCTCTTTGATTTCTTTTTTATTTTTATTTTTAATTTTATTGTGGGTTTTAATTTTCTTGCAAAGAGTTTTGAATGGTTTGTCTGAATTTTGAAGTAGTCTGTGATAGAGTAACAGTAGAGATGGGTTTGCTGTTTTCCTTTGAATATTGGTGTTCTTAAAATTGGGTTTGTTTTCTTATTTTGCAGCTGCGATTTCTTATCTTCTCACAGTGGGGTTGTGGGGCTTGATTTCTTGTCTTGTTTTTAATTTTGCCTGATCTAGCTACAGAGCTGTTGTATATACAAATGGTCTATTTTTTTTTGTTTTACTCTTAATTGTATTCGACTCATAATTTGTAGACTTTATCTGGTTCTATTAAAGTTTTTGAGCCAAATTTCTAAAATTTGGATAATGCAGATCTTCATGTTCTTTTTTATTGGGGTTTTTTATTTTTTTGGTATGTTCTTCATGTTCAAGCTTTGTGTGAATAGAGAGAGAGACAAATACCACATTTTGATCTTCTTTCTCTTGCGTTTTTGTGCTATTTTTTGTTTTGGGAGGAGAGAGACATAAAACTTGAGCAAAAATACCTATTTACCCTTAATTTTAATAGAGATGGGTTACGGATTAGTAACAGAGGGAATCACAGGTGGATAAAGTGTCAAAATTGAAACCACGAGTAGACAAGTCAAATTAGAGACAAACCACAGATGGGTAAAGTGTAATTATCCCAATATTTTAAGTTTTGATGCCACTGGACTGTATTCCTTAAGGCTCACTACCACAACTTTGTCTTTTATGGCTTGCTAGTTTAATGCACATCCCTTTTAACACCCCCCCCCCCCCCCCCAAAAAAAGTAATTTTAGATTTGGAATTATGTATTATAATATGTTTTTTCTTTTTCTTTTTCCAAAAAAAAAAAAAGAAATGAAAAGAAATAAATGGTGTTGAAACCATCTTCATCTATAGACTTGACAATAATCTATTTTGAAACTAAAGTCTAAGACATTAAACATTTTCGTATATATTAAATTTTGATTGTGATTTGATGTAATTTTCATTTATATTTCCAATTATTTTGGGACTTCAATGGCCGAAGGCATATACCCAAATTGCGTTGAATTGATACTTGGCACAAGGTTTATGTCCTGAGAAAACATTTTAAAATTGTTTATGTTATTACTAATTCACTGCAGTCATATTAATTTGTGGTGTAAGGATCCTTCACCTAAGGCTATATATGATTTGTAGGTATTGACTTACCCATGATGGGCATCCACAAAAGAATTTACCAGGTGTGTATGTTTTAATGAATTTATTTATTTCAATAAATTCACTAGCCTAATCCTACATCTGATTTATTTTTCCACTTAAGTAATGTTTTATTATATATTTTCTGATTTGGTAATCCTATTGTGGTTCTTTTTCCCCAGTATTATGGTGGTGAGGGAGATTCAATGTAGATGGAGGTGGTAGTGCCAACAAATATAAAATTTGATGCAGGTTCGTCTATAAATATTTTGAGGCATGGAATGCTAATGTTTTCATTTAGGTAGAGAGTGTGTTGCTCTAGAAGATAGATATGTCAAATTTAAAATGAAAAAAAAAAAAAAAAAATCAAACACAAAGAACATTATGATTGGTAGATTATAAAGTGGAACACATGATATTGTACAAAAGATTTGTATTCATTCATGTAATCTGTACATTGTAGTTGTAGTTTTTTCTCTTTTGTAGTGTTTGACCCTTTTTAGATGGATAAGCTTTACATAAGAAATTTATGCTCTCAATTGGGGTTGATGGGTCTTTTCATGGAATATTTTATGAAAACTTTTTAGGTTGTTCCTGACAGAAATGTTTATACTTTAAAATGTACAATACCCAATTTCAAATAAGCAAAATGGGGTATGATAAGATTTATATATGAAAAAATTATTTAACTCACATAAATCTTTTCACATATCTACGTATTTTTGTAATTCGAAAAATGTAGTAATCCTGAATTATGATTAATGGAAGGTGTTGACCTTTAAAAAAAGAAAAATGATATGTCCACAACATTTTAAGTTATTATCCTTATCTCATCATAAAAAATAAATAAATAATCGCTTTTGCAAGATCTCCTTTTTTTTCCCCCCTCCTTCAAGTTAAGTTGGAATTTTTTTTTTTTTAACCTTACTTTTTTTTTTTTAATGGGAAAAAGCCCTTATCCTTGTCCCCCCCTTTTTAAAAAAAAAATTATTATCCTTATCCCCTCATCTCATGTAATTTATTTTATTTTATTTAATGAGATTATTCAACGTAGTTAAAAGAATATCCACCAACGTATCTCACTTATCTAAGTAAAAATAAATAAAAATAAAAAATTCAAATCAAATCCCATGTTCACCCATTTTTCTAAAATTTAGCATACCTCTTCAAAATTTAAAATTTAAAATACTCACAACTTTTAAAATCTTTTCTTTTTTACATTTTGTTTACTAGAGGATCCTAATAACCCACCACAACTTCTCCTAAACTCTAATTGCGATTTTTATTTGAGTTTGTACTTAGCTGTAAAGGTTGTAATTATCTTTTAGTTGTAACTCATGTATATTTTCATCAAGTGTATATTTTGAGTATAAATACAAAAAAGTGGACAACAGTGGAATGCCTGTTGTACACCTTCAATTCTACAACATTATCTTACAAACTAGCCTCTGAGCCACTCTCATGCGCGTGCTCAGAGGCTCTTTTAATTTTTGGGTAGAGGTTAAGGGCATGTTTGGTAGATTGTAATAGGCGCTATAATGTAGTAGTTATTCCTATGATTTAGTTATTTTTTAGTTTGATTATATTTTTATTACAAGGAATAGTCATTTCTTATGAATAACTATTCTTCAAAATGAGGAATAATAAGTGCAATAATTTCAAAACTTAATATATTTTCAAATAAACAAACTTTTCATGTACATCTAACAATTATAAAAATAAAAAATCATAAAAAATAACACATATCTCTCTTAAATTTAAAAATAACAATTTTTAAGGAGATATAATTGTATGAGTAAGATATTTCCTAAAATAAATGTTAAGTTGCATTCTAATGTTATAACTCACAATCAAACTAATAAATAGATTTAGTTATTACATTACAATACACTTTATTACTAGTAATAAAGATTACAATTTCTATCGTAATCCACATTTACTGTATCAAACGTACCCTAATAATTTGTTCAAATTATAATTTGAAATTAATACATTTTCCAATCATATAAAAAAAATAAATAAAAAACCTAGGAGTGTGATGAGTGATAAGCGTTTGTGGGTGAAATAATTTTTTCATCACACCTCTAGGTTTTTTATTGTGATTGGAAAATATATTAATTCCAAATTATAATTTGAGCAAATTATTAACCTCTACCCAAAAATTAGAAGAGCCTCTAAGCATGCGTGTGCATGCTCAGAGGCTAGTATCATCTATTCGGCTTCCTTAGTTTGAATTCTTACTGGATTCTTAATTTTTAATGCCCTAAATACCCTCAAATGATTGTGATTAGATAGTTTAAATTACTAATTTTAAAACTCCTAAATTTTAACTTTTTTCTTTCTTCTTCCAATTATAAAAAATGGGTAACTGTAATAAACTCACTTGTAGTTTGGCCGGTTTTAACAAAGCCTACCCATGATTTAAAAGTTATCACTTAACCTACCTGAAGTGCCCTTCGTTAAATAGCCGTAACTCTCTCACCATTTTCACCGTTAAAAAGATGGGTAAATGTGTCTTTTTATCATATTTTATATCCCTCTTCTTTTTTCTCTTCTTAACTCCTCTTCCCCCCCCCCCCCCTTTTTTCTCTAATAAGATGTCTCTCGTCTCTCTCTAATCTCTATCTATTTGCTTAGTTGAATTTACAATTGTGAATTTTTTTTTTCTCTATCTAATTTCTCTCTCTTTTATTTTGCTAAATTTTCCATCTACTCTCTCGATCTCTCGCTTTCTCCCTTTTCTTCGTCGATGACTTTGAGCATCATTGCTCCACTTTCTATTGCCATGGTCGGCAGTGACCCTTGTCTTCCAACACTGCACTCTTTGCTTGTGACAGAAGTGAGAGAAGAGAGTTGTGGTTGGCTCACCAAAAAAATTTCTAGAGAAGGTTGCGTTAGGGGTGGGCTTTGAGGTCTTGACAGAGAATAACTTAAACCCATTTGTTGTGAAATTGAAACTGGGTTAAGAGGTTTGAATCTAAATGTGTAAGGAGGATTAATTGAGGTTGGGATAGCATTTGAGCATGTGGCTTTTTGGTTTTGAACGGAATACTTGGGAGATCAAGGTGGTTTTGGTTTTGGTTTTGGATGAAGGAAAAAGAGAAGAAGATGAACATGTTTTTTTCTTAAGTCTTGAAAGACCTAGGTTTTTAGTATTTTGTGAAAGTTTTTTGTTTTAATAATTGATCTTTGACAGAGGTTTTGGCTTGACCTGGAGTCTTAGAAATTTTTTGTTTTAACTTGGTATCTAGATCCAGTTCTGGGTTGATCTAGGTTTTGCTTTTAGTGTTCTTGAGTGAAAGTATAAAAACACTTATAGTTCTTACAAATATCACTTTTAGATCTTTTTTTCTTTTTTTTTTTTTGGTTATATTTTTTCTATTTTTAATGGTAAAATGAGAGATGGATTACGGCTATCTAATGGAGGGCACCTTAGGTATATTTAAGTGATAACTTTTAAATTATGGGTAGGCTTTGTTAAAACCGGCCAAACCACCAGTGGGTTTAATGCAATTACCCCTCTAAAAAATCAAATCCAATCATGCATATTTGTTCTTCAGTTCTCATTAATTTCAAAGGAAGACAATTACTCAAAACTCAATTAAGAAGGTATAAAGTAAACATATCATTTGTTTTTAATAAATTTTATTAGAGTAATGCCACAAATACAAACTATTTCACAAATTTTTCACAAACTGATGGTGTGACCAAATTTCTTACTAGTTTTTATCTAGGCTCACCATTAATATTACTTTTTTCATTTATCAATAATCACTCACTATATCAGTAATTTGTAAATTTTTTATATAAAATAATTTGTATCTCTAGTATTACTCATTTCATTATATTGCCTTTTCTTTTCCTTTGACTTCCTTTTTGTCTCCCTTTCTCTAATTGCTCAAAAAAAAAAAAAAAAAAAAAAAGGTCTCATTACACACGCTTCTCTTTTGAGTTGGACTCTAAAGTTAGGTCTAAATAGAATCCATACATCAATAGGTAACATATTTTGCAACAAATTTCCCTAATGTTTTTCTCAAAAAAAAAAATCCAAATTTTTGGTATGATAACTTGTTAGTAATGGAAAAACTAACAATGTGTTGGTCATTTGTTAATAGTGGATAACAAGGTTCATATGGTAATTAGCAAAAGATAAAGTTTGAAACATGTTTAGAACAAAACTTTTTGCAATAATAATAATTTCCAATATTTGGTGAAATTTATTATGAAAAAAATGGTTTAATGGAGTGTCCTCATCAATGTACTGCTACTAACACAAAATCTTAGGATTGCTTAACTTTCAAGAAGTTAGTGGTAACCATGACTTCTAAGAGGAGTTTATAGTATGCCTTTATGTTAAAATTTCTTTCCCTCTTTCTTGTTAGTGTCAATGACTCAATACTCAATAGTATAGTATTACTTTCCTGTAATATATTATAAGTCTGTTTAAAAAAATATATATTACTTACATGTTTGTATGTTTTAATAAGTAATACTATTTCCTTAAATATATATATATATATATATATATATATATATATATATATATATATATATATATATATATATATATAGTATTGAAAAAAGAAAAAAAAAAAGAAAAAGAAAAAAAAGAAGGTAAGTGATGCTGATATTGAATTCTGGGTCAAATACAAACTAGCATTTTTATTTGACCTTTTATGCCACAAAAACTGAAAGTAGGCACTAATACGTAAAGATTTGGGCAGGGATTTTTTTTTTTTTTTTTTTTTTTTCCGTTTCGTTTTGTTTTTTTGGTCGTAAACTTCTTTCCTTCTGTATTGTTATTCAATATAATTTTTAGGAATTATGTTCTTGTTTACTTTTGAATTTACACCCGTAAGAAGCAATCATACTCTCAATATATTGGATTTTATGTATGTTGATACCCAAAAAATTAAAGAAACATATCCAGCCTAGGAAAGAGACCATGGGCCTTTCATGGGTATGAGGGACCCATGACTTCATGGGAATGCTAATGCAAAAGAGGCAAATGAACTAAGTAGAATGGGGCAAAAGCCCAACATGAAAGAAAGAAGGAAAATGGCCTTAAAAACAAGGTGCAAACGACCCTATAAAAGGGTGCAAGTGAAAAGGCTCTCAAATGAGACCAGCCCAGCAAATGGGGGAATCTAAAGAGGGTTTACCAAGGAAAAGGCCATGGAAGGCCAAGTTCCCCTAGAGAAAGGATTGAAAGGGACAAATGATCCCACAAAACCTTGAGACCTAGAGGTGAAACCCAACCAGTCCATGAGGGAGAGTCTCCATGAACCTCGACCAGAAAGAAAAATAATGGATAGAGAAAGATGTCCAACACACTTTAAAAGTTCACCCAAATCAATAATAGATCTACACCATTTTAGGAAGGAGGCATGATACGTAGAGTCCCTATCAAAGTGAAGAAATCTTCAAAATGTCCTTCTCACCAGCCTTGAGAAAAGACCCATCCTTGTTGACCTCAGTCCATGCTTGAATTGGTTGGAAAAATGTATCTCTTATAAGAGGAAAACAACCAAAGGTGCTTTCAAGGACAAGTTCCCAAGAAAGAGAAACAAGAACAAGAATGGAAAAAAAACACCCAAAGCTTCAACACAAGGGCAAGCGGCAAGATCAAGGCAAAGGAAAGGATAGTAATTTTGAGAAGCTCTAAGACTAGTATAAAAGGGCCGGGAGGAATCATCCATGGAAGAAAAACAAGTAGAGAATGAAAGAGAAACATTAGAAAGAGAAAAACATAAAGTAATAGAGAAAATTGGCAATTATAATGAGAGTATAGAACTTAGGTCAAGCTCCCAGAAAGTAGTGGTCCTTTTTTGTAGTATTGCCTGGGGGCTATACATCAATCCAGGGATCTATACTTTGCAAGTTTTTGTAGACCTCAAAGTTCACTTAAGTCTGTGAAGTTTGGGGCTTATGGGTTTTATACCTTTCCCTCAGTATATGGGTTATTTGACTTATTAATAAGAGTTCACTGAATATATTTATATTTCGCAATATTATGTTGCTTCCATAGTTCTTGCAAATATACACACACACATACATACATACATACATACATACATATTTCTTGGACTTGCTTGTGCACAAATCGATTAGTTAAAATGACCCAATTGGCCGCAATGGGATCGAACCCAGTTCCTTCACTCAGTATCTCACAACTTGTTTGGCCCTTCAGTAGACCTATAAATCCTCATTGGGTTTGGGCTTGAGGAACCTTTCAAAAAAATGGTCCTATAATGTTCTCATATGTTGTGCCACAAACATAACAAGCATTCTAACATTTTTATAGTATGATAAATATTTAAAAACTTTCTAGAAAAAGTTTCAAATTATGGGGTAAATGTAATTATTCTTTGCCATGAAAACCCAAGTCAATTTGGCTTGCACTCAACAATTTGAGGAATCATGATACTAAATACTTATCAAGGATCTTTAAACCAATAGTATAATCTTGAGAACTATTACTTCTTCTTTTTCCTTTGTTTCAAAATGTTGCTAATTTTGTGGTTTGAACTCTTTCCCTTCTAGACTCCAAGTACTTTGTTTATGGAGAGATACCAATTAAACTCAAACCCTTCCCCCTAGTGGTATATTATTGTTAGGGTACAATATCAATCCTACTAATTCTTGGTGACCTCAAGATAAAAAACCTAATTGAGAAATATTTTGCAACTATTATGATTGGGAAAAGAAAAAAAATTTCATAAAATTTTATGAATGAATTTTATAATAATAGATTATGATATTAGTTTTTATGTAGTTATTATTGGTTTCTCATTGTCACTAAACATACGTGGCAAATTATACTTTATTGCCCTAAATTATACCCCTATTTATACTTTATACCCTAAATTTTGGAATGTACATTTTACACCATAAACTATAATCCTTGTTACACTTTGTATCATGACATCAAATTTGCTGTTAGCTTGGATGGAAAAATATGGAACCACATGAAAAGACCTAATTGTCTATCTTCTCAATGTTTTAAAAACAGAAGAAAAATTATAATATATCACCTTAAACTATACATCTGATTACATTTTGTACCATAAACTTTAAATTGTCATCCAAGTTAACAACAAACTTAACGTCAGAGTGTAAAGTGTAACAAGGGTCATAGTTTGGGGTGTAAAACGCGCATTCGAAAAGTTTAGGGTAGTAAATTATAATTTTCCCAAAAATATGATAACCTGGAAATTCATTTATTTATTTTATTATTGGGAAATGGCAACTCATACATTTAGATATAAAACTTTATAGTTTTATAGACTATTGAGAACCTCATCCTCGCATTCACATTATATAAAAAGTAAGTTTTATAAAAACTTACTTTTTTATTTTACCTAACCATTTTTTGAAAAACCTATTCTATTATTAAAATATCATTTTTTTAATGATATTTTATGATATTTGGATTCATTAGCTATATTTTATGCATTATGCCATTTTACATAAGGCTGTAAACGAGTCGAACTTTTCTGAGTAGTGCATGTTTGAGTTTGGCTTGTTAATAAATGTCAAGTGTTAAGCTCGGCTTGGCTTGGTTTGATAAGTTTATCGCTAAAGCTATTTATCAATCTTTTGAGCTTAAAATCCAACAAAATTAAATCGTAAATGCTTAAATCTTGGAAAATTAAGTAAACAAGAATAACATACTAAATACATCATGCTTCTAATTAATTACAAAACTAAGCTACTATCAAACAAATACAATCAATAAGATGTTATTGAATTATACAGAATCGGAAACAACCATAATCTAGAAATCAAAATGTTTATGAGTAATCAAAAAAATTATAATGGCTAACAACTATAAAAATATATAGGAATTCAAAAAATTTAAACCAAAAAAATAAAAAAGAGATTTATTTGGGGGTAAGTGAAGATTGTGAACAGCTTGGAGGTAGAGAGAGTGAAGATGGTAGTGATGCTAAAAATGACACCAAAGCTAAAGTCGTTGTGTGCCTTCGATTACATAATGGAAACCAAAGTCCAAGCACTCTTTGCTAGCATAGCAAATCTCATTGAAATTTAGGACTCGTTCACCAACAGGTGAGGTTACAAAGAGATCAAGGCAGATGGTGGAATTTCTCATTATCTTGGCCTCATGGCTCACCAAAGAGAGAGCGAGATAGAGACAGCAGAGTTGTTTGAAAATACAAAGCTAAGTATGTTTGGTAATTGTTTTTTCCCCTTATTTTTTGTTTTCAAAAACAATTTTCTATTTTTAAGACTAAAAAACTTGTTTGGCAACTCAAAATGGGCAGAAAACAAAAACTGTTTTCAAAATTTAATTTATGAAGGAAACTGAAAACATGCAAAAGGCTGTTTTCAGTTTCTAATTTTCAAAAGTTAACGAAAACATACATTTAATTTAATGAATCTTTCTTACTTAATGAGTTAACATTAAATTTTAAATCCTAGTTACAACATATTTTAGTATTTTCTATTTTTTTCTTCAAAAAACTATCTTTTTAATTTCAATTAACCAAACATGTTTTTGATTTTAAAAATACAAGAAAATTGTTTTTTCTTTATATTCCCAAAAACAAGTTTTTGAAAATAGAAAACAAAAACTGTTACCAAACATAAGTTTTTTTTTTTTGGATAAACTTCAAATTTCATTCAAGATAAAGGAACGTGGAGGCAATCATCCTAACAAGCAGAGTAAACCACTTTGGGAAGATTGTCCTTATTACAACAAAGAGACATTTTAGACGCTACTGAGTGCTTTGCAGCAGCATGAGATGCAGCATTGCACTCTCTATTGACCCAACGAAAACAAACCGCTCACAAAAAAAATTTTAAAACTTAAGATACTACTAATAATATTACTGATAGACCAATCAAGTGGGACATCTTCAGCTGAAAGAGAGTCAAAACATCGCATTGCATCTCCTTCGATATGAACATGATTCCACTGTTCATGGTTAGCAAGATGCATTGCCCAAAGGATTGAATAGGCCTCAGAACAAAACTAAGTTGAAAGAGAGAAAAGAGAAAGTCTTATAATAGATAATAGAAGCCAATTGTTCTAGGCTGTAAGATATAGACCCTATAGATAGAGACAATAAAAGGTAAAAGTGAGAAAAGAGAATCTTCTCAAGGAAGCTTCTGTCTTATTAAGCAAGCCTATTGTTTTAGGTTGTAAGATATAGACCTTACATAGAGACAATAAGAGACCATAAGAGTCCATTTGGTTAGAAGAGAAGAAAAATGAAAGGATAGAAAATGGGAAAAATAATATAAGAGATTTAGGTGTTGTTTGGATTTATGGTTTTCAATAACTTATCAATCTATTTCCATTACTCATCACTCAAAATATGTGAGTTCCACGCATGCAATGTTTGTTTGACATTGTTTTCATTTTCTGATTTCATCATTCATATCTCTCTTTTTTTAGTTATAAGTTAGTGAATTAAGAAGCAAAAAAATGTTGTTTCCAAGTTAAAAAAATTGAGTTACGATGGCATGATGGTAATTTCCCACACATGTTGGGTCCCACGGTCAGAGCGTAATCTCATCACTACTCAGTCGTTTCTCCCACTGCAAAAGCTCCCTCCCATTCCAGTCTTGCACACCCATCCGAAGGAGAAGTTTGGAGCTGGACGGTTTTTCCATCTTTTTTGCTCCGCTATTCTAGTTAAAGCAAGACACTCCAACTCGAGCCGTGGCTGCCACTTGTGAAAAAAAAGATACCACATCGTAAAAAAAAACCCATGTATACTATTATCCATTCATCATTTCTCCAATTAACATAGACACATAAAAAAGCTTGCAACAATAAAGAAGTAAACTTTATTGAATACCATGACATACCTAGAAAAATGAGTTCATTTTTTCCCTAAAATTTCAGAAAAGATGTGGGAAAAATTCATACATTGGTCTTGGTAATTTTCCTTCGAGTCGTCAGATTCCTCTTACGGCCAACCACCGCCGATTTGAATGAGGAGCAAATTACCGAAACAGAGTTTTTTGGGTTCGGTTTCAGGGCTGAGGATGGAGAAAGGAGGTGCAGAGGTACTTAGTGGGTTCGGTTTCAAGGACGAGGAAGGAGGAAGATGATGTAGGAAGGATCCATGGCTTCAACGCAGTTGGGAGCAGGATGGAGGAGATGATCTCCAAGGTTTGGAGCCTTTGGGGTTTGAGAGTCGAAGGAAATAAGACCAAGGAAATAAGGGTAATGCAAATAAAAGAGAAGGAGCAAGGGTAATGCAAACAAAAGAGAAGGACTCCACGGGTAGCCGTTCTGTGTGCACTGCACAATGGCCAGTGAGTGGATCCCACAAAAATGTGAGTTTTTTAAGTTTTTGGATTGGAAATTGAACCGCATTTAGGTGCCTAATAACGGGGTGTGTTTCGGGGATTTTTAAGTTATAAGTTATATAAGATGATGAGTGATAAATAATACTCCCTCCGTCTCATTTTGTTTGTCCTCTATACCACTTTGGGATGTCTCAAAATATTGTCCTGTTTCTAAAAATAAAAGTCATTAATTTACTAATGTTCCTATTATACTCCTATTAATTTACAAAGAGAAATGTTAACGAGTGCCGTACAGTATTAGTTAAGAATCTAATTAAAGAAAGTTTTTATGGAAAAAGAAAAAAAAAAGTAATTAAGGTTTTGACAGCTTTTTTCATTTCCCATAAAAGTGATGTTAAAACTTTCCTAAAATGAATTCTTAACCAATGCTGTACGGCACTCGTTAACATGACCCATTTACAAATTCAATTTTTTGATAAATTTATTTAAGGATAGTTTTGGAAACTTATACATTTTTAAAAGGTAGACAAAACAATAAATGATGTTCCCTTAAAAAATTTGACTTTTCAAACAGGACAAACAAAGTGGGACGGAGGGAGTAATATTTGAGTGATGAGTGATAGATAATTCATCACACAAATAAGGCATTAGTTTTCTTCCATTAGTGTTTGGGAAGATGGAAAATTTATTGTTTGGTTGAGAAGAAAAATGAGAAGATGGAAAATGAAGTTGGTATAAATTTACAATATGTCCCCCCATTAAATAAAATAAAAAAGTAACACATTTAAAAAAAAAATTGTGTATGGACACTTTAAAATTAAAAAAAAAAATTTTGCTGAGAAGTACAAGAAAAGCCAAAAAAAAAAAAAAAGAAAAGAAAAAAAACACCAACAAAGAAGTAGAAAAAAAGAATAAAGGAACCCAAAAAAAAAAAACAATTGCACATGGGCATTTTGGTCAACTTAAACTTAAGTTTTTTTCCATCTAAGTTTTCTCCCTATTTTGGAGAGGAAATATTTTGGTGGGCCTGGGTCACTTTTTCTCCCCCTTCCAACCAAATAACCACTAAAAATGTTATTTTTCCACTTTTCTCTGCTCAATTTTCCATCCTCAAAATTCTACCAAACAAACATACCCTAAAGGGGAAAAAGAGAAAAAAGAATGCTTCTCAAAGAAACTTATGTCTTATATTGTTCTAGACGATAAGATATAGACCTTAGATAGAAACAATAAATAAAGGTCAAAGAGAGAAAAGAGAAAGCTTTCCAAGGAAGCATCTGTCTTATTTAGGCTGTGAGATATTTAGAGTGTGTTTAGATACCGCTTATTTGGTGAAACTGAAAAATTATTGCTGAAAGTACTGTAGATAAATGTAAAAATTAGTTGAAATAGTACAGTGGAGCCCATGAATAGTGCAAAAAGTGCAGTAAGGCCCATAAATAATAGCAAAAATAAGCTGAATAGTAAAATAATTTTCATTTTTAATCTTAATCCAAACACACACTTAGACTCTAAATAAAGATGATAAGGTGACTGGGTTAAGAGGAGAAATTTTGAACATACTGAATTGTGAGTAATGTGGGAGGGTTTGGTAATTTGGTTACATGTAAAGTTAGTCCTTTTTTTTTTTTTTTTTTGGATAGGAAAGTTAGCCTTTTTTGGTAACGTTTTGATGGGAATGGATGGGAAGGAAAGGATCATTGGTGGACATGTAGCCCACTTTAGATTAAAAATACATAAATCATAACACAAGGGTACCACGCGTGCCTAGTCAATGCAGAGGCAAAGGAGAAGGAAAAAAAGGGTAATGGTAATTCGTAATTGGCACCAAGTGGTCCACATTATTATTAAAATATTTGTAATGGACTTATATTAATTAAGCACATATCAATTCCTCAACACCCCCACCCCCCCCAAAAAAAAAAAAAAAAAAAAAAGGGAAAGAAAGAAAGAAAAGGCATATATCAAACTTACCCGGTTTATAAATAAGCCTAAGTTTGTTTTGTTTTATATCAAGTCCTAATATTCACGATCTTGTTCATGGTCAATTTTTTTTTGTTTGGACTCGACTTGTTTAATAAACAAGTCTAAACCTAAGGCTCAAGCGTAACTTGTTTATAAACTAATGAACATGAACGAGCTTTTTATTGAACTAAACCCAAACTGTTTATGAATGAATTGGTTTGTTTATAGCCTTAATTTTACATAAGTAAATGTGAATAGTGAATACTTATTGGTCAAAAAGTCCCAACTTATTATTGAACCAACAATGTATCTGATTGTGATACTTTGATTACATAGAATGTTTTCTTTTTCTTACAGGAGCAATGCTAGGACCACAAATAATTACATAATTTTTAACTCGCCACATTACAAGTTGTAAGTGGTGAATGTGTAGACCCACAACTTTTTCTTTACCACACATAACTCGCCATGTGACAAATTACGGCAAAAGTTGTGTGATTTTTTGTGAAATTACTATTTTCCTTCTTACATATTGACATATCAGATTGGGAATTTTGTTAGTAAACATGCGTGCTTTGGAGTTGGACTACTTCAATCCTAAGAAACTGAAATTCTAAATAGATTGAGCCGGACTCTACCATAATTCTCAATCCAAAAAACAAAATTTACAAGTTAAGGCAAACCCTATATATAACAATTCTCCGGTTCACAATTTGAAATTTTGAACAAAAACTCTACAAGAGTCCCTAGAACAAGTAGGATGGGAATAGTCAAAGGAAAGGACCAGGGAATTAGTAAGTTTCTAAATCAGGAGTATTTAGGAATAAAAACCTATCTAAAACATTATGAAAAAGTTTATTTCCAAACTGTACATAGGAAAATCCTCTGACTTGTGGCAATGGCTAAAATTAAAACTATCCTAGGTGTAGTCTAATTAACGTGACCTACATATGCGTTCTGTGACTTGTTTCAAAAACACATGTACTTCGTCCAAAAATATATATAGCATTCCTTCAATAAATAAATAAAAAGTCAGAAAATTGAATAAAACTCTGGAACTATGCTGTCAGTGTCTGAGTTTAAGTAGACTAGAAATAGCCAAAGGAAATGACCATGAAATTAATTAGTAAATTTCTACACAGGCCAATAATACTTTAGGAATAACTACCGAGCCAAAGCACTATATATATATACATATATATAGAGAGAGAGAGAGAGAGAGAGAGAGAGAGAGAGAGAGAGAGAGTGATTATGTATGTGTGTGAGAGAGAGGGAGTTGGATATTGTCTTTTTCAAAAATACCCTCAAGAAATATTTTCAAGTGCTCCTTTTCTTTCACGATCTTTCCTCAATATTTTCATTTGGGTTTTGGTTTGCGAGTCATGATTAGAATTTTCTTCAACAAATTCTTATCATTCCTCATGGTCTTCTTTTCGACTGCCATCTTTTTATGCAAGGCACAGTGTTCTTCAACGTCCGAGTTTTCTAACTTTGCCTCATGCACAGATTTGGATGTGTTAAATTCAGTCCTTTATTGGAATTACAATATATCATCTAACAAGGTTGAAATTGCTTTTAGGCAATCGGGTATTTATAACGACTCAACTTGGATTGCTTGGGCCATCAATCCCACTTCAATTGGTATGACTGGCGCTCAAGCTTTTGTTGCTCACCCAAGAAGTGATGGGAGACTAATAGCCTATACATCTTCTATAACCCGTCGTGAAACAATTCTTGAAAAAGGGAAGCTAAGTTTTCCTGTCTATGGTGTCTCAGCCATTTATGCAAATAACTCAATCACCATTTTTGCCACGTTAATGCTTAATAGCAGAATCTCCATGGTGAATCATGTGTGGCAACGAGGTCCAATGTCTATGGATAATGTTCCTAGCTTTCATGGTCATTCTAAAGACAATCTTTGGTCCTATGGTACATTGAATTTTCTATCAGGAAAGACTGGAAAAAGAGGACCAGAAAGATTTATGGTAATGAAGAAAATTCATGGAGGCTTGAATGTCATTGGTTGGGGTATTATGTTGCCTCTAGGAGTTGTTATAGCAAGGTATATAAAGGTGTTCAAAACAACAGACTCGGCATGGTTCTATATTCATGTTATATGTCAATCTTTGGGGTACATTGTTGGTGTAATGGGCTGGACAACTGGACTCAACCTTGGTGTTCAACTATCTGGATTTAACCAAAAGGCGCATGGATGCATTGGCATTAGTCTTTTTTGTCTTGCAACAATTCAGATTTGCTTGTTTTTAAGGCCAAAGGAGCTCAAGTTCAGGAAATATTGGAATATAATACATATCTGCATTGGTTATGGAACAATCATTCTGGGTATCATTAATGTATTTATGGGGATTAATATTTTGAAGCCAGGAAAAAAGTGGAAAGAAGCCTATATTAGCATACTTGCATTATTGGGTACTGTTGCTGTGCTACTGGAAATTGGTACTGCTTGTTATTTGTTTTTTAGTAGGAAAAATAAAAACCTAGAGACAACGGATGGAGCTAGTCCATTTAATTCATGAATAGCATGTATTTCTAAATTAATATGCTTACTTTACAAGGTAATTTTTTAATGGGTAATTTAATAGTTAGAGAGTAGGACTTAAATTTTAAATGTCTTCTTTAGAATTTAGGAACACCTTAAAGTGTAGTTTGAACTACAAACATCTTTGGCATTTTCGATGTATTATTGACATTCAAATCATCCATTATTGTATTTTTATTACAACTCGTGGATATAAATTTTCATTCAATTGTTTTGCTCAAATTCATGGAATATTCATATCTCCTACGTATGTAATTTTTTTTTTTTTTTTTTTGAGATAGAAAAATGTTTAATTTGTACGTATGTAAATTTGAAGGATGTCCGAAATCAGCTTCAAAATGTACTATGACAATCATAAAAAAAAAAGAAAAGAAAAAGAAAAAGAAAAAAAGGAAAGATCAATTTAATTGAGCCCTAGGGATGTTAGAACCAAATAAAATCCCAAAAAACATCAGCAAAAAATAATAGAAGCCTTCTTTTGGGGTTCAAAATTATCAAAATCTAAAATTCTATTATTGATGATCACATTATGGGTTCTACCCACAATTCATGTGAAATAGGAAAATATGCATTTTTTATACTCCCAGAATAATTTATAATTACACAAATAACACTGCCAATGAAGCGCACACAATTTCTCTTCTAGTCGCTAAATGAAAGAAAACATCATGATGTTGCCTTCATGATACTAATCAAGGATCTTTTAAACCAACAGTATAACCTTGAGAATTATTATTCTAGTGGTACACTATTGTTAGGCACAATATCAATACCTACTAATTCCTAGTGACCTCAAGGTAAAAAACAAAAAACCGTACTGATAAATATTATGCAATTATCATGAATTCATGATGGAGTAACAAAAAAAATACCTTTCCATAAAATTTTATGATATCACTTTTTTTATAATAAAAGTTTATGATATTAGTCTTTTTACGTGATGTCATACTTTTCCATCTAAATTAATAACAAAGTTGACGTTAGGGTGTAAAGTGTAACAATGGTCATAATTTAGGTTGCAAAACGTACTTTCAAAAACTTTAGAGTGTAAAGTGTAATTAATGATATAATTTATGGTGATAAAGTATAATTTTCCCAATTTTTCACAAGTTGTAAAAGAAGAACTACTGATAAAGATTATGGGATGAGATTCTCTATCCCATCAATTCCATAGAAACAACTTTGGTGTCCTGATAAAAAAATGATGTATTAATGTGAATGTGATGGTTCACCAATCACATTCACACATATAATCAAGTTATAACAAATGGTGTGGTCCTAAAAGAATTGATGGAATAAATATATGGTTCAAACTTTTTGCTGAGTAGTGCTACGGGTATAATATTTTCACAATAATTTCACAACAAAGCTTAGGAGACAAACTGTTTCTAATTCTCATTTGGACCTATCTACGCTTTATTGTGAAAATATTGTGATTTGCCATATCGTATTCTTTGATCAAACAACAAAGTATATGATCGTTTGATACATCGATGTAAACATTTACAGACATGCTTGTTAGATTGAGAATTTTGTAGGTAACTAGGGGTGCTTTGGTCATTGTGTATGAAATAATATACGGGTTAGAGCATCTCCGATAGGTTCTCTAAAACCAATTTTGAAGAACAAACACACCAAAAACTCACTCCAACAGCTTCTCTAAAAGTAAAACTTTTCTAAATTTTTTTTGAAGTTGCTACAGTAGTTCTCTTGATTTAGAGAACACTGTAGCAACTCCAAATGAATTTTCCTACTTAGAAAAAATAAATAATTCAATAAAAAACAATTCTTTCTCTTTCCTCTCATCTCTTTGTTTTAGTTTCTTTGCTTCTTTCTCAGAGACTCAAATGTCTCACATAATCAAAACATAAAACATAAAACAAAATCTATTTATTATTATAACAACAAATTTGAATCAGACCAAGAAAAAAAAAAAAAAAAAGAAGAAGATGAAAGAAGAGACAAGTTGATCTGTTTGGCGGTAGGTATCGACGCCCAACCTAGAATGGAGAACCGTCGGGCCTTTGTTCGACCACCCGCGGTGGCGATGCTCCCGCACGCGTGGGGCCCGTTGGAGGCCCCTCTCGATGATTTTGTGTGGTTCGCGCGGAGTTTTGAGTGCTCTCTCTCTCGGTGGATGAAGGTAGGTCTACCTTTAGAGGTGTGGCAAGAATCTTGACCAAATTTTAAGAGAATTACCAAAGGTAAGTGAAGTTGCCACCAATCATTGGGTTTTTCTAAGGTGTGATTGGTCATCTGTTTCTAGTTGATTTTATTACCAATCCTAGGCTAAGAAAAATGGAATTTTTCCTAATCTAATGTGGATGGTAAAAAAAAATCTTGATTCTTGAGTCCGGAAGTTTGGTTACATGTGGGGAAGGTGTTAGGTACCCTACAACACCTATCCAAGGATAGTCCTTTATTTTGATAAAACCTTAATTTTCGGATATTGGCAGTAAAAACATGATTTTGGTATTGGCTTTCGAGGTTTTGCATGCATGGGGGCTTTGAGGTTTGGCTTTTGATTGGGTATGGTCACAATCTATGCTTCCCTAAGGCATTCGGGCAAAGTACTAGATTTCCATGGTGAAAATCTGGTAACATGTCACCTTACTTTTACAGCAGAAATTAGGCATCGCTTTGCCTTAGGTGACACGGATTGTGACAATCACACCGAAAGGGGTCGAGCAGGTATATATATACATACATCATGCACAATGTAATGCCTACATCTCTAGAGCATGGCCTAAAATATAGGTGCAGGAAAGTAAACAAGGGTCGCCATACTCTAGAGATGAGGACAAATGGTACATGGCATGATATACCTAATACAACCCATCTAAGAGAGAAAGGAGGAAGGAAGGAAGGTGATTTAAAAGATTACATAACCAAATGGGAGAGGCTAGACCCCTAAATCTATTGAACATAGCCGCTTGGCTTATATCCACATGCCCGCATCCTCGCCCTTTTTGCTTGCACCTGAGAGATCATGCCCTAACTGCATGCGTCCTCGCTCCATGTGAGTACATGCAAAGGCAAAGACAAGAAACCAGTAGACAAGCAATGGAAAGAAAGAGATGCATAGATAATGCGCAATGGGTGTAAAGCAAACAAACATACAAGCGAAGCAAGCATAGCATGTGGCAGGAGACATGACAAGCAACAAGATAAGCAAGCGAACTAGTAGGCAAACAAACAAGGAAGCAAGCAAACAAGCAAACAAGAAAGAAGGCATACAAAAAATGGTGTCCGCGAGGGACAAATGTAGGTTTGGATCGAATGTCCATAACTTCATTGTGTTGAAGCATGGACGACACACCTGCAAATAAGACTCATGCATGGACATGTGAGCAAGCATGTAAAGATGCATAGAAAGCCAACGGGTGGCACAAACAAGCTTGGAAAGCATATCATCGCACGGAGTGGAAAAGGGGAATGGTATGAACAAAGCAACCGGCATCATGGTGATGCATCCCAAACGGTTTCATCCAAACAGGACCTCATGGGTGTCGGATGTAACCACGCAACCACAAACCCGCTAAAGGCATCAAGTGTGGCAAAGCCTAGAACTAGAAAGGCTAACATGGAAGATAAAGCATAAAGCAAGCAAACATAGACATGCAAATAAGGATGATCCAAACCCTTTTGATGTGGGCCTTGGTGTATGGACAATGATGAAGACCATAGGGTCTAGATCGAGTCCTAACCATTAGGCCAAAACACAAGAAAATACGATAAAAGGAATAAAAGGGTTACAGTAGCACATGGCATGACAAACAAGGTCTAGGCCTAAGCACATAAACATGGCATGAAGCATGCAAGCACATGGATGATAGCATAAGGCATGTAGAGAACATAGATCCAAGCACATAGGCATGTGAAAACATAGATCAAGACATGTAGGTATAAAACATACACATCAACATGTACAAGCCTAGCACATAAACATGGAAGAACATGAATCCAAGCATATAAGCATGTGAAAACAAGGATCTAACCATATAGCATGGAAATACACACATAAACACATAGATCCAAGCAAGGCATAGCCAACAACATCATGCAAGCATGTCAGCATGCAACCCTAACATCAACATAGAACAAAAAAGAGGGACAAAGCATAGGAAAACATGACATAAAGCATAAAGCATGTAGATCAAGACAAATAGACATGTAAACAAGCGTAGAAACATGTGGATCTAGCCAAACAACACATGGGAAAGATAGATCTAGGCACAAACACATTGTATGAGACTTGGACGCATGTGGATTTAAACATCAAAGACATTGGAAAGAGAAGATCTAAGCATAGAAAGCATGTAGATCAAGACAAATAACATATAAATAAGCATGGAAGAACTTGGATCTAAACTAGAACATGCTAGGAGCAAGATAAAGCAAGAAACATGCTAAGGAAAGCAAAAAATCATGTTATTAAGGCATAAAAAAGAAAAATAAATGTTAGAAAAAGATTTAGAAAGTTAGGGGTGTGGATAGTTGTTGACACCCTATTTTGTAATCCGCATTTAATCTCACATGGAGGGTAAAAGGGTAATTTCACATTGGAAATATGAATCTTAATTCTTGTCATTAGATCCTTAATCTCATTTCACCAAAATGATCTTGATGTTGTAATGATCAAATCGACTGGTCATGAGCCCTAATCGAACCACCAGATTGAAAGTTATCATCAAATCAAGTTTTAATGGTTGAAATGCACCATCACAAATTGAGTCCGACTATATGTGATTATGAACAATTGATTTCAATTGGTTATAAGTATAATAAATTTGAGATCGATGATGTGTCATAATTTGATTGGTTAGGACTACATTTTATGGTGAGGTTGCATACACCTAATTAATTAGATAGTTAAACATTAATTATTTAATGAGTAATTTGTGCAATTATCTTTTAATTAGAGTAAATTTAGAACCAATTAAGTCTGAAATGGGAGTGATTGGTGCCATTTAATGTTAATTGGGAGCTAATTTGGGACATATTAATGTTAATTGTGCTGAAACCATTTTCTAACAAATGACCTCTGCTCACAATTTCATCAATATCTCTCATAATATTTTGAATCTGTGAATGAGATTAATTTTCCTAGAAACTAGACATCCGGGGCTTCAATTTGAGCACAAGAATGAGGCAATTCCAATCAGAATTGAGTCAGATATGATTTTTCGAAATTTGCTCTATATGCTGTTACAGCAGCTACGGGAAAACCGAACTTTGCTTGCTCCTCACTCTCACCAATCTTTCCATTTAATGCACCAGATTTCCCCAAAGGCTAAAATGAGGTCTAGGTTCATGATTCTTTGTCAACCCTCATTAAATGGCCTTCCATTCATATTTTCTCCACCACCACTATATAAACCCCCCCTCTCCTTCATTCCAAAGTAGACACAAAAACCCCCTCTCTTCTCCTCTTTTGAGTTCTAGTGAAGTTGAGTAGTCTTGTCATATCTTGGTCTTCCTGAGACTCAAGGTATTGAGTGAGACTCACTCTTCCTCTCCTAACTCTTCTTTTCCTCCACCCTTAGGATCTCTACCAAGAGTCTCCTCCTCCACCGTATGGATATTGCATGAAGGTATAATCCCTTTCCTTTACCTGTTTTTTGTGTTGCCATGATGAGAATTTAGGATTAAGGCATGATAATAATTATTTAAATTCTCTTGAATATGTTTGAATGTTCTTATATGTTCTTCACATGTTCTTGATTGTTCATCACATGTTCATGCATAAACACTAGTTTTGATCTTAAATTCACATTAAAAATATGAAAAACATGTTTGTTTAATAATTCTTTCAAATCCTTAAATCTTGGTTATCACCATCCACACACATTCACTATAATTTATTTTTCAATCCAAATGCAATGCTAAATAAATTGAATTAGGGTTTATCACATGCACACACATTAAATTCAACATGTAACTTGATTGACATATTGGATGATGTGATATGAATGTTGGCCACCATAGTCTAGAAGATTGGTTTCACCAGGCAAGGTGGGTGCCTAACACCTTCCCATCTTGTAACATAGCCTCCGAACTTAGATTAAGGGTTAGTAGATCAAATGCTTATCCATGTAATTTTCAATTTTTAGATTGTAACTAGGAAATAAAGCTATGTACTTTATCTTAGATTGTATCTAGGACCAAAGCCATGTAATTTTCCTATGATCAAATGTAAATTAAATTTCAAATTAATAAAATGAGGAATCTTTCAATTATGGTTTTCTTATTTTTCCAATAATTAAATAAGTGGCGACTCCATTGTAAAACCCCTAATCTAAGGGGGAAAATATAACTAGTCAAACTTCCATTTTGAGAGGCAACCACACGACTCCACCCATTTACGTGGGTTTGGCCCAACATCATAAAAAAGTGGGCCGGGGGCGCGGTCTCTCACAATAGTAGCTAAAAAGCTTCATCCACACCCCTAAACCTCAAATCCAAGATGTAGGACCAAGGAAAAGAAGACCGAGTATAAGAATAATACCTTGTATTTTTAGTGAAGAGAAGAATCAAGAGACTTTGATGTGTTTTTTGTGTTTGGAAAAGGGGAGAAAGGTGTAGAAAACATCTAGGTAGAGAGTAGGACCCCAGGAGTCTCCTTTTTTCTTTTTTCTTTTTTTGGTCTAGGGGGTGCTTAGGGCTTTTATAGCCCCGACATGCTTTATGAGGAGGGCCGCCACCTATAAAGCTTCTCAAATGGGGTTGATCTTGACACCCCTGAAAAGATCTTGACTTCCAATTTCTAAAAAGGTATGGAACTTGAAAATGAAACAGTCGAATCAAAAGTTATGGCTCCTAGAAGTTAGCAGTGCATCGATCGGTGTATTAACCTAGTTTTCATGATATCTTGGCTATTCTAACTCCGATTTCGACCCATAAATGGTCGTTGGATTGAAAATTTGGTAATCTTCGCAATGGCATTGGTTTCAACCTGTTTTGACTGCCGGATCAAAATAAGGGTTTCTAGGCTCACTAGGAGTTAACTACGAGTCAAACTTGGTCAAACTTGCCAAAAATCTCCGAGGAGCTCAGGTTTGATATAAAACCATGAAAATGTTGTTTTGTGAGGATTTTGACCTTGTTTGACCTTTGGTCAACCCAAGGTTAACCAGGGGCATTTTGGTCATTTTGACTGAAAAAAGCACTTTGGGTGCTCCGATGTCCGAATGGGTTGTGCCACATCATTGTAGATGTTCTTGTAGACCTATGGAGAGAAAATGATATTTTTAGATTTTTCAGGGTCCAGCACGAAAATCGAGGGCAGACAAAATACGGTATCAACAATAGGGAGGAGGACGAGGTGGTTCTGCATGGTGACTTTGATGGCTTTATCCTTTCGATGACTCTCGATCTCCACTGGCCTTGTCTCAAAAGTGTGTAGCAGTCTACTAGTCTATAGAAAAAAAAAAGAAAAAAGAAAAAAAAAAAAAAAGACAATATGGAGGTCTTGGAGGAGAAGAGGTAAAAAAAAAAAGATGAAGAGGAGTGGGGAATAGGAAATGGTGATTGTAGACACTCGATTTTGCACCCATGATTTAATCAAGGAAGATGACTGGAGTGACCAATCATATACCCAAAATTCATGATTGCATTACATGTATTAATTCATTCATTGCATATCATAAAAATGATCTTTAGGTTCTAATGATCGCAATGGTATGTCCGGTTTCCAAATCAGACCATCGGATCGAAAGATATCACATGATCAAGTTTGCATGGTCAACATGCATTGTGCCTAGGTAGAGTCGACCACGCATGATTAATTTAAATTAATTCTAATTGGTTAAACAATTAAAATTAATTAAATAATTTTGTGATTGGTTGATAGTTAGTGTCAAAAATAGGATTGCTTGCATTGGAATAAAGGGGTAAGTGGATAACGATAAAATTGTGGATAATCTAGACTTTATCAAGATCTATTTTAGAATATTTATTTATAAGATAATTGTTGCTAAAAAGACCTGAATTATCTAGAAAAGAGTTTAATTTTAGAATACGGACTAAAAGTGCGTCTAAGTGCAAGTCCTAGCTCAAGAAAACCTAAAAAATGAGTCCAAAACATACCCAAACTCGAAAGCGAGATTGGCACATTCAACACTTTTGGAGTGCCGAATGGCACACATTAGGGTTTTGGCCCGACGGCATTTGGGTGACATTAAAACACATCCTTTTTGATATTTTAGCGATAAGGACGTGTATCGATTCGTATTCTGATCATCTAGGCTATTTTTTCGAGTCTTCCAGCCTCTACAAATAGAGATTGGATCTCAAAATTCATCATACTTTTTGACGCTCTCAGATTTCCTCTCTTTCTATCTCCCTTTTCTGATATTCTTTCTCTTACATTAAAGAGGTTCTGGAGGCTTTAGTCTTAAGTATTTCTTTTTTGTAAGCAAGGATTTTTAGGTTTCAAAGACAATTGCATAAATTTCTTTAAACCCTAAAATATTCTCTCGAGAAAAAGAGTACGTCCATGCAAAAGGTAACTTTTCTTTACTTTTTCTTCTTCTATCTCCTGTAATTTTGTGATGCATGAATAAATATATGTTTAGTTTTGATTTTGCAATGCTCATCTCATATGTTGTCAATATTTTCTTTATTAGAATGTGTTTATGATGTTTTTATTGTTAAGATCTAAATTTTATTTCAAAGTTCCGCTTGTTATCATATCTTTTCTCAAATAAAAAACTGATTTGCATCTTCATTAGATGCAGATTTGAATTTTTTTTTTTAAACAAAAAAACTAGTTTGTATCTTCCTTAGATACAAATCTGATTTTTTTTTTTAAATCCAAAAGACTGATCTACATCTTCTTTAGATATAGATCTGATATTTTTTAACAAAGCAAATTTTGAAATAAAAAAGTCATAAGCAGTTTTGTTTGTTTGTTTGTTTAGTGCATGTAGCATAGGTTTATTTCATGGATAAAGTCCTCTTCTCAAAAAATATTTTTCTTGTTATTTACCACATATAAAAAAAGATCTAATTTTTCCTATATACAAATCTAATTTTTTTGTTATAAAACGAATCTAATTCTTTTTAATACAAACCAAAAACCAATTTTTCTAGTTTTCAAAAACATATCTGATATCATATACTATATGTAATAGCAGAAGCTCAAAGAAAGTTGATTCCTACAATTAAGGAGGTGCTGCCATGTAGGAAAAATGCTCATCTAAAATTCAGTCATGTATAAGTTAAAAAGCGATAAATTACGTTGTTTGAGAGCCCCTTGGTATAAAAGGAAACTAACCGCTTAAAAAAAAAAAAAACAAAGATTGCTACACGAAGAAAGGAGAAAGAGAGATTGAGAGAAAAGAGAGACAGAGAAATAGAGAGACAAAGATAGAGAGAAGGGTGCCACCCATATATTCTGCCATCACCGTAAGCCTCCACTTGCTACTCGATTATCGGAATCGCAACTGGTAAAGTTCTATTTTAAATTTAAAAATTTAGGGTTTAGGGTTTTTATTTGGAGAATCAATTGGGTGTTAATTATAATTTAGATTGGTATTTTGGGTCAAATTTGGCTTTGATTAAGGGATACGAAGATAGAGGAACCAAGCAGAGTTTGTAGGCACCAAGAGATAGAAGAAATATCTAAGGCCGGCCATTGTTCGTTCCCTTGCTAGACTTGGGCCACCGGAACCGCAAGCACACATGAAGAAAACGATTAAAATAAAATTAAAAAAAAAAAAAAAAAAAAACCGTTGCAATTAAGGAGAATTGCCCAAATTTTCCTTTGTTGGATTTATATTTTGGGTTAGAATTTGTCAAGTAATGTATTTGTGTAAAGGTATTGTCGAGAAACAATGAATTTTCTTTTCTAAAATGTTGTTTGGTTGTCATCCTATGTGAAGTCATTCTTTTCTTCTTCTTATTTCAATTTCATTCTCTGAATTGTATTTGGTTTGTTTTTTTTATCATTTCTTTATTAATTCCTTTTGATTTTGGTATCATTTTTTTTTTCTTCAAATTTTCGTATCTACTGGTTTAGGTGTCAATGTTAACTTTCTAGGTTGACGAATATTCCAAATTGGGTTGAATGTTGCATGCAAACTATTTGATTTGTATTGCATTTTCTATTCTGTTTGTTGTTTGGGATGTACAATTGTATTCTTTTGTTTTTTTTTTCTATTTGTCTCCAGGGGACAAGAACGGGGCACCCCAGAACTCTATCAAAGGTCTATTTCTACCTTCCTCTAAATTTGTCTTTCTGCATACAAAAATCGTGACATGTGTTCTGGGTTATTATTTAAATATTCAAAAATCTATGTCCCATTCAATGTTCATATAAATGAAAACGAAAGCATGAATGCCCAATGCGTATTATCTCCCCTTTCCCTTTCCTTCAGTTTAGCCTTTTCATCACCCCTGTCAACTGCTATTGCCGTTCTAACACTCCTTCAAATTCCGTTGCAACCCTTCAGTTCAACTCATTCAATTATGGGTTCTTTATATATATATATATATATATATATATATATATATATATATATATATATATATATATATATATATATATATATATATATATTCATATTATTTTTGGTACTTTATTATGTTTGTTTGCCTAACTTAGTCTCTATAAGACCACCATATTTCTAAAGCATTGAAACTAATATTAATGGCAGCCTGAGGCAAAGAGCGTTTGGGATTAGAGATGACTTCATTGGTTTGAGATAATAATACTTAAACTTATGTTTGATGACCCACTTTAGGTGTTAGATGGCAGTGTGTTATGCACACAAGGGAGAAAATTACTTGGATCTTGGGTACAATCACTTTCTTTTAGCATCTACTTAACTAATTAGATAGAGTAGTTATGAAAATCACCATTTAGTTGTGCATTTAATTCTTGGTATTTTTTTCAATAATCCTTAATAGGTTGTTGATGTGTCACTCTAAAGTGTGAAACAATGTAGGCATAATTTGATGACATGGCCACCAAGTGATGCCTTGGGCCATGCAATATCTAATATTATCCTTTTTATCATTTGCTCTTTCCTGTATAATAGTGAATTGAAAAATTACATGAGTTCTGCCTTTGTCTTCTTTGGCTCCCTCATCTTCTCAGTTGGCAAAAGATAATAGTTCTGCATTTATTAGAATATTACATCTACACTTTTAAATTTAACTTTCTATTAAGCATTGTTCACCTAGCATTTGGATGTCATATGTATTTCTTAATTTCCTCAATGTCCCTGCAATGAAGTAATTATTGCTCCTCTTTTCTCCTCTAATATAGGTGCTCCTAGAACTCTTTTTGGTCTAAATTTCTACACAAATCTACCAATTAGGTATGTCAAGACTTCAGTTGCATGTTCTTCCTTTTTGGTCTAAATTTTTATAACTCTTACTTGAACCTTGTATGAGATAGAAAATATTTTGCTCGATTGTGGAGCTTGGGTGATTTAGATATTGTCAAAAAGGAAATTGAAAGGCTTGAGTTGTTTGTTATGAAACTAACAAACAATCCAAATACCATCTAGAGTCACAAAACTAACAAACAAGATAACACTAACCTTCAAACATCTTTATGTTCTTTTAGTATCAACTTAAGAATAAAAAAAATCTGATGACAAGCCTAGGAATTTAAATTATGGGAATAAGCACAAAAAAAAAAAAAAAAAAACCCACAATAGGCTGTTTAGGCAGCACCATAGACACCCCATTTTACAAGTTGCATTTAACCAACCGGTAGATCATTAGATTTGTGATATAAAACAAATCTTGATGCTCTAACGATCATAATGGTATGTCATGGGTTTTGATTGGACCATCTGATCAAAAGTTATCATACAAACAATTTTCAATGATTGTGGCTTACCTACATGATTTTGATTGGTTCTCACAAGAATTAATTTAAAATTAATTAAGTGTGATTTTTGATTGGATTTCATTTTATTTCATTTTTTAAAAAAAAAATAATAAATTTTTTTTCCCTTATGGCATCTTATCTGCCCTTTTGAAAATTTTTTGGAGATATGATCCATGAAAAATTCAAAAAAACTAGAAAAATGCTCAAAAAACGTCATTATCTTGAACAGCAACTTAAATCGCATTTTTGGCCTGGAGAACATTGAAATTTGGTTTTCTCTATTTCTATAAAAGTTGTAGAGGATTGAATTTCCCTTCAAAAAACATCAATCCCGAATCAATTGGAATTTTGAGCAGCAAGTTATGGCCAAAATAAGAAACTGGTGCAGAAGATAACACAAATTCAGCATCATCTTCAATTTTATTTCGAAATTTCAGATGGGGATCAACATCAAATCTGTTCAAGCCTATCTAATAGACTTATCCTTTCCCTTTGCTTCAGAAGAAAGTTTTTTTTTTTGAAAAATAAATTGGATAGAGAAACAGATACATCCTATGAAAAAATAAAAAAAAAATGCTCAAAAAACGTTAATATTTTCAGCAGCAATTTGAAACGCATTTTTGGCACAGAAAAAGTTGAAATTTGGTTTTCTCTATTTTTGAATAAGTTGTAGATAATTGAATTTACTTTAAAAAAAAAAAAAAAAAAAAAAAAAAAAACCAATCTTGAATCAATTGGAATTTTGAGTAGAAAGTTAGAGCCAAAATACGAAGCAGGTGCAGCATCATCTTCAACTTCCTTTCAAAATTCAAATGGTGATCAACACCAAATCCGTTCCAGCTCATTTAAACAGGTTATCTCCTCCCTTAGCTTCAGAAGAAAGCTAATATCGTAGCTTTAAAGCTAAGCCATCTTTTCCCCTATAGATAGAGAAGAACTCTTTCATTTTCTGGACCCCGAATTCCCTCTAGAGAGCTAGTGAGAAAGCAGAAAAGAAAAACTGTTGTGCAACCATTGTTCTTACTTTGGTTGTAGTTTATTACTTCCTTACTTTCTCCCTTACCCTTTAAGTGATCACTTCCCCTTTTCAATTTATGCTCTTTGCTGGTAAGTAGTTAATTATGTTCTTAACTTTCTACACATGCTTGAATAAATGCTTAACAAGTTGTTATTTGTTTCTTTTATGATATGCTTGGATGAACATGCCTACATGTCTCATTGATATTCCTTTTACATGCTTAGATGAACACTTCTAGGCTAATACACAATTTTCTCTTGAATGCTTAGATGAGCACTTCTAGGCTAAAACACAACTTTCTCTTCAATACTTAGATGAACATGTCTAGGTAGTTGTTTTACTTTTTTAAATGCTTGAACAAACATGTCAAAGTATTTTGATTTTGTCTAGATAAACATGTCTAGGGATTTTCCTTTACTTCTTTTCATAATTGCTTGGATGATCAAATATGCTCAAATGTTTTATTTTTATTTGTTTCTCTTTGCAATTATGTTGATGACAAATAACATGACAACTTTGTTTTTCCTTCACATGCTTAGATGAACATGTCTAGCCTAGGAATTCTTTGTTTATATTGATTTCTTGGATGAACATGCCATTGCCTTCATTCTTTCTTTACATTAAAATTGTTATCTAACAAGTTTTACTTTTTGTTTCTTTTTATGTCAAATTCCCCTAACACATATTTGTTTACAATTCCTGCAAATTACATGTTTATATGACATATTCTTTGTATTTGTTTGACATGATATGATATTGGCCACCTTAACCTAGGAGACCGGTTTTACCGGGCGAGATGGATGCTTAATCCCTTCCCATCTCGTAAATTAGCCTCCGAATCAAGATCAAGGGTTCTAGACTATGCTCTTGTACATGTAATTTTACATTTTTTAGAATGTATCTAGGAAATAGAGCAATGTAATTTACTTTTCTTTGATTGTATCTAGGACAAAAAAACATTGTAAATTTTTGTTACAAAATTTGATGTAAATTGTCATATACATTAATACAACATAAGTATTTTTTATTGAAAGTTTTCTTATTTTTCCTTTTAAATTAAATAAGTGGCGACTCCATATAAAACCCTTGATTTAGGGGACAATACATTTTACAAGCACCCTTCCCTATACTAGAAGGAGCTTAATAATAAACTTCTCAATTGTACTCCACCTTAATTTTGACAAGTTAACCTTCCATTACTGTATTGATAATTGCAATTGGGCTAGCCAATTTTTGATGAATAATATAATTTACGTGAATTGGTGCATTGTAGATCTAGAAGGTATCCCAAATGCCTAAAAGTCGCTTGGAATGGGATAAAGAGAAAGCTCATGGCATTCAGTAAAAAAGGAAACATTATTGGGAATTTTTTTGTTTAACTTATTTAGTTTATGACATTGTCTATTACTATTTTATGTGGTTTATTACATTGTCAAGAACTTTTTTATGTGTTTTATGATATTTGAATATTGAAAAGGTAATTTGAAAAATCAGTATATTCATATTAGTTTATTAGAATTTATGACTTCTGTTAACGGATTTTTCACATGACCTATGAGCAAGGTTTCAATGAGTTCACTAATGAGTTTGGTAATATTTGATAGTGTGCATCCTCTATTACTGGGTTTGGTGTACTAAACTTTGGCTGAAACAAAAAGACTCAAGTTATGCAACACAATAGAGGTTCACTATTATATGCTTGAAAAGAATTGATGATTATTGAATTTTTTTCCCATAAAAAAAAATTAAAAAAAAAAAACCCTTGGAAAAGCTTTTCTGTTTGGTATATGAGCATTATTTGGGGACCACCAGATCTGTCGGATATTGGTAACGATTGATTGGAAGTGCTAGTTGTGGGGATGTGTAAAGCCTTGGAATTTGCCAAGCACTTGTCAATATGAGACCTAGAGGTAGAGTATGAAGATAGCTCCATCATTCAAGAACTTAATATGCTTTAAGATTGAAAACCTTCTGCATGACCTACTAACTCTTTGTCATGCTTTTAGGTGCATTGCATTCTTTTGAGGTGACACAGCATACTCAACTCATGTACTTGGTAAGATATTCCTAGAATGTATTTCAGATTCAATAGTTACTGATGTACAACTTTTATAAGTTCTCAATAAATACCACTATCGTTTTGTTTTTAAAAAAAAAAGTTTTGTGAAGGCCTTTTAATTTTTAATTTTTTAAAATTATCAACTATCAAATTATATTCTGGGGAGAAGGTGGAAGCAAAAGGGACTGGGAAGAAGGAGACCAAGGTGAACTGGTGTTAGGGTTTGTGCCCTAAAATCCAATTTATTGGCATGTCATAAATAATTAAATAGTTTAATTATATGAGACTATCTATAAATGAACTAATGAGACATTATCTTAGTCCATGAGATGCATAGTATGTGATTTATGTGAAAAGTCATAGAAGATATAAATCACAAGTTCTTTGTAAACTCAGAATTTTAGTTCATAGTCGGTGATGAAATTGGGCATTTTATCTGTGAAGATTATAATATATCAACTAAGATGATTTGTCTTGATCATGGAAGTGGAGACTTCTAGTTGATATGTTGATATGTTTTAAAAGTTAAGACATATTGAACTGGACTGCTGTGAGATTTATTATTCTCCTAATGACTATCAAATGAATAATAAATCTCACGACTTTTATTTACATCAACTCTAAATCCTGAGTGAATAATGGACCTGATCATGAGGTGTAGGTTGTTTTGATATATCAAGAGTAAGATCTATAAGACACAATCAAAACCTTAGTATGTTGGGCAACTTCATTTAGTGTTGATGGAACATATATTCTCAAGATGAAATTCATAATCTCTTAATGGAGATATAAAATATTCCCTTGAGATAAGTTTAATGGGTTTGGTTATTCAGAGTATTGGGCCCAACCACTTTAGTAAGGAGTTACTAAAATATATATTTATGAAATTGGATTTCATAAATATATGATAAATAACATAAAGGATTAAATCGGGTACTCAAGGATTAAGGTGTAGTAATCTTCAAAGTGGCAGTCAACATTCATGACTTTGTATTACTACGAATATTTTAATGAAGAGGTTGTATGTATAATAGAGTTTTGGGATATAATTTATTAATAAGGCCTAAAGTATAATTATATTCTTATAGTGGTATTAAATATAATTAATGGTAACTTTGGACTTGTTAATAGTTGAAAAAAAAGCCTAATGCCCATTGAAGCTAAAGTCTTATTTGTTCCCTTTGGTCTCATCTCAAGCCACAAAATAAAGCCCAATTGGGTAGGCCCAAAAGGTTAACCCAATTAGATAATCAGTTTTTATTTAACAAGAGTTATTAAATAATGGAACTACTAAGGTAGTTTGTATGTACGTATAATGAAAAGAAAAGAAAACAGTTTTTCTTTACAAGGAGAAGAAGAAGGATTTTTCTTTGAGAATCAATGTACAAAAGATTGATTGAGAGACCACACTTCTTGGGTACCATGTGGAATTGAGATGAAGGCTAAAGGTATTCTCAAGTCTTAGTTTTGAATTTCACTGCATCAAGGTACGCTTTCTATTCTTTGTTCTAGAATTCAAGGTTACATGTTATCTTTCATTAATGAAGTAGATCCGTTTTTGTTGCTTCTGCTGTGTGTTTTGTATGAGATACAAAACCAGATTTTCCAACAGTTGGTGCAGCTATTTGTTTTTTCTTTTTTTAGGGGGGGGGGGGGCGGGTTTGTTTATGTGAGGAATAATGGTTAATGGGTATTTGTTTAATTATACATTGAATGGAATTTACAATGATGGGCATGGATATCTAATGTTATCTAAACTTTTTTGTGTCAATTGTGTTGGATTCAATTGCCAAGGTTAGATCCTTTTGGGTCCTATTTATTATAGTTGTTTTAGTGAGGAATAATGGTTAATTGTGCATTGAACTTAATTCACAATGATCTATGCTACTGGACATTGAGTACATTTTTGCCAACCGGTTATGCATGGCGTCATAATTTAGCTTCCAGATCGGTTTGTAACAAAATTGCAATAGAACTTACAATACCTAGAGCAATTTTCATGTGAATTGGAATTATAGGGGAGGACACATTATATGAGTTTGTAATGATACTATTAATACTGAATAGAGATGAGTCCAAAGGGACTATTCTTTATAAAGGTTGCCTTTTAATATATTTTCTTGATGGTCTATATATTATCTAAATTACAGACCTATTATCTTGCCATTATGTAATTATTGTGTTCATTTTTTGTGTTAGGTTTCATCAAACTCCTAACAAATTCGATGCTATATCTGCTTCTTACAGTGATATTTTGGATTCACTTAATTTTCAGGTGGCTTATTAGATATAAGCCCCTAGAGATTAAGAACAAATGTCCCATCAAAATATTATTTACAAAAAACCCTTGATGAATATCCTTCTCAATGTACTGACTCGACTTTGAAGACTAGTCCCAAATGTTTAGACAATGATGTTATACCAATTCATTTGGATATATTTGCACTATTTTCTAAATGATTTCCACTATAATAAATTGTTATTATTTGTTTCCCCTTATTTCCAAGTAAGTTATGATGTCTATTAGTACGACAAGTACACCAAGTTCAAATTTTTATGTTAATCTTGCTCAGAGTAAGTCAAGTTTTAATTGCTTTGAAGATATTGGATGGTTTTGAAGATATTGCATTTTTACATGCAAAATAGAGAAGCATTCTAGAGAATTCCCTTCATTCAAACTCATTTGAATGCAATGAAAGTAATAAAAGTGGTGGTTGCTCATTTCATATGTTCCTCCATATGGTCTATTGGAGAATGGAAGTACATATGTTATGTGATTTGAAGAGAGTAATGTTTAAAAATTTTAGTAGATATTGGATACTATATGCTTAAATATACTAAATTATGAGAACTAAGTTTATGTTGGATGCAAAGATCATTAATATGTAAAATGATCCTGCACTTTGCGCGGGTTAAACACTAGTTTTTTTTTTAAAACCAAAAGACTTTGTTTTATTTAATAAACACAGATCTAACTTTTCTATTCCAAAAACTATTTTTTTTACATATACAAAAAACAAATCTAATTTTTCTAAACCAAATCACATTTTTTATCACAACACAGATCTGAATTTAAAAAAAAAAAAAAGAGGATGCATTCATAAATATACTTATGTGATTTAGTTTTTCATGTGTGCAACATATCATTCATGTCATGCATCAAAGGGGTACATCAGTCATGAGAGTCTAGAAGACTAAACTCTGTCTAGGCGGAATGGGTGCCTAACACATTCTCATTCCGTAACCTAGCCTCCAAATTTAGTGTCTTTGGATAGGTAGACCTAGACTTTATCTTTATTTATTTATTTTCATTTTGGGTAGATTGTAACTAGGACAAAAAGCCATGTATCTTTGGTAGATTGTAACTAGGACCCAAAGCCATGTAATATTCAAATTTGCACATTTTTACTCAATCAATGAGAATGGAACAATTTAGTCATTTAAATTTGTATTTAATTTTTTTCTTATTTTTTTGTATAAAAAATAAGTGGCGACTCCACACCACTTACCCAAAAAGAGTGATGCCCTAAAAAAGTATCAAAATCTCTTTTTTGAGAGCACCTAATTTTCCCAATCTCTTGCACGGATACATGTGTGGAGGAGAAAAAAAGAGATGAAAGTGGAGTGGTGAATGGAGATACGTGTGTGGAGGAGAAAAAAGAGATGAAAAAAGGAAAAAAGAAAAGAAAAGAAAAGAAGAAATCGTATAGTTTTTTTGTATAATTGAAAAACAAATGATTAGAGGAATGTAAAAATAAAATAAAGAATAAGAAATTAAAGGTAAAAGAAACTGTTCACTTTCCAAACAATACAAAAATTTGAAGAGACTTCTAGAGATGCTCTCACACTTGTAACATTATGGGCTGGCCATGTACTAGTCAAAGCATTCCCATTCAAAAAGGGAAAATAAAAAATAAAAATGCATTTCAAATCACCAAAAAGTTACTTTATCTATTTAAGATAACCACTTTATTGCACATACCCTATATCTCATTTTTTATTTTGCAATTTATCACAATAAAATACTCTATATTTATACACACACCAAAATAAATAAATAAATGCAATACCCTAACAACACCCAACCCAAGGCAGAGAGAGAGAGAGAGAGAGATACATATCATCTATATCTATATATATCTAAAAGTTGAAACGTAATATTTATTGTTACTATGCTCCAGTTAAGCCACATCGGCGTCCATGTTGTTATATTTTTTCTTTCCAATTTTCCTATAATTGTTTTTTACATTTATTTTTTTAATATTTACACTTCTCTAACCTTTCTCCCACTCCCCCCTATCTTTTCATCTCCCCACTACTTTTACAACCTTTCTCCTTCCTTTACTTTTTCATCTCCCCACTATCCTTTATATTTATATTTAAAAGTTGAAATGTAACATATATTATTACTACACTCTAGTTGAACCACATTGGCATCCACGTTATTATATTTTTTCTTTCCAATTTTTCCTATAATTGTTTTTAACATTTGTTTTTTTAATATTTACACTTCTCCAACCTTTCTCTCCTTCCCCCACTACTTCTCCAACCTTTCTTCCTCTTTTACATTTTCATCTCCCCACTACCCTCTATATTAATATCATTTCTTCCTCTTTTCCTTCATCTTCCTTTATTTTGTCTCTTCTTGTTCACACACTCTTCTATATATATATATATATATATATATATATATATATATATATATATATATATATATATATATATATATATATATATATAACTGAAGTGTTGTATCAAAAAAATGCTAAAGTGTAACATTTATTGTTGCTACACTTCAATTAAGCCACATCTATATATATCAAAAAGTTGAAGTGTAACATTCATTGTTACTACACTCCAGTTGAGCCACATCGGCATCCAAGTTATTTTTCTTTCCAATTTTCCTATAATTATTTTTAACATTTATTTTTTTAATATTTAGACTTCTCCAACCTTTCTCCCCTCCCTTACCTTTTCATCTCTCCACTACTTCTACAACCTTTCTCTCTCCTTTACATTTTCATCTCCCCACTACCCTCTATATGTATTTAAAAGCTGAAGTGTAAAATTTATTATTACTACACTCCAATTGAGCTACATCGGCATCCATGTTATTATATTTTTTATTTCCAATTTTCCTATAATTGTTTTTAACATTTATTTTTTTAATATTTAGACTTCTCCAACCTTTCTCCCCTCCCTTACCTTTTCATCTCCCCACTACTTCTCCAACTTTTCATCCTCCTTTACCTTTTTATCTCCCCACTACCCTCTATATTAATATATTTCTTCCTCTTTTCCTTCATCTTCCTTTATTTTTATCTCTTTTATTTACACCATCTTCTATATATCTAAAAGCTAAAGCGTTGTATAAAAATAAAAAGTTGAAATGTAACATTTATTGTTGCTACGCTATAGGTAAACCACATCAGCGTTCACGTTATTGTATTTTTTCTTTCCAATTTTCCTATAATTGTTTTTAACATTTATTTTTTTAATATTTATATTTCTCCAATCTTTTTCCGTTCCCTTCCCTTTTCATCTCCCCACTACTTCTCCAATCTTTTTCCCTCTTTTACCTTTTCATCTCTCCACCCTCTGCATTAATATCATTCTTCCTCTTTTCCTTCATCCTCCTTTATTTTTGTCTCTTCTTATTCACACCCTCTTACTATAAACTTGTTACTATTTCTTCCATTCTATGCATAATTTTCTCTCACAAGAAAGGCTCTCTCTCTCTCTCTCTCACAATTTTTTAGTGGATATTTATTTTTTATTTTTCTTACAGTTCTGCTTTAGGTTGATAATATTTATTATTCTTTAAAACTCTACTTTGGGCTAATGCGATTTTGTTTTGTTTTTTAAATTGTTGTTGTTTTTTGTTTTTGTTTTTGTTTTTGTTATGGTTTTCTTTGTTTGTTAAATGTTATCCTATTGCGTTATAAAGAATTAAATATAGCATATAAAAATATAATATTATTCTATTATATAGCATGATTTGGATAATTTGGTATTTATTGTAATTTGATATTTATTCTATTACATAGCATGATTTTTTAGAGTGCTTAATTTAGATGTTAAACTATGAGACTTTAATAATTTTTGTTTATTTTTTAATCCTTAGTGGTGGATAAAGTACTCTTAATAGTTGTATTAGAAGTACTTTATAATACCATTTATTTAGAGAAAAGTAAAGGTTAGCCAAACATAAATAATTGGTTGGGTGACAAATTCAACCTTTTGCAATTTTATTTTAATAATAATAATTATTTTATAACAATGCATATATAGAAATTTAGTTTTTAGATTTTTTTAATAACTGTTTGTTAAATCATATGTTTTGGGTGACGAAATTACAATTTCTGCAAAAAAATAAAATAAAATAATAATCTTAATAAATTATCAACAACAAATTTTTTTCCTAATTGGTCCAATTAATTATTGTTTAGTTTTATTAATTTTTTTAGTTATGTATTTCAGTGTTTTGGATCTGTACGAGTTGAAGAAACCCCAACCCCATTGGGCCCAAAGTCTAAACATGATAGCATCATCACAAGGACCAGGCCGCCTCCCTTGGGCCCATTCAAACAAAGTGATCCCAAATGGCTCACGTTCCCCCTCGTCCTAATTCATACCCAATCAACCGTTCCCCAAGAAGTAGTGACTATGCTCGGCATTACAATTTCTCGGTAACTTGGCAAATCCTTGGGAGTATCGATGCCGAGCACATCTACTGAAGTGGGAACCATTTCTAAAGCCGCTCTCACCTAAAAATCTACTTACCATTAACAACATTGGACCTCTCATTGCACTAATTGATAGAGTAATCATAATCATCCCACTACTAATTTGCTATAAATATGAGAGAAAGGGGAGAAGAAAGGAGAGAGAGGGCCGGGAAGAGAGAGAGAGAGAGAAAAGTGATCTCATTAAGTCTCTGCTGAGAACTACCCAGAATATGAAACTCAAGCCCACCATACAAGTAAGTTGTGAGACCAAGTTAAATTTAGCCCAAGGATCCTACTTAGGGGGCGCACAGGATCATAGGTAGAAAAAATAAGGTTTGAGAAAGTTTGTTTGAAACTAAAAGAATAATTTCCAAATTTTATATTCTTTTTAATGATTCACAAAATGTTATAAATAACTTTTATTAAAAAATAAATATTTTCGTAAACTTGCCTTTTGAGTTTTTGAAAAACTTGTATTATTTTTATTTTGGTATAACAAAATTTATATTTATGATTTATGATTGTTCTTATGTTTCATTTATGATTGTTCTTATATATAATAAATAAAAATATGATTACGAAATACATTACTCATTATTAAATTAGTTTAAATTGTAAAAAAAAATATAATAAAACCACTATAAAAATAATTATCACGCGTAACACGCGGGTTCGTGGCTAGTTAATTTAATTGCAGGTCGAAAAATATAATTGGGTTTAAGTTTATACTTTATAGATGTTGCTATGGGGATAAGCAAATTTAGATGTTTAAGTGTCAATATGCAAAATTTGGAACAGGGATGGATAATGGGATGTGGGGTAGTTGTTTTTGCTCTTTTAGGAAAACCGCCATCATCTATTTTGCATTTCATCCATATGAGAACGCTCTAGGTCCATACAAAATCCCAGGACTACTTTACTTCCAAGAAGCGTGGTTATTGTCCAGTTTCATACAGATTCAAATTGTGAGCATTTACACAAGTTGTAAACAAGAGACTGAATTCAATAAGGATAAGAGTCTTGTAGAGTTGTAGGTATAATATTTAAAAAAAATAAAAATGAAACCCATTTAAAAAATATCACACCCTATTTTAAATTCAAAACATTTTAAGCTTACCATAATTCTCCAATCCAAAATCCAAAAAACAACATTCACATGTTAAGCTAAACTCTTCTCTCAAAAAAAAAAAAAAAAAAAAGAATCGCAAATTGAACAACTATATTAGGAAAGGGCCAGAAAATTAGAAAATTTCTAAATCAGGAGAACTTAGGAATAACCACTGACTCAAAACATTATATATAATAGTTTTATTCAATCCAACAATAGTTCTCCAATACAAATTAAGAAGTCACAAAATTGAATAAAACTCTGGGACTGTGATGTCTGGGTAGAAATAGCCAAAGGAAATGACCATGAAATTAGCAAATTTCTAAATAAACCATTAATACTCAAGGACTAATCACAGAGGCAAAACACTATATATAATATATATATATATATATATAGAGAGAGAGAGAGAGAGAGAGAGAGAGAGAGAGAGAGAGAGAGAGAGAGAGAGAGTTAAGCAATTGTCTTTTTGAAAAATACCCTCAAGATATATTTTCAAGCTTTGCTCTTTTTCTTTAACCATCTTTTCAATTTGGTTTTGTGTGTGATTTGGTTTGCCAGTCATGGTTAGGATTTTCTTCAACAAATTATTACTATTATTCCTCATGGTCTTCTTTTCGAATGCCATCTTTTTATGCAAGGCACAGTGTTCTTTTAACTCCGAGTTTCCTCGCAAGAACTTTACCGCATGCTCAAATTTGCCTGTGTTAAATTCAACCCTTTATTGGAATTACAATATATCATCTGGCATGGTTGAGATTGCATTTAGGCAACCGGGCATCGATATTTTCTCTACATGGATTTCTTGGGGCATCAATCCCACTTCAATTGGTATGATTGACGCTCAAGCTTTTGTTGCATACACAAGAAATGATGGGAACCTAATAGCCTATACATCTCCTATAAGCAGTTATAGAACCTCTCTTAAAGAAGGGGCTCTAAGTTTTCCTGTCTATGATGTCTCAGCCATGTATGAAAATAACTCAATCACCATCTTTGCCACCTTACAGCTTCCTATAGAAACCATCATGGTGGATCATGTGTGGCAAAAAGGTCCAATGTATGGGAATAATGTTCCTAAAATTCATAGTTTACTTAGACACGAGCTTCGCTCCTATGGTACTTTGAATTTTCTATCAGGAAATGTTAAACAAGGAAGCGGAGGAAAATTAATAGTATTGAAGAGCTTTCATGGAATCATGTGTGGCCTTAGTTGGGGTATTATGCTGCCTGTAGGAGTTCTTATATCAAGGTATTTGAAGGTGTTCAAAATAACAGACCCGATATGGTTTAAGCTTCATGTTACATGTCAATCTTCGGGGTACATTATTGGTCTTATTGGCTGGGCAACTGGAATCAACCTTGGTGCACAATTATCTGGATTGAGGTATAAAACTCATGGATGTATTGGCATTACTCTTTTTTGTCTCGCAACAATTCAGGTGATCGTTGGCCATTTTATTAGGCCGAAGGAGCGCAAGTACAGGATTATATGGACTATATTCCATTTCTTCGTTGGTTATGGAACAATTACTTTGGGTATCGTTAATGTCTTTATAGGGATTCAAATTTTGGAGCCAGAACAGAGGTGGAAAGCAACCTATTTTGGCATACTTGTATTATTGGGTTGTGTTACTGTGCTCCTGGAAACTCTTAGTACTTTTTATTTGTATTATCATGAAAAAAATGATAGCCTAGATAAAATGGATGGAGCTACCCCATTTAATCCTTCATGAATACATGTATTTATAAATCAATAGTGTGACTTTTTAGTGTAAATTTTTATTCTTTTGTAATTTGATACGTACGTAGTTGGAGAATAAATATTTGAATTTTGAACATTTTTGTTATAAACACCCAGAAATGTAGATGAACTACAAACATCTTTGGTATTATCAATTTATCTTAAATATTGATTTGACATTCAAATGATCCATAAAAATAATAATAATAAAAAAAAATTCCATCATTGTATTATTATTACAACTCATGGGTATAAATTTTCATTCAAATCTCCTACGTATGTCAATTTGAAGGATGACCGAAATCAGCTTGAAAATAGACTCCGACAATTCAAAAGAAAAGAAAAGAAAAAGATCAATTTAATTGAGCTTTTAGAGATGTTATAGAACCAAAAAATTCCCAAAAACTCCTCAAAGAAAGAGGCTATTTTTTTTTGGGGGGGGGGGGGGGGGGGGGGGGTTAAGATTATCAAAATCTAAAATTCTATCTTTGAAGCTTTGGTCCCAATTAAGCCAGAAGTTCGTGATATGGTAATGTGCCAACAAGAGTGACGAATCAATTTTGAATCGACTGTAGGTAAACACAATGGTCTGTCTCGGTTCATCCACAGCGAAAACCACACATTCGTGCGTTTATTTTGGTTAGCTATTAGAGTACAAATTGTTAAATCCTCACTTTTATTTTATTTTTTTAGGTATAATTGTCAAACTTTCAGCAACTAAGTAAGAGCAATGCTAATTACTAAGAATATTATGGACCTTACTACGTTAGCGTGTAGTAACCTAAAAATAAGCAAGAGTGATGCTAGAAATATTAGTATATTACCACTTTTTGTAAATAAATATACTTATAAATTAATGTGTCATCAACCTAGTTTGTTTGTACATACGAAACATTTTAAAAAACTCATGTTTGCCGCTTGTTTCCCAATGATAGGGTAGGGGTGGCAGTTTTTATCCATATCCATGAACTCGTCCATTATCCACCTTATTTGGATAAGTCTTAACCCAACTCATTTGAGTATTTTGGTTAAATAGATAAAGACCCATTTGGTTATTTAATTAGATAGGTCTAAATGGATAAATCCACTAATACCCACTAAACCCATCTAAAATTTAAAATTAAATAAACCCACTAATACCCACTAAACCCTTCTAAAATTTAAAACTTAAATAAACCTCAGTCTCACTCTTCCTCAGATTTTCTTAGTAACCAAACACTTTTCCAAACACTTTAACCTCTAAATTTCCAAACCCAAACACTTTCCCTTAGATTTTCTCAGTAACCAAATAAAAGGAAATTCTAGAGAGAGAACCGTGATGGAATCAGAGTTCACCATTCCACTCTTTTCCTTGTCATTCGATTTCCCAAAGAAACGTTAGTGTTGCTACAGGACTCGTCGGGTACGACTCTGATGGATCTGATAACGGCAGACCCAACTCTGGCTCTGGCTCTGGCATTGGCGGCTTCAGCACCGTCTTCGACGACGGTGACTCAGGCTCCGACGGCGCTGGGAAAGCCATCCTAGGAGAAGAGGTCGAAGCAATCAGCACTGATGCAAATCCATAGCGACACCGTTTCAGTTGCTAAGGCTGCTCTCCATCCAGTTTGTACCAATATCATGCCTGATAAGCATTAGAGAAAGAAGGTAACTTTTTCATGGTTTTTGTTTGGTGGTTGAGAAAGTGTGAGAGACTTGGAAATGATGTTTAGTTTATGACCTACGGTGTGCTTGAGACTCTGTTTCGTTGCCGAGAAAAAAAAAAAAAAAAGAGATGAAAAAGTCTTTTTTTCTTTTTTTTTTTTCTCTCTTTGTGGCTTTGTTTGGTTGCTGAGAAATGAATTTTGTGAAGGGAAAATGAAAGGAAAGTACAGGAAAAGTGATTTTTGAACTTTTTAATTTTTGATTTTAAAGTTTTTAACAAGTTATTTATTTATTTGGGTCATATTGGGTTAAATGGGTGGGTTATTAATTAAATAGGTTAGGCGGGTAATGGATAATTAATTTATATATAAACGGTTCATAAATGGATAATTACACACCCAACCCATTTATGACCCAACCCACCTATTTGCCACCCCTATGATAGGGTAATATACGAAGTCTTTGGGCTAAATATTGCAAAAAACAAAGTTTATTGTTGTTATAGGTACTGTTCAAAGTTATTTAGCAAAATAAGGGGAGAGATTGAATTTCGGCAACACCATTGCCGAAATTGTAAGAAAAGTATGAGAGAGAAGAAAGATGAGTGATGTGAGTGGGAGGGAGAAAAAAATGAATTTCGGTAATGAGATTATCGAAATTCATGTCCTACCCAACTCCTACCCGTGAAGTGCCCCAGTGCATGCTAGGGGTGCCCGAATGGTTTACCAATTGTGGCAACCAAGTTGCCGAAATTGTAGGGAACTGAGAGAGAAAATATGAATTGTGGCAACTAAGTTGCCGAAAATGGGAGGAAAAAAAAAAGTAATTGTGGTTGCCGAAATCTTGGGGAGGAATTAAAAAAAAAAAAAAAGTGCTACGTCTACAATATTTTTATAATATTTTCACAACAAATCACAAGTGATTAGTTGTTATTAGTTCAAATTTAAATTTAACATTGAGATTACTTTTTTAATCTAACAATAACAACCAGTCATTTATGATTTGTTGTAAAAATGATGTGGACATATCATTTATAAAAAAAAAAAAAAAAAAAAAAAGTGGTCATTGATTTGTGGCAATGGCATTGCCGAAATAGGTGGGAAAAAAAAATTGTGGGAATGACAGTCTTTTTGGACAATAGTTGCATGAGACACTTCTGCAAAAAAGCATCCTGTATTTAATTGAAATCCGCGAATGGTGCATGCATAACAAACAAGAAGTTAAGAAACAATGAAAAAAATGTAACTTGCCTTGAACAAATAGGTTCATATATATGCATCAACAGCACTGATATGTCCGTGAATGGTGCATGCATAACAAACAAGAAGTTAAGAAACAATGAAATCCCACAATTTTATTTTTTTTCCCTCTATTTCGGCAATGCCATTGCCACAAATCAATGGCTACTTTTTTTTTTTTTTTTTTGCTTTTTTTTTAAGAAATGATCCGTCCACATCATTTTTACAACATTTTTACAACAAATCCTAAGTGGTAGGTTGTTATTATTGGATTAAAAAAGTAATCTCGGTATTAAATTCAAATTTGAACTAATAACAACTAATCACCTATGATTTGTTGTAAAAATATTGTAAAAATAATTTGGACGTAGCATTTTTTTTTTTTAATTCCTCCCCAAGATTTTGGCAACCACAATTCCTTTTTTTTTTTTTTCCCTCCCAATTTCGGCAACTTGGTTGCCACTATTCATATTTTCTCTCTCAATTCCCTACAATTTTGGCAACTTGGTTGCCACAATTGGTAAACCATTCGGGCACTCCCCCAGCATGCACTGGGGCACTTCACTAGCAGGAGCTGGGCAGGACATGAATTTCGGTAATCTCATTACCGAAATTCATTTTTTTCTCCATCCCCACCACATCACTCATCTTTCTTCTCTCTCATACTTTTCTTACAATTTCGGCAACGGTGTTGCCGAAATTCAATCTCTTTCCTCATTTTGCTAAATAACTTTGAACAGTGTCTATAACAACAATAAACTCCGTTTTTTGCAATATTTAGCCAAAAGACTTGTAATATAAGCATGTTTTTTAAACTAGGAGTAACATTCCTTTTTATATGTCAAACACAGTAATAAAAAGGAGAAGATAGACATCAAAATAATTAAAAACGTACTTAACTTATATTGTTCCACTGCACCCTACTATTCTAATAGTCAACTGGCATCTGCATAGAGCCTAATAAATCTTATATCCTACTAGTCGCCATGGCTTTAAAATCAGACTGGACTAGCCAATCCAACCGGTTCAATTGGAAATCGAGTACCAATCCGGTCGGATAAAAATGCTAAAAATTGAGAAAAATTGGGAACCGGAGGCAAATTTAGTTTTGCCCTCGGTCTAGTTTTTAAAGCGTCTAGTCTTTTATTGTCAAATTTTATTGTTTCTAAATTCTATTATTATTATTAGTAGTAGTAGTAGTAGTAATTTAAATATTTATTAATTAGGTTTTTTTTAAATCCACCAATCACATTTATGGTAAATCAGTTTTTTCTTATTATGTAATGAAATTTGTAATAAGTTTGATATTTTCTTATTGATTTGCAATATCAATAATTGTGGGACAAAACTTAGGTACAATACCTTAGGTGCAGTTCCTTAGGTACATCTCTTAAGATTCTAACATGTGGATACTTAACTAAAAAATAAAGTTTCATCCCATGAAAAAAAATCCACATGATAAAATCTTAAGAGGAGAACCTAAAGAACAGCATCTAAGTACTGTACCTAAGTCTTGCCCATAATTGTATATAGTCAAAGATTCAAATATTCTCATTTATTTTTTCACCTTTGATGGCTTTCACTAAATTCTCTATGAGTGATGTTAGAGATACTATAAATTCGCTAAAATCCACAATCACCACACTAGAACCCATACACAAGAGAAGAAAGGTGAGTGTTTGGTGAGAGAGAGAATAAAAATAATAATAAATTTCTTTTCATTTCGAGTAGTTTTAGGACTACAAATTATTCCACAACTTTTTTACCACAACTTTAACGTGTCAAACTGTGAGTAGTCAACTATCACTTATACATTGATCCACCATTTTTTCTTCACCAATCATACTCTCATGTCACAATTGTAACAAGAAGTTGTGAAAAATTTTGTGGTCCAAGATTTTTTCTCTCACCTCTTGCTACAATTTTGTGTATAAGCACTACAGCAAATTGTAAAAATTATTTGCAAATGCCTCACTGGATTTACGGGTGTTTTTGTGCATTTTTGTTAACAAAATGATCTTTTTTGCGTTTTTATGGGTTTTACTTCACATCACCCTATAGGAATGCTTTAATATGATGGGCACTAAAAAGATATCCTATTAGTTTTGCTGAAAGTAGAGTGAGCTATTATGAGTGCACATTTTTTTTCCTTAATAACTGTTATTTCATTCAACAATAAAACAATTAGCAGTCACCATTCAAGCATCATCAATGACCTTAGGGAGACTACACTTATTGAAACGAAAGGACCAACTAGACTTTATGGCAAACTTTGCAGCCACATGAGCTGCAGAATTACAGCTCCTACTAGTTCAGCGAAACTGACAATTCAGTAAGGACTTTCTATGGTGAAGGATGTTACTAATAAAAGTTGCAATAGACCAGTCAAGTTGAGATTCATTGGACTTTCTCCCTCAATGATGATCTGCTTCCAATTTTCACCAATATCAAGTTGGATCGCCCAAAGCACAGCTCTTCTGCTCGTAAAAGAGCACACAGATCATGACTTTTCGTCCAAATTAAACCATTAGGACATTGTCCTTTGTGATCTCCTTTCTATATTCTGGATGGTACCCAGCGAGTCTGCGTGGCTACCATTGTCCTTTGTGATCATCTTTAAGGAGCATAACCAGGAATCTTCTCCAATTGTGGATCTTTCCTAGCCAAAGAAGCTGGTTGGGTCCAAAACTAGTCTGACAATATCTTCATTAGAGGAAATTGGAAAGCAATCAGATTTTAAGACTCCAGTAGCTTGCAAACCAGATTGCTCTAGCAACAGTGCAGTTGAAAAAGAGAGGGCTGCTAGTTTCCATGCTATCCCCACAAAGAACAGAGATTGTGTCTCCTGATCCAATTGTTAGGAAAATGTCTTCTTTGGTAGGCAAAGCATCTTTGTTCTTTCTGTGGCTTTAAATATGCGTGCACAAATTTCCTTTTCTTGTGGTCGATTTAATTTTGGAATTTGATTAAAAATAGAAAGGTAGAAATGGTATAGAAAGTCTATATATATATATATATATATATATACTGAAATTGCAGGTATCTCAAATGATATGAGAGATTACATGGTAACTCAAATGAACTAAAAGTAAACAAAATTTTATTCAATGCCCATGTTCACCTTCGTTTTCTTAATTAGATGGGATAAAACAAAAAGATTAGCATATACTTCTATGAATTCATGACAACTATCACTTCCATTCATATGTTAATGCTATTTGCTGGCTTTGAGATTTTAGCTCAAAATTGCTATATCTCACTTCACTTCCTGCAAGGTTAATAGATTCTTCTATAATGGCCTAGAGCAGTTGGAAAATGTCTTCAAGATATAATATTAGGCCTTCTTTCAGACAAGCTATTCCATTATTACCAAAAATGTTTCTTAGACGACATTAGTTCTAAGCACAATAAAAATTCTATAGGTTAAAAATCATGATTGAAAAGTCAAGAAATCATATAATGAATTAAGGCCAGATGTTTTTGTTTTTTTGTTTTTTTTTTTAAATCTTAAACACCGAGCATAATGTGTGCATTAGAGCAGTAGAAGAAAACATGTAGGTAAGATACTTAAAAGTGCAGCTGCAAGTCTAGTGCACAAGAAATCTCAAACTTATATCCTTGTAGATCTCTTAGTAGGAGATAGGATCCTTCCTTTTTGTCATGTATTGAAAGAACAAACATTTTCTCAAAAACGTTTTGAGAAAGTTTTGATTTAATATATATGAATAGTCTTATAAATCGTCACATAATGGAATTAGACAAGATTCATTCAACTCAGTTAGAGAAAAATTGTCCATTAATGTCAATTTATTGAATTGCATTTAGCTTTGGCCATGTTTAGCATGAAAAATCCTACTATGAAAAATCTGAAAATATCTAAAGATTATTTCTTTGTTGAACATCATGCATCTCTCTTATTGCAAATTTATGTGGTACAACAGTTAAAAAATCATCAAATCTTCCATATATAAGAAAAAATGTGGGTGAATCGTGCATTGTTGTAGAGGGTGAATGGATTATGGCTGTTGTTGTTGCTGTTTTTTTGTTTTTCTTTTTGAGATAGGAATTTATAAGTGTGTAAGTTATCCAAAAGGTAATGTGGTTATTCAAGAAAGGAGAAAACAACACTATAATTCAATAATTCATACATATATTTTAAATCCACGATAGACACCATTCTAGGCTATCCTATAAGCAAGGTTGTCAAAATCGGGATCCTACGTAGGATAGTTAAAGGTAGGTGGGATCGTAGATCGTAGGATCGGATCGTGAATCGTAAGATCCTACATATTTTCATATTTAAAGCAAAAAACACATTAATAATGACTTTGTATGTTGAATAATCACGAAAATTATAAATTTATTCATAAAAAAACTTAGATTTGCATCATATAATGTAATTTGCATTTCATACATCGCTAAGTCTATACTAACGGAACAAATATATTTAAGTTTTGACTCAGTGTATCTAAAAAGTTCAATAAATATTTAATTAGCAACCAAATACTAAAATATTTTATCAAAACATAAGGAAAATATTTTTAAGTTCTAAGTTCCAAATTTGAAATCCAAAATAAGTTAGCAAATGGAAACTAGCTAACTACAATATGAAATCTAAAAGTAAGATGAATATTAAGGTGAAGTGAACATTTAATTATTCCCATTCTAAGGTTCTTATAACCACCATATCCTAAATTTCTAATCATCATCATCCATTTCATCATCTATGTAGACATTATATATTTGTATTCTAGAGTTGTAAAAGATATCAAGATATAATTTCACACTCAACTATTCAAGTTATACCACTCAGGAACAATTAAAGAGTATACTCAAAAAAATCAATCAATCAATACACAAATACAAGCATAACTGATAAAATTATATATAAAAAAATTTTAGTAATATTAGAACACAAATTAGTATATTGATCAAACAAATTTAACAATATTATGGCTTAAAATGCAGCAAAGCCAAGTCAAATTCTTCATTTAGAAATGATGAAACATTCTTTCATTTTGATTACAAGTGACCTATAAACTAGAAAACATTTGCTTAGGTTGACATAATTTTATAAAATAAAAAATAAAAAGTCATACCATCACAACATGAAAAAATAAAAATCCTTAAAACTTCATCAAAACAAAAAATTTATCCCAAAAAAAAAAAAATTATGTTTTTGGTAGAATCGGTAGGATCGGTAGAATCCCATACGATCCTACAATCCTATACGATTCTACACGATCCTACATACGATCCTACCATTTTTACGATCCTAGTGCGATTCTAATCGTTTTGATGAGGTGGGATCGTAAAATCGTGCGATCCTACGATCTAGATCGCAATTTTGACAACCATGCCTATAAGTGTAGGGAATTTAACCAAAATTCCAACCTGTGAGAAACAAAACAAATAGAGAAAACACACGTCAAAGAAAACAATCACACGCACAAGACAATATTTACGTGGTTCGGCAATTTGCCTACGTCCACGGAGTTGCAGGGATTTCACTATAAAATAAGGAGATACAATAGTGCACAAGAACACTCTCAAGAAACCCAATTCCCAATTACACCCTAGCACTCTCTCACATAAAAAATAAGAATAGAAGTCGGCTGCCTCTCTCTTCTCTATTTTCTCTCATGCGGCTGCTCACTAGGTTAATTGGAATTTCTCTCTATTTTCATAGCACGCAGCTACAGTTGAAATATAATATATATATATATATATATATATATATATTAAGGTCGGCTGAATAAGGTTTCCTATTACAAATAGGATTCGGTCAAAGCAAAGTGAATTTAGACTTGACTTGGGCTTGTGGCAATTCAAGCCACACACAGGCCCAATTCAACAAATCTCCACCTTGGCTTGAATTGATCAAGCTACACTAGCAAACTCCTCCATCAGCTCCACCTTAGCCCTTAAGGGCTCACAAGCTGCAAACATCAGCCACAATCCTCCATAACACAATCCCTCATCCCTGCAACTCATCCTCCTGTCCTTAAGCTAGAAGACCAATTGAAGCTGCGCACAGCTTCAACTTCTCAATAGTGACACCCTTAGTCAACATGTCTGCTGGTTTCTTAGATCCACAAATCTTCTCAAGCATTACCAGCTTATCTTCAACAAGGTAACGGATAAAGTGGTATTTTGTCTGTATGTGCTTCGATTTTGAATGAAAAGCCGAATTTTTGGCAAGAAAAATTGCACTCTAACTGTCACTGTGTAGAATGCCCATCTCTTGCTTCTTACCCAATTCATCTAAGAAACCATATAGCCAAATCATCTCCTTTCCAGCTTCAGTGGCAGCAACATACTCAGCTTCTGTAGTAGACAAAGTAACAATCTTCTGTAGATTTAAAGCCCATGATATAGCTGTACCACTTAGAGTAAAAACAAAGCCAGTAGTACTCTTTCTACTATCAATATCACCAGCAAAATCAGCATCTATATAACCCTGCAGTTTCAAACTTGCACCTATGAAGCAAAGACATGTATCTGATGAACCCTTCAGATATCTCAGAATCCACTTGACTGCCTCCCAATACTGCTTTCCAGGCCTACTCATGAATCTGCTCACAACTCCCACTGCATGTGCAATGTTTGGCCTTGTACACACCATAGCATACATCAAGCTGCCAATAGCTGAGGCATAGGGCACCTTGCTCATATGGTCCCTTTCTTCCTCTGTCTTCGGTGACTGTTCTTTGCTTAGTTTGAAATGGCTACCCAAGGGTGTGCTCACTGGTTTAGCTTCATTCATGTTGAATCTGCTAAGGACTTTCTTCACATACTCTGACTGTGAAAGCTTCAATGTACCATTAGCCTTGTCTCTAATGATTCTCATGCCAAGGATTTGCTTTGCAGCTCCCAAATCCTTCATTGCAAACTGTTTGGACAATTGCTTCTTCATATTTTTAATCTCCTCAATGCTAGACCCTGCAATAAGCATATCATCCACATACAACAGTAATATAATGTAAGAATTGTCAAAAAACTTAACATAGCAACAATGATCAGCTTCAAATCTCTTGAACCCAATTCTATGCATAAAACTGTCAAATTTCTTGTACCACTGTCTTAGAGCTTGTTTTATGAGCTCTTTCTCAGTTTGCAGACTAGATTCTCTTGTCCCTGAACAATGAACCCTTCTGGCTGAATCATGTAAAGGTCTTCCTCCAAGTCACCATGAAGGAATGCTGTCTTCACATCTAACTACTCAAGATGTAAGTTTTCTGCAGCCACCATTCCTAGTACCAGTCTAATTGTTGACATCTTCACAACTGGAGAAAATATCTCTATGAAGTCAATGCTCTCCTTCTGCTGGAAGCCTTTAACAACTAATCTGGCCTTGTAACGTTTGCTACCATCATGCTCATTCTTTATTCTGTATACCTACTTGTTGTGCAAGGCCTTCTTTCCTACTGGCAATTCAGTCAGTTCCCATGTCTGATTCCCCAACAAGGAATCCATCTCATCTTTCATGGCTAACTCCCACTTGCTTGAATTCTCATCTCTCAAGGCTTCATCATAATACTCTGGCTCACCACCATCAGTCTCAGGAGATAATTTAGAGTGGGTGAATAACGATGTGGAGGTCTAATGTTCCTGGAAGATCTCCGGACTTCAGCTATAGGTGTACTCTGATCTACCTGTGAATTTACATTCTCCTTATCTTCTTCACCCCTTTTCTGGACAGTACTTTCAGTCAATTCATCTAAGTTGACAAACTCAGATTTCTTTTGATCTATCTCTGCAACATCTGATACTACAGTTGACCTGTCCTTGTACATAACATGTTCATTAAATATTACATTTCTACTTCTGATGATTTTCCTGTTTTGTTCATCCCAAAACCTATAGCCCAATTTCTCATCACCATAGCCAATGAAAAAGCATATTTTTGACTTTGCATCAAGTTTACTACGAGCATCAAAATCAATATGAACATAAGAAACACAACCAAAAACTTTTAAATGTGAAAACTTTACCTCTTTACCACTCCAAACCTCCTCAGGAAGTCTGAACTCCATAGGAACTGATGGTCCTCGGTTTATCAGGTAAGCTGCAGTGCTAACAGTATCAGCCCAAAAAGTTTTTGGTAGTCCAGCATGCAACCTCATACTCCTAGCACGTTCATTGAGAGTTCTGTTCATGCGCTCAGCCACACCATTCTGCTGTGGTGTCCCAGGAATGGTCTTCTCCATCCTAATTCCCTGTGCAGCACAATACTCACTGAACCCTCCATCTATGTACTCTCCTCCATTATCTGATCTCAAACATTTTACTTTTAAACATGTTTCTGTCTCAACCATAGCCTTCCACTTCTTAAAAGTTTCAAATACATCAGATTTATTTTTCAGAAAATAAACCCATACCTTTCTGCTTGAGTCATCAATGAAAGTGATGTAGTACCTTGAACCTCCAAGGGATGCAACCGGAGAAGGCCCCCACAAATCAGTGTGTACTAACTCCAATTTTTCAGCCTTCGATGTCCTGCCAGTTTTCAAGAAGCTCACCTTTTTCTGTTTTCCTAAGATGCAACTTTCACACATGTCAAAATCAATGGACTTCAATTCTGGTAGTTTTCCTTTTGACAGCAACATCTTCATCCCTTTCTCACTCATGTGACCAAGTCTATGGTGCCATAGGCTTGTATCATTACTTGCATTAGCAACTGCAATTGTGTCTCTTGGACTTGAAGTCATATATAGAGTACCAGTTTTCTTCCCACGAGCCAATACCCTAGCTCCCTTTGTAACCTTCCAAGTACCACCAACAAATAGTATTGCATGCCCTTCATCATCAAGTTGTCCAACAGAAATCAAATTCCTCCTCAGTTCAGGAATATGTCGAACCTTCTCCAGTAACCAAACAGATCCATTGGGCAACAATATCCGGACGTCTCCCATACCTACAACATCCAAGGCTGAACCATCAGCTAAATACACCTTACCAAAATTACCTGCAACATAATTCTGTATGATTTCTCGGTGTGGAGTGGTATGAAACGAAGCTCCTGAATCCAAAACCCAAACATCAAGTGGACTGTCTACTGCAAGAAGTAATGCATCCTGAATCTCTTCTGTTACAGCATTAGCAGAATCATCTCCATTCTTCTTCTTAGGACTTTTGTATTGATTCCTAAAGTGACCTGTTTTCCCACAGTTCCAGCATTGTACTTGTTGGCCTTATCTAGATTTACTTCTGTTTCGATTAGAATTTCTGGATTTTGATCTACCCCGGTTTGAATTTCTGTCATTACCTCTTCCTCTTGTCTCAAGGTTTAGGGCAGAACCAGATCCTGAGGTTTCACCTGCATCTCTTCGGCGAATCTCCTCAGCCAGAATTAAATCTCGTATATCATTGTACTTGAGCTTTTCTTTTCCTGTAGAATTGCTTACTGCCATCCTCATTGCCTCCCAACTGTTTGGCAAAGAAGCCAAAACGATCAGTGCACGGATCTCATCATCAAAATCAATTTCTACAGACGACAATTGATTTGTGATAGTGTTAAATTCATTCAGATGTTGTGCTACTGATGCATTCTCTACCATCTTCAGATTGAACAGTTTCTTCATCAAGTGCACTTTATTGTTTGCTGACGGCTTTTCATACATACTAGACAAAGCCTTCATCAGATCTGCTGTGGTCTTCTCCTTTACAACATTGTGTGCAACAAACCTAGACAAAGTTAACCTGATAACTCCTAGTACCTGTCTGTCAAGAAGAGCCCATTCCTCAGCCTTCATAGCCTCAAGTTTTGTCCCTAAAAGAGGCAGATGCAATTTCCTCCCATTGAGATAATCTTCAATCTGCATCCTCCAATACGCGAAGTCTGTGCCATCAAACTTTTCTATTCCAGACGCCTTTCCTGCTTCCTTTGCCATTGCTTCCACTCAAACCTAACCCTAGGCTCTGATACCAGTTGTAGGGAATTTAACCAAAATTCCAACCTGTGAGAAACAAAACCAATAGAGAAAACACACGTCAAAGAAAACAATCACACGCACAAGACAATATTTACGTGGTTCGGCAATTTGCCTACGTCCACGGAGTTGCAGGGATTTCACTATAAAATAACGAGATACAATAGTGCACAAAAACACTCTCAAGAAACCCAATTCCCAATTACACCCTAGCACTCTCTCACATAAAAAATAAGAATAGAAGTTGGCTGCCTCTCTCTTCTCTATTTTCTCTCATGTGGCTGCTCACTAGGTTAATTGGAATTTCTCTCTATTTTCATAGCACGCAGCTACAGTTGAAATATAATATATATATATATATATATATTAAGGTCGGCTGAATAAGGTTTCCTATTACAAATAGGATTCGGTCAAAGCAAAATGAATTTAGACTTGACTTGGGCTTGTGGCAATTCAAGCCACACACGGGCCCAATTCAACAATAAGATAATGGCTCATGATCTTCTTCTGATTCTTAGTAGAGAACAAATTCCTTATCAATTTCTAAAATACCTTGCAGGCAACACAGAAAAATTACAGAATATATACTACAACATACTGATTTTTTTGTTACTTCTAAGACAAGTTTATTTAAAACCATGGCATATATTAAACTAAAGAGAACGTCAAACTCACCAAATTAGAGCACCCCTTAAATGCAAAAATATCTTCTTTTCCTGGGTCTTTGATTACTCCTCATCTTTTCGTCTTGTTCTCCTTAACAAACCTTAGAAGCCATTTAGGATTTCCTCTTTTAAAGTTAAACACAACACATCCCATAGCTAATCCAAACAACAATCCACATCCATAGCCCATTAACACGACTTCCAACAAAATCCACTAGCAAATATAGAATCATTATGTTCTTGCAATATTGATGGCAGTGGCGGTGATAGCAGCTCATTAGTGCTACAGTTCATTGACAATGGAAATCCACACAATCCCAAGTTCCCATTGTATGAGTTGTTCTCAAATGTATCAAATTGCTTGCCTTGAGGTATGGGTCCAGTAAGCTGGTTTTGTGAAAGGTTTAACATGGCCAAAAATGTTAGATTTGTCAATTGGATAGGTATTTGTCCGGCGAGCCTATTTGAAGAAAGGTCCAAGGATTCAAGTCTTGATAAATTTGCCAATGATGATGGGATATGGCTGGTTAGGCTATTATGGGAAAGGTTAAGCAATCAAAGAACTGTAAGCTTTCCAAGTACTTCAGGAATCTCACCTTCAAATTTGTTACTTGATAAATCAATTGTTGTGAAGATGGTTAAGATTCTCTTTAGTTTAATCTGCAGCCCTTTCACAATCAACACCACCGATTCTTGATAATAACCATCACTCAAATATTGTGGTTCATGTTTATCTTCATCCTTGATCTTCATGGCATTCAAATTTTCAAAATAATTTATTGGTAAAGGACCAATAAACTTATTGTGAGAGAGGTCAAGAATTAGTAACTTAAAGAAAAATATCCCACTGGTGTTATGATTTCCTATAGGACCATGGAATCTGTTGGACTTCAAGACAAGAACATGTATGTTGTGAAGAGCTTCCAACCAATAGGGGAAGAAATCATTTATCTTGTTATTTCCGATGTCAAGAATTTCTAGGCCATTGAAAAACTTCCCACTAGTATTATGATTTCCTATAGGACCATGGAATTTGTTTGATTCCAAGACAAGAACTACTAAATTGGGAAGATCTCCCAACCAATACGGGAAGAAATAACTTATCTTGTTATTTCCGAGGTCAAGAACTTCCAGAGTTTTACAGTTGACCAAAGATCTTGGCAATGGCCCTTCTAAATCATTGTCACTGAAGGCAAGATATTGCAAAAAACTACTATTTGCCAATGTAATAGGGATGGTCCCGTGAAAGCTATTCATTTGCAAATCTAATTCCCGAAGATGGTTGCTGAAGTTTCCTAAACATTGTAGAATTTTACCACTAAAACCATTATTAGAGATATCTAATCTTTCGAGGAAACTTACATTGCAAATCATATGTGGGATCTCCCCAGTAAGTCTATTGTTTGAGATGATAAAGTATATTATACAAGTTGGAAGTTGCACTAAATTGCCTGAAAGCCGATTATCACTCAGTTGAATAAACTTCAGTGACGTAGCTTTTGAAATCTCTGCGGGTAATTCACCAGATAAGCGGTTGTGTCCCGCATGTAACGTAGCAAGAGACTTGGCATTTTTGACATCAGATGTAATTGGGCCTTCGATACTCTTCCACTTGATATCAATATTAAGCAAATGTGGTAATCCCCAAATTCCAGTTGGAATGGTTCCCGAAAGGGAATTATTGTTGACCCTGAAATCGAGTAGAGTGGAACAGTTGGCGTAACTGGCTGGAATTTCACCGGTGAGAGTGTTGCCGAACATGTGAAGCACACTCTATGTACCTTGCTTGCACATATATGGCGGAATTTGGCCGGTAAAGAAATTCATGGACAAGTTAACGATATATAATTTTGCTGAGGAGCCAAGGTTCCGAGGCAGGGGACCTGTGAAGCTGTTATAACAAAGAGAAAGGATCACAAGCTTCTTGAACTCACCAAACTCGGCGGGCACTTGGCCAGATAGCTCATTTTCACATGGTCGTAGAGAAACCAAGTTATTCAAGAACCTCAACTCAGACAGATTGCCTTCAAGATTGTTCATTGAAAAATGAAACACCTCAAGCTTCGTGAGATTTCTTAAACCGACAGGAAGTTTTCCTATGAATGAGTTGTGGGAGAGGCTAAGCTTCTTGAGGTTGACTAGGTTCCCAATCTCAACCGGAATTTTCCCTGTCATGTTATTGCCCCAAAGCCCCAAGTAGATTAGCTCCTTAAGGTTTCCAATCTCTGCTGGAATTCTTCCGTGGATGCTGCAATTGCATAGGTCAAGCCCAGTCAGGTTGGTAAGCTGTAACACCTCTTTTGGAAATGGAAAAGGATTAAAAGGATTATTGCCGAGGTATAGCTGAACAAGACCAGTCATGTTTTGAAGTGATTTCCATGGTAAAGTCTGGGAAAATCCGCTTCCGTCCAAATACAGATACTGCAATTGGCTTAGAGAAGATATCTCTGCAGGAACCGACCACCCTGTGAACAAATTGTTGCTCAAATTCAAGTACTGCAGTTTGACACAGTTTTTCAAGTCGTCCATAATTGGACTGTGCAAGTTGTTGAACCCCAGCGAGAGCTTTTCCAATGATTGGAGCTGGCATATGAAATCAAAAGGAAGAACACCTGTTAAATTTTGGTGTGAAAGTTTGATTTTTGTAACGGAACCCTGTGAATTGCAGGTGATTCCAATGAAATTGCACATGGAATTGCTGGATTCCCAAGAATCGAAGGCACTGGTGTTTGATGTTTGAAGAAGGATGGATTTTAGTTTCATGATAATTTGAAGGTCATCGGATTGGATCCCAGAGAGAAGGGAGAAGAAGCAAAAAAGGAGATAGAAAGAGTAGAGAGGTGGACGCGACATAGATGCTACTACTTTTCTCAAGCGTCTTTGGTTTTCTTGTACTGATAGCATCCACGAAAGGTTTTTGTATACACCATTGACTTCCAACAGAAACCTGAGGAATGAAATAACGACTGACAAGAGGACGAAAAAATTCAAATTAGAAACATGTGTGAGTTGTGACTTTGTGTTTCAAAACAGACTGACAACAGTAGCATCGCACCAAGTAATGCTGAACTACTCAATTATCTTAAGAAAAAACAGAAACATGGACGGATAGGATAAGGTGACAATGGTTCTTTTTCCCATAAGGTGTGGACTTTTTTTGGGTCCCAAAAATGGTGAAAAAGGGCCAAACTTGACTATGTAAATTGGTTTTGGACAAGTTGGTTGTTTCTCTGGAAAATGGAACCCGGGGGAGGGAGGGGGTTTGAAGATGATCATAGTCTTAGCATTAGTGAAAATTGATCATGTTATAATTACGAAGACTTGACTCACTAAAGAATTAGGGTTCCCAAAACGGAGAAAATGGGGCATGAATTGCACATGTCAAGGGAAGCATGATGCTCTACTCCATAAACCCATACAAACTTTTTAAACACACTTAAAAAAAAAAAAAAAAAGTTATAATTATTATCAATTTTATTATTAAAAGTCTTATAAATTGATATGATAAAGAATTTAATTAGTGTCATGTCAGTAACATATAATCTCAAAATTCGTAGAAAACATTGTAAGTGTAGTTTCTTTGGTGTTACAGCTTATGTGCCTCAACTAAATTTAGCTATGTTTCTATTTTGAACGGAGTATAAAAGATGTTATCTTCTGCCGATGCCAATTAAATATAATAACATGGTGAATGTAACCACATGGTTGATATTTTCTTTATTTTTTAGAATCACATAGTTGAATTTAATTAGGGAATCTAAGGTAAATTGCATGAAGTTTTATCTAAAATTATTAATCACCCTTTTTATTTTTGTTCTTAGAGTATTAGCATCTAGTATCTTCAAACTAGATAATACACCAAACATTTCAACTTTTATTTTAAAATACAACGCATTCAAATAATATAAATTATACAATAAAATAATAAAAAGTTATCTATCTCACTTCTCTCTAATTTTTATTACTACCTCTTTGTCACTCTCTCAACAACCAAACAACTCAGTCACCACTACACAACCACCATGCCCACCACTACCCACTGAAATCCCACTGGAACCCAAAATCCAAATTTAGAAAAACAAAACCTAGTAAATACCCACCATAAACCCAACAAACCCAATTTAAAAAAAAATAATAATAAAACAAAACAAAACAACCCAATCACCACCACCCCACCCCCTGCCCACTGCCCACCAAAATCCGAACCACAAACCCAACAAACCTAGCCACAAACTTAGCAAACCCATAGAAAATAACCAAAAACCCAGTCACCACCACGCCCACCATACCACCACTGCCCATTACCCACTAAAATCTCAGCCACAAACCCAGCAAACCCATGGAAAATAACCAAAAACCCAATCATCACCACGCCCATAACAGCACCACCACACCAACCCAAACAAACCAACCTGAATCCAACCTGTTTATCAAAAAAAAAAAAAAAAAAACTGAATCTAGCCCAAACCCCATTGGATTCAAAATCCAACCCATCTGAATCTAAAATCCAGCACATCTGAACCTAAAACCCACCCACCTTTGCCACGAGCCACCCGATCTCACCACGCTAATATCCACCATCACTTAGTCACCACCACCCGTTCTCAACACCATGACCCACACACTCCACGATGAATTCCATGCAAAACGGCCCAACTTAGCTCCGGTGGCAAGCTTTGAATGAGAGAGAGAGAGAGAGAGAGAGAGAGAGAGAGAGAGAGAGAAAGGGGTAGTGAAGACTGAGGACTGAAGGAGAGAGAGAATCAGAGAAAATATAATATGGAGAGAGACAGAGAACGTGGGAGATGAAGGGATCCAGATCCTCTCCATTTCCCTTTGAAATGGAGAGGTTCCAGTTCACGGTAGAGATTTCTTTTAAAATGATCCAAGCTAAAAAACGTGTCACGTCATTTAAAAGGCTAGCACACACTTAACTCAACAAATTCAACTCTGGTTAAACCAAGGTTAATAGTCGGACCCCTTTTCTCTCACCAGCCGTTCAAACTTTCTCTCTCAAATTTCAAAGTTCAAACTCTCTCAACCTCCACTTCTAGTATACTCAACTCAAACCCATAAGCAAAAACAAAGAAAAAACCTTAGCTCACCAAAGATCCCGACACCCATACACGCATCCTTTCTAGACCTAGATCAGAGAGAGAGTAAGGGTTGGGGTTTGGAGAGAATCGGGTGTAGAGAGAGACATTGACGCTTTTCATACCCAAATCAGAGAAGGTTAGGGTTTGGGTTTCAAGAAAATCGGGAAAGAGAGAATTGATGATCTTTCAGGTTTGATCTATGGAGGGAAATGAGATTGAGAGACAGAGAAAGAGATTTTGGTCGAAGGAGAGAAGAAGCCACCATCGGAGGTTGTGGTTGCAGTGAGCCAGCCTTGCCGATTTGGTTCAGACCCAAATCAGAGAAGGTTAGGGTTTGGGTTTGGAGAAAATCGGGAAAGAGAGAAGTTAATGCTCAATCTCCATGGCTACTGCTAGCAGACATTGTGTTCCACTCCACCAATTCCGACCGTGGTTCCAGTAAAGTTCCTCTGTCTCTCTCTGTGATTTTTTCTTCTTTTAATTTTCTCAACAAAAAAAAAAAATATATATATATATATATATATATTTAATTTTTAGTATTGTATTAGGTTTTCGTTTTTCTTTTGATAAAGAAATTGAATTCCCTATTGTACTTGGGAAAAAAATAATGTGGAATTTGTGTTATTGGATACAGATTGTGTTCAAGTGAGAAAACAACAAAAACAACATAATCTATATGTATAAATGGTGGTTTACCTACTTGTTTTCCTTTTAAATAAACAAGCATTTATCTTTTGTCATTTTTCACCACGAGAGGACTAAATCCCAAACTTTTGCGAAGTTTCGCTTTGCTGATTTAAAGTTGTTATATATTCATCATAATCTTTAAGTTGATGAATGCGTTTTACCATTGTCAAACTAATTCATGATTTTTTCTAATTCATGTTCCATGTTTTTCTTGATTAGCTATAAATCGAAAATTACTTCAAATAATGATTTTTTTTAATTGCTTAATAGTGAGCGAGTATTTGCTCTAGCAGACCTTTGAAATGAATTCCTCCAAAGTTATGAATAAATTTTTTTTTTTTGTCCAAATTGGAGTATTTCTTGATCTGTTTTTTTTTTTTTTTTTCATGTGTATGACAGTATGATGAGTTTAAATGTTTATAGTCTAGCTGCTTGTGCAAACTGTGAGCAGAGTAACATTAAGACTAAACATGCCTTACAGGTATGGTTTTCTTTTTTGGAACCGTCATAAATACTGAATTGTTCATGGTTGATGCATTGTTTCTTTTTTATTCTACTCGTGATGGGTGCATTGTTCTTTTAAATGTCAATGTCAAGTTTGCCTTGTAAAAGTGCAATGTTGGCATGCTTTGACTTGAAATGCTACTATTTGCTAATCTTGGTCCTATATTATGTTTAGGGTAAAAATTATGGACAATATGGACAAAGTGATGGGTGCATTGTTCTTTTTTCTTGCATATGATTAATGATGCCATATACAAACAATATTGAAAAACAAGTAACAATAATTTTGTGTATCATGGTGCAGGGCTTCGAGTAACAATTTGATTACAAGCCAGAAAATGGACACTTCAAGACAAGAGGGGTAGGGAAACTCGATGAAGAAGGAAAGTTCAAAGTGTCTGTTCATCGTAAGATTGTAAAAGATGGAAAACTGAATGAAGAGTGCTATGCACAGCTTCACAGTGCATCAGCTGCACCATGCCCTGCACATAATGGCCTAGAGTCTTCAAAAGTAGTATTCAAGTCCAAAGCCAAAGGAAAATACACGTTTGGGTTGGCTGGTAAACTCAAGTTCTCTCTTGTGACATGCACTTTAGCTTTCTTGTAGCCTCACTACAAGTACCCACCACTAATCAAGAAGCAAGAGGTGGAATGTATAGTCAAGCAATAAGCACACTAATTGTAGAAGTTTCATGTTATTATAATCAAAGTGTTTATTTTAATGGAATTCTTGTTATGTGATCAAAGTGTACATTTTAATAAAATTTGTTCATTTTTTTTTTATTAAATTCTCTTATTGTCTACTCTTTTGGATTGAATTTTGATTGTAAGGATTGTGACAGTTGTTATTGTAAGGATTGAATTTTGATTATAAGGATTGTGACAGGTGGAATGTGGATATTTATAGATATTTGTAAATAAGGATTGTGATAGTTGTGGGCTATTGATATTTGTAAATATTTGTAAGTAGGTGTAAGGGTGTGCACATAGGTGGTGCGGGTAAAGCTGCTAGGGTGTGTGTGTAGGTGTGACAACTATGTGTGTAAGGGTGTGCAGGGGAGTGTGCGTGTGGGTGTGCACAGGTGGTGCAGGTAAAGCTGCTATGTGTGTAAAGGTGTGTAGGGGACTCTGCGTGTGGATGTGCACAGGTGGTGCGGGTATAGCTGCTGGGGTGTGCATGTGTGCCTGCATGTGGGTGTGTGGGAATGTGCAGTGGCTAGATAAGGATTGTAAAACTCATGCAAAAGAAAAATTGACACACCAATTAACATGCATACAGCTCAAAGCTTGGCTTATTTATATAAATTTTTTCCCCAAACAGCAACACTTATAAATAAAAACAACTCCTGCCTAGCATAACAATTATGCAGAAAACAGTAATTATGCAGAATGTGCAATACCAAACCTATGCAGTAACAGTAATTATGCAGTAAAAGTAACAGTAATTATGCAGTGGCTAGATAACAGTAATTATGCAGTAATAGTAACAGTAATTATGCAGAAACGGTAACAGTAATTATGCAGTAACAATAATAGTAATTATGTAGTAATTATGCAGTAACAGTAACAATAATTATGCAAAAACAGTAACAATTTCTACAGCAACAAATAATTATACAGAAATTAACACCTTGCAGAGATACATTAGACATGCAGATTAAGTATTCTTTCCAAATAATAAAAAATCTAAACATTTGAATGTGACTAAGTTTTGGAACTTCAAAACTCCAGTCCTAAACTAGGAAAATTACAAAACAAGAGCACTTAATCTCAACATGTGTCATAGATTATAAAACATGATCCTAAACTAGAAAAATGGCTTGACTTTATGAATCATCTCATTCCATCCACTTGTAAAACTTTCTTGAGTCAAGGGACCTCCACTTGCAATACTTCCTTGAGTCAAGAGACCTCCTGCACCATTAATTTTGTCGTTGGAGCCTACAACACTTGATATACTCTCTAAATGTGATGCTAATGCCACACTTGCTGATAAGCCTCCCTGATGTGATGCAGCACTTGTAGAAGCCAACTACAAAAAAATCAATTACACATTACACATATCACAAACTTAACATTAAAATTATCAAATCATGCATCTAAACTATTATTAATATCTTTACCATTAAAAGTTGTGTAAAACTAGTAATATTTCCAGAAGAGATATCCCCAATTTTCTTTTGTGCCATGATGTCATGTGCATATATTTTCTGTAACAATTGTACTAGTTTAGCAACAATAATAGTATACTATATTAATGTGTAAAAATAAAATAGAATGGTGAAAATAAGGATAATTTAGCAGATTACCTCCTGCACTTTTCTTTTCTTTGTTTGCTTCTTTGATGTGCCTTCCTTTGGTTTCCTCATCTTTTCTATCCATGATTTCGTCCTACGCTTTTTATTACGATGAACCTCTCTTTTCTTTATCCCTTTTGGTACAATCGTAATCGAAGCACATAATTGATCTTCTTTGTCTGCAAAATCAATGGAAGGCCTAATGATGTCTTCTTCTACATTAGCTTTGCAATTCCTAAGGTCACAATTTTTTTTTTTTTTCAAATCTGCAATTGCTAAGCTTAGAATATTATGGCCTTCTTTAGTTTCACATGCCTCATTCACCAATTGAATATATTTTGGACATAAATCTCGATACCGATTTACATATTCTAGTCAAGTATCCGGCTTAATGTTATGTGTTGTGCAATTTTTTCCGCTTCCATCTTTTGCATCTCTTCTCCACCTCTTCATGATATATCTATTAGGAATCAACTTGATATCCAATACATCAAGAACTTTCAAACCATGCCTACATAAAATACCAAATGACTCAAACTTTCTGCAACTACAAGATAGAGTCTCATCTAATGGATTCCACATGACTTCATATTTTCCATATTGATTGAAAACTCCAACCACATAACTACGTGTTTGACTCACATTGCGTTCTAGGATGGAAAATGTCATTACCTCTTCAACTTCTGTCTGAAATAAATAAAACAACTTAGGTGTGTACACTGTTGCTACTTGGTTAAGCATAGGAGAGCTTTTGAGCTTCAATCTTGGAAATTTCTGTCTAGAGTTGTATTCTACTTCTAACTCCTTATCCTTCTTTTGATTGATAACTATTTCAAAATGAGTGAAAAACTCTACTATATTGAGATCAGTACGTAAGCAATCCTTCAAGTCAGCATTGAAACTCTCACTAAGCTAGGTTGTCTTCATTCCTATAGTGAAAGTTCTCTTAACATATGCTTGGGCCCATTTTTCCTTCAATTTAAATAGATCAATTAGCCGTTTATTTTCACGAACATCGTACTTATCTAGCATTTCATTCCAAGCTGTAAGAAACTCATCTTCACTGTCATACTCATAGATACATGCTAAGAAATTAGCGTTAAATTGAGAATCATTTTTGAGTAAATGACCCAAGTGTTTCTCAGCATTCTGCCACATATGCCAACTACACAATGCATGATATGTCTTAGGCATGACTACTTTTATTGCAGCTGACATTGCTGCATCTTGATCTATGAAAATAGTGATTGGCTTCTTTTCAGACATTGCTTCTAAGAAGGTCTCAAATAACCATACAAAAGATTCAATCATTTCATCATATAACAGTGCACCTCCAAATACAACAGTTTTTCTATGGTGATTAAGACCGAAAAATACTCCAAGTGGCCTTGCATCTCTATTTGTACTATACGTTGTATCAAACGTTATTACATCACCGAAGTGGCAATAGTCAATGATCATTCTTGCATCGGCCCAAAAGATATTAGTAATCAACACTTCACAGTCCAATTGAGTAGCGAAATAATATGAAGGATTTTCCTTAAGTTGACGACTGAAATATCTTCCCAAGTTAGCAGTTGCCCCATGCTCCATGTCTCTCTGTCGCTTAGTGCGTAGGTAGTTTTTATGATCTTGCTTGGTAAAACCAAGATTATCATATCCACCAACTTGCTTACTAAGAAGCTCATAAGATTGTTTTAATCTTAATCCCGATTCATGTGCCAAATCAATTTCAATAGCATGAGTTGCAGCCACTTTCCCTTGTGATGGCATCATGTGCACAGTTGATGGAAGGTGGAGATGGTGGTTATGTTCAGCAATAAATTCACTCACCACATATTTTTTTACTATCTCGATTAAGTACAATAACCAAACGTGCTTCACAACCACATCTTGTTTCTGCTCGTGGATTCTTTACATTCTGATCTCTCTTGTCTTTGCCTCGAACTCCCTCCTTCGCACACACAAATCTCCTTGAAGTAACCACTACAGTCTTTTTACATTTATTTACATACTCTTTTCTAATACTAAAACCAGCCTTTCTGCCATATTTATTATAAAAATCATATGCAATCTCATCCACTTCAAACTCCATCCCTTTAAATGGGGTAGATTCCATGGGCACATTAGAAGGAACATGTATTTCCATCATTATCCCTAGAAAAAATTGAACATAAATTTATTATAACTTTCACCTATCATTTGTTTTCAAAACAGAGATGATGTAAAAAAAAAAAAAAAATGAGGATGTAATGAATGATCAACATAGTAATGAGGATGTACCTCACATGAGAGAGATGTTATATATCTTTGTTACTAAACATAAAAATTCAAGATGACCAAGCATGATTTCAACTCAACTCACTCAAAGGCCAGTCAATTTAAACATGACAGTAATAAACATGTTCTTTAAAATCTTGCATCCATAATTTGCCATCAAGAATCATTATAAAGGAATCTTCTAATAATGATTAAAGAACTTATTTATTATGAGAATTTTTTTTTTCAAAAGAGAGAAATTTATTAATTTAAATATCTAAACCTTGTGATCAACACCACAACAGTATCCTCTTGATCACCTCTCTATATATGTCCATAATCCACATTAAGCTCAAGTAATCATTTTTTTAATTTCACATAAACTCATCATTGATACTATTTTCTTATGAACCGATTATAATAGACTATATTAACAGCTATGGGAAAAATATATATATATATATATATATATTTAAATTGTGCCACTAAACTTATTGATTACACTATGAATTAGGATCATGTGTGTAAGGATTTTAGTGTTGATCCATTCCATAACATTTTATGGTAATAAATTCAAATTTATTGATATAATTTTATCCGTTTGAAAATCTAGTTAGTTTTTTAATTTATACTTTCCTAATCTACTTTCCGAAGTGGTTTCTCCATTAAAGATATTCTTCTTTGATTTTCCACTTCGTCACCAAATGTTATGTCATGCTTAATTGTGCTTTTTATATTACTTATTGATTTGTTAATTGCTTAACTATAGTGAAAAATTAATTGTCTGAGTGGATCACTTCACCAATATAATTTGATAATTTTGCTCATTAATTCACATTGGGGTCTAAACAAAAATTTCAATGTTCAATCTTATTTAATTATATGAAATTTTTAAGGAAGACTCTAACTTGCCTATAGCCATCAAAACAACAATATAAACTCACCAAGACAACAATGTAGTGACCTCATGCAGTGAGTATGATATGTATCTCATTTGCTAAAATATTTTAGTGACCTCATGCAGTGAGTAATGTCATCGTTACCTATTCTAATTTAATGGTGGTGACACCCATTCTTATTCATGACATTTCCTAAAACCCAAACCCATATTTGAACCCCACTTTCTCCTTTCCCAACAATAATCATCAGCAAAAACAACCATGGGCAACTCAAGCCCCCCTTGGGAGGCAAAAAATAAAAATAAAAAACCACAAAGAGTCTTTTTTTTTTTTTTTTTGGGGGATAAACAGAGGATTTATCTATTAACTAAATAAATCATTTTGAGTTGTAGATAGATTGTGTAAGATCATTTTCTTATGTTAGGACCACGTAAACTTGTTTCTCTGTGTGTAGCTTTTATTGGTGGCCTAATTAATTTGTCATTAGCTTGTGAAGATGAGAGAATTTTAACCAGGATAATTTGTGCATTTTTGTGGGCAATATAAAGAGTTGAATCACCAGTGCTGTCCATGTGATGTTTGTTGGTTAGTAAACTCACCAGCCACCAAAACAACCATATAAACTCACTAAGACAACAATAGAAATGCAAAAAAATTATCAAACATCAAATAAGATAAGCATAAACAAGTTTTACAGATATACCTCTGTTTGGCAAGATAGAAACAGAGATGTCTTCTCTGAACCTTCTGTGAAGCTTTTTTTTCTTTTTTTTTGGGTTAAAATCTATGAAGCTTTGAAACAATCATGGGCAACTCAAGCCCCCCTTGGGAGGCAAAAAATAAAAATAAAAAACCATAAAGAATCTTTTTTTTTTTTTTTGGGATAAACAGAGGATTTATCTATTAACTAAATAAATCATTTTGAGTTGTAGATAGATTGTGTAAGATCATTTTCTTATGTTAGGCCCACGTAAGCTTGTTTCTCTGTGTGTAGCTTTTATTGGTGGCCTAATTAATTTGTCATTAGCTTGTGAAGATGAGAGAATTTTAACCAGGATAATTTGTGCATTTTTGTGGGCAATATAAAGAGTTGAATCACCAGTGCTGTCCATGTGATGTTTGTTGGTCAGTAAACTCACCAGCCACCAAAACAACTATATAAACTCACTAAGACAACAATAGAAATGCTGAAAAATTATCAAACATCAAATAAGATAAGCATAAACAAGTTTTACGAATATACCTCTGTTTGGCAAGATAGAAACAGAGATGTCTTCTCTGAACCTTCTGTGAAGCTTTTTTTTCTTTTTTTTTTGGGTTCAAATTTGTGAAGCTTTGAACGTGGGCTACCTCTGTTTCATTTTTCCCTCTAAAAGGGTTTTTTTTTTTTTTTTTTTTTTTGGGTTAAAATCTGTGAAGCTTTGAACGTGGGCTAACTCTGTTTCACTTTTCCCTCTAAAAATATTTTTTTTGTTTTCCAGTGCACTGATATACCTCTACCTCTGTTTCTCCATTTCCCTCCAAAAAGGTTTTTTTTTTTTGTCCGATTGAGTTAAACAAATCCTCTAGTTTAAGAGTTTAACTTGAGTTAAGTGTGGTGTTAACATTTTAAATGACGTGTCCAGTTTTTGGCCCTTGATAATTTTGGACAAAATCCTCACCATGAACTGGATCCTCTCCATTTCAAAGGGAAATGGAGAGGATCCCTATTGGGAGATGAAGAGATGAGTGGGAGATGGAGAGAAAAAATATTAATTTTATATTATACCATCTACTACAGTACCATCATAGAAGTAAGACCACATTGTAGCAAGACTGTAAAAGAATTTACAATTGGAAACCTAGGTAATGCATGTTTTTTGTGCCTTGATGCTAAAATATACCAACATATGGCATATGGAAAACCGAGTGCTTGTGCTCTTAGTAGCTATGAGATCCTATACAAGATCGAAGAGATGGTCCTATGATTCGACTTTCTGCACATAAAAAAAAAACAAAACAAAACAAAACAAACAAACAATCAGTAATGATAATATATATTAGACAATCATTACTTTTTTTTAAGTGTCTTGTCGTTGAATAAGAGATCTGGAGTTTGATCCCTGCTTATATCAAAAAGTAATCATCAGGAGCAGACTTTATAGTTTCTCTAAAAAATGTTATACACTCTGATGATGCCGTAAATATCACCAATGAGAAGCACGATCCTTACGCTCAAATAAGTCACCTACACAAAAGAAGAAAACAAAGAGACCTTGCAGAAGGCACCGGTGTGGAGGGGTTAATTATGCGTACCTTGATGCGAGGAGGCATTGGGGCTTTTATAGTAGTGAGGTTTTGCCTCCTTTCTTTGTAGCCCAAGTTATTTCCTTATAGGACTCTTCCTTGAGGAATCCAAAACGTGGTGGACAAGTTATTCTTCCGTGGAGAGCCCATGGTGTTAAGGTGCTTCTTCAAGAATCTTCCAATGCTTTGCCTTACTCCTATTGGGCCCTTATTTTATCAGGGGTTCTACACAAAGGATAGGCTCGACTTTCCTTTGGCCCATGGACATAGATCCGTTAGGCCCACTTGTCTAGGCCCGTCAGGCCTTGTCTTCTGTTTTTACCCTCTTCACACTCATTAAAAAAAAATTGACATAAAATACTTAAAAGTCCATAGATACTTAGTACCAAATTTCCATATATAAATAATATGTTTCACTTTTTGTATTCTATTTTATGCTCAACCAATTACAACTTGTAAAACGATTGATTTTTTTTTTCTTTCCATATTTATCTTTGGTTGTTTTAGAAGAAAAGTCAAATGAATACATAATAAGCAATGAATGGTGAAGTATAAAGTGGAACACAAAAAGTATGATATAGGATTTGTATTCCTAAATTACCAATACACAAGCAAATGACAAATATTCAAACTTCAAAGTTACGAGTTCCTACACCATAAAGTTACATAATTTTTCAAATAAACAACACAACAGCACAAATATCTACTAAAAAACTGATAACTTATTATTTAATCATAATTGTAACAAATTTTTTTTTTTTTTTTTGGCAAATTTCTCCACCATTCTTGGAATGAGTTCCCTTGGATGGGGAAATTATTGTGTACTCCCGGAATACCATAAATGCATACTCCCTCCTTTCATATGAATGGTGGGTCCCACTAATTAAATTCATGGTAGGACCCACCATTTATTTGAGAGGAAGGAATACACATTTATGGTACTCTGGGAGTACCTAATAATTTTCCCCATGGATGTTGTAAGGATGTGATGCCAACACCATGCCTGTTTTTCTCAAGCCACATCTGGGAGCTCCCCATGCCAAGAGAAGAAGCTACCCATATTCAAGTATCCTTGCTCCATGATTCATGAACAACAAGAAAATAAATATTAGAAAAAGCCCTATGGTAATCTTTGATATCATCAACCAATAGACCACATGCCATGGAAATTTGTGCCTATTTGGAAACAGCGTATCTAGTTTTTTGCTAAAAGTGTATTAAAGTAAACTTATACTTTGAAAAAGTGAGATTTAAAAAAAAAACTATATATAAAAACTAAAAATTGAACTTGTAAGCTCAATCCAAATGGACATTGTTTGTGTGGTCTATCATTTAGCTTCTTAAGCAACATGCTTCTTTAAGGGTCTATGTCTGGTTGGAGGTGGAATAAGGAGGATGGAAAATAACTAAGAGAAAATAGGTTTGGGTATTGTTTGGTAAGGAGAGAAATGATGTAAATTTTTTGGTGGGGTTAAGGCTTTTTCTCCCCTATCCCACCAAAAATTCATCTCTCCAAATTGGAGAGAAAACAAGGATGAAAATTCTTGCTCTAGTGCAATGACAAAATTGCCCCCAAATTTTAATGCTTCTCAAGAATCTCACCTACTTCCACCTAGGGATGGCAATGAGGTGGGGCGGGTTCAAACGATAGGGTCTTCATCCTCGCCCTGCATGGTTTTGTCTTACCCCATCTCTGCCCCGCCCTACCCTGCCTCGCATGACAGAGAAAATTTTCTTACCTCATTCCCACCCCTTGGGACCCCGCGAAGCCCCATCCCATCTTATAAAACTTTATTTCTTATTAATTTGCTCACAATTATTACAATTTTTTTTTTATAAAACCTATTTTGTTAATAAAAATATACTTGAAATTACAAATAAATTTATCCTATCAAATCAAACTAAATTTTAGCAAAAATTGAATAATATTATTAAAGTGTTTAACAAGAGAATATTAAAAAAAAAAAAAACTAAAATCCCACAATACAAAATCAATGATTCAAAAGTGTATAAATTTGTTTATGATAAAGACAAAAGAAAATGTTAATATTGGTAACTTATTTCCAACCTTGCTAGAGGAAAAAAAGAGGCAAAAAACCTTATTAGGTAGAATAAAATAAGCTGATGATATGTTTATTTAAATAGTAGGGTTTTAGGACATGAAAATTTACAATTTAACCCTTATCAATGCGAGACAGGGCGGGGCAGGTTGGGTCTAAAAAGTATAAATCCATCCTCGCCCCGCCTCGTGGTACAGGGCTAAAATCTCGCCCACTACCTTTGCCAGGGCGGGGGGAGGAGGGGTGGGGGGGAACACACGTAGGGCGAAGCGAGAAGGGACAGCTTAAGCAGGGCTGGGCAAAATTGTCATCTCTACTCCCACCCACTTCCTCACACGATCTACACACCTTTATGTCTTCCTTGTTTTGTTTGTTTGCATAGCTTCAATGGTAATTCATCTCATCCTCCTTTTTTCTTTTTCTTTTTTGTGTTACTCTCTCTATTTTCTAGATTTTTTTTTTTTTTTTGTTACCTAGTTTTTTTATTCCACCTAGCAACATGTCCATATATATATATATATATAGTGTGTTAATTTTTATATTATTTAATAAGCACAAATAAATTATTTCTTACATGTTATGTAATAAGGGTATTAAAGTAAATTTATATAAATTATATTTTCTATTTTCTTACTTCTCTCATCAACCAAATAAAAGAGTTCTCTCTCCAAAAAAAAAAAACAAATAAAAGAGTTTTTCATCCATTTTACTTTTCCATCCAACCAATTACGCACACACATAAGAAAAAATTAAATTTTTTTATCCTCCAACCAATTTTTTATTCTCTCACTCTACCATTTCTCTGACCAAACGTATCCTAATGGATTTATTTGGAGATGTTCTACAGACACTGCCACATCCCAACCCAGAAATTTTTATGACAAACACCATACCTGTTTTACAAAATAATCATTTTCATGTCAAAAATGGGATTATTTACATGGAACTTGTAACTGAAATAAATAAATAAATAATGCCTAACCAAACATGAGCATCATATATGGGTCCGTTTAGATATAGTTTATTTTTGCGGAAATTGAAAAAACTGTAGCGAAATAATTTTTAAATGTGTAAATAGTGCTGTGTGACCCATTTTTAATGAAAAAGTTGTTGAAAAGTGTAATTTGTGGGACCCGTGAATGGTGCATGGGTGCATTGTTCACAGTTGACTTGTCAACAATTACGGGCTGAACCAAAAAAAAAAAGGCCGAACACAAACGCAAACACTAAATTAATTTGAATCCAAACGGTGCATAATGTTATAAAAAAAAAAAAAAAAGAAAAAAAAAAAAACATGAGCATCATAAAAAAAAATTTATACGCCTTAAAAAAGCCTCAGCCCATTCTATTCCTATGGGCCTAATTTCCAAAACCCAAGCCCCAAAACAATCATCTTATTCCACAATAAGTCAACAGTTGCCTGTAAATCATAAACGTAGAAGTGTCGAACTACAATGGAATCCAACGGCCTATATTTTACTAACTCAAAAAAAAATCATCTTGACTCATTTACCCTCAAACGCCTTTAACACATCGAGGACACGGTAGTAATTACACCAAATTAGGGTTTAGAGTGTTAAACCTAGCTCGCCTCTCTTTACATTTCTCTTTCTTTCTCTCACCCTATCTTTCTCGGCAGAGATATTGTGACTTCTAGGACAGAGAAACCCTAGAATTCCAACTCAGCCAAAATGGGTATCTCTCAATTTACTCTAATTTTTCGAATTCTCTCTTCAATTCTGGATTTAGGGTTTCAATTTTTTGATGCTAATTTATGGAGTTTGTGTGGATTTGTAGGTATCTCTCGTGATTCCATGCACAAGAGACGTGCCACTGGAGGAAAGAAGAAGGCTTGGAGGAAGAAGCGAAAGTAAATCTGAAAACCCAATTTAGTTTCCTGAATTTTATATTTTATTCTGATTTTTTTTTTCTGGTTCAATTATGGTGCTGTTTGGTTTCTGAGAAAGTGGAGAGGAATAATGAATGGGGCTTGTAAAGTTCTTTGCTTTATGTACTATTTGTCTGAAAATGAATATGATTTAATTGTTTTTTAGCTGGGTAAGATGGGTTTTATAGATTTCTCTTATATACTTGTGATTTTAAACTTAAAAAGGTTTTTTTTTACAAAGGTTATTAGTTTATATGTTTGCTTTTTATATGATTTATGGGCTCAGTTTGATTCAGATAGAAAGTAACCTTGTGCCCCCATAAATGTCGAAGTCTATTACCGTTTTATGTTGGTTTTTTATTTGGTTTGTAGATTTGTTTTATATATTTTATGGAAAATGAGTCCCTTCTCCTAGTATGCCAGATTTACTTGAAACTGTAATTTGTTACTCTGTATTGTTTATGTTTGTTTTTTGTTCTAAGGTACTTTAAATCTCTCCAACTTCCAGATCATGCTTGATTTCGCTTTATCTCTGTTTGTCACTTTGTCTTGTATTAGATGGAATATAAGTATTTTACCATGATACCACAGCCTTAGTCTATACAGCGTTGCTCTCTTGCTCTTATGAATGTTTTCAATGTATAGCCTGAACGAATGATTTTGATTGCATTTATAGTAGAATGTAAAAACCTCACGTTTCTGAGTTGTAAGTAATCCACATATGTTTAGGATCTTCTTGTGTTTACATTTTGAAGGGAAATAGCTCCATAATTGTAGTATTATGAGGTTAATGTAAATTAGTAAATGTAATCTTTAATCAAGTCATTTCCTGTATGTAATTAATGGGTTTGCCTTGTTCTTTTAAGGTATGAGCTTGGAAGGCAACCTGCAAACACAAAGCTGTCAAGCAACAAGACAGTTAGAAGAATTAGGGTTCGAGGAGGAAACGTGAAGTGGCGTGCTCTGAGACTTGATACTGGTAACTTCTCGTGGGGGAGTGAGGCTGTGACCCGGAAGACACGTCTTCTTGATGTGGTCTACAATGCATCCAACAATGAGTTGGTTCGTACTCAGACTTTGGTGAAGAGTGCTATTGTTCAGGTTGATGCTGCACCATTCAAGCAGTGGTATCTCCAGCACTATGGAGTTGAAATTGGTCGCAAGAAGAAAACTACAGCTTCCACCAAGAAAGAAGGGGAGGTAAGGCGATATGTCTTAATTATATGTTGTTCTACTGTATTCCGGTACAAATATTCAGTTTATTTTTTACTTTTTTCTTATTATTTGTTGGATTCTTTTTATTGATGGTGGGGTTTGCACCATTTTCTGTGGTTGGTGCTAGATATTGTGGGATGGTTGAAGTTATAGAGAGAGCAATTTTGTGTAATGTTGTACTTCATTGATACTGTATATTATTATTGTCTTTTTCTTTGGTGAATGAAAATTTGAAATTGTCTACGAGTGACATTGGACATCTTTGTCTTTCTCTTTACACTATTACACTTCATTGTTTAATAGGAGGGTGAAGCTGCTCCTGCCACTGCCACCACTGAGGAGGTGAAGAAAAGCAACCATGTCCAGAGAAAGCTAGAGAAGCGCCAACAGAATCGCAAGCTTGACTCACATATTGAAGAGCAATTTGGTGGTGGACGTTTGTTAGCTTGTATCTCATCGCGACCTGGTCAGTGTGGCCGTGCTGATGGGTATGTGACTTTTCCACACTTCTGTTCTTTTCTGTCTGCAAAATGTCAAATTATATTACAAATTTTTAGTGGTTTCTACACATCCCCTTGGCATGGAGAAGGAGCTGGATCTATAATTCACAATGGTTCATGGACCACACCTATCCTTACAATATTTTATCCCTCAGATATATGTAGTTTCCTATACAGTTATGCTTGGTAGGTTATGTCAATAAGAAGCTAGTTGTTACTTTGAAAGCTGCATGAATATATCTTGTAATTTCTGATGAGAACTTTTCATTTGCCATATAAAGATGGTCGTGTTTAATTTTTGTTAAAATTGCTAGTACTTACAGTGATCTTAAATGGATTTGCAACAGATATATCCTGGAAGGCAAAGAGCTTGAATTCTACATGAAGAAGATCCAGAGGAAGAAGGGCAAGGCTGGTGCAGCCTAAATTTTGTTACTTGAACTACATCCTTCATAGCTGAATGTCTTTTTTGTTCACTTTATTTTGTTTCTCCCCTAGACATTGAACTTAAGTCGAGATGCTTTATTTTGCCAGAAAGCCTTTTGCTTGTTAAGTTTGACTTAATTGGGATATTATTAGTTTTCCTTCTGTGATATGAACGTGTTATAACTATTACTGTTGTGATTAATACTTCAACCACCTTTAAATGGATGTCCCAGATTGTGTTTTCTGGGAGCTTTTCATCTGAAGTTGGATTGGAATGGACAGAAGATGGATGTTATTTTGTGACTGAAATATTGATTAAGCATCATGACTCTAGGTCTAGTTGGGATTTTACCTGTTGCCAGTATTAACTACCGAGGTAGCATGCCTCTAGGTCAAATAGGTCATGTTTTTGAGATAACGGTTCAAAATCTGTTGGGATCAGAATTCCTTGTAGCCAGAAATTAGTGTGGGAATGTTCCTTGTTGCACTAATTATATGACTCGGGTATCGGCTAGACAACTTATAATAGGTATGACACAATTCACCCACTCCTATAAAAGAGGCTGCCTAGCACCATCATTTCATAACTGTAGCCGCTTACCCGTATGGTATATGGGGTAGTTTTTAGAAAAGGTACAATTTTAGCAAAGCAAATCAAATTCTCTGATGTGAGGAAATGAATGTCGCTCTAATTGCAAATCAAATTCTCTGATATGAGAAAATGAATGTCACTCTAATGGTCTGGTTGGATTGAGGGGAAGGGAAAGGGGGTAAAGTAGAGTTGACTAAAAATTAGTCTAATAACACTTGCATAAGAATTTATTATGGGGTTTCGATTAGATGAATCTCTATTGGCAGACAGTTTTGGACACATGCTAGCTAGTGTGGTAGAGAGAGCCCATGACTCACGAATTTTTTCTCCCATAAAACAAATTATTAACCGACAATTTTGGAAGTTTAATTTAGAACAAGATCCTCTAGATTTTAAACTCTGTCCTTTTTGTCATGGTTCAATTTTTAAATTTTTTTGTGCGACAGTCTGTACACTTCTAGGTTCGTAAAATAAAATATGAACCATAAAATGAATAAGTCTTGAAATGGAGATAATCCTGTTTAATTGGCTTCAAAAGCCTAGGAATTTTGTGCATTTCAAAGTGAGATGGAGAAAGTGTCTATTTAAGGTTACGATCCAAAGTGCCTAGATGTTGCCAACTCATTTAAAATTTAAATGTGGTAAAAATTTGATTGTGGTTAAACTAACTAGAGTTAATAAGTTGATAAAATCTAGACCATAGATTTATTACATTTTGAATCATGATCATTAAATGGACACTCCATTTTTGTAATAAAGAGAATCCAAATCAATCCTAGGTAGATTTGAAAAGAAGAATTTCTTTTCCAAAAACCACAAAGGGTATGGCTAGACAATTACTAATAGGATGGTACAATTTAAGTATTTAACCAGTCCAACAAAAGACGAGAAGCTGGTATTGCCTAGAACCCATATTTTATTTTAGGAGTCTATTATTTCCGTAGATCTTCATCACTATATTTTGGGTATAGTTAATGAGTGATGAGGTGTATTGGTTACTGTTGAATTTTTTATTGCAATTGTTTGTTTTGTTTTAGAGACTCTCCCAATATTTAGTTAAAATGATAGTATTTGTTTATTTGTATTTGTTACATCCAATGTAGTGAGACTTGCTTGATTCCTCTTTAATGAGTGTAATTGATCACCATTATTGATTCTTTTTGTGTGTGTGTGTGTGTGTGTTCTATCTTCATGTTCAATTCTTTCAATATTTATACTTGAGACAGTTTGACATCTAATGCAACAATTTTAAATGGGATATTTTTCATTTAAATATTATTTATTAATTTTTATAATCTAATTTATCAAAGACTCCATTACAACTTCATTTAATAACAAAACCACCTATCAATCTTAATTTGTTAAAACGAAGACAAATTCACCATAGAATTTGATAAACTAATACTAATAAAATCAAGATTAATTTTATATATAAAAAAAATTAAATATCATGGGCACCAAAATAATACATTAAATTAAAAAAAAAAAATCATATTATGTTAAATTTTCTAGCATGAATTACCAATCAGTATTGTTATATCATAAAAAATTTTGTAGGTCAATTGACCACTTTTAGTATTTTTAATAAAAAAAAGAAAAAAGAAAAAGAAAAACATTATGTTGTTATATTAACCTAACCAATTTGATGGCAATACGAGTTTGTCAAACTCGGTCTTACGTGAAAATAACCTATTATGTTTAACCTTCCTTTCCTACATCTATATTTATATATTACTAAAAGTTGAAGCATAGTATTTAATGTTAATGTGCTCGCGTTAAACCACGTCATTATTCATTTTCTTTCAAATTTTCCTATAATTGTTTTTTAACATTTATATTTTTTTTGAATAATTGCACTTTCTCCAACCTTTCTTATGCATTTATCTTTTCATCTCCCTACTACCCTCAACCTTAATATCACTCTTCATCTTTTTTTATTTTGTCTCTTTATCTTTCCCTCTCTTACTTTTTCATCTCCCCACTACCCTCAACCTTAATGTTATTATTCATCTTTCCATTCATCTTCCTTTATTTTGTCTCTTCATATTCACACCATCTTCTATAAATTTGTTATTCTCTCTTCCATTCTTTGTATAGTTTTCCATCACAAAAAAGTGTCTCTTCATCTTTCCCTCCCTTACCTTTTTATCTCCCCACTACCCTCAACCTCAATGTCACTATTCATCTTCCTTTATTTTGTCTCTTCATATTCACATCATCTTCTATAAATTTGTTATTCTTTCTTCCATTCTTTGCATAGTTTTTATCACAGAAATATTGTTTCTCCCTCTCTCTCTCTCTCTCTCTCTCTCTCTCTCTCTCTCACAATAATTTTTGGAGTATTTTTTTTTCCTTGTATCTCTGTTTAAGTTGATAAATTTTTGTGTTTGTTATAACTCTACATTGGGTGGGTATGATTTAGTTTTGTGTTTTAATTTTTTTTGGTTCTCTTTGATTGTTAAATATTATACTTATAAAAAAGATAATATATAAGAATATAATATATATTATTCTATTACATAAAATGATTTGGGTAATTTGGTGTTTATTGTTATATATATATATATATATATATATATATATATATATATTATATTTTTACTTTTTAAATCTCTTAATCTTATTTTACTCAATATTTAAACTCAGTCACATCCTCCATATAATTAAATTATTTATATTTTCTTTTTTTAATTAAACATATAATATTTTATTTAAATTTAAATAAATTAAATTGTACTCACTTTTTTTAACATTTACACTTTCTCCAACCATTCTCTTTCCCTTTACATTTTCATCTCCCCACTACTCTCTCTCTTAATATCACTCTTCATCTTTTCCTTTATTTTGTTTCTTCTTATTGTTATCCTTTTAGTATAAATTTGGCATTCTCTTTTTCATTATATGAATATTTTTTCTTCACAAAAAAATTTATTTCTCCCTCTTTCTCTCTCAATTTTTGGTAATATATATATATATATATATATATTGCATCTCTGCTTTAGGTTGAGAAATTTTTGTACTTTTTAGAACTCTACTTTAGGTTGATGCAATTTAATTGTGTTTTAAGGTTTTCTTTCTTTTTTTTTCTTCACTTTGGTTGTTAAATTTTATCATATTACATTGTAAGGAATTAAAGATAGTATATAAGAATGTAATATTATAATATTACATAATATGATTTAAATAATTTGGTATTTATTTAGAGATAATTAATTTGGTGTTTATTGTTATATCTTTTATTTTTACTTTTTTTCTTCTCATATTATTTTATTCAACATTATTGTTGTTGTTGTTGTTGAATTAATATATTAGATTGTATTTTTTAAAAGTCAATATATTAACTTGAAAGAAAATGAAAAACCAACTATTAACCAATAATAACTAAAACAATAATATTATTACGTGCAACGCGCGGATCTACGACTAGTAAAAAGTAAAAATGGAATCCCAGATTTCTTATATTCCCATTTTATATATATAAGAAAACTTTGTAAGAGCTATGTTGGGACTTCTTTCTTTTTCTTTTTCTTTTTCTTTTTTTCTTTTTTTTTTAAATTTAATTTTATTAGTATTGCAATATATATCTTTTGTTGCTAACTTTGCTAATGGAGCAAAAAAAAAAAAAAAAAAAAAAAAAAGCTCTCAGTTTTTTAATATGGATAAGGGGTTGTAAAACATGTATGTTTCATGTTTGAGTATCTGAATTAATGAAACTTGTGCTCAAGAATATAAATTAATTTTTCCTTGAAGTGCAAATAATATTTCTTGTCTGACCAGGGATTACAATTTGCTATCCATCACATAAATTTTCATAGTTCTTGCACGTCAATGGCTCCAATTTCTTGTCCTAGCCTACCAGAAGAGTTGCTGGAATTAATCTTACAGCGGGTGACGGACATTGTTGATCTTTACCAGTGTAGCAACGTTTGTCATTCATGGCAGTCCATTGCTAGGAAACAATCAGCTTTGTTACCTCCACAGTTGCTTGTCCTCAGAAATCCAAACAATGTTATAGACAAGATACAGGGGAGAAAATGGGCAAAGGCTCCTTTCAAAAAAACAATCCAGCATTTTGTCCAATTTCCCAAACTAATTAGGAAAATGCTCCTTTTTTAAAACTCGATTTTCTCAAAATCAAGTTATAAAAATAAAATAAAATAAAAATTCTGGAGCCCTATAGTGATGTTTTTTAACTCGATCTCACTAAAGTCGAGTTACATGTAATTTTTTTTCTTTTTTTTGCCTATAACTCGACTTTATGGAGATCGAGTTAAAAAACGCCACTCTAGGTCCTTAAAGTGTGGCTCCTTAAAAACGCCACTATCGGGCTTAACTCGATTTTGAAAAAATCGAATTTCAAAATAGGGGCATTTCCTTAATTAGTTTGAAAAATAGGACAAAATGCTCAATTGTTTTTTTAAAAAGAGCAAAAGTCAATTTTTTCCAAGATACAGATGATTAATATGTTCACTGGTAGCCCCAATGTGTGCAAAATTCCAGAGTTCAACACTCGTGATGGTGTTCGATACATGCCTATGATTGTCAAGTCCTCACATGGTTAGCTAGTAATGAATTACAACACATCCAAGAGTAGGAAAGTCGAGGGTCATCTTAACTATATCTATCTCTATAATCCATTGTCACCATTGCGCACCCTTGGTGCGGTGGTCACTTCACAAATATAAATGCTTGTGGGCTGTTAGGGGCAAGGGCCGGGGTTCAAATTTCCAAGAGAAAGCTTTACACATATATTTGCTATTATATCTATCTCTATAATCCATTGTCAAGGGAAGAGATTTGGCTCCCTCCTCTGCCACTTAATTCGGAAAACTCCAAGTTCATTTTATCATCTAAACCAACAAATCCAAGTTGCATTGTTTTAGTTCTTCATCAGAAAAAGTTGGTGTTTTGGAGATTCGGAGATAAGAAGTGGACATTTTTGAAGAATGTTGAGGATTGGATTAATGATATCATATGCTACAAGGATGAATTCCATGTACTTCAAATGAAGGGAAACCCCCTTACCCTGAGTTCCATACTTGTTAACAAGTTAAATTCAGTCCTAAATGCCATGTCAAAAGCATTCCTACTAAGGCGAATAGGTCATTTATTTTGCATTTAATTATCTAGTGGAATCATTATGCGGGAATTTGTGGATGGTTTGTAGAGTGTTGGGAAATTAACTTTGAAGTTTCAGGTTTATAAATTGCATTGGAAGATGATGAAATGGGAGAAGATTAAAAGCTTGGGTGATCAAGCAATTTTCTTGGCTTGTAATGATTGTGTGTGCGTACAAGTTGATGAATCTACGGTATACAAAAAGAACTGCATCTATTTCACTGATGATTTATGTAATGGACGCAGCCCTTCAAAGGAATTTGGGATGTACGACCTGGGAATGAGACTATGAATCATCTCCTTTTTCTGAATCATGATAAGCCATGCTACAGATGGTTCAAGCTAGACATATAGTATAATGATTAATGCATACTTCTTTGCTACTGCGTAGAGGATACATAGCATTTTAATTTTATGTACCTCGAACTATGCAAATGACAAAACCAATTTCATGGTTTTATTAACTAGTTCTAATGTAAGAAGCAGATCTTTTAATTGTCTTTTTTATTTTTGGGCATTTGAGGTTCAAATCAATTCCAAATGAATATATGCATTATCAACATGTCTGCATTAACCTTTCAATCAAGATTCTTGATCTTAATAGATCAGCATGCCTCAACCAGTTTATGCAATCATTTTGATGCTACTTATAAGTGAAGACACAATGAAATAAAATTTGTGATATTTAGCTAGAGAATACTAGGTGTCGATTCCATCGATTCAGCAAAAATAAATAAATAGATGTTGACTCAATCACAATAGCCCGCCAGTATTTTCATTTACGCATGTGACAACAGTGAAATTAACATGAGAGATGTTAATCACGTTATTACCACACACACACACACACACAAAAAGGAAATGTTGCAAGGCATAAGGCAAAGAGAAAGGGTTGCCAGTGATCGCCTACCAAACAGGACAACATGATTTGTATAGGAGACTCAATTGACATGAAGGATGGTTTCTATGATTTGCTATGAATAGAAAACTTATTTATTTTGGTAAATGGGGAAAAAAATTATTGAACAGAATGGGTGACTTAGAGCAACAGTATTAACATCTACTAAGAGCTCAAGAAAGAGATAGAGTGGAGTCAGTGGACAGACTTGAGCCCACAAATCTTACAAAAGTAGACCCAATTGTGAGCCAATCCATTACTGGACATAAGGCCTAAAGAGAGAAAAAAACAATAAAATTGGAGAGTTGTGAGTATTATATTTATTGACTAGTTCAGTATATTCTACTTAAAAATTAAAAGAAAAAGACTGTTCACAGTATCATATACAGTGGCGGAGCTAGAATTTCAAGTTAGGGGGGGCAAGATTAAAAGACAAGATTGAAGGTAGAATTAATTTAAGATAAATTTCATTTTGAAAAAAAAAAAATCTAAGATAAATTAATCATTACTAAATACAATTTAAACATGTAATTTGGATCTTTAAAATAAATTGGAAAAATAAAGCAATGTAAAAATATTAAGAATATAGAAATATGCTTATAAAGTTCTATTTGGTTATACGCAACTCAATGCCATGAATGTTTCTAAAATTTCATTTAGACATTTTTACTTTTTTATGTCATTAAAATTTGAGTTTATAGCAAAAGCTCAAGTTTGATATTGAAAAGGTTGATAACTAAAGAAAAAATTGTAAGCTGGAAACCAACTGGTGAGGCGCTAAAGTAGGCACATTACACATAAACATAGATTTTTTCTTTCAAAGTCCAATTCAGTATATTTTTTGTTTCAGTCGTAGTTGGCAAAGTAATGTGCAAAAAAAAAGTACTATTACATGGGACCCATTATGTAAAAAAAATGTTGCCATGTGAATGTAAAATTGTCTGACAAGTTAATAAATATAAATAACAAGAAAAAGTAAATTGTCTTTTGTGTCAACTGTCAATTGGGGGACTTTTACTGCATTTTACACCACTAATGCTTGAGAAATTTTGAGAAGGCCAGGGGGGCAAGTGCCCCCTCTCGACCCCCCTCCCTCCGCCCCTGATCATATATATTACAAGTACACAAGGATACATCATGCTAAAGACATCACAGCAAGAAATCATTATTTATGTTTCAAAGAATTCCAAATAAAATTGGTCACTGCATTAATTTATCGCAGAAAAAGACATTCTTGTCAGTAACAATGAATCAGTATACAAGCAAATAGTTGACTCCTATCAGCCACTTTCCGAAAGGTTTGGTTAAATTGACCAAACAAGAATTATGGGTGTCACAATATGTCAATAACACACAAGACCTGCAGTGTATAATCCATCTACCTCTCAATGATAATGGTCCACTAAACTGCAGGGGGGAAAAAACCACCCATAGGCTTTACAAATTTAGGCCAAACCATCTTATCTTCTCAAAAGATCTCTGAAGCAGCCCCTTTTGCGTCAACTACAAACCACATCTAACATTCGAAGGTAACTTCCAGTATCTATCTCATCGCTATAAGATTCCTACGGTAATCTTCTAACAGTGGCAGAAGCAAGTCATGCTCATTCTGTGGAAAAGATGAATGACGGTATATGAACTGACACTGGATGCAGACAATATTCCTTATCACTTCTACTTCCCAGCAACAAGATGAATCAAATTCAGCCAAACCAAACTTTTCAGCATCCCAGGCTCCTCATTATGCTGCTAAGATTGTCGATAACAATTTTCGGATTGGCATGTGATCCATCAAGATTAATTGCATGATATTCCAACCCTTTCCACTGGGCTATCAAGGCAAAATGCGGCCGTCTGTAGTAACTACTAATAATCTCCAGGATGACAGTTTTTGGCAATGCAGATACTATGTGAGTTAGACCTGCACCATGAGCGCCAATAATAACTGAAGCATCTTGAATAGCTCGTACTTGCTCCTTCATGGACATGTGTGCAAACAATCCATTGACAAGGTTTACTTTGCACACATGATGATTAGATGCCCAGTTTTTTAACAAATCAAACACTTCTTGTTCATTGCTAAGCCTTGATTCAACTTTACCACCATGACGAGGATGAGCTAAATAATCTTCACGCCGAACAAAGAGGACATTATAGCCTGAAACTGGCTTTTCAACACGGTGTCTATTTAAATGAAACCCAAAAGAAGCTCTAATCATTTCCCCAAATTCAGATAATCGAGCAGTTTTCTGGTCATCAGGGTTTTGCCACAGATCCTGTGCAGATGCTCCATTACAATTTATTTCTTCAGAAAGTCCCTTAAATAGTGCAGTCTCATAACCCAAAGGTGAGAGAATAGCATGACGAAAACAAACTGGACCACTGAAGTTTTTAGCATATCGAATGCCAGAAAACAATGCCTTCCATGTTTCTTCCATGGGTGCCTGAAAAATTTCCACCAAAGGAATAGAAAGTGTTACTAAGATAACTAAACATTAGCTAGTAGTCTATTTCATTAGCAGAAAGATAAGCAGAAGAAACTCAGGAACAAATGCACAGAAACAGATAGAAGAGCACAGGCAAAATGAGATTCAAATGTTATGACCCGGACTGATGTGCTGAATATATTGTTATTTGAATTAGAAGTATTTATATTTAGGCTTAGTGATTGATCTTTATCTGATTGATTCAGATTAGTATTGTTATTTGCTTGTATTCAGATTGATTCCTATGTTTTAGGATAGGATTGGTTTCTATTTTTTAGTATTTTTATAATTAAATAGTTGGAGGGGGGGGGGGGGGATTTGAACCCTATATGTCTTCATAGGATTAGAGGATTTTCATACTAGGTTAATATCTTACAAAAACTACCATCCCATAAAAGGTTTCTACATAAAAAAAATCAATGAGGTAAACTCTATACCCCTCTTATTGGTCCAGAACCTTTATCATTGCTTCTCCTAAAGTCCCCCTAGTCCTATTTTCACAACACAAAAACTTAAGCTCCGGTTTTGCTTCTCATTATTATCCACCCCATTGCTTACTCAACAAGTCACAAAATGACAGCAGTAGAACCAAGTAATCATATTAATATTATCACATGCAATTAAACAACAAGCATGAAACCAGTCTCCTATAAACAAAATGCAGAGCCTACATACCATACAATGGCCATCCACAAAAACCACATTAGGTCGATTAGGCAATCCAGTAACTCTTGAAGATACATATGCACTGTACCAATCGGTAATAGTGTGGAAAAGGTTTGCATACTCAAAGCGTGTCACCAGCAGCGTCGGCTCCTCAATCCACTGCAAGGAAAGCCTTTCATTTAGAAACACAGAAAAACTGAGATAGTGATAGTGATGATGATGATTTTTTTTTTTTTGTTGATACGTGATGATAATGATAATGATAACAACAACACAAAAAACCATAATTCTAGTCCAGCTGAATTAGTTTCATTTATGTTATATGCATTATATCATCCCTAGTTTTTATGGCATAGTTAATCCAAGTCTTTTAACTTCCATGTTTTTGTAAGACTGATTCTTCATTCCACAATGCATTAAATCAACCACAATTAATCAGGGGGAAAAAATCAATCATTAATTTTCTTTAAAGAATAGCAGCATTGAATCCAACAGTTTCAAGTTTCAACACCATACCCCAACAAATTTTGGTGATATGGTAAGATTTAACAGTTCTTCTACAACCACATACTTTGCCACAACGTTTGGCAAAACTTGATGATATGTGCAACTATGATTGATGAACCATCACTTTCACATAGACCCAGCACTTTTTCTCCATCATTCATAGTCACACATGACACATCTCAAGGCAGCGGCAAGAGTCATGGCACAAAAGTTGTATCCATATTACTTATCCATTCATTCCAAAATAAGAGAATACGATTTTAGGAATTTTACAGTAGAGTTAACCTAATAACTCTAAGAGGATCTTAATAACCTTGATGTGATTGTATCATGTTCTTCTCATGACACATCCCTGTAGTCATAACTGTATCTTGTCTTCATAACTGCTTTTGTAACTGCCTTCATCTTCATGATAAACTGTTTCCTTTGTTTCCCGCTTCATACTTCTGTCACTAAAAACTTCTTTTCTTACCCAACCCCCACCCCCGGTTGTTGATTATAATGTTATATCATTATTTGTTACACTGTCCAGGTGCTTGGGAACAACCTTCAAATTGTTAGAGATCTCCTTTATTTAAAGCAAAGGAAAACGTTCCCACAATCTTGTTCTTTATGGGTACAAGGCTGACACAGGCTGGTGTTGGTATAGAACGGATTCAAGTTAATTTGAAGTATCAACATGCCTTTACTGTGAAATAGGCCTTGAGCTCTCTTGCAAGATGATCATCTAGATCTTACTGTTAGCTCCTATGCCCAGCATCAGCTCTCCATATGGATATTTATTAGAATTATAGTTAAGAAATTAAATTCACCATTTTCCAACAGCTTAAATGACGACCACTAATTTATCATGGTTTCAAAGCAAGAGTTTCTGAATTCAATCTCCGTCTCCACTTCACCTCAATTTAAATTGTTAAAAATCCCATTTGTTGGGCTCCAGTTATTAATGGAGAGTTTAGGTCCACACCAGTGTTCAAATTAACTAAGTTAGGTGATTAAATTCATAATTTTTTAACAATCAAGTTGCACTTGTTATTACTAATTATGTTTAAAAAATAAAAATTCAAAATCCACAACTAGAACACAAGATTAATTAAACAGATTAGAGAACTAAAATTTGCTAATTAATTTAAAATCTAATGCGAATGATCCATAATTAATTTAAAATAAATAAAGAATTAAATAACGAACCTCTGGGCAGTTGAAATGGGTCGACCCGACGACCTGGGCGGACTCGAGTAGACCTCTCATGGTGTGCATTGCAATCCCATTACGAGGCACGTACCGATCGAGGAAATCATCGCCGGCGAGCCTACGCGGCACGCCACGCAACCCGGGCCCACCGTCGACCTCAAACGCGCCGTCTTGAAACTTCGGCAATTCCTCCTCCTCCTTCCTCCCAATCACGTCCTCCAACCTCTCGCCCCCCTTCGACATCCTGACCCGACCCGGATCCATCCGGATCCGCCCGCCCTCGCAGACGGAGCTCCGAAGCGTGTCGCTGTGGAAGCACCTGAACCACCCATCGGCGCCTTGATTCCCCGGGGTGAGGAGATCCTGGCGGTCGGAAAAGCCGTTGCCGAAATAGGCCTCGCAGGAGCGCGACGGCGGAGGGGAGCCGTGGGACCAGGGGAGGTAAGAAGGGAGGATTGGCCAGGGTTTGAGAAAACGGTCGTTGTGACCGTTGAAAAGGTGGTTAGAATGGGAATTGGGGAGAGTTTGGGAAGAGGGAAGAGGTGATTGTTTGGAGTGGGAAGTGAAGTAGAGGAAGAGAGTGAGCAAGTTTAAGGCGAAGAGGAATAGGACGATCTTCAGAAGCAATACGTTTCTCTTGCTCAACATTTTTTTTTTTTTTTTGTTTTAAAGTTTTTGAGGGGGGTTTTATGTGTCTGTGCGTTTTTGGACTCTTTGGCAGGGTTGGATAGTTGGGGAAGGTATAAATTAGAGAGAAATGGTAAAGTTATTAACTTTTTTATTTTTATTTATTTTTGTGAATGAGAGATGAAAAGGAGACCTTGATTGGTCTCGGGAGGAACAAGAGCTTTTTTATTATTTTATTTTATGTGTGTGATTTTTTTTTTTTTTTTGGGGAGATTTGAACTTTTATTTTTTTATTATATTCTATAAATATTTATATTTGTAGAATGATTATTAGGCCAAATATATGTAATGGTAAACACGAATTTTTTAATATATCCTGGATTTTGATCTAAATTTTGGACATTTTTTATTTGAATTTTTTTTTAAAGAATAATGCTCAAATTACATTTAAAAAAATATATGTATATATGTATATATATCAATTTAGATTACAGTATTGTTGAAGTATGGAAGAGTATCCTTTATTTATACCGAAACATAATGGCATTATCCTGTTAATAATTATTAATTACCGTAAAATAAATAAATAATTGCATTTTGTAAAAAGAGAGAATATAAAGATCATTTATGAAAATTATAAAATAGAAATTTAGAAAGCGAATAAAACCAAATGAGCAAAGAGAAATAACAAAAGTGGGGAGAGCTTACGAAAGAAGAAAAGGAAAAAACCACGAATCTTGTTGCATTGAGAATAACGAGTGGCAAACAGGAAAGTATTGAAGCCTGGCAAATGGAATAAAACAGGAAAAAAGTAACAGGAAAGTATTAGAGCACAAACTACTTTGCTTCCCAGTTCCCCCACCTTATCAAAGATCTTGATACTCCTTCCTATGGGGGCTAAAATAATAGAAATAGTGAAAGAGTGGCTTCTTTGACGGGGTCGGGATTCCAAAGAATTATTTTAAAGGGTGATTAGCCTCCAACAACAAATTATTCAAAAAAAAAAAAAAAAAAACCTAGGGTTGAAAATGGAATTGATTTTGGTCAATGGATATTATCTTTACTATGTGTGAGGGTGGTTGATTGGGTTTTCATAAAGGCAATTCAATTGGCTTAATTCCATTCAATTTGTTCTTATAAAGCAATTGAATAAAGTTTCTCTCCAAATTAATTTTGAAAGAAAATTTTCAAACTTATCATATATATATATATATATATATATATATATATATATATATATATATTTTGAATATTGAAAATTTAATCATTAAATTTTATATTCCTTATATTCTTATTATACACATCAAATTTCATTTAAATCGGATATTATTTATTATTCAATTAATAAACTTATTTTTTATACATAATTTTAGATCACAAAAATTTGAAATTTTAACATTTGTTTGATGAAATTTGAAATTTGAAAATTTTCAAACTTATCATATATATATATATATATATATATATATATTTTTTTTTAATATTGAAAATTTAACCGTTAAATTTCATATTCCTTATATTCTTATTATACACATCAAATTTCGTTCAAATCGAATATTATTTATTATTCAATTAATAAATTTATTTTTTATACATAATTTTAGATAAAAAAATTTGAAATTTTAACATTTGTTTGATGACATAGCAATTGATATTTGATCTTTTTGAAATTTTACAAGCATAAAAAATATAATAAGAATATGCAATCCAATAGTTAGATTTTCAAAATTCACTCTCAATATAAAAAATATATGAAGAATTTGTAGAGTTTCTCTTCAAACTAGTTTGGAGAAAAACTTTATTCAAAAGGATTGACATCTTTTAAAAGTTCATGACAATCAATATTAATGGTGAGTGGGCTAATATTTATGGACTTTGTTAATAGGTGCCGGCTAGCACCTGTTAATGAACCAACTGTGGTTCATTTATGATCTATCACAAATCCCACGGCATAGGAAATTGACAAAATTTTACTTTTCAACTGTGGTTTTTCATAAAATGATTTGACTTTCTCCATCTAAACTGACACACATTTAATACATATTCAATGTGATTTGTGCATTGGACCCAATACAAAATGGATTAGTGACAAATAAATGAACACGTAGTCATATCGTATCGAATTCCGTGCATGAATGAAGAAACAATAAATCCAAGCGATGCACGTGTCTAGCTAATGCACAATGCACTATTCATGTACCGATACATATAGATCTTGTAAATGCCCCGTGCATATTTTCAAAATTGCTCATCGAGTGTAAAAATAGATTAAAAAAAGAAATCCTCTCATAAAACAAACCAAAATTCCCAAATTTTCTCATGGGTTTACCATGTGGACTTGGACCACATAGGGAAGAGATGAGGAGTAATATCACAGGTTCGGAACCTATTCAAGGAGTAGCCCCATTCGGGGTTCATTTTTGGGCTGGGCTAGAAATTTAGTAAAGCTTATTTCATCTAGTGTTGAAGATTTGGCCTTTATTTGCATGCGGACCAAAGACGTGTGCTTTGTTTATTGCGGGGCCCATTTGCTTTGGGTTGTTAAAAATTGTCCCTGAACACCCTTGTATCATTTTTTTTTTTTTTTTAATTTTTAATTTTTAATTTTTTATATTTTGGTATGACCCTTGTATTGTATCAATTTCAAACATGAATGGCTGAGTTCCATTTATTGTAACTATCCATGTGATAGATTATGTCATAACTATCCGTATGACAGATCATAAGTGGTGGAGAAAAAGTGATAGGTTCATATGAAAGTGATATATAGCCAGTCATAGTTTGACATATAAGATAGTTATAGTAAAAGTTGGGCTATTTTATATGGTACTAGAACTACTCCAGAAACAGGGTGCCCATGTTGACAAGTTTAACCCTCCTCCTTACCTTATTACCAAAAAAAAAAAAAAAAAAAGTGACCCTCCTGTTCTTGTGTTTAATATGTATACTAGAAGTTGTCTGAGTTCCTATGTAGAAATGAATATATTTATTTAATATTTTTGGATAATCCAAACTTTAGAGAATAATAGCGTGACCAGTTATCCATTATTTCTTAAGGGTATATAAGTTTTAGAAGGAAAGCGATTCAAAGAGGACATGTACCGTAGTGATACCATTAACTTGATGGCTAACCAGATCTCCTTCAATATTCAGGATCAAATTATTATGGTCAGCTTTCAATTGTAATTCCAGATTTGCAAAGAACACCAAAAAAAGGTCAAAAACATGGTGTATGATCTAATTGAGTTGATGTTAAGAAAATGAGTTCATCAAATTAATGTTGGTTCATTTTCTAAAACCTAAATTTTGATTTACAAAATTTGAGAAACAAAATTATTAATTTCTCACTTTTTTAATCAACAAGTTAATTCTAAATAAAACAAGAGCTAAAAATAAGACATACTGCATGATCAAATGGAGTTGATGTTACGGAAATGAGTACATCAAATTTATGGTGGTTCATAAATCATAAATTTTGATGAACAAAATAATTTTGAGAAATAACATTTTATTAATTTCCTACTTTTGACATCAACAATTAAATTCCAAATAAAACAATAGCTAATAATCAAGACTAAGGTTGCTTTCTGATCTCCAATGCCTGGCTTTCTCAAATCCATTAACGTAATTTTCAAAATCATCAATGGTTTGGTCAATCTCTTCTTGTGTGTTCATCACAAAGGGTCCAAACTGCACTAGTGGCTCACCTAATGGTTCACCCCCAACTAGAATGAATCTGAGAGGTTTGGAGGACTTGTTCCATACCTCCAAGCCATCCCCAGTTCCTAGCAGAAGAAGGTGGTGAGGTGCGGTGGGTGAAGATTTTGTATTGCCAAAGATACCTTCACCTTCCAAGACATAGATAAAGGCATTCCATGATATCGGTATTGGTTGTTGAAGGTGAGCTCCTGGTTTGAGAGTGAAGTCCAGATACATGGTTGGGGTCCTAGTGTAGATCGGTGATTTAGTTCCCAAGGCCTCACCGGCTATAACTCTAACCTTAATCCCATCTTTGATGGCTTCAGCAACATCCTTGCTCAGTATTTCTTGATACATTGGTTCAATCCTGTGATCAAACAAAATTACAACTCAATTAGATGAAGTTTTAGATTTTGCCAGCTTATTGTACTTGTGTTGCAATTTCTTAGCAAAATCATGCCAGAGTCTTGCCTTAGAAAGGTATACAAAATACTCTCAAAGTTTTAGTATTTGATCACTGTCACTAACCCACAAGAGTTATTCAAATTTTTCTAGAAGTTCAAAGCTAGCAGGTGCTAGTATCATGACAGAAATTAACTTATCCACCATGGGATATGACTATAAAGGCAGTTGTTTAGGCTGACCATTTCTGGCTGGTATGCATACATACCCTATGGTGCATTTCAAAAGCACCTTTGGAAAAGGTTCAATGATGACGAATCATCGTAGTAGTAGGAATCAGATAGGAAAGTTGTATATTCTCATTAGAAAAGTTTGAAACTTATTTGACTATTTCATTGAGTGAATAGACCTGTCATAATATTCTTTTTTTTTTTTTTTTGGGGGGGGGGGGGGTGGGGGGTGGGGGGGACTATGTCCTATAATATTCTGGGTTAAAAATATAGTGACATAAAATGTATGTCATACTCATATCTATCTCTATCGTTAGGGTAACCTTTAGTGAGTGTTGTACTTACATTTTATCCTTGGAGGATAGATTGATCCACAACTGTAGGCCCTTTTGGGTTCCCTGGGCGGCAGGCATTTCTGAGTGAACAATACCTCTTCCTGCAGTCATCCATTGCAAGTCACCGGCTCCTATTGTCCCTTTGTGCCCCTCAAAATCTTCATGTGTGAATGATCCCTGATGAAACAAATAAATGAATTGCCTTCAACTTAAGGTAATTTCAACTCACCTCTAAAAAGTTCAAATAGGGACCCAATCAATGAAAGCAAGTACAATAGGTCGTATTTCAATCAAAGTGTATTAAGAAATGTGAAAAATGTCTTGAAATTTACTGTGATTATATTATTGACCATATTAAGCTAAAGTGTTAAGGTTATTTTGTCTTCAAGACCTTTCCTGGCAGCCACCTGGTGCCTGAAAGGTCATGTCAACCTTGGACAGTTGTAGCATAGTGAACTGCATGCCAAGGTCTGACTGGCTGACCAATAAAAAAAATATGATGACAGACAGCTGACAAATGCCGACAATGTAAATCTAAAATTTACCTTGGAAATTCCATTAATTATTAACAATGAGTGTTTTTTTTTTTTTTTTAAGCGAAATAATTACAACATTCAATTAATCTCGCAGTTTGGATTTTTTTTTCCTTAGACCCCTAAGCATTTTGTACATGAGAAAGTGTCAATTCAATTACAAGGCCTTTGGCCATTATTAACAATGAGTTGGTAGTTGAAACTTAAGAAAAATTCTTACGTACTCTCGAAGCATAGAGAAATGATACTTTATTTTTTCACATTTATGGTAGGGTCTACTATGAATGCGAGAAGAGGAAGTATAATTCTCTGTACTCTAAGAGTATTTAAGAATCACTCAAAACTTGAAAGTTGATACCTCTAGATCCAAGGGTCATTGACTTAAAATGTCATTTCTATTCGAAAAATGCTAGGATGGCAAAAACCTTACACAACTATATATAAACTCAAGATATTGACCAATCAACTATATATAATATTTTTAGTTGAGAAAATATCTTGGATAAATTGAGATTAATAAGTAACATAATTATTAATAAATCGACATCTATGGTAGTTAGAAACACACATATCTTGTCTTTCTCTATCTCATTATTAAAATGACTACTGTGTGTCCCCCAATCATTTTAAACGTGGAATATGACATTTTCGTGTTAATTATAACCATAATAGACAAATATCAAGTATGCTGTGGGTGTTTATGTATTTCTTTTTTATTGACCATATATGTAAATTGAAGTGGTGATTATTTTTAGTTTGCTTAACCAAAAAGTTTGCATACAGACAGGAAAAGAAAGGCCATGAGCTGCAATGGCCAATTGAAAGTACCTGCAACATGTAGGTCACTGTCTCAAACCCTGCAAAGAGGAAAAAAGAAAAAAAAAAAAAAAAGAATCGTCTTATGTTTATCCCAATTCTCAACAATTGGATTTTAAATGTTTTCAACGAGACTAAAGGTCAATAATCAAACCTCTATGTGGATGATCAGGAAATCCAGCTGGAGCAGTAACTGCAAAATTCAACAACTAACTCTTAAGAAAAATGAAACCACATGCATAGAGACCCAACACGTTTTCATGAAGCAACAGAGGAAAGCAGAGACGGCCCACCTGAGAATTCATCTAGTACAAGAAAAGGATCAAAGTATTTCAGCTCAAACCTGCAAAAAAAACCAAAACACCCATTAATCCAAACCTTCATATTCATCCAAAAGTTCATTCCTTTAAGTGAAAAGAACACCATTTAATTATCACACTCTTACCTTCCTATGCTCCTTCTAACAATGGCCCCAAGTCCCTCATGTTGTGGTCTGGCTAAGAATTTCCTCACCACAGGACGAGGTTCTTTGAGAAGATTACAACTTTCTTTCTGGTCATGCATTTTTTCTCTCTTATGTGTCAACTTTCAAAAAAATGTAAATTTTCACCAAATGTGTGTATCAAAGTAAGGCATTTGATGCTATATATAGGAAGATAGGGAGAGAGAGAGAGAGAGAGATATTCAATTTGGCTTTGGAAGGTCAAAGGGAAATGTTGGCGGCCAAAGCAAAGGTAATTGCTTGTGCTCTAGGGACTTTTTGAATATATTCCTGTGCATAACGTCAGCATAGCGTTGTGTTGAGGTAGCCTGTGGATCGTGTATCCTAGCCGATACTTGATGCACGTGTCAGCTCATAATACTTTTATTTTTTTTTTTTGTGCGCGCGTGTGTGAGGTATTGACCTATTGTTAACAAGTGCCATGAGCCACATGTTAAAGATTAACAAATGCTCAATTATGACCGGTATTTGTAATATACACTTTTCAAAAAATAAAATTCACAATTTTTTTTTTTTTTTTTGAGAATGAAATACAGAAGTTATTGATTCATTGGCTTATACGTGTATTTTTTTTTTATGAGAGTTAGCATGTAATATACGAATGGATGCATTTAAAAATAAACACATTTTTTTAATCATAAAATTATACATAATTGATTGACTTATTAAAATTCTTGCTTAAATTTAATACTATTTATAATCATTTCTATTCTATTTTTTAATAAGGTAGAAAGTGTGGTTATTTTTTTTTTGAGTAGATAATATAATTGATTTTTTATTTGTATATTTTATTAATATTGAACTCTTAGTGTTTTGCAATTATTAACTCACTCGACACAAATATTTAAAAATTTTAGTGGACACATGGCACAAAATTAGCCCACAATTGATATCTAATTTGGAATTTAATTGAATTTTCTCTTAGATGTGTACGATTTTACTTTATTTTAACTGCCATCCTTAGGTCATGCATATATAGACTTGGCTTGGGTTTAGTGCATCCAATGCATTAGACCTATTAAGATGATGACATGTGTTACCATCGTAACAGATCTAGTGTATTTAGACACTAAATCCAAGCTTTGCCCTATGTATATATATAGTCATAGACACACAAATTTTCAACAATTGAAGTAAAGTATTATAATTGGTGCATAATAAAAATGATATTAGCGATAGGTTTATGTGAAAATTATGATATATCATTTACAACTTACCATCTTAAGCAAAAATTTAGGGGGGAAAATTGTCTTTAGCTTAACTCAACACAATCTATTTAACACATCTTTTCACAATTTATTGAAGTCATACAATATTATTGGCAAAAGAAAAGGCAATGATGACATTGTTTTATATTCTTACCAATCACAACTTGTCAGGTCAATAAATTGTAAAAAAATTATAAATTTTACTACATAAACTAATAAACAAATGATATCAACAACAAATGTGATTTGTGCACTCCAAAAAAATTCTTTTTCCCAAAAAATTTTCTTAACTTGGCTAATTGTGAACCCCCCCCCCCCCTCTTTTACTTGAGTCACAGTGCCTCAACAAATTGTGTTAGTTGGAATTTGGATAACAAAAATTATGGTGATGATGCCCATTATTTTACTGCTCCCAATTTTAATTTATAAGATTCCAACCCTAAATGTCATAAAAAAATTGTCCTTTTTTTTTTTTTTGCAATTGAGTTAATGAATGATTAATAATTAGGGTAAAATACAGCCAACACCTTAGAGGATTAGGCTAATACCAACCAGGTTTAAGACATTTCAAAATTGACTAATTTGATCTTAATCACCATAATTGAAGAGAAAAATGAGTAACTGTTTAGAGACTAAGTTAATCAATTTTAGAATATTTTAAACTTAATTAACATTATCTCAAATATCAAGAGTGTTGACTATTTTGCCAATTATGATATATATCGTGTCTCTATAATACTAGACTTTAAGGCAAAAGCCTACATCAACTAATATTTTGTACTATTTCTTGCAAAGACGATCTAGACGTAATCCCCCTTCTACCAACTAAAAAAAAAAATCCTTCTCAAAAAAAAAAAAATACTAACTAAAAATTTTCTCAAAAAAAAATACCAACTAAAAAAAAAAAAAAAAAAACAATTCTACTTAACTTAAACTGCGGGAGAAAAAGTATCTCATGAGATGATTTTATGAAATTTATATCTCAATGACATGTAAGTCTCACAAGTGCAAAACCTACATATCATTAAGACTTACAAGACCCACATGTCATTGTGACATAAATATCTCATAAGACGGTTTCCTACAAGAATTTTTCACCGTGGATGGGTTTTGTTCATTTTGAATTGAGTCATGGCGGTGTAGAATGTAGATCCAACGTGTAACACGGAGTGGACACATGCATGCGTCACGCTGATATGGTGGTGGGTCTAAAATCTCATGATACATTTGTTGGTCCACAAGTATGAAAGTTGGACACATTGGATATTCTGCTCTGTTTTTATTTCAAAGGTATGGTTCTGTCAAGTTTCCCAATTATACATATGAATTTAGTCTTTTTCTTCTATTGAGTCAACTACAAGCATTTTCCTTGTAATTAATAACCAAGCACCCATTAGTCTAAACCTAAGAAAGAAAACATTTTCATATTCCATTTCCAAGCTCAAAATTAGAACACTATTTTACATTCTAAATAAACAAGCAAAAAAAACTTTGTAAAGATTTTTCATTAATAAATGGAATAAATCCAAGGATAGTATTGCCCTTTGTGCTCCAAAATTTTTAATGATTTCCAAAATCTTTGTTAAGAATTTTAGTTAATGGGAAAAAAAATATATATTCATTCATTTTCTTATGTATTTATCTAGTATAGATTTTGGAAGAAAGTCCTCTCATGACAACATGATGATTGTATTATTCACAAAAACACAGCCACAAATATCTAATATCACATCATTCATAGTGAACAAATTCAAAGTTGAAATTTGAAAATTTTCCATGAATGAAAATGCTACAACGAATTTTGATTTAGACCATATATATTCCTAGTCATTTACGTGGAAAATGAAACAACCCCTGATTTCTTGCCTACTAAGTACTAACAACTAACTAAAAACGTAAGAAAATGCTTTTACTTTCTTGTTGGGGTTTTCTGGTTTCTCTTTTCTTGTTCACATGATCACTTTTGATTTTTGACTGCATTTCCTTGATTTTACTTGGCATCCAAGAAGTTACATGGAACTTGCTTCGACAACTACATGCTTTGAAATTTATTTAATTTTAATGGTCACAAACCAATTATTAAAATTAATGACATAACTTATATCAGACCTAGCAAATTAATGAAGTTAAGACTCTTTTTTTATTTTTATTTTTAAGATATACGCTCTTTTTTTTTTTTCTTTTTTTTTTTTAAATTATATTTTACAACGATGTACACCCATTAGAAGAAACTTATATAGGCACCATAAAAAAATGCATCAATAATCAATATAATGTAAGGTTTTTTTTTTTTAATTTTTTATTTTTATTAAGGGAAAAAATTCAATATAAGGTCAGTTACAAGTGTGTTTCGTTTAGATTTTTTATTTATTTATAATTTATTTAGTTTATGGACAAAAGTTAAGTACATTATATTAAGTTCCTAAATTAAATTCTCATATATATCCTTCTCAAATTAAAAAAAAAAAAAAAAAAAAACCTCATATATACATTTTGTATTGAAAATATATAATTGTCTTTGAAAAAGAAAATATTTTTGTATTTCATTACTCAATACGATCATTTATTAGAATTTAATTAAGAAAACCTAATATAGTGCATTAATTTAAAATACTGTACCTAAACATTTTTTTTTTTAATACATATAACTTCTTAAAGTTTCAATATTCTTTTCAAAGTACAACAAGTATATTTTATCTTTAACAAATAGCCACACTAAGACTACAAAATCATTATTAATGAGTGGTGTTTGCATTACATGCACAAGTGTGCAACTTTAAGCATGCCAATTATCGTAAACCAAGTAGATTAAATTTGTGAGTTTCAATTAGGTCAATTGATAAAAAAAATTTATCCTTAAAATTAGTGTCTCAATCTAATAATAAAAAAAAATATATTATATATTTCGCCACCAAAAATTTCAAATGAAACATCTAAGATTTAATTCACTCTCCTCTTTGTAACATTTTTTTTTTTTTTTAAATCCTCGTGGAATTTTGTCTCCATCAAAATTTCATTTTCTTTAGGCGACTTTAATTAAAGAACTGAGATTTGAGCCCCGTGAATCTTTGGTGGATCGGGGACCATATCCATTAATGACATCATGGATACAAAAGCATGACGGTACAGGCCTTGGATAATAATAAACAGTGAGTTTTGGTCTTTTAAAAAACAAACAAAGTCCATGGGTCAAACCATAGATGAGTCAGAACATTGTAAGTATTTAACTGTAATGCAATAACGTGTAGACTTTTCTGAAACCAGTCAGACAGATACTTAATTCTTTTTCTTTTTTAATTATTTTGTCTAAGCATTATTTTAGACAGTTGGATAATCTATGTTCCTTCCTTGCTTCCATGATGATTTATGGATTACGAATGATGATGCTTGCACCCTTTATACCCATTTAGTAATTACCAATTATGAGAATGGATGAAACTCGAACCCATTTTTTTTTAATAATTTTTATGTTTTTTTTTTCCTGAATATAAAATGGATAATATTTACTTTAATAATTAGGTGCTTGTGAGCGTGATTTGTAAAGTTAAATTGCAAGAGATCTTTACTGGTGCTTTTCCATGAATATTTTATTTAAAAAAACGCATATAGAATAAAATTATATTGTATTTATTAAAAAACAAAATTATTGCAGTTTTTCTGGATTCAAAACATTGCTTTGCCTCAATTTTTTCCCCCAATAAGATATTGGTTTCAAGATCATTGTTGTTGACTTGTCAAATTTTTTTTTTGATAGGGACTTGTCATATGGTCTCACTCACGTATGTGCATATGAACTAGACCATGCTCTTCCTATATAATAAAAAAAGAATTATATCAGTACAGGAGTAACTTCAGGAATATATAACGTATTACATATCGTTCAAACAATTAATTATAAAATAAATAGATTATAAAATAAATAAATGACCAATATATATATTCAGTTAATTAATCACAAAAATCTTTACTTAATCCACAACTAACTACAATTAATTGAAGTGACATATTGTTATTAGTATACAATAAAAATGATGTCAGTAGTGGAATTATATAAAAAAAAATACTGCACCACCCAAAAACACATTACCAAACCAAATTAAAAAAAAAAAAAAACCAAATTTCAGATAAATTTAAAAATCTCTATTACTATTTGAATTCTCACGTCTGACAAAAACAAAACCAATTTCCATTAGTAATTTACTAATTTATAGTACAATTCAAACTCAAGCACCATGTGTTTCTAATTAATTTTAATTTCTTTCGGATCATGTTCCCCAACTTTTCCTTCATAATTTTTGCCATCCTTTTCTTCCTCACTCAAATGAAATCCAAGAAAGCTCAAAAAAAAAAAAAAAAAAAAAAAAGAAATCCAAGGGAAAAAAAAAATCATATTTTGTGACGAAACAAAAGAGTACAACCAGAATTTAACATTTTCAGCATCAATACAAGTCATTACCCTGTAAAAGGAAAATGAATTAATAAATTGATAGACATGATAAACTAACCAATTATTGTCAAGAATCATGTAAGAAACTTCTTAAATGTTTGTGAGTATTACATTGTAATCATGGATTCAAGAATTTTTTGTATTTCCATTCTTTCTTCTTACTCCTCTGTTTTTTCCTCTGGGGTCGGGATTTGATTTCAATAGCAAAAACATAGGAAAATAGAAATTTTCCGGGGAGGGAATTCAATGAACTCAAGTCATGGAACAAAATCAAAGAGACAAAAGAAAACAAAAAAAGACAACACATTGTGTCAAAGCAAGTTTTCACATTGCCACCAAGAGGAACGCAACACAGCCTTCATGACTACGTTGCAAGTGTTGTCTCATACGTAATTTTCAAGACTGACATCAACCCCGTCAATTAAATGCTACCTTAGTTTTTCTAGTATCTATAATCCAAAACTGAAAACTTTTAAAACGACAAACATGAAAGTCACATCCAAACAAGATAGATACCCAGTCTGCATTTTGTTAGAGAATTTTTGAGAAATTATGAGTGCTAAAGTAACTTGGTAAAGACTCATTGTCAAACATAACCCATAAATTTCCTCATCTAACAGATAAGTAACGCAAGTTTAGATAGTTAATGAAATGAATATTGCTAGTCAAACGAAAAAAGAAAAAAGAAAAAAAAAAGATTTTGTTAAGAATGCCTAAAAGCAATTAAGATGTATTTAATGCTTTATTAAATAATATTTTTATATATTTTTCAAAAAAAAAAAATGAAGTTAAGATTTACACATTGACATATATCTAAAAAAGCACACACAATTTTAGTCCCAAAAAAAAAAAAAAAAAAAAACACACATAATTACAATGAATTTGTGCATGTAATTTTAAAATTTTTCTAACCCCCTAAATTAAAAATTTGAACATCTTGAGTCCCTAATTCTAAATCTTTTTTAAGTCCAAGTCTAAACGAAATAAACTTGAATATGATCCCCTTAACAATCTATTATTGCAAATAAAGTTACAATTAATTAAAATTTTTGATTGAATTTATGAGTGGGGTAGCATAATTTGAATGTGTTTTTAATTTGTTATTTGTTAAGTAAGGATTGGAGCATGGGCCAGTTGCTCAATCAGTAGTTATTAAATGTGAACACTAAAAAACAATTAAACAATTAGATAATGGATGATTCTAAAAAAAATATTAAGGCAAAAATACTATTTTGGTTCTTATATTTTGGAGTCATAGTCAATTTGACCCCTACATTTTGATAGCAATCAATTTGGTCCATGTTATTTTCAACTTGCAATCAAATTGGTCCATTCCGTTAAGTCACTAACGGAAAATGTCTATATGGCAAACAGTTTGCATTTTTGGCATGCTTAATATTAAAAAATTAAATAAAATGCTGACTTGTTTAAATTTTATGGCCATATCAACACTTAGATGGCAAAAAAAGCCACATCATCTTTTAAAAATAATTTTTTTTACCAAATTTTTTTTTCTTTTCTTTATTTTTTCTTTTAGTTTTCTCACAATTTCTTTAAAATTTTATTTTATTTTCTCACATTCTTCATTGTTCTTCTCCAAACCCAGATAAGGCCACTGTCTCTCTCATTAATTGCTTGCACTTATACTCTTCTTTGTACAGAGATGATTTGGTTGAGAAAGCAATCAAACCTCTACAAAAGTTTCTCCAGCATACCAACTCAAATTTCTCAATGAACCCAACTCCAAATTTCTCTTCTTTATCTTATAAAAATGTGAGCTTGGTGTCTTATCACTTTAGAGTCCATGAGAAAGCTTGGACTTTTTGAGCTAAAAAATTTCAATGTGTTAGTCAATAGTCCAAAAGAGAAAAAACCAATGAGCACAAGAAGCTATCTTTCATGGAGTCCAAGCTTTGTAGATCCTTTTCCAACAAGGCCCACCCCATTACCATAAATTGCTCAACCCCCACTTCACTCTTCTATTGGTTACTCTATTCCTACCATTGTGGCCAAAGCACTTGCCCAAAAAATTTATAGATCTGGGTTTTAATACCCTAGTGCATGGTAGATCCTATCCCACTCCTCTCAAAGGGAAATTATTGTGTACTCCCGGAATACCATAAATGCCTGCTCACTCCTCTCACATGAATGGTGGGTCCCACTAATTAAATTTATGGTGGGACCCACCATTCATGTGAGAGGAGGGAGCATGCATTTATGGTACTCCGGGGAGTACCTAATAATTTTCCCCTCTCAAAGCACAAAACCTAAGTGGGTCACAAGCTTATGTTGATCTAATAAGTCCACCTTGTGAATCCTATCATCGCTAATGCCACTGCACGATCAGTGCGACTTCCGTGCTCAGCTCATATTCCAGTCGTCACCCATAGAGGGTCACAATTTCCAGTCGATTTGTGAGAAGTTACGATGGTGGTGAGGAATAATGTAAACTATATTAATGCTATTAACAGGTGGTTAAGGTGAGGAGGAGGAGATTGAGAGAGACGGAGGCCTTATCTGGGTTTGGAGAAGAACAGTGAAGAATGTTAGAAAATAAAATGAAATTTTAAAGAATTTTTTAGAAAGCTAAAAGGAAAAATTGGTAAATAAGAGAAAATTAGTTTTAAAAGATGATGTGGTTTTTTTACCATCTTAGTGCTGATGTGGCCATGAAATTTAAACAAGTTAGCATCTTATATAAATTTGTTAATATTAAGCATGCCAACAATACAAATTGTTTGCCATGTATGCATTTTCCATTAGTGATTTAACGGTAGATACCAAAATGATTACAACCTGAAAATAATAGAGGCCAAATTGATTGCTATCAAAATGTAGGGACCAAATTGACTATGATCCCAAAATGTAAGAATCAAAATAGTATTTTCACCAAATTTCATTTATGTAAAACTCTTTTACCAAAAAATTTCAAACTCTATGTAGTTCATAAGCTTGATTATTTTTTTTATCATGATTGTTTTAAACTCTATTTTTTGATAGCGAGTTTACAATATTTTATTTTTTAGAGTTTGAATTTCTAAACAAGTGAAGGCATAACAATTTGGATATTCTAAACCATCTTCAATTATATCAAATGACAACATTAATTGAGTTGCATACCTCTAATAATAGTGAGTTATGAAAGTCAATAGAGATTTACAATTGGTATTAAGAGAGTCAATTTCATATCAGATGTTGTTTTGTTTGGTTAGAACAAAATATTTTAGTAGCGTTTGATATTTGTGAATTGTTTTTAGAGTTACTGCTATTTATATACTTACACCTACACATATATGTTATTATTATTTATGTATATATGTATTTATTTATTTTTATGTTGGGTATATTGCAAATTACATTCCTTAAGTTTGAGAGTGATTAGATTTTACATTCTAAAATTTTTGAATTTGGATTTTACCTCTTAAAGTTTGGAAGTGTTTTGATTTTACACTATAACGTTTCAGAATTTGGATTTTACACCTTAAAGTTTGGAGGTGTTTGATTTTTACACCTTTAAAATCTGAAACTTTAGGGTGTAAAATCCAAACACCCTCAAACTTTGGGGAGTAAATCCAAACACCCCTAAAATTTATGGGGTAAAATATAAATTCTAAAATGTCATGGTGTAAAATGTAAACACCCCAAAACTTCAGGGGGCCGGGTAAAATCTAAATTCTAAAACTTTAGGGTTTAAAATCCAAACACTCCCAAACTTTAAGGGTATAATTTTCAATTTATCCTTTTATGTTTATTAACATACAATTCAAAATCCATATATTTTCGGTGGAAATGCACTTTTAGTCCCTACATTTTGACCCGATTTCTATTTTGGTCCTTACATTTTATTTTTACCACTTGTAGTCCTTAAACCAATTAACGCGTGACATTTAAGTCCTTACCGTCACCCAACTAACAGAAAATGTTGACGTGGCTGACGGCACATTAAAATAATAATTAAAAAATCTATTTTGGCATTAAAAAATTGCCATATCAGCGTCTAAATTAAAAAAAAATTTAATTTATTAATTTTAACTAAATAAAAAATTAAAAAAAAAAAAAAAAACTTGGGAAGAACATGATGAAAACAAGAACTCCAACCCAGATCAAAGAACTCAAGAACACAAACCTAAACACAAAATTTTCTTTCCTAACCCGTGATTACCCTAAAATCACAACCACAAATCAACTGGAATCTGCCACAAAACCATCAACTATCCACCACAAATCCAAAACAATAAACCCATCCACTACCCACACAAACCCATCGGAGCAAACTACCCCACCCAAATCTGATTAAAAAGAAAAAGAAAAAACTCAACTAGTCCAGGTGCCATTCCTCTTAGATTTGAGAATGAAACCCATCACCAAACTCCAATCTGTGAACAAATCCCACCACCAAACTCTGATCTGTATCGAAACCCACCACCAAAGTCCAATCTCAGCCATTGAAACTCACCACCAAACTTCAATCCAGCCACCAACCATTATTGATCCAGCCACCAAACAATCATGCAACCCATCACCAACTGACCCTAACTCCGATCCGTGCTATCACCAAAACTCCACCACAGACGCCGATCACCACAAACCCACGCCGATCCACAAACTTAGACCTCCACCACGCCGATCCCCACAAACCCACACCCTCCACCTCACCATGGCAAGTTGGCAACACCATATGCATAGAAACCCATAAAAAAAAAATTGCCAAAGAGAGAGACCCATTGATTTGAGAGAGGAGCTTGAGGCATATGGGTTTGGGTTTGGGTTTGGGTTTGAGCAAAATCAAGAGATAAAGAGAGTTCAAGAAGGCTAAGCACCAAGATTGAGGGAGAAAGAAGAAAATGAAAGAATGGAGGCGGAGAAACTGAGAGACCGATCGAGGGAAGAAAAAGAAAAAGAAAGAAGAAAACAAAAAAGAAAAAGAAACCCACAAGCACCGTCGAGACAGGAGAGTTTCAGAGAGTTGTTATCTGGGATTGTGGTGTTTTGATCTGTATTGGGCTTGATTTTTTGTTTTTAATTTTTTTCATTTAGTTAAAATTAATAAATTAATTTTTTTAATTTAAATTTTGATGTGGCAATTTTTTAATGCTAAAATAGATTTTTTAATTATTATTTTACTATGCCGTCAGCCACGTCAGCATTTTCTGTTAATTAGATGACGGTAAGGACTTAGATGTCACGCATTAATTGGTTTAGTGACTAAAAGTGGTAAAAATAAAATGTAGGGACCAAAATAAAAATCAGGTCAAAATATAAAAACTAAAAGTGCATTTACGCCTATATTTTATAAGCATAAATATTTGCTTAAATACAATAATTCAATATATTAGTTTAAATATAATGTAATATATATATATATATATATATATATATATATATATATATATATAGTTAAACTGTTAGTACTAGGTGCCTCCAATCAATAATTTTACCCTCAGCTGAAGCAGTTTTATTAGGAACATAACTACTGCAGAAAATCAAATATTTCTTCTTTTGGGCAAGATACAGAGATGTGACATGTAAGCTTAAATTTGATTGTATTATTACTCCTTTAAAAAAAGAACTACTTTGAATTGTATACTAGTCAAATTATAGCAAGAAATCATGTGAGTTTCTCATTCGTCTCCTTAATTTTGTTAGAGAGCAAGACATAAAAATCATCAGGGTAAAAAAGGAAAAAAAAGGGCAATATCCCCATAAAAAAGAAAAAGAAAATAATAAGAACAATAACAACCAAGCTTTAGCCTCAAATTTTACGATTGGTTATAAATCCTCAACAAACTAGTTAAATTGGCTCCATTTATTCGAAGAAAAAAAAATATGGTACATTTTTCTCACTCCTAAAAACAAAGAGCAGTATATAACCTTGTTATCTACTTTTGGTAGTGGACTGAACATTGTACCTACAAATTTTCATATTTTTAGCAGGTATCTCTGTGAGCATTCTCCTAGGCACAACTACATCAACCCCAAGGGCCTGGTTGGTTGGTGTTCTTTTTTATAAAAAAATTTGTTATCAGTCTTAAAAAGAAGTAATAATAATAATAAAACGGTTGGTTTATCTTGACAGTTTTCTTTGAGAAATTCCACCTTTTTCATTGACAGAACCTTATTCAATAAATATTGAATCTTATGCCAAAAATGGGATTCAAAACTTGAGCTTATGTAGTTGATGTTAGATTAGAGAATCACCTCTCACTGAAGAGAACTCAGCCAAGTGAGCTAGCAAGACTTTACTCAACCAGACTATTCATCATGATACTTAAATTTCAAGTTGCAAGAACTTCAGAAGAGAATTGTCTTGGATCAGCTCCATGATGCTATACTGCTTTTATGTTGCGACCTTTGTCATTTTATGAAGAATGGCATTACAAAAACTAAAACTAACATTTGAAGGTTCATTAACCAGTCAGTTATACAAGATTGCAAATGACAACCACTAGAAGAAATGGTGCTTGCAATAGAGGAAAAGTCTGTCTCCAGGGAATACATGCGGAAATTTCCGTTTATAACCCAGATCAAAGCTTGCTCAAAGGTGAACCAAAGCATTAAAATGGACTTATACTGTCCCTTTTTATCTGCAATTTCACTCAAAGAAGGAGAATGTGATCTTAGGAAATCTTGTAACCTAAAGCATATGACAGCTGCAATCAAGATGTTCAAGCATACCAATTATACTGGTACTGATGAATGAATCCTTGTTGCCTACTTGAAGAAACATTCTTATAATGTAACATTCATCTATTCAGGATCTTAATAATTCTAATAACTTTCATTGAAAGTGTGGTCTGCGGGTATGATAACCATCAAAACCAATAAATACACAATTGAAATCTTAATCATAGATTTTTCTGAATAGCGGTTTTTAAATAAAACACATTCGTGCATAGGTAATGTGAAGAGATGGATTAAGATTTTACGAATGTAGCAAAAGGAAACTTGTTTAATAGAAAAAGTGAAAACAGAAAGGTTAGGTGCAATGCCCAAACTTTGGCCAAGAGATACATAATTAAAGTCAATCAATAACGTTAGAACTTGTAAAAATTAAGATATAAGGGGAAAACTCTTAATTCTACAAAGCCCTAAATTATAGAAACACCTAACAAAAAAACTGCTTCTAGAGTCATAGCACATACAAAAAATGAAGAAATACAATATATGGCAAGAAAGATGAGCCTGAAATCACAATTTTAACTCACAAAAGCAGTCAGGCAAAGCAGACCCTCTCCTCATGACATAACCCTCTAGATGAGCCTTCCATAGGGCTTGCATCAGATCTCTCCCACTAAAACCCTGTGAAGTGAACTCTGTGAAAGCTCTTCTGCTTAAGAAAAGGGTTTTGTACAAGCCCTTAAAAACTCGCATTGCTGCAACCATCTTATCCATATTTCCAAAATATGTAGCCACATAAGAATCACTATTAATAGACACATAATAATCCAATGCAACTTTTGTGTTCCCTTGCATACTTGTGAAATCCTCATCATTTAGGAGGCTAGACTTGGTAACTACATTGGTGTAAACAGATGTCAAGCCTTCGATTTCCATCTGATCATCCCCAGCTGCCAAATATATATTTGTGTCTGTTGGAATGGAAAGTGATTGAAGTATGAAGGCCGTCTCATTAGGGGTAAGAGGATATTTTCCCCGTTTTCTCCAAACTTGGGCTAACTCTCCAGTCCATGGTTTTCTATCTCCTCGTGCTGCTTCAATGGCTTTGGTAGAAGATGGAGAAAGACCTGAGTATTCGCATTGACTGTAGGCCTGGGATGCACGGACGCGGCCTTGGGGCCGGCGCACCCGCGTCCGACACGGCGGGACGCGGGGACGCGGCAGGGACGCCGCAGACCGCGCGTCCCTGCCGCGTCGGACAGCGTCGTGCCACGTGGCAAGGCCCGAATCGGGCCGACGCGGCTGAAGTCGGCGCCGATTAGGCGGAAATCGGCGCCGACGAGGCCAAAATCGGGCCGACTCGGTCCGTATCGGCCGTATCGGCCTGTATCGGCCGAAACGGCCGAGTCAGGCCGAAATTAAAGTAAAAAAAAAAAAAAAAAAAAACGGTGCAAACGCACCGTTTTACTAACCTAAAAAGCCCAGACCCTCACTTCTTCGTCCAGCCTCTCAGTCCGCCCCTCATCTCTCTGTATCACTCTCTGCTCCTATGAAAAACTGAAAAAGCAAAGCATCCCAGCCGTGCTCCGTCCGTACCGTCCCGTGCTCCGTCTGTACCGTCCCTCATCTTAGTCATCTTCATCTATCCTCTCTTCGTTCAGCCTTCAGGTGTGCTCTCTCTACTCTTTTCTTGAATTTTTTTTCTTTGTTTTTTACAATTTCTCTCTTTCAAATTGCTTAGAAAAATATTTGTGAATCTGAAAATTTATGTGCTTGACTACTGGCTGCTTGTGATTTTTCTTGTTTCGGGCTCTTTGTGTTTCGGGCTCTTTGTGTGAAAATCTGAAAATATTTCTCTCTGTGTTTTGGGCTCTCTGTGTGAGTGGCTGAGTGCTGTGTTTTTTTTCTTGTTTTTTCAATTGTTGTGGGAGTTAAAGGGTTTTGTGATTTGTGATTTGTGATTTGTGGATTGTGGGAATTAAAGGGTTCTGTGTTTTTTTTTTTTTTGCTGTGAACCTGGTTGCTATGATTTTTTTTTGCTGTGAACCTGGTTGCTGTGATTAATTTATGTAGTTAATAGTTATTATTTGTAGGTTAAATTCAATCTATTGAATTTACAATGGACGAAGTTAATAGCACAGAAAGTTCACAAGAAGTGTCAAATGCTGAATCTCCTCTTTGGCAGTATGTGACTAAAGTAGAAAAACCAGCTGGTACATCTGTTAAATCTGGTGGAAACACTTATTTTAAGTGCAACTATTGTGATATAGTTTTTATGGGATCCTATTCTAGGGTTAAGGCTCATTTATTACAAATTTCTGGCAAAGGTATTAGAGCATGCCGTAATGTGTCAAAGAGCCATAGGTTGGAAATGCAGAAAATGCATGATCAAGTTGAGACTAATAAGTTAGAGCAAGAGCAGAGAAGTCAAATTCCCTTACCCCCACCTCCTCCAGGCCGTGGGATACCTATTTCCCCATTTCGGAGACAAGAAGGGAGTGATAGTAGTCATAGTACAAATCCGGTTGATGCTAAGAGGAGGAAGGTGACTATGAATACTACTTTGGAGAAAGCATTTCAGAATAATGCTAGACATGATTTAGATAGTAGAATTGCTAGGATGTTTTACACCGGTGGGCTTCCGTTTAACTTTGCAAGGAACCCACATTATCGTAGTTCCTATGCATTTGCTGCTACTTATAGCATTCCGGGTTATCTTCCTCCTGGATACAATGCTTTGAGAACAACACTTTTGCAAAAGGAAAGAGCTCATGTTGAAAGACTTTTGAAACCAATTAAGGACTCTTGGCTTGAAAATGGTGTAAGTATAGTTTCTGATGGATGGTCAGATCCACAAAGGAGGCCTCTTATTAATATTATGGCTGTATCAGATGGGGGTCCAGTGTTTATAAAGGCAATTGATGGGTCGGGTGAGTTCAAAGACAAGCATTACATTGCTGGGGTGTTGAAGGATGCTATAAAAGAGATTGGACATGAAAAAATTGTCCAAGTCATCACTGATAATGCTAATATGATGAAGGCTGCTGGAGCTCTTATTGAGGGTGAGTATACTAAAATATTTTGGACACCTTGTGTTGTCCACACTCTCAATCTAGCTTTGAAGAATATTTGTGCAGCAAAAAGCACTGAAAAGAATGAAGTTACATATGAGGAATGTAGTTGGATTACACGTGTTGCTGATGATGCATCCTTCATACGTGTTTTTATCATGAACCGTTCTATGAGGTTGGCAATGTTTAATGAATTTTGTCCATTAAAATTGCTCCAAGTTGCTGATACTAGGTTTGCTTCGGTGGTTGTAACGTTGAAAAGGTTGAAGTTGATAAAAAGATGCCTTCAAGCCATGGCTATTAGTGACCAATGGGCTTCTTATAGGGAGGATGACGTTGGAAAAGCTCAAAAGGTGAAAGATATGATTCTAAGTGATCTTTGGTGGGATAATATTGATTATATCCTTGAATTCACAGCACCTATTTATGAGATGCTACGAATAGCCGACACAGATAAGCCTTGTCTTCATCTTGTGTATGAGATGTGGGATTCCATGATAGAGAAGGTGAAAGCAGTGATATATCGGCATGAAGGCTTGGAAGATGATCAATATAGCTCATTTTGGGGTGTGGTGAATGATATACTCATTGATCGGTGGACTAAAAATTCTACACCACTACATTGCTTGGCTCATTCCTTAAATCCTAAGTAAGTACATTTATTATTTATTTTCCTTAGTTCACCCTTTTAGTAAAACACACGTTTGATCTATATTTGTTTTTTAATCTTTAACTAGGTATTACTCCATTGAATGGCTTTCGGAGAATCCAAAACGCATCCCTCCACATCGGGATCATGAAATTTCTATGGAAAGAAGCAAGTGTTTGGAGCGATACTTTGAAGATGAGAATGAGTTAACAGTGGTGAAGTATGAGTTTGCTAAATTTTCAGGAGGGAGGTTTCCTTCACCAAGTGCCTTGACGGATAGATGGACCATACTACCTTTGGTTTGGTGGCAATACCATGGCTCCGCATTTCCAACTCTTCAAACCCTTGCCCTTAAACTTCTTGGACAACCTTGCTCATCCTCATGTGCTGAGAGAAATTGGAGCACGTACAAATTCATTCATTCCTTAAAAAGAAACAAAATGGCTCCTGCACGCGCTGAGGATTTGGTATATGTGCATTCTAATCTTCGACTCTTGTCAAGGCGCAATGAAGAGTACATACATACTGCAACAAAGATGTGGGATATTGCAGGAGACTCTTGGAATGAGAGCGACATGCATGGAGGAGCTGGAATTCTTGAGAATGCAGCTCTTACACTTGATGAGCCAGAGTTGGAGGCCATAGTTATTGGGAATGTTAACACTAGTGCTACTACTAGTGAAAGTGAAGTTCGAAGTGAAGCTATTGATCTTGAGGATGATGATATTTGTGTTTGATTGTCTTGTTGATTATCTTTTATTTTGTTTTAGTTTCAAACTTATGAGTTGTATTCTAATTTCCAAACATCATGGAATGTTTTAGTTTCAATCTTGTGGATTATATTTAATTTATGAACATCATGTTTTAGTTATTATCTACTATTGCTCTTAAATTTGGTATTTGTTTATATAATGTGAAAAACTAAAAGTATGCTTAGCAATATATTAAACATATATTGTAAAAATAATTTTAATAATTTTTTAATCGCCGAGTCCTGCTGCACCCGCACCCGCACCCGCACCCGAGTCTCGAAATGCACCCGTGCTTCATAGTAGTGTAGGCTACCATGTCAGGTTCAAATCAAAGGTGAAGTGAGACAAAGGGTTTGGGTATGGCTTCTAGGAGCTCAGAAGCCTTGTTCTCCATGGATCTAGTCAGGCGTAACGCACTGTAACAAGCTTGACAAAGGGAAGCTTTTGCATACAGAGGATACCTACAAGAAAAAGTAAGTAGTCAGATTTAAACCATGAACATCAAAGATATGGTGGAATTTTTTTTTTTAATCACTATTAGTATTTTTTTAAAGCACATATATATGGAAGTTAAGCAATCTTGTTAGACATCAAAACTCATATGAGAAAGACAAAGATGTTCAGTCAACTTTCAATTTATCTTTCCTCCCCACTCTCAGTGAGGTAGGGGTCTTTCTCTACCACCTCTGCGTGGTTCTTTTTCTACCACTTCTGTGTGGCCTTTCTCTACCACCTGGGTGTGGTTTTTCTCCTACTTCCGTGTGGCTCTTCTCCACTTCCAGTGTGAGGAATTTCTCTCCCCACTCTTATTGTGGGTCCTTTCCAACTAAATCTGAATTCTCCCATCAATCTATCCCCAAATCTCAGTATTCATACCCACTTATTCATACCCAAATTTCGTGAGTTTGCTCAGGGAGGCGAATTGGCGACCATCTTTGCTCCTCAGTGGGTATGGTTTGCTGTCTCTGTACAGCGGGTGGTTTTGCCTTTTGTGGGTCCTGGTTGTTGAAATAGCCCTAAATTCACAGCCTGTGAGTGGATCGGCGCCCCATATTGGTTTAGTGGGCTGTTCTTGCCCTTGTGAGTATCAATATAATCATATCCCGTTTCAAAAATCTTGCCGGTTCTCTGCCGTCTTTTTTGTCTGGGTATCAACTTCGGCAGACTATGATTCTCCTTGCATGGAATTGTCGTGGCCTAGCCCAAGCTGAGTCGAAAAGATCTCTCAAAGCCATTGTAAATAAGGTATGTCCTGATTTGCTATTTTTGTCTGAAGTTAAAATTAGTTCTAATAGAGTCAAATCTCTCCTTTATTCATTGGGTTTCTATAAGTTAGAATGTGTTGAACCAAGAGGTCTTAAAGGAGGCATCATTTTGGGATGGAAAAATGGTGTAGATGTGGAAATTGTGATGTCAAATGATAACATGATAAATGGCCTTGTTTTCTCGGACCCAATAAATGAACCATGGCTATTGTCAATGATCTATGGGCCAAGTTCAAGGTTAGGGAAACAAGCCTTTTTGGAAGATCTTCAAAAGGTTGGTGAGTCATTTGCTGGGGCATGGTTGTGTATGGGAGATTTTAACAACTTGTTGGGGCCAAGTGATAAGAAACGTGGGAAACCAATTTCTTCATCTTCTACTGGGGGATTAAAAGGATTGGTAGATTCTGTAGGATTCATTGATGTAAAATTTGTAGGGGCACCTTACACCTGGTCCAACAAACGCCCAGGCCTTGCCAACATAAAAGAAAGACTTGACAGAACTCTAGTTAATACTAGGTGGACTGAAATTTTCCCAAGAGCGCTGCTGAAGCATTTTCCTTCAAATTCCTCTGACCATATCCCGATTGTTCTTTTCACTGAAGGAGAAGAGGGTAGTAGACCAAGACCATTCAAATTTGAAGAAATATGGACAAGGGAGGAGGCAAGTAATCTTGTAGTGGAGAATGCTTGGAGGCTCAAAGTCCCTGGTTCCCCAATGTTTAGATTATGCAAGAAGATCAAACAAGCCAAACTAGAGCTAAAACAATGGAATAGATCCTGCTTTGGCAATGTACAATCCAAAATCAAGGAGGCATGGAAGAATTTAGACCAAATTCAAAACTTAGACCCAAATCCTCAAAATTTGGAAAAGGAAGCAAATTTGTGTACGGAAATCCAAGAACTATTGAAAAGGGAGGAAATATTATGTCGTCAAAAATCCAGAATCAAATCACTTACAAGCTCTGACCTCAATACAAGATTCTTCTATCTAAGAACAGTGATAAGGCGAAGAAGAAATTCCATTGATTTTATGAAGAAAGAAAATGGAGAGTGGATTTCAGGTTGGGAGGAGATTGGTCAATGCTTTCAATCCTTCTTTAATAATCTGTTCTCTTCTTCAACCCCAGATATTCCTTATGATCTAAATAATTTAATTCCAAGGTGCATCACTCCAGAAGATAATGAAATGTTGCTAGCCATGCCTTCAATGGAAGAGATCAAAACAACAGTTTTTTCGATGGATTCTCATAAAGCTCCTGGGCCTGATGGAATGTCCCCCCTTTTCTTCAAACACTACTGGCACTTGATAGGTGGTGATGTTGTGGATGCAGTTTTAAGCTTCTTCCGAGGTGATTGTATGTTAAAAGAAATAAGTCATACCTTTATCACCCTAATCCCCAAGCATGAGAGGGCTGCCATGGTTAACCAATTCAGGCCGATCTCACTTTGTAATGTGTTATATAAGATAATTTCAAAATTATTAGCAAACAGAGTAAGACCACTCCTCCACAAGATGATATCTCCCTGGCAAGCTGCCTTCATTCAAGGTAGAAAAATACAAGATAATAGCATAATAGCCCATGAAATCATTCATGCTATGAGAAAGAAAAAAGGTAAGGAAAAGTGGATGGCAATTAAACTTGATATGGAAAAGGCTTATGATAGACTGGAATGGCCTTTTATTCTCAATGTCTTAAGAAATTTTGGATTCGATGAGAGATGGATAAATTGGATTTCAGAATGCATTTCAACTACCTCTTTTTCTATACTCATAAATGGCTCCCCATATGGATTTTTCCAACCACAAAGAGGTCTAAGGGAAGGGGAACCTCTTTTCCCATTCTTATTTATCATAGCAGCAGAAGTGCTATCCAAACTCTTGCAAAAAGCTGAAGAGAGTAAAAAGCTAAAAGGTATTAAGCTTGCTAAGGGCTGCCAACCAATATCTCATCTCCAATTCGCAGACGATTTGTTCATTTTTGGGAGAGCAGATGAAGAGAATATAAGGTCCATCAAAGAATGTTTATCCACCTTTTCTTCTTGGTCAGGGCAAAAGATAAATACCCACAAATCTACCATGGTTTTCAGCAAAAACCTATCCAGTTGGCATTCTAAAAATTTGCTAGCTGGGAGTATGGGTTTGAAAATTGAAGGGTCAAAAGGAAAATATTTGGGGCTGCCTATGTTGATAGGAAAGTCAAAGAAAGGTACATTTCAAGAGGTGGTGGAAAGAGTGGAGAAGAAGTACCAAGGCTGGAAAGTTAAGTTACTCTCGCAGGCTGCTAGAACCTCCCTTATTTGCACAGTTACCTCAGCCATGCCTTCATATGTTATGTCCTCTCTCAGACTCCCAAAAGAAACAGCAAAGAAGCTTGATGCTTTAAATAGGAAATTTTGGTGGGGTTTAAAGAAAAACGGTTCCAGTTGCTGCATCCTGAAGAACTGGGATTCTATTTGCAAACCCAAGTCCATGGGAGGTCTTGGCCTCAGAAAAAGTGAAGATTTCAACCAGGCTTTACTAGCCAAACTAGCTTGGGAGGTCCAAAATAATGAGGATAAGCACTGGGTAAAAATATTTAAAAGAAAATATCTAAGAGGTGGAAGTTTTTCCAATACAAGGCCACCTAAACAAGTGTCTTGGATTTGCAAGAGCTTATTTAGTTGTAACAAGCTCATTAAGAAAGGCATGTGCTATAAAGTGGGAGATGGAAGAAGTATAAACATATGGGATGACCCTTGGGTCCCTAATGAACCAGATTTTAGACCAAAACTCAAGGTTGGGGTGACTCCAAACATCTTGCTAGTAGCCGAGCTCATCCACCATGACTCAAGGCAATGGGATAGGGAGAAAATTTTTGATGTATTTGAGACTCAGTCAGCTATAAGGATCCTCAGTATCCACATTCCTGCCTCCTCAAAGTGTGACACCTTATGTTGGGGTCTAAGTCCATCTGGTGAGTTTACAGTAAAATCTGCATATATGCTAAAAATGCAACAAAGCAACACCTCTCTGGGGCCAATGCATGGAGAGTATTGGAAGATGTTGTGGAAGAGTAAAATGAATGAGAGGCTTAAGCTTCTTCTTTGGAGAATAGTTTGCAATTCTCTCCCGGTCCGGGAGATCCTTAGTAAAAGATTTCCAATTCCTAACATAAGTTGTCTAGTTTGTGGGGAAGAGGTTGAAACTGTTGAACATGTCTTTATACGGTGCCCCATCATAGTTCAGGCTTGGGCCAACTCAATTTGGCCATTAAACATGGGTGTATTCAAAGATATGAGTATAGATCAGTGGATTAAGATTATAATAAATCCAATAGAAATGTTACACATCCAAGGCAAGGAAGCAAAGGAGTTTACTCTTTTTGCTGCAGTTCTCTGTGACCAAGTTTGGATGAATAGAAACCAATCAGTGTGGGGAAACCAACCAGTAGACTCAATCAAGCTTTCCATCCAAATAAACAAGGTATTTTTTCAACACAAGCAAGCTTGGCAATCGATTATTGGAGAAAAAGAGAACTCTCCCTCATGGAAGCCCCCTCCTCTTGGATGGATCAAATGTAACTTTGATGCAGCAGTGAAGCTTGATAAGGTGGTGCTGGCAGTGGTTTGCAGAGATAGCAGCGGATCCATAGTAGCAGCAGAGTCTCATGAAGAATGCCCAGGTGATCCCTTATGGGCGGAATCCAAAGCAGCTCTCTTAGCAGCTAGTTTGGCCCGTAAAGAAGGTTTTGATAGAGTTGTGCTAGAAGGAGATGCTCAATCAGTGATAAAAGCTATCCTAAACCCATCCACATCTCCCCACTGGTACATCAATGCTATAATAGAGGATATCCGGTTGATTCTAAACTCTTTTGTATGTTGGAATGCCTCCTTTGTTTTTAGAGATTCTAACTATGTAGCTCATTCCCTTGCCCAATGGGCTTACTTTTGTAATAGTTTTGGGTCCCCCCCTCTCTCTGTTGTTTCTGGGTTCTTGGAAGGTGGTGTAGGCTAGTTCTCTCCCCTTCCTTGGCTTTTGTTTCTCTTTGCTTTCCTTTTGGTGTTAATATATTGTCTTATTCAGCAAAAAAAAAAAAAAAAAAAAACTTTCAATTTATCTTTCATTTTTTTTTAAGTGATTTTTTAACGCAAGTCAAGTACAAGGGTGTATATGAAAAAAAAAAAAAAAACAAACAACATAGGCTAAAACATAGAACAATTATAATCCCAGGGAGTCCATAAAATCTAGGAACCCCTCAATTGAAGAGGACATTCAACACAATATCCACTCATATAGACTTCAAATACACATACTTCAACTCATCTGAGCTCCTGGCCCTCAAGTCACCTTATCTTTCTCAGCACTAAATGAAAGTTTCCTAAAATATGAAACAGGTATATCCACAAGACCCAATCTAAGATATGTGGCTAGCGCTTCAAATTAACATGTTGAAACCAAACCACATATTGCATTTGACAGTTCAACTCTATATCATAAAACTAGTGGCCATTATACATCTCATAAATCAACCTTCTCCAAGTGGGATGAATTTCTCAGTCACAACAATATGGTTCCAGTGTCATAAGCAAGAAATATAGAACTACAAAGTAATACCCATCTCTTCTTTGGCTCATTGCTGGTGTTATTGAAATATAATGATGTTCCAGCAAGGATGGAAGAACACTTTCAATGTAATCAAATTGGCCTTTGCGTTTGCTACAGTCTACTAGAAAAGGTTCTTTTGATGCAATTTCTGGTGGCAACTCTTTGACAACCTTAATAAATCCATTCATCTGTTGAATAAAGTAGTCAACGTCAAATACATTTGCAAACCACTGAGGTGAAACCAAATGGTTATAAAAGGATACTGCCTTAGTAAAAAGAAGATAAATTTTAAAAGATTATGAAAAATGAAAGAAGAAAGATTTTTACTTATCAAAAAAAAAAAAAAAAAATTGAAAGAAGAAGAACAGCATTACTCTTGTTGCTTGGGGAAACCTTTTAGCCATTGACACATAATATCATACAATTAGAACCATTTTATAAGAACAAACGTAGATAAAAGAAGGCGTATTCTGTACAATTCATCAGACTAAACTGCTCAAATGAGAGAATGATCAAAATATAGGATGAGAAAAACACCTATCAAACCATCTTGTTAGCCTTTGAGAGTTGAATAAAAATTATAATTGAGGCCCAATTGATACAATTACGAAGATCAAAGTAGAAGGAAAGTAAAATAATTTAGGAACCCAAAAAAAGGATATAGAATATAATACTGGGTAAATTATTACTTTTGGTCCCTAAAAATTGAGGTAAGTTTGATTTTAGTTCCTTAAATTCAAAAAGCTTGATTTCGTCTCTCAGATATTCAGAAGGTAACAATTTATTAGTCTCTTTCATTTATTTTCCATCCAGCTTTTGCATACGTGTCTAATAGTATGTTGAGATGGCTTTCAAATATTACCAATCTAAAATTGGGAAAGTTGGGATTGGAGCTCGAAAGGTAATGTGGGTATTAGATAGTTTGTTATACTTGTTAAGTTACCCTGTGCTTGTTTGTGATAGTCTTGGTAGGTCAAAGTTGAAGAAATTTTGGGAGGAAAGTAATCCTTGTGAATGACAGGAGGTGTAAAGGAATGGATTGGGTGAAAAACTGAAAATCCCACTAGGTGGTTTTGGGTCTCAGCTTGTGGATGTGTTGATGGTGTCTTCGGTTGTGGGTGGGTGGAGGCAAAGGCCAAGAGGGGTGGGGTCTAAGTCACCAGTGGTATGGGGTGTGCGACAGTGTTTTAGTTTGGAGGCATTCTAAGGTGGCTGTGGCTGGTGGTTGAGACGAGATTTGGAGACACCATTGAAGACAGACTAAAGTTAGATGCAGATATTAAATTATTACATTTTAATTGTATGTTTTTTTTTTTTTTTAAATATAAGTAATGCAATTCTTATTGATATCAAAGAATAGTCACCCAAGTATACAGAGAGTATACAGCTGAGGGCCAAACAATCAATCATGCAAATCACATGAATCTATTAGGTCAAAAATAGAACATAAAGGCTGACAATGTAAAGCTGACATCCAAATCCAACAATGTTCTAAAGAAAAATAATTTCAAATCAGGCATAGTTCCCTCTATGTCCTCAAAACTCTGATTGTTCTACTCTCTCCATACACCACATCAAACAATGCGGGGCTGCCATCTACAAATGACCATTCAGATGACGACAAAAAACGACTTGGCCAACAAGCTAACAACTCAACAACAGATTTCGGCATTACCCAACAAACTCCAACTTATGGAAAAAGAATGTGTGGCTTTTAGATTGGTGTATATGCAATGGGGAATCAGTTGACCATCTCTTACCCAACAAGACATTTTATTCATATACAGTCAATTCACAGTGAACAAATTCTTGAAAATTAAATAACAACTCTATCAGAGTTCATAGCTATCTCATCAACCTTGATAATTATAACCATAAATTACCTTGATTCATTCCAATATGCAGCCACTACAAACTTTGGCAAATCCAAGGTTGCATTTAGCAAGCAGGCAATACCAACACCATCACATAACTGCGGTCATCATAAATAATAAAGCTTCTTTTATCAAAGAAATAAAATTGAGAATTTTCAAAATAGATCTCAAAGTTGCAAATACGAAATTCTCTTAAGCACTCACATCTCTTCTCATCTGAATGAGCCCATCATAGAAATCAACTCGGATATATCCATTACTCTCAAATGGCAAAGCTGCAGCATTTCAACAAAAAACCAATGCAATTGTCTGCAATGAACGTCAATTAAGATTGACTCAGAATATCACAAACCAAATGCTAACCCTATACCAACCATAATTTTCTCTCCTTCCCAAACATAATTATAGGGTTCAAATTCTTTGATTTTGCAAATCATTCTTCAGTGACTTTCCAAACTCTAAGATATACATGACAAAACAACTATACAAGGTGTTAAGTTCTAAGATTTTAGGAACTAATGTATTAGAACTTCAATTTGTATTATGTTGGCAAACCATGATCAAAACATTAGGTCTAGGTTTAGGCTTGCTCAAAGCATGTTTATTTGTAAAATTGGAATTGAGTGATTGCAGAATTTATTGGACTAAATCTGCAAGGCTCAATCAATCGATCGAAAATTAGACTCGATCGATCGAACCATGTGCAGATTCATTTTTCTACAGAATTCCAGTTCAGCCCAAACTCTACTTAAACATATTAGGGTTCAAGTAAAACACTCCTATATATAAGGGAAACCCTAAAACGTTTTTATAAGTTTTTTAGAGAGATTAGAGTGCATCTTTTGCCTCATTTTGTATTTAGGGTTTTGTACCCAAAAGCTCTCTAAGGACTTTGTTGCTCTTTTTGCTTGATGATCATTCAGTTGCTGCACTAAAGAGCTTAAAGAAACACAAGCAAGTGTGCTTGTATTTGCTGGAGAATCGAAGAAAGAAGGAGTCCGTGGTCTCGAAGTTTGCACGTGGTCGTGTCAGTAAGTTTCTATTGGTGGGTAGCAATAGGATGTTAGTGGTCTAAGTCGCTATTGTAAAACTTCGATTATTTTATAATGGATTTAGGTTTACCTTAAGGATAGTTAGGTTAAATCCCCCCCAGGTTTTTACCAATGTGGTTTCCTGGGTCATCATATCTTTGTGTTCTTTATATTCCGCACTTTACATTGATATGATTATATGATTGTGTTAACCTAGATCTGAAATTTGGATCAAGTAATCACTTGGCTAATTTACTAGGTTAATTCAGTTGTGTTTTAAGGGGTCTAAAAACAAACACAAGGTCCAAGAACCCTTATCAGGTTCTCCATGTAAATTGCTTTCCTTCCTCTTCAATTTTAAATGACTATGCTCCATATTTGGCAAACAATTATTATATCCCGAAAAATTCATTTGTAGGCTTTCTCCTAAATCCTATATGTATCCCATAGATCCACAAATTTTTGTCACAGACAGAGAAATTCAAACTTGAAGCTCCACTTACCACTTAGGTGTCCTTGTAGCCACCACTTGCAAGGCCTCCACTCCTCCAAACAATCCATATGTCAGATTTCCCTCTGCATCCACAAATTCATGTATCAGATGAAAAAAAATACACAATACCAACAAAACTGTGGAAATATTTATTTATTTATTTTATTTTATCTTATGCCCTACCTTGCTTATCAATTTCTAAACATTGACAACCTCCCTTCACCTTATAACAACAACATTCTAAGACTATTTTATAGAGTTTCCTGGACAAGAAGTAATGCCAGCTGAGGCCGAGGTTTACACATTAAGCCCTAATTCATGGAGAACTGCTGTAACATCTGTGGAGTCCTTAAGAGGGTCTAGACCCAATGGATCAGTTAATTATATTAATGGATCATGCGGTCTATTTTTTAATAGAGCTTTGCACTTTATAGCATGTTCTCAAGATATGGACCATAAATTAATTTTGTCATTTGATGTCAATGATGAGAGATTCAGAGAGATATTGCTGCCTCAAAATTACTTAGATGGAGATGGTCGATGTTTTGAATGTCTTGCAATGTTCAAGGGATTGCTCATTGCTGGCTTTGATTAGTTTTGGTGAAGCTCTAACTGAGGAGAGTGGCATATGTCACATATAAATGACAGAGGGGTATAGAGTGGTGTGTAAGATAAAATTTAGAGTTGCAGCGGAAACAAAACAAACATAAACATACCTCCAGCTATAGTTGTTTAAATGTTTGGAAAAAAGAAGACTCACTATATGATGATAGTGTTTATGAAAGGTGTCTTATAGTCTATGACCTTTACCTTACATTTCCTTTTGATGAAGACATGCTATATATAGAGGCTAGACTAGGGACCCTTTTAAATCAAGATTTGTTCTATAACCTCCTTCCATCAAGGAGTTTAAAACTTGTAACTTCAAGGTGTTTATTATCCAAAGAGATTATACTAATTGAGAGTTACTTAGAAATTGCTATTCACCATAACGTCTTTCACAAATAAAATCCTTAAGACATGAGTTTTCATTTATCATTTAAATGTGGGCTACATAAAGTTTTCTTAAAATCTTACATTCTCCCACTTGGCCCACTTGAATTTTTTTTTTTTTTTTAAAGAAATAATTACAATATGCTTCCAACTCCGTAGTTCGAACCCTTTCCCCCCCTTAAACCCCCAAGCACTTTGTGCATGGGGAGGTGTCAATTTAGCTAAAAGACCTTTGGCCCCACTTGACATTGAAATTACTTGATAAATGGTATTCTTTAACATGGTCATAATATTACTCATGTCAACTAGTTGTGAAATGCTCCCACTCAAATAAAAAAAATCCAATACATGAATTATGGCGGAAATACCCTCAATTATAATGAGTACTTTATGAGCCATTAATTCTTTATGAATGGACTACCTATTAGCCATTTGGGTCCTCTTTTATACATCCCCATGGATATATCATCCTTATATATCTCCACAAATATATCTAACTTAATTCATATACTTTATGTGCACAAAATAAAATTCATATATTTTCTTCTCCAAAACTAACAAAAATGTGTTTAAAACATAAAATAACTAGAGAGAAATTAAACACCAAATGAGCTAACAAGTTCCATATGTCCAAAAAACTTTTGTACTGCTTTGCCGGCAGACCTTTAGTTAGGAAATTAACAAATATTAGCCCAATAATTTTAACACAATGGACACTTTCAATTTCTTAAAATTATCTCTTAGACTGAGTTACTTTATGTTGATATGTTTATTTCGGCTTTCACAATCATTGTCCATAGAGAAGAAAATTATTGCTGAGTTATCTTTAAAAAATCTTTAAAAGTCTTATCATAAAATCGACAACCTTAAGACCCATCCATAATGTCTGTCTTATAGCTTCATAGCATATAGGATACCTTACATGACAAAATCAAATCACCACTCCCCACTAGTATGTCATTCATATTTAGGCATAAAAACAATGCATATACTCCCACTGATCTTAAGGTATATACACTAATTAACAATGTGCCCAGTAAAACCAAATGGCACAACAAAGTTGGTGAACCTTTATATGCCATTAGTGGGATACCTATATGCCTTAACTTTTAACATAAAACTTTTATTGGGAGTCAAACCTTAATGGATCTTGTAAATTAATATCAATAGCTTTCACAAAACCTAGCTTTATAGGAATAAATTCCCAAGTTCTTACTCTTGAGCAATTAGATCACTCTCATCCTCATACCCAGTTTCTCATTTGACATATTTATTCAATGAGATGGGTGGTTCATCCACATGAGTACCAAAACAAAGATCCACAAACTCCAAAAAAATAAATTTAATGCTATGAAACTTAAACTTTAATTATAAATTAACCAATGTCAATTTAGTAGTAAATTCGACCTTCCTATGGGCAAAGGCACATCATGCATGGATTTACTATAAAACTTTATTCATAAAACTAGTAAATATAAACACTAAGAATCAAATTTTCCATACCTATGGGTCTAGGAAAAATCTCATCTTAATGCAACATTCACCATTTTATTCCAATTAAATCATAAAAATAATAACCTCCCTATCGGGCCAAGTCATTATCTTCATGAATTAATTTCAATTTAGATGTCCTTTTACCTAATGAAGTCTTGTAAAAAATTTCTTGATGTGATTATCATCATGGCTTAAGATGCTATGGCCACTCCTAAGTCATTTTGATATTCACCACTTCAAATAGCATCATAAAGATCAACCAATCCTAATATTGATCACGACAGTATGCACTCAAAAATGACATGAAATAATATTAAATACATGATAAGTGCAAAGAAACCTGAAATGCACTTAAATAAATGACTCACTTGAATGATCCAAATCTCATACATAACAATAAACCTTATGAAATAATTGTAAACTTACATGCAACACATTTGTCCCGATAATTTATTGAAAATTATGGTTTCCAAAACATAAGGATCATTTGTGTTATCATGCCAAATATATTGATCCTCAAAAAATGGTCTTTAAAGCAATTCACAATTGAAAATTGTACAAATATCAAGATTAGATATGTTTGTCATATGAGCTACTATACTGTCACAAATTATTTTTCAAATAATTAAGATTTTTTTTTTTAATCCAAGAAACAAACATAAATACTCAAATGAGAATTTGATGAATAACAAAATCAAAATCAAATTTTATGAACATTTTAAGTGCCTTGGCATGTATTTTAGTCGAATTACCCATTGGTCCACATTAGTATATTGTAAAATACTATATGTGGACAATTTATGATTAGAGAAAACAAAGTCCTTGAGTCGCACTTGTAATAAAAAAACAAACATATACAGCATATCTTCCTTTGAACCTATCCAGTTTTATATAGATAATAATACTTTAGATTTCAAATTGATACTTCCAATCTCAAAACTCAATGGTAATTCGTTACACTTATACCAATAAAGATGCAAAACAAAACTTGTTCCCTAGGATTTAGAGTACTCATGCTCTATATTTGTATTCAACACAACTTAAATTTCATCCCAAAATTAAATTACTGCATACAAACTTTTACTGTACAAATATATGACAATTGAAAATAATAGTAATTTTCTCTAACTATGTTAGGGACATATTTTTATGTATTTGGCATATCCTTTGACAAAATGCACTTTACTTGTATTTGGGTAAATCTAAGTAGGTTTAAGATGATCATTACAAGTGGTTAAATTGAAGACATGAAGATTACTCAAGAACTACTCAAGAAAAGTGCAATCTACAAGTCTTGATACCTCATCGACAGAAGCTCGATCTGTCGAGATTCATTAAAACTCGACAGATGTCTCTATTTATCGAGCTTACGAGATTCAGACTATAGCCAGCAACGTTTTTATTCCAAAAGGTTATTTGTTTATAGGTTTGTATAATCTTTATAGGACTAGGAAAGCCCAAGGTTTGTGGGTTTGTATAATCCTTATTGGACTAAGAAAACCCAAGGTTTGTGTAAACCTATTTGGAATAGGAGAGCCCATTAAGCTCCTATTTAAAGGAGGTGGAAAAAGAAAAACCTAACTCTAGAGAGCTTCATAAGGTTTTCTTTTTAAAACCCTAGCCTCCTCCTACAGAAGAAAGAGTTCTTGTTGCGTTTCTTGTACGCCTTTGGGTTTTGTAACCAAGCAAAGTCCCTTGCATCAACACTAAAGATCTTATTGGTGTTTCTATGTGAAGTTGCTGCAAATCAACTACAACAATCACATGGTTGTTGTGGAGTTAGTCACATACTTGGATTCCTGCAAAGGAGTAAGCCGCGTACTGGGATCCGCGCATCAATTGGTTAGTCACGTATTAGGAGCCATGCATTGAAAATGAGAGATTGTCACTATAGAACAAGTCCAATTGGATATTGGAGTAAGGGTTCAACTGTAGGTTGGTATAAGGTATTGAGATTCCTTTACTTGTAGCCGTTTGTTGTGATAATAGTGGATTTTCGGGAGTGGTGACCTTAAAATCACCCGGTAGAGTTTATAGTCAGCAACATTTTTATTCTAAAAGGTTATTTTTTTATAGGTTTGTATAATCTTTATAGGACTAGGAAAGCTCAAGGTTTGTGGGTTTGTATAATCCTTATTGGACTAAGAAAACCCAAGGTTTGTGTAAACCTATTTGGAATAGGAGAGCCCATTAAGCTCCTATTTAAAGGAGGTGGAAAAAGAAAAACCTAACTCTAGAGAGCTTCATAAGGTTTTCTTTTTAAAACCCTAACCTCCTCCTACAAAAGAAAGAGTTCTTGTTGCGTTTCTTGTATGCCTTTGGGTTCTGTAACCAAGCAAAGTCTCTTGCATCAATACTAAAGATCTTATTAGTGTTTCTATGTGAAGTTGCTGCAAATCAACTACAACAATCAAAGGGTTGTTGTGGAGTTAGTCACATACTTGGATTCCTGCAAAGGAGTAAGCCACGTACTGGGATCCGCGCATCAATTGGTTAGTCACATATTGGGAGTCATGCATTGAAAATGAGAGATTGTCACTATAGAACAAGTCCAATTGGATATTGGAGTAAGGGTTCAACTGTAGATTGGTATAAGGTATTGAGATTCCTTTACTTGTAGCCGTTTGTTGTGATAATAGTGGATTTTCGGGAGTGGTGACCTTAAAATCACTCGATAGAGTTTTTGCTGTGTTGGTTTTCCCCAATCGTAAACAAATCACCGTGTCAATTTATTTTCCGCTGCATTTAGTTTAATTGGTGATTTGTTTGTGCTATCACGCGTTTGCATGTTAATTTGATTAATTAATAAACTTGACTACTTAATCAATTAATTCATCACAAGGGGGTCAATTTGTTTTTGGCCTATCAAACTAAAATCACTAAACAACATAGCATAAAGGATGGCTTTGATACCAAATGTAAGATAAAATTTAGAGTTGCAGCGGAAATAAAACAAACATAAACATACCTCCAGCTATAGTTGTTTAAGTGTTTGGAGAAAAGAAGACTCATTATATGATGATAGTGTTTATAAGAAGGTGTCTTCTAGTCTATGGCCTTTACCTTACATTTCCTTTTGATGGAGACAGGCAATATATATAGGCTAGACTAGGGACCCCTTTAAGTTAAGATTTGTTCTATAACCTCCTTCCATCAAGGAGTTTAAAACTTGTAACTTCAAGGTGTTTATTATCCAAAGAGATTATACCAATTAAGAGTTATTAAGAAATTATTATTCACCATATCGTCTTTCACAAATAAAATTCTTAAGACATGAGTTTTCATTTATCATATAATGTGGGTCACATAAAGTTTTCTTAAAATCTTACATAGTGAAGTCTTGGACTAGAAAAAGTGTGCAGAGGGAAGGAGTTTCATAGTTCTTTGGCTGTACCTTGAGAGTTTAAACGAGAAAATTCTTAGAATTCTAATGCTTGAATGTATGATTTACTATTTTACACAGCTAATTTATGGAAGCTTGGCATTACTTGATTTAAGCTGAACATGAAAATTAGCAAGTTGAAGTTTCTAGCGATGTAGTCATCTTTTTAAGTCCATATTCACAAGTCATTTGTTTTGTGGTATTGATTTAAGTTGTTAGAAAAAGATTATATCAATTAAGGTTTTTATTATACAAAGAGATTATACCAATTATACTTAGAAATTATTATTCACCATAACGTCTTTCACAAATAAAATCCTTAAGACATGAGTTTTCATTTATCATATAATGTGGGCCACATAAAGTTTTCTTAAAATCTTACATAGTGAAGTCTTGGACTAGAAAAAGTGTGCAGAGGGAAGGAGTTTCACAGTTCTTTGGCTGTACCTTGAGAATTTAAATGAGAAAATTCTTAGAATTCCAATGCCTGAATGTATGATTTACTATTTTACACAACTAATTTATGAAAGCTTGGCATTACTTGATTTAAGCTGAACATGAAAATTAGCAAGTTGAAGTTTCTAGCAACGTAGTCATCTTTTCAAAAGTCCATATTCACAAGTCATTTGTTTTGTCGTATTGATTTAAGCTGTTAGAAAGTTTTGTTATTTATGTATTTTGAATACAATGAATCTACTATTATCTTTTTTTTTTTTTTTTTTTTTTTTTTTTTTTTTTTTTTTTTTTGTGTGTCTGTTGTTCTTGAAATATGCTATAAAATCCTTAGCACAATATTTAGAACCCTTAACACAGAGTTTTACGACTAAGTTGATTTTAACGCTAAACTAACCACTATAGTCCAAGTGTTAATGACTTAGCAAATTTCCAAACAAACTAACTACACTACACAAACATGACAATATAGAAAAGTAAAGGAAATATAGAGGAAAGCAAGCAAACCACACATAATAACACAATGTGTTATGAAAGAGGAAAACCTGAGCCCCAAGTGTAAAAACCTCTCCCCAGACCACCCATCGGAAAACTCCACTAGAATGAATAGTTGCAGTACATGGATGACTATAAACCTTCGAAGCCTATATCTCTGTGTTTACTTGAGCCCTACAAGTTCCAACTAGCAACTAACTTCACAAGTCTTTTCTTCATCTAGCTTCCTAGAGTCACCACCATTGAGCCGCCAACGAAAAGCCACCAAAGGATTTGGATTTTGATATGGCTTCTCACGTTTCCAAGGCTAGAATCTCTATCAAAGCTTTGAATGACATGGAAAGGAGAGAATGGAAGTTATGGTTTTTCTTATAGCTAGGAAAAAGCTTTCTCTTTTCATACAAAGGCTTGGTTTCAAAATCTTTTCTCACATTTGATTTCTAGGGTTTGTTCAACCCTTATCTAAAACCCCTTGCCATGCCTCATAACTGTGTGTGTGTGTCGGCAGATGAATATTGGATAGGTTCATTGCAGAGTACAGAGATCATGAAACTCGCGGCCTGGTTGCTCCCTAAGGTTGCGAGATGGTTGTGAGGTGCACAATTGCACTCTCAGCCAAAACCCTGCCATGTGGATTTTGTGGGCAGGCTAGGTAGTGAGATGGTCGCCTCTAGGCCGTGAAATCTCTGTCTGATGCTGCTTCCAATCTTCAAAAAGAGGCTCAAGTACTCTACCTCAATTTACATATAAACCCAAGAAACAATATATCAACAATAAAAAAAAAAATACAAACAACTTTTGTCACTAAATTAAGCCAACAATAAAAGTATGACTTCTTAGTTCTAGACATGAAAGTATTGACTTTGATGTAGAAAACTATTTTATTATTCAAAAAAAATCCCTTTACAACTACGACTATTATTTGTAAATGCTAAACTACTTGTCATTCAATTGGACTTCAACTAAATTTTCAATTTCTAGAATCTCTTGATACTCCCCCCTTAAGATAGAACATTTATGTTGATAATGGCCATCTTGGGAAGGAGATTGAGGAATTGAACATAACAAAGAGGCTTTGTAAAGATGTCTGCAAGTTGGTGTCTTATAGGGATGTTAAAAGTTTTAATTACTCAACTTTGAATCTTTTCCCTAACAAAATGGCAATCTAGCTCTATGTGCTTAGTTCGCTCATGGGAAACTGGATTCAACAATATAAATTGCAGCTACGTTATCATAGTATCTTTTAAATGTTTTATAGGAAAATCCAACATAAGCTTAACACTTGAGTTTGTATATTTAGAATAAGCAACTCAAATATTTGTTGTTCTACTATATATCCATTCATTTTTGGGTTAAGAATACTAGTTTTAGAGAAGTTTTACTGTAAAAATAATTTGTTTACACAAGATCAAAGAAGAGAAGAATTCGACAATACATGGGAATTTACGTGATTTGACAATACATCTATGTTTACAAATAGTGACAAAGAGAAAGTTTCAATAAGAACATTGTAGTACAAAGCAGCTCACCCAAAACCTAATTGTATCCTTACATACTTAATTCTCTTTAGAGAACAACATTTTATGTTTGAACTAATACTTGTGTACCCTTTTCTTACACCATGTAGTCACTACAAAAAAATGGTTCTGAGGCCGCGTTTCATAGGGCAAAAAAATGCGGCTACAGCCCCATTTGGCTTGTAGCCGCGTTTTTTTAGGCCGTGTTTTATAAAGCGGCCTAAAACGTGCGACTATAGGCCTAATCGGTCTATGGCCGCACTTTTTAACCGCGGCCTAACACTAGGTCCTATAGCCGCGTGTAAAACGCGGCCTAAGGTCAGTACTTTAGCCGCGTTTTAAATGCGGCCAAAGACGTACACCTAAAACGCGGCCTTACATGTAAGCCTAGGGCCGCGTTTTCGGCGATTTCTTCCTTATGTTGTGCATGCAATGCGGCAATAGCCTCCTGATGCCTCTGCTCTGATTGGGCAAGTTGGTCCATCAGCGAATTTTCCAATTTAGTCATCCAATGGGCCGTTTCGCTGGACGACGGACCGGTCAAACATGGAAGGTTGGCCCCACTTCTCCCTGTTGGGGTTGGCCCAAAACCGACCCCCCGTACACGACCACTACGTTCTTTACCCATCACTTGAGCGATCGCACCATCTGTGGACCATAAGATTCCTACGTGACGCTCTCCTTGTAGTGAGCCCCCCTTGTTTAAAATTTCATTCATTTTATCCTGTTTTCACACAAGAACCAAATCACATATTATTTTGCTATAAACATTTCACGCACAAAATACAAAACATATATTAAGCAATGATATAGGGCTTACAATCTTATCTCTCACGTCATCACTAATAGGAGTCCCATCTTTTTTGCAGTATACTTTCGCGAAAACAACTGCACGCTCCACTGCTTGTCCACTTTCTTTTGCCTACATCATATTCAACAGTTTCATTGCAATAGTAAAAATTTATGTTGGTGATATGAAGTGACAATCGACAACTAAACATAGCAACTGGAATTTGGGACATAACAATGTAGCTTATTACGTTGAAAAAAACTACTAAGTTGTTTACTTCATGCGAATGCTTTGTATTTACTATTTTGGTCCCAACATTCGCCTATGTCCATCGCAGTTAGTTGTGACAGTGGCTGAAATAGTCCACATTTCCTCTCTCTCACTTATCTTTGTTGTCACAATGTCAATTTTTATTGTAATCATCTTGAGAAAGTTGTCACAACGTCAAATAATAATAATAATAATAAAAATTCTTCAACTCACTCATTTTTTTCGGTTTTTTTTGTCCCTATACAGCTAAAGCATATTGTACACAACTATCTCCAACCAATTTCTCTACTCCATCATTTTGACATAAAAAAATAAAAATAAAAATAAAAATAAAAATAAAACCGGGCTGGCAGCTAGTACTAGCTGCCTCCTTTTTATTATTATTATTATTATTATTATTATTATTATTTTACTAATCAAAAGCTGTTATTCTAACCTCTATTTTATTTTATTAAACAAAGTTTGCTTTCACTATATATATGATCGAGTTCACGTTGAAATAATGAATTCAAGCCTTAGATCAATGTAGGCTGTAAATGACCCGCATTATTTATGAATAGTTAAAGTTTGGTTTGGAAAAATTCTTATTTATACCTATTTATTTAGCAAACTAATCAAACTCAAGTTCAAGTTTAATTAATCTCAACTATTAAATGAGTCAATAGCTCAAATACAACAATGTATTTGTAAACAATATTGTCAACATGAGACTCAATTTTAAGTGTATATAACACTTTTTTTAGAAAGGTGTATATGATATTATATGTTTATATGTATGCATGTATATATAAAAGCATACTTATATAGACTTGAAATTAAATTTGTAAGAAATCAAATTATTATTTATAATTTTTTTGATAGTATAAATAATTCATTTCACAGTAAAAATATATACTTATAATTTTAAGAATGCAATATTAATAGTCAATCTAATATTATAAGTTTATAAACAAAAACCATTCTATCTAATTAACTCAAAATAATATAATTTCAAATATAATTTAATTATTAATTTATTAGTATATATTTGTTTAATGCCTCTCGGACAAGTAATGAATCAATTTTGAAAAGGTGCCTCCTTTTTCGCGCCAACACATAGCTAGCCCCAACAGTAGCCATCCCACTCTCTAAAACTCCAGAAACAGAGTTAAACCCCACTGAAATCAGCCACAATCACTAGAAAAACCCTCCCTTTTCCCATGTACAACAACAATCTCACTGCAAACCCTCAAAACTCGCAAAAAAATCTCAGCCAAACCTCACTGCAATCTTTCAAAAACAGAACACAAAAACCCTCAGAAGACAACCCTTTTCCCCAACCCAAAAACACAAAAAGCACCCTCCCTTTCATCGTCAAGCCAAAAAAGAAAGAAAGAGGCCTTTCCTTTTTGCTATTCACTCAACAATAACAGCAACAGCAACCTGAAACTGCCACTGCTCTAAGCCAACAGAAAACCCAAGAAAAAAGCCAAAGAACCTAGAAAATAACCCAAACAAATAGGGCCAAAAACATATAAAGCTTCTTCCTCTTTCTTATTGAGCCAAGAAACCCAGCAAAGGCAGCTCCTTTTCCCATTCACCCTCAACAACAACAAAGCAAGTAGCAAGGCATGGGAGCAAACTAAAGAAAGAAGCAGAGCAGAGAATCAGCCAATAAAGAAAAGAGAAAGAAGCACAGAAAATCCAATAACATTTCCCCACATTGTTCATACTTTTTTTTGTTTCTTTTCTATTTCTTGTTTGAAATCTAGACTAAGGTTTTTTCCTTTTTCAGCTATTAATAGAGCACAGGGCTTAGAAACAAGAAAAAATGGAAAAGCAAAACAGCAACTACTAACTGAAAATGGTAGTATCTATCTCCCTTCTAATATTTCAAAAAATGCTACCTAATACATGTTGTTTATGCCAAAATTTATTTATCTTGTGATTTCTGAATTCTTGTGTATGTGCCTAGTTTCTGGTCATACGAGCTTTCATTGTAATTACATTAGGCATGCTTGGATTTGTACACACAACTACGCTAGCACAAAGCACATGTACACATCATTTCGTTCATAAAAGCTTACACACAGAACACAAGACACACACAAATGCACATGTTCACGTTCTGACACACACACCCAATGCATCCAATCAAACACACCGCTGAGATCGCTGGTGATGGTTGGGAATAAACACCAAAAAGAAGAGAACTCTCAAAAGCCACCCCAACAAAAGATGGTGTTGCCCCTCTATAAAGTCCTCTAATCTGTCAGAGAGAAATTTCACTTAGTTTCTCGAGTAGGAAAAAAAATGTGGAAAATTCAAATCATACAAACACCCACCCCCCCCCCCCCCCCCCCCCAACTCCCACTTTTCTCCTTTTCTCTAAATAAAGGCAGGGGATGGGGGCAAAGACGTCCTACATTGTCATTTTAGAACAATTTACAAGTTGGCGATGGCACGATGCCTAAAATGTTGGGTTTTATGCATTATTATAGGCAAAATTGCTATATAAACTGGATAGGAAAGAGAATTTTGTGTGATATAGATCACATTTCAGACCATACAACATAACCAGTCCGCTAATATATTCTTGATGTTACTATCATAACCAACTACAAATAAATGTTTAAAGACTTGGATATTGATTCATAATATAGAGAGAGGTTGCAGATGCTAAAATGCGAGTGACTTCACTCTCAACTACCTTAATGTTAGTATTGAGTTGACAATTTATAGACTAGATGAGTACTCAATTTCCAGATTTCCCGACATAATGCAAGAGATCACGTTACACAAATGTCCCTAGCTGCCCAAAGGCTTTGCTACAAATTCTTATGATGTTCAACCAGCCAGTTAGACCGAAACTACTAGTTGAACTTTAGAAGGTGGCAGGTTACAGCTAGAATAGGTGAAACCTGACCAACTACACAGACAGAAAAAATTAAAAATTTTGGGGAGAAGAGGGCAGAGTGGGGTGGACAATAAGCACTCAAAAGTAAATCTGTGAATTATCCTTATATAATTTGGTTTTAAATATAAGTTTGAATATCACAAAGCAAATATAAGGTTAAATATTTATATAGACACAATGGGATCAAAGATAATAAGGTCCTTTATGCAATGGAAACTTAAGATTGAATTAACCTTCTTCTTGGACTCTAATTGATGGATCACCAAAGAAATCACCTCACATTCATCAATCTAAATTACACATATGATAATAACCATGGCTAATTTTGTCTAGGCAAGGACCATTATTGCCATGATAACAAGGTCCACAAATTTTCGAATCTAAAAGCCTTCTGCCTTTTCTAATACCAACTCCATCCAAAATAATAGGGGAATGATCAAACAATAATATAGACGATAAACATTACTAAAATGCTCCTCCCAATCCAAAGAGACCAGAAATCTGTCCAGGCAAGATAACAAAGAGGCCCCTGTTTTATTTTAGCTAAGAAGCTTAAATTGCTATAGCAAGATCTATTTAAGTGGAATTAGAAGGAAAAAAGACTCAAAGTTTGTCACGGAGTTCGACGGTGTCTTTGGGAGTGCCAAGAGAATTGACAGAACCTACCAAAAAAAAAAAAAAAAAAATTTGAACATGCATAACAGAATGAACAACACATTCATCAAAGGAAAAACGACATCAAAAGGGCTTAAAACAAAAAAATGGAACATAATAATAACAAAAGCGATAATATTGAGTTGAACAAAAACAAAATTTAATCAATACAACAATCGAACAAACAGAACTCAAGAAATTGTAAAAAAAAAAAATCGAAAATTAAGGAAAGAGTAGCAGATTGGCATCAGTGGAGACAGAAAGGCATTTTAATGTTCAATACCTTATTATTCCCTATGTTCCAGGGTTTCATTTTTTAAAATCAGAGCAACTACAATTGAAAAACTTTAAATATATACTGCAAAAACCTTAACAACAATGGTAGAGAAGAGACATGGGTAATGAAAATATAAAAAGGGAAAAATATTTCAACCAAAAATTCAAAACAACACAAATGAAATGACGGAACTTTATTTTTTTGGCAACACATAAATCTATGTTCTTCAGCACCAAATCGATTTCAGTTTGAGAGAAATCATCAATAAATCTACACTCTAGAGTAATTTTCAAAATCCTAGAAACGGTAATTGAATAGGAAACCAAAAAAGGGGGGAAAATGCCTACCTTCAGATCGGAGACGGGATAGCTTCAGATCAAAGATGGAGCATGAGGCGAGGGTTGAGGGTGAGATCGGAGATGGACGGCGACGGTGACGGCTTCAGATCGGAGAGATCAAGGGTGAGAGAGAAGATGGAGGGTGATCGGGCTCTTCAGAGATAGGGTTCAAAATGTGTGAGGAAAACAAAAGAAAAAAAAAAAAAAAAAACGAAGGGATTGCCCTACAAAATATTAAAGACACAGGTCTTATGGCTGCGTGTATTAAACGCGGCCTAAGACCAGCCCAAAAAAAATGCGGAAAAAAGAGTAAAAAACGTAGCTAATGACCTGGGCTAAGGCCTTGCGTATAAAACGTGGCTGGGCCTTTTTTCTTTAAGCCCTGTTTTTAAAAAACGGGGCTTTAAGTTGTCTTGGGCCGTGTTTTTAAAAACGCGGCCTCACCCCCCCCCCCCTCCACCCCCCCCCCCCCCCCCCCCGCGCATTTTGTAGTGAGTCACTCTTTCTCACACACAATTGGATCCAATCCGTAAGACACCATATATAGGAACGTAATCACTTAAATTGGCTATGATTACCCAATTCGTAATAGATTATATATAGAAACACAATCACTTAAATCAGGTAAAATTACCCAATCCGTAGAACACTATATATATATATATATATAAGAATACAATGACCTATAAGTCAGCTAATATTACCCAATTCTACAAGCATTAGAAATGTAAAATTTCATAACAATATAAACATAAACGTTACTATTACACAAATTGAGTTCGATATAATGCATGCTAATATAAGCCACAACAATAGACTTGGAATATTTAGCCACCTCAGAACTACAATTTTTTGATTTCCTCCAAAATCCACACTGCTAAATTTACTTGATTCAAGAAATTTTTAAACAATATATCTTCATTCATGATTTGAGATTACTATAAACAATTAAATGAACATAAATCATAGATTTCATTTTACACATAAATGACTTGTTTATAGTGTTACTCACACGAAAGTCCAAAAGCATATACATTTTGTGACTCGGTTAGTTATAAGTAAAGCATATAAACGAAGTGATTCTGATTCATCCAACACTTGAGAGAGAGAGATTATACATGCTTTACTGTAGGACAAGTGTCACATGCCCGGAAGTTTATACGATCCAATTTGGTTAAGGAATTAAAATTTGTCTCGGTTAATGTATATTAAGGCCTTTTTTTTTTTTTTAAATAGAAGATATTGAGGTCTATTTGGGTGTTTAGAACTTCAAATTTTGAGAATTATAGATTTTTAAGAGTTCAAAAATCAAAGAATTGAAATTTTTTAGAGTTAACATTTACATTTTTTAGATTTATTCAAAATTTAGATATATCTATATTATTTTCAGGTAGAACTTGAAATTGCTCACTACCCACATGAAAACAGACAATAGTTTCAGTGGATTCAAGTGCAATTGCAGGATTGGTCATCCAGTGAAGAACTCCATTGAGAAAAAACTGCAGGATGATCTGCCTCAATTGGATGTGGCACATTCCCAATGCTCTTCCACCCCTTAGACTCACACGGTCACACCCAAGTGTGTATATCTCACCCACCAGCTCAAATTTGTTATCCATATCCATGCAACACCACAACCTCACAACCTTATACTCATCATTCGAAGAGTCATATCCAAATCTAAATCCAAATCCAAAAGGAACATAATACTGAGTGATCCCCGAAACCGGAGGAAGAGTTGTGTACTCTCCAAGAACAGGGTTACAAATGTAGAAATGGCCATCATACTCGGACTGAGACAAACAAAGCATATCAGAGATCAAAGCAGCATCAAGATTCAGGGCATGAAGAGGCAGAGCAGATCAGTGAAAGTATACTTGGCTAAGCTACTTGTAGTTTTAGTTTTATGAATTGTATGAATTGTATATAGCCTATACTGTATGTAGTTTAGTTAGTTTGTACATTGTTTAGTGAAGCACGTGACTGTGCACGTGTGAGCATTTAGTTGTTTTGTTAATACGTCCAAGATTATCTCATCTGGAAGACTGGAAGATCTGATATTGTTGCTGGTCCCCTAGTTTTTATGAGACTTGATATTTTCTTCTTGTTGTGTGGATTCATACGTGTTACCAATATTGAGATATATAAGAGAAAGATAGGTAAAGGTAAGGTTTTAGAAAGCTAAAGAATGAATGAGAGAGGTACAAGAGATTACTAATAGAAAAAGAATATAATATGGAGCAAAAGTTGTATACATGAACTTGACGGTTCTCAATAAGGTTGGGAGAGAGTTTTGTGAATAAGAGAATGAAGGAGTTGAAGCAGATATAAAAACAAACACAACGCACACTCCTGTTTATCTTCTCCTCTAAGGATAAATTTAAATGGCGTAATTTTGGGCCTTTCCAATTTCTATGCGTCTTTTTATTTAATTTTTTTTTTTTTTACTTACCAAACACAAAACAGAGATGGATTGGATTGTGAAAAAAAAAAAAAAAAGTGTAGGGGAATTTTGATATTAAAATTATTAGTAAGTACATTAATGAAACAATAATTCTTTTTAAAAATTTTATAGATAAATAGAATTTTAATTTTCGAACCTATGGCATATGTTTCTTGATTATACCCTTTATCATGAATTCAAGTATTTGGTATAGAGGGTTTTGGATCCATAACTCTTATTTGACAACAAAAGATTTTACAAGTTTTTTTTTTTTTTTTAAATGGAAAAAAGACTTTACTAAGTAATTGAACTAACTGGAACCTACATCATATTATGCCAAGTGGGTATCTTCTCTACCATAGAAAATAGTTAAATTCTCATTAATTAAGATTAAGATAGTTCATCTCAATAATAATTAAAAAGATACTTCAGGAAATTTAAAATTCTACCCCAATTATAGTTCAATTTAGTTAAAACTTTATTAGATAAGTTTCAATAAATTTAAAATTCTATTTCGACTAAAATTTTATTTAAAAAAAAATTCCCAAACTTTACAATTTTTTTTAATTATTTTAATCATCTATCATAATTCTTTTTATTTAAATATAATAAAATGCATACATTACATACCATTCTTAGGCCAGATAGCTCAATACATGTTTATCTTTAGATAGTTTAATCTAAATGAAACTCTATTAAAATTTCAAGATTCTGACTAAAGTTTTGATAATATTAATCTTTTATTATATATAATTTTTAATTAATCTGTGCGTAGCAGGAACTATCATATCAATTTCTACATATTTCATCCCTATATAATTTTCATACCGTTCTTTTTATTAAAAAAAAAATAGTACTTTTGCACTCTTTTTTTTATTGAAGAAATCTTACTCTCAACTGTGAGATTTTTATTTTTTATTTGGTTATAATAATATTCAACTTTGAGATTTTTGATGATGAAATGAGAGTTAGTAAAATACGGTACGTGTATAATATGATAAATATGCAAACATGTTTAGTTCAGTACCTTTCAAGAAAAGTATGTTTCAAAAATTTGATAGAAAAATACAAAAATAGAGAAATAAAGGTATATGTGTAGTACGTGTATAATACATTTATCATTTGAAAATTCACCACGAAAATTACAGAAACTTTTATTATAAATAAATAAGCATAATATATAATCTTTGTATTAACTATTACGTTTGATAAAAGATTCCTAACAATTTAATTTGAAATAATTTTTTCCTTAATAAAGAAAATTATTTCAATAGTTGGAAATATTATGTAGTAAATATATATTTGATTTAATAGAATGTAATATTAAGGTTTGGCAGCTTTTGTGTGTTACTTATTTGAATTTTACAATTAAATAATAAGTCTCCCTCCTGGAGACTTGAGTCTCTGCTCTTACCTACCCTACACCTTACAAGCACTTATACTTGTAGAGTGACTATCGCCCCAAGCGTGTGCGATGGTACAACTTTATTGTTATTAGATATGTTCCAATCTTAAACTTATACATGCATTGTTGTGTTAAATGGCAAATAAATTGGCTTCCCTTCATCTTTTACATTCGTTTTTCAGTAAGCAATAGTCACCGGTTTTGTTTATATCAAAAATTGTACTTTAAAAAAAAAAAAAACACGTTTGTTTATATCAATTTGGATCTTTCATGCAAGTATTCTTATTCTAAGTAGAGGAACCTTGGCCATCCAATTTCCCATCACCCATGGGTAGCAGTTGGTCTATGTATTGGAAGGTAATCCAATTGTTAACATTAATAAAAGATGCTTTATTTGTAGAAGCTTTTAAATGTTAAATAAAAATTACAAACATTCCATGTATAAGCAACAAATAAATATTATATTTATATACACACACATACTAGTCTCATGACAAGCATTTTACGTGTGCAATGAAGCTTTTTTTTTTTTTTTTGGATCAATGTCATTATTTTTCTTTTTTTCAATTTTGAATTTGTTTTGAAGATATGGGTCTAGTGTCCTATTTCTTTTTTTCTTTTTCTTTTTCTTTTTTTTGGTTTAGTGTCATAATTTTCCATTCATCTCAATAATTATAATTTTTTTTTAATTTTAAAATTTTAAATTTAGGATGTTTTTTTTTTTTTTTTGAAGATAGAGATCAGTAGGACAGTGTCTTATTTTGTAGGCATTTCAAGTGGAGTTGAAGATATATTTTTATCTGGTTGTCCTCAAGTTTTTTCTTTGTTAAACGTTGGGTTTAGGGATATTTTTAAACCATATAAAAGTTCAGTCCAAAGAGGAGAATCCTCTTATAGATAGTACTAGCTATTTCCGTTGCTCATCAACTCCGAAAGCAAAACTTTAAGTTTTTTCCTTTGTTGGTTTGGATGAAGTCCAAATATCCAACCCATACACAACTAGCCTCATCACACGCATGATGAGGCATTTTTTTAGTTTAGTGTCATAATTTTCCTTTAAAAAAAAAATTGGATAAATTTGTTTTGAAAACATGGATTAGTAGGAGAGTGTCCTATTTCGTAGGCATTTTAAGTGGAGTTGGAGACATATTTTTACCGGGTTGTTATTAAGTTTTTTCCCTGTTAAACATAAAGTTTAGAGATATTTTTGAATCACATTAAAATCCAGTCCAAAGAAAAGAATCATTTTGTAGATAGTATAGATAGATATAGCTTGCCGCCATTCTGAAAAAAAATTCATACCACTGTTTGTGAGCAGCGTGGTATAGGCAGTGAGACAACCTACCATGCTCTCCTTCACGTACGCAAAGCCAATTATTGCTCCACATTATACATAAAATGGACACATGCATGACATTAAATAGACTCCATGGCCATAAATTTCAAAGGCACTTACAAATACAACAAAGTGGAGTATATCACCGCTTAGAGCAATTACATCAGTTGGTGTATAATATTTCATCTATTTTCCACTTAAAACCTACTTTTTCTATTGTACACTATCATTTTTACAAAACATTCACATCAGTTTATCTATTTTACAAAATATTTCAATAAAATATTATTGCTCCTCAATTTTTTTATTATTCCTCCTCTCAACTACCTTTACATACTCTCTCTCTCTCTCTCTACCATTTTTTCAGATTTGTTGCTCTCTCTATACCCATCTCTAATCCACACCCTCTCTCTAATCTCTGAATCTCCCATGGCCGAATCTCAAGCTTCCACCATCTCCGATCCTTAAAGGAAATGGAGCTTCCAAGCTCCATCGTTTCACCCACCCACAGACTGCCACCATCTTCGATCCTTAAAGGAAACGGAGTTTCCAAGCTCCACCGTGACACCCACCCACAGACTTCCACCATCTCCGATCCTTAAAGGAAACGGAGCTTCCAAGCTCCACCGTAACACCCACCCACAGACTGCCATCGATATTCTCTACTCTCAAATCACTCTCCGATCTACAAGCCTTGAACGGCGCGTGAACCATAAGAAGTCAAGCACCGATCTATCTCTCTGTTGGTTTGTCTGTGTTGATTTGTCTGTGTGTGTGTGTGTTGATTTGTCTGTGTGGATGTGTTTGTGTGTGGGTGTGTTTGTGTGCATCTGAGAAAAAAGAAGATGAGGAGTTCACTGAGTTCATTGCACACGGAGAAGAGAGAGAAAAAAAAGGGGCGAACGGAAATTAATAAAATAATAAATACACATGCTACAGTAACCGTGCATATATGCATGGTTACTGTAGAAATTGTGCATAAATGCACAATTATGCACAAGCTAGTGTGGGCGTTTTTTGTTCAAATTGTGTAAAATTAGCAACTTTTTCCATTTTGCACAATTATGCATAGGCTGATGTAATTGCTCTTACAAAATTTCTTGTAGATAAGCATTAATTTCAAGTACAAATCAATACTGCCAAAAGAATTGAATTATCAAACCTGAATATTTCTTGACAATAAAGGTGCTGCAAGAACGAGTGCTATATGCAAGAGTCAGGTTGTTGTTGACCATTGGCAATACCTTTGGCATTAGAACATGAGGATGCCACGGCTCCTTCAGCACCATGGTAAGTTAGGTTAATGTTGTTGAGCTCAATCTTATCGCAAGGTTTGCCTTTGCTACATTCAAAATCAACAGCAATTTTTGAGCTAGAGGTGCCCCGAATGTTTCTGTACTTAACATTCCGAATTTGAACTTGAGAGTCACCCTTTAGATTGGAAAAAAAAAAAAAAGATCAATAACAGGGTAAATCAAGTTTTATATAACATATATTTTAGTCAAGAACAAGCACACATTACAATCTTAATTTGAACAAGAGCTAGGTACCTTTTCACAATTCTGAGATGGGCAATGTTGTTGATCAATGATAATGGGGTTGTTGACATTACCCATGATGATGTCTTCAAATGTAAGATTGAAAACGTTGCTTGCATAAGACCTAGCCCATGTTTTAACTCTTAAGCCATTGTCAGTGTCTTTGAATGTGCAATTTGTCACCATTAATCCACTAACATCTTCTTCATTAGGTCCCCCACCAAGACTTCCAACACTGATTCCATGTCTCGGGCCACACTTAACATTCTTAATGTTTATGTTTTTAGAACCAGGACTCATTGATACACAATCATCTCCGGTGGCTATTGTCGAATCCAATATTTGAATATTACTGGATGAACCAATGTGTATTCCATCAGTATTGGGGCTATCTTTGGGTGCTATTAAATGGATGTGATCAAATTTCACATCTTTGCATGCAAAAACGTACACATGGGCATTCTTACTGTTGATTGAAGTTAGGTGAGTAATCCTTGAATTGGTGACGAAATCAAATCTCAACAACTAAAAAGCATAAGAGAAATACATAGTATGAATAATATGAAACTCAAATAGAATTTCAATTTAAAAAGTGTTTAGATTAAATTGTGTGGTTTTTTTGAATTATTTAAAAAAATGAGAATTGTTTTAATAAGTGTGTAAGACAAACCTAAAAAAAATAGATAGTAAATTTTAATAATTGAAGGGGAAAGAAAATGATTTTTTTTTTTTTTTTTTTAAGGAACGTGATCTAAGTACAAGGGAGAAAAATCTATTGGGTGAAAGGAAGTGAATGATGGAACAAATGAATGATTCATGACAAATGGCCCAAGAACATGATTATGGGTCACACCAATTTTTAGCCCAATTTAAGATGGATTCATTGATACAAGTACTTACAATGGGAAGAGCTTTGCAATTTGGATCTTTACTGCAAGTATTGTCATTCCAAGCAGAGGGACCCTGGACATCCAATTTCCCACCACCCCTGAGTATCAACTGATCTATGTATTGGAACGTGATCCAATGGTTCACATTAATTGTAGATGCTTCATCCGTAAAAGCTTTTGAGGTCCCTATGATTTGAAATTCCACCGGGCCCTTGCATGGTCCTTTCAACACTATTGGCCGCAACATATATATTCCTCGTGGGATTAATACAAGCTTCCTTCCTTTAGATTGACAAGCTTTGTTAAATACATTTTCAAAAACCTACAAATACAAACACACACAATAATAAAATTATTAAAAAATTATCTTGCTTTGTTAAAATGCTTAGTGCTACTCATCAAAGAAAAGATTCTTGGTTACCATAATTCTATTCAACGAAAATTACCATACTGTTATCAGTACTTCCATCAGCAATAGCACCATCTTCCATCACATTAAAAACCAATTTTCCATACCCAACTTCAAAAATGCATGCTAATAAGAACATTAGGAAAACACAATGAAAAGTTGATTTTGAAACCATGTTTTCTCTTTTGGTACTACTATTTTGTTTCCTTTTTGAGAGAGAATACTACTACTACTTGATTGTTATTGTTTCTCTGCTTAAATAATGAATTTCATAGATAAAAATGGAATAAAATTAACAATAAAGCTAAGGATACAACAAAATTTTACAACAATATTCCTAATTAGCCTAATACCTTATGCATTAGCCCATCACAAGCTGCGATTTAGTTTTATTTATTTTTTATTATTATTTTAATGATCCATGTGTGAGGTGATAAGTTAATTTTGGAATGTTAGGTAAAAGGCGAATGAAAAACAGATTTTTTTTTTTTTTGAAAACAGATATTAAACACATGTTTCTTGTTACTACTATACTACATGATTGTTATTGTTTCTTTGCTTTTATAATGAATTTTTCATATAAAAAATGGAATAAAATAGTAAAAAAACGCGGTTATAGACCTGCGTGTTTTGTAGTGAAAACTTCAGAATAATTTTACAGCAATATTCCTAAATTAGCCTATCACCACACATGAGCCAGGCACAATCTACAATTTAGTTTTTATTTTTTTAATAGCCTATATGTGAGGTGATATGTTAATTTGGGAATATTGTAAATTTGTTATGAATTTTTGTTGTGTCTTGGACTCCAAAATCAAAACCACCCATGGTGTCATGTTGTCATATTTTGTTTATCAATCTTCCCACTTTTTCGTGTACAAGAATTACACCTATGTATTCAATTGTTTCGTTTCTTGAGGGAAAAAAAAAGTATACGTATTCAGTTAATCATAAGAATGCTTTCCTAATGGATTAGACGTACCACACCGAAGACTAACCATAACTAGTATCGTTTGGCTAAAATGGTCACATAAGTCATAAAAGTGACATAACTATCAATACCCCATATATAAAGAGAACTACATCCAGCATAAACAAAACGTAGGTAAGACCGATATGCGAGACATTAAAAATTTATTTACTTACTTTAATGAAAGAAACATTATAATTTTAATACGTCTAATTCACAAAAAAATTCATATATTTTTTTAAAAGTAACATGTGATTGGTACGCAACAAATGTGATGTTAATGGACGCTATATGTTTAAAATACTATCATATTTATAAAAAAAAAAATTTAAAAAAAAATTTAATAGTAAAATCATATAAAAAATAATATTACACCACTCAATATTTGACACATGCTTGTTAAAAAAAAATAGTCAAGTGGATTGTTATCTAGAGTTGTGCATAGGATTTATTGCTTGATAGTCATGCTAGGAACAAAGTATTTTCTAAAAGAAAATTATTAAGGTGGCGTTTGGTACAAGAGAATCCACATTACTCCTGGCATCTAAATTCCTAGGAATGTAGCTATTCCTATGTTTGGTTTCATTGGAAATCTCTTAAGATTTTTAGGAATGTGAGATGATAATATTTGGTTTATTCCCAAGAATCTTAAATGAATTATTTATTTTTCTCATTCTATCCTTAGATTTGAATGTGAACTACCAAGTCCTTTAAAAAAAAATTTTGCTCTAAATAAATAATGTAAAAAAATATCTTCCTCTAAATAAATAATAAAAAACAAAATATAAACTATTAATTAGTCCTTTAAAAAAAAATATCTTCCTCTAAATAAATAATGAAAAACAAAATATAAACTATTAATTAGTCCTTTAAAAAAAATATCTTCCTCTAAATAAATAATGAAAAACAAAATATAAATTATTAATTAGCAACACATTCATTAAAACTGTAGTCTAACATATGAATCTAGAAACAAAGCCATTAATCTATTAAAATATATATATATATATATATATAAAATAAAAAATAAAAAACCAGATGAAGCCACCAATCTAGATCTATATTTCTAGCAACTAAACAAAACCAAGAGTAAAAGTGAATACCTGGCAATAATGAAAAGTCCTCTTCAAACTTTTTTTTCCATACGTAAAATCTAAATAGAACTTTGTTAAAAAATATATTAATAGAGTTGTCTATCATGTTTATGTTGTTTTGGTAGGAAAAGATAAAGATAAGAGTGTAGAGCGACTAAATTTCTAGTTCGAAATAAATCAAACAAGTAAAATAGTTTCACAAATGCGAATTTGTATTGATGATTGTGTGGTACAATTCTCTGTGATTACAAAAGAGTGATCCTCTGATTCAATCTCCTTGCAAAACTTATTGATTGGATTTGTCGTAATGTGATTTTGACTTGAAAACAAAATATCCTTCAATTTGGTTGAGGGATGGATCGAAGATTGTTGAAACGGAATTGCAATGAATCTCTGGCTATGAGCTTGTTAGAAATCCTTTGTTCTTCGCGTTCTTCGTGTTCTTCGTGTGTTCTTCATCTTCGAAGGTTTATGGTGGAAGTTTTTCGGGGCTTTAGAGGCTTGAATCCGTAGAGCTTCACCGATTTGTGGTTTGTTGATGTTTTTCGGACCTTTGAGCTTGATTCCCGTAAACTTTAGGATCTAGGCAGATATTTTGGATGATTCTGCTTCGAGTGTTCTTCAATTTTGGGATTGAAGTTCTTGAGGGTTTTGAGGCTTGATTCCTACAGAGCTTTTGTATTTCTGAATTCTCCCCCTCTAAATGCCTTAGGAAGGCTTCTATTTATAGGAGTTTGGGGGTGGGTGAGCGACACGTGGCGAAGTCCGATTGGTGACCCATGTCACAGCCTGATTGGTCCGCCTATGTCATCGCTTACACATGCTAGATCGCCTGTGTCATCGCTTACACGCGCTGGACTGCTTGTGTCATTGCTTACACGTGCTGAGGTGTGATTGGTCCTTGCATGACACTTGGCAAATTTCTATTGGTTTCTGAGTAGTGATAGCAAAACCTAGCAGTAATACGTGGTGCTTTGTAATTGGCTGTATTTTGTGGACTTGGTAGTGTGACGTGTCAGCTTGTGATAGGTCGGGAATTTTCCCTTTCTACAAAGAGAAAATATATTGATGATTTATTTTATATTTTATCTTAATTGCTTAAATTATAAGGAAAATGGGTTAAAATTGTCAATTTATAAAAAATACAATTTCCTTTAAGCTTGGGAATCTAGATACCCACCTGTTTTAAAGGTAATCACATTCCTACTGAGAGGGGTTTAAGGGGGGAATCCAGATTCCCCTAGCATCTGATTCCCTGGCGTAATTTGCAACAAAACATGGGAATCTTTAAACATTCCTAGGAATCCTAAAACATTACCCTATACCAAACGCCACATAAAGGAGAAGCTAATATAAAAAATATGAATGCCAAATTATAAATTTGGTTGCATTAATTCATGAAACCCAAAATGAAATAAAGAAAAACAATACCAAACTATATAAACATGAAGTATTTATTAAGTGACTAGGGGCCTATTTGGATAAATTGTTTTAAAAAGTGCGTTTTACAAAATTAGCATTTTTAATACACATGTTTTAAAAACACAAATTTTAAAATCACAAATAAATATTTGGATAACATTAATATAAAATAGCAGTTTTGGATGTAAATTCTAAAAAAGGATTTAACTAAATTGTTAACGATATATTGCCTTTTTTTTCTTTTTCTTGTTTTTAATGTAATCAACAATTTTTTTTTTTAAAAGAAAAATATGTTATGAACATTAACAATTGCATTAATAATAATAACAGTAATATTTCTTTCATTCATTCTAATTTATGGTTTATATGTTTTTTCATTAATATTACGTATTTATAATTTATAAGTGGATAAAGAAATTTAAAAATTAACAGGAGAGTAGCCCTATTTTTTAGGCAATGTTTTAGTGGGAGTTATAGTTGTATTTTTACCGAATTATCCTTTAATTGTCTTTACTTAAACATAAGCGTATGAGGGTATTTTTGAACAAAAAAAATGAGGATTCCTAATAGAGGAAGCCCCTTAAATAATAGTGTGGGGCCAGAAGGTTCTAGAGGCTTCGGCCCATTCCATTTCAAGCCCAAGGCTCACGCCGAGGAGGAAGAAGTGCTCGGGGACGAATGAAGGGAACCTAGACTGCCAGAATGTACTGCCGAGGACGACCCTATCCTCGGCATGCCAAAATCATGGGAGAGAAAAGCGCCAAGTCGCCCGAGGCAACCCATTCGAGGATCGCAAAAGAGATTCCAAGTTACATGGGCTAGCCATAAGGGAATGGTGTGGAGACAACCCCAGGAGGAGCCGTCACCTCTGTATTAAATACCCACAGCTAACACCCTGACCGCATTGATGTGGATGTGACCCCTGGATAGGGCGATGGGGGCCACAACAGCTCACAGAGCGCCAGAGAGAATGGCCAATGGGACGTGCACTTAAGGATAGACATGGATGATTGACAAGTGTAGGAGGAGGATGAACGGAAGAGAGGAGTATATAATAAGAGAGATCACCCAAAAATGAGAAGGAGGACGGCCAGGAAAAAAGGAGGGCCAGGAGGAAGAGGGAGGCTCTGAGATGGGGGAGAGGCTTCAGGGATGCGAGAGGAGTTGGGGATTCTAGTCCTCGAGCGAGATGGTCCCCTCTCCCTGGACCCTTTGGGCCGTTCGATCCTGTACGTTTTTCCTTTCCCCCTCTTCAGAACGAGCCGTCGCCTTATCAGAGTCCAACTTCTGGACCTATTCTCTATTAATTCATTGTAATGGGCTCAGTCCGAAAACTGTGACCCTACAATTGGCGCCGTCTGTGGGGAAGTTGCTTGTGCGACGATGAGTACGATAGCTTGTTAAGGTAGGGCCAAACACCCAAGGAGAGATGATGATGGCCAATCTGCTGGGCCGCAAGTGGAGAACTGTCAGGAGGTTCCCAGCTTAACGGGCGTCTGGCATCATGTGCGTGGCCCTTGTCCCCACCAGGGGCCAGACGGCCTGCGAACCTTGCGGCCAACCCCCTTTGGGCCCCGATGGAGGAAGGCAACGGCCGCACGAAACACTTTCAAGGGGCTCCGCGGTGGGAATAGTTCTGGAAGATTGGTATTGGTGCCTTCTGACTCACTCGAGCAATCAATAGGGCTTTAGTAAGGGCGAATCCTCAAAAAGCAGAACCAAGGTCTTGCATGGTCCTTAGACTCAAACCTATAGGAAAACTAATAACTCTTGACAAGTATCTAAGTGTTAGACAGAACCAAGGTCTTGCATGGTCCTCGAACTCAAACCTATGAGAAAACTAATAACTTGTGACAACTATCTGGGTGTTAGACAGAGCCAAGGTCTTGCACAGTCCTCGGACTCAAACCTATGGGAAAACTAATAGCTTGTGGCAACCATCTGGGTACTAGGCAGAACCAAAATTTATTTCCATTGAGCATTAAGTACAGCCATAGTTTCGCCTGGGTCCTCGGACTAGACGACTGAGAGAGATAGACGCTCTGGCATCCCTATGGGTCTCAGACAAAACTGTGGCGCGCTATGACCTCCTCGGATCGTATGTTTCAAAACTAGCATTTTCTAAATGGTCGCACGGTTTGCAACATGAAGCGCATCGTTGTATGCTTGGCTGTCCTAGGAAAGGCGGAGGCAGTGCAAAAAATACATGCATAAGGAAAATAAGTAAACAAAAAATATATATGAAATAAAAAAAATAATAATTAAAAAAAAAGTATTACTTTTTACCAAGCAAAAAAAGGTTTCACAAATAAAAGTCACCAAGTCCCTTTCTATTAAATAAAACGATGGCAACATCAATTACAAAATAGCCGAGGAAGGCTTGTTTCACATCAATTACAAAATAGCCGAGGAATGCTCGATTTAGAACTAACTACAGAACGGTCGAGGCGTGCTGGCGGCAAAGCTAGCTAATAAAAGGAAGAAGGCTGGTGGTGATGGTGGATTCACAGTCTCACTTAGGCAGCCTCTAAACTCGTATGCTTCGCGCAGGTGGTGATGAGGAAGAAGAGGCGGGAGCGCCTAAATTGGTTTTCACCTACTGAGGCTGCCCTAAAGCGAACCATGATCCACAATATAATAACGGTACTCCTAGGAAGTCGCCCTCCATGGGTCTCGCCAGTTGCCTACAATGGCGGGGATGGCACCCTCTGATATCTCAATTGCTCCCCTCAACTTCGCTTCACTTTCTTCCCCTTCCTCTTTAGCCAACTCCTACACATTCTTGATTGGCGTTTGGAGAATAATCAGGAACCTGGCACGATCTGCGCTAGCTACGGCTCTTGGTCGAAGGAGGAGGGTGCTCTTTCTTGCCCGGTTGAAGAATAGGAGGATCTTTAGCCTCTGTTCTCTTTGCCTCAGCTGCAATGCCCATGATTCAGGCGGCATCTTTTTCGTTCAAAGAGAGTGAAGAAACTTGGAACTTTGCAGAGTTCCAAGGCTAGTGGATGTGGAAGATGGTCCTCTCAGGGTGCCTTATATAGAGGGCAAAATTTGGGGGAGCTCACCACACACAAAGTTCAAAGAAGGAATGTCAAGAAAAATAACTCTCGCCCAATTCCCAAGGGAGCCTTCAACGTCCAAATCCGTGCCGCTTCATAAAGGCGCCATTGAATACACATTCCGTATACCGAAGCGGTCCGCGTTATCCCCAAAAAGAAAGCATTGATGACGATGCACCTCGTACGCCGAAACGTCAGGAGCGTGCCATGGCTAGCCGAAGAAACCCTGGCACCCATAGGGAAACAAGACTTAATCGGCCATGATTTAGGCCCGAGAATGTCAAAATCCTCCTCTCCGTCCGAGGAGCCGGGTAGCACGATTTTGAGGGGCTATTATGGGGCCAGAAGGTTCTAGATGCTTCGGCCCATTCCATTTCAAGCCCAAGGCCCACGCCGAGGAGGAAGAAGTGCTCGGGGACGAATGAAGGGAACCTAGACTGCCAAAATGTACTGCCGAGGACGACCTCGTCCTCGGCAGGCCAAAATCATGGGAGAGAAAAGCGCCAAGTCGCCCAAGGCAACCCACTTGAGGATCGTAAAAGAGATTCCAAGTCACATGGGCTAGCCATAGGGGAATGGTGTGGAGACAACCCCAGGAGGAGCCGTCACCTCCGTATTAAATACCCACAGCTAACACCTTGACCGCATTGATGTGGATGTGACCCCTGGACAGGGCGATGGGACGGCCACTTGAGGATAGGCATGGATGATTGATAAGTGTAGGAGGAGGATGAGCGGAAGAGAGGAGTATATAACAAGAGAGATCACCCAAAAATGAGAAGGAGGACGGCCAGGAAAAAAGGAGGGCCAGGAGGAAGAGGGAGGCTCAGAGATGGGGGAGAGGCTCTAGGGACGCGAGAGGAGTTGGGGATTCTAGTCCTTGGGCGAGATGGTCCCCTCTCCCTGGACCTTTTGGGCCGTCCAATCCTGTACGTTTTTCCTTTCCCCCCATTCAGAACGAGCCATCGCCTTATCAAAGCCCAACTTCTGGACCCATTCTCTACAAATTCATTGTAATGGGCTCGGTCCGAAAACCGTGATCCTACAAATAGTATAGATAATAACTATTTTGTTTTTTTGGGTAAAAATAACTATTTTGTTATATTCTTTTGCCATCTTTTAAGATATAAAATAATAATAATTTTTTATTTAATAACGTAATGGCAACAAGCACACTCACTTTTTTTTCAAAAAAAAAATTTATAAAAAATTAGAAATTTATTATAAAAAAAGAAAAAGAAATTACAGGTTTAAATATATAAATGGCTATTTCTTACACGTTTAAGAGGCTTAGAGGCCCACCATATAGACCAGTACACCCCCACTTATTGTTTTATATTTGATACTATTTTTCCCATGTTCATCTCCTACCATAGCATCCTTTTCCTGTTTATTATCTTTTCACTCTCTTCTTTTCAAGTCCCCATGACCGTGGGTGCTACTCCATACTGAAATTTTGTTCCAATTTCTGCTCGTGCCCACAACATTTAGATCATGAAAAATGGTGAGGACAGTGGCAAGGAGAGACAAACACTACAAAAAAGATAGACAGCAGTAAGAGCACCCACAGCAGATGTGGGATATGTGCCAAATGCTAAATATTTGGCACATATCCCACACCAAACACCATTTGACCCAATTTATCAGATGTTCTAAATGCCATATTTTTTGCAACATGCTACAATACAATCACAAATTTGTCACGGTACGGTAAGCTGTGGCATATGGATTTATTAATTTTTTATTCCTCTTTCTCTCTCATATCTCTTTCATCTTCTCCTTCAGCTATTCAGTATACACTACCTCCATCTCCACTCTCCCATACTCTTTCTTCTTCCCTCTTCCCTTTTGCTCTATTCTCTTCCCATTCATGAATATGAGCCATCACCGATTTCCTCTCTACCATCACTGATCTCCTTCATTGGATTTTTTTTCCCCCTTTTGTTTGCTCTCTCCTCTCTGTTCTATCTCAGAGTCGCCTATCTGCGTGGGTCTGGTTATGGGTTTGTGATTTCCGATTGTGATCGGCGTGGGCGTAGGTATCTAGGTTGTGGGTTTGTGACTTCGGATTGTGATCGACGTAGGTCTCTGGGTTGTGCGCTTGGGTTGTGGGTCCCTGTTCTATCTTGAGTTGCCGATTCGCTATTCGTTGTTCTCAGAGTCGCTGATTCGCTGTTCTATCGTCTCTTTGTGTCTTATTGTGGAAAAAGTCAAATACTTCAGTGGGGTTTTTCAAACTTGGGGCTTCTTAACTCTAGAGTTTGAAGATTCTTTCTATATTTTTCAGGGGTTTTTGTTTTTTTCTTTTTTCTTTTTTTTGTTTTTTAAATGGTTTCAACCGTTTGATGTCTACTTCTTCGTAAGAAACAAAAATGAGCTCTGGGTATTTCTAATTCTGAGAAACTGTCTTTTGGGTCAGTGTCTTTTGAAAGTGAGAGTGAGAAGGAGTTTTTGAATATACTTCTTTTGTTTGATTGCTGTACTTGGAAGCATTGCTTGGTTTTTAGTTTATTAGAGAGAGAAGAGAAGAGATTTAAAGATCAAGTTATAGTTGGTAGCTGATTCTTATATGCATTTCTAAGTTATAGCTTTGAAAGAAAGAGAGAGAGACAGAGGTTTGAAGAAGAAGCTATAGTGGGTTGCTTTCTGGGTATAAAGGAACAAGGTTCTAAGTTTCTGAGACTTAAAGGTTGGTTCTTCAGGTCATTTTTGCTTGCTTTCATTGATGCCTACTTCAGAAAAAAAAGTGATTTTGTTTTCTTTTTTCCCTTTTCCTTTGTTTAATTTGCTTTCTGATCACTATAGATTGCGAATCATTGTTCTTTTTTTTTTCCTTACTTGTTCTTACAGTAGTGAGGCATTGTTTGGGGGCTGTTAGTTCATATGTTTTGTGTGATATGTTATGTATTTGTTTCATTAATTCTAGCATTTATGCTAAAACCATATGTACCAAAGATCTAATTCTAGCATTTAGAATTTAGAATGATAAAGAGTGAGGCGTGGATTCACAAGTGTCTCTGTGTGTGTGTGTGTTAAAGGTGAACCTATCAGATTTTTGTTCTTGCTATTTGCCAATCGGATATGTGGTTGTTTAGCTTTGCATTATCTTGTATTTTGGTTTGTTTGTTGCTGGGAATTTGTCCCTGACCTGGGTGTATGAGAAGTCAATCTTGGTTGTGTAGTTAGATACTGTTATTTGGTTGTTGGGAGTTGTTTGCTCTATTGCAACTGTGGTTGGTTTTCTAGCTTGTTGCTTAATAAAATTCACTTGATTATCAACAAAAACAAATAAATAAATGAAATGTGATGGCAGTGTTCAAAGCTATGTCTGCTATATTGTGATGTTATTTCCATGTTTCAAAATGGATGGACTCAATAATCTATTGAGTATAATTTCTGAAATATGGATGATTTCCTATATATTACTAATCCATTAAGTGGATCAACCTTATTCTGTTCTTTGTTCTTTCAAATATACATGCCCTTTTGTTATATTTTGTATGATCAATCACAATTTTACTTGGGGAAGTTTTTGACATTTCCCCTTCTTGTTATGTGGTTTCTTGTATTCCATTTAACGGTCATATATCAATAACTTTATTTGTTTTTTAATACTTGAGAATCCACTCATTATCATATACTTGTGCTGCTGTTACTAAAAAATTGTTTGTGAAGATTTAGATGATTTATTTATGTGGCAGTTATTTCTTGTAATCTAAAATAAATAGTTAACTATGAGTATTATGTAGCTGGAGAGCTCAATGATGTGTAAACTTGCAAATATTACCGTTAGAATTGATGAGATTTGAAAATATGACTGTTGTAGGAACAAATATTACCATTAGGAAGAAAGAATAAAATAAGAATTAAAAAGAATTAAGAAATAATATTTAAATGAAGTTTGTAAAATTCAAATTTTTGATAGGGTATTATGGTCATTCTCCAACTAATTCAGAAACGCAGTTTGTGTTTTACACTAGTGTTTTATAAAAAGCTGTTTCTCACTGCATTCCAACACTGTGTCTTTTTGTTATTTTCAAATACATGATTTTTAATAAAATGCAAAGCCAAACACATGGGTTAAAGCATTTTCTTCCAATAATGCATGTTTTAGTTTAGAAAACGCAGGGCCAAATGGACCCTAGATGCTCTCTCCTCTTATATTCATGATGTATCCTATTTAGGGTTGTAAACGAATCAAGTTTTGTTAAGTAGTGAATGTTTGAGCTTAGCTTAACAACAAAAGCAAAATGTTCAAGCTAGCTCGAGCTTGCAAGCCTACAAATAAAGATGTGGTGTAAAACATTGGCTTTACACGTTCCAATCTCTACATGCCACATCAACATTTTACAAAACAATGAATAGGGAGAGGCACACACAATCAATTCTAATCAATACCTTTTGCCCTCTCTTTCTCTTTCTCTTTCTCTCTCTCTCTCTCTCTCTCTCTCTCTTTTTGCCCAAAGCCTCTCTAATCAGACCTCTACGGTTGACCATGATAGCTACCACTCGCCACTGCTATATTTGGAAGTGGTTCCCAAGCTCAATCACTCTCTCTCTCTCTCTTTCTATCTCACCATCTCTAGATCATCCTACATTTTCCTTTAGAAATAAGCTCTCTTTGTCCTTTAGTTTTTAAAAGAAAGATGTCATTCATTAATTTTGGTTGGAAATTTTATATACAAGGGCATACTGTCAATTTGGGTTCAAGTTGTAAATCTAGGATTGGGAAGAATGTTTTCTTGGAGGGTTCTGAGCTTTTGGTTGGGATATGGCTACTCTTATTTGTTGTTTTGAGATTGGAGCAATGGACACGCAACAACATTCAAAGTCACCACTCTGAGTGAATAGTAGAGAGAGAAAGTTAGAGGGAGGAGGAAAGCAGTATCATCGTCGTTGATGGCGATGGCGAGTGGTTTTAGAGGGAGAGAGTGGGAATGAGGTTTAAAGACAAAGGGAATGGGTTAAAAGAGAGAAAGCCACCACTAATGGGGGTGGTGCCGGATGGTGATAATACAAGGGAGTAGCAGATTTTGGAGGTCTGATCCAAGAGCATATGGATGTGGATGAGAATTTATTGTGTGTAGAACTTTCTATTCCTTATTTTATGAAATGTTGATAAAACAAGCTCTTATTGGATGGTGTAAACTATGAGTTTTGCACTACATCCTTAACAAATTCCAAACCTTTTTTTTTTTTTTTTTTTGGCTTGGGCTTGGCTTGTAAACAAGTATAAACCTAAGGCTTAAGTTTGTCATGTTTATAAACAAACAAATATAAACAAGTTTTTTTATTGAGTTAAGCCCGAGCTGTTTATAAACTGTTTGGTTTATTTACAGCCCTAATCCCACTAATCAAATTCTTGGTGAGATCCACCATAAATGTGAAAAGAATGAGCATCACGTCACCGTACTCTAAGATCACCCAATAATTTTTCATAAACATGATAACTTCAATAACACATTTCCTTGTTTGTAATCTTGCTCTTAATTACTCTAGCATTTCGTTGTGAAACAAGGCTTGGCATATGGCTAATAGCATCAATTTTGGTAAGAAAACCTTTGATCTCAAGACTCAAACACAATTTTGTTTCTGAATCATAACAATTATTGAAACAACCAAGAAAAAATATTTCTCCATTTTTCATTACATTTTTACATTTAGAAATAGAGGTACCATCCAAATTTGCCGCCCATATATTCCTTCTTTTAGAAATAGAAGTACCTTCCCTATTCAACACCTATATATTCCTTCCATGAGTAGATTGAATTGTTTTATGGCTTCATACAATATGACAACATCAACACCGTGTCAATTTTTCTCCATATGCTTTAGAATTCATATGGGTTGAATAGATGGAGGCTCAAATCTACTTTGATTGTCTCCTATATAATAAAATTGAGAAAAACTTGGTTATACAAACTTTAGCAGCACAAATGGTAATTCCTCTCTCTGAAAATCCTATCTAATGATGACTTATGACGTCCTTTAAATAGCACAACAAACAAATCACGAATCGGGCTTGAACCGAGCAAGTTATGGGCTTTTTCGCCTTTCAAATTTTTGCTGATTGCACAATCTCGACAAATTAAACTAGGTGTTGAGCTAGAATTGAACTTATCTCAACTAGTCAAACTTACAATTGAAATTACAAAAACTTTTTTTTTCTTACGATGAACTTGAGTTGAACTTGGATCTTTGTATTGGAATTTAAAATACACACACAAGACTCACCAAAAACACTATAAATTGATTACATTTGATCATGGTTTGCCAACCTAAAAATATAGACTCTACAAACCAAGTGGACTAGGTAGAACACAAAATTGCTCACTACCCACATGAAAGAAAACAATTGGTTCAGTGGAATCAAGTGCAATCGTAGGATTGGTCATCCAGTGAAGGACTCCATTGAGAAAAGCTGCAGGATATTTTGCAGCAATAGGATGTGGCACATTCCCAATGCTCCTCCACCCCTTAGACTCGCACTCAAGTGTTTATATCTCACCCATCAACTCAAATTTGCAATCCATATTGAAAAAATCTGAGAGAAATCTAAATAGAATTGGGAGAATTTCATTGATAAAAAATGATTACAATTGAAGAGTGAATGATAAAATACATAATGCTCTGTTTATATACACAGTGAACATAACTAACTTCCAAGGATGGCGCCAAAATCAGTTATTGAAACTTCTAGAGTTATACACGTGTCAATTGTGATTAACTGCTTCCTAGAATCTCGAGACCCAAATCCTGAGTGCTCTTGAATGAAGAATTCATGATATGGCACTACTTCAATGACTTCCAAGACTTCAGTGCTAATCAAGTCAGATGTTGATGCACGCTATGTGGCTTGATCACTGCACTGCCTATCAGCAAGTGCTACACTTCCTACAACCCTTGTGGCTTGATTAGTGCTCTTCACCTCAGTAGCAACTGCATTACCCATCACACTTGTAGCTTGTCCCGTGCTACTCTGCCTTATAGTATGCCCTGCAATTTTAACACTCCCCCTCAAGAGCACAACTCTTGCCTTCTGACTTAACTTAGGTGGGGAAGGATATTCCACTACATGAGCAAAAATATTGATGACACCCAATCTAGTGATCAACCTCAAATAGTTTTCAACTCCTAATGCTTTTGTAAATACATTTGCCAACTGATTTTTGGTTGAGACATAGAAGGTTTTAAGTGTTTTAAGTGTACCATCAATGATTCTATTTCTCATAACATGGCAATCAACTTCTATGTGCTTGGACCTTTCATGAAACACTGAGTTTGACGCTATGTGAAGTGCTGCCTAGTTATCATAGTACAACAACACAGGTCTGTCATGTTTAACATGCAAATCTTGCAACAAATGTAATATCCAAGTCAGCTCACATATAGTTGTGGCCATTGCCCTGTATTCTACTTCAGCACTTGATCTAGACACTATGCTTTGTTTCTTAGATCTCCAAGATACCAAGGCATCACCCAAAAACACACAATAGCCTGTCAAAGACTTCCTTGTGTCAGGGCATCCAGCCCAATTCGCATCACAGTATGCTTTTAAGTGTAAATCAGAATCTGTGGGAAAGAAAACACCTTATCCAGGTGTGCCTTTAATGTATTGAAGTATTCTGGTAGCAGCCTTCATATGTGGTACTCTAGTTTGTGCCAAGAATTGACTAAGCCTATGTACTGCATATGTGCTATCTGGTCTACTTAAAGTCAGATACATTAGCTTCCCAATAAGCCCTCTATACTGTCCAGGATTAGAAATCAGATCCCCACTACCTTTGGATAACTTCAATTGCTGCTCCATTGGTGTTTGAGTTGGTTTGCAACCTGTCATTCCAGTTTCTTTAAGAATTTCAAAAGCATATTTCCTTTGTGTTAAACTAATGCCAGTCTTATTTCTTGCAATCTCTAAGCCTAAGAAACACTTGAGTGATCCCAAGTCTTTTATCCCAAACCTCTGATCTAAAACTGGCTTCAGAGAAACAACATAATCAAGATCAGTACTTGTAATGATCATATCATTTACATAGACTAGTAGTGCAGTGAACAAAGATCCTTTGCTATGAACAAATAAGGAATGGTCTGCTTGGGACTGAACAAAACTAAGCTGTGTAATTGTTGTTGACAATTTTGTGTACCATTGCCGAGAAGCTTGTCTCAAGCCATAAAGGGATTTCACCAGCTTACATACTTTAGGAGCAGCTACTTTAGGAACTGAAGAAGAGGCTGAACACTCCCCCTTACTGTGAAAACCAGGAGGCAAGGTCATGTAAACCTCCTCATCCAAATCCCCTTGGAGAAAGGCATTGTTGATGTCTAATTGATGTAAAGGCCAAGACTTAGCAGTAGCCAATGCAATCAAAACTCATACTGAAACAGTCTTAGCAACTGGAGAGAAAGTCTCTAGAAAATCAAGTCCTCTTTGGGTATAACCTTTAGCCACCAACCTTGCTTTATACCTTTCAACACTTCCATCAGGATTGAATTTGACTTTATAGACCCATTTGCAGCCAATGGGAAATTTACCAGGAGGTAAAGTAGTCACATCCTAAGTGTGATTATTCTCAAGAGCTTGAATTTCTTTGTCCATTGCAGCTCTCCAAAGAGGATTTTGAACTGCTTAGGAGAAGCTCTGTGGTTCTTGAGGACTAGAACCAACTGTCATTAGGTAAGTTTGGTAACCAGGCTCCAAGTGAGAGTAGGTGATGCACTCAACAAGGTCATAAGTAGCACCAAGAGCAAATGTAGTACAAGCATAATCCTGCAAGTATGCAGGAGGTCTAGTGTCTCTAGCTGACTTTCTGAGAGGCAATAGAGATGCTGGTACAACTGGTGGAGAAAAAGAAGGTGCAGTTGGAGAAAAAACCTGACTAGGACTACGTGAAACATTAGTAGACATTAAGGAAGAAGTAATGTCATTGTCAAGAACAGGGTCAACAAAAATAGAGGAAGGAAATAAGGCATTATCAATATCATTAGGAACAAAATCAAGGACACTAATGGGAGTGACAAAGGAATCATTACCTGCTAAAGAAGAGGGAGCAACAACATCTTCACAAGAAGTAAAGGAGTCTGGAACACTATTAGAAACAGATGCAAAAGGAAAGGAATGTTCATGAAAAATAACATCCCTAGAGAGAAACACACTTTAAGTGGCCAAGTCAAGAACCTTATATCCCTTTACCCCAAAAGGATACCCTAAGAAGACACATTTCTTTGCTCTAGGAGCAAACTTTGTTCTATGATTAGAAAGGGTAGAAGCAAAACACAAGCAGGCAAAAACTCTCAAATGTGAATAAGTGGGTGGATGACCAAACAAAATTTCAAAAGGAGTCTGATTTGATAAAACTAAAGAGGGAGTTCTATTTATCAAGTAAACAGCTGCAAGAACAGCATGTCCCTATAGGTGTAAAGGCAAATGTGATTGAAACATGAGAGCTCTAGCCACATTTAAGATGTGCTGAAGTTTCCTTTCAACGACACCATTTTGTTGAGGGGTTTCAACATAGCTCAATTGATGACAAATACCTTGCTTAGAAAAGAAATCCCTCATAAAAAATTATGTACCATTATCAGACCTAATGGTCTTGACCTTTTTAGAAAATTGAGTTTCCACCATGGTACAAAATCCTACTAAAATAGATTGGGTTTGGGACTTATGTTTTAACAAGTAAACCCAAGTACACCTTGAGCAATCATCTACAATTGTCAAGAAATATTTGCAATTATCAATGGTAGACACTGAAAAAGGACCCATGAGTCACAATGTGTCAAATCAAAACAAGTAGCAGAAATTTGAGAGCTTTTATTGAAGGGCAAACGCTTTTGTTTTGCAAGTGGGCAGATTTCACAAGCAAGATCCTCAATTGAAGTACAAAGTGGTTCACCATTATTCCTAATTGAAACTAATTTGGCATTAGACAGATGTCCTAATCTAGAATGCCATACATGAGTGCTATGGACTAAAGGTATTGCAGCAGAAATAGAAGCAGATAGTGAAGTGGAGTTGCTCCTTTCTAGTAGGTAGAGCCCATTGCATTCCTTACCCAGACCAAGTGTGCTCCAATGAGCAAGGTCCTGGATAAAGCACAAGGTCCCAAAGAAGATAAGACAACATGAAATAGATTTGGCTAACTGACTGACAGAGATGAGGTTAAAACTAAATGATGGAACATATAACACATTGTAAAGAGTAAGCTTTTCTGAAATCCTCACAGTACCAATGTGTGTGACTAAAGCTATTTCACCATTAGGCAAATTGACATGAGTATTCAAGATAGTGGTGACAGAAGTAAAGCAAGTGACAGAATGTACCATATGGTCAATGGTCCCTATGTCTATGACCCAATCGGTGGTATGAAAACACTCTTTATCAACTATTTTGGCAAAAAAATAAAGTGTTGCAAAGTAGGTTTGAAGGAAAGGCTTGAAGTAGTACCTGACATAGTGTCAATGAAATTGGAATTGTTATGGGTTGATGAGGAAGGCACACCAATTTCAGCAGGCACACCATAAGCTTCGGTAGTTAAACCAGAAACATTTCCACTTGTACTGACAGATGCAACATGATGATTTTGAGCTTGATCAATTCCAGGATTGAAAAGAGCAAAAAGCTGCTCATACTATGCCTTAGTAATAGGACATTGAGCAAATGCATTTGAAGAATTTTCAATAGCAACACCTTGTGGATAGGAGACTTGATTAGCATTGAACTTCCCCTTTTGCTTATAACCTAGTGGATAACCATGGAGTTTGTAACATTTGTCCACAGTGTGTCCAAGCATGTTACAGTGGGTGCACATGGGTCTTTCCTTCTTAGGTCCAGCTTTGATACCAGGATTCCCTTTGGTATTAACATACATTGCCATTGAATCAGGTTTAGGAATGAAGGCAGAACCATGACCATGACCAATTCCTTTGTGGGCCTCCTCTTGAAGAATCAAAGCATAGACCTTGCTCATTGATGGGAATGGCTCAAGCATGAGAATATGACTCCTGATAGTCTCAAAATTCTCATTGAACCCCATTAGAAACCTCATCACATAGGATTTCTCATAAGCAATGCTGAGTATCTTCATCGCATCACAAGTACAAGCTAGCAAAGGCTCATAATGAAGCAGTTGATCCCAAAGCTTCTTGAACTTAGAGTAATATTCAGTCACTGACAATTGACTTTGAGTTATCTGAGAGATTTCTTGTTGAAGGTTATAAATTTTTGGTCCATTTCCTTGAGAAAACACACGTTGCAACTCAAGCCACATCTTCCTCGCAGTCTCACAATACATAATACCACTTGACACACCAAAATGCATCGAATTGATCAACCAAGAGAGCACCATTGTGTTACAACTTTCCCAATCTTCATACAATGGAGAATCATCTTCAGGTTTCTCAATCTTTCCATTCACGAAGCCTATCTTCTTCTTGGTAGTGAGTGCTAGAACCATAACCCTAGACCAAGATTGATAGTTCTTCATTCCCAACAATGGCTGAGTGACTAAGATATTACCTGGATTCTCACTTGCACTTAGCAGAAAAGGATTGGGTGAGTTGGTCTGTGTATTGGAACTAGAGACTAGTCGCGTGGATTGAGTGTGTGTTGGATTAGAGTGATCACTTCCTTCAACAAAAGCCATGAATGATCTTCAAAGCTTGAACGAAAAACTTCAATGAAAAGAAGAGATAGAAAGAAATTCTAGAAAGATTTCTCAGTAAAAGAAAATCAAGGAAATTTTCTTGAGAAAATTCCTATTTGGAACGAAAGAAAATCTTCTATAACCAAACTAAAAGCTAGGAAATCAGTGTAAACCGTGCTAGCTGCTCTGATACCATGAAAAAATCTGAGAGAAATCTAAATAGAATTGGGAGAATTTCATTGATAAAAAATGATTACAATTGAAGAGTGAATGATAAAATACATAATGTTCTATTTATATACACAGTGAACATAACTAACTTCCTAGGATGGCGCCAAAATCAGTTATTGAAACTTCTAGAGTTATACACATGTCAATTGTGATTAACTGCTTCCTAGAATCTCGGGACCCAAATCCTTAGGGCTCTTGAATGAAGAATTCATGATATGGCACTGCTTCAATGACTTCCAAGACTTCAATGCTAATTAGGTCAGATGTTGATGCACTCTGTGTGGCTTGATCACTGCACTGCCTATCAGCAAGTGCTGCATTTCCTACAACCCTTGTGGCTTGATTAGTGCTCTTCACCTCAGCAACAACTGCATTACCCATCACACTTATAGCTTGTCTCGTGCTACTCTGCCCTGTAGTATGCCCTGCAATTTTAACACATATCTATGAAAGGAAACGAAACCACAACCTCACAACCTAATACTCATCATTCAAAGGGTCATATATCCAAATCCAATAGGAGCACACGATATTGAGTGATCTCGGAAATTGAGGGAAAGAGTAGTGTACTTTCAAGAATAGGATTACAAACATAGGAAGGGCCATCATAATTGAAACAAGACAAACAAAGCAAGCAAGCCATTACATGACCCCGCAAGTTGAAGTGTCCTATTACACCCATCAAATGGTGTTTTCAAAACTGATGTCCTTGTTGGAATCAAGAACATTTGGTAAAACTTCCTGAGATTTCTTGTTCAACCAACCTAGCTAAGTTTGCCAAGTTCAACCATTATAATGCTCATACTAGTACTACTACAGTGTTTGTTAACATGTAACTTAGCCAAACAAGGTGAGTGATTCTTGTTTGCCAAGTTTTGCAGACATACCTGCACTGAGAGAGGGTTTTGATGGGAAGCTTGGAGAGAATGTCCAAGATTATCTCATTTGGAAGATCTGATATTGTTGATGGTCCCCTAGTTTTCATCAGATTTGATATTTTCTTCTTGTGTGGACTAATATGTGTTACCAATATAGAGAGATAGAAGAGAAAGCTAATGGATGGGTGAGAGAGGTGCTGGAGATTACTACCAAAAGAAGAATATATATGAAGCAAAAGTTGTATATATGAAATTGAATAATTTGGTGGGGTTCACAATGAGGTTGAGAGAGACTTTTAATATAGGAACCAGGTATTGTAGGGGTATTTTAATATTAGAATGATTAAATAAGTTAATAATATGAGTTAAGTTAGAGGATTTTTTTTTTTTTTTTTTTTTTGGGGTAGTTAATAATGTTATAAGCAAGGCGGAGGGAGGGGGGGCGAGAGGGGGCAAGTGCCCCCTCTGAACTTTCAAATTTTTTTACTTATATAATATTATAATGACCTAAAATGCCTTATTTGCACTCCTTGACACAAAAGACAAAAAAAAAAAACAAAAAACAAAAAATTATCAATTCACGAAACCTTTTCTCAGTAGACTTCTCCTCCTACTACAATTTTAATATATAAAACCAATGGGTCCCACTTAATAATGATTAAAATTAAAAATATATATATCTACATTGAATAGGAAAAGAGTCTGAACACACTACACAGTGGCTTGATGGACTTTTAAAAACAAAGACGTACAACTATAATATAAAACAATGGGTCCCACTTGGTAATGATTAAAAAAAAATGTTTCATATTCATTAGTTTAGTCATTAGTGACTTTGGCATTGATCTTACTAGTTGCAACAGCTACTATTGAAATAGCTTTTTTGGCAATGAACATAATTAAAAATCGATTACGTAATCGAATAGGAGATTAATGGATGAATGATTGCTTAGTCACATATATTAAGAAAGATATATTCAAGATTATTGAGTGAGAAAAAATCATGCAACGGTTTCAAAATATGAAAAATTATTGAGGGCAATTGAGTAAAATAAGCTAGGTGTAAAAAAATAAATTAAGTTTACATTTTATGTTAGATTCTGTATGATAATTACATTATAATATAGTGGTTTATTTATTTTGTTATTAATATTGATTAATTTTTTTAGATTAATTTTTTACTTTCAATCTTGTCTTTTAATCGTGCCCCCACTAACCTAAATTCCTGGTTCCGCCATTAGTTATAAGTGTTTGATGTTTTTAGGCACATAAAACAGAGAGTAATCATTCCCCTTCTAAACAGCTGGAAGTTTTCTCCTTTTATTAGTAGTGTAACACTAACGCAGAAACCATTCCCAAAAACTCAAGGTGTACAATTCCAAATCAGAAGAACAAGTGTGATTATAGAAAACCTTAGGAGAGATTAGAGCCATTTTTCCTATAAGATATTACTACTCCACATTATACAAAGAATGAACACGTCACCATAAATAGGCTCTACAACCATAAATTTCAAAGGCAGTTTTTCATTTTATTTTTTAGAATCAAATTTCAAAGGCACTTCTAATTTTCAAATACGAAGTTTACATTACCGCTTACTACATTTCTTGTAGATAAGCCTTAATATCAAGCACAAAGCAATATTGTCAAAAGAGTTGAAGTATTAGACTTTTATGTCTTGATTTCAATAAAGGTGCTGCAAGGAGTGATATATGCAAGATGGGGGTTGTTGTTGACCAATAGTAATACCTTTGGCATCAGAACATAACGATGTCGCAGGTCCTCCAGCACCATTGTAAGTTAGGTTGATGTTTTTGAGCTCAATATTCTCACAAGGTTTGCTTTTGCTACAATCAAAAGCAACTGCAATTTTTGAGCTAGAGGTGCCCGTAATGTTTCTGAACTTGACATCGCGAATATGAACTTGGGAGTCACCCTGCAGATAAAAAAATATCACCAACATGGTAAATCAAGTTTTATATAACATACATTTTAATCATGAACATAGTCCCACTTTAACCCAGAAAATTGAGTCTAAAAGCACCAATATGTTATGACCAGACTCACTCAAACCACAAACTTCTGCAAAAAGCACAAGCATATGTAACATTATTTGAACAAGAGCTACTAGGTACCTTTTTACAATTCCGAAGTGGACAATATTGTTGATCAATGATGATGGGGTTGTCGACATTCTCCATGATGATATTTTCAAAGGTAAGATTGAAAACATTGTTTGAGTATGGCCTAGCCCATGTTTTAACCCTCAAGCCATTTTGAGTGCCAATAAAGGTGGAATGTGACACCGTTAATCCACTAACATCTTCTTCATTTGGTACCCCACCAAGACTTCCAACGCTGATTCCATGGCCTAGGCCACACTCAATGTCCTGAATGTTTATGTCTTTGGATCCAGAACTCAGCGATACACAATCATCTCCGGTGGCTATAATTGAATTGAAGATATCAATATTACTAGATGAACCAATATGTATTCCATTGGTATTGGGGCTATCTTTGGGTGCTATTATATGGATGTGATCAAATGTCACATGTTCGCATGCGAAAACGTTCACATGGGCACTCTTGCTGTTGATTGAAGATAGGTGACTAAAAGAAACACACAATGTGAATAATATGTAACTCAAACAGGATTACAATTTAAAAAGTGTACAGATTAAATTTTGTGAAATGGGAATTGTTTTAAATAAGTTTACAATTTGTATCTAAAAAAAATGTAACCACTAAGTTAACAAATCAAATATACCTAATAAATAAATATACCAAATACGTAATTTATTAAAAAAAATAAAAGTAACCAGTCTTCAAAACATTGGAGATAGGACATTAAGAAATTAAGTAGTAAAATTTTATAGTTTTTTTTTTTTTTTTGGACAAAAAAGACTGATAAAATTTTATAGTTGAAGAGGAAAGAAACTGATTTTTTTTTTTTAGAAACATAATCTTTTTTTTTTTTAAATAGGTTTAAAGAACATAATATAAGTACAATGAAAAGAAAAACAGATTATAGAATTATGAAGTTATATGACGTATAGAAAAGTCTATTGGGTAGAAGGATAGAAAAAAAAGAAAAAAGAAAAAAAGAAAACTAAAAATGATTCATGACAAATGACCCTAGCACATGATAATGGACTACACGATTTTCTAACCCAATTTAAGATGGATTTTCGAAACATGAACTTACAATGAGAAGAGCTTTGCAGTTTGGATCTACATTGCAAGTATACACATTCCAAGCAGCGAGACCTTGTCCATCCAATTTCCCACCACCCGTGAGGATCAACTGGTCTATGTATTGGAAGGCGATCCAATAATAAACATTAATTGTAGATGCTTTATCTGTAGGAGCCTTCAGGGTCCCTTTGATTTGGAATTCCACTTGACCCTTGCAAGGCCCTTTCAACATTATAGGCCACAACATATATGTTCCTCGTGGGATTAATACAAGATTTATCCCTTTAGATTGACAAGCTTTGTTAAATACATATTCAAAAACCTACAAAGACAGACACACACAACAACAAACTTGTAAAACAATTACATTTCTTTATTAAAACGCTTCAATGTTATTGATTCGAGAAAAGATTCTTGGCTTTCATAATTTTATTGAGTGAAAATTACCTTACTGTTATCAGTATTTCCATCGGCAACAGCACCATAATTCATCACATTAAAAACCATTTTTCCATACCGAACTTTGGAAATACATGATAATAAAAACATCAGGTACACACAATGAAAAATTGATATTGAACTCATGTTTTCTTCTTCACATACTACTACTTGATTTTTTTTTTTCCTCTGCTTTTATAATGATTTTTATAGCCTACCACCTCACAAATGACACATGTCCACCACAATTGGCAACATTTCTCATATGTTGGCATTTATTTGTTTCAACATTAACATTTTCTTCAAAATGAATCATTTTTCCATGTTTGGTAGCAATCTTAAAATGAGTTTGAAAACTGTCTCTTAACTTTCTTTATTTAGCTTGGCATGAGATAGAGTTGTCTTCCATTTCTATGTCAGTCCAAGCCTTCTAGGAAATAACTCTCCCTTACAGTAAGCTAAATAGGGGAAGTTAAGAGATAGTTTTCCTCTTACCCATTTTTTCAAAATAGTAATACCAAACAATAGAAAATGCATAATCTATCTTCACATAAGGTTTTCCCTTGAAACAAACGAAACGTTACAATATAATAAAGGAAGCTTAGTAATTAATTTTTATATTCTTTCATTGCGCCGCATCAGCCAACTATTTTCAAACCTCTCTGTCTCCTATTAGACGCTTCTCCTCTCGATTATTCCAACCTTACCGTTACACTTTCTCTAACTTTTCTCTTCCATCTATATATTTTTTTCTTTCCATTATTTCCCACCTCACCATTACTCTTCCTCCAACCTTTCATCTATTTTTCTTTTTTCCATGCTTTTTTCTATAAATTTGATATTCTCTTTCCCTCTCAATTCATATTTTTCTCACACATAAAAAGGAGATTACTCTCTCTCTCTCTCAAAAAAAAATTTTTTCCTTTTGGTGGGTTTTTATTCTTTCTTGTACTTTTTGGGTTGATAATTTTTTCTCTCTCATATGCCTTTGGTTTGATTTTAGTTTGGATTAGTACTTAGTCTTTTTGGAAGTGAGAATTCGGGTTCATATCAAAAACATAATCTAAGTGGTTAAATATTTAGATGTCCCTAGCAACTGTGATTAATAAATTATTGTAAATTCTATCTTTTATGCCTTTAATATAGTTTAGGGAGGTAAAGTATAAAAGGAGTTGTAATTTAGGGGGGTAAAGTGTAATTTGTCTTTAAATTTTAGTTAAGATAAGAGAATAATATATTTTAATAATACATTTTAAACTTAGAAAATTCAATTGTATGGAAGAAAATTTAGGAAAACATAATGCACTATGACACAAGTTAGAAGAATATTGACCATCTTAACAATTATTTCCTTTGGCTATGTGAGTCTAATTCTTGTAAAAATGACTAAACCTAATATATTATCTTTAGAAAATTTTAATGAATGAATTATACATTATACCATAATTATATAATGTTAGGGACACTACAAAATTTTATAATAATGTTAGAAAGCTAAGAGAATTGGTAGTAGATACCTAAAATGGATGAATGAGTGAATATGGGTAATCAGACACTCAAAAACCTTCCACATCAACTTACCCATACCCATTTAAGCTACCGGTGTTACTTATATTAGGGGAATTTGACGTGGTTATCCCTTTAAAAGAAATAGGTTTTAGAATAGGAAATCTGGTGTGTTTGAAAAGGAAAAGAGTGCCTAAAATAGGGAAAGTAACAAATTGGGAGAAAAATATAAGTAAATTGCTCCTATTGCTCTAACAAGGTTTTAAGAAGCTAAGGGTCCATTTGATTGGAGGGGAGGAAAAGTGGAAGAATAGAAAATTGTGGGAGGATGGAAAAGTAGGATATAAAAGATTTTAATTTCCCTCCTTTTTGTTTGGTTAGGAGTGGAAAAATGGAGAGATGGAAAAAGTGAGTTTATATAAATTTACTCATATACCCTTTTAAAAAATAATGTCCAATTAAAATAAAACAAAAAAAAATTGACAAACAACCAAAAAAAAATGAGCAATCATCCAAATTTATTAAAAATAATTATAACGTCTAAAAAAAAAAAAAAAAGAATAGAACAAAGCATCAACGACCTCATAAAATCAAAAGAAAAAAAAAGGACGAGGCAACTGGAACTAAAATATATATATATTTGGTCATTTTTGTCATTTAATAATCACACTTTCCCACTTAGAGCATTCTTATCAAGAATTCTAAAATTTTTAGCATTTAACACTTCAAAAATCTACTCTATTTATTATACCATTCCACTTTAAAATACATCAAACATCAAAGCTTCTATATTTTTTACCATTTCATTTAAATAATATAAACTACTCATTAAAATAATAATAAAACAATTACAAACAAACCACCAACCAACCCCCTCAACCAACGTGAGAATAAAAAACTATTTTATTTTTTTTTTACAATTCAGGCATACAAACTCACTATAGCAGTATGCCAAAACTTTTACAATTTGAAAGTTTTGATTGAAGGAAAATTATTAGGTACTCTCGGAATACCATAAATGTGTGCTCCCTCCTCTCACATGAATGATGGGTCCCACCATGAATTTAATTAGTGGGACCCATCATTCATGTGAGAGGAGGGAGCAGCATTTATGGTACTCCGGGAGTATACAATAATTTCCCTTGATGGAATTGCTTTTTTGGTGTTTTGATGCTAAAATTTAGCATATACCCCTTTTAGCATCCTTAATGGGAATACTCTTAATTTTCTTCTCATTTTAGGGAGAAAACTTTTTGGTTAGCCAAGGGAGAAAACACACAAATCCTACCATTATTTTCCCATCTCCCTCTCCCAACCAAACATCATCCAAATTGTTTTCCCACCTCTTTTTTTTTTTTTTTCTCTCTCTCTCTCTCTTTTTTTTTGTTTTTTTTTTTTTTCATCTTCCCTAAAATCAACTCTACCAAACACACCCTAAAGGATGAGAGAGAAGTGCAAGAGATTACTATTAAAAGAAGAATGTACGAAGCATAAGTTGTTTATATGAACTTGAATAATTTGGTCATTGGGTGTAGTTCTCAATGAGGTTGGGAGAGAGTTTTGTGAATAAGAGAACGAAGGTATGGAGAGTTTTTAGATGTAAAAAGTTAAAAACACCACGCCTGCCCCTATTTATTTTTTCTTCTCCTCCAAGGATTAGGATAAATTAACATGACGTAATTTTTGGTCTTTCCAATTCTATGCGTTTAAAAAATAAAATAAAATGCCTTACTAAACACAAAAAGGATCCCCTCAAAAAAAAAAAAAAAAAAAAAAAACGCAAAAAGGAGATGGATTATTTTTCTTTTGAAAAAAGAAATAGTACATGTTTGAGAAATTAAAATCAATATGAACGTGGTGCAAAAGTCCACGTACAGGCTGCCAGAGATGCCTTTGGTGACGTTGGAGTCAAAATAAACACCGGAGTTGTCATGGACGTGGTTGACTTTCATTTCAATTTCAATATAGAGACCTGTTTCCTCAACGAACTTGGTATTTCCATTTAAAAAAAAAATAATAATTATTATTTTGAATGGTTTGGAACTTTGAGCAGACCCGGAAGCAGACAGTAGATAGAGGATCCGAAGAAAAAAAAATCCTTTGGAATATTGGACAAGAATGTTGGGCAATGCCAGTTCAAGGTGTTGTGGGGCCAAAGACGTTTACTTTAAGTGAACGTTTGGATAGCGCGTCTAGCGTCAGTGTTATGCGTCTAAGCGTTTTTTGGTGGCATGCATTGTTCACTAGACCCGCAAGTACTTTTTTTCAAGAAAACAACTTTAAAACTAAGTTTTACGGTACTATTCACATATTTAAAAATTATTTTGCTACAGTATTTTTAGTTTTCAATTTTTAGCAATAAGCGGCATCCAAACAGATCCTAAGGGAAGCTTATTCTTATATTTTGAATATTAATAAAATATTTATTTAAATTTTTTTCTTTTAAAATCTTTTTTTTAGATTCAAAATTATGAATTAAAATGAATAAATGAGTTCTTTCAATAGTTGTGTGTGGAAAATTAATGAGTTCTATACTCTAAAACTGGAAAAAAAAAAAACAAAAAACAAAAATGAAGTCATTGTCATTTTCAATGAAGAATTTTTATTTTTATTAATTTGTTATGAAATTATTGTAAACATAGCATTCCTCTTTTATTTATTGTTGAATATTTGGGACTTAAATAATACTCCTGTTAGTACAAGGATATCTCTATGGGTAAAAATTTGAGGGTCTTCTTTTATTGGGGGTCTTAGGCAATTGCCTACTTACCACTCATGCATTGAGCTGGCTTTACTTAAGTTGTGTTAATACCAAAACTTCCAGATTTGGCCTAAAACCACCATGTACACAGCAGCTCTGTAATAGACTCCAACATCGTCAGTGAAAGCTTCCACTCCCAGCGGATCTGCAGCAGCTTGTAGAGGAAGAAGTTTGGTTTGGCTTTTGATTTTTCTAATAGAGGAAGGGTGATCATGCGTGGCAGCATCTAATCTCCAGTTTGTAAAAATTTGATGTGGTACAATATTATTAAAAATGAGATTAGATGCTACCCCACACACACAATCCTTTTGATAACGACACTTATTTGGTTAGTCCACTTTTACACTATTTCTTTATTAAATTTAGATTCTTATTCTAATATTAGAACGATTAAATAAGTCAAGTATGTTGGAGGTTTTTTTGTGGTTAATGGATTCAGATCCTCTAGATTTCCTAAGGTACTCTATCAAATAGATTTTCTTAAATCTTAACTATTCTTGCCACCACATATCTTTGGTGCGATGGTCACTCCATAAATATAAGTATTTGTGTTTGTGGAGTGTGGGGGACAAGGGTCGGGGTTCAAGTGTCCAAAAGGAAGTTTCACACACATATACACTTAGATTAGGCTAGAGTATAATTCTATCTTATATTAAAAAAAAAAAAAATCTTAACTATTCTTTAATAATTTAATGGTCTAAATTTTGCCATGCCAGTATTCCACTAACAATAATCTTAATTGTTTTGTTTACAATATTATTATATTATTTTAAAAATATTATTAGTGGAATACTGACATAGCAGAATCTAGACTCTTAAATAATAAAAGAATGGTTAGGATTTAAGGAAATTTATTGATAGAGTACCTTAGAAAATCTAGAAGATAATAAGTCTTTTAAAATGAGGAGCTTTTGTTGTAAAAACATACTAAAATCCCACTGGAGTTAGAACTCTTAGTAATTTATAAGTGTTTAATGTTTTTAGGGACATAAATGATAAAACACGACATAATTACTCCCCTTCAAAACACATGGAAGTTCATTCCTTTAATTAGAAGTTCCACACTAACTCAAAAACCACTCCGAATTATAAAAAAATAATAAAAAATAATAATAAAAAAAAAAAAAAACCTTATTTACTTCACATTATACAGAGAATTAAAAGAATTATAAGAGTGAAATGATAAAAAACCTTAGGAGAGATTAGAGCCATTTTCCTATTATTATTAGTCCAAGGAAGTTATACCATACCTGTATTGGGGAAATTATTGTGTACTTCCGGAATATCATAAATGTGTACTTTCTCATCTCACATGAATAGTGGATCCAACTAATTAAATTCATGGTAGGACCCACCATTCATGTGAGAGGGGGGAGTACGTATTTATAATATTCTAGGAGTACGCATTTATAATATTCCAGGAGTACCTAATAATTTTCTCCTATATTGGCCATACCGAGAAAACATAACATACCGGTCATTAAATTAGTACCGGTATTCATCCAAAATGTATAGGATAAAATACCAGGTTGCAACAACTATACCAGGATATTTCAAATGTTTTGGTTGGTACAATAAAAAAAATATAAATGTTAAAAAAATTAAATATAAGTTGTTATTAAAAACTTATTTTAAAATAATATATTGAGTTAATGTACTTGGGCTAATATTTAGGCTTATAAAATATGTAACTTTTAAATTTTATGTTGATAAACATAAAAAATCCATAAATTCATACTTATATAAATAAATACAAACATATTACACACACACACACATATATGTATGTATGTATAGAAATATAAAAATTGCGTTAATTCCAAAACGGTACACTTGTATTAATCGGTACTGAAATATTTTGTTACCCTACCCATATTGAAACGACCTCCGATATGAAATTGACTCCCTTAATTATTACACAAATAGAGGCTACTTATTTACTCCACATTATATAGAGAATGGACACAACCTTAGAATCAAATTTCAAAAGCACTTACAATTTACAAATACAAAGCGGAATACATCACAGCTTACAATATTTCTTATAGAAAAGAATTCAAATCAAGTACAAAACAATACAGTCAAAAGAATGTAGGTTAAGTGCTAAATTACTAAAGTTCAATTTGTCTTAATTTTAAACAAGGTGCTGTAAGTAGGAGTGCTATATGCAAGATCTGGGTTGTTGTTGACCATTAGTAATAGCTTTGGAATTAGAACATGAGGATGCCACAGCTCTTTCAGCACCATGGTAAGTTAGGTTAATGTTGTTGAAATCAATCTTCTCACAAGGTTTGCCTTTGCTACATTCAAAAGCAAATGCAATTTTTGAGCTAGAGGTGCCCATAATGTTTCTGTACTTAACATAGCGAATCTGAACTTAAGAGTCACCCAATAAATAAATACAATGAAAATCTGATATTGAACCCATGCTTTCTGCTACTACCACTACTTTTTTTCTTCTTTTTTTGAGAGAGGATACTACTACTACTACTTGATTGTTGTGGTTTCTCTGTTTTTATAATGAATTTTCATATATAAAAATGGAATAAAACTAACAAGAAAGCTAGGGACACAAAAATACTTTACAATGCTTTTAGAACAAAATTAGTCTATTTCCAAACATGAGCTCACCACAATTTGCAATTTAGTTTTTCTTTTTTAATAGCCTATGTGTGAGGTGATAGATTAATTTGGGAATATTGTGAATTTTTGTTGTATTCCTAGAAGGACTCTAAAATCAAACCCCATGACCATGTTTTCATACTTCATATTTTGTTTGTCAATCATCCCACCTATGTGTGTATGAGAATTATGCCATGTAAGTTAGGGCATGTTTGATACACTGTAATGATTATTACATGGGAATAAGAATAAGTATTACAAGGACTACATTAAGTTGGAATGTAATAAGTATTACTATTCATTAGTTTGGTGACCATTTGGGAATAGAATTCTGAATATGCATCCACAATTTAGTAAAGTATAAAAAGAATGTGTAATTAAATCATTTTTAAGTCAAATTTCCTAAAATACACTTATTTTTGGGTGTTCAAAATAGAGCTAATAATTAATAACAAGGAAAATTTATTTTCTTTCCTTTTGAAGATGTGGCAACTAATGGTTTTTTAAGAAATTTTTTTAAAAAGTTATTACATAAGATGAAGGAATAGCTATTCAGTACTTTTAATAAGGAATAATTATTTCTCATTTTGAAGAATAGATATTCATAAGGAATAACTATTCATTGTAATAAAAACATAACTAAACAACCGAATAGTTATGCCATAGGAATATCTATTACATTATAGTGTCTATTACAATCTACCAAACGTGTCCTTACTTTAGAAATATATAACGTATTCAATTAATCATAAGAATGTTTACCTAATTATTTAAACCACACTTTCTCAACAAAAAAAATAAAAATAAAAATAAAAATTATTTAAACCTCACTGAAGACTAACTATAAACGAGTATCGTTTGGCTAAATGGTAAAATAAGTGACATAACTATCAATACCCGATTCTTAAAAACTATCAATACCCAACATTAATTGGGCTATGGTGTCAACCACTCTAGAGGATATATAAATAGTTTACATTTTAAGTAACCTATGCTTCTAAATCCAAATTAGAGGAATAATGAGTATATTTATGGAAAACCATAGGAGATCAGATCGGAGCATTATTCACTTTAGGATATTTTACATAAACACAGAGCCAGTTATTGCTCCACGATATATAGAGAATCGACACATCACCTAAAATAGGCTATAGAGCAATAAATTTCAAAGGCACTGATTACAAAAAATACCAAGTGAGCATTATTAAATCTTGAATTTGTCTTGATATCAAGCAAGGTGCTACAAGCAAGAGTGCTATAAGCAAGATCGGGGCTGTTGTTGACCAATAGCAGTACCTTTGGCATTAGAACATGATGATGCTGCATCTCCTACACTTTTGTAAGTTAGGTTGATGTCATTGAGCTCAATATTCTCACAAGGTTTACTTTTGCTACAATCAAAAGTAACTGCAAGTTTTGAGGAAGAGGTGCCCCTAACGTTTCTGTACTTAACATCTTGAATCTGAACTTGGGAGTTGCCCTGTAGATAAAAAAAGGATCACCAACATGATAAATCCAGTTTTATATAACATATTTTTTTTCAATCCCTAACCCAAAAAATTGAGTCTAAAAACACTAGTAAGTTATGACCATAATAGCTCAAAACCAAAAACCTATGCAAAATGCACAAGCATATGTAAAATTATTTTGAACAGTACCTTTTGACTCAAAACCAAAAACCTATGCAAAAGGCACACGCATATGTAACATTATTTGAACAGTACCTTTTGACAATTTGCATGTGGACAATATTGTTGATCAATGATGATGGGGTTGTTGACATTATCCATGATGATGTCTTCAAAGGTAAGATTGAAAACATTACTTGAATAAGGCGTAGCCCATGTTTTAACCCTCAAGCCATTTTGAGTGCCAATGAAGGTGCAATTTGTCACCCATAATCCACTAACATCATTTTCATTAGGCAACCTACCAAGGCTTCCAACACTGATTCCATGGCCCGGGCCACACTTAACATTCTGAATGATTATATCTTTAGAACCAGGACTCATTGCTACACAATCATCTCCGGTGGCTATTATCGAATTCAAGATTTCAATATTACTAGATGAACCAATGCGTATTCCATCAGTATTGGGGCTATCTTTCGGTGCTATTATATTAATGTGATTAAGTTTCATATGTTCGCATCCCCAAATGTTCACATGGGCTTCCTTGCTATTGATTGAATGTAGGTAACTGATACTTGCATTGTTGACGAAATTAAATCTCAGCGACTGGAAAGCATAACGGAAACACAATGTGAATAATATGCAACTCAAATAGGATTGCAATTTAAAAAGTGTTCTGATTAAATTTTGTGGTTTATTTCACTTATTTTGAAAAATGGGAATTGTTTTAACAAGTTTATAAGTCGTACCTAAAAAAATTGTACCAAATAAGTTAATAAATAAAATATACCTAATAAATAAATATGCTAAATAGTTCAACATCATTAAAAAAAAAAAAAAAAAAAAAAAAACAAAGAATGGTTCATGACATTGGAAATAGACCAAAAAAAAATTAAATGGTACAATTTTATAGTTGAAGAGGAAAGAAACTAATTTTTAAATAAATAAATAAAACCTAATCTAAGTACATGGAAAAGAAAAATAGATTATAAAATTGTGGAGTTAAATGACCTATAGCAAAATAGAATGCTAAAAATGAATCATGACAAATGGCCCATGTAAATGATCATGGGCTACACCATTTTTTTTAAACCCAATTTAAGATGGATTTGTTGATATAAAAACTTACAATGGGAAGAGTTTTGCAGTTTGGATCTTTACTGCAATTATTCTCATTCCAAGCAGAGGGACCTTGGCCATCCAATTTCCCACCACCCGTGATTATCAACCCATCTATGTGTTGAAAGGTGATCCAATTATCAACATTAATTGAAAATACTTTATCTGTAGGAGCTTTTAGGGTCCCTATAATCACAAATTCCAGTAGGCCGTTGCATGGGCCATTCAACACTATGGGCCGTAACAAATAGATTCCCCATGGGATTAATACAAGATTTATTCCTTTAGATTGACAAGCTATGTTAAATACATATTCAAACACCTGCAAAGACAAACACACAATAAAAAATACTTCAATGCTACACAACCAAGAAGAGATCCTTGGATATCATAATTTTATTAAGCGAAAATTACCTTACTGTTATCAGTATTTCCATTGGCAATAGCACCATAGTTCATCACATTAAAAACCGTTTTTCCATACCCAACTTCAAAAATACAAGCTAATATAAAGATTATGTACACCCAACGAAAAAATAATATAGAATTCATGTTTTGATCTTCACGTACTACTACTTGATTGTTTTGGTTTCTCTGCTTTTATAATGATTCTTATAGATAAGAATAGAATAAAAGTAATAGTAACCCTAAGGATATATTCAACTAAACTTCACAACAATTATACAACAATATTCCCAAATTAGAGTACCACCTCACACATGAGCCCCACCACAATATACAATGCTTCTCTTATGTTGGCATCCATTTGCCTCTACAATAACATTTTATGGCATATGAATCATTTTCCAAAAAATTATTTTTAAGAAAATTATCTCATTTTCCTATAATTGATAGCAATCTCAAAAAGAGTTGGAATATTCGTTTGACTTCCCTTATTATCTTGGTGTGAGATATAGTTAATTATTTTCCAAAAGTGGAAAACAATTCTATCTCACTCTAGGCCTTCTTGGAAACAGCTCTATTTTCAAGTCAAGCTAAATAAGAGAAGTCAAGAGATAGTTTTCCTTTAACTAATTTTTGTTCTGATAGTACTACCAAACACAGAAAAACGCAAAAAACTATTTCACATAAAATTTTCCATCGAAACAAATAGAACATTACAATATAATAATGGAAGCTTGGCAATTAATTTTTATATTCTTTCATTGTGCTGCATTAGCCACCTATTTTCAATCCATATTTTTCTTTTTTCTTTTGGTGCTTATTATTCTTTCTTGTAATTTTGGGTTGATGAGTTTTTGTGTTTTTGATACCTCCACTTTGGGTTGATGCGTTCAGTGTTTTGGTTTTGTGTTCTTTTAGTTCTCCATTACAAATCCTCTTTCTCTCTCATATGGCTTTTATTTGATTTTATTTTGGATTAATACTTGGTTTTTTTGGAAGTAAAAATTTGAGTTTATATTAAAACACAATCTACATGACCATATATTTAGATGTCCCTAGCAATTGTGAGCAATAGCTACTCTTTTTTTTTTTTTTTTTTTGGGGGGAGGGGGTAGGTGGTAAATAAGATTATGAATCCTGCGGTGTACGTGGTTTCTTTATTACAAATTTGTCTATGGTACTAGGGGAAAGAAAACAAAACAAAAGATAAACTTTAATTCCATTTGACATATTATTTCTTAATACAATGAACATAATAATTATTGTTGCTAAGATTAGATTTTGAAAATCATCTATTATTTCTAAATACAATAAACACTTTATGGCCATGAATAGATTAAATGAGCATTTGGATAATTGAAAATGTTTCAGTGTTTTATGTTTTCCTCCTTTTTTTTTTCTTTTTTAAGAACCAGTGCCTCTTATAGGCAAATGAACAGTACTTTCAACATGAACAATAACTTTTTTATTATTTTTAGTTTTCAATTTTCAGTTTTCTGCAAAATAAGCGGTATCTAAACGCATCCTAATTACATTTGTAAGTCAAATTAAGTAAAGAAGACATAAATGGGCTTTTCTTGAAGTGTAAGATCAACCATTTTTCTAATTTTGATGTTGGGCTTACTATCCCCCCCCCCCCCCAAAAGTTAGAACAAATTAGTTTTTTTTTTTTTTTTTTTTTTTTTTTTTTTTGCATTTACAAAGGCTAAGATATTATCAAGAAGATCATATTAATACGTATTTCCATTGGACATTAAAAAAAATATATAGAATTAGGTGGTTCAAATTTTTATTTTAGAAGGTCAGAACAAAATTATTTTAAAAATAAAAATATAATATATATATATATATATATTTTTTCTTTTCTTTTTTTTTTTGGGGGGCCAGCTCAGGGATTCACACCCTCAACTTAACTTGGCGCTACTCCTAATTGTGTGTAATAAATTATTGTAGAGTCAATCTTTTATACTTCTATTATTTATTTATTTATTTATTTATTTTTAGTTAAGATAAGAGAATAAAAAATTTGAAACTTAAAAAGTTCAATTGTATGGAAGAAAATTTAGGCAAACATAATGCACTATGACACAATTTAAAAGAATATGATCCATGTCAACGATTATCTCCTTTAGCTACATTAGTCTAATTCTTCTAAAAACGACTAAACCTAATATATTATCTTTGGAAAATTTTAAGGAATGAATTATACATTATACTATATTAGAAAATAATTGTATAAAATTAGGGACACAACAAAATTTTACAATAATTTTAGAAAGCTAAGAGCATTGGTAGCAAATTACCTAAAATGGGTAAATGAGTGGATATATGTAACCAAACACCCAAAAACCTTCCAGTTCAGCTTTTCCATTACCATTTAAGCTATAGTGGCTTCCTATATTTGGGGAATCTGATGTGGTTTCCCATTTAAATGAAATAGGTTGATCCTACTCTCTTCTCAAAGGTCATTTGGGCGGTGTGGAATAGAAGAAACAATATACGCCTAGCTGAACAAACGATTACACTGAGATAGCTTCAGCAATAGGCTAAGGATCGGGTTCAGGAATTCTTAGTATTGCTAGCAAACCCAGCTCCACATTAGATCCCTCCAGTAGCTTCTTGGCAATCTCCAAATGCATCGTGGTACAAAATTAATTTTCATGGCACCCTCTTTGACAAAGAAAACTGTGCTGGAATCGGGGTAGTGATAAGGAATGAGCAAGGCTTGGTGATGGCATCCCTTTCCCAAAGTATTCCTCGATCTCCCATTCACAGTCATAGAGGTGGAAGAACTTGCAGCTCAAAAATCAGTGGAATTCGCTGCAGAACTCTGTTTGGATTGAGTTGTATTGGAAGGGGATTCTCAAACTCTCATCAACACCTTATGAAGTGAATGTAGATCGCTATCACAGTTTGGCCACATAGCAACTGATGTGCAGTACATTGCTTCCCAGTTTTTCAATGATTTTAGTTTTTCTTATGCATGTAGGTTTTGTAATACTGTTGCACACTTACTTGCACGGAGAGCTATTCGTTCTTCCCATACAATAGTTTGGATGAAAGGATGTTCCACATAACGTTGTTCCTATTCTTCAGACTGATTTCAATAGCATTCCTTAATAATAATATGCACTATCTTTCTTCTCATAAAAAAAATGAAATAGGTTTTAGAATAGGAAATCTGATATGAGTGAAAAACAGTAGAGGTTACCTAAAATAAAGGAAAAGTAAAAAATTGAGAGAAAAATATAAGTAAGCTGCTATTATTGCTCTAAAAAGGCTTTAAAAAGCTAAAGGATGAAGCATAAATAGGGCTTTTTTTTTTTTTTCGCCAGCTCAAGGGGTTTGAACCTCCTCATATTAACTTGGCATCACTCCTTACTGTGAGTAATAATTATTGTAAAGTAAATCTTTTATTTTTATTTTTATTATTTTTATTTTTATAGTACAGATAAGAGAATAAAAAATTTGAAATTTAGAAAGTTCAATGTATGGAAGAAAATTTAGGAAAACATAATGCACTATGACACAAGTTAGAAGAATATGAACCATCTCGACAATTATCTCCTTTAGTTACATGAGTCTAATTCTTCTAAAAATGACTAACATAATATATTATCTCCAGGAAATTTTAAGGAACAAATTTTAAATTATACCAAATTACAAAATAAATACATAAAGCTAAGCACACAACAAAACTTAACAATAATCTTAAAAAGCTAACAAGGTTTTGAAAAGCTAAAGGATGGGTGAGAGAGGTGCAAGAGATTACTGCTAGAAGAAGAATTTTATATATATATATATATATATATGAAGCAAAAGTTGTAAAAATGAACTTGAATAATTCGGTGGGGTTCTCAATAAGGTTGGGAGAGAATTTTGTGAGTAAAAGAAGGAAGGTATATCAATTAAGGTTATAAAAACAACTCCACGCAAACAATGCAAGGAAGTAGAACAAAAGTTCCATTAGAAATCTCATTATCGAAGGAGATTCGCTACCAGTTGGTTTGGATGGAGGTGGTTCCCTCCTCTGTCCATGTCCAAATGGTGTTGAATTAGATGCTTCAGATTTTTTTTTTTTTTTTTGATAAAAAGGTAGAGGAATTTCATTAACTTAAATCTTTTTGGAGTACATTCTCCAAATCAAATGGTTGTTTTTCTACCCAAACATCAAAATTTGCAGACAGTGGCGGAGCCAGGAATTTAGGTCAGGGGGGGCAAGATTAAAAGACAAGATTGAAAGTAAAAAATTAATCTAAAATGTAATTGTCATACAGAATCTAACATAAAATGTAAACTTTAATTTATTTTTTTACACCTAACTTATTTTACTCAATTGCCCTCGACGATTTTTCATATCTTGAAACCGCTGTATAATTTCTTCACACTCAATAGTCTTAAATATATCTTTCTCAATATATGTGACTAAGCAATCATTCATCCATTAATCTCCTATTCGATTAGTAATCGATTTTTAATTATGTTTATTGCCGAAAAAGCTATTTCAACAGTAGCTGTTGCAACCAGTAAGATCAATGTCAAAGTCACTAACGAGTAAACTAATGAATATGAAACATCTTTTTTATTTTTATTTTTTTAATCATTTCCAAGTGGGACCCATTGTTTTATATTATAGTTGTACGTTTTTGTTTTTAAAAGTCCATCAAGTTATTGTGTAGTGTGTTCAGACTCTTATCCTATTCAATGTAGAGAGATTTTTTATTTTTTTAATCATTATTAAGTGGGACTCATTGGTTTTATATATTAGAATTGTAGTAGGAGGAGAAGTCCACTGAGAAAAGGTACCGTGAATTGATAATTTTTTTTTTTGTCTTTTGTGTCAAGGGGGGTCAAATAAGGCAATTTAGGTCATTATAATATTATAAGTAAAAAAAATTGAAAGTTCAGAGGGGCACCTGCCCCCCCCCCCCCCCCCCCCTACTGCTTGCAGATGAAACTACTCTTCACAAAGGTCATGGGCTAAACAATTGCCCTCCCTCCTAACATGCTTAAAAATAAACCAATGTGCTAAGAGTTTTGTCTCCTCTAGCTATAAAATGTCGGTGTATAGAATTTGATGATCGACTATCCTACAAGGCTGAAATGACGAGAAGAGAATCAGCTTTAAACTCAAGATTATGAATGCAAAAATCTTTGGCAAACTGAAGAGTGCAAAATCCATTGACTCAACACCCCTATGATTAGACCGTTGCAGTCTCAGAATAACCACTTCGATGCCTGTCATGGGATAAATCATTGAAAATAGCACCATTAAAGTTGGCTTTATTAGGTGCTTGGGAAGGTGTAGACCATTTTAGGCTTCAAAAAAGAAATTTGTCCCTTCCCAATTACTATGCTTTTTTTCTTCCTTACGGGGTATTATAAGTTTTTGATGTTATAGGCTTGAGTGTTTCTCCCTAAAGCAAATGGATTTGGTGTTTCATATCAATTACTAAGGGGATATTTGGTACATGCACTTAAAAATTGAAAACATATGTGGAAATATGTTTGGGTGAAAAAGTGTGTGAAAATACGTGTAATGTTGTTTAAAAACTAAAAACATGTGTTTGAGTGGTTGTACCAAACGGAGCCTAAGTCTGCAATGTTTCTCCTGTGTTGGCATCTGATTATTTTGACATTAACATTTTTTGAAAAATAAATAATTTTTCAAAAGCATTTTTTAGAAAACTATCTCATTTTCTATAATTAGTAAGTGATAATAACCTTAAAATGAGTTTGAAAATTATCGTTTGACTTCCTTATTTAACTTTATTAAAATGCTTCAATGCTACTCATCCAAGAAGAGATTCTTGTTTATCATAATTTTATTGAGCGAAAATTAACTTAGTAATATTAGTATTTCCTTCAACAACACCACCATAGTTCATCACATTAAAAACCATTTTCCCATACCCAACTTCAGGAATACATGCTAATATAGACATTAGATAGAAAAAATGATATTGAACCCATGCATCTTTTCTTCTTCACATACTACTACTTGATTGTTTTGGTTTCTCTGCTTTTATAATGCTTTTTATAGATAAGAATGGAATAAAAGTAATAGTAACACTAGGGATACAACTAAATTTCACAAAAAATTTATAACAATATTCCTAAATTAGCCTACCACTTCACACATGAGCCCACCACAACTTGCACCATTTCTCCTATGTTGGCATACGTTTGTTTTGACATTAATATTTTCTAGAAATGAATCAATTTCCAAAAAGATTTTTTAAGAAAACTATCTCATTTTCCTACAATTGATAGCAACCTTAAAATGAGTTGGAAAATTATTATTTGACTTCCCTTATTTACCTTGGTGTGAGATAGAGTTGGTTTCTCACTCCAAGTCTTCTAGAAAACAACTCTATTTTCATGCCAAGTTAAATAAAGAAAGTCAAGAGATAATTTCTTGTAACCCTTTTTTTTTATTTTTTTTTTATTTTTGAATAGTACTACCAAACACAGGTAAATGCAGAAAACTATGTTCACACAAGATTTTCCACTGAAACAAATTGAAGGTTACTGTATAATAATGGAAACTTAGTACTTAATATATATTTATTCTTTCATTGTGCCACATTAGCCACCTATTTTCAATCCATATTTTTCTCATATGTAAGAAGGAGATCTCTCTCTCTCTCTCTCTCTCTCTCTCTCTTCTTTTTGTTTTTTTGTTTTTTTTTTTTTTTTTTTTTTTTTTTTTTGTAGTTTTGGGTTGATGCGTGTACAAGCAAGCTAGGTTCAAATGTTTGTTATCTAATCCCTAATAGTACATTTGGGTGTCATGCTTGTTAAGTATTAAAAATACATTTTTATAGTAAAAAAGAGGAAAAATGGCATCAATAGAGAAATACGTAGTGTGTACGCGGAAAACCCCATGAATAGGGATAAAAAACCATAATGGGATGAAGGGTGGGGTATCCTTATCCCTATGAAACTACGCAATATTAAGAGAAAAAGCTGAGTATTACACAGTATTCTTACTTCCCTCCACCCTTACACTTTTTCTGCCCTTTTCTTTCTACCTAGATTTCTTCCTCTCTTAGCAACCTCCCTTTTTCTGCTCAACAACATTCCCCTCTTATAGTACGAAGAATGTTACTGGCTATACAAAGATAGGTGTCCCAACCCCATTGCTTGTTACAAACCCAAATATAGTTACAACTTGTACAATTCCGCAGCTGGAAGAGAGAGAAAAACTATATCTACCAAGGTAGTTGGCTGAAAGGCGGCTTTATACTATGTTAAAGGACAACCAGAGAGGAAAAGTGGGAAAGCGTGAGGCCTAAGGATGCTACATGTGTCCTGGGCGGTGGTTTGAACTCATACTAGCCAATGAGAAGTGTCTTGCAACACTTGCTGACTAAAAGGAGTTGATTCTTTCTCATGGTAGTGCTCGGTGGCCATGCTAGATTGCACACCTTTCTTCCTCCAATGGCATTCACACTATTGGCACAAGCCAAAGGCATGACTCTCCTCACCAAACTCTATTCTTTTGTAACTCAAAGTCATCCACATGGAGGGTCAAGATGTAGCCAAGTATGTGTGCTTATTTTCACCTACTTGTGTATTGTACAATGTGTTTAATTAGTGTTTTTTATACCCCACTTTGGGTTGATGTGTTCAATTTTTTGGTGTTGTATTTTTTTTAATTCTCCATTACAAATCCTCTTTCTCTCTCATATGACTTTGGTTTGATTTTAGTTTGGATTAGTAGTTTAGTACTTGGTTGTTCTGAAACTAAGAATTTAAGTTCATATCAAATCACAATCTACATGGCTATGTATTTAGATGTCCCTAGCAATTGTGAGTAAAATTATTGTAAAATCTATCTTTTATGCTTTTAGTTTCTTTTTTTCTTTTTTTCTTTTTTTTTTTTTTTTTTTTAGTTAAGATAAGAGAATAAGAATTTTTAATTATATATTTAAAACTTAGAAATTTCAATTGTATGGAAGAAAATTTAGGAAAACATAATGCACTATGACACAAGTTATAAGAATATGGATCATCTCAACAATTATATCCTTTGACTACATGAGTCTAATTCTTCTAAAAACAACTAAACTAAATATATTGTCTTCAACAAATTGTAAGAAATGAATTATACATTATATTACATTACAAAATAATTATATAAAGCAAGGGACACAACAAAGCTTTATAATAATTTTAGAAAGCTAAGAGCATTGGTAGCAAATTACCTAAAATGGGTAAATGAGTTAATATAGATAACCAAACACCCAGGAACCTTCCACGACTGCTTACCCTTCAACTCACCCATACCATTTAAGCTACCGTGGTTACCTATATTTAGGGAATCTAATGTGGTTACTCATTGAAATGAAATATATTTTAGAATTAGAAATCTAAGGTTGGTGAAAAGGGAAAGTGGTTACCTAAAATAGTGCAAGTAACAAATTGGGAGAAAAATATAAGTAAGCTTCTACTATTGCTCTAACAAGCTTTTAAATAGCTAAAGGACGGGTGAGAGAGGTGCAAGAGATTAGTACTAAAAGAAGAATGTATATGAAGCAAAAGTTGCCTATATAAACTTGAATAATATGGTGGGGTTTTCAATGAGGTTGAGAGAGTTTTTGAATAAGAGAATCAAGGTATTTAGTTATATATAGGAATCAGATATAAAAACCCCCTGTTTATTTTCTCTTCTCCTCCAAGGATTAGGATAAATTTACATGAAGTAATTTTTGGCCTTTCAAATTTCCATGCTTTTAAAAAATTTAAAAAAAATAATAATGATACAACCTTACCAAACACAAAAACGAGATAGATTAGAGTATGAAAAAAAAAATAGTGTAGGGGTATTTATTTTAATATTAGAATAATTAAATAAGTAAAGTGAGTTGGAGGTTTTTTGTGGTTAATAAAGGCACGTTTAGTATACTATAACGGTAATTAAATAGGAATAGAATAGGTATTACAAGGAATACAAGACAATGTAATGTAATGCTTATTACTATTTATTTGTTTGGTGACAATACAATAATAGAATCCTAAAGACAATAGAATGAAAGCATTTTAAAACAAACTTAAGATATATTTCAGGAAATATCTTACTCATATAATTATATTTTCTAAAAGATAATATTTTTAAATTTGAAAGAGAGATTAGTTATTTTTATGATTTTTTATTTTTATAATTGTTATGTGCATATGGAAAATTTGTTTGTTTAGAAATATGTTAATTTTAAAAATTAATAAACCTATTAAGAAATAGCTACTACATCCATTTTAGAGATAAATAATTATTCATCATTTTAAAGAATGACTATTCATAAGAAATGACTATTCGTTGTTATAAAAATATAACCAAATTACTAAATAGCTAAACCATAAAAATAACTATTATATTACAATGCATATTACAGTTTACCAAAATAACCATAAGTGTTTTTAAGTGAGGAGTTAATGTTGTAAAAACATACTAAATCCCACTAGAGAGAGGATTATTAGGGGCTGTTTGGTTTTTTTTTTTTTTTGGGTCATCACTCATCACTCCTCACTCAATTTTCGTCACTCATCACTCATCACTTAAAATACCACAATTTCCTAATCCCACCTGTTTGGCACATTTCACTCAGCTTCTCATCACTCACACTTTTTTTTTTTTTTTTTTGGTGGGACCTATACCTGTAACTTGGTCAGACCAAAGTTGTTAGCCTACCCGCGAACCCATCTTTTTCTCTTTTCTCATTTCCCCTTCACCCTTTCACCCCTATTGCACTCCCAAAATCCAAACCTGAACCCATAAAAAGTTCAGAAGCTTCCTCGCCTCGTCAGGACCGTCACCAGTGAACTACACCCATCTCTCTGACGTGTACCGGCGGCGCTATTTCCTCTGTCGTGACCTAGTGGTGTCGACGAGCATAAAGAAACGTGACCCATTTGCATGATTTGTCACAAACAATCTCCTCCGACCCAATCAGGTGCTACATCATCCTTTTTTGTACTCTCTCAGCTTGTTTCTTTATCTAATTTGTGTGTTTGGCATTTGGATTTTGAGAAAACTGTTAGATTTTAGTAGTATCTCTGCTTTGCCTTTGTTTTTCCCAGTTGTTTGTTGGTGAGAAAATAATAAATGAGAAGTTTTTTTGGTTTGTTTTTTGTTTATATGATATTATTATGCTTATCCTTTCAAATAGATGGTTTAGAGGCTTTGAATCTATTACAGATATTCTGGATTGTTTACATTGTGTTCAAATTTTTATTTGCTAAAGTAATATTACCCTGAAAATACCCCAATCCTATTTGGTACTTTTCTATTATAGATAAAAAAAAACTTTTTACGAAGAAGAAAATGGTTTAAGGTCCTTGATTCGATGTGCTGTGATTGTGCGTATTGGAGTATAGTGTGGTTCTGTGTGTATTGGAGTATGGAGTTGGCTTTTTGAAATATAAACTTGTCTAAAATTTCCCTGAGATATACAGTTTGAAGTATATTATAGAGGATTTAACACGAAAACAGACTCTATCAACAGCATCCCCTGTGTCTTACAACCTTGTTTAGAACCAGCATTCTTTAAAACACTTATGAGGCATCTTGAGTATAGCTAATGGCATGATGATTGCTAAATTTTTGTTGCTAATTTATTAAAGAGGAAGTCGAGAACAATGAAAACTGAAGGAGGATGAATCTATGATGCATTTACATTTTGTATATCTTTAGATTCAAGTCCACATATTAAAAAAAGAAAATCTTTGGAGTTTGGATTCAAGCTTTGAACTTAAAAGCTTCTTCTATGTGTTTTTTCATTCAGTTGGATATTTTGATGGTTTATTGGCATGTGAGATGTGTTTGGATTCAAGCCTTGAAGACAAAATTCTGGAATTAATAGAGGAAATGCATTTGCACTTGCACCTAAACTGTTTATTTCTCTGCATAATTAGTTGTTATCTTCCAATTTCTTAGGAAGCTTTAATCAACTCAAACAAAGAAATCTTCATTATTTTGTTTACTTTCTTTTTGGTTATGGTGGCCTTCAATAATTATATGGTGATGGTAGTTCATAGTGTCGGTAATTTGTTTCATTTGTTTTAGGCAGTTTGTTAGATTGTTACCTGAGGTTCATCACCTCTCTGCGGATGATTTGATCCGTTAAAATTTGGTAGTGATGGGTAGCAGATTATTTCTTGGAAGTGATTGGTTTGCTATGAAGTGGTTTAAAGACTAAAGATTATTGGGACCTAGATCATTGGCAAATATAGTCCAATCCCTTTACCACTAAATGTAAGTTTGTATCATAATTCAACTTGTTTTGGTATCATTCATGTAGATGCATGTCATGATATGAACAACACATGTGTAGCACCATGTCAATAGTTGGCTTCACTATCCTTTATTTAAGAAAATCATTGAAGTTCAAATATTTATGCTTTGTTAGTTTGAATTTTTGGTCATCCTTCCTGCATCTCCAAGTTCTAATAAGTCGGTGTTGTTTCATATAGAAAAAATTAATTAAATTAATAATTTTCTTTTTGTTTTGTTTTGTATTGTTTCATCATAAAATACAAAAACTCCATAAGTAGATTCTTGATGATTTAAGATTGCTTTTTCTTAATTTGTATGATCATACAAAGAAAATAATGAAAAGTAATAATGGTAACTTAGGTGACTGAGAAGTCTGCCACACTAAAAAAAAAGGTTTGTGCTTATATAATTTACCAAGTTTTAAATAAACATACCTTTCTAACACAATTTTCTCAAATCACATTACTTCATTCATCTTAATTGTAGATTTGAATATGAATCCATTTTTTTAATAAACATACCTTTCTTAATAAACATTCATCTTAATTGCAAAATTGCAGAATTCATCTTAATAAACATAACTTGCTTGTGAGTATTGTTCTGTTTGATACCTTGGTTGCTTGATTTTCGAGATTAACATGGGTCTAAAAATCCAGATGTAAAAGATGTAAACTTCATCACCACGGGTTGAAAACCCATCACCACGAGCACCAAAATGGAACAAATCAGATGCGAAAACCCAAACATCAAACAAAGAAAAAAAAGAAAGAAAGAAAGAAAGAAAGAAAAAACAAAGAAGCAAATAAGTTCACCACGGGTTGAAAACCCATCACCATGGGTTTCAATAGATCAAATCAAATGTGAAAACCCAAACATCAAACAAAGAAAAAAAAGGAAAAAAAAGAAAAACAAAAGAAAAAAAAGAAGAAGCAAACTTCATCATCAATCCTTGATTCAATGTAAAAGATGAGAAATACCTTGCTATTACCAACAAATTAGATATATAACCAGCTCAAATGTAAAGAATACCTTTGGATTTCTGTGAAAAAAGCTAAGAAAGAGGTCGGGGAGATTGGTTTGGTTGGCGCGTGAAGCACTGCGTGACCGTGACAAGGCGGCACGAGTTGCCTGAGCTCAGATCGGTGAAATAGTGCATGAGGAGGTGAGGGTAGGGAGAGCTTCTTTTAGCTTATGGTGGTACTTGAATGGAGATGAGAGTGATCTGGAGATGAGAGTGCTCTACTTTAGTGAAGAGAGCCGTTGAAGAGACCCATCAAAAGCAGCGCATGGTGTGATGTTGCTCTGACCATGGGTCCCTCAGTGTGTGTTTAATTACGAAAATGTCATTGGAAACGGAGTTTTGGAAAATGAAAACAACTAAAATGTGTTTTCAGTTTACATAACTCATCACTCAAAAATCAAAGAATTGAGTGATGGAAACAAAAACCAAACAGACTTCTCAGTCGTGGGTATCATATATTTTGAGTTATGAGTAATGGAAACATAGTTATGGGCAATGGAAATACAAAAAACCAAACAGCCTCTTAGTAATTTATAAGTGGTAGATGTTTTTAGGCACATAAAGTGATAAAACACAGCATAATCATTCCCCTTCAAAACACCTGGAAGTTTTCTCCTTTAATTAAAAGTGTAACACTACCTCGGAAACCACCCCACCAAAAAAAAAAAAAACACTCTTATTTACACCACATTATCCAAAGAATTAAAAGAATAAGAGTGAAATTATAGATAACTTTAGGAGAGATTAGTGTCATTTTCCTATAAGATATTATTACATGCAAATAAAGCTACTAATTTTCTCCGCAATCCACATTATACAAAGAATGGACACATCACCTTAAAATTTCAAGGGCACTTTTTTTAGAATCAAATTTCAAAACAACTGACAATTTACAATTACGAAGTGGAATACACCGCCTACAACATTTCTTGTAGTTCATAGTGTTGGTAATTTGTTTCATTTGTTTTAGGCAGTTTGTTTGATTGTTACCTGAGGTTCATCACCTCTCTGCGGATGATTTGATCCATTAAAATTTGGTAGTGATGGGTAGCATATTATTTCTTGGAAGTGATTGGTTTGCTATGAAGTGTTTTGAAGACTAAAGATTATTGGGACCTAGATCATTGGCAAATATAGTCCAATACCTTTACCATTAAATGTAAGTTTGTATCATAATTCAACTTGTTTTGGTATCATTCATGTAGATGCATGTCATGATATGAACAACTCATGTATAGCACCATGTCAATAGTTGGCTTCACTATCCTTTATTTAAGAAAATCATTGAAGTTCAAATATTTATGCTTTGTCAGTTTGAATTTTTGGTCATCCTTCCTACATCCCCAGGTTCTAATAAGTCGGTGCTATTTCATATAGAAAAAATTAATTAAATTAATAATTTTTTTTTGTTTTGTTTTGTATTGTTTCATCATAAAATACAAAAACTCCATAAGTAGATTCTTGATGATTTAAGATTGCTTTTTCTTTGCATGATCATACAAAGAAAATAATGAAAAGTAATAATGGTAATGTAGGGGACTGAGAAGTCCACCACACTAAAAAAAAAGGTTTGTGCTTATATAATTTACCAAGTTTTAAATAAACATACATTTCTAACACAATTTTCTCAAATCACATTACTTCATTCATCTTAATTGTAGAATTGAATATGAATCCATTTTTTTTAATAAACATACCTTTCTTAATAAACATTCATCTGAATTGCAAAATTGCATAATTCATCTTAATAAACATAACTTGCTTGTGGGTATTGTTCTGTTTGATACCTTGGTTGCTTGATTTTCGAGATTAACATGGGTCTAATAACCCAAATGTAAAAGATGTAAACTTCATCACCACGAGTTGAAAACCCATCACCACGAGCACCAAAATGGAACAAATCAGATGCGAAAACCCAAACATCAAACAAAGAAAAAAAAATAGAGGTCGGGGAGATTGGTTTGGTTGGCACGTGAAGCACTGCGTGACCATGACATGGCGTTGCGGGTTGGCTAAGCTCGGATTGATGAAATAGTGCATGGGAGGTGAGGGCAGGGAGAGCTTCTTTTAGCTTGTGGTGGTACTTGAATGGAGATGAGAGTGATCTGGAGATGAGAGTGCTCTACTTTAGTGAAGAGAGCCGTTGAAGAGACCCATCAAAAGCAGCGCCTGGTGTGATGTTGCTCTGACCATGGGTCCCTCAATGTGTGTTTAATTACGAAAATTTCATTGGAAACTGAGTTTTGGAAAATGAAAACAACAAAAATGTGTTTTCAGTTTCCATAACTCACCACTCAAAAATCAAAGAATTGAGTAATGAAAACAAAAACTAAACAGACTTCTCAGCTGTGGGTATCACATATTTTGAGTTATGGGTAATGGAAACAGAGTTATGGGCGATGGAAATACAAAAACCAAACAGCCTCTTAGTAATTTATAAGTGGTAGATGTTTTTAGGCACATAAAGTGATAAAACACAGCATAATCATTCCCCTTCAAAACACCTGGAAGTTTTCTCCTTTAATTAGAAGTGTAACACTAACTTGGAAACCACCCCACCAAAAAAAAAACACTCTTATTTACACCACATTATCCAAAGAATTAAAAGAATAAGGGTGAAATTATAGAAAACTTTAGGAGAGATTAGTGTCATTTTCCTATAAGATATTATTACATGCAAATAAAGCTACTTATTTACTCCGCAATCCACATTATACAAAGAATGGACACATCACCTTAAAATTTCAAGGGCACTTTTTTAGAATCAAATTTCAAAACAACTAACAATTTACAAATACGAAGTGGAATACACCGCCTACAACATTTCTTGTAGGTAAGCATTCAAATCAAGTACAAAACAATATACCGTCAAAAGAATGTAGGTTAAGAGTGCTAGATTATTAATCTCCAATTTGTCTTGATTTCAAGCAAGGTGCTGCAACTAGGAGTGCTATATGCAAGATTGGGGTTGTTGTAAACCATTAGCAATACCTTTGGCATTGATACATGAGGATGCCACAGGTCCTTCAACACCATGGTAACTTAGGTTAATATCGTTGAGCTCAATCTGCTCACAAGGTTTGCTTTTGCTACAATCAAAAGCAACTGCAAGTTTTGAACTAGAGGTGCCCCTAATGTTTCTGTACTTAACATCGTGAATCTGAACTTGGGAGTCACCCTATAAATAAAAAAGATCACCAACATGGTAAAAGAAGTTTTGTATAACATATGATTTAATCAAGAAAATAGTCACTCAAACCAAAAACCTATGCAAAAGGAACAAGCATATGTAAAATCATTTGAAAAAGAGCTTGGTACCTTTTCACATTTGCGAGATGGGCAATATTGTTGATCGATGATGATGGGGTTGTTGACATTCTCCATGATGATGTCTTCAAACGTAAGGTTGAAAACATTGCCTGGATAAGGTTTAGCCCATGTTTTGACCCTCAAGCCATTTTGAGTGCCAATGAAGGTGCAATCAGTCACTGTTAATCCACTAACATCTTCTTCATTAGGTCCCCCACCAAGGCTTCCAATACTAATTCCATGACCTGGGCCACATGTTACATTCCTAATGTTTATGTTTTTAGAACCAGGACTCATTGATACACAATCATCTCCAGTGGCTATTGTCGAATCTGTGATTTCAATATTGCTAGATGAACCAATGTGTATTCCATCGGTATTTGGGCTATTTTCGGGTGCTATTATATGTACGTAATGAAATTCTATACCTTTGGATCCAAAAAGGTTCATGTGGGCATTCTTGCTATTGATTGAAGTTAGGCTAGTAATCTTTGAATTGGTGACAAAATCAAATCTCAACGACTGGAAGGCATAAAAGAAAAGCACAATGTGAATAATATGCATCTCAAACACAATTACAATTTAAAGTGTTTTGATTAAATTTTGTGGTTTATTTGACCTATTTTATATATATAACAAAAGGGAATTGTTATAATAAGTAAATAAGACGTACCTAATAGCTTAATAAACTAAATAGGTAAATTTCTTTATTATTATTATTATTATTATTATTATTTTAAAAAGGGGTAACACAACCACAAAACATTAGATAGTAAAGAAAGAAATTAGATTGAAAATTTTTCTAATGAGGAAAGAAAATGAAATCATTTTTTAAAACGAAAATTTTCTAAGTACAAGGAAAAAAAATAGATTATGGAAATGTGAAACTATATGACCTATAGAAAAGTCTACTAGATGAAAAGAACCAAAGGATGCAAAAATGAATGATTCAAGACAACACACATGATTATGGGCAACACCATTTTTTAGCCCAATTTAACAAGGATTCGTTGAAACAAGAACTTACAATGGGAAGAGATTTGCAGTTTGGATCTTTACTGCAAGTATTGTCATCCCAAGCAGAGGGACCTTGGCCATCCAATTTTCCACCACCGCCGAGTATCAACTGGTCTATATATTGGAAGGTGATCCAATGGTCAACATTAATTGTAGATGCTTTATCTGTAGGAGCTTGTAGGGTCCCTATGATTTGAAATTCCACTTGGCCCTTGCATGGACCTTTGAACACTATAGGCCGCAACATATATGTTCCTTGTGGGATTAATACAATATTTTTTCCTTCAGATTGGCAAGCTTTGTTAAATACATTTTCAAAAACCTACAAAGACAAACACACACAATAACAAAATTATAAAACAATTACATTGCTCTGTTAATATACTTCAATGCTGCCGACCTAAGAAAAGATTCAAGATTATCCTGATTCTCTTGAGCAAAAATTACCTTACTGTTATCAGTTTTTCCATCAGCAATAGCACCATCTTCCATCACATTAAAAACTGTATTTCCTAACCCAACTTCAGAAATGCATGCTAATAAGAACATTAGGTAAACACAACGAATAACTGATATTGAACCCATATTTTTTGCTTTTGCTACTACTACTGCTATTTGATTGTTATGGTTTTTCAGTATTTATAATGAACTTTTGTAGATAAAAATGGAATAAAATTAAAAATAAAGAACGCACAATAATTTTTCAGCAATATTCCTAAATTATCCTCTCTTCTCACACTTGAGCCCACCACAAATCTACAATATTTGCTATTTTTAGAATAAAGAGAAATGAAGGGGAAGGATAGGAGAATAAAGGGGAAAGTGACTGGAGTGTACTAAAATTTAGTTTTAATCGTCTTCTATTCTCCTCTTCTTTTTCCTCCCTTTATCTCCTTCCATCCAAAGATAAAGTTAGTTTCCTTTTTTAATTTTTCTTTTTTGTTAATGGTCCATGTGTGAGGCAATAGCTTAATTTTGAAATGTTGTGAAATTGTTGTAAATTTATATTGTTCCCCTTAGGGTATTGTACCTAAATTTTTCCTTTTAGCAACGTAATCAAATTGCTTCCAATGTGTTCTATACCACTAACATTGTCACCCGCCAATGGAACCAGCTATTTTTTTCATTTTCTATTTTGGTCCATATTAATTCAAATCAAAGAATTAGGAATTAGAATCCACTCAATAAAAGTTAAACCATCAGCACCATCTTTTTTGTGAAGCCCACTTTAGGCCAGATGCATGATCGGCCCTAATAATTCAGCTATAATTGATGGGTTAGAAATTATGTGGATGATTTTTTTGTTTAACTCAATAAGGTTCGGAGAGAGTTTTCTGAATAAGAGAAGGAAGGTATTAAAGAGGAGGATAACTTTTATCATCTTCTCCTTCAAAGATTAGGATAAATTTACATGACGTAATTTTGAGACTTTACAATTTCTATGCGTTAAAAAATAAAAAATAAAAAATAAAAACAGTATAGGGGTATTTTAATATTAGAATGATGAATAATAAATAAATTAATAAGATAATAAGTTAATTATTTTTTAAGTGAGAAGTTAGTGTTTTAATCAAACTAGTTGTTGAAATATTAAAATTCAAAAAAAAAATTTAATTTTAATTTTAATTTTAATTTTTTGTTAAAGAATCATTTTCTTTTTAATCTACAAATACTATAAGTAGACATATTTCTAAAAAGTTTTTTTTTTGGGGTAAGTTCTAAAAAGTATTTGTTATTTAAAAGAAGAAGTATTAAATAATTTTTTTTTTTTTAACGCCATTTTTGTTTTGTTTTTGGAGAGAGAATATTACAGGGAAACCAAAATAAACAAAAACAGAAATTCAACGGAAACAGATATATATATATATATATATATAGATGAAGCTGGTTTACCAACCTTTTCCAATCGAATATTTTATGAGTTGTTTTTCGTTTACTTTTTGTTCAAGAAGAGTCGACTGGCATGAGGTTTGTGCTGATGATACAACTAATAATCTCCACTAATTACCCTAACGTATTGAAATCCATGACAAATTATATTTGACTAATTTGATGCATATTTATCATTGTGCTATGTCTACTCTCCACTAATTACCCATGGCTTCTTCAAAAAAAATTACCCATGGCAATTTTCAACTACTATTACTCACCTTCCATTTTAATTTAAGTAACAATAATAACAAAGTAAGACTTAACATGCATTTCAAAACTCAAATTATGTTAACTAATTTAATGCATATTTAGTATAGTGATATGTCTACTCTCCACTAATTACCCCAATTTATTCTTACCCATCATAATTCTCACACTTCCATAACAAAGTCAGACATTATATACATTTTCAAAATTCAAATTTTGTTGACTAACTTAGCTCAAATGTGACGTGTCTAATTGTTTCATATTTAAAATATTATTAATCATTATATAAAATAAAGGGAATAAAACAACATAGGTACCCCGTATAAAATAGTTTATTAACCCTAGAGGATAGTAATATACTCATGTACTTTATTAGTGATTATGTTGAATGGTTGATTATAATATAATAAAAACTATAATTACTATTTTTTATTTAATGACCATTTTTAAAAATAGAAAAATTCTTTTCTAAATGCAATTTCTTTCTTGATTAATTTGCATGAAAATTCATTTTGAATTACTATTTAATATCATATATATCTATGCAAGAAAGTGCAAAGCGAAGTGGATCAGGCAAGTTTGGGCGTATTAAATGGATTGTTGCACAAGCCTACAAGTAACTATTAATAGGATTTTTTTGATATGCTCAAATACATTATTTTATTTATTTCGTATCGTTGTCAAAATAATATAAAAATATTTTAAATAATATAATTAAATGATCTATCATCAGGAACGGACGACATAGGTTGAAACTCTAAAAAAAAATTAAAATACTGTTTTCGTTCATTTAAATATGAAAACAAAACTCACTGCAACAATTTGAAACAAAATAGTAAAAAACCAAAACGTTCACTTTCTCTTATACAATCTTCTTTTTCTTCATATCATCCTCATAAATAGGCTATATAGCATTCAAAGGAACATTTTTATTTTTTTAGAATCAAATTTCAAAGTCAATTACAATTTACAAATATGTAGTGGAGTACATCACAGCTTACAAAATTCCTTGTAGATAAGCTTAATATCAAGTAAAACACATTAATATATACTACTATCAAAGAACATAGGTTAAATAAATGATTATTTAACTTGAATTGTCTTCATTTCAAGAAAGACGATGCAAACAGGAGTGCTATATGCAAGATCCGGGTTGTTGTTGACCATTAGCAATTCCTTTGGCATTAGAACATGAGGATGCCACAACTCCTTCAGCACCATGGTAAGTTAGGTTAATGTTGTTGAGCTCAATATTCTCACAAGGTTTTCCTTTGCTACATTCAAAAGCAACTGCAACTTTTGAGCTAGAGGTGCCTCTAATGCTTTTGTACTAAATTTGAACTTGGGAGTCACCCTGTAGACAAAAAAAAAAATCACCAATATGGTAAATTAAGTATTATACAACATATATTTCAATCAAGAACAAGCACACATAACAATATTTGAACAAATCCTTTCAAAAAAAAAAAAACAATATTTGAACAAGAGATTTGTACCTTTTCACAATTGCGAGATGGGCAATATTGTTGATCAATGATGATGGGGTTGTTGACATTATCCATGATGATGTCTTCAAAGATAAGATTGAAAACATTGCTTGCATAAGACCTAGCCCATGTTTTGACCCTCAAGCCATTTTGAGTGCCAATGAAAGTGCAATTAGTAACTGTTAATCCACTAACATCTTCTTCATTAGGTCCCCCACCAAGGCTTCCAACACTGATTCCATGACCGGGGCCACACGTTACGTTCCTAATGTTTATGTTTTTAGAACCAGGACTCATTGATACACAATCATCTCCAGTGGCAATTGTTGAATCCAATATTTGAATATTATTGGACGAACCAATGTGTATCCCATCAGTATTGGGGCTATCTTTGGGTGCAATTATATGGATTTGATCAAATTTCATATCTTTGCATGCAAAAACATTCACGTGGGCATTCTTGCTGTTGATTGAAGTTAGGTGAGTAATCCTTGAATTGGTGACGAAATCAAATCTTAATGACTAAAAAGCATAAGGAAAGCACACAATGTGAATAATATGCATTTCAAACATAATTACAATTTAAAAAGTGTTCAAATTAAATTAGGTGGTTTATTTGACTTATTTTTAAAAATGGAAATCGTTTTAATAAGTTTATTAGTCGTAAATATAAAATGTTCCCAGCAAGTCAATACATCGAAGATATACCTAAAAATAAATATACTAAATAAGTCAACTTCTTTTTTAAAAAGAAAGAGTGGGGGGCAACACAACCTCAAAACATATTGGAGATAATAAAAAGAAATTAAATTGTAAAATTTTATAATTGAAGAGGAAAGAATTTTTTTTTTTATATATTTATTTTTAAGGAACATAATCTAAGTACAAGGGAAAAAATAGATTATAGATTTTTTTTTTTTTTTTTTTTTGATAGGAAATAGATTATAGAATTGTGAAGTTATATAACTTGATTTATCGAACTGTGAACATAATCTAAAGGATGGAAGCATGGTAAAAACGAAAAAAAAAAAAAAAAAAAGAATGGCCCATAACAAAAGGCCCAAGAACATGATCATGGGCTACTCCATTTTTTAGCCCAATTTAAGATGGATTTGTTGAAATAATAACTTACAATAGGAAGAGCTCTGCAATTTGGATTTTTACTGCAAGTATTGTCATCCCAGGCAGAGGCACCTTGGCCATCCAATTTCCCACCACCCCTGAGTACCAACCGATCTATGTATTGAAAGGTAATCCAGTGGTTAACATTAATTGTAGATACTTTGTTTGTAAGAGCTTTTAGGGTCCCTATGATCTGAATTTCCACTTGACCCTTGCATGGTCCTTTGAACACTATAGGCCCCAGCATATATGTTCCTCGTGGGATCAACATAAGATTCCTTCCTTCAGATTGACAAGCTTTGTTAAATACATTTTCAAAAACCTACAAAGACAAACACACACAAAAATTATAAAAGCATTACGTAGCTTTTTTAAAATGCTTTAATGCTACTCATCCAAGAAAAGATTCATGGTTATCATAATTTTATTTAGCAAAACATACCTTACTGTTATCAGTATTTCCATCTGCAATAGCACCATCATTCATCACATTAAAAACCATTTTTCCAAACCCAACTTCAGAAATGAAAGCTAATAAGAACACCAAGTAAACCCAACGAAAAACTTATATTGAACCCATGTTTTCCACTAGTACTAACTTCTTTCTTTCTTTCTCTCTCTCTCTTTTTTTTTTTTTTTTTTAAATAATAATAATAATAAAATGATAATAGAAATTTATTGAGTAAAAAACTAGACAATAGATACACTACAAAACTTCAGAACAAGGACTCTTCCACCCAATACTTTACAATATGGTTTCTCTGTTTTATAATGAATTTTCATAGATAAAAATGGAATAAAATTAACAATAAAGTTAAGGACAAAACAAAACTCCACGGCAATTTTATAACAATATTCCTAAATTAGCTTATCACCTTACACATGAGCTCACTACAATATGCAATTTAATTTAATTTTTTTTTAATGGCTCATGTGTGAAGTGATAGTCTAATTTAGGAATGTATCACGTAAACACAATGCATTTTTTATATTAAACCCATGTTTTCAACTACTACCACTTGATTGTTATGGTTTCTCTGCCTCTTTCTTTCTTTTTCTTTTTTTTTTCTTTTTTAAGAAAAAGTTCAATACATATTATTAAGGTAGGCTATTGAAATCAACCTGAAATACAAATAGAAGATCTGGTGGTACTTCTTCCATCCAAACTGACATTTGAGGAGGAGAGGTTTCTCTGCTTTAATAATGAATTTTATTAGATAAAATAGAATAAAATTAACAATAAAATTAGGGACACAAAAAACTTCACAACAATTTTACAACATATTCTTAAATTAGCCTACCACCACACATGAGCCCACCACAATATGTCATTTAGATTTCTATTTTTATTAATAGCTCATATGTGAATTGATAGGTTTTAGGAGAATTGTGAATTTGTTGTAAATTTGTGTAATGTCCTTAATGGACTCTAAAAACAGAAAATTTTATTTAGTTCAGTGGTTATCCCACTCAAATACCATAATGCCATGTGTACAATAGAACCCAATGAATGATTAGGGTCTTTTAAGGAAGTGGCTTAAGGTTCATCCTAATGTGAGGACAATATGTCTCAAACTTTAAAAGTCCTTGATAAGCAGCAATGCACAAATGTTATGTGAATAAAAAATGGAAGAGAGAGAAATGAAAATCCTATGGTTCTTATATGGAGTATGGACCTACAATAACAAGCCTTGACACATTGCTAATTATGAGCCTACATTCAAGACGTGTTTCTAGTTTCTATACTTCTCATAACAGGTCTTGACATACTGCATGCATTACATGTAGAGTTCAAAGTTGAAACCTTCAAATATAGGAGCATTGGATATTCTATGAATTGGTCCTTTTTTTTATTTTTTATGACAACGACATTTTTTCAAACCTATAGCCTTTTTTTTTTTTTTTTTTTTTTTTTTTTTTTTGGTAAAATAAGGATTGCATTTACAAAAACTAAGGAACAAATATAGTCTCGGGAGTGAGGACACTTCCTGCTTAAATAAAAGCCATTAAACTCAGCATTAAAAGTACTAACTACGTCCACAGGTGGACACAAAAAAAGAGATTAAATTCACTCTCTTGCACGGCTCCCATCCTGTCCAGCCTATCTGCACTTCTATTTGCTTCTCGAAAGCAGTGCTTAAAACGGATTTGGTGAATTTGAGTAGCCAGTAGCCTGCAGTCATTCACCGGAGGAGAAACACCAAACTGTTGGTGCAGTTTGAAGAGGACAAAACATCAATAATGGCTTAAGCATCTAACTCTACTTCAACAGCATTAAAATTTCTACTTATGCAGAGTACAAGCCCATCCTGTGATGTCCATAATTCGGCTAAGTAGCTGGATGTAATTACTGTATTTCTCGGAAATCCCACAATCCAGGCGCCCTCTCCATCACGAATGACTTCCCCACCTCCCGCTGGTCCAGGATTCCCAGGAGAGGATCCGTGATCCGTCAGTGTTCAACTTAACCCATCCATGGCTCAGTCTTTTCCATCTGCTTAACAACGAGTTGAGATGGAGGTTTTTGGGAAATAAGCACAATAGAAGAACTCCATAGCTCTATGTACTACCTCTTTAGCTAGCACGGGATTGATTCTTTTGTTCTTGAAAACCACCTGATTCCTATTGTTCCAGATGGTCCAAACAGTAAATGGAAACACAATTTTCCAAGGAATTGGGAGCCGAGAATCTGCCTTGTCAATAGCACAATTATTGACAGCCACATGACGAGGTTTTGCGTGAAGAAGGGGCCATTATTTGCAGATATTCCCAGTTGGAACCAGGTGGCCTTGATGGTGGGGCAATCTCATATGACATGGGAAATCGTTTCTACACCAATGCTGTTATGGCAACATGTCCATAGGAAGGTCTGAACCTAGGAAGGATTTTAAGATCCCATACCCAATTTCCATGGAAAGGCTCAGGGGGGCCCAGCTCCGATGCAAGCCTGTAAGCACTCTTAAGATCAAATTCTCCATGCTTTGCCCGCACCCAAGTCAGCCTGTCTTGGCTTCTTGAAGCTATCACAAACGGGATTGCTTGGAAGTTGGAGCGCTTTCTTACAATTCAGAGGAAGATCAAATGGGATCATGGACCAATTCTATCCTGCATTATTCCATAATAATTGTTCTCTATTCCTTAGACGCGCAAAGTTTGAACCCTAAATTCCTTATTCACCGACAAATGACTTTACTGGTTAAACTAACTAATAAATAGAACCTATAATTTGGTTATTTGATCAAAGAATATTTGGAAATTGGAATATGCACAATGGACCTCATATAATTGAATTTTAAATTTTAAATTTGGCAGATTTTGACCTAATTTTACTGACTATAATTTCGGCATAACTATGAGAGATTATGATCAAATTAGTTGAGACATTATGGTCCTTGTCTAGGAATTGAATTTTGAACTTAAATGCATATTGATTTTTAGTGAGTTGACGATTTGGTGCGTTTTTGACTCTTGGCTAATGTAACTGACACTAATTTCGGCATTACACACTGATCAAATTAGCCTTTGCTCTTACCAAAAGAGGCTTACACTAATTTTATTGATCCTTATCTATACGTTAACGGGTCGCTGCTACAGCCAAATCATCCATTATTTCAGTAGAAGTGTGAACAGCTTACAGCTTCAATGGCGTGAAAACAATTGAAAGAGAAATTATTCATTCGTCCATTATTTCTTCTTTTCTTTTTGGACATTCATCCATTGTTTCATTTCTTGTATTTTTACCCGCTCTTCCTCTTTGCCTAAGAAAGTGCTTAAACAATTAGCCAGGTGTTGCAACTTGCAACCTTCCAAGCAATGTGAATCCTCGATGGTTGATTGCTCGCTATGGAAATTAGCAACAGACCAACAGTTGAGAACAATCTGCTGTTCCATGCATTTGCTTAATGCAGTTCTTAACTCCACTACTTATGTCATACACAATGCACACCAAAGAATAATTATGTGTATATTTTACAACAAAACAGAAATACAAATTGCATACTCAGAATAAATCCATCATCACATCTAGGATCTACCTCTCAAGAATTTGTATTCTCAAATTACAAGGGGAAGAATGAACATACCTACAATGTTCAAAAAAGAAGAAAGAATTCACTGCTGTTTAGGAAAAATTTGGAACCTTGTTGCCATGCAGCAAAGAAGGGTGATCATGTTTACAATTTTCAAACTAGAAAAAGAGCAGAAAGGAGCATTGCAAGATATGGAAGGAAGAAGCATGAAGCAATTTTAGACTGCCCATTCCGTGAAGTTGGAGCAATTGTTGTATTTACACCACCTGGGCTGGAAGATGGTGCTGTTGCTGTCGGTGAAACAGGTGGCATAGGTGGCTCCGCCACATCACTCTCATTCAGGACAGGGAACGGAGCCTCAGCTGGTGGCATGTAGTCAGGAGTAATGACTTGCATGAGACTCCCAGCTTGAACAGCGGACATATAAGGAGGTGTGTTTTTGCCCAATAAACATAGATTCCCTGCATTACATTGAAGCGTGTCATTGTATCAGTAACTAGAGACAAACTTGAATTGCTCTATAGGACCATGCCAGGGGAGAAACAAAATGCTTCATAGGAAACTGAATTGAATCAATTGACTATGAAAAGTTCCTGGAGGATTTGAATGAGAAGAGGCAAGATGACATGAATGTCTGTTGGATGCAATATGTATTAACATTTTTGTCCAGCAGCATTTTGTTACTGAGACCTGTGATTACAAAGCATTTATGTTCTAATAAGCATGCAAACGGTGGCCAGGTTGTTAATCTATTAATCTAGTTTTACAGAGTTGTGTCAAAAATTTCTAGAAACCTAAGAACAATGCCAATGCAATTCTTAGTTTTGGTGTTTAACATGTATTTCTGCATCATTTAAATTAAAAGAACCAATAAAAGTATCCTGTATCCACTTACTTTTGTATCTGGCAGCTGTCTTGGGGTAGTCAGTGATGACACCGTCAACACTGGCTCCCGTGACATATGAGTTGATCTCCACAGTTGCATCTGAGAAGAAGTCCCATGCTTGAGACACAAACTCATTGCTGAAGGTTTCAACATAAACAGGGAGTTTAAATGATTTTAGCTTCGATACAGTATCAGTAACACCAGTAAGGAATGCATTATTTTCAGGAAAGACAGAGCTCTTGCTGACAACCACAGCATGAGCAAACTTTTTAATATCCCCAACGGCTGAGTTTGCGGCATCACGAATATTCTCATCAACCTTGTATACAAGCTCATAATTCGTTTTGTCCTTGAATTGCTGGAGAACTGAGCTGTTAGTGGACTGAATCATGACTCTTAGTGCTACCTGATTATCATAACCAGCTTTACTCAATGCATTTTTCACTGCATGGATTACATCTAATCCCTGCTCCCCTGCAAGGTAGGCTGCATTCTGAAAGGAACAGAACATAATGAAATGGCATCATCAACATAAATAGTCAAGTCAGGGTAAGAAGAATTTTTATGTCTCAATTGGCAATACACAAAATCTACATCCAAACATTCTAGACCAATATGAAACACAGTGGTTTCTGCATTGGCACCAGCATAACTTTTGAGAAGGAATGCACGGCAGTTAGTGTCAACCTAAAGCAGAGTCATCAAGCACGACAGATCACACTCTATACAAGAGTGGACACCTACAAATTATTGACTAAGAGAATTTTGAAGAAAACAACTGAAAATCATTGCTGACATAACTCACCCCCTTCCCAACCCCCAAAAATTTGATAGAACACAGAAAACACATGTTACACCAATAAAAATGTTCAGAGTCTGTAACAGGCATGATCTCTGATAAATTACTAATCATGGATTTCTGGTTTAAAATATCTTTTCTTATAAAGTTTTCTTAGCATCTAAAACGATGCAGGCATGGCAAATACTCACCTCTATGCTGATCAAGACACCAGTAAGAGAGCTAGCTTTCTTTGACAAGGTCAAAAAGTCAGCCAATGTTAGATATCTTCCAGCACTTTTGTACTTTGGATTCCGGAACAATCTGAAGCCTGCATAGGGGTTTGCTATGGACGCTGCAGGAATTTAGAAAAAAAAAATGCAGGGATGTTAAATATGATTCTAGGAATAGCTTTGCTATTCATTGTATTCACAAAAACAGAACAGAATATGCCAGTCAAATAACATAACCAAAATGCACTAGAAGATATAGAGCAAGGAAAGCAGATGAAATGTCATGAGAAAGGGCCCTCTAAGGTCCAAATATCTTTTCCAAAATGTTACAACATCCCAAAAGTTTAAGTGAAAGATTTACATTTTCAGACTAAAGTTGACTAAATCAACCTGTAAAGTTGTTGTAACAATTACTTCCTTTTTTTTATATACGTTTGAAATGGGGGAGGGGCAGGATTCAAACTTAGTCATCTCCATTAGAAACATCAAGAGAAGCCATTTGACCTAAAGCCTAAAGGCTAAAGGTCATTGGCAATAACAAGTACTTTCTGACTCTTCCTTGTACCTCCTGAATTTTCTACATAGATGTACGGTTCAACACTCCAGTAGTTCTCAAAGACTTTACATAGAAAGTTTGGACATGTGGCTCACTACATTTACGCACCACGTAGTTGCATGGTCTATGTGATGACCCAAATCACTAATAAAATCAAGAAACAGTCATGCTCCAATTAATGAGAATACTGATGAAAATAGAGTCATAAGATATTCACCAGTGACATGTTAACCAATAATTAGAAGTTAGTAACATTTCCTTCAGTTATAATTTTGCAAGAAATTAGGTAGGATGTTTCTCTCTTAGTAATAACAAAAGCTGTGTTTGGCCAAAAAAAAAATTAAATACCATTCCAAATATTACATTTACACCACAGAATATGTAAATGACAACCAAATTCAACTTACGTGTCAAAGATTGAATCTGACTCCATGTCAGGCTAAAGGTAAATATTCCACTGCCAGACTTGATAGCTGGAATGCTTGTTGTAAGGTTGCTGAAAATTGACTGAGCAACTGTTGTGCTATCTATCAGATTTATTGAGCTTAAGCAAAATGGAGTCCCATCCTTTGCCAATTGAACAGGACAGTCAAGTATATCTACTTGATCATCAATAGCTTTCTTATATGCTAAGTCTGTACAACCAGGGTAATCTCCACTTGCTCCATATTTAGAGATGACCAAAGCCTTTGCTGGAGAATGAAAAGGTGAAAGAAAAAGGTCAACAATAATATCTTAAAAAACAATGTTGTCATATAAATACAGTTAGACAAGCTCGTTGATCAGTTACGAGCAGAAAGGTATCAAGGCTTTTATTAGAAGCAATATGCAATAGTGATATACCTTGTGCTGAAGCATTTTGACCTAGATGAGCAAAGCAATCTGCAATGTGAGAAGAGAAATCAGCATCTTGAAGAAATTATTATTGAAATAAGCAGGCAATAATCTATCATAGATAAAATTAACTGATTATGTCCGAATTATCTAGACATTACTGTTAAATGAAATGCAACTATAAGCAACAGTATTTTAATCCTTCAGTTCTTAAAATGTAATTGTGGCCTGTGACACACAAAAACATATGCCAGTACAAATAGAACAAAATCCAGTTTCACTTCTATAATAACCTCATCAAGGACCTCTGTATTAAAGGTAGTCCCAGGACTAGAAATGAAATTGAAAAGTCTCCAAAAATCATGGTGAGTTTTAGTAAATTTTAAAAAAAAAATATATATATATATATATATATTAATAAACTTCAACTTCTCATGAAGTGGTAGGATGAATCATGAATGCATCTGTATGAAGCTAGAAATAGCAAGAATTTAGAAAAAAAAATGCAGGAAAGTTGTTCAAGGTTATCTGGAGATGCACACTGATATTCACATGATTGCACTGATGAAAAGTAAATCAGTTCACATTGAATGTCCTACAAGGTCAAGCAATGAGCAAAGGAGAAATCTATCAGGGAGTCCTGGTAGACAGACCCAAGGAAATTGGAATTAGAAGCTTCATTGATTTGATCATTAGAAATCTAACGCATCTGTCAGAGGGTTCAGGTAGGCAGCACAACTTAAGTTTTTATGAAAATTTACATGACTCAAAACAGCTAGAAAAAAATTTATACTGAACTAATACCATTAAGTTTTTAGGTATGCATGATAATTAGGTGAACACCATCTTTAAAAGGTGGAAAAAAAAATTACCTATAGCCTCTGATGGAGTAATTGGGAAGTCAGTCAGCACACCATCAACGGAGAAGATGCCATTGTCAACGTAATTCAAGAACTCAGTTACAGGATCGTAACTATAATTGAAGCTAAATGGAACATCATTCGAAAAATCTGATGCAAAAACCTCTAGCCCTTCTTTATGAGCATCCAAAACAACAGACATATAAGGTAGTAAATAATTATTTGCATCTACAGGCCATATGTAAGACTTGGGAACCATAATTCCAGAGGCAAATGTCTTGACAAATGTAAGATTCTTTAAGAGAGAACCATAAGTCTGGTTGGTTGAAGGCTCAGTCTCATCTTGTCCTAGAAACCGGAATACCAGTTTTGTCGTTTTTGGATTAAATCGTGCCGTAATACTTTTTAGGAAAGCAACCTCTGGTGATGAAATATAATTAACAATTACAGATTTTGATACAGAAATTACAAAGCTTCTCATGCTCAAATTTTGTTGCGTGAAGAATTGATCATGCTGCACAAGTATGAGAACAAAAAGGTTGGTCAAAATGATAGCTGTGCGACCAGCTCCTACATGTTTAGAGAAAAACCTTATCAAGAAGAAGAGGAGAGATCAATCAAATTTTAAGACAGAATTATAATCTTTTATTTACCTGAACGTTCAACCAGAAACCTGGTGGCTTAAACGTTGAAGCCACATCTTGAACAGTGAGAATTGGGAAGCCATTGCCATCAAACTTATTAGTTCGAGAATAGACTCCTTGAGTTACTGGTTAGAAATACAGAAACTGTCATTCATTGTTGATACACAAAAAAATATCAAATAAGCAACAACAAAGCCTGATAAAAACTGTAAACTGTCATTTGAAGCAATATTTTAATGTTTAAAATGCATTTTTAATCTCATATATCATTGTAATAATAGCTGTGGACAATTATGATATCCAACCATATGTAAAGAAAAATGTGGCATCAATCATTATATTCTGGTTCACAAGACATCCATGTAGCCAACAGCAAATTCAAAGAAACAATGTTTAAAACAACTCAGACTTACAGGCAATAGTCGATAGCTCCTTCAAGGTGAAATCCACAGAAAACCACCCTTTGGTAGGGACCCCATTAACCAGGTAAGCCTTATTCCTTTTTTTGAAAATATCCGCAATGTCAGAACTGTTACTTAGCAGGAGATCTGGCGCACAAATCCCAGCTCCATCCTTTGTTAATTGAACGTCACACCATAAGACCACATCGGGTACACTAACCAGCAATGCCAAATTATATGCATATGAAGTAGAACTAGGAAAAAGCCCCGAAAATCCACCGTTTGCAACGACCTTAGGCGGATTACCTACAAGGCAAATCATATTCGTTAGAAAATGAAGCCAAAAAATTGTTGGGTATACAAGCGTGAGTAAAAGCCCCACATGGATTGAAAAAGAAAAAAAAAACAACTTGCGAAATTAATATAACGTATAATTGGGTACAAATGTCCAATATCCCAAACCTATTTCCTTACACTTTGGGGTTAAGTAGTGTGTCACAAAAAACAACACTTTCTAAAATTTCTACAAAAGGGTCTAAAATAAAAATTCAGGAAATGTTTTTAGAAAAAACTTTTTAAAAACACTATACCCCAAATCCAAATGCAATATCTGGATCATTTTCATTCTTCCTGTTTCTGAAATCAGAAAGATTATTCAAATTTCAACTTCCGTGGCTTCAATTAATAACAAAATCACAGTTAAAAGTTCACAAAAGGTAACCCAAAATAAAATTATAGCTTACAAGTTGAGATCATTAATGAACATGAGCACATTATATTGATGAAAATCCAAAAAAAAAAAAAAAATGCAATAAAACTAAATGATGGATCTAGCTAATCAGCATCAGACTTTTAAAATGAAAAACCTTTTCATTTTAGTTTAAAGTTAGGTAACTGTTTTCACTTCAACTAATACAACTTGTTAACTGAATTTATTTGAGATTACATGCATTAAGACTTTTAGATTCGAAATGGTTTTTCTCATAGACAAAGCAGAAAATCAGAGAGAGAGAGAGAGAGATCTATTTGGATGTAGAGGAAAAAATGTAAGAAAAATTAAAAGAATTAACTAAAATAGAAACGAAAAACAAATTAAAATAAATAAAATCCTCTGCAGCAAGTTTAATCAACTACTCTGCTCAGTTCTATATGCCAAAAAAAAAAAATCAAAAACGAAGAACTAAAAAGATGGTCAAGTTAATAAGTTAATAATGAATTTTGTGTATATATATATATATATACAAAATTTTCATTTCCCTTCACTTCTTTCTCAGCAACCAAACATAGTTCAAAAAATTAGTAACAAAAAAGCTACAGAGACAGAAACAAAGAAGAAGATTCACCGCTAAGTGTAGACCATTTAGATCCCTGAGCAGAGACCAGAGGTGCTAGCAGCACCGAGTGAAGAAGTAGAAGCAGAAAGAGAGTTTGAGCGCGTGAGTTATACATTGCCTGAAAATCAATACAGATAGTCGTCGGAGACTCAGTACGGAACTTCCGGCGATCAAGTTTTCTCGGAAAATGAATTCAGATTCAGTACAGTTTGTGAGAGAGAGAGAGAGAGAGTTGAACTGTGAGCTCTGTTGCTTTTACGGGCTAAACTGACGTATATTTATAATTTATTTTTTTTATTTTTTTTGTTAATGTAATAATATTTAAACTAGTTAATTAACGAGAAAATAATGGGGCTTTGGTAATGAATGAGAGGGACGGTGTAGTTAAATACGCGTTATGATCATATTATTGTTGTCAAACGTAAGCGGCTCGACTCAGCCGGTTTCTATTGCAACTAACTACTCTTTGTCCTAAGGAAGCCTACGTAGACTAGTTTCTATCGTCTTCGCTCAAATTCATGGTGAATTTTATCATATATTTAAATAGTAGACTTTATCATAAATGTGAAAGAAAATAATATCATTTTCTGTACTTTAGAAGTACTTAAGTATTACTCGTATTTAAGACGGTTTGGTTAAAGATTTTTAGTATTGTTATTTAAAATGATGTGAAAATTTTAATTTAAAAAATATTGTAAAAATACGTGTTTATAGTATTCATAAAGTAAAAAATGTGTTTAGTACCATATTTTAAATAACATGTTTCAGTATGTGAAAAAACATATTTGTATTTGGTATGTTTGTGTGTTTTTTTTAAAAGCTAACAAACATTGGACAATTTAATAATTTTTTTATTTGAAAAGAGAGAAGTCAGTTTATGTGTTATCTAATCAAGTAGACATCATTCCCTCAAGTATGTCTAATCCGAGCTATTATATAAAAAAAGAGAATATTAACGAGTATCATGCGATGCTTGTTAAGGTTAGACTAATGCAGGTCTTAATTAATATAAAAAAAAATAGATAAAAGGAAAAGTAAAAAAAAAAAAAGACATAAAACTAGACCCATAATTTATTTTAATATTTTTTTTCTCTCTTTAAAGCTAACCCCATAACATATAAAATTGAAGGAAAAAAACGACATAAAGTTACAAAAAAGACAAAAAAACTTAATAAAAAGTATAAAAAAACTGGTGTTAACATGTAATCGTTAACACAACCCTATAAAAAAAATTTTAAAAAGAAATTCCTTTATGAGTGGTCCTAAGGTAATAACTTTTTTTTTTTTTTAATGAGATAGTTCATTACTAAATAAGGGGGGAGGTATTAAGTCCATTCCAAGTCCAAAGAGAAGCCTAGCGGGATGTGGTCCTAAGACTATATATATGTATAATCCCTTGTTCCACACAGAATACGTTATTATTTATAAATAAATTATAATAATAAAAAAATTAAAAAAAAAATTTTAAAAACCTTGTTGGTGGTCCTATCTTTTTTATTTTTTGGATAATTATAGGAGGGAGTAGAGAACTAACTCATCCCTATCTTTTTTAATAAAAATCCGAAAGGGAAGAGAGAAGATGGTATAGGGCCATTCCATGTACAAGAACAGGCCTAGCAGGATGTGGGACACTACTTTCTATGTAATTAAAACTTAGTGATTTACTCCCTTTGTAATTAATACAACATTACTTTTATTAATGGCAGCACCACATTGACTTGGGGGGTTCAATTGAAACCCCAGACTTGGAACAAAAAAAAATTATATATAATAATTTTATAATTTTTTGGTTATGACCACCTTAAAGTAAAAATTTGAACCTCTTAAAAGAACTCAATAATAAAGCAATTCCTATAAATAAATAAATAAAAACAATTCAACACCAACCTTTATCTTGACATTTTTAAACAAAAAGAAAAAAAAAATCCTACAACAAACCAATTTGATTTAAAATTTGGAGAAAAAATAGCAAGTTCAACAACAAAAATTAGTAATTTGTTGATTTTAAATCTCAGAAAAAGATAATTAAAGGAGCAGTAAAGTGTAAACCCTATAAGACAATTAAGTGTGAGGTAATAAAAGTGAGGTGTGCGACAGTAGGGAGTGAAATTTTTTTTTTTTTTAATGATTGCATTGTTGTGTTGAATTTTTAATAGAGTAATGTCTAAGGCACAACAAAAATTCTTCTTAATGAATTACAAAGACTAATAAGTTTTCACAGTTAAGCTGAATTGTTAAATAAAGAATTGAAAAGAGCAAAGATAAAAACCAATAAATAATAAACTAAAATATTCTAAGAAACAATAATTAAAGTTCACTTAACAACAATAATTAATAACTTTATTATACTACTTAATAATAAGGATTTCCAATGTTTAATCTTAGCAAAAATAATTAATATTTTCATTTTATTAAAAAAAATATGTCTAATAAACTTAAAGTTTATTCTTTATTCTCTTACCAATACTATAGATAACTTTTTAATAAGGAAATCACATATTTTCACAATATTCATTTCCTACCTAAAACTTATCTTCTAAAAGAACTTGGTGCTAACTTGAAAAATCTTCCTTCGGATCATAGGTTATGACTTACAAGAAAATGTCTATCTTATTATCCTAATGATTAAGATGAAATAAGAAAATATTATTTATAAAGAGGTTATTGTCAACCTCTTCAACACAAATTTGAATGAACCCCTAAAAAATATTCTTGAAGCTGCCACCGACTTTCACACGAGATATTTAGTGACATTATTTTTCATAAAAATGTTAAAACTACTTTAGAAAACTTATAAAGTGATTTGACAAGAATAGGATTAGTGTCACCTTAATAACATAATAAATGAATATTTTAAGAGTCTAGTGAACGGATGTCGTTTGTTAATTGACCATTTTATGAAATTTTTTAAAATACTTTCATGAAAAATATAAAAAAGTTTAAAAAAAAAAATCAGTTATACTTTTTTCTTTTCTAATAAAAAAGTTTCTAAAATTATTTCTTAAATCAATGTTTTTAGAGCATCCGTTAACTTTTCTCATATTATAATTATTTTTTCTTTTTTATGCTTGGCAACTCGTCAAGATATTTTTTTAAGCTCTCAAAAAAAAAATCAAGATATTTTTATTCGTGTTTATTTCTTGAAGCCTAGCAGGGTAGGAATGGATATTCCAATGCTTAGATTATTTTGAAATATAGAAAAAGAAATCTAGATATTTTTCATCGTACTCATTTCTTGAAGCCTCACGGATTACGAATGAATCAAATGGTAATGGTGTATTTTTAAAGATAGAAAAGAGAAGTCGAGATATTTTTTGCCCATTTCTCGAAGCCTCACGGGGTTGGAAAAGTAATACATGAGGACACTAATCGGAGAATAAGAAATGGGAAGAAAGGTTAAAAACTAGTTCGACAAGTGGCTATCAAATACCCTATATTGGCTCATTGTAATATACATTGCATATAGCACAAGTGTAATCATCAAGGACCTCTTTTTCTTTTTCTTTTTTTTCTTTTTTTCTTTTTTTTAATCTTAATCCTCAAGGACTTTGTTTACGGTTAAACCCAACTACGTAAATTCCCATTATTTTTCTTTATTTCTCTTGCGTCTAGGGTATTATTATTTTATTCTTTCTTTTTTCTCATAACAAAAAGGACAAAATTTAGTTATAAAATTAATTGTAGTCTAAGACTATAACTTTACTCAATAAAATAAATATTACTATGTATTTTGAAAATCTAATCATTAAATTACATGTTGTTTACGCTCTTAATATACATGTCAAATTTTATGTCAATTGGATATTATTTACCATATTATTTATAAGCTTATAATTTATGCATAATTTTAAACTGTAAAAACTTGCAATTAAAAATTTATTGATGGCATAACTATTGATTTTTAATTTTCTAAAAAGTATGGTGGATATAAGAAAAAGATGTAATCCAATAGTAAATTTGTCAAAATTTACCTTCAATAAAAACATATTGAGTAAGGTTGACTATAACCAATTTTGTGGCCTAACTTTTTCCTACTAAAGAACTATGTTCCATCTTTTCTCACATTAACCTTTATTACTGATCTACTACAAATTGATGTATTAGTGTTTTATTCTAAAAAAGAAAATCTTCTATAAATAGAAGTTAAAAGTCTCTGCACATCAATGAATCTCTTAACAACTCTTCTACATAGAAGTAAAATTATTAGAAAATCAATATGCTACAACAAATTTTATGAACAATTTATGTAACAAATTATTGGTGTACAATAAAAATAACGTTAATAACAGTTACATATTTGAAGATGATATTACATTAGTTACAATCCGTCATCAATAAAACTGTGGACTTGGTCATGTATATAGTATTGTTGTTAGAAAATTTTGTCTTTTAGGCCTTTGTTAATAGCACCTAGTAAGGTTGTATTAAATATACCAAAATACCTTAATTTTATGAGATCAAGAAAAAAAAAAGTTTTAAGTGCACATGCCTGTCATAAAAGTATAAAAAACTTAAATAAGTTGCAATAAATACTTCCTTATTAAATGCATTAGGGCACCACATTAGTCGAATTTTGACACAATCAATTATAAATAATGTAAAGAAAGTAATTAATTTATATGAAAGTGATTGCCCATCATGCATGATTGATCATTTTAACAAATTGTGGTAGAAATTATAGTAAATAATATGAATCTTATTAGAAGAATTATTTTTACCAGAGTTGTGACATGATGGATAAGAATGATATAGAAAAAGTGTTAAGTTAATGTATTCAAAGTTGATAACTTTGGCAAAAGTGGTAACAAATATGATGAAACAGTTAAATAGACAAATAGTGTACTATTTTGAACTCTCTCTTTTTTCTTTTTTTTTTATTTCTTTTTTTTTTCCTTTTTTTTTTTTTTTTAGCGAAAACACCATTTTGGTCCTTACATTTTAAGATCATAATCAATTTAGTCCCTACATTTTCGTAGCAATTAATATGGTCTCTGTTATTTTCAACTTGCAATCAATTTGATCTTTACTGTTAAATCACTAACAAAAAAGGCCTATGTGACAAATAGCGTGCACTGTTGGCACACTTTAAGTTTATGTGGCAATTAAAATAATAATATTACATGCCACATCTGGAAAAAATTTAATTTATCAGTTTAAAAAAAGAAAAGAAATTAAGATCTGGAAAGAACGTGAACCCAGAAAAAATCCAACCCAAATCCACTTCTAGCATATTCTTTAAGCAAATCCAAAAATAAGATCAAACAAATATCAAATGGTTAACCTCACGAAAGATTTGGCTTTGTGGTTTCAACTTCACAAACGTTCACAGTGGGATTGACCTAAGTGGGTTAATACAATGGGTATTTTATTGAGCGCTTGGCAGTTGGCACTTGGTTAAGAAGCAAAGGCTTAGAAAGAAGAGATGAGATTTTTTTGTATTGCTTAAGCACACAAATCTCCCAGTTGTTCAAAGAGCCAAGAACAAAAGAAATGAGAGAAAGGTTTTTCAACCTACATGGGTTCTCTCTATTTTGCTATCACTATACTGTCAACCGTGTGTTTTTCGTTTTGGCTAAGGCGCTGCAAGGAAGAAAACTATCTCAGTGCTCTATTGTTAACCATTTTTTATATTTGTTTGGTTTTATTTTGGATTTGCTTAAAGGATATGCTGGAAGTGGATTTTGGTTGGATTTTTTTGGGTTCACATTCTTCCCATATCTGAATTTCGTTTTTGTTTCTTTAAAACCGATAAATTAAATTTTTTTCAAGATTATTTGGCATGTAATGTTATTATTTTAGTTGTCACTAAGTTTAAAGGGTGTCAACAATGCACACTGTTTGCCATATAATTATTTTTCGTTAATGAGTTAACGGTAGGAGTCAAATTGACTGCAAACAGGATCAAATTAATTACTACAAAAATAAATGGACTAAATTTACCGTGATTCAAAAATGTAAGTAATGAAATGATGTTTTTGATTTTTTTTTAAAAGTGTCAACGGCGTCCACAGTGTATGCGCCCCCCAGCCACATGTGTGAGTCAATGGACTGAGTCAATGGGTAGACAATAGATATTGAGCTCTGGCTGGCTGGATGGCTCGAGCCGCAGCGCAACCCAAGCTGACCAGTGGTGGCGTGGGGGTTCACATTTACTGATTGGATGACAGCTAAATCGGGCCCACGACATGGGCATCACAAACTGGCAAATTCCGACCTGGCCTCCACTGATTGGGTTGAGTACATTATGATATCACAAAACGCGCAAAATGACCTCGTCCAAATATTGAAGAGCACAACTTGTTTTGGATCATGGGACCCTCAACTACATACATATTACTACATTATAGACTTCCCAGCTAGTACGGAAAGTTTATTAGTCTAATAGCATTTCCATCAGCAATTTACAAACTATTCTATTTTACCGTTTTAAAATCTACTTTATTATTTATATCATATCTTTTTATAATATTTTTAACATCTTAATTTTTATTTTTCTATTCTACTCATAAAAATAATATTTCTACACAATAAAATAATATATTTCAAAATCATCATTATTTATAATACAACACATTATTTACTCTTTCTCTCTCATTCTTTCTGTTCAACAACAACCACAACATTTACTGAAACCACCATCATCACAAGCCCACCACCACTGCACTACACACACCTGACACCACCACCACTAGCAACCCATAATCTACCATTAATAAAATAAAAAAATAAAAATAAAAATGGCATCCCACAGTCCCTACAACCTACGGTGGCGAACCTAGACCCATACCAGTAAACCCACCCCTTCACCACCCACGGCAACCCCCACCTCCACAACTCCACCATCATCAATCACCACACCACCACCACACCATCAACACACCACCACCAAACTAACCCAAACCAACCAATCCGCACTGATCAACCACCATGCCACCATCGCACCAATCAACCACCACACCACCACCACACTCGATCAACCACCATGCCAAACTCAAACCCACAACCGCACCAATCCATGTCACCGCCGTCAACCAGAGAGAGAGAAAGCAAGCATGTCGCCGCTGTCAGCCAGACCAATCTGCAACGAGAAAGAGAGAAGGAAGAGAGCAGAGAAAGTGTGGTGGCTATGGGTTTTGGGCTTGAAGAGAGAAGGAAGAGAGAAGAGTTGCGAGAACGAGAGGAGAGAGAAAGTGTTGGAATTATTTAATAAAAAGTAGGAGAGAGAGAGAATTAAATAATAATATTTAAGTTTAAAATTGTGTTACAGTGCAATTCTAAAGGTAGAATTGCACTATAGCACAATTGCAATTTTTTTTTGCAATACTTGGCTTTTACCAGTTCGGATGTGGAGGAGATTTTGGGCAAAAATGCTAAATGCACCTTACATATGGCATATGGCATGCCAGGTGTAGATGCTCTAACAAAAATTATATATATATATATGTGTGTGTGTGTGTAAACTTTATTTCCATTTTTTGTGAATGAGAGAGTATCTGAATGAATGTAATACCCACTGCTTGTTAAAAAATAATTTTTAAGAGGGCATTATTATTAAGTTGCTGAGATAGTTGAGTTTTTTACCTTATGAATTGCATAATTGTCAAAGTTGCATACTTTTTATCTTATTATCATTTATTTTGAATGATTTTTCCCCTTATGTGAACCTTTGGGAATCAAATATCATATATCATAAGTTCTCTTCAAAAAAAAAAAAAAAAAAAAAAACTGATATAGAAATTGTCGGTGTGGACACGATTTTTTTAGGTACAATTTTTTTCAAATAGCACATTTTCAAAAATCCTTTTTTTTTTTTTAAAGACAACTATATTCAATGTATATTAAGTTATAACAAAAGTAGAGGTGCCATTAGATTGAAAGAGTGTTGACATTTTAAAGTAAGAATTCTTAAAAGTGGACATAATATAAATCTCAATTTACACCTCTTCAAACTCACAAGTCACAATACACCTATTCAAACACCCCTTTTAAAAAAAAAAAAAAAAAAGACAATACAATAGTAACAATACCCCACAACTTTACTTCGTCCTTTAGATATGAAAAGGATGGTCCTCCTTTCCTTTGTATTCCTCTTTTCTTTATTTATTTTTTCATTGGATTGCCTGCCACTTATGTGTAATGATTTGGGGGCCCAGGTACCCCCAAATAAGAACATACTTTCATATTTTTATTTATAAACATTTTCTAAAAAAAATTTGAGTTTCTATTAGAAAATATCACTCTAGATATTAGATTTTTCTAATTGAATATTAAATATCTTAATAAATTTGTTATTAGTAATACAAAGAAAATATAATAGAAAATTTAGTTTAAAATCTCATAAATGAAAAAAAAAAAAAATCAAACAGACGTAGAAAATAATGAAATAATTCAAGAGATGAGAAAGTTAATCATGAAAGTAATTAATGATATTCAAATATGTAACACCAAAATTTTTTATCATAAAAAAAATACTAGATTATTTTTCCAAATGTATAACCAATAACAAAATTTTACTTGCAATAATTGTTATAGTTTTTCTTTTTTAGATTTTTTTTTCATAATCAAAATGGATAAAATCCTACTTTAGATCAATTAAAATAGTTATATTATCAATTAAAAAGGAGATATTAGCAAAACCTAAATACAAAAACTTAATTAATAATTTTGTATCTCAAGAAGCCAGAAACATATAACCTTATTTAATTATCGTGTTAGACCTCAAACGGTATTAAATTGACCTTGCAATGATTGACAAATATGTGTTCAATTACGTATGAGAAACCTATAGTTGTGCAGATAAACTAACTAGTGTTTTTAGGTCGGAATTCTTTTGAAAGATCATTTGGTATGTTGCTACAGTCTTATTTTCTTTTTTTATTTTCTTTAAACCAATTTTTGGGAGAGGAAATTTACCTTGTTTTGGGTATATGTTTTCTCCCACTCACAACTAGTAGGATCTACCAGGTGTGAGTGTGAAGAAATATACACCGAAAGTATGGTGTATTATCTCTTTTTGGGGTGGCCTTTTTTATTGTTTGATGAAAAGTAAGAAATTTGTTTAGGTGACTTATGATATGACAAAATTTAGCTGCAAATTTGCTTTTAGCCAATAGCTACAACTCCAATCAATATCTTTTTATTGAAAGTGAATTTTGTAAAATCCATCATTGGATTACATTTTTTTCTAGTATCTTCAATGTTTGCAAAATTTTCAAAAGATAAAAAATCAATAGTTATATCATCAATCAAATGTTTAAATTTCAAATTTTTGTAATCTAAAAAATTATGCATAAATAATAAGTTTATGAATTGAATAGTAAATAACATCTGATTGGCAAAAAATTTAACATATGTATCTAGAGCTTGGTGGTACACTACTCCCTTGGCTTTACAGCTTATAAAGCAGCAAGTGGGGAGGTTTTCCTTCGATGTGGGACTCTGAGCCAAAATCGATTACAAGTGCAACACTTGGTCTGAGGCAAAAATGGTCTCCACAGTATTAAAAATATAAACAACATGCAATCTAACAATTATATTTTCAAAATATGTAGTCATATTAATTTTTTTAGTAGAAATTATAGTAACTAACTACAACCAAAATTGTAGCCAAAATTTATCCCTTGCAATCATGGACGGAGCCATCATTAGACTAGGGGGACAATGCCCCCCCTCCCCCCCTCCCCCCCCCACAATTTAAAAAAAATATATTATTATGTGTATTAATTTTAGCAATTTTGTTTTATAAAATTACATTTTGTTTTCCTTAAACAATATCATTGAATCTTTTAAGAGTAATATTATACTCACAAACTTTTTTACAACATTTTTACAAACTGTTTGGGTAGCAAATTCTTATTGGTTCACATATAGGTACACTACTCACATAATTTTTATACTTACCAGTAACTACTTATTATATCAATAATTTATAAAAGATTTTATAACTCTAGAATTTTCCTCATTTTAGTGACCATAAAAAAAATTTATAGATCTAAAATTTAAAACAAAATATACAAGTCCAAAAAAATAGCTTAACAATAAAAATTACCGATAATAAAACTAAAAAAATTAAGCTCCATTAACTAATTTTATCTAAAATAAATAATCTTGCCCTTTAAAAAAATTCTAAACAAAAATAATTTTGTTCTTATTCATACCAAAAAAAAAAAAAAAAAATCTCAGCAGTTAAGTAATAGTTGAGTTAGAGGTTAAAACCACCACACACACCCAATAGTGAAGCTGTCCTCCTAACTTAAAGTTCTGGCTCCATCTGTGCTTGCAATAAAACTGTCCTTCGCGTTATATATTATATATATGTCGCTTATGATATAAAAAGAAAAAGTTTAACCCAAAGAACAAGTAAAACTATATATATATATATATATATATGTGTGTGTGTGTGTAAAAAGGTTTACAATAATAAATTATCTAGTGAATATAAAAAAAAAAAATTTATTAATTTCATTTAAAACTAGAATAGAGTCAATGCATAGGAACAAATTAGTAAACGGGCTTGTTTGATTATGAAGACCCCTTATGTGATGTTTCGCAATATTCTTGCATATATCAAAAAACAAATTTTATTAATTTCATTTAAAACTAGAATAGAGTCAATGCATAGAAACAAATTAGTAAACGGGCTTGTTTGATTATGACGACCCCTTGTGTGATGTTTCGCAATATTCTTGCATACCTTTCAGTATTGAGTCTTTGTAACTTAGCTTATGCTAATATGCTATGATAGTATTTTAACTTGCACAAACTTTCTTTTTTTCATAATTTTATGCGTACGTTGATGTGAGTCATGTGACGACAGTCGTTGTAGAATTTCATGTAATCTCACATAATCTTCTGTTTAGTGCGTTTTAGTTTAGCACAAAGAACAAGTTATTAGTAATTGACATGCCAACCGCTTACATAGTTCATATTTCATAACCAACCACACGGACCCAAAAACATTATTATCACAAATTATAAAAATCATAAGTCCAAGAAGACCATATTAGCCACAACCTGCCGGGGAAAAAAAAATCCTAAGCCATAATTTTCTTCTATTGGCTTAAGTTTAAACCAAAAAAGAAATACATGCACAACATTTTATAATAAAGTGCAGGAAATTTTTTTCCCTCTCATTTATTAGGGAGATTAAACAAGGTAATACTTTTCGTTCTGTAAATCAAACAGGACACTTAGTGACACATAATATTTTATAGGTGTTACACGCATGATGTTGTGTATTGAAGTATTGATCTAATGCAAGCTAAATTCCTATGTATTTTGAGATATGAGACTGACATAGTCAACTTTTAATAGGTCTTTCATGTTGGATATCACGAATTGGAGTATTGAATGCAAGTCAAACTCATACTTCAAAACTTTCATTTATTTGAGGAAATACTTTTTCAAATGAACTTGTAAAATATTGGGTACCAAACAGGTTTTTAATTTTATTCCTCTGAATGATTCAAACATCGATTACAATCAGTGAAGAAACGTGGAAAGTTAGAAAATGACTTCAACAAAGCAAGTGGTTGGGAAGGAGGGACCAACGGCCAGGAGAAAAGGTTGTCTCTTTTCTTGAAGTGAAATGGAAAGTGAGAAAGGGTTTGTGAGAGATACCCTCATTCCAAGCCACAATTCAAAGTCTTTATTAGTCTTTAGCCACTATTCTTAGTCTTTGGTCTTTTTTTATTATTATTATTATAGGTAGCTTTTAATTTATGGAAAAAGGTTTAGGAAAATAATTTTTTTAGCCCAAAGTTTTTTTAAAAAGTGGCGTGAATGATTCACGACATATCCTGAAAACAAATTTCCATGCCCAAAAGTTCTTAATGATTCGTTTTAGTGCCTACGTGCCATGACTGTGGTAGGGCATGTTTGAACTAATTAACATAAAAAGACAACTTTGTGTTTTTTCTCTCTTTTTTGCTACTAGGGTCTGTTTGGATAGGACTTATTTTGCTGAAACTGAAAACTTATTGCTGAAATCACTATAGCAAAATAATTTTTAAATGTGTAAATAGTACCGTGGGACCCATTTTTAATGAAAAAGTTGCTAAAAAGTGGAATTTGTGGATCCATGAACAGTATATAATGCACTGTTTGCAGCAGAAAAGTCAACATTTGCGGTTACTGTTCATTGAACAGTACATGAACAGTAACCACGTTTTGCCAAAACGCGTGAAAAAAAAAAAAAAAAAAAAAACGCAAAACGCAGACGTGGGAGGAAAACGTGGATCCAAACATACACTAAAAGAAAAACTTTGTTTCAGGCTTTTAGCAAAGCTTGTAGGGTAAGCTTAAGGGGTAGATGCATGAATGCAAATAATAAAGAATCACCTGGTCCATTTGGTGGCATGGAAATCATAAGAAGATATTAGTTTAGAAATTCTCTATTATTTTACATTTTTTTTAAAAAAGCTGTAACTTTTATTATGCAAGAACAACCAAATCGACTATAATTACAACATTAATGTGTAAAAGAACATTCTCCATCCACACCAAATAACTACTAATATATTTAGTATAGTAACATGTCTAACAAGGTTGTGAGTGACATTATTCCCTTGTCTTCTAATGTGAGAAAATTACAAGCAACAAAGGAATTAGTAAGTTTCAATCATTGCATTTGATCTATTAAAATTTGGATTAATATAAAACCATTAGGGTTTGCGCCTAAATTAACATATTTTGCATTTTTTTGGACCAAAAAAAAAAAAAAAAGACCCATTATATTTTGACCCAATCACAATTAATTCTACAAATTTTTTCAATAGTTACATTTTGATTTCCTAATCCTTAGGATTAGATTAAAACTGCTAAGGTCACTTTCAATGAAATTCTCTAACAATTTTAATTTAGCCCAAAGTTCAAGGGATTAATAAATGTAGTAGTTGAAGATTTGTGGACTATATTGTGATAATTTCCAACCACAGAGGTAAATTATAATTTACCACACACAAAAAAAATCACATATATGACAAAGTTGTGCAAACTTTTTTATTATTATTTATGAATAAGAAAAATAATAAAAATAGGAAACAAGATATGGTCCCAACCCATTTCATTCTTCTAGAGAAAAAAAAAACCCAAGAAGAAAGAGATGGGATGAAAATGAGTCCCATCCAATTATAAATAGCAACCCAATGGGCTAAATTGCCAGAAAGAAAATTTAACATCTCTAGTCTAGTTGCAAATAAAAAACTCCAACAGGAAAGAGACATAAAGGTTGACTTCAACTCTGAGAGGGAAGGGGCTATGAACCAGGGAGGGGTAGCATGTAGATTTTGTTAGGCTTCAATTACACCTTTGGAGTCCCCCTTAAACATCACATAGTTGTGCAAACCATTTATTTCATACGGCATGTGCAAATTACATAATAAATTATTAAGTTTGTTGGCTATATAATTTGCTTAAAATACGATTCTCTTCAAGGGTGGCTTTGAAGTAAATGATATTTAATTTAGATAAAATCAAAACTAGAATTTGAATGTGCTACAGCCCATTTCTGCTATTTTATTAATTACTAGGAATTCATCTCTTTATTTTTTATGAATAAATTAGGTATTCATCTCCTATACACAAATAGTTGAAGAAAAAAGATTGATGGTACATATCAAGTTATTCATTATCAATTTATTTATTATTTCTTATCAAATTTAATGTCTTCTCTAATATATAAAATAATCTTTTTAAGGTCAGAAAATTAATATAATATAAAATTTTCCGTATATAATGGCTGTCAAAGGGCAAGAAAAAACGTTTAAAACACCCATTTGATGGAACTAAGGTTACTGACAAGAAAACCATATGCATGATCAAGACAAAATCAAGCTCTCTGAGATGGTCAAATGTGAATCAAGACTCAGTATATATGAAATTGCATTGTCTGTAGTAGTTGAATTTTCTTTTTTTTTTTAATCAATTTGAAAATCGAAATGCTTTACAGTTCACAGCCAGATTTTCTTTGCGTTTGGTTCCTTCCAATCTAATATAGTTCTAAATCCTCACCAAATCAATATTATAGATTAAACAATTAGGGAAAATGTGAAAGCCAAAACCCCATAGTCAGATGCAGAGAGAGTAAACCGAGAACACTCTCCATTTCATTACTGATTTAACAAATACAAAATAGCCTCAGGTCACTAGCTAACCATTAAGTAAATATATGGGGAAAGTTCTATTCACATAGTTTACAAAAATCTATGAGGCTTTTGTCCTATTACAAATTTACAATATAATTGCGGCAGGAAGTTTCTCTGGCCAATAAGACCATATGGTATTGGTAGCACATGGAGAGGACCATGATGAAAATAGACAGAGGGTCTATGATTGGTCCACGTCAGCAAAACATTTTGGTAGGATCTGATTGTATAATTGAGAGAAGTTGATCTTCTGTAAATGGCTGATATACACAGCACTAAAGTCTAAAAGCCGCGTATGAGGGCCACAGAAGAATTGTTCAAAGTGAAAAATGGACAGTGAGATTTGGGCATATACGTTTGTATGCTGATCATGACCTTTTTTTGTTCAAACTTCAAACATTGGAACTATGTGAAACAATGTTCTAAGTTATTATGTTTGCTTGTTTATTGAGCAAAGAACAAAAACAGGGACTTGGTTTGTCCATATCAGACCCAACATGGCATGAAAAATATCATTCTAAATCCTTTTATTCAACATTCATGTGAATCACATATGATGATAAGCCTAAGCAGTGGCCAATGTTATGCTGCTGGTCAAAGTTTATGAGCATGTAGTTTTTGACCTATTACAAGAGATATAATTTTTCTTCAAATCAATTTAGAGAAACTTTTTCTTTTCTATAACCCACAATGTGAACAATTCACATGTTCAACTACGACTAGTTCTTTCTCAAAAAAAAAAAAATTACGTGTACTTTTAATTACATAGTTTGTTTAATTGTCATGTAAAATATTTAGATAGCTTAATGAGTTATATAATTAAAATAAACATGAATTAGTGAATGATCATTTAAATTGTCACATAATAAATTGGAAGAAATTATTTCAAACTGATTTTGAGAGATTTTTGTTGAATAATAATAATAATAATAATAATAATAATAGTGGTTATAACAGCTAGTTTATTTAACTAGCAATATGTTTGAATTGAAGTCAACAATTAAGGAAGGGATATTAGTTTATTGAGGAGTTGATCCAAGCACATTGATAGTTTCTAAATAGTTATAATTCATAGCACATTTGGAATGCAGGTTAGTGATCCAAGCACATATATTTTCTTCAACCCACTTAGCACATTTGGAGGGCAGGAAATTAGTGATCCAACGATTCCAACCACATATATATTTTCTTCCACCCACTTAGCACATTTGGAGGGCAGGAAATTAGTGATTCAACCAGATATATATTTTCTCCAACCCACTTAGCACATTTAGGTTTCATTTTTTTGAGCCCAAATCACAATAGTATTCCATAAACGCATATATTTGGTGTTTGGTAAGTCTAACAAAATCGCACTTTACGGCTCATTATCGTGATTTTATGCGTTAACACATTGCACCCTCTAAGTTGAGATTGTAAAACGCAGCTATAAAAGCAAGTTTTCAAAATGCCCAAAAACAAGAAGTTGAACCAAACTAACTTCTAGTGATTCAAGGATGTTGACATATATTGATTATTTTTTTCAATCCACCTTGCATAATTGGCAAGTGAGATTGCATAATGACAAATTCCCTAGTTTTGGCGTCTTCTACATTTTAAAAAAAAAAAAAAAAAAAATTGCATTGAAGCCTGCTACATTTTTCAGATTCTCGACTTTTAGGGGGTTTAGAGATAAAGACAGCATTAGAAAATTAATTTATTGCTAGGCCCATGTGCAAATTTAGCTTTATATAGATATAATTCACACTACTCAGGGTGTGGCACATGAGAAAATAATGTGATTAGTGATCACTGATTACCAATAGTGTTAAGTGTTGACTAGTTTGGCAGAGTGCTCAAAAAATGTGGCACACTCTTCCCTAAGTGGAGATAATTACACCGAGGCCCATTTCACTTATTTTGGCTGAATGACCAACAATGCTACTCATAGCCTTTTTTTTTTTTTTTTTTCTCAATGTGTGTGCATGTGTTTGTGTATAACTTAAGGCACCTCCTTATTAACAGTAGAAAACTAGTAACATTTCATCATTGCGTTTATACATTGATTTTCTAGTCCAATCTAAATTAGAAAAACCTTTCAAAAACTTTCACATTGATTGAATGGTGTGGTTGTTTATGTTTAGATGCCCAACAGAGAAGCATGGCTTGGAAATTGGACAGTGTTATGATGTTATCACTTTGAAAAGGTGAGCAATTGATAGCATCCCCCAAAAATTTCCCTTCTTTCATACTCTGTCATATAAATATACCATGTATGTAATAATATTAATGTGGGGTCTAATTATAACCAAAGCAGCAGTAAGCACCAACAGGCCTTCCCACTTGGGAAAAGCAAGAAGGCCTACACATTTGCCCTCAAAAGCAATAACTACTAGTATGTGGACAATGATAGCCAAACCAATTAAAGAACCAAGTCAGACTGTGGTTGAGCAAATGCAAATGGGTTAGATGATTTTTCGAAATACTTGTTACACACGTCTTGTTACACACATATTTACACATATGCATAAATTAACCTGAAAATATAACTTAAAATTATAATTTTTATTTGAAAATCGTGACTTTAAGTCATATTTTTAGTGCAATTTTTGCTTAGGTAAAGATGCGTGCAACAAATCAAATGTAATAAACTTTGCTCTTTAGCCGATGAGATTGTGTAGCTTGCGACAAAACCAAGCAAGTTAAGGTCAGGTAATTATTGAGTGCTCCTAGAGTATCATAAATGTGTATTCTCCCCTCTCACATAAATGTGGATCCCACTAATTAAATCTATGGTGAGATCCATAATTCATGTGAAATGAAGAAGTACGCATTTACAATACTTTCGGAATATTCAATAATTTTCGTTAAGATAACTTTGATTTTTTTAACTTTGATTTTGGTAATTCTGGAATATTGGATTCTGTTATTGACAGACCATAAAAGAACCAATAACAAGCAGGTCAAGGTCACTTTGCCGATTCTGGTGCTAACCTAAGACGTGCAACCCACGTATTATCACCAATTTGCTGATGTGAGTACTCCACCTGGATAGTGGATACCATTCGAAGCCAATCTTTGCCACCAAAAATATAGTGACATACCTAGTTTGACCTTGGCCTTCAATAACATATATATACAAGTTCTTTAACTTCACCAAGATTGCATCGAGTTGTACCAAGTTATATTCGTTTTATGTATTATTATTGTTTGGTAGATTGAGCTCCAAAATTATTTTTATTTTACCAAGTATTGAGAATCAAATTAAGTATCGACTCTCAAAAGAAACTCGAGCAGATTTAAGGCCAAGTGGCCAACATTCTTCGAGATCTTTAGTAATATATATTAATAGGTAAATAGTGTTAGAGGAGAGATGAGGATTGAATCACATATATGAGACATCTTAAAAAATGTTATCACTTAAATGAATACAAATTTTTTGTCTCACTTTATACATTCTATTTTATGTTTCACCAATTATGATATGCTATGTGGTTAATTTTTTCCATTTTAAACTTTAATATTTTAAAAAAAAAATCAAACAAATACATGAAAAGTTACAATTGTTAAAGTATAAAATGAAACATAAAAGGTGGGATAGGAGATTTGTATTTCTCCAACTATAGAAAATATTGTCACATAACGTTAGTCAAGGATATTGAGGACCAGTAGATTGTAATCCTTATTGAACCTGGGGCCTATTCAAATCAACCCTCCCCCTTTCCCCCAACAACCTAACATACATGTACGTAGAGGGTTGGTCCAGCACGATCTAAGGAATTGTCTATGCCTAAACCCACTCCAACTTGGATTGTTGGATTGGTATCTTCTAATGGTGAAGTTCCAATTTCAACAATAGTTTTTCATGATTTGTGAATTGTTACGGATAAAGCTTATTTACTAACATATCATCAATTATAAAAAGATTCACATATTTTTTAGGATTCAAAGTTTTTTTTTTTTGAGAAAAAGGTAAGTAAAATTTTATTAAGCTAAATCCGATTGGGATACATCCTCCAAATCACTAGGGAGGGATTCTACCCATACATCTGTATCTGCAGATAAAACTGCTCTTCTAACTTTGAAGAGCTTTAATACGCTGTTTGACCATGTGACTGATGAATGTAGGAGAGTTAGTACTTCTTTAAGATTTTGTAAGTTTCAACATGTTAGAAGGGAGGGGAATAGATTCAAAGTTAGTTAAGAATAAGAAACTTCATTATATTTTCACTAAATTGATCATATGATCCTTGAATTGAGAATTTATTTTATTATACAAAATATCTAATCAACAACTATGCTCAATTATGAAGTCCTCTTACTAATGGCCAAAAGAACACCCAAATATATCCTTAAAATAGAGCTAGACAACACAGAAGCACACTAATTCCAAAGTTCCACACTTTTAATTTTGGATTCCAAATAAGCCAACCACCAAAATGTCATATGAAACACATAGTTAAAATACATGCATCATTTGCATTCTTTTAGTGACATTATAGGATTTGTTTTTGTTTTGATAGTAAAAAATTATTTATATTTTTGTTTTGGAAGGGGGCCATCATATATGAACTAAGCGAGCACTTTAACCTTTTGGTTTGTGGAAGACTAATTTCCAAATTTAGATGGGCTCAAATATGAAAATTTAAAAAACTTCATATAACATCTCTTATCCTATATTAATAAAGAAATTTCAAAAGGCTAGGGGGCTAATGCTCCCTAGTCTAAGCATGTATGGTTCCTTCTCTGCATATAAGGCCAAGTTTCTTCGTGCTATTTGGCAACGTACTTTTTTTCTTTTTCTTTTTTTGAGGGGGGGATTAGTAGATTGTGCTAGAGGGGGAAAATGGGGATCGAATCATAAATATAGGAATATACCATCGTTCTATCACTAATATCTCTTCAATCCCCTCTAGCAACATACAATTAATAGGGTTATTTTATTTTTCTAAGTCATAATTAATTAAGTAGGACGCCAAAAAAAAGAAGAAAAAAGAAAAAAGAAAAAAGAAAAAAAAAGATATGTTGCACTGCTTTGGAATTTCGGTGCCTAAAAAAAAGTTTTGACTTTTGAACATGATCTTTTCAAACGACAATGCCTAAACTCACTCCATTGGGCTGGTATGCTATATGGGTTTAGCCCATTTCATTAGAGGAGTGACTTCAGCAACGATAAGGGCCCATTACACCTAGCTCATTTTTTCTTGGGCAGTTGCCTTTATGAAAGACTGCATTTATGAACTCCTTATATTTGGTAAAAGAGTTCATTTTATTTTAAACATGAAATTTGAATGTAATCTTATCCTCAACTTGGATGAGTTTATCCGTGGAAATTTACTAGAAAATATTAGCGTTTTCATTGTTGAACATGGTGAATCAGGCCTAGTACAGTTGATTTGGATACTGTTTTATAATCCGGTCATCTTGCAGTTTGCACTGCTTTGGAACCAAGTTGATGCTATGCAACTTTATGTTGTGCTCTTGAACTCCCTTAGTGTAGTGTAGTGGTTACAAATTAAAGAGTATTTATATCATGCTTGGATTGGATTTATTGTAAGTGCTTGTTTATCACTGAGCAATATTTGGCTTAATTTTTCAAATTACATGATATGGATGTTGAATGAGTAAAATTGATTTCACTGCATTATAAGTGAACCTACTTTCTATCAAAAATCATCATTTCCATTATTTTATTAATAAAAACATGTAACATTTGGATAAATCTACTCCATTAGCCTAGTTCTATAGTATTATTGTCCCTTAATGATTTTTTGTAGCGTTTCATTTTTGCAAATTGCATTTTGAATAAAGTTTGTTGTCTCAAACCATAGAATTGTTTCTATGCCTAGCTAGGAGCTACTTGCATACATGCTTGCCCAGTGAACTAAAAAGGGGAAATTAGAACAATAACACATGGATGATGATCTTTTAGGTATGCGCCTGTTCTAATTGCAAAGTTCAACGTCTGGGATCTAATATCAAGATGCATTCCTCTCAATGAAAGCCTAAAGTTAGAATCAAGGAAAGGCCTTATGATTAAGAAATGAGAAAGGATTGCAATCATAAGCTCCTTCCTAAATTCCAACTCCAGGTTCAATGAGAGGAAAGTATCATGATATTACATCCTAGACGCTAAACATTGCAGTCAGAATAGGCGCATTAAGATAAAAATTAACAAAATACTTAAAAATAAAAGTTTAAATAATACATTAATTTTTAAGTTTACACAATCCAAATTTCATAAATCTTATCACACCTAAAAAAAAAAAAAAAACCCAGATGTAGGGCATCATATGAAGTTAACTACCAGCAAGCAGGTTAGATGCTAAAATTATGGTCAGAGATTAGCAGTGGGAGAAATTACTTTTCCAGTCAAACAAGAGACTTGCCATGTTTTATTCAGTAACATTGTTTGAAGTAATCATAATGAGCATGCATCGCATGTATAATGGATCATGCAATTCTGCCGTAAAATGTCTTAAGTTATGTATTTGAGAATACTCAGAGATATAAGCATGCCATGGGCTTTATAATACGACGCATAGACAAACATCCAAGATATAAAAGACTAGTTCCCCAGTACTTACCTTGTTTGAAGCAGACAGTGGGTTAAAGGAAAGCTTTAATTTTAAAGGGGTTGCTGCAACTTCTTGAAAAATAGGCTATACGAGCACTTCAATTGTGCACTGAAAATCATCTCTAAACTGCTACTAGGAGATGTATAGCATAAAACTTTAGCTCAGCACCTGATCTTCCATCACCTCTCATGGTCCTCAACAATAAGTTGGAAGTACATGTATTAGTTCCACAGCAATGAAAACAATATCTATCACAAGGCAATGAACGAGATGATGTATATGGGTGAAGTTGTATATGGTATAAGCTTATGTGATCCCAGAGTTTTACCATAGATTATTAACTGTCGCTAGCGCAAAAATTTTCTGCTGACAGCACTCCGTAGTATTCTTTAAAATTCACAAAGGGTGGTTAAAACATATTAATTACTACGAGTGAAACCCACAATCTTATATAACAATTATAACAAATACAAGTCAAACAATCCAATCCCATAACTCATAGAGGCAAAATACCAAACACATGGCATGCAACAAGCATAATGTTTACATTCATATATGTTAAAATCATCTCAAATGCAAAGGAACACACTTTTTAAAACAAACTTATTTCAACAAAAGAAACAACAAAACCCATTTGATTGCTCTAGGAAACTAACCCTCAAATAACCATTAGAAAATTAGACAACCAAATTATTCTATCAAATCAAAAACCCCTAAATGAATTGGAATTTCGGAATATTGGCAAAACCCTGGTTACCCTAATCCGCATAATCCTCAAATATTCTATTATTCACCAAACCCATCAAGCATTAACCATAAACATCATAAAACAACAAAACCCAAAAGATTTCATAGAATAAATTAAGAGAAAACTGAGATTTTTACCTTGGGTTTCATCTACTTCAAAATCTCATGGAATTTGGCTACTAGGAGGATTAATGGAGAGAACTAACTCCTCACTACCTTGGAGGACTTGACTTGAGAGAGGAAAAATGAGGAAGGAGACATTATTCTCATTGAAAATTTTCTTTTTTAATAGACTGTCATTGCTATCTGTGGGATTGTTCCCCAAGGCAATTGTATCAAATGGAAGAGCAGCTATGGCATTACAAGAAAAAACCTAAGGCAGGGTGGTGTTTATTATACACACAAGTTTAAACCCACTCATCAGATAAACTGAAATCGTTTCAGTTCAGTTTATGATTGTGTGTAAACTTGTATGTAACATAATGAAATTCTTGATTGAGTAAACATGTACGCAGTTCAAAAGAAGCCGTGTATGTACATAAATGGACAAGATTAACATTCCCACTTCAATATAGGTTATGTCATAAAGGTTTTGTTTTTATTAAACATTCCTCTTTTCTTTTTTTTTTCTTTTTTTGGGCAACCAAACAGAGCATTGAAAAAAAATAAGATAAGAGACTTACTTTTTCAAGAACCACTCTTCCACCACAACTGAGATGCATGTCAAGAAGGGGATTCCCCATACCCAAGCCAGGAATCCCTCGTACGTCATTTAACTAGGTTTTTGTTTTTCTTTATTTTGATAGTTTCTCTCTGCATAAGCAGATATAATTTTCTTAATACTCAATTTTTTTTAATGTTTTCTTGCTCACATATTTGTATGTCTGTCTTTATTTTACACATGTAATAGTTCTGAAAAGATTTTCCTCAACGTTCTTTACGTGTTCAAACTTGAAACACTCTTTCTACACTCTAATGGGTATATATTTCAAATTGTCATTTTGTATATATAAATACAAAGAAAAAAAACAGTCAATGCAGTATAGAAATACAAATAATTTTTTAATCCAAAAAAAAAAAAAAAAAAAAAGAGCTTCGGAACATGCATGCGTGTAACATCTGTAGTTGCATTGAGTTGGAGGTTTTGTGCAAATCAGATGAGAATAGTGATTCAAAATAGTAAGTTAGGAACGGGTTGAAAGAATTAAGAAAAGTATCATCTCGAGTTTTTAAAACTCGAGATCCATATTAGAACTCGAGTCCTAGAGACTCGCTTTGCAAGCGTGATAGATCTCAAGTCTTTTTATGCAAAAAAAATTTCACCTATAGTGGCGTTTTTAAGCCTTACAGTGACGTTTTAAAGCCATATAGCGACGTTTTCCTGCAAAAAAAATTTAAGCACCAGGTTTAGGGAGCCCTATAGTGACGTTTTAAAGCCCTATAGCGGCGTTTTTCTGCAATTTATGGAAATCGAGTCTTTAAAACTCGATTTTCACGTCGATTTTTTTCTAACTTTAAACCAATCCTCTTACAAATCGAGACTTAAAAACTCGAGTTTTATCTTAGAACTCGAGTTTTAGACACTCGAGATGTTAGTTTTCAACATTGTTTTGAAACGTGACAACTAACTAAATTTTTTAATATTTATTGTTATTTAGAAAAAAAATTCCATTGAGTTGGGTTTGTGGGTTTTTTGAAACAACCTAACCCTAATAATAAAGGTTTGTAATTTTTTTTTTCAAAAAGAGAATGGGGTTAGATTTGGGTTCATCTTTTTAAATTTATTAAAATTTTCGTTCTATATCTAGGTTTCTGAACTTGAAACCAGTTAATTAGTTTTAATATATTCATAAATTACCTTTATTTTTAATTTTCTTTACATAAAAAGTAGGATTTCTATAATAAAAGTAAGTGTGCCTCTTTCTCTCCTTAAAATATTACTTAATTTACTGTAAAAATGGTTACTTATACTTAAATTCTGTCAAGTAATATATTATATGTTCAATTTTAGAATAACTTGAGCTAATTTAACCCATTTGACGTAATTCATGATAAGGTAAATCAACAAATTCGATACTGATCTGAGATTTTCAAATATAAATGAGATGATTTTAAAAAAGGATTTTATGAAAGTTTGGTATTTAAAGTAGTTAGAGGGTTTGGGTTTGAAAAACTATTTTCGTCCCAAATTCAAATTGTTTCTATTCTTATAAAGGCCAAAAATCCATTGATATTAAGTGTTTGTTTGGCAAAAATTATTTTTGTTTATTTTACTATTCAGCTTATTTTTTCTACTATTTATGGGTCACATTGCACTTTTTGGTATTATTCATGGATTCCACTTTGCTATTTCAGTTAACTTTTATCTTTATTTATAGTATTTTCAGCAAAAAATTTTCAGTTTCAACAAAATAAACAAATCTCAAACAGACCCTAAATTTATATCTAAAGAATTTATTAGCATTCAACATGTACCCCCCTCCCCCTCACCCCCATAGCCTAGTGGGCTTATCTGGGTAGTGATTTATTAGTCTAGGGTGTGATATATATAAGGCGAAAACCACATTTTCATCCTTATATTTTCACTTGATTTCCACTTTTGTCCCTATTTTTTATTTTCACCGCTTTTACTCCTTATCCTGAAAAATGTGTCTCGTTTTTGTCCCTACCGTTACATCAGAGACAAAAAATGCACATGTGACAAACGGCATAATTTAAAAATATTAAAATAATGTCCATAAGTTTCCACGTGGCTTTCCCGCCCTTAGTTAGTCATGTGACACTCATGTGACATTCTTTCTAAACCAAAAAACCCCAAATCAACTAAAAACTTTACCGTAACCTTTTACTTGTTGCTCAAATCACCATAGACCACAAAAAAACCCCAAATCAGCAAGCACAATCCCTAACCTTTTACCCAGATAGCTTCAAAGTGATTGTAGCAACTCCGTGTTTGTGAAAGGCACATTACGAAGGTTCTATCTCTCTCTCTCTTTCTCTCTCTCTCTCTCATGAATGCTATTTTTAAGTGCTGGGTAATCGGTCTGGGTCTCAATCTCAGCTTTTGAGTTTTGAGAATTTGGGAATTTTGAGATGTGTTTTGTTTTTGCTCTGGGTTCTATCTCTATTTCTCTTTCTCACTTTCTCTCTCTCTTCCTCTCTCCCTTTATAGCTTTTGTAGTGGACATAATATTGACTGTGATAGTGGAATATTTTTGGGATTTGCATTGTTTGGCTATTTGGCTGTTGTGTGTTACTTTTGTTTATAGCTTTTGGTATTTGTAGCTGTGTTTGTTTTACTTTTGTTTATCAGGGGCCACAATATTAACTGTGATAAACAATGGAATATTTTTGTTGGTATTTGCATTGTTTATCTGTATTGTGTGTCACTATTGTTTATCAGGGGCCACTATATTGACTTTGATAAATCATGGAATCTTTGTGTTGGCATTTGCATTGATTGTCTGTATTGTATCTTGCTTTTTGAGAAGTGGTTGGGTCCATGTGTTCCCTTTGTCTGTATTGTATGTTTTTTAATTTGTTTATTAGTTTATTAGCCTAACAAAGTATTATTAATTTCAGAAAGTGGATATCTGTTTTCATTATGTTTTCTTTCCATGACTTGCATGCAAGATGGATGAGTGTTTTACTCTGCATGTCTACCATGGTGGGCATTTTACGTGGGACCCTCAAGCTTATGTGGGAGGGACAGTTGATATAGTGGAAAACTATGACCCAGATAAGTGGTCAAAAGTAGAGATCGAGAGTATTTGTAGGGATTTTGGGTACACTACAATGGATAAGCTAGGTTTAAAATGCCTGATGTGAACCTAGAGCAGGCAAATTTCCATGAGGTGGTTGATGGTAATGCTATTGTATTCATAATTGACTTGGTGAAGGGATATAGGGACATTCATGTCTTTGTGGAGTATCCAATGAATGAACTAGTTGAGTTACCAGTGGAGGATTTAGAGCCCTTAGCTACTGTGGGGGCCTTTTCTGGTAGGATTGGGCTGCCTCCTGCAGTAATGGGCTGGGCTGCCTCCTGCGATGATAGGCCCTAGTGTTTCTGAGTAAGGGAGCTGGGACCGGTCCAATTGTAACTCAACTTGGGCCGGTTTGTGCACAAACTTATGCCACGCCTGCTAGGAGCAAGTTTACGGCAAGCAGAATCGTAGCAGGCAAGCTATGACAGGCTAGACTGTTGCAGACAAGTTATGGCAGACAGATATAATAATGACTAAAATATAGTGCTATGTATTTCCTGTTAGTAAAACAGGATTACAGTCATAATGATATCAATTACTAAGGAAAATAAAGAGAATAATACTGATTAATTTGAATAGGCAAAAAAAAATTAAGTTATAAGCTTTGTCTGCCGCAGCAAAACCAAAGAGGGGAGAACGCCTCTTCTCAATGCAAATAATTTCCCAGGAAGAATCCTGTCATGGGAATTAATGGCTTTGAGGGAGTCGGCCCTGAATGGTTATTGTCCCAATGGGAAAGTTCTTGTTTGCGTTTTTGGAGAAGGGTAAGATTTTGAAGGGGGAGAGAGGGAAGCCGATCTATTGGTGCATGCTCTTTGAACTAACTCTCTTCTTTCTTTCTTAGTTTTCTTTCATTTTCTCTCTATTTTCGTTCTTATCTTTTTTTTTCTTTTCCTCTTGCTCTGTTTTTCTTTTCACGTTGTGGGATGCACCCTCTGTTTTTCGATCCCTTCTACAGGGCACGACAAGGGCCTCTTTATAGTGCCTGCCGTGGCTAGTGTTTTACCGTCTTACCCCTTAACCACCTTTGTCTGGTCTGGGTGTACCTGCTGACCATGCTGTGCGATACAAAACCCCTGCCAGACAGAGGCGGACTCGTTTTGTCCTTCTGTGCGTCGCGGCCTTTCCTGCCACGATGTTAATCTCCTCTCTCCTCACACTCAGAGCATGCACTCAACGGTTCCCTCTCAAATTGCCTCTTTTGGGTGGTCTATCATCCCAGCAGGACGTACCTCCCAAAAGAGGCTTGAGCAGGGGCCGAAAATAGATCTTTTCCCCTCTTCCCACCACCAAACCACACCCCCCTTTACCTCTTACCTCTGGCCCATGGCCCCACCATGTCCTATATTGGCTGGGTACAGGCTGGTGGCGCCTGGGCCTTGCGCGTGCTTCCCTTTCAAATTTGTCCAAGAGTCTGCCTGCTGCTCATGTGTCTGCCGTAACCTGGAGACTTTCCGTCTGCGTTTTCTAGCCTTTCATGCGGGCTTTCTTTTGGTCCTTCACTCCAATCAGAAGCTGGGCCTCGTATGATGATGGGCTTTATATTTCTTTGGCCCACCTTTGGTTTTTTTTTTTTTGCTACCTGCCGCGTTGGCTTGTAATTCCTGCCGTAATGACTCAATCCTGCTGGACCCCTTTTTGGGCCGGCCGTTTTATTCCTTTTCTCAGTGGCCTATCATAGGCACTGTTTTGTTTCTTTTTACTCATGGGCTCCTATGTCCCTTCGTTTTCTCCTTTTGGGCGTCCACGACCCGTTTGCTAATTCTTTTAGGCTTCCTCGGCCCGTTTGCTAATTCCACATTCCCATGGGCTTTGTTACTAACTTCATTGGGCTTCCCCGGCCCAATAACCTTATCCTTATCTTTGGGTTTTATGAGCCTGCCATAAATCCCTTACTCTCTTAGTTTACACTACCTTGGGCCTGCAGTGACCCTTTCTCTCTTTTCTAACTCATACTCTGCCCATGCGATGCTATTTCTTTCTTTCCTGGCTTCTTTGAGCCCGCTTGCCTTTTCAAGGCCCATGTATACATTGTTGGGCTAGTGACCTATTATTCCTGCCGCTTGGGCCTAATGGTCTTTTTTAACTATTTATACAGTCAATTCCTTGTGGCCCTCATCATTGGGCTTTTCTTTCCACTGGGCTTCCACAAATGGCCCTCAACAGCTGCTAGACCACCTGGTAGTGAACCAAAAGGGGTAAATGCCTCAGAGGTTTTTGGTGGTGATCAACAAAATGAAAATGTGGTTTATTGTGTTAGCAGTAACTGTGAGCTTCAGAGTGATCATTTTTATGAGTATGCTGAGTATGAAGAGGATAATGATGGAGAGTACAGACCTGATTTTTCACAATTTAGAGGCTATGATAATGTTGAAACAAATAATGTTGACCATGGTGAACCATATGATAATGTTGATGAAGAGTACAAACCCGATTTTTCACAATTTGGAGGCCATGATAATGCTGAAACTACTAATGTTGACCATGGTGAGCCACATGAGGTAGATGCTGAGTAGGTTTGGGTTAAAAGGGCTAGCAAAGCACAAGTTGTTAATGACCAAGTTGAGGAGAGTAGTGAAGCTGAGGGGAGTGACTTAGAAGAAGAGCCATAAATGCAACCAATGGACATTGGTGAAGATAGTACTGATAGTTGGGACAATCAAGCTGAAGATGGTGAGGTTGAACCAGGATAAATGGGTGGTGGTGTCATGAATTCTGACTATGAGAGTGAGGAGCTACTTAGCCTTGATGAAAGTTCATTAAGCAGTGAGCATTGTAATGATTCAAGTGATGGTTAAACCTCTTAGGTTAGTAGCCAAAACTGAGAACCTTAGGTTTGAGAAGGATATATTGTTCCTCTCACCTAAACAATTAAAAGATGCTATGATTGATTATGCAATCCATGGTGGGTGGGGTATAAAATTTGTAAAAAATGACTTAGTGAGAGTGAGAGACTGATGCCAGCCAGGGTGCAAATTTGTTGCCTACCTTATAAAGGTGCCAAGGGAGAAGAGTTTTAGATTGAAAACACTGAACATGGAACACACATGTAGTAGAAGTTATAGAAATCCAAGGTGCATAACATCATACATTGGGAAGAAGTTAATGAAGATGGTTAAGAGATAGCTTGACATAAGACTCAAGGACATTCAGGATGCTGTGCATGAGAAGTATGTGCTTGACATAAGTGCAAGTAAGGCAAGTAGGGCTAGAGAGAAAGCTCAAGAGGTTGTTGATGGGGCCCATACTGCACAGTTCAACCAATCGTGGGAGTATTGTGATAAGTTGAGAAGGTGCAGTCATAGGAGCACATTATTGATGAAGGTGCATACTTATAATGATGGTGTTTTGGTAGTTGAGCATGACTTGGCAACTGGGTTGCCATATTTTAAAAGAATCTACATCTGCCTAGAGGGTTGCAAGAAGGGCTTCTTGGTAGGGTGCAGGCCAATCATTGGTTTAGATGCATGCCATTTGAAGACTAAGATAGGTGGTCAACTGATGTGTGCTGTTGGTAGAGATCCTAATGATGAGTACTTCCCCTTCGCATATGCAGTAGTCAAGGCTGAAACTAAGGACTCTTGGACCTGGTTTCTTAATTTATTACTTGCTGACATAGGAGATGGCATAAGATGGGTGTTCATATATGATCAGCAAAATGTCTGATTTCTTAATATTTATTGCTTGCTGAATTAATATTCATTGCTTTACAGGGGTTGGTGAATGCCTTTGTTGACAATTGGCCACAGTACGAGCATAAGATCTACTGCAGACATTTATACAATAACTTAAGGAAGAATCATCCTGGTGTCCTTATTAGAGACCTTTTTTGGAAAGCAACCAAGGCTATCTATTAGCAAGCATGGGAGAGGGCAATGAATGAGCTAAAGGAGGTGGATGAAGATGCATTCAAATGGCTGCAGTCTCACTCAACAATTATCTAGGCTAGGAGCATGTTCAAAAGTGATGACTAAAGTGACATAGTCTTGAACAACATGTGTGAAAGTTTCAACAACAAGATACTTAAGTTCATGAGCAAACCTATAATCACCATGGTAGGCAATCTACTCAGCTTCAACACTTTCTCTTATGATTCATAGACTTGTGTGATTCATGAATGATTAATTCTCCCTTTTTTCTCTATGTGCTTGTAGCTTGAGTATATTAGGCTATATTGGATGACTAGATTTCAAGCAAACAGACAAATGATTATGAAGGTGGAATTTGAGTTGTGTCCTAAGATAAGAAAGAGATTGTACAAGGAGAAGTTGGCATGCAGCAAGTGGCTAGCATGTTGGGCTGGTTGTACCAAGTTTGAAGTAAAGAATGGACTGGAGAGTTTCACTGTGGACTTGGAAGAGAGGAGGTGCAACTATAGGAAGTGGGACATAACTGGCATACTATGTTGCCATGCCATTTCCTGTATCTTTTTCAACAAGGAAGATGCTAAAAAGTATGTCAATGCTTGCTATAAAAGGACTACCTACATTGATTGCTATAACCCCATTATACAGCCCATCAATGGCCAGAATATATGGAGACCTAGTGGACTGCCACCTGTGCAGCCCCCTATCAAGAGGAGACCTCCTGGCAGGCCTAAGAAGAAGAGGGCACTGGAGCCTAATAAACCTAGAAGTCACAGAAAAAACAGAGATGTAGGCATCTCAAAACAATGCAAGGCACGTGGGAAATTAGGCCACAACAGGAGGAGCTGCAAGGAAGAAGTAGGAGGGAACTCCTCCCTGCTTAAGAGTGCATTCCAAGTTAGTAAGACCACTAGGAGGGTAAGTATACTTCTTTGACTTAGATATGTGTGTTGTTTTGTTTTTTCAGTTGGCAGCTTATTAATTGTTATTGTGCTTGTGCTTGCAAGTAGCCAAGGATGGTCATGCAAACAGCCCAGCTGTAGGTATTGCACAACCAAGCTCCAATGCTTAGCCAATAGTACATAGGGCATAACCAAGCTTTACTAATGATGTGACCACAACTGCACCTCCACCCCCCACTGATAACTAATCCAATCCAATCCAATCCAATCCAAGACCAAAAAGATAGAGGTAAAGAAGTGCAGTCACCACTGAGACCTTGAATGCATCTAGGAATGTAGCATGGTATATGGTAGCAATGAGATCTGCTGGAAGATAACAAGCTGAAGCAGGACCTATTTTTTTGCTATATGTTGAGAGCCAAAGTTGATAAGGTTTTTTTTTTTTTTTTTTGGAGAAAAAGTTGACCTAGTTGATATGTTTATGTAACTACCAAGACAATTGGCATTTTGGTATACTTATATAATGGTTGACCAAGTCCTTTTTTTGTATGAATGTGCTGGGTAGAGTTTGTCCCATATTTTGTAATTATTGGTACACCAAAAACTATCATTGGTGTTAATTAGTGATCATTAGTATTTACAAGTGGATGAATACTTGGTGTTAATTATTGTCTATTTATTGGTGTTAATTGGTGTTAATTAGTTCATTAGTATTTACCCTTTCTCCCATTGTTGTGATGAATATTTAATTCTTGTACAGTTGAAGCTAGATTTGTTTGACTGGCATTGGGAGGCTATTGTGTTTTTAATGCTATTGTGTAGGTACCCTTATATGATTCAAATATGCAGGTCTGTGATTATGCAGGTAATATTCAACTTGAGTGTTTGGTCTGTGATTAAGTCAACAGTGGGCTGCTATTTACCATGTTTGGTCTGTGATTATGTCAACAGTAGGAGAGAGCTCTGTTTATTTGGTCTATTAGATATGGCTTTGTTTTTTTGGTTTTCAGCTTCATATGAGAGTAATAGTGAATGCACACAAGGCATAAACAGTTCACAACAATGCAATAAATTGGTATACAAGTCATACATTAATTAAAAAGTGATGTTCTATTGCTAAAGTCTTGGATACAGAGAGAATTACACCAAAATTCAGGCCTTTTCCCATTAATACATACCAACACAAATTCAGGTTAACACATACCAACACAAAAATTCTGCCAAAATCTACCAACATACACCAAAATTATGGCCTTTTTACACTAATAGCTACCCACCTAATGACCCATTTTCCACCCACCTATTTCACCAACCAAAAGAAGCATCAAGTAGAGTAGCATCCCACTTATCACCAGAGACAGCCCCTGGCAGATGAGCAGCCTCTTTTTTCTTTTCCTGTAGCCTGCAATGTCAGCTTCAAGGGTTAAAATCCGTTGCCTCTGCTCTGGAATTAGTACCTTGCCATGCTTGCAGATTTCATCATCACGCCATTGAAAAAATTTACACTTGCGTCCAGCCTGACACCCAGGAGCTAGATAAAACCCATTATATATTCAACCAAAATCATGAAAAACAACAACAAATAGTATTAGCAAAATCTGGTCACAACCAATCCAACACTTGTATTAGCAAAATACTAAAATCCTTGAAACTAAAAAAGACCCACTAAAGAAAATAGCTATAAAATAAGAAACCAATAACAGAATCCAATAAATGTTCCATAAAAACAACATCTTTACAGTCAACGAAGCCCATAAAAAGTTCATCTTTCTCACTATATATTTTTTCCTCACCTAAACTTCACTCCCACCCAGAAAATCAATAGAAATGTAAAAAGTGTACAAAGAGAGATCGTGTATGATTGGAAAAAAGAGAGATAGTGTATTATATAGATACTAACTTACCCAGTAATTTGGAGACCCGTAGAACCTACTTCCAGGGTTCTCAGGTGTCCATGAAACAACTAAAATAGGTTTCTCAGACCAGAAGCATTAGGTTGGACCCCTTTTCCTCAAGCTACCTCTCGATGACATCGAGCTTGATTCCATGAGAGCAGTTGTGAGCAAAGAGCTGAGTTTGTGGCGAGGAGATGAGTTTGTGGCGAGGAGCTTAATTTGGGGGTTAGTTTGTGGAGGAACAGTTGATTATGAAGTCACGTGAGGGCCACATGACCTCCTAGAGGCAGGAATCGGGCTAACTGAAGGCGGGAAAGCCACGTGGAGATTTGTGGACATTATTTTAATATTTTTAACTTATATCGTTTGCCACATGTGTATTTTCCGTCTTTGATGCAACGACAGAGACAAAAACGAGATGCATTTTTTAGGATAGGCAGTAAAAGTAGTGAAAATAAAAGATAGGAACTAAAGTGGGAATCACGTGAAAATATAGGGACGAAAATGTGGTTTTCGCCTATATATAAACCTGAAAATCACAGGTTTAAAAACCCACCCAAAGTGTAGAAACTAGAAATATGTCTTGAATGAAGCCCTCATAATTAGCAATGTGTCAAGGCTTGTTATCGTAGGTCCAAACTCCATATAAGAACCCTAGTGCATAGGATTTTCATTCTCTCTTCTATTTTGCATTGCTATTGTAGGTCAATGCTCCATATAAGAACCCTATGGCATAGAATTTTCATTCTCTATTCCATTTTGAATTGCGACATATCGTGGACCATTTAAGTTTAAGATTTATTGTCCTCTCAATAGGATAAAGCATAAGTCATATCCTTGAAACACCCTAATCATTCATGGGGTTCAATTGTACACATGGCATTATAGTATTTGAATGGGAGGACTACTAGACATTGATGAGGTGGTTCTCCAAATGCACTGAATAATATTTTTGATTTTAGAGTCCTTCTAGGACATAACACAAATTTATAATAAATTCATAATATTCTCAAATTAACATATCACCTCACAAATGTGCTACTAAAAAAAACAAAACTAAATGGAAAATTGTAGTGAGCTCATGTGTGGTGGTTGGCTAATTTAAGAATATTGTTGTAAAATCGTTGAGTTTTGTTGTCTCCCTAGTTTTATTGTTAATTTTATTCCATTTTTATCTAAGAAAAGTCATTATTAAAAGTAGAGAAACTGTAACAATCAAGTAGTATTAGTAGAAAACATGGGTTTAATATCATTTCTTCTTTGTGTTTACCTAACATATCTTAAATTAGACTATCACTTCACACATGGGCCATTAAAAAGAAAAAAAAAAAAATTGCAGATTGTAATGGGCTCATGTGTGAGATGGTAGGCAAATTTAGGGATATTGTTTTAAATTGCTGTGAAGTTTTTTTGTGTCCATAACTTTATTGTTGATTTTATTCTATTTTTATCTATGAAAATTTATTATAAAAGCAGAGAAACCAAAATGTAAAGCATTGGGATAAAGAGTCTTTGTTGTGAAGTTTGTATAGTATTGGGTGGAAGAGTTTTTGTTATGAAGTATTGTTGTATATCTACATTTTAGTTTTTAACTCAATAAAATTCTATTATCACTTTATCAAAAAAGAAAGAAGGTATTAATGGTAGAAAACATGGGTTCAATATCAGTTTTTCCTTGTGTTTACTTGATGTTCTTATTAGCATGCATTTCTGAAGTTGGGTTTGGAAAAATGGTTTTTAATGTGGTGAAGGATGGTGCTACTGCTGATGGAAATACTGATAACAGTAAGGTAATTTTCACTCAATAGAATTATGATACCATTAATCTTTTCTAAGATGAGTAGCATTAAGCATTCTAACAAAACAATATAACTGTTTTATAATTTTGTTATTGTGTGTGATTGTATTTGTAGGTTTTTCAAAATGTGTTTAACAAAGCTTGTCAATCTGAAGGAAGGAATGTAGTATTAATCCCACTAGGACATATATGTCGGCGCCTATTGTGTTGAAAGGACCATGCAAGGGCCAAGTGGAATTTCATATCATAGGGACACTAAAAGCTCTTATAGATGAAACATCTACTATTGATATTAACCATTGGATCACCTTCCAATACGTAGACCGATTGGTACTAAGTGGTGGTGGGAAACTGGATGGCCAAGGTCCCTCTGCTTGGGATGACAATACTTGCAGTAAAAATCCAAACTGCAAAGCTCTTCCCATTGTAAGTTCTTGTTTCAACAAATCCATCTTAAATTAGGCTATAAATGGAGTTGCCCATGATCATGTGGTTGGACCATTTTTCATGAGTCATTCATAATTTTATTTTTTACTATGCTTCCATTTAATAGACTTTTCTATCGGCATATAGCTTCACAATTCTAGCTATAATGTTTTTTCCTTGTACTTATATTAATCTCCTTAAAAATAAACAATAAATTTTCTTTCCTTTTCTAAAAAAGATAAAATAAAATTTTACAATTTAATTTCTTTCTTACTATCTCCAATGTTTAGAGATTGTGCTGACCACCCCACCCTCATCTTTTTATAAAAGAAGTTGACTTATTTTGCAATTTATTTTTTAGGTATAGATTTGATTTATTAATTTACTGGGTACATTTTTCATTTACAAATAATAAAATTGCTAAAACAATTCCCATTTTTTAAAAGGAGTAAAATAAACTAAAAAATTTAATTTGAACAATTTTTAAATTGTAATTTATTTGGTTTGAAATGCATATTATTCACATTGTGTGTTTCCCTTATTCTTTTTAGTCATTGAGATTTGATTTCGTCACCAATTCAAGGATTACTCAACTAACTTCATTGAACAGCAAGAATGCCCACATGAATGTATTTGCATGCAAAGATATGAAATTTGATCACATCCATATAATAGCACCCAAAGATAGCCCCAATACCGATGGAATACACATTGGTTCATCTAGCATTATTCAAATCTTGGATTCAACAATAGCCACCGGAGATGATTGTGTATCAATGAGCCCTGGTTCTAAAAACATAAACATTAGGAACGTAACATGTGGCCCGGATCATGGAATTAGTGTTGGAAGCCTTGGTGGGGGACCTAATGAAGAAGATGTCAGTGGATTAACGGTAACTAATTGCACTTTCATTGGCACTCAAAATAGATTGAGGGTCAAAACATGGGCTAGGTCTTATGCTAGTAATGTTTTTAATCTTACCTTTGAAGACATCATCATGGATAATGTCAACAACCCCATCATCATTGATCAACAATATTGCCCATCTCGCAATTGTGAAAAGGTACCTAGCTCTTGTTCAAATATTGTTATATGTGCTTGTTCTTGATTAAATTATATTTTGTATAAAACTTGATTTCCATTGATGGTCATTTTTTTTTATCTACAGGGTGAATCCCAAGTTCAAATTCGAGATGTGAAGTACGGAAACATCAGAGGCACCTCTAGCTCAAAAATTGCAGTTGCTTTTGATTGTAGCAAAGGCAAACCTTGTGAGAAGATTGAGCTCAACAACATTAACCTAACTTACCATGGTGCTGAAGGAGCTGTGGCATCCTCATGTTCTAATGTCAAAGGTATTGCTATTTGCTAATGGTCAACAACAACCCGGATCTTGCATATAGCACTCCTGCTTGCAGCACAATTCTTGAAATCCAGACAAATTCAAGTTTAATAATCCAACACTCGACCTACGTTCTATTGACAATATTGTTTTGTACTTGATATTAATGCTTATCCACAAGAAATGTTGTACGCTATGATGTATTACACTTCGTATTTGTAACTGACTTTGAAATTAAATATTCTCAAAAAGAAAGTTCCTTTGAAACTTATAACTATATGGCCTATTTAAGGTGATGAGTCCATTTTATTTTTTATGTGGAGCAGTAAGTGGCTTTGTGTCCATGTAATAATATCTTAAAAGGGAAAATTGCTCTAATAATTAAGGGTTTCCATAATTACATTTGCTATTTTTCTATTATGCAATTAGTCACTTAAGTCCCTTAAATATGCAAAGTATTTATACTAATCTTCCGTAGAGTGGTTTTAAGAAGATTTTTTTTTTTTGAGAAACGTGTATCAAAAAACAGGTCCTTATTACTTCAGTACTCATTATAAAAAACGTACAACATTCACTATGAAGTGTACTTTCAATGCAAGTTAAATGCACCATTCACTAAAACAAGGTATCAAAAAACAGGTCCTTACTTCAAAACTCATTATAGAGAAATAGATTCAATTATCAGATACGAAAATTGATCTTATCCATTTAAAATGAATTTATTTCATAGTTTAAATTAAATATTATAAATCTAAAAGTATATTTACATGTCATTTAAAATTTATTTTAATGGGTATATCATTATTTAAAATTTTAAATAAAATCTTAACAGGCTATCGCTCCAAAATGTAGGTAAACAACGAAAAAAAAAAGACTTGTGATTCTTACCAGATTGATTTTTTTATTTTTTAATTTTTTTTTGAGAAACTAATGGAATATAAAATAAACCAACATTTATTATCCATATTTTTTTAACAACCCAACAAACCGCAAATGATAATTAGCATTTTCTCAACAAAATAAAAAGAAAAAAAATTGATAGTTAAGAGTCTGTTTGGATACCGCTTATTGTTAAAACTGAAAACTGAAAACATTGTAGCAAAATAATTTTTAAACATGTGAATAGTGCGGTGAGACCCAGTTTTAAAGTTAGATTTACATTTTTCCGTACTTGCAGGTCCCGTGAACAGTACATGTGATCCAATCAAAAAACGTGCACGCTAGCACAAACACAAATGCGTTACAATCCAAACTAACATGAAAAGCATCAAATAATGTGCAGATCTATCACGAAAAGCAAATCCAGAATAAGTGTATTCATATTTATGCCACCCCACCCCCATAAAACTATATAGCAATGGAAATGGAAGGACAAGCAATACATGAAAATCACCGGAATACTACCCAAAAAAAAAAAAAAAAACCCCTAGAACAAAAAAGAACACCAAAACAGTTTAACATTCTCACGTCAATATATGTCATAAAGTTTTCGTTTTTATTGAACATTCCTGCTTTTTTCTTTTTTTCTAGGCAACCAAACAGAGCGTAGAAAAAAAGATAGGATAGAGACTTGGGCTCGTTTGGTAACTCTACTCAACACACATTTTTGATATACACATTTCAACACATTTTTTCATCCACACGTATATCAAAAACACCCAAAATACCTTACTCAAACTTAGTTACCAAACGGGTCTTTTTCAAGAATTACTTGTCCAACACAACTGAGATCTCAAGAAGGGGATTCCCAATACCCATGCCAGGATTCCCTAGTAAGCCATTTAACTAGGGTTTTTCTTTATTTTGACAGTTCAGAGAGATGATAGATTTTCAGTATCTCTGAGCTTCTTCAATCTAAGACTGAGAGATACTCAAGACCCAACTTTTATTTATTATATAGATACCCAACACAAAACCTAACCTTAGTTTCTCAAATCCCATTCACATGAAATATCAAAACAAAGAAAAAAAAGGAGCTCATGAGAGAATAGCCAAAACTTTGACACAGGTTTTGTGCTTTAAAAAGTACTGGACCAAGTAATACGGAAGTTGGGTTTAAAGTTCAGAATCTTTCTATTAAAAAAAAAAAAAAAACACAAAAATTAATAGTCCGTTTGAATTGAAAAAGAGTAAAAGGGAGTAAAGCAGACTTAGATGAAAATTAGCCTAATTTTGATACTGTAATTGTTATGTGTTTCAAACAAAGTAATCCTATTCAAATGAGTTGGCTTGAAATATTGGCTGTATTTTATTTTCGGGTACAATGGGTACGTAGAGACAGTTCTTGATTGAACAACTTCTCACATTGATGGATGTGTGGCTTCCCAAATTGGGCTTCAAACAAACCGACCCTATTTAAATGAGTTGGCTTCTACTGGTTATATTTTATTTTGGGTAGAGAGTAGATACTAGAGACTCTTCTTTGAAGGGCGATTAAAACCAAGAACATTTTTGAAGTGTACAATAAGGTTTTTGCCTATTATAATTACCCATGCATTGATTGGTTATCTTGGACATACAACTAACTTATTTGCTTTTTGATTATGTTTTTTTTTTTCCTTTAAATATATTATAGTTATTAATATTGCCTTTTGGTTGGAAGAGGGATTTTGATTTTCTTCTATCACTCTCAAACATACTACTAAGTGTGCATTTGGTATTGGCTTAAAAAGCCATTTTTTTTTTACTATTCAACTTATTTTTGCTATTATTCATGGATTCCATTGCATTTTTGGATACTATTCATAAATCTCATTGTATTATTTCAACTACCTTTTAGCTTTATTAACAGTACTTTTTTTTTTTTTTGGTTTCCCAAGGTATCTCCAGGTTTTTATCCCAGGAATAATTCTTTGAGGTACTGTCGAGCGCCAAGGTGGGGACCTCTCCCAAGAAAGTTTGCTGCATCCACAAAGACTGGAAACTGAGATCACTTGCTTAAGCGACCAGAGCCCCTTCCACTTAGGCCAACCTTTCTTGATTTATTTACAGTACTTTTAGTAAAAAGTTTTTAGTTTCAACTAAATAATTTGTACCTAAATAGATACTAAGATTAATGCCCCCATTTCTATACAAATGACTCCCGATCCATTTCTGGGTACTCATTGTTTCAAATTACCATGCAAATTGTAGAAATTGGATACAAGTTATTTGAAGTTATAAATGAATAGACAAAAGCACTTGTCATTGATCTAGCCTTTGGCAGACCTACGTTGTCAAATTTGATGAGATTTAAGAACCACCAACCGACTTTGACAAATATATATATATAAATTTTTGTATCTTTGTCTAATTGCAAAATAGAGTAGAGTAAATGAAATTTGTTAGTTCTTTAATTATATTCTGTTAGATTTTTTTTTTTTTTTTTTTTTGGAATTAAATTTTGGGTCTTGTAAAAACTATCTCAGTATTATCTATATATATTTGATTAGTAAAATTTTTTCCTCACCATTACCTAGGGACGTAGAATTAAGGTTGGAGCATGTAAATCTATAGCGTTCTCTCTTGTGTTGTGTGTGGAAGTTTATTTTTCTTTTGGATTTTCATCGCTCCTATCATTTGCTTGTGAGAGATATTTCTCAATCCCTTAATAGATTTTCACAATAGATGGTCCTCTCAATGCATTGAACAAGCTAGCTATTCCATATTGTTGGACTGGTATCTTCTATATATATGGGCTCAGCCCCATGACTGTAGATAACTTCAGGAATGTGGAATGAATGAATGATAATGGCCAATTACTCGTGGGCTCGTAGCTCACGCATTTTCAGTATTCCATATTCAAGCCTTCAATGTTAATTGAACAAGTACACCGCTTACAAACTATATTCTCTAATTAAAAGTGTAACATATTCACCTATATATCTTCTTCTTTTTTTTAAATTTTATTTTCATGTGGAATATAAAAATGGTTATTACGATTTTAGTTTTATGTCTAGGATTCCAAACTCGACCCAGTTGTTAATCTTATTATGTTCGTCAGTTACCTTTATTTTTAATTTTCTTTACATTAAAAGTACGATTTTTATATAATAAAGTAAGTGTGCCTCTTTCTCCCCTTAAAATATTACTTAATTTACTGTAAAAATGGTTACTTATACTTAAATATTGTTGAGTAATATATTAGATGTTCAATTTTAGAATAACTTGAGCTAATTTGATCCATTTGACCTAATTCATTGATAAAGTAAACCAACAAATTCAGTACAGATTTGAGTTTTTCAAACATAAATGAGATGATTTTAAAATAAGATTTTATAAAAGTTAGGTATGTAAAATAGTTAGAGGGTTTGGGTTTGAAAAAACACTCTTCATCCCAAATCTAATATGTTTCTATATTCTTATAACATCCAAAGAACCCACATATATTAAATCCATATTGACAGAATTTATTGGCATTCAAAAAATGTACCCACAGCCCTGCGGGGGTATCAGGGTAGTGATTTATTGGTTTGAGGTGGTGATCATATAAACCCGAAAATCACAGTTTTAAAAATTCACCCTAAGTGTAGAACCTAGAAATGTCTTGCATGTAGCCTCATAATTATCTATGTATCAAGGCTTGTTATCATAGGTCCATACTCCATGTAAGAACCCTAGGGCACAGTATTTTCATTCTCTCTTCCATTCTGCACTGCTGCATATCGAGGACCATTTAAGTTTAAGGCATATTGTACGCACAATAGGATGAACCTTAAGTCACGTCCTTGAAAGACCCTAATCATTCGTGGGGTTGTATTGTTCAAATGCCATTTGAACAATACGTGGTCCTAAATATGCACTAAATAATATTTTTGATTTTAGGGTCCTAAGGCATAACACAAATTTACAACAAATTCATAATATTCTCAAATTAAGATATCACCTCACATATGTGCCATTAAAATAATAACTAAATGATAGATTGTGTTGGGCTCATGTGTGGTAGTATAGGCCAATTTAAGAATTTTGTTGTAAAATTGTTGTCAAATTTTGCTGTCTCCCTAGTTTTATTGTTAATTTTAATCCATTTTTATCTAAAAAAAAGTTCATTATTAAAAGCAGAGAAACAATAACAATCAAGTAGTAGTAGTAGAAAATATGGGTTTGATATCAAAAAAAATTTGTAGTTACCTAACATTCCTTAAATTAGACTATCACTTCACACATAGGCCATTAAAAAAAAAAACTAAATTGCAGATTGTAACGGGTGTAAGATGGTAGGCTAATTTAGGAATATTGTTTTAAATTGCTGTGAAGTTTTTTTTGTGTCCTTAACTTTATTGTTGATTTTATTCTATTTTTATCTATGAAAATTTATTATAAAAGCAGAGAAACCAAAATGTAAAGCATTGGGTTAAAGAGTCTTTGTTGTGAAGTTTGTATAGTATTGGGTGGAAGAGTTTTTGTTGTGAAGTATTGTTGTATATCTACAGTTTAGTTTTTAACTCAGTAAAATTCTATTATCGCTTAATAATAGAAATTTATTGTTAATTCATATCAGGCTGATCTGGCCGGGATTTTTTAATAAAAGTTTATAGCATTCATTCTCAAAAAAAAAAAAAAAAAAAAAAATTCTATTATTGCTTTATCAAAAAAGAAAGAAGGTATTAATGGTAGAAAACATGGGTTCAATATCAGTTTTTCCTTGTGTTTACTTGATGTTCTTATTAGCATGCATTTCTGAAGTTGGGTTTGGAAAAATGGTTTTTAATGTGATGAAGGATGGTGCTACTGCTGATGGAAATACTGATAACAGTAAGGTAGTTTTCACTCAATAGAATTATTATACCATTAATCTTTTCTTAGACAAGTAGCATTAAGCATTCTAACAAAACAATATAATTGTTTTATAATTTTGTTATTGTGTGTGATTGTATTTGTAGGTTTTTCAAAATGTATTTAACAAAGCTTGTCAATCTGAAGGAAGGAATGTTGTATTAATCCCACGAGGGACATATATGTTGGCGCCTATTGTGTTGAAAGGACCATGCAAGGGCCAAGTGGAATTTCATATCATAGGGACACTAAAAGCTCTTATAGATGAAACATCTACTATTGATATTAATCACTGGATCACCTTCCAATACGTAGACCGATTGGTACTAAGTGGTGGTGGGAAACTGGACGGCCAAGGTTCCTCTGCTTGGGATGACAATACTTGCAGTAAAAATCCAAACTGCAAAGCTCTTCCCATTGTAAGTTCTTGTTTCAACAAATCCATCTTAAATTAGGCTATAAATGGAGTTGCCCATGATCATGCATGTGGTTGGGCCATTTTTCACGAGTCATTCATAATTTTCTTTTTTTACTATGCTTCCATTTAATAGACTTTTCTATCGGTCGTATAGATCCACAATTCTAGCTATATATAATGTTTTTCCCTTGTACTTAGATTATGCTCCTCAAAAATAAAAAAAAAATTTCTTTCCTCTTCAAAAAAAAAAAAAATTAAATTTTACAATTAAATTTCTTTCTTACTATCTCCAATGTTTAGAGATTGTGCTGACCACCCCACCTTCATCTTTTTATAAAAGAAGTTGACTAATTTAGTAAATTTATTTTTTAGGTATAGATTTGATTTATTAATTTACTGGGTACATTTTTCATTTACAAATGATAAAATTGCTAAAACAGTTCCCATTTTTTAAAAGAAGTAAAATAAACTACAAAATTTAATTTGAACACTTTTTAAATTGTAATTTATTTGGTTTGAAATGCATATTATTCACATTGTGTGTTTCCCTTATTCTTTTCAGTCATTGAGATTTGATTTCGTCACCAATTCAAGGATTACTCAACTAACTTCATTGAACAGCAAGAATGCCCACGTGAATGTATTTGCATGCAAAGATATGAAATTCGATCACATCCATATAATAGCACCCAAAGATAGCCCCAATACTGATGGAATACACATTGGTTCATCTAGCAATATTCAAATATTGGATTCAACAATAGCCACCGGAGATGATTGTGTATCAATGAGCCCTGGTTCTAAAAACATAAACATTAAGAACGTAACGTGTGGCCCGGGTCATGGAATTAGTGTTGGAAGCCTTGGTGGGGGACCTAATGAAGAAGATGTCAGTGGATTAACGGTAACTAATTGCACTTTCATTGGCACTCAAAATGGCTTGAGGGTCAAAACATGGGCTAGGTCTTATGCTAGTAGTGTTTTCAACCTTACCTTTGAAGACATCATCATGGATAATGTCAACAACCCCATCATCATTGATCAACAATATTGCCCATCTCACAATTGTGAAAAGGTACCTAGCTCTTGTTCAAATATTGTTATATGTGCTTGTTCTTGATTAAATTATATATTGTATAAAACTTGATTTACATTGATTGTCATTTTTTTTATCTACAGGGTGAATCCCAAGTTCAAATTCGAGATGTGAAGTACGGAAACATTAGAGGCACCTCTAGCTCAAAAATTGCAGTTGCTTTTGATTGTAGCAAAGGCAAACCTTGTGAGAAGATTGAGCTCAACAACATTAACCTAACTTACCATGGTGCTGAAGGAGCTGTGGCATCCTCATGTTCTAATGTCAAAGGCATTGCTAATGGTCAACAACAACCCGGATCTTGCATATAGCACTCCTGCTTGCAGCACAATTCTTGAAATCCAGACAAATTCAAGTTTAATAATCCAACACTCAACCTACGTTCTATTGACAATATTGTTTTGTACTTGATATTAATGCTTATCCACAAGAAATGTTGTACGCTATGATGTATTACACTTCGAATTGTAAGTGACTTTGAAATTAAATATTCTCAAAAAGAAAGTTCCTTTGAAACTAATAATAACTATATGGCCTATTTAAGGTGATGAATCCATTTTATTTTTTATGTGGAGCAGTAAGTGGCTTTGTGTCCATGTAATAATATCTTAAAAGGGAAAATTGCTCTATTCTCAGTAAGGTTTTCCATAATTACATTTGTTATTTTTCTATTATGCAATTAAACACTTAAGTCCCTTAAGAGCATCCACAACAGATGTGCCAAATGTGCCAAATGCCAAATATTTGGTACATTTGGCACACCAAACATAAAAAACCCCCTTTATGAGTTATTCCAAATCTCATAATTTTTGCCATATGTGAACAATACTGTTCCATTTTGAAATGGTATGGACAAGAATGCTAAAACAAGAAAATAGTTTTTTATTCATTTCTCTCTCATTCTTTTTGACTTTGTTGTTGCTATGCTTGATGATGATGATGGTGAAAGGAGTTAATAAATTATTTTAATGTGTAGTAAATATTATTTTAATATATAGAATTGAATGATAAAACATTTGATAAATGAAATGTTATAAAATAATGTGGTAAAATAAGAAAGTAAACTTTTAGTGTGTCAAAATGACTTTTTTTTTTTTTTTTTAGAACATCTAATGTGATGCTCCTATGCAAAGAATTTACACTAATCTTCCGTAGAGTGGTTTTAAGTAGATTTTTTTTGAGAAACGTGTATAAAAAAACAGGTCCTTCAGTACTCATTATAAAAAACGTACACCATTTACTATGAAATGTACTTTCAGTGCAAGTGTTAAATGCACCATTCGCTAAAACAAGGTATCAAAAAACAGGTCCTTACTTCAAAACTCATTATAGAGAAATAGATTCAATTATCAGATAGGAAAATTGATCTTCTTCATTTAAAATGAATTTATTTTATAGTTTAAATTAAATATTATAAATCTAAAAGGATATTTACATGTCATTTAAAATTTATTTTAATGGGTATTTCATTATTTAAAATTTTAAATAAAATCTTAACAGGCTATTGCTCCAAAATGTAGGTAAACAGGAAAAAAAAAAAGAACATTTTTTTTGGAGAAACTAATGGAGTATAAAATAAACCAACATTTATTATCCATATTTTTTTAACAACCTAACAAACCGCAAATGACAATTAGCATTTTCTCAACAAAATAAAAAGAAAAAAAAATTGATAGTTAAGGGTCTGTTTGGATATCGTTTATTGCTGAAAATTGAAAACTAAAAACTGAAAACATTGTAGCAAAATAATTTTTAAACGTGTGAATAGTGCTGTGAGACTCAGTTTTAAAGTTAGATTTACATTTTCCCATACTTGCGGGTCTTGTGAACAGTACACGGGACTTTACCAAAAAACATACACGCCAATACAAACACAAACGCGTTGCTATCCAAACTAACACTTAGCATCAAATAATGCGTAGATCTATCACAGAAAGAAAATCCAGAATAAGTGTATTCATATTTATGCCACCCCACCCCTATAAAACTATATAGCAATGGAAATGGAAGGACAATCAATACATGAAAATCACCAGAATACTACCCCAAAAAAAAAAAAAAAAACCCTAGAACAGAAAAGAACGCCAAAACAATTTAACATTCTCACGTCAATATATGTCATAAAGTTTTCGTTTTTATTAAACATTCCTGCTTTTTTCTTTTTTGATAGTTTTTAGACCTCTTAAAAACACAATTGGATTAACCCAGGTAATTAGCCAAGTTGTTACTTATTCCAAATTCCAAATCTAGGTTATCACAATCAAACAATCATATCATGCAAAGCAACGGAAAGATAAATAACATAATGATATGATCACCCAGAAAACCAAACCGGTAAAAACCTGGAGAGGATTTAACCTAGCTATCCTCAAGGTAAACTTGAATCCACTATGAAAGAATTGAAGTTGTTCAATAGGACTTAGACCACTAACATCCTATTGCTACCCACCAGTAGAAACTTACTGACACGATCACTTGCAAGCTCTGAAACCATGGACTCCTTCTTTCTTGGATTCTCCAGCAAGTACAAGCAAAGCACACCCGCTTATGTTTCTTTAAGTTCTTATGGCAGTAACTGAATGATCATCAAGTTCTTGAATGAACCTCCTTCTTGATAATCCTAAACTTATGTAAAGGAAAACTCCTCACAGATCTTATAAGAGATTTACACAAACAGCAATCTGTGCAACACAAAGTCCTTAGAAAGTTTTTGGGTACAAAACCCTAGATACAAAAAAAGGCACACCATTTTCTCTCAAAAAAACTTATAAAAACGTTTTAGGGTTTTCCTTATATATAGGAGTGTTTTACTTGAACCCTAATACGTTTAAGTAGAGTTTGGGCTGAACTAGAATTCTGTAAAAAAATAAATCTGCACATGGTTCGATCGATCGAGTCTAATTTTCAATTGATCCAGCCTTGCAGATTTAGTCCAATAAGTTCTGCAATCACTCGATTCCAATTTTACAAATAAACATACTTTGAGCAAGCCTAAACCTAGACTCTATGTTTTGATCGTGGTTTGCCAACATAATACAAATTGAAGTTCTAATACATTACTTTCTAAAGTCTTAGAACCTAACATTTTTTTCTGGGCAACCAAACAGAGCATTGAAAAAAAGATAAGATAGAGATTTGGGCCCGTTTGGTAGCCCTACTCAACACACATTTTTCACATTTCAAACACACTTACACACATTTCAATACACTTTTTCATCCACACGTAGATCATAAACACCCAAAATACCTTACTCAAACTTAGTTACCAAACAGGCCTTTTTTGAAGAATTACTCGTCCAACACAACTGAGATCTCAAGAAGGGGATTCCCAATACCCATGCCAGGATTCCCTAGTAAGCCATTTAACTAGGGTTTTTCTTTTATTTTGATAGTTCAGAGAGATGATAGATTTTCAGAACCGGACCGAATCGGAACTGAGATGAAAACCGGTTTTTTAAGTCTAAAGAACTAGATTTTTTGTTAATTTCGTGAATCGCTAAAACCAGGGTTGGATCGTAGGAACCGGTGAGAACCATGTGGTCAAACCCCTTAGCAATTTAAAAAAAAAAACTTAACACAATTTTATTCTACTTAATTAAATTATCCATCTTTACAAGGAATAAAAAAAAATTATAATTAAAATCTTTCAAAAATATTCAACTTTATTTAAAAAATTAATCATAAATTTTAATGTTTTCATGGTTATTATTTTATTTTATTAACTTTCTTATTTAATTATTAAATATATGCTTGAAAATCATTAAATTTCGCTCACATATATAGATATATTGTCAATTTTGCTAGTTTTATAAATTTAATATCTATATTTAGGTTTTAATTAATTATTAAATTAATTAGGACGTCATCACGGTTCGACCCCGGTTCGACCTCGGTTCGACCTCAAAAATCTTGAACCTCTCCCTTTTACGGTTCAATGAACGGTCCGAGTCTGAAAACCTTGGATATTAGAGACTCTTCTTGAAAGGGCGATTAAAACCAAGAACATTGTTGAAGTGTAAAATAAGGTTTTTGCCTATTATAATTACCCGTGTATTGATTGGTTATCTTGGACATAGAACTAACTTATTTGCTTCTTCTTTTTTTCCTTTAAATATATTATAGTTATTAATATTGCCTTTTGGTTGGAAGATAGATTTTGATTTTGATTTTCTTCTATCACTCTCAAACATACTACTAAGTGTGTATTTGGTATTGGCTTAAAAAGCCAGTTTTTTTACTATTCAGCTTATTTTTGCTACTATGTATGGGTCTCATTGCACTTTTGGATATTATTCATAAGTCTCATTGTATTATTTCAACTACCTTTTAACTTTATTTACAGTACCTTTTTTTTTTTTTTTTTGGTTTCCCAAGGTATCCTTAGGTTTTTATTCCAGGACTAATCCTTCGAGGTACTCTCGGGAACCAAGGCGGGGATCTCTCTCAAGAAAGTTTGCTGCATCCACAAGGACTTGAAACCGAGACCACTTGCTTAAGCAACCAGAGCCCCTTCCACTCAGGCCAACCATCCTTGGTTTATTAACAATACTTTCAACAAAAAATTTTCAGTTTCAACTAAATAATCTGTTCTTAAATAGATACTATGATTAATGCCCCCATGTCTATACAAATGACTCCCGATCCATTTCTGGGTGCTCATTGTTTCAAATTACCATGCAGATCGTAGATATTGGATACAAGTTATTTGAAGTTATAAATGAGTAGACAAAAGCACTTGTCATTGATCTAACCTTTGGCAGACCTACGTTGTCAAATTTGATGAGATTTAAGAACCACCAACCGACTTTGACAAATATATATAAATTTTTGTATCTTTGTCTAATTGCAAAATAGAGTAGAGTAAATGAAATTTGTTAGTTCTTTATTTTCTGTTAGATTTTATTTTTTTTGGAATTAAATTTTGGGTCTTGTAAAAACTATCTCAGTATTATCTATATTATTTGATTAGTAAAATTTTTTCCTCACCATTACCTAGGGACGTAGAATTAAAGTTGGAGCATGTAAATCTATAGCGTTCTCTCTTGTGTTGTGTGTGGAAGTTTATTTTTCTTTTGAATTTTCATCGCTCCTATCATTTGCTTGTGAGAGATATTTCTCAATCCCTTAATAGATTTTCACAATAGATGGTTCTCTCAATGCATTGAACAAGCTAGCTGAAGAGGATAAAAACAGAAGACAAGGCCTGATGGGTCTAGACAAGTGGGCCTAACGGATCTATGTCCATGGGCCAAAGGAAAGTTGAGCCCATCCTTTGTGTAGAACCCCTCATAAAATAAGGACCCAATAAGAATAGGGCAAAGCATTGGAAGATTCTTGAAGGAGCACCTTAAAGCAAAGAGTTCTTCACGAAAGAATAACTTGTCCACCACGTTTTGGATTCCTCAAAAAAGAGTCCTATAAGGAAAGAACTTGGGTTACAAGGAAGGAAGGCAAGACCTCACTACTATAAAAGCCGCAATGCCCTCTCGCATCAAGGTATGCATAATTGACCCCTCTCTAGCACTCTAGAGTTGTGAGAATATTTCTAACTTGACCTTCGGAGGGTATTTGGCCGGCACCACACCGGTGCCTTCTGCAAGGTCTTTTTGTTTTCTTCTTCTTGTAGGTGATTCATTTGGCGTTAGGATCGAGCTTCTCATTGGTGAGATTTACGGCATCATCAGTTGGCGTCGTCTGTGGGAAACGACTGACTGTTTAGTTTACCTTGTCGCTTCCCGGACACAAGAGTTGCATGGTACTCACACGCTCGATGGCCACCACCAACAACGTTCAAGGAGGCGAGCCGCCGAGATCCACCGCATTAGAAAGACAAGTCCAGACCCTCGTGGCTGCGGTGGAATGCCTCACGAAACAAAATCACGATCTGGAGGAGCAACTGCGTCAAAGGGACGCAAGACACAACGTCCAGGAGGAAAACCAAGGGGACAGCTCTGAACGGGGGGGACCTGAAAGGCCGGAGGGCAATAACGAGCCCACCAGACCCGAACGGCGGAACTTAAGCATGCCCTCTCTTATGGATACTGCCCCACCACCTATTTTCGCAGAGATGCAGGCGATGAAGGAACAAATGGAGCTTATGATGAACGCTCTCAAGGGACGCATCTCAAACAACCTTGACAATTTAGTAAATAGAACCGACTCCCCGGTCACTGTACCCGTCAATTCCTGTCCCTTGCCACAGAAATTCCGAATGCCGTAGATTGAGAGCTACGATGGGGTTAAGGACCCACTCGATCATCTGGAAACCTTCAAAACCCTGATGCACCTCTAGGGAGTACCAGACGAGATCATGTGTAGGGCCTTCCCTACAACGCTGAAGGGCGCAGTAAGAATCTGGTTCAACAGTTTAACGCCAAATTCAATCAACAACTTCAAGGAACTAAGTGACCAGTTCACCTCGCATTTCATTAAGCAGCGAGAGGATGAGACGCTGAGGTCGTACATAACTCGATTCAACAAAGAAGCACTTTCGATTGATGAGGCCGACGACAAGATTCTGGTGGCGGCCTTCACCAATGGCTTACGGAAGGGAAAATTCTTGTTCTCTCTTTATAAGAATGACCCAAAGACCATGTCTGAGGTGCTCTACAGGGCTACAAAATACATGAATGCGGAGGACGCGGTACTAGCCAGGGAAGACAAACCTAGAAAAAGAGAGAGACTAGAAGATGCACGCCAGGACCAAGGGAGGAAGAAACCAAGGACGGGAGACAGACGCGATGAAAGGCGTTCCAAGCCCCCAGAGGGAAGGTTTACAAGTTTCACTCCCTTGAACGCCCCGTTAGACCAAGTCCTAATGCAGATCAAGGACGAAGGGGCACTGACGTTTCCAGGAAAGTTGAAGAGCGATCCAACCAAGCGATCAAGAAACAAGTATTGCCGTTTCCACCGTGACCACAGTCACGATACTGCGGATTGCTATGATTTAAAGCAACAAATCAAGGCCCTCATCAGAGAAGGGAAGCTGCAGAAATTAGTCAGCAAGGAGAGAACGGATATACGTCCTCGGGAACAAGCCCCTCGACAAGAAAACGACCATCCGAGACCCTCCGTTGGAGACATAAGGATGATAATAGGGGGGACTGCAACTACAGGATCGTCCAAAAAGGCTCGAAAGACCTACCTCAGGATGGTCCAGAATGTCCAGCTAACAGGCTCGGTACCCAAGATAGCACGGAGGGAAAGCCCAATCATTGGATTTTCGGAGGAAGACGCGAGGCCTCTCCATCACTCACACGATGATGCACTCGTCGTCAGCGTACAGGTAGGAGACTACAATGTGCATCGGATGCTGGTCAACAATGGCAGCTCAACAGACATCCTATACTACCCAGCATTCCAGTAGATGGGAATTAACAGAGCACGATTGATACCAACGAATGCTCCGCTGGTTGGCTTTGGAGGAACAAGGGTACTCCCGGTAGGATTTATCACACTTTCAGTGACGGTCGGTGACTATCCGCAACAAATCACTAAGGATGTAACTTTCCTTGTGGTCGACTGTTCGTCTGCTTATAACGGTATCCTCGGGCGACCAACGCTAAACTCTTGGAAAGCGGCAACATCAACATACCACCTAATGATCAAATTCCCGACAGAGTACGGGATTGGAGAGTTGCAAGGAGACTAGGTGGCCGCCCGTGAATGTTACATCGCCATGCTGGAATTAGAGGATTATCAGCAGACCATGTATATAGGAGAACAGCGGACCACGGCAGAACTGGTTGAGGAGTTGGAAAAAATAATCCTCGATGAATCAAGACCTGAACGGAGGACCAGAATGGGCACTTTGGCCAGCCCGCTGTTATGTCAAGACCTAACAGGTTTCCTAAGGATGAATCAGGATGTATTCGCGTAGAGTCACGAAGACATGCCCGGGATCGACCCGTCGGTTATAGTCCACAGACTGAATGTTAACCTGGCATCCTCGCCAATCCGATAGAAAAAACAGGTGTTTGCACAAGAGCGAGACAAAGCAATAGCGGAATAAGTTAGGAAACTGCTAGAAGCTGGTTTTATCCGAGAGGTCTATTACCCCGATTGGTTAGCAAACATGGTCATGGTCAAGAAGCCTAACGGAAAGTGGAGGATGTGCGTTGATTTCACAGATCTCAATAGGGCGTGCCCGAAAGACAACTATCCACTCCCTCGGATAGATACCTTGGTAGACTCGACAGCCAGACATGAGCTCCTAAGTTTCATGGACGCTTTCTCAGGCTATAATCAAATCGAAATGAAAGAAGAGGATCAAGAGAAAACGTCTTTCGTCACCAGTCAGGGACTTTTTGCTACAAGGTAATGCCGTTCGGACTCAAGAACGCAGAGGCAACATACCAGAGATTAATGAATAAAATGTTCGCGCACCAACTCGGAATGAACGTCCAAGTCTACATCGATGACATGCTAGTGAAGAGTGTGCGCGAGAACGACCACTTGAATGACCTCCAGGAGACATTCAACACCCTTCGATCATATAACATGAAACTGAATCCAAGCAAGTGCGTGTTCGGGGTGACAGCCGGGAAATTCTTGGGCTTCATGGTGTCCTAAAGAGGTATAGAGGTCAACCCGGAGAAAGTGCGTGCAATATTAGACTTAGAACCCCCGAGGACAGTGAAAGCAGTGCAAAGCTTGAACGGCAAAGTTGCGGCCTTGAACAGGTTCATCTCTAAAGCGACGGATAAGTGTTTGCCTTTCTTCCGCGTTCTGAAAAAATCTTTTGAGTGGACGAACGAGTGCCAGAAGGCATTCGAGGACTTGAAGAAATATCTTTCGTCCCCACCACTACTCAGCCCGTCCATGTCGGGAGAAGAACTATACCTCTACATAGCGGTCTCGCAAGTAGCAATTATCGCGGCCTTAGTAAGAGATGAGGGAGGCTCGCAACGGCCCGTCTATTTTATAAGCAGGGCATTTCGAGGAGCGGAAGAAAGATACCCTAGGATGGAGAAGTTGGCCTTTGCACTTGTAATGGCTGCGCGGAAGCTCAAACCATATTTCCAGGCCCACACCATCATAGTTCTAACAGACCAACCTTTGAAAAGAGCCATGAGCAACCCAGAGGCGGTCGAAAGGATGGCCTTATGGGCAATTGAGCTAAGCGAATTTGACATGCAGTACCGTCCGCGAATCGCGGGAAAAGGGCAAATAGTGGCAGACTTCATAGCTGAATATACTCAGTCAGAAGACAAGGGGGCAGAAGGACATAAACTATGGAGCATCCACACGAACGGATCATCAAATCAGCGCGTAGGAGGTGCCGGTGTGATTATACAAACACCAGTGGGGGATAAAATCGAATGCATGATCCGGCTAGATTTCCCTACAACCAACAACGAGGTCGAATATGAAGCCTTGGTAGTTGGGTTGGATCTCGCAAAGGCAGCAGGTGTTGAAAATATGATCATGCATTACGATTCCCAGGTAATAACGAGCCAGATCAACGGTGATTATGAGTGTAAAAATGAGAGAATGAAGAAGTACCTGGAGGAAGTGAAGAGTCGAATCAACGACCTTGAAGTTAAATTCGTTCAAATCCCAAGGGAGGAAAACGAATACGCCGATCGTCTTGCAAAAGCAGCTTTTGCAGAGTTTATGAATGCATCCGAATAGATATTATCTTTTGTCCAAACCTCCTCGCTTATTGATGACGGAGCACAAATGCAGGAAATAGCTGCCGAAGAGAGTTGGACCATGCCTTTAATAGCATACCTAAGGTCAGGCACTCTGCTAGACAGGAAAGACGCCGTAAGGAAGCTAAAAGTCCAAGCATCACGATTTGTGCTAATCAGGGATGTCTTATACAAGAGAGGTTTCTCTCAACCGTACCTGAGGTGTTTGAGCCATGACGAAGCAGATTATGTAATGAGAGAAGTTCATGAGGGGATCTGCAGAAATCACTCAGGGGCACGGTCATTGGTACACAAGTTAATCCGAGCTGGGTACTATTGGCCCATTATGTTCAAAGACGCCCAGGCTTACGTCAAGGCCTGCGACGTCAAGGCCTGCGACAAATGTCAGAGATTCAGTAATCTAATCAGGCAACCATCAGAGGAGCTCACACCTATGACGGCCCTTTGGCCGTTCGCCTAATGGGGACTAGACATCATGGGCCCCTTCCCGACGGCCCTAAGACAGCTAAAATTTCTAGTAGTCGGTATCGACTACTTCACCAAATGGGTGGAAGCAGAACCCTTAGCCACTATCACGTAGAAGAGCATCCGTACATTTGTGTGGAGGAACATCATCTGCAGATATGGGATACCGAGGGTGCTTGTCTTTGACAATGAAAAGCAATTCGACAACAGCGCGTTCAAGGACTTCTACTCAGAGCTAGGTATTAAGAATCACTACTCATCTCCAGCACACCCGCAGGCCAACGGACAAGTCGAAGTCACGAACCGGACCTTGCTAAAAATCATCAAGACCCGGCTCGAGGGGGCAAAGGGTATTTGGCCTGACGAACTACCAAGCGTACTATGGGCGTATCGGACGACAGCAAGGACATCGATTGGAGAGACCCCATTTCGACTTACATATGGAGCTGATGCAGTCATCCCAGCAGAGGTAGGACTTACCAGCTATCGCGTGCAGAACTACATGGAAGATAAAAACGAAGAAGTCATGCGCCTCCAGCTAGACTTAGTGGACGAGGCTCGAGCTACGGCAGAACAAAGGTTGGCACGATACCAGAACCTCATGTCAAAGTACTACAACACCAAGGTCAGGCATAGAGACTTTCAGATTGGTGACCTGGTGCTACGGAAGGTAATGGGCGTATCGGACGACAGCAAGGACACTGACTGGAGAGACCCCATTTCGACTTACATACGGAGCTGATGCAGTCATCCCAGCAGAGGTAAGACTTACTAGCTATCGCGTGCAGAACTACATGGAAGATAAAAACGAAGAAGTCATGCGCCTCAAGCTAGACTTAGTAAACGAGGCCCGAGCTACGGCAGAACAAAGGTTGGCACGATACCAGAACCTCATGTCAAAGCACTACAACACCAAGGTCAGGCATAGAGACTTTCAGATTGGAGACCTGGTACTACGGAAGGTAATGGGCGCTGCTAAAGACCCTTCACAAGGAAAGCTTGGACCAAATTGGGAAGGGCCTTATAGGATCACGTCATGGCAGAGGAAGGGCACATACCACCTTGAAACAATGGACGGACGGAAGCTTCAGCACCCATGGAACACGGAAAACCTTCGGAAATACTACCAGTAGAAATGCGGGTTGACTTCCCCCTACTCCCCAGTTTATTTATTTTTACTAGTCTTTCTTTAAAATTTTTTATTATTTTTGTTTAAGCAAGCTTTGCTACAATGACTTTCAGTACCCTTTTAAGCCCAAAGGGGCATGTACTTTTTCTATAGCTTTAAATTTTATGGAGGAACATTTAGACTATGCTATGTGTTATTATTACTACTATAAGATTACTACAATCAGTGGACGAACCCCACAAAGGGTCAAGACACCAGTCCACAACGTGGACGGACCCAACAAGGGTAAAAAAATAAGTCCACAAAGTGGACGGATCCCACGCAGGGTCAAAACTCTAGTCCACAACATGGACGGACCCAACAAGAGTAAAAAACTTAAACAAGTCCACAACGTGGACGGACCCAACAAGGGTCGAAAACTTAAACAAGTCCACAAAATGGACAGATTCCATGAAGGGTCAAAACTCTAGTTCGCAACGTGGACGGACCCAACAAAGGTCAAAACTCCAGTCCACAATGTGGACGGACCCAACAAGGGTAAAAAACTTTAACAAATCCACAACGTGGACGGACCCAACAAAGGTCGAAAACTTAAACAAGTCCACAAAGTGGACGGATCCCACGAAGGATCAAAATTCCAGTCTGTAGAGTGGACGGATCCCACAAAGAAGAATTCACAAGTCTACAAAGTGGACGAACACCACTACTATTAGCTATTTAAACCATCAAAATGGACGGACATCAGCAGAGGTCGATATTTAGCCCACAAAAGTGGACGAACTCTCAAAACTACACTATTTAAAGAGAACGGGTCCTACAAAACAAATTGCCCGCGAACATTTTTTGAAATAAAGTGAACAGACTTAACCAAAGCAAAATATCAACAAAATGATAAAGATGCATTAATAAAAAGTTTAAACAAACAAGATAAAATGTCTACAAAACGGATACAACTTAACTCAATCCATAAAGGTCAAAATCAAATTGTCCTCAAAATACTTTAACAAAATAAACATGGATAAAAAAAATTTTAAGCATCAGGAACAACGGAGTCTTTGGCCAAACGAGTTTCTTCTCCTTCAATCGTCGGGATCTCAGGGGTGACGAAGACGGGCACTTCCTCTCCTCATCTGACTGCTCGGGATAAACGGACGTAGCCTCCGGGACGGTGATGTTGACGGATGAAAAGTCAGGCTTTGGATACAAGGCCTTGGCTTGACGGAGTGCATCATCGAAACCGTCGTTATATGAGACTCCAAGCTCTAATAAGAGGGCATCGGAGTCACGATATTCCAGAACGGCTGCCTCTTTGGCATGACGGAGGTCATTCTCCTTGTCCTCCAAGACCTTTTTCAGCTCCTCCGTCATCTTCTGATATTCATCTCTGGCCAGTTCCTCAGCTCGAACAGTTCCTCATCTGCCAGCTTGGCCTTTTCGCGGACCCGTCCAAGCGTCATCTCATGATGAAGAGACCGTTCCATCAATCCCTTTGTCATGAGCATGGTTTAAAGACAAAAGGGAGTTAGATTTTAAAAAAAAAATGATAATATCATCCACGGGCAAGATTATGACGGACTCTTACCTGGGCAATGCTAAAAAGGCCCGTCTCCCCCATGGCCTTCGTCGAGTGGTTTCCAAGGTCCTCATAGTCCTCGTTGCCAATGATTGAAGAAAGCTTCTCCAAAGCGTACTTTGGATTTTCACGAAGTAAGACGGGTGGTTTCTTTTGACTGCTCGGTGGAGGAACCATGAGACCTTTGCCACCCCCATGCTTGGCCGGGGTCACCGTCTTGTTGCCCTCCGCCATTAGACCAATGATGGGCTCTGTCGAAACCTTCTGCTTCTTGGGTGCACGATCTCCCTTAAGCAACGGTCTCTTTTTTGCTGAGGGCTTGCTCAAACCCATCCCCATGGTGCCCTCATCCGTCTCTTTCCTCTTCGCGGCCTGAACTCTTATAGCTGCCCTCCTTTTCGCGTCTTCCATCTCTGAAAGTAGACGGGTAAGTTTGCAGAAAAACAATCAAATTAAATGTGGATGTTGACGGACTTACGCTGACGGGTGCGCTCCTCGTACTTAATAGCCGCCGAAGTGGGTTCAGGTCCGCCACAATACCAATGGACGGTGTTGAGGTTCACAATCTTAGCCCACGTCCACTCCTCTGGTTTAGAATTTGCAAAAATTCTTTCAAGAAAGTTGTACTCCTCAATATCAACTTGGGGGCGCCGTCGTACTGTAAAAAACAAAGAGACGGAGTAATCAGGACGATTATAAAAGTATTAAAGAAAATAAAAAAGCACATACACAACGCGACGGATATATATATACCGGACGGATCCAATATTCCCCAAGTTTTGTCAACTGGCATATAGTCCGTCTCCCCTGGGTGACACATCTAATCGTCGCCCTTCAGGAAGAAGTAACGGCTCTTCCAGTCGTGGTTGGAGTCTAGGGTTTCATAAATAACTTTAAGGATGGACTTCCTAGGGACAAAACTGTACATTCCCTTTGACTTATCAATTTCATCTTGACGGTAGCAATGGAGGAATTCCCATACTGTTAACGATCTGGCATCGTCAGACATAGCTCCGTACAGGACCTCCATCGCTATAAAAACCCTCCAGGCATTCGAGGATATCTGGCTGACAGACAAACCCAGGTGCTGGAGAAGTTCTTGCTTTAGAGAGTTCAAGGGGAACCTAAGGCCAGCCTTGAGCACTTGTTCGTACACCCCTACATCATCCACCCCATCATGGTAGCATTTTTCTGACTTGTAGGGTAGACGAATAGGGATGTAGTCGGGTATTTGGTAGATTGCCCTAAGTGTTTTAAAATGTGCCTCCTTGATCGTGGACGTAAAGTTATTGACCGTCCACTCTGGTAGCATGACGAACTCCCTAAGTCCTTCAGTACCTACAACCGACTTAATTCTTTGTTCACCGTCATCAAAACCTTCCTCTGGTTCAACCAACTCCATATCCTCATTTTTTGAGGATGGGGAAGCGGCAAACGGACTCCTCTCGCTTAGTTCGTCTGGATCTCTATAACCCGACGGGTACAATTCCTCGTAACCCGCCCCGTCGCGGATGAACAACTGGTTACTTGACGCACTAGACATTGCCTACATGTAGTGACAAAATCTAAGACTGACGGGTTTGAAAAAAAGGGGGTGACGAGTGCAAAAAACTTAAATTTTTACCAAATGGAGAATAAAAACTGAAATAGAAGCAAATTGAACGGATGGAATCACTTACCGAGGAAAAGAGTGAGCGGATGAGATTTTGTGATGAAGGAGTTGAACGAACGGATCTCTGACAGGTGACGGACTCGCTCTGACAATGTATTTTCTGCGAAAAGCAAGGAAATGAGAGGAAGGGTGTTGGTTTTTATAGATAGAGTGCACGGAAGACGAAGCGACGCTTCGATCCGAGATACAAGCCAATCGACGAACGACACGTGTCGTACGACCATAAATGCCTCTGGACAGCTTGTCAGAACTCTGTACCCCTGACGGCCTCATACTCCACGAACCGTCATCCAGGGATCCTCGTTACCGTTAGCTAGAGATTTCAGACCGTCACCTTGTTAATTGTGACACCGTCCACTCAGCATTTACAATCATCATCTAAGCTAAAATTTGTCACTGTTCATATCTGTATTTCAACCATCAACCCATGAACATAGAACCGTCGGCATGAATTTATTTGACCGTCACCCCAATTAATCCCCTTCCGCAGATAGCGACGGACCAAATGGGGTGAAGAGGGCAACTAAAGGGATAAAAATAGAAGACAAGGCCTGACGGGCCTAGACGAGTGGGCCTAATGAATCTATGTCCATGGGCAAAAGGAAAGTCGAGCCCATCCTTTGTGTAGAACCCCTCATAAAATAAGGACCCAATAAGAATATGACAAAGTATTGGAAGATTCTTGAAGGAGCACCTTAAAGCAAAGAGTTCTCCAAGGAAGAATAACTAGTCCACCACGTTTTGGATTCCTCAAAAAAGAGTCCTATAAGGAAAGAACTTGGGTTACAAGGAAGGAAGGCAAGACCTCACTACCATAAAAGCCCCAATGCCCTATCGCATCAAGGTACGCATAATTGACCCCTCTCTAGCACTTTAGAGTTGTGAGAATATTTCTAACTTGACATTCGGAGGGTATTTGGCTGGCACCACACCGGTGCCTTCTGCAAGGTCTTTTTGTTTTCTTCTTCTTGTAGGTGATTCATTTAAGCGTTAGGATCGTGCTTCTCACTAGTGAGATTTACGGCATCATCACTAGCTATTCCATATTGTTGGACTGGTATCTTCTATATCTATGGGCTCAGCCCCATGACAGTAGATAACTTCAGGAATGTGGAATGAATGAATGATAATGGCCAATTACTCGTACGCTTGTAGCTCATGCATTTTCAGTATTCCATATTCAAGCCTTCAATGTTAATTGAACAAGTACACCGCTTACAAACTATATTCTCTAATTAAAAGTCTAACATATTCACCTATATATCTTCTTCTTTTTTTTAAATTTTATTTTCATGTGGAATATAAAAATGGTTATTACGATTTTAGTTTTATGTCTAGGATTCCAAACTCGACCCAGTTGTTAATCTTATTATGTTCTTCAGTTACCTTTATTTTTAATTTTCTTTACATTAAAAGTACGATTTTTATATAATAAAGTAAGTGTGCCTCTTTCTCCCCTTAAAATATTACTTAATTTACTGTAAAAATGGTTACTTATACTTAAATATTGTTGAGTAATATATTAGATGTTCAATTTTAGAATAACTTGAGCAAATTTTATCCATTTGACCCAATTCATTGATAAAGTAAACCAACAAATTCAGTACAGATTTGAGTTTTTCAAATATAAATGAGATGATTTTAAAATAAGATTTTATAAAAGTTAGGTATATAAAATAGTTAGAGGGTTTGGGTTTGAAAAAACACTCTTCATCCCAAATCTAATATGTTTCTATATTCTTATAACATCAAAAGAACCCACATATACTAATTAAATCCATATTGAAAGAATTTATTGGCATTCAAAAAATGTACCCCCAGCCCTGTGGGGGTATCAGGGTAGTGATTTATTGGTTTGAGGTGGTGATCATATAAACCCGAAAATCACAGTTTTAAAAATTCACCCTAAGTGTAGAACCTAGAAATGTCTTGCATGTAGCCTCATAATTATCTATGTATCAAGGCTTGTTATCATAGGTCCATACTCCATGTAAGAACCCTAGGGCACAGTATTTTCATTCTCTCTTCCATTCTGCACTGCTGCATATCGAGGACCATTTAAGTTTAAGGCATATTGTACGCACAATAGGATGAACCTTAAGTCACGTCCTTGAAAGACCCTAATCATTCGTGGGGTTGTATTGTTCAAATGCCATTTGAACAATAGGTGGTCCTAAATATGCACTAAATAATGTTTTTGATTTTAGGGTCCTAAGACATAACACAAATTTACAACAAATTCATAATATTCTCAAATTAAGATATCACCTCACATATGTGCTATTAAAATAATAACTAAATGATAGATTGTGTTGGGCTCATGTGTGGTAGTATAGGCCAATTTAAGAATTTTGTTGTAAAACTGTTGTCAAATTTTGCTGTCTCTCTAGTTTTATTGTTAATTTTATTCCATTTTTATCTAAAAAAAAGTTAATTATTAAAAGCAGAGAAACTATAACAATCAAGTAGTAGTAGTAGAAAATATGGGTTCGGTATCAAAAAAATTTTGTATTTACCTAACATTCCTTAAATTAGACTATCACTTCACACATAGGCCTTTAAAAAAAAAAAAAAAAAAAACTAAATTGTAGATTGTAATGGGTGTAAGATGGTAGGCTAATTTAGGAATATTGTTCTAAATTGCTGTGAAGTTTTTTCGTGTCCTTAACTTTATTGTTGATTTTATTCTATTTTTATCTATGAAAATTTATTATAAAAGCAGAGAAACCAAAATGTAAAGCATTGGGTTAAAGAGTCTTTGTTGTGAAGTTTGTATGGTATTGGGTGGAAGAGTTTTTGTTGTGAAGTATTGTTGTATAATATCTACAGTTTAGTTTTTAACTCAATAAAATTCTATTATCGCTTTATCAAAAAAGAAAGAAGGTATTAATGGTAGAAAACATGGGTTCAATATCAGTTTTTCCTTGTGTTTACTTGATGTTCTTATTAGCATGCATTTCTGAAGTTGCGTTTGGAAAAATGGTTTTTAATGTGATGAAGGATGGTGCTACTGCTGATGGAAATACTGATAACAGTAAGGTAATTTTCACTCAATAGAATTATGATACCATTAATCTTTTCTTAGATGAGTAGCATTAAGCATTCTAACAAAACAATATAACTGTTTCATAATTTTGTTATTGTGTGTGATTGTATTTGTAGGTTTTTCAAAATGTGTTTAACAAAGCTTGTCAATCTGAAGGAAGGAATGTTGTATTAATTCCACGAGGGACATATATGTTGGCGCCTATTGTGTTGAAAGGACCATGCAAGGGCCAAGTGGAATTTCATATCATAGGGACACTAAAAGCTCTTATGGATGAAACATCTACTATTGATATTAACCATTGGATCACCTTCCAATACGTAGACCGATTGGTACTAAGTGGTGGTGGGAAACTGGACGGCCAAGGTCCTTCTGCTTGGGATGACAATACTTGCAGTAAAAATCCGAACTGCAAAGCTCTTCCCATTGTAAGTTCTTGTTTCAACAAATCCATCTTAAATTAGGCTATAAATGGAGTTGCCCATGATCATGTGGTTGGACCATTTTTCATGAGTCATTCATAATTTTATTTTTTACTATGCTTCCATTTAATAGACTTTTCTATCGGCATATAGCTTCACAATTCTAGCTATAATGTTTTTTCCTTGTACTTATATTAATCTCCTTAAAAATAAACAATAAATTTTCTTTCCTTTTCTAAAAAAGATAAAATAAAATTTTACAATTTAATTTCTTTCTTACTATCTCCAATGTTTAGAGATTGTGCTGACCACCCCACCCTCATCTTTTTATAAAAGAAGTTGACTTATTTAGTAAATTTATTTTTTAGGTATAGATTTGATTTATTAATTTACTGGGTACATTTTTCATCTACAAATAATAAAATTGCTAAAACAATTCCCATTTTTTTAAAAGGAGAAAAATAAACTACAAAATTTAATTTGAACAATTTTTAAATTGTAATTTATTTGGTTTGAAATGCATATTATTCACATTGTGTGTTTTCCTTATTCTTTTCAGTCATTGAGATTTGATTTCGTCACCAATTCAAGGATTACTCAACTAACTTCATTGAACAGCAAGAATGCCCACATGAATGTATTTGCATGCAAAGATATGAAATTTGATCACATCCATATAATAGCACCCAAAGATAGCCCCAATACCGATGGAATACACATTGGTTCATCTAGCAATATTCAAATCTTGGATTCAACAATAGCCACCGGAGATGATTGTGTATCAATGAGCCCTGGTTCTAAAAACATAAACATTAGGAATGTAACATGTGGCCCGGGTCATGGAATTAGTGTTGGAAGCCTTGGTGGGGGACCTAATGAAGAAGATGTCAGTGGATTAACGGTAACTAATTGCACTTTCATTGGCACTCAAAATGGCTTGAGGGTCAAAACATGGGCTAGGTCTTATGCTAGTAATGTTTTTAATCTTACCTTTGAAGACATCATCATGGATAATGTCAACAACCCCATCATCATTGATCAACAATATTGCCCATCTCGCAATTGTGAAAAGGTACCTAGCTCTTGTTCAAATATTGTTATATGTGCTTGTTCTTGATTAAATTATATTTTGTATAAAACTTGATTTACATTGATGGTCATTTTTTTTTTATCTACAGGGTGAATCCCAAGTTCAAATTCGAGATGTGAAGTACGGAAACATCAGAGGCACCTCTAGCTCAAAAATTGCAGTTGCTTTTGATTGTAGCAAAGGCAAACCTTGTGAGAAGATTGAGCTCAACAACATTAACCTAACTTACCATGGTGCTGAAGGAGCTGTGGCATCCTCATGTTCTAATGTCAAAGGTATTGCTAATGGTCAACAACAACCCGGATCTTGCATATAGCACTCCTGCTTGCTGCACAATTCTTGAAATCCAGACAAATTCAAGTTTAATAGTCCAACACTCGACCTACGTTCTATTGACAATATTGTTTTGTACTTGATATTAATGCTTATCCACAAGAAATGTTGTACGCTATGATGTATTACACTTCGTATTTGTAAGTGACTTTGAAATTAAATATTCTCAAAAAGAAAGTTCCTTTGAAACTTATAACTATATGGCCTATTTAAGGTGATGAGTCCATTTTATTTTTTATGTGGAGCAGTAAGTGGCTTTGTGTCCATGTAATAATATCTTAAAAGGGAAAATTGCTCTAATCTCATTATAATGAGATTATGGAAAACCTTAATTAAGGTTTTCCATAATTACATTTGCTATTTTTCTATTATGCAATTAGTCACTTAAGTCCCTTAATATGCAAAGTATTTACACTAATCTTCCGTAGAGTGGTTTTAAGTAGATTTTTTTTGAGAAACGTGTATAAAAAAACAGGTCCTTATTACTTCAGTATTCATTACAAAAACCGTACAACATTCACTATGAAATGTACTTTCAATGCAAGTTAAATGCACCATTCACTAAAACAAGGTATCAAAAAACAGGTCCTTACTTCAAAACTCATTATAGAGAAATATATTCAATTATCAGATGGGAAAATTGATCTTATCCATTTAAAATGAATTTATTTCATAGTTTAAATTAAATATTATAAATCTAAAAGTATATTTACATATCATTTAAAATTTATTTTAATTGGTATATCATTATTTAAAGTTTTAAATAAAATCTTAACAGGCTATCGCTCCAAAATGTAGGTAAATAGGAAAGAACTTGTGATTCTTACCAGGTTGATTGTTTTTTTTTTTTTTTTTTTGGTTGAGAAACTAATGGAGTATAAAATAAACCAACATTTATTATCCATATTTTTGTTAACAACCCAACAAACCGCAAATGACAATTAGCATTTTCTCAACAAAAAAAAAAAGAGAAAAAAACCGATAGTTAAGGGTCTGTTTGGATACCGCTTATTACTAAAAATTGAAAACTGAAAATATTGTAGCAAAATAATTTTTAAACATGTGAATAGTGTCGTGAGATCTTGTTTTAAAGTTAGATTTACATTTTTCTGTACTTGCGGGTCCCATGAACAGTATATGGGATCCAACCAAAAAACATGCATGCTAGCACAAATACAAACGTGTTGCTATCCAAACTAACACTTTAGCATCAAATAATGTGCAGATCTATCACGAAAAGCAAATCCAGAATAAGTGTATTCATATTTATGGGACAAAATGGGCTTCTGCCATTTTCAGGCAAATTAATTAGCTTTTTGCCCTTATTCCCAAACTAAATAGGGAAATACCCTTCTTTTAAAAATTGAGTTTCTTAAAATCGAGTTAAAAAAAATAATCCTGAAGCCCTATAGTGACGTTTTCAAGGACCTATAGTGACGTTTTTAAGGACCCATAGTGGCGTTTTATAACTTGATATCCATGAAATCGAGTTATAGGCAATTTTCCTTGAAAACGTCACTATAAGGCTTAACTCAATTTTGAAAAACTAGATTTTCAAAAGATGAGCATTTTCCTATTTAGTTTGGAAAAAAGGACAAAAGGCTAATTAATTTGCCCGAAAAGGGCAGAAGCCCATTTTGTCCCATATTTATGCCACCCCACCCCCATAAAACTATATAGCAATGGAAATGGAAGGACAAGCAATACATGAAAATCACCATAATACTACCCAAAAAAAAAAAAACCCTAGAATAGAAAAGAACACCAAAATAGTTTAACATTCTCACGTCAATATATGTCATAAAGTTTTCGTTTTTATTAAATATTCCTATTTTTTTCTTTTTTTCTGGGCAACCAAACAGAACATAGAAAAAAAGATAAGATAGAGACTTGGGCTCGTTTGGTAACTCTACTCAACACACATTTTTCACATTTCAAACACACTTACACACATTTCAACACATTTTTTCATTCACACGTATATCAAAAACACCCAAAATACCTTACTCAAACTTAGTGACCTAACAAGCCTTTTTCAAGAATTACTCGTCCAACACAACTGAGATCTCAAGAAGGGGATTCCCAATACCCATGCTAGGATTCCCTAGTAAGCCATTTAACTAGGGTTTTTCTTTATTTTGACAGTTCAGAGAGATGATAGATTTTCAGTATCTCTGAGCTTCTTCAATCTGAGACTGAGAGATACTCAAGACCTAACTTTTATTTATTATATAGATACCCAACACAAAACCTAACCTTAGTTTCTCAAATCCCATTCACATGAACTATCAAAACAAAGAAAAAAAAGGAGCTCATGAGAGAATAGCCAAAACTTTGCCACAGGTTTTATGTTTTAAAAAGTACTGGGCCAAGTAATACGGAAGTTGGGTTTAAAGTTCAGAATCTTTCTATTAAAAAAAAAAAAAAAAAACAAAAATTAATGGTCCATTTGGATTGAAGAAGAGTAAAAGGGAGTAGAGCAGAGTTAGATGGAAATTAACCTAATTTTCATACTGTAATTGTTATGTGTTTCAAACAAAGTAATCCTATTCAAATGAGTTGGCTTGAAATATTGGCTGTATTTTATTTTTGGGTACAATGGGTACGTAGAGACACTTCTTGATTGAACAACTTCTCACATTGATGGATGTGTGGCTTCCCAAATTGGGCTTCAAACAAACCGACCCTATTTAAATGAGTTGGCTTCTATTGTTTATATTTTATTTTGGGTAGAGAGTAGATACTAGAGACTCTTCTTTAAAGGGCGATTAAAACCAAGAACATTTTTGAAGTGTAAAACAAGGTTTTTGCCTGTTATAATTACCCGTGCATTGATTGGTTATCTTGGACATAGAACTAACTTATTTGCTTTTTGATTATCTTTTTTTTTTCCATTAAATATATTATAGTTATTACTATTGCCTTTTGGTTGGAAGAGGGATTCTGATTTTCTTCTATCACTCTCAAACATACTACTAAGTGTGCATTTGGTATTGGCTTAAAAAGCCAGTTTTTTTTTTTTACTATTCAACTTATTTTTGTTATTATTTATGGGTTCCATTACACTTTTGGATACTATTCATAAGTTTCATTGTATTATTTCCGCTATCTTTTAGCTTTATTAATAGTACCTTTTTTTTTTGTTTCCCAAGGTATCTCCAGGTTTTTATCCCAGGACTAATCCTTTGAGGTACTGTCGAGTGCCAAGGTGGGGACATCTCCCAAGAAAGTTTGCTACATCCACAAGGACTCGAAACCGAGACTACTTGCTTAAGCGACCAGAGCCCCTTCCATTTAGGCCAACCTTCCTTGGTTTATTTACAGTACTTTTAGTAAAAAATTTTCAGTTTCAACTAAATAATTTGTACCTAAATAGATACTAAGATTAATGCCCCCATTTCTATACAAATGACTCCCGATCCATTTCTGGGTGCTCATTGTTTCAAATTACCATGCAGAACGTAGAAATTGGATACATGTTATTTGAAGTTATAAATGAGTAGACAAAAGCACTTGTCATTGATCTAGCCTTTGGCAGACCTACGTTGTCAAATTTGATGAGATTTAAGAACCACCAACCGACTTTGACAAATATATATAAATTTTTGTATCTTTGTCTAATTGCAAAATAGAGTAGAGTAAATGAAATTTGTTAGTTCTTTATTTTCTGTTAGATTTTTTTTTTTTTTTTGGAATTAAATTTTGGGTCTTGTAAAAACTATCTCAGTATTATCTATATATATTTGATTAGTAAAATTTTTTCCTCACCATTACCTAGGGACGTAGAATTAAGGTTGGAGCATGTAAATCTATAGCGTTCTCTCTTGTGTTGTGTGTGGAAGTTTATTTTTCTTTTGGATTTTCATCGCTCCTATCATTTGCTTGTGAGAGATATTTCTCAATCCCTTAATAGATTTTCACAATAGATGGTCCTCTCAATGCATTGAACAAGCTAGCTATTCCATATTGTTGGACTGGTATCTTCTATATATATGGGCTCAGCCCCATGACTGTAGATAACTTCAGGAATGTGGAATGAATGAATGATAATGGCCAATTACTCGTGGGCTCGTAGCTCACGCATTTTCAGTATTCCATATTCAAGCCTTCAATGTTAATTGAACAAGTACACCGCTTACAAACTATATTCTCTAATTAAAAGTGTAACATATTCACCTATATATCTTCTTCTTTTTTTTAAATTTTATTTTCATGTGGAATATAAAAATGGTTATTACGATTTTAGTTTTATGTCTAGGATTCCAAACTCGACCCAGTTGTTAATCTTATTATGTTCGTCAGTTACCTTTATTTTTAATTTTCTTTACATTAAAAGTACGATTTTTATATAATAAAGTAAGTGTGCCTCTTTCTCCCCTTAAAATATTACTTAATTTACTGTAAAAATGGTTACTTATACTTAAATATTGTTGAGTAATATATTAGATGTTCAATTTTAGAATAACTTGAGCTAATTTGATCCATTTGACCTAATTCATTGATAAAGTAAACCAACAAATTCAGTACAGATTTGAGTTTTTCAAACATAAATGAGATGATTTTAAAATAAGATTTTATAAAAGTTAGGTATGTAAAATAGTTAGAGGGTTTGGGTTTGAAAAAACACTCTTCATCCCAAATCTAATATGTTTCTATATTCTTATAACATCCAAAGAACCCACATATATTAAATCCATATTGACAGAATTTATTGGCATTCAAAAAATGTACCCACAGCCCTGCGGGGGTATCAGGGTAGTGATTTATTGGTTTGAGGTGGTGATCATATAAACCCGAAAATCACAGTTTTAAAAATTCACCCTAAGTGTAGAACCTAGAAATGTCTTGCATGTAGCCTCATAATTATCTATGTATCAAGGCTTGTTATCATAGGTCCATACTCCATGTAAGAACCCTAGGGCACAGTATTTTCATTCTCTCTTCCATTCTGCACTGCTGCATATCGAGGACCATTTAAGTTTAAGGCATATTGTACGCACAATAGGATGAACCTTAAGTCACGTCCTTGAAAGACCCTAATCATTCGTGGGGTTGTATTGTTCAAATGCCATTTGAACAATACGTGGTCCTAAATATGCACTAAATAATATTTTTGATTTTAGGGTCCTAAGGCATAACACAAATTTACAACAAATTCATAATATTCTCAAATTAAGATATCACCTCACATATGTGCCATTAAAATAATAACTAAATGATAGATTGTGTTGGGCTCATGTGTGGTAGTATAGGCCAATTTAAGAATTTTGTTGTAAAATTGTTGTCAAATTTTGCTGTCTCCCTAGTTTTATTGTTAATTTTAATCCATTTTTATCTAAAAAAAAGTTCATTATTAAAAGCAGAGAAACAATAACAATCAAGTAGTAGTAGTAGAAAATATGGGTTTGATATCAAAAAAAATTTGTAGTTACCTAACATTCCTTAAATTAGACTATCACTTCACACATAGGCCATTAAAAAAAAAAACTAAATTGCAGATTGTAACGGGTGTAAGATGGTAGGCTAATTTAGGAATATTGTTTTAAATTGCTGTGAAGTTTTTTTTGTGTCCTTAACTTTATTGTTGATTTTATTCTATTTTTATCTATGAAAATTTATTATAAAAGCAGAGAAACCAAAATGTAAAGCATTGGGTTAAAGAGTCTTTGTTGTGAAGTTTGTATAGTATTGGGTGGAAGAGTTTTTGTTGTGAAGTATTGTTGTATATCTACAGTTTAGTTTTTAACTCAGTAAAATTCTATTATCGCTTAATAATAGAAATTTATTGTTAATTCATATCAGGCTGATCTGGCCGGGATTTTTTAATAAAAGTTTATAGTATTCATTCTCAAAAAAAAAAAAAAAAAAAAAAAATTCTATTATTGCTTTATCAAAAAAGAAAGAAGGTATTAATGGTAGAAAACATGGGTTCAATATCAGTTTTTCCTTGTGTTTACTTGATGTTCTTATTAGCATGCATTTCTGAAGTTGGGTTTGGAAAAATGGTTTTTAATGTGATGAAGGATGGTGCTACTGCTGATGGAAATACTGATAACAGTAAGGTAGTTTTCACTCAATAGAATTATTATACCATTAATCTTTTCTTAGACAAGTAGCATTAAGCATTCTAACAAAACAATATAATTGTTTTATAATTTTGTTATTGTGTGTGATTGTATTTGTAGGTTTTTCAAAATGTATTTAACAAAGCTTGTCAATCTGAAGGAAGGAATGTTGTATTAATCCCACGAGGGACATATATGTTGGCGCCTATTGTGTTGAAAGGACCATGCAAGGGCCAAGTGGAATTTCATATCATAGGGACACTAAAAGCTCTTATAGATGAAACATCTACTATTGATATTAATCACTGGATCACCTTCCAATACGTAGACCGATTGGTACTAAGTGGTGGTGGGAAACTGGACGGCCAAGGTTCCTCTGCTTGGGATGACAATACTTGCAGTAAAAATCCAAACTGCAAAGCTCTTCCCATTGTAAGTTCTTGTTTCAACAAATCCATCTTAAATTAGGCTATAAATGGAGTTGCCCATGATCATGCATGTGGTTGGGCCATTTTTCACGAGTCATTCATAATTTTCTTTTTTTACTATGCTTCCATTTAATAGACTTTTCTATCGGTCGTATAGATCCACAATTCTAGCTATATATAATGTTTTTCCCTTGTACTTAGATTATGCTCCTTAAAAATAAAAAATAAATTTCTTTCCTCTTCAAAAAAAAAAAAAAATTAAATTTTACAATTAAATTTCTTTCGTACTATCTCCAATGTTTAGAGATTGTGCTGACCACCCCACCTTCATCTTTTTATAAAAGAAGTTGACTAATTTAGTAAATTTATTTTTTAGGTATAGATTTGATTTATTAATTTACTGGGTACATTTTTCATTTACAAATGATAAAATTGCTAAAACAGTTCCCATTTTTTAAAAGAAGTAAAATAAACTACAAAATTTAATTTGAACACTTTTTAAATTGTAATTTATTTGGTTTGAAATGCATATTATTCACATTGTGTGTTTCCCTTATTCTTTTCAGTCATTGAGATTTGATTTCGTCACCAATTCAAGGATTACTCAACTAACTTCATTGAACAGCAAGAATGCCCACGTGAATGTATTTGCATGCAAAGATATGAAATTCGATCACATCCATATAATAGCACCCAAAGATAGCCCCAATACTGATGGAATACACATTGGTTCATCTAGCAATATTCAAATATTGGATTCAACAATAGCCACCGGAGATGATTGTGTATCAATGAGCCCTGGTTCTAAAAACATAAACATTAAGAACGTAACGTGTGGCCCGGGTCATGGAATTAGTGTTGGAAGCCTTGGTGGGGGACCTAATGAAGAAGATGTCAGTGGATTAACGGTAACTAATTGCACTTTCATTGGCACTCAAAATGGCTTGAGGGTCAAAACATGGGCTAGGTCTTATGCTAGTAGTGTTTTCAACCTTACCTTTGAAGACATCATCATGGATAATGTCAACAACCCCATCATCATTGATCAACAATATTGCCCATCTCACAATTGTGAAAAGGTACCTAGCTCTTGTTCAAATATTGTTATATGTGCTTGTTCTTGATTAAATTATATATTGTATAAAACTTGATTTACATTGATTGTCATTTTTTTTATCTACAGGGTGAATCCCAAGTTCAAATTCGAGACGTGAAGTACAGAAACATTAGAGGCACCTCTAGCTCAAAAGTTGCAGTTGCTTTTGATTGTAGCAAAGGCAAACCTTGTGAGAAGATTGAGCTCAATAATATTAACCTAACTTACCATGGAGCTGAAGGAGCTGTGGCATCCTCATGTTCTAATGTCAAAGGTATTGCTAATGGTCAACAACAACCCGGATTTTGCATATAGCACTCCTGCTTGCCGCACAAATCTTGAAATCAAGACAAATTCAAATTTAATAATCCAACACTCAACCTACGTTCTATTGACAGTATTGTTTTGTACTTGATATTATTGCTTATCCACAAGAAATGTTGTAAGATGTGATGTATTCTACTTCATATTTGTAAGTGACTCTGAAATTCAATTCTTAAAAGAAAGTTCCTTTGAAACTTACAGCTATATAGCCTATTTAAGGTGATGAGTCCATTTTATGTTTAATCTGGAACAATAAGTGGCTTGGTGTCCATGTAATAATATCTTAAAGGGAAAATTGCTCTAATCTCTCTAATGTTTTCCATAATTACATTTGATATTTTTTCTATTATGCAATTAGACACTTAAGTCCCTAATATGCAAAGTATTTACATTAATCCTCCTTATAGTGGTTTTAATTAGATTTTATTTTGGTAGTGGTTTTTGGGTTTGTGTAACATTTCTAAATTTGTAATTAATTAAAGGAGAAAATTCCCAAGTATTTTGGAGGTGAATGGTATGCTGTGTTTTACGTGTTGTTTTCATGCTTGTATGTGCTATTATATTCATTGGACAAAACTTAGGTCAATACCTTGGATTCTCCTTTTAAGATTCAACCATGTGACTATTTAACTAAAAAATACACTTTCATCTAATGAGAAAAAAGCCACATAGCAAAATTTTAAGAGAGGAACCTAAAGGATATCACCTAAATACTGTGCCTAAGTCATGCTCATATTTATTTAGGCCTATGCATTATCTTCTAAAAAAAAGACTTATACATTATCAATTTGTAGAATTTTTTAATTTCACATAGATAAGGAGTGAAATAATTTGGCTAAAGATTGAGATACCACTTCCTTGTATGAAAGGAGGAAAAAATGAATTGGAGAGTCTTTTTGTTTTGACATGGTCTTTATATATTAAGATGATTCAGAAAGTTTGTTATGATTTTAAAAATATCAAAAATACCCCTAATTTAATTAGATAATCCTTATTCTTAAAAAATAAAAAAGGGGTTAAAATTGTAATTCAACAAATTTTTTTTTTTAATACCTGATAAAGTTTTTCCCTAAAAATTAGCACACTCTTTATTTGAATATATCTCACGCCACTAGCGGTTCTACGTAGAGTCAAGGATAGTCATAGGACCACCTTAGCCTGGAAAAAATTATTATTATTATGTATAAATTTTAAAAATTTATTATTTTTTTATCCTTAAAAAAACTTTGTAACAACCCAAAATTTTTTTTAGGCCCAACTTAACTAAACTTTGGACAAAATTTGGCAATAAACTTGATTGTAAGTTAAGACTACAACTCCATTCAAAAAAAAAAAAAAAAATTTATTGGTTGTGAATTTTAACAAATCCACCATAATTACATTGTCTTCTTATATCCTCCATACTTGCAAAATTTCAAGAAGATCAAAGATAAATAGTTATGTCATTAATAGAATATTTAAATTTTGAGTTTTTGTACGTAGTTTAAATTTATACATAAAAAATAAGTTTATGGGTCGAATAATAAATAACATCCGATTGACATGAAACTTGACATGTGTTTTAAGAACATAGAAAACATGCAATTTAATGGTTAGATTTGCAAAATATGTAGCAATGTTAATTTGTTTAGTGAAAGGTGTAGCCTTATGCTATAACTTAGTTTGTAGCCAAACTTTATCCTTAAACTTTAGTCCCCTTAATAATATATTAGGTCCTTATAGAAAACTCATAGAAGGAAATTGTAAAACTTTATGTGTTTGCATGTATGTGTGTGTGTGTGTGTGTGTTTTTTTTTTTTTTTTTTTTTTTTGTCGTCAATATATAAAGTTCTCTTTTTATTAGATTTTGTATAATTTATGTTTCTTAATGACCACCCTCAAAAAAATTTCTAGAGCTGCCATTGTCTCACGCACGTTTGATACATTTTTTTTTTTCCTAAAAACTAGCACACACTAAACCCAATTACTTATTTTCAAATCCTAAATTTTAGTTTCTTAAAAATTTATTCATGTGTAATTTCACTAACAATAGATAAATTCAAAAAAAAAAAATTTTTTTGAGAAAGTTTCAATCTATGACATCCGCTCCTGATGATAGCTCTTTATCATCAGACCAAGACACTAATCAGTTTTTGGTGTTGGCGGGGATTGAACCCCAGATTTCTTATACAACCATCAGAAACTTTACCAGTTAAGCTAACTGGAACCCACAGATAAATTCAAATTGAAAAATTACATTAAACTCAAAAAAAAGAAAAAAAATCTTATCACACGTGCAGATCACGTGTGGTGAGGCTAGTAACAACTTATTGAGTTGTCTTAAAACTTAATTTTAGTAACACCTTTACTTATGAGAGAGAGAGAGAGAGAGGCATTTATTAAGTCTATTTTGTTTGCCTTGAAAACTTTAGGGCCCGTTTGGTAGAATATTTTAGCAAGATGAAAAATTCAACTATCAGAAACTTTACCAGTTGAGTTAATTGAAACACACAGATAAATTCAAATTGAAAATTTACATTAAACTCAAAAAAAAAAAAAAAAAAAAGGGTCTTATTGCACATGCAGAGCATGTGTGGTGAGGCTAGTAACAACTTATTGAGTTGTCTTAAAACTTAATTTTAGTACCGCCTTTACTTATGAGAGAGAGGGGCATTTATTAAGTCTATTTTGTTTGCCTTGAAAACTTTAGAACCCGTTTGGTAGAATATTTTAGTAACATGTTTTAAGTTTTTAAACAACATTATATGCATTTCTACACTTTTTTTATTCACACGTATTTCAAAAAAAATATAAATAACATTAGGGATAAAACCTATTTTCGTCCCTACATTTTCACGCGATTCCCACTTTGGTCCCTAACTTTTTTTTTTAACCGCTTTTAGTCCCTAAAATAAAATAAAAAAATCTCGTTTTTGTCCCTACTGTCAGTGCCCTAACGACGAAGTCCTAGGTGGCAAACGGAACAACCTACTAGCTGACGTGACGCTGACGCGGCGCTGATGTGGCGATTAAAATATTATTAAAACATATTTTTTTGCACTACAACAAAATGTATTTTTAGTGACGAAAATTAGTGAGGAAATATTTTTCGTCACTAAAAATACCGCTTTAGTGACGAAATATGAATTTCGTCACTAATAATGAAAAAAATTATAACATTTAGTGACGAAAAATAAATTTCGTCACTATTGTGATCTGAAAAATGGGCGCCAATAGAGTGAAATTTTGGTGTGAATTTAATTAATCTATAGTGACGAAATATTTCGTCACTAAAAGTTGAAATTTTTAGTGACGAAATATTTCGTCACTGTAGTTATTACTATGGATAGTATTAGTGACAATATATATATATATATATATATATATATATATATTAAAATCGTCTAGAGTTCTTATGCAATAATTAATTTAATAGATTAGAATAAATAGTTTTTTATTTTATTTTATTTTATTTTATTATTATTTTTAAAGTGTATTTTAAAAGCAATACAGGTGGCGACTTAAAGCATTCTGACACATTAGATCCCTTCTTATCGAAAAATTTATTGAATTTATATAATATCATATTTGATATTTTTTTTCCATTTTCAATTTTATTAATCCTTTTTCTCCACTCATGTGGCTAGCCAGCTTTGGTTCATCATTAATATATATTTTCCATAAGTTTTTATTATTATTTATTATTCATTTGGTTTTTACAACTATTGGACAAAGTTTAATTTGGTTCCTTGATTATTATTTTAAAATCAACTCAATTACATCATTGGGTGTCTCCTACATTAAAACTTTGACCGGATTGTTTGATTTGGCACCTGGAACATGCATCAAATCTTTAAAACGGTCAGAACTATTCAATTTTCTACGCCAAATAATCTCAATAAAGTTTTAATAAATGTGAAATTTAAGAATAAAATTAAATTGACTTTAAAATTTGAGGAACTAAATTAATAGTTGACGATTTTTCTATTATAAAAGAATCAAATAAAAACATAAAAAATAAAAAAATATATTGGTTTTCTAGGCCATGGAGATTTGTACCCAAAGATAATAAAGCCTGATTCGAATAGTGATCTCTCCTAACTAAGCCCTAGCCATTTGAAATACATTTGTCAATTTTATTTCCATGACATGTGGTACTGAACATGCTTACCACAAGTCCATGCTCAGCCTAGTGTATATTAGATTTCATGCCATTCACAAGATGTTGGGTTCAATTCTTCAAACCACTCAAATTCAAGGGATTAGTCAGGCCCATTAACAATGCAGTGAATCTGACCCTATGTCTACGACCCATCAGAAAAACATTAAGCACTACTTGGTGACCCAACCCAAGAAAACAAGTTTTTGGCGAACATTTAGAAAATCCAAAACAATCTCTCTCTCTCTCTCTCTCTCTCTCTCTCTCTCTCTCTCTAAAACGCTTTCTCTCTTTACCAGCTTTCTCTGCAAAACCCTAGCATGCCTTGCCTCCGCCGCCTTTCACAGTTCCGAAGCGAGAATAGAAGGAGAGCATGAGCCACACCTGTAAGTTGTTATAACTTAAAATTTTAATTTCAATTTTCATTTCCAAATTTTGAATTTTGATTTCTGTTTGGTTGCTGAGAAAAAGGAGAAGCAATATCTTTTTTTTTTTTTTAGGAACAGCTATTATATTATCTTAGATACAAAGTTTTTGTTTTAATGTGGGCATTCATGGTGATAACATGGGTTAGATTATTATAGTATCAGACAGACACACTTGAATGTTAATTAATCAGACAAATAATAATGATGGTCAAGTTCCTGAATTGGCAAAAATCTTCAAAGATGTTCATTTCAATCCAAATACAAATATGTGGATACACCCTGAGGATGAAGTGACATACGTATGTGTATCATTCCATCCCTATCATGTTTGTAAAGCTATAACATATGTAGTATTAATGTTGTGATTGTTTGTTTCTTTCTTCCTTTCAAATGATAGGAAAATATTCTCAAAGTGCAAGCAGATCATTGTCAAGATCCTAATGCAATTCCCCTTACACAAGAGGAGATCTCAAACTTGGTGTTTAAGAAGAAGCCCGGTATTGTAAAAGGACTTGGCATGAGACCTTCCTATTCTCTAGTAACCACCGCCTCCTCTAATTCATCGGTGGAGTATATCCAACGGTTAGAAAATGAGATAATTGAGCTCAAAGAGGCAAGAGTTAGAGATCAAGAGGAGCGAGCTAAGGACCAAAAGGCACGAACTAAGCAAGATGAGATCCAAAAAAAATTCTTAACTTTTTGAGGAGGAAGGGTTATGATGATGCTCTTACTTATGGGGGTGGTTCAACTTCAAGTTAAAATACTTTTTGGTAAGTACTTTATTTGCTTTCTACAACTTATACATTAGGAATTGTGATTTTATAACATAGTTAATGTTTTTACTTTACGTTTTTAACGAAGTATTGTTTTTATATTTGTGCAGATTTCTTACTGGTGGCTTTTAGGTGATTTACTTTTGGCATTACTTGAAGGCATATGAGGACATCTTCCATTAGTTCTAAAATAGAGTTTAGGTAGAGTTATTGAAATAAATGTATGGATCTTTTTTACTTGTGAAATGTATGGATCTTTTTTTATAAATGTGTTGTTGAAATAAATGTGTTATTCAAATGTGAGATTTTAATAATGTAATGACAGGTTACAAGTTAATATCAAAGCCATTAAAAAAATAAAAACATAAATTAAGTTTTAGTGACGAATTTTTTCGTCACAAATATAACAACAAAAAATTGTTTTAGTGACGACAATTTCGTCACTAAATATAGTAAAATTTTGTAAAAAATGGTTTTAGTGACGAAAATTTTCATCACTATATGTGCTTGGATTTTTTTTAAAATAGTTTTAGTGACGAATTTTTTCGTCACTATATGTACCCGAACATAGTTTTAGTGACGAAATTATTCGTCATTAAATATGATTTAGTAAACTAAAATGTTTTTAGTGATGAAATATTTTCGTCACTGAATAGTGTTTTTAGTGAGGAAAACATTTAGTGACGAAACGTTTTCGTCACTAAAAGTTTTTAAAAAAAAAAATCAAATCGGACTTTTAGTGACGAAATTTTTCGTCACTAGGACTTTTAGTGACGGGGCTATAGTGACGAAATGAGTTTCGTCACTAAAAGTCCAATTGCGTCACTAAAAGTTAAAAAAAAAAAAAATCAAATCGGACTTTTAGTGACGAAATTTTTCGTCACCAGGACTTTTAGTGACGGGGCTATAGTGACGAAATGAGTTTCGTCACTAAAAGTCCAATTTTGTCACTAAAGGTCCTTAGTGACGAACAACTGGACTTTTAGTGACGAATTTTTTCGTCACTAAAAATACATTTTGTTGTAGTGTTGGCATTTATATAAGCCACGTCAGCATTTTAATTTTTTTTTAAAAGCCATGTCAGAAAATTTAAACCAAAAAAGAAAATATATTAAAAAACAAAACTTAAATTTTTTATTTTTTTTACTTTTATTATTTTTCATAAAAACTGAAGTTGTTCTTCGTGTTCTTCATCAAATCTCCAGCAAACCCCAAATCCAAATCCAGCAACCAAATCTACTCCATCAAATCCAGAAAAACAAGAAATAAATCCAAGAAACCAAACAAAACCATAAATAAATCAATGAAATTAACCCATAAACCCAGTAACCAATTCAATCTCTAACAGGCCCATAAACCCAGAATTTTTCTTCAGAAACAAACACACAAAAAAACCCATAAAAACAAATAACTCCACGTTCTCTCCAAAACCAGTAAATCATCAACAACCCCTAGAGAAAACCCAATCATCAACCCAAAATCCATAAATTACATCGCCAAACCACAGATCCTCAACAAACCCAGAAGGAAACCTTGATCCTCTATGCTTCTCTCTCTTTTCAGATCTGGACCAATAGACCACCCAATCATTACCGATTGGCCATGGGATTAAAGAGAGAGACAAAGATGATGAGTAAGAAAGAGAACGAACTAGACATCAAGAGATTGAACTAAGAAGATGGAAGATCTGGGTTTTTGGTTGTCGGTGGCATCATCGTGTTTAGCTCATGATCTTGGGCTTCGACCATCAAAGGCAGTGGCGGTGGCTTGAACCGAGAAGATGAGAGAGCTTGAACCAAGAGATAGAGCTTGTTTGAGTGAGAGGCATTGAAAACGAAGCTACTGCTGCGTCACGAGTGAGAACAAAAAGTGAAAGAAATGGAGCAAGAGGGTTGGAATTTGAGGGGTTTGCAAAGGCCATTGAAGGACTTGGGAATGGTTAGGATTTGAGAGATGGGGTTGGTAGAAGAGAGAGCCTTTGGTATTGACTGTTGAGGAGAAAAGAATGGTGCGGCTGTAAACCCTTTTGGAAAAAAAAAAAAGTTTAAAACTAAAAATTTTAAAATTAGTTTTGTTTAAATTTAAGTTTTGTTTTTTAATATATTTTCTTTTTTGGTTTAAATTTTCTGACATGGCTTTTAAAAAAAAAATTTAAAATGTTGACGTGGCATATAAAAATGCCAAAAAATATATTTTAATAATATTTTAATCGCCACATCAGCGTCACGTCAACTAGGAGATTGTTCCGTTTGCCACCTAGGACTTTGCCGTTAGGGCACTGACGGTAGGGACAAAAATGAGATCCTTTTTTTTATTTTATGGATTAAAAGCGGTGAAAAAAAATAGTTAGGGACCAAAATGGAAATCGCGTGAAAATATAGGGACGAAAATAGGTTTTATCCCATAACATTATTCAAATTCCTCTATCAAACAAACCCTTAATATCCGCCACTACAAAGTGTACAATGATCGGTTCAAAAACAGTGAACAGTTTACAGCTTTACGGGATTAAGGGAAGGCAAAAACGACAACGGTTCTGTTGTTCACATCCAATGCACCACGTGTTACCCTTTGCATGCAGCTTTTCCTACGTGTCAGTTCCTACTACAAACACTCAACACACTCAGTCTCACTCTGTGTGTGCATGTGATTTTTGTTGCTCACAATTATTTCAACTCTTACTAGTTTTGTCACGTGTTGTCGTGGAGATTAAGATTGCAGAGCTCAAAGGAACAACAACAAAAATAGAATGATGGTGTTTGATTATATAAGAAACCTTGGTAATCAAGAACACCCACAGGTGCTTCTCATAACGGTGTTCGTGGCCGTTCTTTGTCTTTGCTTGATCATCGGTCACTTGCTTGAAGAGAACCGCTGGGTTAACGAGTCCATCACTGCCATTTTGACTGTAACTTCTCTCTCTCTCTCTCTCTCTCTCTCTCTCATGTTACGAATAAACAAGTTGAATTATACATGGTTGAATTTAATCTTGTTTGAGGTGCTTAATTAAGCAATTAGAAAATGCTGGATTTAGTTATTTACTCAGTAATACTCATCATTTTAACACTTCTCTCACATTTGAGTACGGATTCTCTCCTCAATAAATGGATCCAATTCATTTGGATTTTTAACTTTTTAAATGGGGTTAGAGCAGAAAGATTGTTTAAATTTTGATAATAAATAATCAATTGTCCTAAAAGCTAAAGTTGTTCTAGGATGATAAATTTAATAATTTAATCCAGGATTCCAATGTTGGACAACGAGTCTCAATGTATGTGAGAGAAATGTTACATCTGTTATATGGTATTGTATTTTTTTTAAAATGTGTTTGTCTCTGTTTTTTGGGATTAAGGCTTGTTGAAATTAAAGTGAAATAGAAAAATATTGTAATGAGATTGTAGAGATATACTGAGTCGGAAGGAAAGAGAAGAAAGAATAATAGTAGAGGAGAATTATTTTTGCTTTTTAATGCGTTTGATAAATTCAATGGGAATGTGAAAAAATTAATGGTTACGATTTTTTTTTTTTTTTACTTTAATAATTATGTATGTCACTAAATATGTTCAGTTTAAATAGGGATGCGTAGCTGGAACAGTAATCTTGTTTCTGAGCAAAGGGAAAAGTTCTCACATCCTTACCTTCAACGAGGAATTGTTCTTCATATATCTCCTTCCACCAATAATATTTAATGCTGGGTAATGTTATGCCATCTTTCTTTACTTTTTTTTTTTTTGGTAATCGCTATCTTTCTTTACTTTTGAATGGTAAAGATACCATCAATTTTACTACAAAAAATTTACTAATTGATGTGCCAAGGGATAATAAATAAATGTTTGAATTACATTTTTATGATTAGTGACACATCAGTAATTTGTTAGGATTATGTAGTGATATTTGTAGTGTCCTAGCATTACTTCTCTTGAATTATTTCGGATGAATTTATATATATATATATATATATATATATATATATATTAAATTGCTTGACTCTTCTATATACTACAGATTTCAGGTCAAGAAAAAACAGTTCTTCCAAAACTTCCTTACTATCATGTTCTTTGGTGTGTTTGGTGTTTTCATTTCTGCTGTAGTTATCACAGCTGGTAACATTTAAATCTTTCCTTTATTTTCTAGTCAATTCCATGTTCTATTTCCTGTTCAAGTTTCCATGAATTCACAACTAAATTTCTGCATACTATCATTGGAATAGGCAGCCGGTGGCTGTTTCCTAAGCTGGGATTTGTTGGTCTGACTGCACGAGAATATCTGGGTGAGATTATTGTCTTTGTTACCTCTTATATATCTATAACTTGGAACACCTTTTTATTATGCTTTTCTTTTCTTTTTTTGGTAGTTAACAAACATCACTTGCAAATGAATTTTTGTTTTTTTGATTCAGCTATAGGAACAATATTTTCATCAACTGATACAGTGTGTACACTGCAGGTTGGTTGGATTTGTAATTATTCTCTTTGTTTTAATTGCGGCGGGCTGCTATGAATGTTGGATGTTCTATGATACTATATATACATGTAGGTTCTCCATCAAGATGAAACTCCTTTGCTATACAGCCTAGTTTTTGGGGAAGGAGTTGTGAATGACGCGACATCGGTTGTTCTGTTTAATGCAATTCAAAAGCTTGATGTTTCAAGAGTAGATGGCAGGACTGTGCTTCATGTTATTGGAGATTTCTTTTACCTTTTCTTAACTAGTACTGCTCTTGGAGTCATTGTAAGTCTCAATGGTTGAAATGTACTAGCATGATGTTTTGATTAATGAGTTGACCTAATACATATATTACGATGCCATCCTATTTTTATGTAATCTGTGACTGAATAATGTTGCTGTAAAATGAATATAGTTGCATGCTTTTTGGTTGAATTTGGTACTTCTACTTTATAAGTTTTGATGTGCTTGGAGCACATCTCAAAAATACAAATGTCATTTGATGCATAGGATGGGTTTCCCTTAAGAAATATTTACTTTGATGAACGCAATGATCATGTAAATTTAAATCATTGTGCATTTAAAGGAAAACCACCAAAGTTATTCATAAAGAGCAAAACTACCAAAGATTGGCCATAACATACTGGTTTTACCTTTTTCATTACTCAAAAAAAAAAATTAGATGCAGCGTTAAACAACCTATTTGATGCTTTCTACGTATAGAATGCTTTTTCGGGAATTTTGATAGGGTATTGAATTAAATAATGACAAATTTGAACTTACACAGTCTAAATTGACAAGTCACCTGAAGGCAACAACCACAATTTCTGTTCCCCCCACCCCCCCCCCCCCCCCCCCCCCTTCTAACCTCCATATCAGTGTCCTAATTATTGCACCTGTAAATAATTCCGGTCTCAATTATTTTGCTTATCCAACATCCAAAACACAGCATTTGCAAAATTACTATTAATTTATGCTTTTGAAGTACATGTTATTGATACATAACACTAGATAATATATCTTTTATACCGTTGCATATATGAATGCCAATAATAAATTATGTATATGTTGGAGAGGATATCATGTCTTACAAATTTATTGCAGGCTGGACTTGTGGCAGCATATATTCTTAAAACCTTATACTTTGGAAGGTAAGTGCTTCTTTCATAAAATGGCCTTGAGGAGTACTTGTTTTAGTAGTTATAATATGAATGACAGAGTTCACGCCATTTTCTAAATCTGGAGGCAAAGTGCGATTTGGTTTGACAGTGACCTTAATGAAAAGACTTTCCTCTGCTTACAGACACTCAAGCATCCGCGAAATTTCTTTGATGATTTTAATAGCATATCTGTCCTACATGTTGGCAGAGGTAATTACATGTATTTAAATGGCCTCTCACTTTTTATGTTAATTATATCTATGCTAGTGCAAAACTTCTAGATTCTTGATTCTAAATTTTGATTTGTATGGTGAGCTAAATATTATCGCTAAAATTGATGTCTCTGTCCAACATAATGAACATGAATTTTTGTCAACTAACATCTGAATAGAAAATTTGTGCCATTAAGGACTTTTATGTGATTGCTTGAGGTTAAATAGGACAAAGGAAACTACTAGTCAATGTCATGAAACTGATGATCTTAAACTTCTCTTTAAGATGTACAACATTGGCCTTTACTACAATTTTGATGTCATCAGCTTGTGGTAAATAATGTGCAATGATGATGTTTTTACCATTCAAGTGACTATCATATCTCCATTTTGAAAATTTTTCTTTTGGCTTTTTTTTTTGGGTGTGTGTTTGGGGGGGGGGGGGGGGGGGGGGGGTTGTTTGGTGGTTTTGCTAGATAAGCTGATTAGCCTTCTTGCTGTTTACTTTCATAGGAGCTAACTAGCGGCTTTGGATATGGATCAAATAGAATACATGATTTCCATTGAAGCATGTGAAATACAAAATTTCCCATTGATCTATATTAACTGCCAATTGTTTGTGCAGCTACTGCAACTTAGTGGAATTCTCACTGTTTTCTTTTGTGGGATTCTGATGTCACACTATGCATGGTATGATATGACTGATAGTTCAAGAATCACAACCAGGTATGTAGAAAAGGATTATTTGGATTATAGTTGTATCATGGGTCATACACTCATGCTTAATTATGAGCAATACATTACCTCTTGCAGGCATGTATTTGCAACAATGTCATTTATTGCAGAGACATTCATTTTTCTTTATGTCGGAATGGATGCTCTTGACATTGAAAAGTGGAAGATGACTAAGTTAAGGTACTAATTCTCTCCTCTTACAATTCAGCTTGGTTATATTACCAAAATTTACTAATAAGATTGGTCAGCTATAATAAAATAAATTATCGATAAAAATTTAAATTGCTGTTCATCCAATTGAGTTTTAAGTGACTATATTCTGAGAAGCATGTTGCAGTACGTTGTATGTACAACAATGTACTCCATGTACATGTAGTCAATAAACGACTATTCATGGGTGCCTTCAAATACAACATATGCACTTTTAACAAAAAATTTAAGGCTTTTTATTCAATCGAATTACAGACTTCAGTAATAAGAATGGTTGAAAAGTGTGCCTCTCTGAAGTTTTTTATTTATTTTATTTTATTTTATGGAATATAAATCAAGAAATGCTTGTTGCTAATTATGAACAGCCAATTTTAAGGTTCATATATTCTCCTCCAAACTCTCAATACTAACTTATAAACTCACAATCCCAAAACCTCAATATGTATCATAGTGCTCTGCCACTCAAACAATAGACAAACTTAACTTATACACACAACTATCTTTTAACCTCAAAAGAATTATCAATTACTATTCGAAAAAACTCATTTATGTTTTTCTAAAAGTGTTAATTCTTTCCCCATATGGAAGAACCTCTTGGGCCAAAGCCACCTAACATTTATAGTGTTGTCTATATAAGACTTTAACTTCTCTTCCTTAGTGTACAAGAAATACTATTTTACTTCTTTGACAAGGAATAAACTTTCCTTTCACAACATACTCACAATAAATGCTACTCTCTCTCTCTCTCTCTTTGTTTTTTTTTTAAGAGTTTATTTTTTTAAAGAAAAATTGTTTAATTTTAGTGACATTTTTTGGGGATATTCTTTCGTCAAGTTTGAAGTAGAATGCAACCACTAACATGGATTTTAATTTAGGTTAAAATATAATGCTTAGAAATAAATCTTTGTCACGATATCCTTTAGCTTCTTTGGAATAATGGCAGGTGTCTTTTGTATAAAATATGTTCTTTTGATGTTCTGTTGGTTGCAGTTTTGGGACTTTAATGGCCATCTATAGCACCTTAATCTTTCTAATATTGCTTGGGCGTGCTGCATTTGTATTCCCTCTCTCCGCTCTTTCCAATTACTTGAACAGAAAGGCCGAGAGAACGGAAGTAATCACATTTAAACACCAGGTTGGTATTACAGTGTTTGCCCTGATAAACTTTAATGCATACAAGGGAAGGGAATGGAGTTGCACTATTTGACGGTCTCTGGATTTTGAAATTAACATGTATTTAGATAATCATTTGGTGGGCTGGGCTTATGAGAGGGGCAGTCTCTATTGCATTGGCTTTTAAACAGGTATATACGAGTTTTCTGTTTATCACAGTTTATGAAAGTTTAGTAGAGATAATCCTATGTTTTGGATTACCAATTCTATAATAATTGGAGAGACGCTCTAAATTAATTCTCTCTTGGTTTGTGAAGTTCACATATTCGGGTGTTACGTGGGATCCAATTAGTGCCACAATGATCACCAACACCATAATCGTAGTCCTCTTCAGTACATTGGTATGTTGGTTTATCTCTTTAAATTAGATTCCTTTTACAATGGGTGTCAAAATTTTAGGTTTTTGTATCAACCATCTTACAGTTATGTTACTATGAGGTTATTAGTTTTGTTCTATTTATTATCTCCTTGTCAGTTGGGAGCATAAAACATTATGTTACATAAAAAAACATCAATATTCGTATGTTTTTAGGTGTCATTGTTGTTAACTCTAATGATGTTGACTAATGTATTAGTTGCCAAGAGTAGGAACATTGCACAATCCTTTTACTTCCAAAGATTTGATAGTATCATTCAATGATTGCAGGTGTTTGGTTTTATAACAAAGCCTCTAATAAGCTATCTAATTCCTCACCATGAGACTTGCAAAATCAGGCATGGAGAATCAGCTGTTCCAAAAGATGACTTGAATGTGCCTTTGCTCTCATTCGAAGAATCTACTGCAACAAACATTGGCCGTGCAAAGGATAGTTTATCCCTTCTTATAGAAAGGCCTATTTCCACCATACATTCCTACTGGAGGAAGTTTGATGATAGCTATATGAGACCCATATTTGGAGGGCCAGTTACCAATCAGTCGCAATGTTAAAGGAACAATGGCAAGTGAATTAGATAGCAGCAAGGTGCCAAGATATCCGATGGTAATTCATTTGAGTCCTGTGTTGGAAATGGGAAAATTTACTTTCTGCTCAGTTGACATTTTGTAATGCTATTTTATAGGTAAGGACGTTGTTTCTTGGTGTCAGGTCCACTTTTCATCAAATTAGGCAGTTTCAACTTTCAAATGTCACTGGGAATACAGAAGCACAATGAGTTTAAGTCGTGAGGTAGCAGTTTGCTAATCTATTAGATGAGTCAAGTTTGACCTCATTTCCTGACTATGCAAAGTTTTGTTATTATACTTTAACTCTCTGCTCCTCTGGAAAGTTTACTTAGACATTTTGTATGTAGGCTTAAACTATAAGTGTAATGAGAGATTAAACTAGAATCATGTTCTAGGTTGTGACCTTGTTAGGTTTTTTTTATCCCCAGTCTTCTTTTTGGTGTTTCTACAATACCTACAAAAGGATGCAATTCCTTTTTCAAGAAAACAAATAATGTGCTATTATGAGTATCTCTCTTTGTTTTTCCTTGGTTTTTTTATGATGAAATGTAATGTAAAATTGTGATGCTTTTCAAGATAAACAACTGAGGCTTGTTGAGTTATATTTTGTGCACCCTATCAGTTGTAAGTAATTATATTGGAAATGTTTTATTACTTTTCTGTAGACCTTTGAGCAAGCACATGATCAAAAGATCACAGGAAGTAACATCATATGATTTTGGCATTTAAGGCCACATTTCTTAGGCAATGCCAAGGTATGGAATGTATGGTTTTCAAATCATGTCTAGACCTTCTGGTCTAATTGGTTTAGCCAGAAACTGGGACTTAAACCAGTAAGGTCCAGTTCATAAAACCAGGAAATTTAAAAAACAAGTCAATAGGTTTAAAGTGATTTTTACCAGCCTTGGGCATCTTCTCTTTCCCCAGTAGCCCCAAATAAAAGACTGCCTAAATTGCTTTCTGCCTAGTTGGGATGTGAATATGCATGTGTGTGTGTGTTTTTCTTTTCCTTAGATGTTCTCTTGTTCTTAGGTATGTCATACGTATGCTTAAACCAACTAAAAAGGCTAATCAGTTCCATAGAGAACAATCGTTTCATCCAATCAGTATGAGAATTGAAGATATTTCTAACTTGTCGTTTATCCTTTTAAAATCTTTTAAAAAATGTCTTAATGTTAAAATTCAGATAAGATCAACCAATTTAACCTAATTCTTTTTTAGGTTTGGTTGATTTATTTGCTTAAGATGAGACAAAAAGTGATTTTTAAGTAAATCAAGTGTTTTTAAGCAAAATAAGCCTACAAAAAGTTAATTTTATTAAGTAAATCAAGTGTTTTTAAGCAAAAAAAGTCAACTTCTTGTTTAAAGTTACTTTTTTATCTCACATTTAAACATAAACAAATAGGTCAAAAATAAAAACGGGGCCAAAAAATGTACAACTTTCTTAAGTGTTTATGGACCATATTTTACTATAATTGAATATAAAAGAACTTATAAAGTGGTAAAATATTTTGCGGTCAAATAATGAATTTTTTTTTTTTTTTTTTTTTGAAGGGGTCAAAAATGAACTTGAGTCTGAGTGATAGAAAAATAGTGATATGTTACAATTAGTGTATGATAAATTGTTGTTAGTAGTGTGTGGTGATCAAGAGTTTTGTAACTCGAGTGGTACTTCTTAACCATTATAAAGAAGTTTTAAGATTACATCTTCTTCCCTCATCTTTGTAAATTACAAATTATTATTATTATTACAAAAGATGTTGTTAGTGAGATTTCCATTACATTGTTCTAATCCTTAGTAAATTATAATAATAAAAAATTATGAAAAAAAAAGTTGAATCCTAGAAAATATTTTTCTAACAAAATTTATTTAAGTAAGTTTAGAGATACAAATAAAAAATAGTTTCTCAAAAAAAAAAAATTAGAGATACAAAATTTTTCGTTTATATTTATTTATTTGAAAGCGAATTTCAACTTATGGCGTTCGCTCTTGATAATAGCTTTTTATCATTAAATCAAAACACCAATCAGTTTTTGATATATGCGAAAATTGAACTCCAAATCTCTTATACAACCACCAAATACTACCTCTTCAAAAAAAAAAAAAAAAAAAAAAAACCATCAAATACTACTAGTTGAGTCACTATTTATTTATTTTTCAAATTTGTTTGTTTAGTGGAATTATTATTATACGACATAGTCACATACACATACCCTCTCCAGTCTCCACTATCGTGGAAATAGTTTTTGTTTTTCTTTCTTCTTCTCTTACAGCCTACGGGCTACCCTCTGCCGTTCTCTCACCTCAAGTCTAAAACCCTTCTCTTTCTCTCTCTGTATTTCAATGGCAGACCCTGCTATGTCGTGTAGAGAAATGAAAGCTTAGCAGTACCAAACCAGTCACAGTCTTCCCCTACTTCATATTCACAGGTAATCTCTCTCTCTCTCTCCCTCCCTCAATTATTTTTTTTTTCCTCTTCAATTTGTTTGTTCTAATTTTAACGGATTTTGGTTAACGGAAAAAGGAGAATTGGACTGAGTTTTATTTTCGTATTGTCATTTTCTTTTCTGGGTTTCGTTCCATTTTTTGTTTGGTTGCTGAAAACGAAGTAAATTTCATATCTTTCATGTGTTTGGGTTCATCTTAGGTGGTTGGGTATAATTGTGATGAAATTTAGCTGACCTGATTTAGTTTCAGTCTTTCAGATTGTGTTTGTATCAGTAAAATGTTATATATCTCATTCAGTTAAGTTACTTTTTAACAGATAATGATTGGTTGGAACTATGGTACCTTCTCTCGAATCATCTTCTATTTTTGAGTTCTGTTTGGTGGTTAAAGATGTAAATGTGTGAGGTTTAGTGCTTGACTTTTCACCTGGCCAAGGTTAGCCTTTGTCCAACATGAGGATCTTTTGGTGATGATTTATATTTCTAAGAATGGCACTAGCATTGGCCAGAGAAGTTCTAGCGCAACCCCGCTTCACCGTGAGTTATTCATTGGGATTTCGTGTGGCTGAGACTGTTCTGAGGAACATTTTCATTAATCACAATAGAGAATTTATTGGAAAAAATGTTGGGATTTATCAAATATCAGATGTTTACTACAGATGGTATCAGAACCCATATCTTCAAAAAATTTCTACTAGCACTCACCCTGAAAGGATATGTTGGGAAGGTTCCTCGCATGCAGTTCTTCTGAGAAAGCTTGAAACTGCCTTGAAGGATCACCAATTGGGTGAAGTATGGGAATCTTTTAATGATTTTAAAAACTTGTATGGATTCCCTAAGGGTAGTCTTTTTGGTAAGTTGATCAATGAACTGTCATATTCATCTGACCCACACTGGCTTCAGAAGGCATGTGATCTAGTCTTGCTAGTTTTGAAAGAGGAATCGGGTTTACTTCGATTGGATACCCTAATTAAGTTGTCCCTTTCCTTAGCAAGATCTCAAATGCCTATCCCTGCCTCAATGATTCTTAGAGTGATGCTGGAGAAAGAGACTTTACCCCCAATGAATGTATTGTGGTTAGTCGTTCTGCATATGGTGAAGACAGAGATTGGGACATACATTGCTTCAAATTTCTTGGTTCAGATTTGTGATTGTTTCCAACACTTAAATGTGAATAAAAATGACCGGGCAAAGCTGATAAAACCAGATACAATGATCTTTAACTTAGTTCTTGATGCTTGTGTGAGGTTTGAATTGTCTTTTAAAGGCCAACAGATCATTGAATTGATGTCTCAGACAGGGGTTGTAGCTGATGCACATTCAATCACTATTATTGCCCAGATTCATGAGATGAATGGTCAGAGGGATGAGCTGAAGAAATTTAAAGACCACATTGATCGAGTTTCAGCTCCATTTGTTTTTCATTATCGGCAGTTCTATGATAGTTTGTTGAGCTTGCACTTCAAGTTTAATGACATTGATTCTGCTGCTGATCTTGTGTTGTATATATATAGAGACCGGGAATCTTTTCGCATTCAAAATGTTAGGAAGGAACTACAAAAGCCTCATTTTGTTCCATTGGGATCTGACAATCTCAAGACAGGGTTGAAGATACAGATTGTACCTGAGATGCTGCAGAAGGATTCTATCCTCAAAGTGGAAGGTAAACAAGAACTTGTTACTTTTAGGAATGGGAAACTCACCCTTAGCAATAAGGCCCTGGCCAAGCTCATTAATGGATACAAGAGAGTTGGGAAGATTAGTGACATATCAAAATTTTTACTTAGCATTCAGAAGAAGTCACATTCATTGGAGGTATCCAGATTGTGCTCTGACGTGATTGATGCTTGCATTAAATTGCACTGGCTTGAAACTGCTCATGACATTTTGGATGACATGGAATCCGCTGGAGCTCCCATGGGCTGTACTACTTACTTGTCACTCTTGGCTGCCTACGACAAGGAAAAGATGTTTAGGGAAGCAAAGGCACTGCTTAAACAAATGAGAAAAGCTGGTATGGTCTTAAATTTCTCTGATGAGATGGTTGTTTCCATCTGTCGATCAGAAGCAGTAGATAAAAATGCCATGCTTGCCTCATCAACGGTGATCAGTAAATCAGATCTGGCTGAGTTTTTGGTTCGAGAAATGAGAGAGGAGAATGATGTTCCTCCTACTGTTTATGAGTTCAATTCTTCTATTTACTTCTTCTTCAAGGCCAAAATGTTAGCAGATGCTTTGAAAGCATACAGAAGAATGCTGGAGATGAAAATCCAGCCTACAGTGCAAACGTTTTCTAATCTGGTATGTGGATATTCTTCTCTAGGAATGTATCGTGATATCACAATCATCTGGGGGGACATTAAGAGAAATATGGAGAGTGGAAATTTGGTAGTGAGCAGAGATCTCTATGAGTTCTTGCTACTGAGTTTTCTTCAAGGTGGTTACTTTGAGAGAGTGATGGAGGTCATTGGTTATATGAAAGAGCATGGTATGTTCACTGACAAGTGGATGTACAAAAGTGAGTTTCTAAAGCTTCATGTGAATCTTTATAGGAGGCTAAAAGCATCAAAAGCTAGAACTGATGCTCAAAGCAAAAGGCTTGAGTATGTCCAGGCATTTAGGAAATGGGTTGGCATAGATTGAAGTTCAATAAGGAAGCTCTTAAATGCAAGGGATGCTCAAAGCAAAATGCTTGAGTATGTCCAGGCATCTAGGAATATGAGAGATTGGTTACTCTTGTTTACTTTAATCATGTAGTGCCTCTGAATGTTATGTTTAAAGGGATGCATAGCTCGAACAGTAATCTTGTTTCTGAGCTAAGGGAATAGTTCTCAAATCCTTATACTCAATGAGAAATTGTTCTTCATGTAACTCCTTCCACTGATAATTCAATGCTGGGTAATGATATCTTTCTTATAAGCCAGGCTTTTGATTGGTTCCAGTGATATCACATTTAATCACCTGGCAACTCAGTGTTTAACTTAGTTGGATCTGCTATTTATCTCCGACAAATTACAGGTCAAGATAAAACAGTTATTCTAAATTCAGGACGTTATTGTTGGCCTAGGCAGCTGGTGGCTATTTCCTAAGCTGGGCTTTGTTGGTCTGACTGTACAAGACTACCTTGGTGAGAATTTTCCTTTGTTACCTCTTATGTATATTGCATGGAAGGTCTATTTTTATGCATCTATTCTTTTGTAGTTAATAAACATAATTTGCAAATGAAAATTATTTCCTTTGTTACCTCTTATGTTTGTTTCCATCTGCAGGTTGGCTGGGTTTGTAATCTCTTCTTTTAATTGCAGCAGGCTGCCTTGAATGTTGGGTGTTCTATGATACCATACTAGATGTGGGTTCTCCATGAAGATATAACTCCATTATACAAGCCTAGTTTTGGGGGAAGGAGATGTGAACGATGCAACATCTCTTTTTGGAGATTTCTTTTACCTTCTCTCAACAGGCACTGCTCTTGGAGTCATAGTCTTGCCGGTTGAAATGTACATATTAGCATGAAATGATATTTTAATTTATGACTTGATCTTAATACACACATTACAATGCCATCCTATGTTATAATGTTGCTGTAAAATGAATATAGTTGTGTGCTTTTGGGTTCAATTTTTGGATTTCACTTTATAAAGTTCGGAGCACATCTCAAAAAAAATTTCTTGTTGGTGATGCATGGCTGGGTTTTCATTGGAACTATTACTTTTGATGATACTCATGTTCATATAAATGTGAATCATGGTGAATTTAAATAAACACCACCAAAGATTAGCCATAACATACTGGCTTTACCTTCTTTTAGCTGTGTACCGGGAATAAATCTACTCTACCTCTCATAGATTTCAATACTTGACAAAATTTTAGATGCAATGTACACAACCTCTTAATGCTTAATTCCATATAGAAATGCCTTTTTTGGCATTTTGATCAGTGATTGAACCTAACCATGACAGTTTTGTAATTATCAGAAAGTAGTGTTCTTAATAATATTGTTCATTGAGCTATGACTATCTAACTCAAATTTCCTAATCATACCATTTTTAAGCACTGATCAGATTGCCATCTCCGCACTGATAATCATTTCAGGGTGATGGTATTCAGAGTACCTAGTATCTTGATTTGAGCTGAAATTAAATCATGCCTTCTGCACAACTTAGGATAACACATCCATGAACTATTAAATAAGAACTCCTTGATGTGGATTAGTGGCACTAATCAAGCATTATTTTTATCTGCTTATTTTTCCTGCTCATTGTAGTTGCATCTTGGATACTGCTGTATCATGCCAAGTTTGGCTTATAGGTTTAAAGATGTCACTTTCTCTAAAGTGCATGTCTAGATGATAGTTGATAATTAACTTAAAGTGCATGCCATCTCAATCTTCTGGGTGAAAACCTAAGGGGGAAGAGGAGATGGAAATGGGGCCATTCCAAATACAAAAAGCAACCCAACGGGCCAAGTTGTGGGAAAAGAAGTTAACATCTCTAGAAACAAAAGAAAAATCCCAACAAAAGAGAGAACTAAAAGCAGCTTTGACATCTAGGAGAAAAGATGCAAGGAATCAAAGAGGAGACGAGTTCATGTTTTAAAAGGCCTCGATAACTCCTTTGGAATCACCTTCAAAGAGAACATATGAGTACTTGCGGTAGATTGCAAGCTTGATGGCTTGAAAAGCAACTTGGGTTTCTCCAAGAGTCAAATCAGAAGGAGGGAAGAGATTTGAATGAGTAAATAAGACATTTCCAAATTCATTTCTCCCAACAGCGGCAGTGATTGTGGCATGAGGTCTAATAGCAACATCAAAATTTATTTTGATCCAACCGGGTTCAGGAGGAAACCATTTCAAGGCCGGACATGCAAGGTGAAATGTCCAAGCTGCAATATATTTTAAATAAGCCTTGTTAATTACATTAGCATCTTTTCGAGGATCAGACTTGTACTTGGCAAATATTGTTTGGTTCCTAATTCTCCAAATGTTGTCAAAGAGGATTGAACAAAATAGAGTGATCTTGAATCCATCTTCTGAAGAAACCTGCAAGTGCTTATGAGGGAAAATTGCATATTTCACAATGTCACAAGGAGATAAATGCCCAAGAGAAGCAATGATGATTGGCCAAACAGATAGAGACCAAATAATTGATGTATATGGGAAATATATTAGAATATGCTCAATGGACTCATCAGAATGGTTGCAGGGAACACAATAAGGTCATGCTGATGTAAGGATGATCGGTGATGGCTCTATTCAAATATTTCTCCAAATCAGTAATCCCTCTCAAATACATTAAGAGCCATTAAGGCTTCAAATGCTTACCGCGGCATTGAGGTGGTGTTTTCAGGCCACATTTCTTAGGCAACGCCAAGGCAAGCATGGGGTTAATCCTAAATGCAGGGAGGATAGACTTGTAGTTGCAAACGCATAGCAAGTAGGCTTGGCGTACAACAGTGCAACATTGTTTGGTTGGCGATGGAGGTGACTATCCACTAATTGCTGGGAGGCATTGGGTGAGCTTGGTCGAGTCTATGTTACGTATCTCTGCAGCCTTGGCTCCACCCACCAATGCAATGAGCAGTATGAGTATGCCTGTGACAACTACATATTGGACTGAAACTTTGCCACTAGCCTTGGCCATGTTCTCCCACCGGTAGTCCCTTATGCAAAGGCTACATAAATAGCTTTCTGCACAAGGGTCGATTTATAGATATTGAGATGGATTCCATTTCATAAAGTTACAGAGAGCAGTACAGAATGGGATTCTTTTCTTTTTATTGTATATTACTCTGTATTCTTAAATACGTCATGTAATTCCAGCTTAGAGGAAGTCACAACTCTCACAAGATAGATTAACAATATTTCGATATACTGAAAAGAGGGGGATAAGGCAAAAGGGAAAAAAAATCACAATCTTGTTTGGAAACTAGAATGTTTGTAAGGTATGTAAAAGAGTAATGATTATCACACACAGTATGTACGTACGCAGGCTGAAATTGTTTTTTCAAAACATGATTTTATCACTTCACATATATGCCTTCTGATAATTCATCCGTTCCTACCTAATTTAGTCAAAATATTGAATAAAAAGAATAATATTTGTTGGGGGAAAATCTAAGGAAAATATAGAGGCAATAATCCCTGTAAATATATTAAAGTCAGTACCTGCATGAAACAACAGGAAAAATAAAAATAAAAGTACAAATCATCTAGTGACACTCACCTTTTCCAAATTCTTGTGACACTCACCTTAAATACATAGATTTTTTTTCAACAGGTAACACATGAACAAACTTTCATATAAATTCTTAACCAGGAAATGAGCAGTTTCCTAAAAGTTATTTACATGCACAATAAACTAGACACAGTTAATACAAATCTAAACAAACACCATCTAATTAGTGGGGGGAAAAGAAAAAATAAAAAAGAGTAACACAACTTTTACAAATGGTCTTGATTTTCCTACTGTCTGCACTTTACAGGTGTTAGAAACTCCCAAGGGTTATGCTAACCTAAGATAAAAAGTCAGACAAATTGCAAACCTTGGACAATTGGGCCAATTGCAAAATAGAACTTGCACGCTTCGGATAGAGAACCACTACATCTAAGTGATCAATATACAAAACCACAATTAGCTTTTTGAGGCGAGGCATTGCATAACATATTGGCTTCAGCACCATTCATTTACATCTGCAAGCAATAATTAACATCACATTAACTTTTCATGCAGAAAATAACAAAAGAAAATCTGGAATCTCCTGAGAGGGTTGATTGCTGCAAATGGAAACATTAAGCATGAATATGGTCATCAAACAGAGATATAGGTCAGTATAATTAAGAAAATAGCATAATGCTGAGCTTGAAGCTTTTATGTCTTAAATGAATAAATAAGAACTTGAAACTTATCTCTTAAAAAGGAAAAGAAAAACAAGCAACCATTAAATTTTAGGTGAAAATAAAATACTACATTTTTAACATTTACTAACCAGTTAATGATCAGCACCATTATTTCCTGATTATATGATGATTTTGCAAAACTTCCGGTATCCCCAAAGCAGAAATGCTCTCACAACCAAAGAGCTCTTGAAGCTTTGCATCACATAGTATTACCATTGGAGTTATGGGATCCTAGAAAATATTAAAGCCAGAAATAAATAAACAGATCAGATCAATTTGATGTCCAAACATTTGCAGAATAATTTTACTAAGCACTCATGTGTGGCAGAAATTTTTCCAATAAGCTCTAATAAAATGGCATTTCCTTCACCTATAGGAATAGCGTGAGGTTGTGAGTTCAAAACCAACTGGATGCAAGTGTAATTGACCACTTAAATAACAAAGACTTGGCTAAAATTAAAAGTAATTAGCAACAATTTTGAAATTAGGAATCCCATTACACAATTTAGGAAATTCAAACTCCCTTAAGAACTTTCAGCCTATTATGGCTACTGCAGCCTCGTTTAGAATTTTCCTAGTCAATTTTTCAAGTGACGAATATAATAAAAGCCCTCCTGTTAGATTTTCCACCAACATGCTTTAACTAGTTTAGAAGCATCCTAAACTTTTTATAAATCTACCATTAAGATGACTATCTAGAAACATACCTAACAAGAATACCATAAGAATGGGCCTAAATGAATGCAACACTAGAAGGATGAACAGAGAATTTGAGGAACTCTGGAAAAATGGAAACTCCATAAGACAATAATGTCAATTTTCTCAAAGTCTATGCCTAAGCTATAATCAGATTAAAGTTAATTTTGTTGAAATAAACTGAAAAACTGATCTGCATGGATAGTGGTCATCTACCTCCAGATTACAGAGTTTTATGTATTCCCAGATCCGTCTTAAAACCTCTGATTGGAGCATCTCCCTTTCACCAACACCAAAGAAGTTTGCAAGAGCTTCAGATATTATTACAGAAGGACCGGGATCACTACTTCTCATTGCAGACTCCACATCTACTTTTGCCTTCTTAGAACCTGACTGTTCTGAAAGCATCAAATCGTGAACTCCTTAATCTAAGAACTAAATTTACACAAGTGCGCGCGCGCACACACACACACACACAAAGCTGCTATTATACCAGAGATACATATTTGATACATACTACTAGGTTCAAGTGGAATGATATGTTTAGCTAGCAACTTGTTCATTTTGAACATGTCAGTACAGTCCGTCTCAAATACCAAACGCAGCTCATCATTGCAGATTATTTTTCTTTTGTTACTTGGATCTTGGAGATTGTGTTTCCTTATGTAAGCCCACAATTGCTTGACAATCTGAATACAACAGTAAGGATATGGAAATTCAAGAACCTCTTAGGGAAAATAAACAAATTGACAGCCAACAACAAATAAAGTGGTGTGATCTAAGAGTCTGAACCTCAGTCCTTGGCAATGCTGGCTGGCCAACAATAGTTTGAAGTTCAGGCGAAACACCACAAAGTTTGTTTAGGCCCCCTGGCCCACCTTTTCTCTTAGTAGTTTTGGGTGGAGCACTGCAATAAAATGACAGGAGATAATATTTCATTATAACTCCAAAAAAAGAACTATGGATTACTTGAACAAAATAGGCATGATAGTAATATGATTTTGATATGGGGATTACAAAGCAAACAAAGTTTCTGGATTTGGCATCATGACCAATAACTTGTTGAGGGCATATTGTCACGTGTTTTAGAGTCTTGAGTAGTGAGAATGTCAGATGACAATTTGGGCACCAGTGAGGACAATGAGTCAATGACCTTAAATGGAGACTCCCGGATTTGACTACAAGAGGCACAGAAAGTAGGCCTGATGGGGTTGGGTTAGTTTTGAGCACACCTATACTATGTGGCAAGCAAAGCATTTTGGACAGCTTTCCAAAGCTAAGAAAATGTTTCAATAACAAATGACACCCACAACTAAGTTATAGTCTTTTGGCCATGTACGACAAATTGTTGAGTTGCCACCATTCATGTTTTAGCTATGGGCCTATGGCTTTCCCAAAGTCAAATGTCTTCACATCTGCAGCTGTTTTCTACAAAAGGAGGCCTTGAATCCTCATGCTCAGCCACCAAAACAATTCATAACCTTCTTCTTGTTCTTTTTTTGATAAGTAAAACCAATTCATAACCTAATCACCAAGTTCACATTGGTTACCACATCAACAGCACCAAGCTCAAGCTCAAACACTTGACCACAAAAGGAATTTGTGGAAGTGAGACTCAGGAATACAATAACTTTCTATTTTCCTCTACTTCTTCAAGTACCAAATCGATTACAAGCTAAGCAAACAAACTCAATTCAAAAACAGTTCCACAGGTACATGAATTTCACATTTAGCTCAATTGGCAAAGTATTTTGTCTTCAAATAAAGGATCTCGATTTGAATCCTATTGTATCCATTAAAGAAGGGGGAAAAAATAGAAATTTCTTTGTCTATTCCCCAATTTTCTCGCCAGCCAAACAAGAGGCTAATAATTACGAAATGCTTTTCTTAGGCAATACTAATAACAGTAATAAATTTTACTAGACGAGTTCAGTTCAGTACACTTTCCAAACTCCAAATCGCCATAAAACACTACTCCCAAAAAATTCCACTTTTCTTTCTTTTCCTCCATTTTCTCAGCAACCAAACATTCATATTAAACCAAAACAAAGCAAAACCGAAGGATATTCTCTCCGTCGATTTTCTCAGGAGCCAAGCCAAACAGAGCGCAAGAACAACTCTATCGACTGTTAAAACTCAAATTTTCCTTTTTCTTTTTCCACAATTTTCTCTGCAACCAAACAAGAAAAACAAAAAAAAGGAAGAAGAAACAAACCTAACAGCCAGCGGAGGTGGAGGCGGCTGAGCAACGGCGACTTCGGCATGATTCTGCGGCGGAGGAGCGGAGAAGATCTGAAAGGCGGAGGAGGAGGGAGGAGCGGGGTGGTAATTAGGGCTTTGGTGGAGGGCAAAATGGTCTTTTGGCAGCTGATGCTGTTGTTGTTGTTGATGATGCTGATGTGGCAGTTGTTGTTGTTGGTGAAGTTGTTGAGGTTGGAAGAGAAAGTGGATCTGGGCGCGAATGAAGTCGAGCTTGTGAGAGAGATCGACACCGAGCTTCGATTCCAGCTTCCTAACGACGCCGTTTAGGCTGCTCAGCGAGTTGTCATTTTCGTCGCCTTCTTCTTTGATGTTGTTGTTGAAAAGAGACTCTATGGCTTCCGATATTTCTTGGTCTGTAACCATTTCTTTTTCTCTCTCTCTCTCTCTCTCTCTTCTTTTTTTTTTTTTTTTCTTTTTTAACCGAAATTAACGGTCTCCTTCTCTCTCTCTCTCTCTCTCTCTCTCTGGGGAATTTTCTCTCTCTGACTCTCTCTCTCTGCTTCTCTCTCTTTCTCTCTCTTCAAACTCTTTTTGACGGACCCAAATGACGATTCTGTCCTTGGAGGTTCCAGTGACAAGTTTCGGATTTCCATGGCTAATAAGGGGATGCCAAGTGTTGTTTCCCCCCTTAATAATAGTTTTTTTTTTTTTTTTTTTTTTTCAATACTACTACTATCTAAGTTGCGTTTGGATCCACGTTTTGAAAACACGTCTGCGTTTTGCGTTTTGGTTTTTTTTTTTTTTTTTTTTTTTTTCTTTCACGCGTTTTGGCAAAACGCGGTTACTGTTCATGTACTGTTCAATAAACAGTAACCGCAAATGTTGACTTTTCTGCCGCAAACAGTGCATCTTGTACTGTTCATGGACCCACAAATTCCACTTTTTAGTAACTTTTTCATTAAAAATGGGTCCCACGGTACTATTTACACATTTAAAAATTATTTTGCTACAGTGATTTCAGCAATAAATTTTCAGTTTCAGCAAAATAAGTCCTATCCAAACAGACCCTAGTCTAGGCTCTTCATTTAAAAAAAAAATTTTATTTAATTCAAAACTTTCCACTAATCCAAATTTATAATTTAAGATTTATGCATTTCTGTAGTTAAGATTTTGAGAAATACTTTGTATATAATATTTTCATAATATTTTTACAACAAATTATTAGTGATATATTGTTATTGATTATTATAGGTGTGTAAAATTTTTTGTAACACACTCATATCTTTTTTTTTTTTTTTTTTGAGAATCATAACACACTCATATCTAAACCAAATAAACCTTGAAGAAACTATGGAATAGAGAGTGATTAGGGCTTTGTGGAAAAAATATATATAAATTCAAAAAATATTCATAATATGTGACTGAGTTCAAATTGTTTGAGGATTCATTTCACAAGACACAATTTTGCTACTTAAAATCAAGTCATTTAAAAAATGCTGCATCACTTTGCATGTCGTTGGTCATGCAAGTAAGAAATAGTCGAAAAAGTAAATAAAGAGACTAAATTGTTTCCTTTTAAAAAAATTTAAAGAACTATATTAGAACCCTTTTTTTTTTTTTTAATAAAGGGACCAAAATCAAACTGGCTTCATATTTAAGGGGCCAAATTTACAATTTACCAATACCAATTTCAACTAAAAATGCTACATCAGCCATCTAGTCAGTGTGCCATTAGTGACACAGGTGAAAATATATAGACGGACAAAATTGTTCTCTTTAAAAAATCCATAGAACTAAATTAAAAAATTTTCAAATTTAGGGATCAAAATCGAACCGACCACATATTTAAATTGCACTGCCTTTTTCAAATATAATAACACGTTGTCCAAAGACCATTGCCATTATATCATCATTTTTTTTATACAATTGCGTTAAATATGGGTCAGTTCGATTTTGGTTCTTAAATTTTAAGAATGTTCATGTACTCCACATTTTTCGCATATTAACCATATTTGTTTGCTTCTTAATACATCCTATGTGTGGGTATGTGTGGGGATAAGAACCCAAATTGGTATAACGGGTCTTGGACCCTATTTCAGGACATGGATACGTCCGAGAAAGAGTAAATGAGTAGGAGATGCTCACAGTGTATAATTATGTAAAGAAAATATGAAGGGATATAGTCTGAGGAGTCTATACTCCTAGGATACAAAGAATATCGGTCAAGCAGATATTTAGGCAATCTAGGTAACTCTCTAGGAAGATCCAGAGATAAGGATGAACTTCAGGCACATGCAAAAATGATAAGAATACAGAAATATCTTGAAGTAAAAGCTGCTACCACCATATTAAATGAACTGCAGCAACTTTTCTAGCCGCATTTATGTGGAAAAGATCTCTGAACAGTGCAGTTTCAACCACCACCATTCACGGAGAGCTAAAGAAGATGGCTGATGGGACATCTACTCAAGTGGAGGCTTAGATGATGAACAAGTATACAATTAGGATAATGTAAAAAGAAACTATATAATGTAAAAGCCTTCCCAAAAAGGAGGGATCGAAAATTAGAGAGAGAAAAGAGGGAAAAAGAATCATCATAGTATTAAGGGTTGTATTAGCTCTCAAACTCAATTGTTCAAATAATAATTCACCTCCTCGAACCTTCCGTTCATCAAACTTTATCAACGTTTTTCTGTGTTTGATCATCTTTTAAATCTTTGTTATCCGTTAATCCATTAGCTAGGAGCTCAGCTCTTTCATCCACTCTCTACAAATTCATTGTATTGGGTTCATATCCCAGATCTTTTGAACTTGGGCTAAGAACTGTGACCCTACACTATGCATTTTCTAAATTACTAGGAAGCAGATTGTCATGGTAGGAGGAACATAAGTGGGAAAGAATGTTGTGTTACAACTTTACTAGCAATCTGGAACATGAAATGATGAGTTTTTTTTTTTTTTTTTGATAGGATGAAATGATAAGTTGAACTTATATTATAAGAAGACAATGATAAGGAGGTATCAAATTTAAAGCATCATCATGGCCAAGTTTTTCCCCACAATTGCATAGCCCAATATAAGTTTAATTCTGACTCGGATGCTGGCATTACTAAGTACCAGTTGAACTGCACCAAGAAGTGTCAAAAAGGGTAGCAAATTAGCAATGGTTCAATGAGAGTTTGTGATGGCTACAGTTGTGGTGGTCGTGGTTGTGGGAATTGTAGTTGCTTATTTACAATATTAGTGCCTGTTTGGATTACAATTATTCCCACGTCTACGTTTTATAACTGCGTTTTTCTCTTTTTTTTTTTTTTTTTTTTTTTGTTCAGCCGCAATAGTTGACTTTGTCAACTGTGAACAGTGCATCCGTGCACTGTTTACGGTCCCACAAATTACACTTTTTAACAACTTTTTTATTAAAAATGGGTCCCACAGCACTATTTACACATTTAAAAATTATTTCGCTACAGTGTTTTCAGTTTCAGTTTTCAGTTTCAACAAAAATAAGCTCAATCCAAACACACCCTAAGAAGGAGAAAAAGAAAGACTCAAAAGGGTATAAAAGATGTAAATTAATTTGATTTCATCGAAATTGATACATAACGAGTTCATTTAAGAGATAAGTATGATTAAGGAAATGATTTTAGAAGTTGTTGGCTTGTGTATGTTACAACATAAAATTGATGTTATAAAAGCCAACTTGCCTTCTAAAGACCGAGCCTTCCTATTAAAGCCCAGGCACCACAATTTCAAAAAGAGTCAATGCCAGCCAATTGAACATGGAAAGTAGGACTGAAAGATTGAAAAGATGGGTCACAATTGAAACAATATGGAAAATGAAGGTTCTTAGTGGTGATGACCACAATAATGCTAATTTTATATACATTATATGATATTTAGAAAAACAAGACAAAAGTAAAGCTCTTCGAATCTGTTCTTAGCAACATTGTTACAATTTGATTGAATTAATGGAATCCTCTTGAACCTCTAGACTGATATAATTCCAACTTACTTTTGGCATCTGGTAATAGTGATTCAATTGAAGGTTCTTCGATCAAATGTGCCTGCTTTGATGACCACTCAAGCACAATAAGCACGTCTTCTTGTGCAAGTATCTCATTCTCAGGCAAATGCATTGCAAGGTAACATAGCAGAATCAGAGCAGGAATTTGGACCATTTGCTCACCAAAGTAAACCAACTGAATTAAGTGCTTAGCTCCTCCTGCATTTACAATGGCTCTGCAGTGATAAACATGGAGAAAATTTTCAGTGCATGCAAACTTGCTAAGTGCAATGGCAGCCTCTATAGAAACCTCAGGTTCCCTTTCATCAAGCAGTCTCACCAAGGGCCCAACAAATCTTGTTTCCGTTGCTCTGAAAGTCCTGGCCAAGTTTCCAATTGATCTGATGCAGGGCACAAGAAGATCCGAGTTGGCATTCTCTATAATTTTAAGTAATTGTTCAACTACAGCTTTGGCGGCAGGGGAAGTAGGCTTGAAAGCGGAGCGTCTTAAGTCAGCATTTTGCTCAGCCACTTCTGTGATTTCCATCAATGCCATAGCTGAATAGGATTGAACATCTTCAGGTCCTTTTTCTAACAAAACAGCAAAGCATAAAAGTGCTCTGGATTCTGTGATGTTCCGACAAATAGATACATTTCCCCTTGATAGCTGCCAAAGGGCTCTTGCTGCCATTGCCTTCATCTCAGCCTTAGTAGCCGGATCTTCCATTTCCCTCCCCTTAATGCTTGCACCCGATAACTTAACGTGCTGGTGCTGATTATGATGATGATGCTGGGGGTGCTGTTTTGCATTGCTCTTAGAGTGGTCAGGAGTGTGATGTGCTCCGTGGTTTTGTGATGCCTGTGGCTTTGACTTGCCAGGGTTATTCTGGCCCCTCATGGCCATGGTGTTAGTAACCAAATTTTGCATCTGGCTAGGAGTGTTGTTTCCCATTGGATGACCAATTTGAGGACTGCTTTGCTTATCATCATCTTCATGTTCCTTTCTATGATTATTTGGATTCGGATTATTACTCGCCATCACAACAGAATGAATAGACATTTGGTGTTTGCTAGCAATGGCATACTTACTATGTTCTTGAATCGTCTCGAACGCAAGATGACTAACAAGCATCCGAATTGCATTGTTCTGCGCAAAATGGTCCTGACATTTGGGATGATTTGCAGCCAGTTCCGAGATTGCCCAAGCCACTACAGCCTGAACCTTCATGTGACCTTCTTTGAGGATTTTCGCAAACACTGAGCAAACACCAGAATTCACAATGTGTTCGACGCTTTCCGGGTCACGTCCCAACAACCCAATCGCCCTAGCAGCATTCTCCTGACCCTCCAGTTTTCCTTCTTTGGCCAATTTCAAAAGTCCAACCACTCCACCTTCCTCAATAATCAGCTTACCATATCGATCATTGTCCCGAGCCAACGAAACCAAAGAAGCAGCCGCATCAGAACGATCATCTAACGACGTAGACCCGTTATATAGAATCGCAATCTGTTCCCATATAAGACATAGAATTGGCTCATTGGCTGCTATTGGAGGAAGACCAAGATAGCCATTGTCACGATCATCGGCCGAGGCTGACACTCTTAGGAGCCAAGACACGTCCCCAATAGAATTCTCAAGCTGCATGGACGTTTTCCTAAACGCTGCAGTGGGGATAATTGTGAAAACCCTCTTCATGAAGCCATTGGCACGAGCCTTCATAACCAATGCAATCGCTTTTTCGAGGACTTGTTCTGTGTCATCAATGATTCGACGGGTTGGACGCTCATAGAGATCACTGCTAGCACGCGCTGCTTGGCGTAAAAGCGCCGCTAGCTTCTCGGTCTTGGCTTTGAACTCTAAACATTCTTGTTTGAAAGATTGTGCCTCTTCCGCACTCTTGCTCACCTGGTCTGCCAATTGTATTGGCCTTGCCAATATTTCCTTCACGAGGTCGGCCGCCATGAAAATGAAACTGAAACTGCTTCAAAATTCAAAGACAGAGTTGGGTTTGTTATAAAAATGGTGAATTTAATGTTGGTTTATGAGGGTGACATTCAAAATGTACATAGGTAACGTTATATCATATGTTTATTTATTTATTTAAGATTTGATCGTTTCAAATAATGGCATAAGGAGGATTTGAACTTTGTATCAATCGAGATACAAACTCGATATATCTTGGGGTTATATCATAGGTTTGGAAAGCAATGGTTTTGGGTAGCTATCATGGGATTTTTGAGGATTTGAATTGTGTTTGGTTTTACATTCAAGCAAGGTTGGTGAGGTGGTGGTGATGGTGGCGCCGGCGTTGTGTAGAGAAAAAGATTTTATTGATGGTCAAACGAGATTTACGAAAAGAAAACTAATTACATTCTTCTTTCAAACGGGTTTTTCTCCCACTTTTTACGTAAAAAATGTTTCATTCATCTTTCTGTTATATATTGGAGGAGAATTGGTTGGTCTAAACTCTATATGAAAATTTTTTTGTTAGCCAAAAGAAAAGAAAGAAAGAATATAAAATGCTAAAATTAGTGTCCATTTTACTATATATAAAAATAAATAAATAAAACTTTTATTTAGAAGAAAAAAAAAAATTTGGGTGGTAATGAATGTGATTAGTACCACATGAATAAAATAATAATAAATAACTTTCTTTTGTTATGTTCTATATTTAAAAGTTGACATACAAGTCTCTTTTTTTTTTTTTTTGAGAAGAAGTTGACATACAAGTTTGTAACACCTTTGTAGTAAAATTTACGATACCTCTATCATCACTAATGTCAAAGTAACATTGCATTAATTACAACTTATCAGTCCACAAATTGTGAAAAAGGTTATTAAAAAAAAAAAAAGTATCTACATTTCAAAAACAAAAACAAAAAATCACTAAAAATTATAGTCTTTTAGAAAAGGAAAGCCCAAGCGTCTTGGATATGCCTATGGCTTATATGCTTAAATTTGACGGTATTTGTATGCTTTGGTTTTGGAGTGAAAAACCTACATTATTATTATTATTATTTTCTTTAACTAACATGTTAATTTGTATGGAGTTTTAAGAATAAAATATAATACGTTAGGTAAAGAAAAAATATAAATAATTAAAAAGAAAATTTGTAATGAACTTATAAAAAATAATTAATATTAGTAGTAGATTTAACATTAAAAATATTTATATTAGAGAATTACACGTTAAGTTGAATCGGATTGCTATTCCTATTACTCATACCTTTTTTTTTTCTTTTTTTCTTTTTTTTTCTTTTTTTCATGTGAGTTTGGACACGTTCATTGATCCAAGTCTAATTTTTCCATGACTAGTTAGGAGGCTTTTATATGAAGACATTACAGGATCAAACTTAAAAGATCAACAGAAGTGGGATGGTAAACATTTTTAAATTTTGGGCTTGCAAATTATTATATTCCAATTTCCAAATCACTGCCTTCCTTTCATAGACTGAGCTATACCAGATGTTTTGTATCATATTCATAATATATAGAGTTCACATTGATCTTTAGAGTTTTGAGTTACATTCAAAACTTTTATATTTGTTTTTATATTTTTGAAAAAGAAAAAAGAAATATACAGATTGGTTTTCAGGTTAACAGTTTTACATGGTCTAACTCTTTTTTCTTTTTCTTTTTTGGTTTCCTTCTAATATTAGTAAGTGTTTATGTTTTTTGTTTTCCTGTCCATAATGCAATATAATGGCTTCTATACAATTAAACATAATACTTCATGTGTGAATTATATATATATATATATATATATATATATATGAGTGTGTGTATTTTTTTTTCACAGCATGAGTAGCATTGAATTGGTCATTTTTAGTGGTATTTATAAGCATACTAAATCACTGATCAATAATTATCTTCAAAACATGTAATCATGTAAGCTTGAATATTTTAGCTCAAGAAAATAAGGATCCAGGAGATTTTTTGTATCCATATAATCACTTGCAGCCAATCTAAAAATTATAAAAAATTAATTTAATTCTATTTTAGCTTTATGTGATGATAAACATATAAAAAGTAAGAACTATGTACATTTTGTCGTGCAGGCACATTGAAGTCAGATGAATGAGATCGGTTTGGCCGGTGAGTAATGAATGTGAGAACAACTATATCTGTGCAGTTTCATAAAAGTGGATTTAAATAATTAATATAAATTAATTATAATACTATTTCTGACCATCAAATTAATATAATATAACAATAAAAAAAAAAAAATTAATATAATACTATTTCTGACCATGTATTGATGATCCATCTTATAAATTGGTATGAGCTGGTAGATTGTGTTGTCAAATGTGAGAATTACTCGAATAATAATCAATATTAATTAGATGGTTTTCTGGTCGTGTTACAAACGAACATTCTCCATCATGCATACGATCATGTTGCGTGATATCTAAAAAATATTTACTTACAAACAAAATTTATTTTGCGTAAATTCTGTCTCAACTCTCGATGATTTCAAACTAAATCTTATTTAATTAGATTTCAAAATTTCAAATTAAACCTTAAAAGTTTATAATATTATAAATTAATCTCATAATTTTTGCTAATTTCAAATCAAACCTTGGACTTTTGAACCATTTGGGATTTTCAGGTTTGAATTGTGGGATGTTCATGGTTTGGTGTAGAGAATATGTATAAAGTTTAATTTGTAATAGCCTTCAATGTCAAAGTTTCATTTTTGAAACTAGTGAAATTACATAGTTTAAGTTAAATTCAACCATGAGTTAAGTATTGGGACTCAACACAACCTCATTCGCTTAAGAAATCTACAACCCAACTCAACCTGTTATATCTCTAAAATCCAACCTAATCTAATATAATCCAACCCAACCCAACCTATTGGAATCGAGTTGGGTTAGCTTGGGACGTTGGTTTGTGGCAATTTTGTGAGACATATTAAAAAAATTAAGTTTTATACAACTATTTAAGTCCATTTAAATAAGAAATTACAAATTACACAATTGAGCCTAATTTTTCACTTTTATGAAAACTAAGTCTCAAAATTCTCAAATAAATCAAACTAACATATGTTAAATATATATGTGCGTGTGTAAACGATTTATGGTGTTGATTGTGTTAGGTTACATGGGTTTTTAATTTTTCCAACCCAAACATGACCTAACCCAATCAAAAAGAATTTACAATCTAACCCAACTAATTAACCCATGAAAGGCCAACTCGAGGCATTAGATTGGTTAGTTGGGTCAAGTTCGCCAAGTTAACTGGTTGGAAGCACCTTTATCTAAAATATAAGGTTTAAAAATATAACCTACCCTAAAAATTTTTATGCCATCTATTTACTTAATCTAAACTAATCTATATTTTTAAAAATGGTAAATTCCATTCTTGGTACTTCAAATATGGGGTTGTGTTCAATTTTGGCTTCTCAATTTTAAAACATTCGATTTTAGTCTTTCAATGTTTAAAATACAACAATTTTTTTCCATTTCTTGCATTTTTGGTTCGATAAAATATTGGTTGAATTCGATTTTAGTCCCTTAAATATTCAATTGGCTTAGTTTTAGTTCCTTAAAGGTCAATATATATTTTTTCGAGTTTGCTACATAGGGCAAGCCACTCACATATTGTAAGCCTCATGCATCTATGGGACCCATAATTTGTGACTATGATTTTAGTCCTTTAACTATATGTTGTCTCAGCATTTTGCTAGTCGTGTAAATAGAGTGATTTTAGTCCTTTATCAACTATCTTGGATGACTGCAGACAGTTGATAAACAGGTTCCACCAAGTCCGTATTAAGCACTGCTTCCGGCAAGCAAATCGGTGTGCTGATGGTTGCTAAGAAGAGCTTAAGGATGACTGCAGATTTCCTTATTTATGATAGTCCACCTATGGACGTTTTAGATGTTTTTGACGAAAACCTCAATGGGATGTATTCCTTTAGGATATGTCCTGATCCTTCTTTTGTTGTTTAGTTTCTTTAATGTTATTGTCTTTCACAAAAAAAAAAAAAGAAAAAAAAGAAAAAAAGATTATAAAGGGGACTAAATTATTATATTTCAAAAATATAAAGGACCATAATTGAATATTTTAAAATTTAGGGATAGAATTGAACAAGTAACATATTTGAAAGATAAAAATGCAATTTTAAAAATTCAATTGCATGACCATTCAAAGGATTGCTTTGCGACAATAAATCACTAGGGCTAGCTCTAGGCCTAGGCCACAATTCCACCTACCCCAGAAATTTATAAAGGGTCCTAAGTGCCTCCCTTCCAAGTTCATAAACAAAAGGCTCACAAAATCATACAAGGTCCCAAAATTGTAGAATGATAATTTATTTGTTTTAAAAGAAAAAATATGTAGAAGAGTTTTGCTTTATTTTCCCCAACTCCAAGAAGGCCCCCATGATCTTGAGTTAATTTAACCCAGTTGAATCAATAAATTATTTAACAAAAAAAATAAATTGTTATGAATGTGTTAAAATAATCACATGAAAATTCAATTTGCCTAACATGTCAATAAAACTTAAATGCAAAAACTTAATAAGAAATTATGTATCTAAAAAAGTTTAAAATTTAAAAAAATTATCTAAATTTCTCCGATTTAGATCTCAAAATGTATTGAACAGATCCGAATAACATTGGCGTGAATGGCAATGCGCCATGGTTGCGGGGGGGCCTGTGGGTACATCCTGTTGGGTGAAAAATCATGAAATGATTAAACTTTTTCACTCAAAAAAATAAAGTAAAAAGTAGGAGATTGCGTCATCTTTTGACAAAGTTGACAATGCCACTCTAATCTAAGCATAGGCATAGATCTGGATACTGTATTCTGATCTGAAAGCCTTGGGATTATATAACATATAGTTTGGGCATTATCAAAAAAAATAAAAAATAACATATAGTTTTGGGGTCCACTCTGATGCTGTGGTGATACGACTTCGAAATTAAATATGTCACTAAATGCCATGGTCCACCTTGATTGTCCTTGACACAAACAAACCATAATCTTGGAACAAAACAACAATTAATTAAAAAAAAAAACTGGGATTGTTTCAGGTGTGACAATCACCACCATAAACATTTCACTTATTCCAATTTATACCATATTAATTATTAAGGTTTGGTTGGTTAAGTTAATTTAGGTTCCCAAAAGTGTCAGAAGAGAATATATGACAAAATATAGACTTTGTCATTAACATGTCTTTTTTTTTTTTAATTATTAAAAAAGAAAGAAAATTTGACAGAATATAAATTTTTTTTTTCATGGTAAAATTTCGATGGAGACTTTTTTTAATGGAATTTTGATAGAGATTGATAAAACTTGAACACCAATTCTAGATAAGTTATATATTTCCCTACCACTAAAAATTCACCCAGTAAACTTTTTTGTTTTGTTTTTTTTTTTGTTTTTTTGAGAGAGTTTTAATATATAACATCCACTCCTAATAATAGTTTTTTATTATCAAACTAAGACACCAATCAATTTTTAATATAGACGGAAATTGAACCCCCAATCTTTTATACAACCATTAGAGATTTTACCAGTTGAGCTAACTATAATCTATATGTATATAAACTATTAGTTATCATGATTTGAGAAAACATACTACTTACATCTATGATACATTCAAGAGGAATAATCAGAATTAACATTCTTCACAATTACTTATATAATCAAATTAATTCAGCAAATGTTTAATGTAAACTTTCTATACACAATTAAAATCCATATAATCTAGAAAAATGAACATTTAATCAATGTGTTCTTTTTTTTTTTTTTTTTTTTAATATTGAATTAGTAGACTTGACAAAACTTTGATTGCATCACATCATATATATTTTTTGTTTTGGGGTCTTCATAAAAAAAACTTGATCAAATTTGATGTTCATCAAAAGTGTATATTTTAGTAAATGAAAAAAAAAATAGTCGCTACTCGTTAGGGTTGTTTCTTGTTGAGAGTAATGTTAAGGATACAATTTTTTTTCCCACAAATTTGTTAAAACAATAAATTTTAATTGGTTTAATATTACTTCTAAAATAGATATACTACTAAAATTCAGTTTTTGTTATCTACTCATCATAACGAATTGAGAAGTGCTATGCCCACCATATTTTCATACTTTCACAATAAATTCTAAATGGTAAGTTGTTATTGATTCTAACATGTTAATTACAATTAATAACAACATTTTACTTAGAATTTTCCGTAAGATGTCATGGATATTACTCAATTTTTTTTTTTTTTTTGAAAAGTATTACTAGATACATGGAATTGTCAGTCAGTGTTGGTATGGATTGGGGGTTAGTTGTTGTGTTTCAGTGATGCGTTTAGTTACTATATTTACTATTTACAATGAAATACAAGTAGTACTATATTTTTGGCAAAAAAAAAAAAAAAAAACAATTGCCAAAGGACAGTGTCTCACATAGTCACATGCTTACACAGCAACAAAAGGCAATCGCAGAAGTGACCAAACAAACAGGTGTACACACGAAAATCAATGTGTTGGCACTGAAAATGAGCGAGTTCATCTACCTTACCATACACTCGCAACTACGTGAACCACAAAAACCGCAAAAACTCTACAATAACCAAAGTACCAAACTTCCTCTCTCTCTCTCTCTCTCTCTCTCTCTCTTCTCGGCTGTCCTCTCTGGTCTTCTTAGCGGGTCCGAAAGCCAAAACTGTTTTCTTTCTCTCCCACTTTGCTCTCCCACGAAGGAAAACTCGATCCCTTTCTCTCTGTGTCTCTCATTTTGTTCACATTGTGTGTTACCACAATTGAGAAAAAAAAACTAAGGAGAGACTTGAGACTTCTGTGAGGGACCAGGCTCATTCCTTTTTTTTTTTTTTTTTTTTTTCTCCAAGGCTTTTTTAACAGGTAATGGCTTCTGGGTTTTCTTTGTTTACACGTTTTGTTTACTGGGTTCTGATTCATTTGTATTGGTATATTGTTGTTGTTCATGAAAATCCATTTTAACAAAAAAGTCTCACAAAAGACACAAACTTTATTTGGTTTGTCTTATACCATTGGATTTGTTATTGCTTTTTTTTTTTTTTTTTTTTTTTACTGGTATGGACTTGTGGGATTGCTTTGATTTAACGTTTTCTTTATTGGGTTTTGATTTCTTCATCATGATAGTGTTCATGAAAAGGGCACTAGAATAAGACACACGCATAATATAATGTCTTGTGCTATTGGGTTCTTCGTTTAAGACTTATTGCAGGTGTGGAATTCTCGGTTTTGTTTTTATTGTTTTACTTTCTTTCTCTAACACGCACGCATAGACATTATGCAATAATGTTATGTTTCCTTCGTCTAATTTACCAGATTCATGGTCTTCTACTTCTTGTTGTTCTTGTTGGTTTTGAAACTAGTGCAATTGAATGTTTTCCAAATAGTTAGAGCTTGAAAATAAACTCATCGATTTTGACCCTTTTTTCCCTTTAATTTCTATAGATATGCAGTTCTGGGCCCTTTTAAGTTATGATATATTTAACAGGATTTCATTCATTGTTCATATAATCTAAAAACTAATTAACTATTATTGTTTTAACTTAGTCTTGTGGCTGTTTTTTAATTTTTTATTAATTTTTTTTGTGTGCACCCCTTTTTTATGCTATCTGTTTGGAAAGAGTCGGACAGGCTGGTGATTAGTAGAACTAAATCACCCTACTGCATGGTCTGTTTATGATAATAACTTGTCCATGTCTATGTGGATTCAATTATGTACTTCTGTGTTTAATGCTAGACTGAATTGTTGATTCAAGGATGCTTGTTGGATTTTTTACTGATTTTATGTAATTTGGGGAAGAATTGTAAAGGTTAGTTAGTTCTCGTCTTTTTCTCGGCCATTGGCAGAGATGTCAAGTTTTGTGGGTGTTGTGGTCGATCAATGGCTTCATAGCCAGTTCACACAGGTTGAGCTTCGCAGCCTTAAATCCAAAGTAAGTTTAATTTTGTTTGAATTTGTTAGTAAATTTGATTTGAGAATATCCTGTGATGGTTATTTCTGATCATGTTAACATGTAATTTCATTTTTGTGGGTTTGAAGTTTGTATCAGTAAAGAATCAGAATGGTAAAGTTACAGGCGAAGATTTGCCACCTTTGATGGCGAAGCTAAAGGCTTTTAGGGAGTTCACTGAGGAGGAGATCAGGGGTATTTTGGGTGAATTGAATTCTGATTTGAGCGAAGAAATTGATTTTGAAGCCTTTTTGAGGGTGAGCATTCTGTGTCTTCTGGTTTCTCTGATTTCTCTCTCCCTTCCTCTGGAAGTTGATAAATGATTCTTTGTAGCATTAGCATCAAAAAAGGAATGAAAGTAGAGGTCATGTAATTTATTTGTAATTGTATTGAAGTTAGAAGTAACGTTTGTTGTGTTGAAATAGATTTCAATGATTTGGGAATTTATTGGCTTTAAGGTTTAGAAGGATAAGAGGTAACATGTTTAATTGGTTGCATGGTGGTACCAGGCATATCTGAATTTGCAAAGTCGAACTACAACAAAATCGGATGGTTCAAAAAACTCTTCTTCTTTCCTTAAGGCCACCACAACTACTCTCCTTCACACAATCAGCCAGTCAGAGAAAGCATTATATGTCGCTCACATAAACAGCTATCTTGGGGATGACCCATTTCTAAGCCAATATCTTCCGTTAGACCCAGCTACAAATGATCTATTTGATCTTGCAAAAGATGGAGTTCTTCTATGGTATTTAACCAGGGTCTGCTTGATAATGCTAAACTTTTTTATGTAACTTTTAGCTGATACAATGTGCTGGTTTTGATTTATCTTATGGCTTTATGCAGTAAGCTTATCAATGTTGCTGTGCCTGGTACAATAGATGAACGAGCAATCAATACCAAACGGGTTATCAACTTATGGGAGAGGAATGAAAACCATACTCTTTGCCTCAACTCTGCTAAGGCTATTGGCTGCACAGTAGTTAACATCGGTACACAGGACTTGGTTGAAGGAAGGGTGAGTTTAGCTAATGCAGCTTCCCAGTTTAGGTTTGATAATAGACTCATTTCATCTAGTCTGAAGTTTTCTATTCCTTTTTTTTTTTTGCAGCCTCATCTGGTATTTGGGTTGATTTCTCAAATTATAAAGGTGAGCATCTGTACTTAGATTCTGATTCTGACAAAGTTTAATAGCCTTTAACCCTGTACTGGACACCAGAGCTGGGTCTGTAGCATGACTATATGAACATTCGGCTTCTGAATTTTAGAAATTGATTATTCAGTCATCTCTTTCAGCTCCTCTCTGTCATGAACTTATTGTTTCATTTTCAGATACAACTGTTGGCGGATCTTAACCTTAAGAAGACACCTCAGCTTGTGGATCTGGTCGATGAAAGCAGTGTATGAAATTTAGAATTATCTGGTTAATTATTGTGTTCTTAATATTCAACAAAACTAAGTCTGTCAATGTTAGATTTCAATTGTTTATGTCTTAGGAATGAAGCTCAGATTATGCATTGCTTTATTTGACAGGATGTTGAAGAGCTTATGAGTTTACCCCCTGACAAAGTTTTATTAAAATGGATGAATTTCCATCTCCAGAAAGCAGGCTACAAGAAACCTGTTACAAATTTTTCTTCTGATTTGAAGGTATTGGCTACTCCTTCTGTGTACTTAGTTGCACAATAATGATGGTGTTATGAATAGCTGAGTAGTAAGTGGAATATTTAAATTGTATTATCCTTCTATATATATTTCAATCATATTATCCTAGTATATATATTTAAAATGACCTGTTAAGTGGCATTTGGAGTTACTTTAAAGGAATTATTACTTGACTAGATATCCATCTTGCTCCGTTATCATACTCTTCCCCAACTTCTCCCCTTCTTTTAAGTAGGGATTTGCTCTTCCTCACAAGCAATTACGGCAGAATTTTTTCTTTCTTACAAATGAATTCAAATTTTCTTATCAAGAGATTATGTTTTACAAGACTTGTAACTTGATTTGCTTTTATGTTTTTGCTCATATGCATGCAGAGTGGAGAGGCATATGCTTACCTTTTAAATGTTCTGGCTCCAGAACACTGCAATCCATCCACACTGGATACCAAGGATCCTCAGGAAAGGGCAAAACTGGTACTTGATCATGCAGAGAGAATGGAGTGCAAAAGATACTTATCCCCCAATGACATTGTTGAGGGCTCGCCAAATTTAAATCTTGCATTTGTGGCACAAATTTTTCATCAAAGGTGGGAAGAGAAATTCACCATCTATTATTACATTGAAGTGTTTAGAACGTGTAGGATTCCTTAATCTTCTCTCCTTTAAAGTCATATGGTAACTTTGTGGAATGGTTTTCCTCCTCCTCCTTCTCTCTCTCTCTCTCTCTCCCCCCCACCTTATTTTCCGTCTCTTTAGCCTTTTGTTTCTCTTTTTCTTCTTCTTTTCAACACACACACACACACACACATATATATATATTGGCGTGTGTGTGTTTATGTACACTCTTAATATGAGTCCAAGAAAATTTCTTTATTAGTGTAATATGTTGGATCTTTCAGTAATTCGTCCTCCCAACTTTGTGGTTCATTATGTTGAGAATGTATGTTTCCAGGAGTGGCCTCTCTACGGACAGCAAAAAGATTTCCTATGCAGAGATGATGACAGAAGATATACAAACTTCTAGAGAAGAAAGATGCTTTAGGTTGTGGATCAACAGTCTTGGAATTGCTACTTATGTCAATAATGTGTTTGAGGATGTCAGAAATGGGTGAGTTTTTTCTATTTTTATAGTATTTATTATGTGTGAATTCTTCTAATCTTATTTAGAAAAGAAATACAAGCTGCAGCCAAATACTTATTCGATATATTCTGAACATATTTTTAGAAGAGATGCACACTTATGTTTTATTCAAATGTAAATGCATGCCTTTTCTCTTCTCACTTCATTCTTGAAAATATTAACCCATCTCCCTCCCCCTCCCCCCCCCCCCCTCTTGCGCGCACGCTCCCTTTCAAGGTCTTTATCTCTGTTTAATTCAAATTTCCTCCCAAAAACCCAGAAAATTTTAAACAGGTGATTAACTACATTGCATTTATAGTTTCCTCTTATATGGCTTGATGAGCATTATTCTTGTACACAGCTGGGTACTTCTAGAAGTGCTTGACAAAGTTTCTCCTGGATCAGTTATCTGGAAGCAGGCATCAAAGCCTCCAATTAAGATGCCATTTAAAAAAGTAGAGAACTGCAATCAAGTCATAAGGATTGGGAAGCAGATGAAATTTTCACTAGTGAATTTAGGTGGAAATGATTTTGTACAAGGAAATAAGAAGCTCATACTTGGTAACTCCTCCATCACATATTGCATTTGTATAGCATAATTGCAGACTTTTTATTAACTATTACAAATTTTCTGAACTCTCATTGTAGTTGATGATGTTGGGACAAGGCTTTTGAGGTTTGATGTGTGTTGTGAATTTAAATTATTAATTTATTTCATGTTTAAAGCTTGTGTTTGATTACCAAATTACCTTTGAAGCATCACAATATTTAAAGAATGACCTCATGTTAAGTATCTTGATTAAAAGGCATTATACTCCTACACTTATGCAGTTCTTCTCCTATTTGACTATATTAAGATGAGTTATTTTATTCAAGTTCTAGCCACGTTGGTTAAGTGTACAAGCAGGTGTCAATTCAGAGTAGTGTCTGACATATCAACTTTTTGTAGGAAGAAGTATTGTATGTATCATAGCATAAGATATGAATTTAAATCTACTTATTCCACGATTCCCTGTTGAGCTTAAATATTTTCCTTTGTTCTTTAAACAAGCTTTCTAAATATTTTTAGTGGTACAGTTTTTTGATACATTTTATTACTCACTGAATAAAAAAAGAAAGAAGAAATGGTTGTTTGATTTTTGTTGAATTTGTTGTCCCAATGCTCAATTTTTTTTGAATCTGTTTCAGCTTTCCTGTGGCAGTTGATGAGGTTTCATATGCTTCAACTTTTAAAGAACTTAAGATATCACTCCCAAGGAAAGGAGGTAAAAGATGCTGATATCCTAAATTGGGCAAACAACAAAGTGAAAAGTACAGGCAGATCCTCTCATATAGACAGTTTTAAGGTGAGGGAGAATTTTTACTTTATATGTTTATCACATGAACATAATACTTTTATGGAGATTGATTGGTGACTTTGCGTAACATGGAAATTCTCTTCAGGATAAGAGTTTGTCAAATGGAATATTCTTCCTTCAGCTTCTTAGTGCTGTGGAGGCTAGGGTTGTCAATTGGAACCTCGTTACAAAGGGTGAAAGTGGTATGTTTCCTGCAACTCTATATGATGGATTGGTTAATAACAGGATTACAACCATATCTTTTATTCTTATGGAGAGGCCAGAGGGGAATAGAGGAAATCTAGTGCTTCACTTTATCAATTTTTATTTTTTTCTATTACTAGTTGACTCTAGACATTGCCAAAACTGAGTGAAGTACTAAGGAAGAAGTGGGCTGACTGTTTTTGTTGTTATTATGATAGATGATGAAAAGCGGTTGAATGCTACATATATAATCAGTGTTGCGCGAAAGCTTGGTTGTTCCATTTTCTTGTTACCTGAGGACATCATGGAGGTAAGATTGCAGCTGAGGGCCTGTATTTTTGAGTTGTACATTTCATTGCACAGACTATAACTATAAGTTTACACTTCCCCTTTTTATCTTCATTACCTTGCAGCCTACCATGATTTATGAGATTAATTTACCATATGTCAAGAAATAACCAGATTACTGGCAGTTTAGTTTTTTTCATTATAGAAGAGATACAGACAAAAACATACGCAGGTGTAAACACAACACACACACACCCTCACACAGATTAATCAGTAACATGTCTATGGCTTCATAGCAATACAAGCAATAGGAATGTTCATTAGAGATAGTAGCAGTTACCCTTTTGTAGGCAACTCTGTCATTCATGTCAGTGAGTTATCCCTCTATGAAGTATGAATTTAGAGATGGAAATCGGAGAATTGACCAATCATTGTCATCTATTTCAAACTATGGCAGGTTAACCAAAAGATGCTTCTCACCCTTACAGCCAGCATTATGTACTGGAGCCTGCAAAAAGCAGTTGAAGAGGCAGAGTCAGCTCCATCACCTGCTTATGCGTCTTCCAGTTCCACTATTACCGATGCATCCCCAGCACCATCAATTAATGGCGAGGATGAAATCTCATCCTTTTGCGGTGAAGTTTCAAACTTCAGTATTGATGATGCTGCCTCCGACACTTCCTCACTGGTTGAGAATGACACGGCTTCTGTGGTAGATTGAACCATGAATTGCTATAGTTTTTACCTCCATAAGATCAGTTTAGTTAGAAATGAAAAAAAAAAAAAAGTGAATATGTTTGCAGTTTAGTGGGTAGATTTTCAGCTTCTCTTTATGCTAAAAAAAAGAAAAGAAAAGAAAAAAAAGAAAAAAAGAAAAGAAAAGAAAACTACTTATCTACAACATGTGGTTGTAAACAAAAACTAAACGAAAGGGATGGAAAAAAAAAGAAAGAGGGAAGAATTTTGTACAAACAGTTACTTTTTTAGATAGAAGGAGACTTTTCTTGCCACAGAGTGAAGGGAGGGGGGGTGGGGAAGAAGAGAAAAGTAAAAGAACCAACTCTGGTGATACAAAATTTTCATAAACTTTTTTTAATTGCTGAGATAGTAGGTTGTGAATTTGTGACGGATGAATAATAAAAATAGTGTTAATGGTGGACCTATATGAAAGCAATATTGCATTAATGACAACTGGTCACCTTTACAAGTTGTGAAATAATGTGTTCATATCATGTCTTAGAAACAGATGTTGGCTTTACATTTATTTGTCTTCTTTATTCTTTCATTACATAAATGATATAACTCAAAAAAGTTCATTCGTACTAAGCAAAGAGTAATTGCTACCCATCCGTAGTGGGTGGGGGTGCCCTTTAACCCAAGGGCAAGGGGGGCACACTAAAGCAAAGAGTATTTTTTACTTAGTGTCTCTTATTTTGAGTTGGATTTGGATACAAGATAATAGTTTGTAAACAATATATTTTAGGTAGTTCTCTGGGTGCTTGTACAAGTAGTCACCTTGGTGCAAGTTGTCACCATAAAAATGCATGTTAAAGAGGCTACATGTCAAAGCTTATAATTCGAGTGATGGCTAGTCCCAGCCCAATATCAGCGAGGGTAGTGTTTATTATACACAACCTACCCACATTTGAAATGCACTGAAATTGTGAATGTGTAATATGATGTGTGTACTAGTATTTCCCAGAAAAGTAAAGATTTTTTATTTTTTTTATTTTTTTTTATGAAATGTATGAACAAAGATATATAAAAAGTCAAATTTGAGTTTTCTCAAGCATGATTTGAAGTCAATTTACCCAAAGTTCTCCAAAAAATAAAAATAAAAAATTTACCCAAACCTGGCTCTCACAATGGACTTGGCCCAATGTCATTGCCTCATTGGTGCCAAACCCAGTGTCATGTAGGATTACTGTAATCTAATGATCATCGTTTAACACTGACATTTTTTTTTTTTTGAGAAGATTTCATTTCATTGGTTAATTTGATTACTTAACAATAAAAAAAAATAAATAAAAAAAAAAAAAAGTGGATAAAAATAGTTGACCCTTGATTGTAACATTCACCTTAACTCGAATTTTGGGGTTTTTTTTTTTTTTTTTTTTTTTAATATATAAGTTATTTATTTATTTATTTATTTTAATACTGACACGAATATTGGGAAAGAAGACTATGGTTCACTTAAAAAATAAAAAAAATAAATTGGGTAAGAAAAATTCCATTTCAACTTCCATTCTTTACTTTTGCATTACCCAATGCCCAATCATTTTACCTAATCTTCTTTTATGAATAGATAACAAAACAAAAATAATCAATGTTTATTTAAATAATTTTTATATAAAGTTTTTATAAAATTTATATTTATATTTTTTATAATTCAATAGTTTTTTTTTTTGAAAGGGAAATGATTTGGAATTAAACCAAATAAAAGTCATACAAAGCAGCCTGCACAGCAATGCAGAAACTAAACATTACATCATATAAGATTGAAGAAAAGCAACTACAACAGGATGTGTAACTCCTTTTCAAAGGCACTAAGAACCGGACCTCCTAGCATGCTGAGCTAACTCATGAGCCACTGAGTTAAAGTTTTTGCTTAAATGCTTAAAGAAGCAAGATTCAAAGGACTCACAAGCCTGAAGGATACTCTGAATGATGTGCCCAAAGTTGCTACCTGTGGTTTTTTCCAAGGTTGTTAAACCCGGACCGGACCGTACGGTCCGACCGGGTTAAGCGGAAACCGTTCATCAAGAGGGTTCTTTAAACTCCAAGAACCGGCCTATGCAAGAAAGTCAGTGAACCGTGCCAACCATGGTTGAACCTTCTGGGTTTCAGAATCGTAAACGGTTCTTACAGGTCAGACCGTTAAAGGTTTTTTTCTGAAAAATTTTTGGTACTTACAGGTAGACCGCCATTGTTGAAGGCTGAAACTTCAACCATCGTGAGACGCTATCAGACTTAAGATCACACCCCATCTTCTTGTTCTTCTTCTTTGTCTTGCTCGCACTCTTTCTGCTCTCTCCCTCTATGTTTTTGACGATACTGTTTCTGCATTTTTCCCGCTAGAGTCTTCTTCTATTTTGGTTAATGAAGTCTCTTTTTTTGCTGCTTCAACTCAGCCACTAATATTTGCTTTATTGTCAACCACCAAAGCTTTACTGTCCAGCACTTCTAACTTTTGTATTTAACATTTTAACCCATTTTTAAATAGGCGGGCATCCTTGCTAGATTTTTTGAGTTGTATTTTAATGGTGTATGTCTTGTCCACAGGCACAGGCTAGCTGATCAGACTATTGAACTAATATTACTTTTTCTTTTAATAAAATGATTCTACCTGTTTGGCTGTTTCAGTCAAAAAAAAAAAAAAAAGTGGGCATCCTATAGGATTCCTCTCTCTCTCTCTCTCTCTCTCTCTCTCTCTCTCTCTCTCTCTCTCTCTCTATATATATATATATATATTTTAATTCATAAATGGTGGACTATTCAAATAGGCTTGGGCATAAAACTTTTTTTGATTGGGTTGTCAAATAGGCTTGGCCATGGTAGACAGACTAATTTCTACCTTAGCCATTTTATGGGTCTCATAAAATTAAAAATAAAAATTATTGGGTACTCAAATGAGATTTGTCATGACTTAAGAGCTCCAACAAAAATGTTAAGTGTATATACATATAAAATTATTTATCCTTATTTTAGTTAAAATTTCAAAATTTACTAATTTAATATATTTTTTATTTTTTAAATAATTATTAAATTAATTATGATGTCATCATGGTTCAACCTCAGTCCAACCTCAAAAACCTTGAACCTCTTCTTTTTACGGTTCATTGAACGGTCCGGGTTTCAAAACCTTGGTTTTTTCTTGAATTGCTTGAATGGCATTTGAAGAATCTGATTCAACAATAACCCGAAGAAGCTAAAGCTCTTGAGCCAAAAGCACATCTTGCTCTAAAGCCATGATCTCCGTAAGCTTAGCAGGGAAGCAAGCTTGAAGAGGCTTGCAAAGGGCAGCCACAACTTGACCCAAACTATCTCTAATGACAACACCAATACTTGAGGAACTATCTGATTCTGATGATGCCCCATCAACATTGATTTTATGGACTCCAGGGGGAGGAGGACTCCAACTGGATAGGGGAACTCTAGCTTGGTTAAAATCCCATGTGACAGAATAAACAAAATCATTAATATTGTTTTTAGTCAAATGCCAAACCTGCATAGGAGGCAGCCCACAGCCTTCATGAACTAACCTATTTTTGTTGAACTAGATAGCCCAAGCAATAGCAAAGAAAAGTTCTAAATCTTGGAGTGTTGTATGGGAGATAATATAAATTATAGAGTCAAGGAAGGACTTTTTAATACCATGGATGCTCAAAGGGTTCTCAGACCAAAGACTCCAAACTGAAGATGAGAAAGCACAGTCAAGAAGAGCATGGTCCAAACTTTCAGCTTCATTTCCACACACCAGACAGATTTTAGTTTGTGAAATCCTCCTGTTATAGATTGCCTCCATTGTAGGGAGGCCATTGACACATGCTCTCCAAGTGAAGATTTTGATTTTGGCTAGGAGATTAAGGTGCCAAAGCTTCCTCCAAATCGGCTTGCAAGGATCGCCATTAGAGCATTCCTCACCCATCTTAAAGCCCATCAGATTATGGGCTATATGGTAGGCACTTTTGACGATGAAGACTCCACGGCTATTTCCCAACCAAATTATTTTATCTTCAGGGAGGTTGTGGCTTAAAGGTATCTTCAAGATTGTGTCAGCTTCAAAGGGAAGGAAAGTAGCCCTTATTAAATTCATTCTCCACCACTTTGTCATTGGATCAATGAGAGAAGAGACCATTGGGAATTGGGGGGTATTATTTGGAGGAGAGATAAACTTATAGGTAGATGGGGTTGGCAACCATTTGTTGTCCCAAATATGGATTAGCTTCCCGTTTCCCACTCTCCACTGAATTCCCCTTCTTATAACTTCAAGACTACTGTGGATGCTTCTCCAAGAGTATGATGGGGAATTACCAAGTTTTGCATTTAGAATATCCCCAGTAGGGAAGTATCTAGATTTGAGAACTCTTGCCACACGAGAGTGAGGATTTTGGAGGATTCGCCAAAGTTGCTTTGTTGGCATTGCTTTGTTGAAAACTTGCAAATTTCTGAAACCCATGCCACCACAACCTTTCTCTTTACACATTGTTTTCCAACTAACCCAGCACATTTTAGTTTCATGCTACCTTTGGTCCCACCAGAAGTTCCTCATCATGCTCTCAATCTCATCACATAAGCTTTGGGGAAGGAGGAAGCAGCCCATAGTGTATGTAGAAATTGCTTGTGCTACTGCTTTGATGAGGATTTCTTTCCCACCCATAGATAATAGTTTACCCTTCCAGCCAGCAAGCCTCTGCCCAAATTTTTTTTTTTTTTTGAATAGCAAACACCTGCTTTTTTGATCTCCCAATGAAGGATGGGAGGCCCAGATACCTTGTGTGTCTAGTATCTTGCATTGGGCCTAAAGTATCCAAGATCTCATCTTTGGTTTCTTGTGTTGTATTGGGGCTAAAGAAAATTGAGGATTTGTTGGTATTAATTTTCTGACCCGAGGCTTCCTCATACTTTTGAAGGATGTACCTTAACTCTCGGCTTTCCCCCACACTAGCTTTGTAAAAAAGAATGCTATCATCCGCAAAGAGAAGGTGGGTGACCCTTGGGCAGCCCTTACAGATAGATATGCATATCAAACATTGGTTTTTGGCTGCCCTATGAATGAAAGCAGAGAGCCCTTCGTTACAAATGAGAAAGAGAGTGGGGGAGAGGGGGTCCCCTTGCCGAAGTCCCCGAGTAGGAATAATGTTTTCACAAGTAGCCCCGTTTACAATGACTAAGTATGAAACCGATGAGATGCACCTCATTACAAGATTTATCCATTTTGAGCTGAATCCTAATTTTTCCATGACCCCTTTTATGAAGCCCTACTCAACCCTGTCAAAAGCCTTACTCATATCAAGTTTGGTAGCCATATAGCCATCCATCCCTACATTTTTGTGATTTACGAAGTGCATTAACTCAAACGCCACAAGAACGTTGTCAGTAATTAGTCTGTCAGGAATAAAAGCACTTTGATTCTCTGAAATGATATGAGGGAGAATAACCTTGAATCTATTGGCTATAGTTTTTTGTATGAGTTTATAAACTACATTACATAGGCTTATGGGTCGGAAATCAGTCATTCTTTTGGGATTATTTACTTTGGGAATGAGGGCAATGTTGGTTTTGTTAAGGTATGCCATAGACAAATCATTATTAAGAACATTTAATACCATATTTGTGACACTACAACCTACAATGCTCCAATATTTCTGATAGAAGATAGCAGACATACCATCGGGGCTTGGTGCTTTGGTGGGGTGGATCTGTTTGAGAGCAATAACGATCTCCTCCCTTGTGAAGTTTCTATTGAGACTTTCATTCATTTATGCAGTCACCCTTGTAGGAATAGCATCAGTAACCTCATCAATCCCGGATGGGGAGGCCGATGCATAAATATTTCCAAAGTAGTTAATGGCAGCTTGGGCAATGCTATCCTTTCCATCACACCATCGACCTTGGCTATCCCAAATCCCCAGAATTGTGTTCTGCTTGCGCTGCTCTAAGGCTTGGGCATGGAAGAAGCTAGTATTTTTGTCACCTTCTTTAAGCTAGTGGGCTTTTGCTCTTTGACCCCAATAGATTTCCTCATCATCAAGGAGGTCATTGATTTCCCATCTTAGGCCATTTATCTCGGTGCTTAAGGATCCATCCTTGTCCTGTGAGGTCAGAGAGCTCAGAGTATTTCTTTTTTCCTTTATATTCTTTGGAATCTGACTAAAAACATTAGAACTCCACCTCATTAACTCAACAGCGCAGTCATTAAGATTGGACATAATTCCCTCTGGTGTGCTAAGATCAATATTCACTCCCCATGAGCTTTCAATAATGGTTTTACATTCTGCATTCTTTGTCCACATTGCTTCAAAATGGAAGCGCTTAGCTCGGCTTTGGTGTTGGGTTGTTGAATTAGAGATAAGTAAAGCACTGTGGTCAGATGTAGAATCGACCAAATGATGTGCTTTCATAAGAAAAGAACACAATGTGGAGAACCATAAATTAAAATAAAAAAAAAATTAAATATTGAATTAATATAATAAAATATAAATTATACAAATAAAGAAAAAACTAATGACTTGTATTGAATTGGCACTAACTATATATGGATAATAAACATGGATACAAAAGGATGTAAGCGCAAGAATCAATATTCGTAGCAAAGTATCGCAATGCTTGGGTTTACTTAATCCATATAAGTAAAAAAAAAAAAAAAAAATCTTAAATCCCATTTGTTTTTATTTATTTATTTGTTCATAACATAAAAAAGTGAAAGTTTCAACTAAAAACCAACTAGTATTGAATTAGCAATAATGTAAATATTTTGGATTTCTAAATCCAACTACTTCGGTTATTCATTTGCTCTTTTTTCATCTGTCTTAAATTAAATGAATTTCTATCACTAAAATAAAAATAAATTTTTGTCGTTATATAAGACGACATTTTTTAGTAGTAATAATAAATAGGTATGAATAGAACAAAAGAGGGTGGGGGGTGCGATAGTATATAAAAGGTTATACAAAGTGCACTGTGGTCAGATGTAGAATCGACCAAATGATGCACTTTCATTCCCCCAAAATTTTCTGTCCATTTTGAATTTGCAAAGGCTCTATCCAGCCTTAAGTATATTCTATTCCCCCCCCCCCCCCCCCTTGCATATTACACCAGGTAAAATTACCTCCACAGTAACCTAAATCCTGAAAAGCACAATAATCAACCACCTTCCTAAAACCATCCATTTCCCTCCCCTGCTTTTCAGAGTTAGATAAAATTTCATTGAAGTCTCCTAAGCATAACCAAGGAAGATGCAATTGATTATTTAGGAAGGCTAATAGGTGTCAGGATTCATACCTTCAATGGGTCTCCAGCTGGCCATAAAATCCCGTCAACCTCCATTTGAAACTTCTCTCAGCATCATTGATCACGGCATCTATGTGATTTGGAGAGTAACTTCTGATCTCTAGGTCAATCTCTCTGGCCCACAGCATAGCAAGACCCCCTTTTCGGCCTACATAAGGGACTATGAGCCCATTTTCCAGCCCAATTCTGTTTTTTATTCTTTCCATTCTTCGATTCTTTGCTTTTGTTTCCATCAAAAATACTACATTGGGATTCCATTGTCACACCATATCGTGCAACGCCCAAACTAACCGGGGGTTCCCAAGTCCCTAGTAGTTCCAACTTATGGGATTCATGGCTCCCGGCGGTGTTGCCTTGCAGCCACCGCTGATCTCTCATCAAGTTGGTTTTGGTCTGCTAGTGCTATTGACCGTTGTTTCTTCTGAGGGAACTTTGATTCTCCTTCAAAAAATAACTTTCCAACTCTCTTTGAAACACTATGTAACAATTGGGCATCTTTGCCTGGGCTTTTATTTTTACCTTTTTCCCTTGCCAATCTTTTCCATTTGGCTGTGGTCTTTGCTTTTTCTTCTACTCCTTGGCCCGTAACCTTAGCCATGCCTTCCTTTTCTCCCATTTTGCTAGCTACGGGTTTACTTGGGCTATTAACCTCCATTTCCTAATTTTCAAAATGGGCTTGTTGGCCCACCAGTGAAAAAGCCTCAGTCGTGTCCTTATTTTCCCCTAAGCTACACGTGATAGCATTGGAAGAGTAATTTTGCACAACACATGCTTCTGACACACCAACAGTGGGCTGTTCCATCCGAGTGGAGTGGGCACGTGTGACTACCTGCACTCTGTCTCCATCACTGATGCTGTGTGGTTCGAAATTTTTTGAATTTGAAGTTGGACTGTTCCGGTTTTCTTTGCTACCTGAACCGTGACCATCGTTGGACACAGAGGCAAAGGATAGTTTCGTCGTAGTTAAATTATTTCCTCCAAACTGATCTGCACTGCCTTTTTCTCGGTCTCCACTGCTAGTAGACCATGACTTCTTCGATCCCACCTTTGGGTTTCCTTGAGCGCAAAGCCATTCACCATATTGCTTGGGGTTTTGCTAGTCAGGGGGCTCTTTGCAATGCTTCTCATCATGACCCAACTTCCCACATTGAAAACAAAAGGTTGGGAGCCTTTCATACCTAAAACTTACCCAGAATTTTTCTCCTTCCATACTAGCAATCTTACCCCCTCTTCTAAGAGGCTTATCCAGTTGAAGATCCACTCTAATTCTCATAAATTTTGCTTGATCCAACTGTCTTGTTCATTGATCAACTTTAATAAACTTCTCTATGTTATTTCCAAGCTCTCTACCAACTTCATCAGACATAAGTTCAAAGGGGAGTCCCCATATTTGAACCCAAAAAGGGGAGTGAGTAAAATTAATGTTTGTAGCTAAGAGTCCCCTACGACATCCACTTCAACGATCTGTAAGTCTATAATTCAATAGTTGGAGGTGTGGGAATTTAAATCCTAAATGTTTCACTAGGAGGTACCAAACTACCGGTCAAGTTATAAGGCCCTTGGTAACATGCTAGCAAACTACAGAGGCATCCAATTATAGATATAATGAGGTAGGGGGGATTCGATCTTTGGACATTTCTGTTGAAAACATCAAGAGATACTAGTTGAACTATTAAATGTTAATAACATAGTAAATCCAATATACTCGTTTCAAAATTGATAGATATGATGTTGAAAACTATTATATAAAATTGTATTAAGAATTTTAACAATCTAATCCCCAAACTCAAATCGTGACGAAGGACTGGTAGATGGACAATATGTAGCTCCTTATTTTTGTTCTCTAAGAGCATTAGCATTGGAGAATGCTAATGCCAAATCTAAGGGAAATTTGGAATTTTAAGCCCGAAAACCATCTGCATTGGAGAATGCTAAACAGCAGTATTGCAAATTTTTTGCAATACTACTACAGTGCAATTCTAAACATAGAATTGCACTATAGCAAGTATTGTAAAAAAAAATAATATTTTATCTGACTCTCTCTCCTCTGTCTCTCATCTCTCGTCTCTATCTCTCCATCGCCGAACCCAGCACCTGCAACCCAGCACCATATCACGCCATTCGCAACAGCCACCCGCAACCTAGCACCACAGAGCACAACCAACCTAGCACCATATCACGCCATCAAGCACGACGAAACCAACACGGCGACCCACGACCCACGATCCATGATCCACAACCCACGATCCACGAATTTGCAATCCACGACCCACGATCCACAACCGGAGCAGTGCGAGTACGAGCTTGTCATGGAGCGAATGAAGTTTTGGGTTTTATTGAAGCCGAGTTGTGAAATTTAGGATTTTTTGTTTGTGGGTTTTGTTGATTGATGCATTTTTGGTTGATCTATGAAGCTTTGGGTGTTTGAGTTGATGGGTTATTGTTGGACTATTTCACCACCTTGCCGAAAATGAAGGCTTTGGCGGAAGTTATAGATGGAAGAGAGCTGAAAATGAGAGAGAGGAGAGAGATGGGAGAGAAGATATAATTTTGAGATATATTATTTTATTATGTCGATATATTATTTTAATGAGTAAAAGAGGAAAATAGAAGTTTGAGATGTGCAGGTATTGTAAAATGGTATGGTATAATGATAAAGTGGCTTTTTAGAATTGTAAAATAGAGTAGTATTGGAATTTTCCAATGCTAATGCTCTAATAAAGCGAAGTTACTGAAGGACAAAAAAAAAAAGAAAAAAAAAAGAAAAAAAAGAGAAGAAGAAGCAAATAATTTATAACCATGAAATAATCTTATTAAATATTTTGTTCCCCCACGTCAACTAGTAAATCAAGTAATGGTAATTGTCCTTTGTCCATATTCCTTTCTTCTCTGGTCATAAAATCATGGAATAATGTTGTGCTATCACTTTTCTTTTGAAAAGAGAAGTGTTGTTTTTTTATTCCCAAATTTTCTTTAGAAAATTATTAATGGTTCGTTTAAATTGAGGGGGAAGGAGTGAGAGTAGAGTAAAATAGAGTAGAATTGGCCTAAAATTAGCCAATTTTTAACCAATTTTACTTTACTCTCCTCTACTCCCTCTCCCTCCCCCCTCAATTCAAACGGACCTTAGTTCTTATAGCACAGTGACATGAGACTCTCCTCTCTTACATTCATGATAGATTCTACTATAATTTCTAAGAACACCTAATAATTACTTTTTTTTTTTAATCTCTATTGAAGCGTATCAAGAAAATAAATTTAAAACTTAGAATATTAGTTATTATTCATTTCAATAATAATTTATTAGTTATGGTAACTAACATGTGATCCTCTCACTTTTGATTTATTTGATTAGCAACTGGAGATATATTTGATTTATGAGTTATGACCTATATAGCATGAAGTAATCATTTCATGATTTTTTAAAATTTATTAATTGATAATAGCTTTTACCACACCCAAAATTTATTTCAATAAAAACAAAAAAATCCAAAATTATTGCTGGGATTACACGAAAAATGTATGGCTGTTAAAAGATTCGAATTATATGTGATGGAAGTCCAGTTCTCAAATTATGCTGCCACCCCCTTCTCCTTCCTAGATTTCTTTTTTCTCAATTATCATTTTGATGGAAATGTTCTTTGATTAATTTTTATGTTGCAGGGCTTGTGAATGCGATGCATTAAGAAGTTGCCTTCTGGACAAGTTGCAAGATGCTACCTTCAGTAGTTGCCTCCATGTAAGTGTTTTCCCCTCACTGATTTCATTCGTAAAGTAGCTTTGGTTATTTTGTGAAAGTTTTTAGCCTATTGTGTGATTTTCAATTGAGCTTTATTGGTAGCTATGATTTGTGAATCTGAAATGCAATTATCGTGTTTTGAATTAATGGAAATGGTAACAACTGACAATGAAAAAATATGTTATCTTTCTTGTTACCTTTAAAGAAAAAGAAGAAAAAAAAAGTGGTTAGTGTTTCTGCATTCAGAAGAAACATAGATGGCAAAACAATTGAGAGAATTTGACTGGTTGCTAGTTTCTTGACAGAAAAGAAAATCACTTAATTCTGCACTTATGACTTATGTATATTTTCATTTGACTTCTACCTGTTTGGTTATTTTCCAATTTGATGATCTTCATTTATGCTTCCAGGAAGATCCCACAACAAGTATGTGGCTGCAACAGTTGCTTATAATGTTGGAGTAATTAAACCAGGTTCCAGCACTACAGGCCGGAGCCGGAGCAGGGTTTGAACATATGATGGTGAACTAAACAAAATTATGTAATGGACAATTATTCTATTTCAGGATGTGAAGATGGCTAGTGCAAATTTTAAAAGCTGTGATTTCTTTTTTTTAGACAAAGGTTGCAACTTGGATGCTTTAGCCTTTGCAGATTGTGCTTGTAATTCCGTTGCTGCTGAGACCTGGTGGGGAGCCTCTCCATCTTTTCTAACCCAGTGTATAAACACTTGTAAATTTCAAGTATTGAATAAATATTCTGCCCTTTCTTAAAAAAAGAAAGAAAGAAAAGAATTGTGTCATTCAGGGAAAAAAAAAGGTGAGGGTGGGGGATTGTACTAGATAACAGTAAAGGAAGATTCTTAAAAAAATAACAATAATAATAATGCTATACTACTGTTATAGTGGGCATTTGATGCCATTTTCACAACCAATCGAATATGCTTCATTAAGCAATGTTCAGCCACTCTAAAGGAACGATAATTCTGTGTACACACACAAAGTGCAATAATTGAAATCGCGACTTGGAAATCACGATTTCAATTGTTGCACACAAGGTATTATGTGCAACAATTACTACTCTTAGAGAAAATGTTGTAGCACATTCACTATTGCATATTTCATACACACTTTTTTTGAAAACATTATTTCAACTAAAACTGTGAAATCGTGTTTTCAAAACATGATTTCAAAAGAAATGTGTACGGAATGTGCAATAACAAGTATTTGATAATCATTACTTTTTAGAAATTCTAGGGCCTTGCTTTTTAGCATTAAGTGCTGTCAATTTGTAAAACTAAGGAATATATTAGATGTAAATATGGAATAGATGACATGTACTATAGAAACATATAATCTCTGCTTTATTTTATTCATTTCTTTCTCATTTATTTCCATTACTTAGATAACTTCCATTCCATTATGTTCATTCCCATTCTATTTTATTTCATTCTCTTGTGAACTCTCAAATGAAGGCTTAGTTTTATTTGTTGCCGTTATTTTCTTCGTTATGCCTTTTTGTTTTTTAATTATTTCATAACAAATAAGAGCAATGGAATTGAACCAGACAGACTAAACAACTATCATGTCCCTGACTGCGTCGAATCCAAGCCATTAGAATCTCTTTTTTCACATGCCAAGACAATATATAGCAAATAAAAGCGTCAAAAACCTTCTTATTCACTCCCTTGAATTAGCAAGTTGGTCATTTAGGAATTCTGTATATGAATTCTCTGCTTTTTCCCTGGGAGGAGGAGAAGTTACCTCCTCCTTCAAGTCTGGTGGTTACTTTCTTTATCTGGTTAGGCGTTGGTTTTTTACTAGACTATTGCATTTCTAAAATAAAAAAACTTCACAGAGAATCACAAACCAACATAAGAGCCGTGGAAAAAATACTCTCCTACAGGTTCAAGAACAAGACGCACTGACACACTCCGCCTACAGAAACCACAACAACGGCAAGTCGTTTAAGCAGTACAAGCTGCGGCTTGAGTTCCTAGGCGACGCGGTGCTCAGATTCGCCCTAACTGAACACCTGTACTCAGCATACCCTAGCCTCAACACAGAACAGCTCTCGCGCCTACACGACGCCAACATCAGCAACGAGAAGCTAGCACGCGTCGCCGTCCACCGCGGCCTCCACCACCACATCACGCACAATGCTGGCATCTCTTTTGATAACGAGGTCTAACAAAAATATCTTACTTTTCCTTTTTATATATAAATTGTTATATCTGTTTGTAAATTTTACTTAAGTACTATACTTAAATTTTGCTCTTTCATATTTTATAAGCATAACTTGTACTAAAGAGTAAAAACACCCTAAGATTAGTCTTTTTTTTTTATTAGTTACTTTCTGTTATTCTTAATGTTATTATCTTTTTTTTTTTCTTTGATAATTTGGCATATTATATTTTAATATATAAATATTATTTATTCAAAAAAAAATTTGGTTTAAAACTTGTTTTTCTTTGTTTTTGAGATAAAAAATTGCCAATATAGTTTTCAATTTTAGGTTTTATTACTATCTTCTTTTACAAGTTGTTAGAAAAATTGATTTCAATTACTATTTGGCATATTCATAACAAACTCTTGACAATTTTTATTTGTTTTAAACAATTTAGGGTTTCAATTGTATTAGATTTCTATTTACTCAACACACTGAGGGCATTTTTAAAGATGGAGAAAGAATGCAAAAATCACATACTTTTTTTCTCTTTTAAAAAAAATTGTTATCGTTGTACAATTTTGGGATTCATTTGTTGTTACAATTTTGGTGCCTTTTGTATGTTTAATGTGGACCATAAAAACCCTTTTTTTTTTTTTTTTTTTTTTTTTTTTAAATTGAGACAAGTGGGGGCCCAAGGCCTAGGCCTTGAGCTGACATTAGCTATGGTTGAGCAATTACAAGTTAAATTTATTGGTTTAGAGTTAAATGTTGGATTTTTTACTCTTGAGAGAGAGAGAGAGAGAGAGAGAGAGAGAGAGATGGTCCAAGTTCAAGTCCCTTAGGTTGTAATTTTTTTAGCAATGTTAGAGATAAATTTGTTCACAATCTTTTTCATAATTTATTAAGGTGGTAAGTCATGATTAGAGCAATATTGTTTTCACATGGATCCATCATTAACATCATTTTATTATACATTAATCACAATAGACCACATTAACAATTGTAAATAATATTCCTGCGTCTCTCTAGATTTATTGTTTCTATTTTGAAAAAAATAAATCTTTTTTTTTCTTATAATAATAATAATAGTAATAATAATAATAACACTCCTCCCATTTTTGTGGGAGAAGGAAGTATCTTGAGATTAAGATAGAGGTCATTGGTTTAAAAATTTGTAATTTTTGTCCCTGAAATTTTTTTTAAAGTACCAGTCTCCTCTGTCAATTTATCCACATAATGTTTAAGTTGCAAAATGTTTACAACAAGGCACATTAAAAGATTGAGTCTTCATACAATAAATATATGAGCAAAATGAAGGAAGTACACAATCAATACTTTTTTAAGGGGCTAACCTTATCGCACACAAACTGTTTTACACTCCAAAATGTAATTGAAATTGTGGCTTCAGTTACTTTTTAGAGTGTGTGTAAAATTGTATAAAACAATATATGAGTAATAAACACTACTTCTTTCTAAATATTTTAGAACTAAATTTTATAAGTGGGGCATGAAAAAAGTGTATTTTGGCCTATATGGGAACTTTTTGGTCTTTTTTATAGCTAGTAGAAGTTTTTTAGGTTTTGAATAATGAGCTTTTAGTGAGATTTTTATTTTTTATTATTAATTTTTTTGTATGGTGACACATTGTCTCTAGAATTTTAAGGAATTTATTATCACTATAGTTAGCAAGTTTCAGTTAGTTCAACTAGTAAATTGTAACAAAATAAATAAATTAAAACAAGAATTAGTGGCACATTTATGGTAGCACATTGTCTCTTTTTTTTACCTTTTAGTGATCTTATTTATTTATTTATTTTATTCACAAGAAATATAAGGAATGAATTATTTTTGGAATGCTAACACATTGTCTCTAATTCTTCTGGTGTAAATATTTTATAATGGCAGTGAATGTTTATATATTTTTTATATTAAAAAAAAAAAAAAAACCAGTGAATCAAAGGCACCCTTTGAAAACATTGTGTAGGATATGCTTTTAAGAGCATATAATTAGAGCTGTGTTTTTGTTATACGCAATGTGTGTGTGAATGTAAATACAAGCATTGTGTTGTTATAATTTGAAAATGGGACTTTACAACGTGTTTTATACGTAATGTGTTTTACAGAATTTTCCTTTATAATTAACTATTTTGGTGTGGATATGTATATTTTGGACTTATCATTGGTTAAAATTTGTTAATTTGACCAAAGATATTCTCAAATGGTTTTGTGTTACTTCTATAGATTCAAGAGTTTGCTAAAGCAATCAGACGGGAAGACGGTAAAGTAACTAAAGTCCCATTGCCAATGATTCTTGCTGACATTGTAGAGTCTTTGGCAGCGGCTATATATGTTGATCTCAAATTCGACCTGCAAAAATTATGGGTGGTGTGTATTTAGCTTCTCTTTTCTTATTTGACAAAAATGATTTGTCTGTCTTTTACTATCGAAAAAAAAAATGATTTGTCTTTTTTCTTTTCTTGTTTTGGACTTTTAGTATCTATCTCTCTGTTGATATAGAATTCATCATTGGTTGTATTATATTTGAAGATCTTGGAGAATCTCTTTGAACCTATTGTCACACTTGAAGACTTGCCACAACAGGACATTGCAAGGTGTAATGCAACAAAGCAAGATTTGCTCAAGTTACCAAACTCTATGCCCACTAACAATACATAAGGTTTGTGACAAGAAAAGGAGGCCTAAGCCTATTTTCAGGTTTGAGCTTCTTTATCATGAGTAGTGAAGAATTATATATATATATATATATATATGTGTGTGTGTGTGTGTGTATGCAGACGTATGTGCGTGCTCTAAATTATTTGATGTCGAGTCTATTAGTTTTAGGGGGTGTTTATTACACGTAATTTGTGTGTGTAAGGGTTATTTCCCTTACTTTCATGAGTTGAACCACAATTAATTAAGCCTTCTGTATTTGCTCTCTCTCTCTCTCTCTCTCATAGTGTTTGATTCAGAAATTTATAAGTGTTAAATATTAGTATAGATGTGTATACCATGTTATATATGTTAAAGTTGATGCGAAATAGGAAGCATAAAATAGAAACACGAAAATACGAGGGTTAAGTGGTTCAATCTTGACGGCCTTGTCCATAGAGGAAACCGTTAATAATGATAACATTTTCATTATGTAAGAGTGCAGTGCAAAACTTGTATTACAATGAACCATAACATGAGGTATATATAAGAGACTAAACCCTAAATTACTAATACAAATAGGAGACTTATCTTGCACACATACACATAGTAAATGGGCTTAGGTCTATTACATTGGGTTAATATGTCTAATATATCTCTAACAATAAGGATAACATGAAATGTTACGATAAATACTAGGTTTACAATGACTGAAATAGCATGAATACTGATCTCTATAGCATGTGAAGTAGTGAACATGAACTAGTAGGTTACTTGGTTTGTTCTAACTTCTATTGCCTTGGGCACTCATACCTTCATTGTACTTATTAATCTTACAATGAAAGTGTTTTTTTTTTTTTAATCTCCTCCAACTCCAATTGTGTTCTATCAAAGCATCTACTATACGCTGGATATAGAATTTTCATGCCTTTCTTCTTCTTAAGTATTCACAATTTTTCTTTCTCAAAAAGCATTCACTGTTTTTCTTTTTCTTTTTTTTTTTTTTGGTAATTCTCACTTTCCTATCTATCTTGTAAGATATTGAATCGAAATGTACTTTTGCTATAACTTTCACCATTGAGAAGCAAGAGGGTCTACCACAAGGCAAGAAATATGCATACTCGGTGCAAAGAGGTGGTGTGTCTATGGAGGGAGAATAAAAGTCAAAAGAGAAGGAAGCAGATAATTTTGCACCTTCAAGTATTATTTGTGCCTTATTAGACTCTAATCTAATCTAATTCTAATTTGAGTATAATCTTCTGGCATGTGTCATGATTGTCGAGCTTATACAGATTGATAAGCGTTGAATTTAATTATTTTGAAGATTTGGACAAAAAAGCCACATGGAGCACAATAATTTTAATTTGTCCACGTCAATTTTATCTACTACATGTCTAGCAGGTGTCAATAATAAATGGATATTTATAAATTCCTAAATTTTAATATGTGCTTAAAATTCCATTATTAACTTCTTAAAATTCCATTATTAACTCCTTAAAATGCTCCATTAATTTTATTTTTTTTCCATGTATTAAGATCCCGTGGCTTTTAACTTTTTTTTTTTTTTTTGGTGTTGAAAATGTCCATTTGCCTCTACATGTTTTGTGCTAATTCAGTGTTCAAAACGATGTTGTTTCATGCATTTTATTACAAAATGATGCAGTTTAGCGAGAGTGTCTACATAGCTGCCTAAAATTTTTCATCTTCTCCCACACTGATTCCTCATTTTTCACCGTCCCCTATTAATCTAGCTTACCTTAACTCAGCATCTCTCTCTCTCTCTCTCTCTCTCTCTCTCTCTCTCTCTCTCTCTCTCCACCAAATGTCTCTCTGCATGATTTATTCCCTCTACACATTCCCTACCTTAATTGTGTGTTTGGTACGGTTGAGGTGATTTGTGGAGATTAAAAATGGAGAAAGGAAAATTGGAAAGATTTTGGGTGAGAGAAAATTGTAGAGTCTAGGTGTTTTCTCTTTGGGCTTTCCATCTCTCTGTCTCCCCGAACTGGGGAGAAGATGAGGGAGGGACAGGGGCTTAGATGAAATTTTGTTATCCATTTGTCTTTTTCTTTTTCTTGGCTGCTTATAAGCTATTGATTTTTTTTTTTTAATGTAATAAGGATATGAGAGTAAATTTATATAAATTAAATTTTTTATCCTCTCATTTTTCTTCTTATCCAAATAAAAGAGTTTTTCATCCCTCTACTTTTCTACTTCCAACCAAGCATAAATGAGGAAAAATTAAATATTTTCTATCTCCCACTTTTCCACCCTCAATCAATTAAAGCCTTCTATTTGGGAATATCTTATTTAACTTTGTATTAAAAGTATGTTAAAGTATACTTATATCTTAAAAAAATAAAAAAAAAGTACAACAAAAAAATAACTAAAAAAAAATGAAATATTAAAAAATTGTACATAAAAATTAAAAGCTAAAAACTAATGTCAAACTCACTTTTGGTCTTCTCTAAATGAACACCACACGAATTTCGTTCAATCAAACCCACACATTCCTAGCCCAAAGTCTCCGACATCACTACAGAATGCTTCCTTCAATGTACTAAGGTTTGTGTTGCAAAGCGGAAAATTATTTTGTTTCTCAACATCAATGGTGGCCCTTATACACATTGGGCAAAATCAAATGGTAAGTTCTTATCATAATCTCCTACTAAACTATAGACTTTGGCTTTTTACTGTTGATCTTCTCAAAGAAAATGTTATGCATAAGAAAAAAAATATGAACAAAGTTTAGCTACAAAATTAGTTGTAGCTTAAACTACAATCTCATTCAATATTTTTTTATTGGAGGAGAATTTTGACAAATCAACAATTGGATTATATATTCTTTTTAGATTCTTCGTGCTTGTGAAATTTTTAGAAAATTAAAGATTAATAGCTATGGGCCCGTTTGATAATATTGTTCTAGTAACGTTATTTAAGTATTGTGGAAATACATGTTATGTTATTTAAACAACGAAAATTTTTTATTTAACAACACAACCAAACAGGCACTGTCATCAATAAATTGTTTAAATTGTAAATTTTTTTAGTTTAAAATTATGCATAAAATATAAGCTTATAAATCATATTGCAAATAATATCCAATTGACACAAAATTTAATATGTGCATTAAGAATGTAAAAAACATGCAATTTAACGATTAGATTTTCAAAATATGTAATAATATTTATTTTATTAAGTAAGATTGTAGCATTTGTAGCTAAACTTTGACAAAAAAAAATATTAACCGGGGAACATTTTCTTTCAAGTTTAACATTCCACTTTAATCTGTATGCCAGGTGCATTTAAAGACTTTGGCCTAATACACATGCCATTCAAGAGAATAAATTAATCAAGATTAGATAATCGAAAGGAAAGTGAGAAAATTGATCGAGAAACCAATGTCACTGAATTGTGTTTTATCATGGAACATTTTCCTTAATCTGTATGGTAGGTATTAAAGACTTTAGCCTAATATGCATGCCATGTAAGAGAATAAATTAAAATTACATAATCAAAAGGAAAGTGAGAAAATGGATTGAAAAATCAATGTTAATGAATATGTGTTTTGGACTACGAATTTCATACTTTTTTTTGGTTAAATTTGAAGAAATGTGAGCAAAGTAAAGATTCACTTATGAAATCATTGAAATGTATGAACAGAGAATATAAAAAAATAAAAAATAAAAAATTCAAATTTGAGTTTGCAAGCGAGATTTGAAGTCAATTTACCCAAATTTAATTAGCTCCCACGAAGGACTTGGCCCAGCGTCTTTGGTGACTAACTAACCTCGTGTCTTGTAGGATTAATGTAATATATATATATATATATATATATATATATATATATATATATATTTGAAATGAATGTAAGATTATATTATTCTTTACCACAGTGATATTTTTATTCGTTTTTTTTATATTAATTTTATTTGTGTTTTTGCTAAATGCATTTCATTGGTTTTTTTTTTTTTTTTTGGAAAGTCAAATCATTGGTACTTCTTTTTTGAGTCGATAAAAATATTTGACCCTTGAACAACATTCTATTTGATTCGAATCTTGGTTCTAAAAAAACAAATACTTGAAAATTGGGATAAAAAAATAAAATAAAAAATAAAAAACCTATGGCTTTTACTTAAAAGAAAATTAAATTTCTACTTCCATATTTACTTTTGCATTACCCAAAATCCAATCATTTCATGTAATCTTCTTTATGAATGGATGCCAAAACCATAATAGTCAATATTTGTTTTTTTTTTTATAGGATTTTTTTATAATTCAATAATTGGGGGTGTGGGGATTTAAATCATAGATGTTTCCACTAGGATGTACCATTTGAATTATAAGATCCTTGGTAGCAAGATACAAAGAAATTTGGCAATAGATACAATGAGACAGAGAGATTTGAACCATAAACGTCTCATTTGGAAACGTCAAAAAATACTAGTTGAACTATTAAATATTAAAAACATCATAAAATCATATTTACTTATTTATAAATTGATAGATATGATGTCAAAAACTATATGATAGAATTATATTAAGAATTTTAGGGATCTAAGCTCTTCACTAAAATCATGAGGAAGGAGAGGTAGATGGACAAAGTGAAGTTGGGCTACACCAAGAACATGTACCAAGGAAGGAGGGGGCAGTGGCCAAACTAGTAGTAATGAAGTGAGAGAGGCAATTAATTAGAGCGAAGGAGTTGGGCTACACCAAGATGATCATCCCTAATGCCAGCAAAGAAATTCAACTTTTTTGGAAGGAAAAAAATCACTGGCCATGGTGGATTATTGCAAACATAATATTGAGAATATGATCATGATTTTGAAATTTGAACCATTCAAAAAACTAAAAAAAGAGATGTTCAAGGTTTTATAAATCAGACTGAGATTAAACCGTGATAACATCATAATTAATTCAATAATTATTTAAAATATAGATAAACATATTAAAATAGTAAACTTGAAATTTGATTAAAATAGTCCAAATAAATATAGAGATTTATCTTTTAAATATTTTTTTTTTCAAATCATAACTTTCAAAAAATACATTTTAGTCCCTACATTTTTAGGCGATTTCCATTTTAGTCCCTACATTTTATTTTTACCACTTTTAGTCCATATCTTGAAAAACGCTTCCTATTTTGGTCCATACCGTTACTCATTTCACAGAAATATCCTACGTGACAAACGGTCCAACAGTAAATACTGACTTGTCTATTAAAATAATATTAAAAAAAATATTTGTATTTTTAAAAATGCCACATCAGCAATTTAATTTTTTTAAAAAGTCACATTAGATAAAAATAATATAAAAATTTCAAACCTAATTATTTTTTTAAAAAAGAAAAGAAATTAGTTAAATTATTTTTTTTTTCTTTTTTTTGGAACAACATGAAGAACTCAAACTAGCATTGCTGAGAGCATCGACGCCGTGGTGGTGATCTGTGAGCCTAAGTCTTTGAGAAATCGACGGTGTTTGTCTCCAATGACTTCCAGTTCCAGACCGATCCATTCTCTACAAAACGCAGCGTTTAACAACAAAATTTTTCAAAAAAGAAGTAAAAGAATCTACAGGAGAAGAAGATCGCGAACCTCAGAAACGAGACTGTGAGACGGATCGGACAAATGCGGCGGCAGAGAGCCGGAGTGCACGGACCGAGCGATTCTCTCTCTACCTCTGATCGCTACCTTCTTTCTCATCTGCTGCTCGTCAGAGCTCTCTCTGACGCTCGGGCTCGGCGACGGAATCTCATTCATCTCCCAAAGCGTCGCAGCCAAATTCCTCGCTGACACCGGCGGCGGCGGCGGCTGGTGCTGCGATTGGTTCTGGTGCTGATGCTTGGTTCTGAGGCCACTCGGTTTGGGCGAGTCCAAGACACCACGCAATGCAGAAGCAGGAGATCGAGACGAGCTCATGAGCCTCCATGTAGGCACGGGCGTAGTGGATCCGCCTCTCTTGCCAACGAGTATCGCTCTCTTGAACCTGTAGTTTTGCAGTATCGATGACGACGAAGACGCCGACGTGTCGTGAATGTTATGAGTTCTTCATATTCTTCCCAAAAAAAAGAAAAAAATTAATTTAACTAATTTCTTTTTTTTTTTTTAAATAATTAGATTTATTATTTTTATCTGATGTGACTTTTTTTTAAATTAAATTGTTGACGTGGCATTTTTAAAAATGTAAATATTTTTTTAATAGACACGTCAATATTTATTGTTGAACCGCTTGCCACATAGGATATTTCTGTTAAATGAGTAATGGCAGAGACTAAAACGGGAAGCATTTTTAAGGATAAAGACTAAAAGTGATAAAAATAAAATGTATGGACTAAAATGAGAATCGTCTGAAAATATAGGGACTAAAATGTGATTTTCGCCTAAGAAATATTAAATCCTAAGAAAACATAAATAGATATTGAGTTTGTTAATCAATGGAATCAATCTTGTACCCAAAATCATTTTGGTTTAGTGAGGGAAATAAAATATTTCAATATTGGACAATTTTGTTATACTATTTTCGGATTACCACAACCATATATAGTCTGTTAACTTATATACACATGAAATCAATATACTAAACATTTTTGTTAGAATTCAATATTCTACTTTTTTTTTTTTTTTTTTTAATACAAGCTTACGCCTAAATTATCTTAAGCCATGCCCACACCTATTAGATTACCCAATAAACTTTTTTTTATTAGACCCAATAAAAAAAGTTAAGAGAGACATTGAATAGTCAATCATTTCTCAAGAAATTTACTCAAAAAACGCACATACATACACACACACACACAAGCCAGAAGAGTAGTGAACATTAGTTTGTCCACCCATAAACCTTTTTTTATGAGATCCAATAAAAAAGTTAAGAGGGGACATCGATAGTCAACCATTTTTCATGAAATTTTTATAAATAAATAAAAATGGTAGAAGAGTGGTGGAAAAACAATGCCCAAGAAAATTAGTCAACGACAATTAAGCGTTGCAATTGCAGGCAAAAATGCGAAAAAAAAAAAAAAAAATAAAAAATAAAAAACATAGAAAGAGACACAGAAGAAAGAAAAAAAGAAGAAGAAACGGTGATATTTATATATATGCGAATAAAATAATTTAGACCCATGAAATAATCTTTTTAAATATTTTGTCCCCCACGTCAACTAGTAAATCAGGTATTTATTTATTTATTTATTATTATTATTTTAAGAATACTAAGTATTTTAACACATACACGAAAAGAGGAAGAAAGAGAAGGTTTTTTAAAGAATTTTACAATGGTGTATATTTAAAATGACCTAACTCTTGAATACACATCACAGACTTTAAACCTTTATAACTCATTTTTCAGGTAATGACAATTGTCCATATTCCTTTCTTCTCTATTCATAAGGTCATGGAATAATGTCGTACAATCTAATTTTTTGGTATCACCTTTTCTTTTAAAAAGAGTCTTTTAAAAAATAAAAAGAAATGATTTTTTATACGTAATTTTTCTCTTGGAGAATTATTTTAATTGTTTTTAAAATACAGTAATATAGTGTTTTCTTCTCTCATATTTATAGTAGATACTACCATAAACTTAGGAACAAATAATAATTATTCATTTTCTCTCAAATTCTATTGAAGTGTGTGTATATATATATATATATATATATATCAAGAAAACAAGTTTTTTAACTTATTAGGACAATAGTTATTATCTTTCTCAAAAAAAAAAAAAAAAAACATTAGTTATTATTCATTTGAATAGTAGTGATTTATTAATTATGGTTTATGTCATCACCTCACTTTTAATTTATTTGATTTACAAGTTATAACATACGTAGCATGAAGTAATCATCTCATGATTTTTGAACCAAAATCTTCAATTTGTTAAATGATAATAGCTATTACCATACCCAAAATTTTGTTCATGAAAAACAAAAAATCCAAAATTATTGTTGGGATTACACAAAAAATTGTATGGTTGTTAAAACTTAAAAGTTTTGAGGGGATGAGAATTCCGGCTTCATACCTGCACTTTCTAGTTTCTACAATGAGGAGAGGTTGAGGTACCACTCGAAAGTATAGGGCTCGATATTTCTTAGTTGGTTAAACTGTTAAAGTAAAAGTAAACCCCACAATAAATTCACATAATCAACCATTTAAATTAAACTAATACATAAAGAGAGTATAGATAAATTAATTGTAGGTGATAAAAGTTCAATCCATCATCATAACATTATCTTTCTGATGCATTAAAAAGTTGCCTTCCGGACATGCTAGAAGATGCTACCTTCAGTGGTTGCCTCCGTGTAAGCTTTTGTTATTTTGTGAAAGTTATGTCTAGAGTCCTGTGGAGAATGTTAGTTTTTAGTCTATTCTGTGATTTTTAATTGAGCTTTATTGGTAGCTATGATTTGTAAACCTTTTTTTTTTTCCATACCATTCAAGAGAGAACAACATATACACAGTACAGTACAGTTACAACATACCAGCAGCCAATGGAGAAAACCAACAAAAATGAATTGGCTCACGGGTTGCCAATTTAGCTACAATCCAAGACTCTTTAACATCCACATAGGGAACACAAAGCATATCACAATGAAAACCAGAGGTAGACAAAAAAACTCAGATCAGCTAGCCTAGTACTATCAAGCCAATCCGAAGCTATTTTCTTGGCAAAATTTGCCAAACAATACAATTTTCAAAATATTTCAGTCGGATAGCACGCGTTCAAACTTATTTAATAAGTTGGACTCTTTTTGGAAGTCGATTTTAGTAAACTTGACTTCCAGGTGAATTCAACTCCTCATCCAGCAAGTAAATAAGTTTGATTTGTACTGCACCTGGAAGTCGAGTTCAACATACTAGACTTTCAGTGGAAGTCGAGTTTGTTAAACTCGACTTTTAGGTGTTCTAAACTTTTGCAGAACTGATTTTTTGTAAGAAGTCGAATTTGTTAAAATCGACTTTCAAAAAGAGTCTAACTTACTAATTAAGTTTGTTAAAACTAATGCCTTTTGCTCCAAACTTGAGGATGCATCTGCTGAGACTAGTGGAGGACAGCAGTGCAAGAGTGGAGCAGCACCACTTGCACACAATTTCAGTTACAAACACTCCGAAGCAGAGGCATCAGATACAGAGCATCAGTGGGCTTGCAAGGATGTGCTAGAGACCATTGAAGCTGTGCCTTATCATGAAGTTTTCATACATAGCTTTGGAGATTATAATACACGTGGCTTGTAGCCATTGGTCTGTCATGTAAATATTGTAACTCCATTGTATAGTTTAGGATTGTTAATAAACAAGTTTGCTGAAATTTAGGGAATTGGTTGTGTTAGAGACGTGTATATATAGAATACCTTTATTGTATTGGGTTCGGTAGCTTTTGTATCATTCATTTTCTGATTCAATAAGATATGACTTTTATTCAGAGAGAGAGAAAGTTCCAGATTTTATATGGTATCAGAGCCATAAACGAAGCAAACCTCAAAGCTCCTTCAATGGCGTCCCCTGATTCAAGCAACCAATCTGATCCAGTCAACAACCAATTAAATCCGATCAACAATGAATCAATTCCTAAGAATCCATATTTTCTCAGTGCAAGTGAGAATCCAGGAAGCGTTTTAGTGACACAACCACTGCTTGGAATGCGAAATTATCACTCCTGGTCAAGGGCTATGATCTTAGCTCTCACTGCTAAGAAGAAGATAGGGTTCATCAATGGTAGAATCCCTATGCCTGATCCAGAATCTCCTCTCTATGAAGATTGGCAAAGCTGCAATACGATGGTACTTTCTTGGCTTATCAACTCAATGCATGTTGATGTATCCAGTAATATAATCTACTGTGAAACTGCTAGAGATATGTGGTTAGAATTAAAAAACGTGTTTTCACAAGGCAATGGTCCCAAAATCTATAATCTTCAAAAGGAAATTTCACACATCACTCAGAATCAATTGTCTGTGACTGAGTATTTCTCGAAATTTAAGAGATTATGGGATCAATTGTTGAATCTTGAGCCTTTACCAGAGTGTAGCTGTGGAGCAATGAAAACCCTAAGTGCTACTCATGATAAAGCCCATGTAATGCGTTTTTTGATGGGTTTGAATGAGAATTTTGAGACTCTAAGGACTCAGATTCTAATGTATGAGCCTTTTCCTTCAATTAGCAAAGTTTATGCCTTAGTTCTTCAAGAGGAGTCTCATAGGAACATTGGACATGGAGGATCTTTTACAGCAAAACCAGATTCTGTTGCTATGTATGTTAATTCAAAAGGGAATAGTTCTGGGAATGCAAATTGGACTAAAGGAAACAACAAAAAGGAAAGGCCTTTATGCACACATTGCAACATGCTTGGGCACACCATTGATAAGTGTTACAAACTTCATGGATATCCACCCGGGTATAAGCCAAAGGGAAAATCTAATGCTAATCAAGTCTCTTATGATCAAGGAGCTATGGTTGAGCATTCTTCACTTGGATCAGTTCAATGTCCAATCACAAAGGCTCAATGTGAGCAACTGTTAGCTTTCTTCAACGCTAGCTCTAATTCTAGTGATAAGCATCAAGCTGCTACTGTAAGCAATGGTGATGGAGTGCCAAGCTTGATGACTGGAGTTGCTGGTGTGGCTTCTTCATTTGGTGTTCCTGCTGGTACTGGTTTGGCAGCCACCGTTTCACATCCATCAACTTCTAATTCCTATCTTGAGACTATGGCAGGTATGGCTTCTAGTTTATCTTTTAATTCCAACTTGAAGCATTCAGTTTTCTCTGCAAAACTAGTCAATAAAGATATGTTTTCATCCACTGATTGGGTCATAGACACAGGTGCTACTGACCATATGGTGCATTCAGTTTCTTGTTTTACTTCCATAAATTCTACACTAAACACACATGTAAACCTGCCTAATGGTGAAATTGCCTTAGTAACCCATATAGGAACTGTCAGAATTTCTGAAACTCTTATTCTATATGATGTGCTTTGTGTTCCAGCTTTTAGTTTTAATCTCATATCTGTCAGCAAGTTAGTCAAATCTGTTCTTTGTTGCCTCATTTTTCTTGGTACTTTCTGCTTCATCCAGGACCTTGCTCATTGGAGCACAATTGGTCTGGGTAGAGAGTACAATGGCCTTTACCTGCTGGAAGAAAGCAAATCCATTTCTACTTCAGCTTCTGCAGTGTTTTCTGTCAATTCTGTTCAGCCACATGTTTGGCATCTCAGATTGGGGCATTTATCAAATGCTAAATTGGCTTTGATGAAGATTAATAAAGTGCCTCTTCATGGTTTTGTAAACAACAATTTTCATTGTGACATTTGTCCTCTTGCAAAACAAAAACGATTACCTTTTAATAAAAGTGTTCATATTTCTGAAAATTGTTTTGATTTGGTGCATTGTGATTTGTGGGGTCCTTTTTCTATTGCTACTATTGACAATTGCAAGTACTTTCTTACCATTGTAGATGATTGTTCTAGGACTACTTGGGTCTATTTGTTGAAGCACAAGTCACAAACACAGACTGTTTTAGAGCAATTTTATAATTTGGTTGAAACTCAGTTTGGTAGAAGGATTAAGGTTGTGAGGACTGATAATGGGACTGAGTTCTTCATGAAGGATTTCTTTGCTCAAAAGGGTATCTTGCATCAATTAAGTTGTGTTGAAACCCCTCAACAAAATGCTATTGTTGAGAGGAAGCATCAACACATCTTAAATGTTGCAAGATCTCTCATGTTTCAATCCAAATTACCTTTATATCTATGGGGGCATAGTGTTTTAACTGCTGTCTACTTGATTAATAGAATCCCTAGTTCACCATTGTCTCACAAAACACCTTATGAAGTCCTTTTTGGTCATGAGCCAACCTATGATCACTTAAGAGTGTTTGGTTGCCTCTGTTATGCCTCTACTCTTTCTCATACCAGATCTAAATTTGATCCTAGAGCAAAAAAATGTGTTTTTTTAGGGTATCCTTTTGGAGTAAAGGGTTATAAGGTCTATGATCTTTCTAGTAAGTCAGTTTTCATCTCTAGGGATGTAATTTTTCATGAGAATATTTTTCCTTTTGTTGGTACACATGCTGCTCTTGTTGATCCTTTTCTTTCAGATTTTACCTTTCAAGGTACTGATTCTTCCAGCACAGGTATTGACTCTTTTGTTACTCCTGTCTTTATACCAGACTCACTTTCAGATTGTTCTGATTCTTTAGTTCCACCCTCTGTCCCTAATATTGTTGATCATTCTATTGAAACCTCTAACACCTTACTTGCTGAATCACCCACTACTGATTGTCTCCCTTCTCAGTTTCCTTTAACACCTTCAGCTGCCTTACCAGACCAGACTTGTGCATCAACACTAGAAGCACCACCTGCACCTATCAGAAAGTCAGCTAGGACTTCAAAACCTCCAGCTTACTTGCAGGATTATTCTTGTGCTTTAGCTTGCTGTCCTGATTCTGGTGGTCCTTATGATATTGGTCATAGTCTTACCTATGCACATCTTGTTCCCAGCTATCAATCTTATGTCTTGGCAGTTAGTTCTACTCCTCAAGAGCCTCAAAGCTTCTTCCAAGCTATCAAAGATCCACTTTGGAGAGAAGCTATGGATAAGGAAATCCAAGCTCTTGAACAACATCATACTTGGGACCTCACTACCTTGCCTTTAGGTAAAACCCCCATTGGCTGTAAATGGGTATATAAAATTAAGCTGAAGGCAGATGGGACTGTTGATAGATATAAGGCTAGACTAGTTGCCAAGGGTTATACTCAAAGGGAAGGTCTAGATTTTATTGAAACCTTCTCCCCTGTAGCTAAAACTGTTTCTGTCAGGGTGGTTCTTGCTCTGGCAGCTGCTAACTCTTGGCCCCTTCATCAATTGGACATTAACAATGCTTTCTTGCATGGTGATTTGCTTGAAGAAGTATACATGTCACTACCTCCTGGTTTTCACAGTAAGGGGGGGTCTTCAACTTCAAATTTTCATTCTCCATCTACATCTACATCTACATCTACTGCTCCTACTGTTTGCAAGCTTGTTAAGTCACTTTATGGGTTAAAACAAGCTTCTAGACAATGGTACACTAAGCTGTCTTCAACTATTCAACAACTTGGTTTTGTTCAATCCCAAGCCGATCACTCATTATTTGTGTTTGCCAAGGGTCCTTTGTTTACTGCACTACTTGTGTATGTGGATGACATGATGATTACAGGAAATGATCCAAACTGTGTGGCAATTTTAAAGTCAGTTCTGGATGCAAAGTTTGGAATAAAAGACTTAGGTTCACTCAAGTATTTTTTGGGACTTGAGATTGCAAGGAGTGATAAGGGAATTAGCTTGAATCAAAGGAAGTTTGCACTTGAGATTCTAAAAGAAACAGGAATGATGGGTTGTAAGCCGTTGAAGTCACCCATGGAGCAGCAACTTAAGCTATCAAAGGGTAATGGAGAGCTTCTAAAAGATTCAAGTCAATATAGGAGGCTTATAGGGAAGTTGATGTATTTGACTTTGAGTAGGCCTGACATTACCTATGCTGTAAATAGGTTAAGTCAGTTTCTAGCTCAGCCTAGAGTCCCTCACATGCAGGCTGCTAATAGGATATTACAGTATATAAAAGGAACTCCAGGTCAAGGGGTATTTTTTCCTTGTGATTCAGACTTGCAGCTGAAAGCATACTGTGATGCTGACTGGGCAGGTTGTCTAGATACCAGAAAATCCCTTACAGGGTATTGTGTATTCCTTGGGGACTCATTAATATCATGGAGATCAAAGAAACAATCCATGGTTTCAAGATCTTCAGCTGAGGCTGAGTATAGATCCATGGCAACCACAACATGTGAAGTCACATGGCTGTTATATCTGTTGAAGGATTTGCATGTGCAACATGATAAACCTGTCCTATTATACTGTGATAACCAGGCAGCACTACACATAGCTGCAAACCCGGTTTTTCATGAACGATCAAAGCACATAGAAGCTGACTGCCACATTGTTAGAAACAGGGTTTTAGATGGAACAGTTAAGACTTTTCATGTGGCTTCTAAAAATCAGCTAGCTGATGTTTTCACCAAGGCCTTGGGTGTAGACAATTATGTTAGATTGATCAAGAAATTGGGATTGATTAACATCTTTGCTGCCAACATTGACTTTCCAGAATCTGCAAGAGCCTTGCTCTTGAGGGGGGGTGTTAAAACTAATGCCTTTTGCTCCAAACTTGAGGATGCATCTGCTGAGACTAGTGGAGGACAGCAGTGCAAGAGTGGAGCAGCACCACTTGCACACAATTTCAGTTACAAACACTCCGAAGCAGAGGCATCAGATACAGAGCATCAGTGGGCTTGCAAGGATGTGCTAGAGACCATTGAAGCTGTGCCTTATCATGAAGTTTTCATACATAGCTTTGGAGATTATAATACACGTGGCTTGTAGCCATTGGTCTGTCATGTAAATATTGTAACTCCATTGTATAGTTTAGGATTGTTAATAAACAAGTTTGCTGAAATTTAGGGAATTGGTTGTGTTAGAGACGTGTATATATAGAATACCTTTATTGTATTGGGTTCGGTAGCTTTTGTATCATTCATTTTCTGATTCAATAAGATCTGACTTTTATTCAGAGAGAGAGAAAGTTCCAGATTTTATAAAGTTTGAATGCATGTCATCCGCCTAATTTTTTCCCAAAAATATACTATTTAACAAATTTTGCCCTGTTTTCATCTTGAAGGTCTGCAAAAGTTTCCTGCTGTCAGTGAGATACAAAACCTAGTGAAAACCTTGGTCCTTTGCTGTTTTCATATGATTTGTAAACCTGAATGCAATTTTCATGCTTTGAATGGTCATGGTATCAACTGAGCATTTTGGTACTTTTAAGTGGCGGACCAAAGGGCCCCAAAAAAATTTTGGAAAACAAATGAGTAAATATATATAAATATAAATATATATATATATATATATATATATTAGAGTTATACTAACCAAAATAAAAAATTTTAAAGAACAGTTATCATTTTGACCCCCCATACCCCAAATAACATATATAAGAAATTCTAAAATGGCATTACATATAAATTTCATTTAAATAGGACACAATCCAATTAGTGATAATAATTGTCAAAAAATTACTACCATAATTAGACATTTAGCATATTAAGATGAACCCACAGAGCTATTTTAAAAAATTATCTCAACAAATAAAATGTAAAAAAAAATCTATAATTTTAACACTTGTAGGGCTACAGTAACAAAAGGATTGAAGGCGCCGCCGTAGGTCCCAAAGTTACTCTTTCTTTTCTTTCTTTACACAAAAAGTAGTGTGTTGCCGTGAAAGTTAAGCAATGTAGTGAGTAGACCCCATTCCACTTTGCCAGATACTTTTCTATTTTTTTTCTTCTCCTTTTTTTTCATTTGACTTTTCACACATAACAGCATCCATAGCAGTGAAATTAAAATTTTAGCTAGTTGACATCACAAAAAATTATTTTATCTATTTTACCTACTCACATGTTGCAGTAGGAGATCTATTTTAGCTTTTAACATAATAAAATAATATAAATATCATAATAAAATAATATATCTATTACAATAAAATAATATATTCACTACAATAAACAACAATCACAACCACCCGCAACCTCTACCGCTGCCACTACTGCTGCCAGCGACTCTTCCACCGCCAATGTCACTGCCGCTATCACCAACTCTTCCACTGCCAACGCCATCACTGCTATCGCTACTGCCGACTCTTCCGCCGTCGCTGCTACATAATAGCAAATAATCGTCTAATATTAATAAGTAATTTTTTTAATCCCAAATTATACTTATACATTTTTCTTTTTTTACTAAAAAAATTTCTCAATCATCATGAAAGCAAATAAGAAACTAAAGTAACAATAATATTTTGTTTTAACTCCAAATTATATATATACAAATTTATCTTTTGACTAAAAAAAATTTCTCAATCGTCATGATAGCCTATTATCGTTTCAATCGTCTAATATTTTATTCTATCTCTCCCTTTCTTCTCTGGCTCTCCATCTTCTCTGACTATCTTTCTATTTCTCTATCTCTCCTTTTCTCTCAATTTTTTTTTCTCACTCGGTTGTTTTTGGTTGGGTTGAATCGGTGTTTACTGGGTTTAAAGTGGTGGTTTGAATCGGCTGGGTTTCAGAGGTGGCTTGAATTGGCGTGGGTTTCAAAGGTGGGTTGAATCAGCGTTGTGGGTTGAATTAGCATGGGTTGCTGAATCGTTGTGGGTTGCTGAATAGGTCGTGGGTTTTTGAATCAGTTTTGGTGGCCGGAGCTTGTTTGAATCGGTGAGAGTGGCGGAACCATGGAGATCAAATTGGTGGTTGCGTTTTGCTTGGGTTTTAGTGGTTGAGTTTTGCATTTTGAATCGGTGTGGATTTTGTTGTTGCGGTTTGAATTGGTGGCTAGAGCTTGTTTGAATCGATGTGGAGAGTGGTGGAGCCGTGGAAATCAAATTGAGTGGTTGTGCTTTGCGTGAGTTTCATTTGTTACATTTTTTGTTTTTTAATCCGGGTTGGGAATAAAATTTTTTTTTAGCTCTTAATTACAGTACATCTATAAATAGCTGTGCACAGTAGCAATGAAGGTAAAAAAAAAAAAAAACCTTTAACTCCACTGCTGTATGGTTGATTTTTGTGTTTTGGTGGAGCTAAAATAGCTATATAGCTATTTACCTCCACTGCTACAAGTGCTCTCGGTTATCATATGTAGTACGTTTATTTCAATATACCATATAATGTTATAAAATATAAATGTACCTAATTAAAATATACTACTTTTTATTATTTAATTTATAGATAAAATAATATAACATGTATTTGTTTGTAGTTTATTAGATTTGAAAGATGGTAATTTATAGAATAGTTGTCTAATTTTATGTTTGGCCCCAAAGATAAATTTCTAGCTCCATCACTGCTTTTTAAGCTACTTAAATTAAAAAATAAATAAATAAATAATGATTCACTTTATTTATTAATCTCTCACTCTCAATTTGAAGTTTAGAACCAATTGGCTATGTTATTTAACACAAAACAATTTCCCTCAAAATCTTCCATTCTTCCTTCAAATCCTCTCTCTCTCTCTCTCTCTCTCTCTCTCTCCAATTAATTTCTCTTCCTAACCAAGTGAAAATGCTAGCTCACTTTTCTTGGCTTTACTAAAGTTTGATCTATAAGCTATGATATTGATTGAACGAATCTTATAATGATGCAGTTCGTTTTTGTGCAAAAGCCAAAAAAGCTAGAACCAACCTAACTTTAAGTTTTAGCTTTTAGCTTTTAGATTTTATGTACAACTTTTTAAAACCTCATTTTTTTCCTCATTTTTTCATTTTTTCAATTTTTTTCAAGATACAAATATATTTTAGTATACTTTTTGCAAAAATCTAGATAAATTGCTCCTAGATAGACACTAAAACTATAGTAAAGTTGTTGATGAAATGATGGGTTTTCATTTTTTATTTTTTGGAAATATTGTTTCGAGGATGCTGAGAAAGATATTGTTTTAAGGATGTTGGATTTTGGTTAAATGAAAAAGAGACTCTCTTTTTTTTCTTTTTCTTTTTTCTTTTCTTCTTGTTGTTTGGTTGCTGAGAAATAGATACAGGTAAAGATGGCTAAATATTTAATAAAAAAATTGTAATTTTTTTTTAAAATTTTTTTATTAATTAATTTGGATTTTTTTTAATTTATTAAACTTAAAAATACCAAAATGTTCTTGTCTTTTATGTGACTAACAAAGTAGTTTTAACAAAAGGACTACCCTGAGTAACTAAAAACTATTAAAGTTAAAGAATTGAATTAAATTTTAGGCAAAATTAGAAGATGTAATTTGCAATTCGGTAATAAATTTTAAGTATTGAATAACTATTCAGCCGTTTTTGTCAAAAATAATAATAATAAATAAATAAGAAGGAAATTGTACCATTCAGGGAAAAGAAAGGGGGTGGAGAGAATTGTACTAGATAACAATAAAGGAAGATTCTAAAAAATACTAACAATAATAATAAAAGAGAAATAACTAGTGCACACAAGCGGTTGCACACAAAGTAATATGTGCAATAATTTTTAAAACTAAAATCATAATTTTAATTTAAACAAACTTTACACATAGCTTTTTGTGTAATAAGAAGTGTGTAATAGTCATTGCAGTGTGCAAAAATTTAAAAAAAAAAAATTGTTGTCTATTTTATTATAAGAACTTACTTTTTCTATTTTACACAACTACTTTTAAAAAACATTCACCTTAGATTTATTCTATTTTACACTATAACATTTCATTAAAATATTATTTTTTATCAATGGATTATTACTCTCTCAAATCATATCTCTTTGTGTATATGAGTAAAGAAGTATTAAAAAATATATTTTCTTGTAAATAGTAACTATGTATATTTACACCATTAGTGTAATAACAATATAAATTTACAGGAGTTTACCTAAATTGATATGAGTGATTTTTAGAGTTAGATAACTAAAAATTTACTCCTATTATATAGATAACTAAAGTGAGTGGCATCTACGCAGCCACGCGGTGAGCACAGAGCGAACTATTCTTTCGCCTTTTACTAAAAAAAGAAAGTGAGTGGCATCTTTTGTTTTACACGTATTACCAATTATATATTGGCTTCATAAAGCAATTGCAAAGGATTGCTTTTTCTAACTTTAGTGCTGTCAGACCTTAACCAATAGAAAGGGGCATACTTTGGAGTAAAGTTTCATATGCCAAGACAATGTACAATAATACAATAAAAGCATCAAAACCTTCATCAATTCACTCTCCCATGAATTAGCAAGTAGGTCTTTTAACACACTCAATCATGAGGATATGATTAGGACAGTCCTACTCATTGTGGTGGGGTCATTTTCACAACCAATCGAATATGCTTCATTAAGCAATGTTCAGCCACTTTCGAGGAACGGAAATTGAAATTCTGTGTACATAGTTACACCAAGATTGTTTTTCGGCATTAATAAGTGCTGTCAATCTTAACCAATAGAAGGGGCATTTACTTTGGACTTAAGTTCGGCCCATAGTGCTGTCAATTTTTTTATGATTTACACCTTTCATTCCATTTTTTATGACTTACTCGAGTGTTGGAAGACATAGTTTTATTTGTTATTGCCATTCATTTCTTTTTATATCAAAACAAATAACAGAAAAGAAAAGGAATTTTACTTGTTGAGTCTGTCTACGTCGAATCCACGCCCTCCTAATGTACTACAATCCTTTTTTTTCACATGCCAAGACAATATATAATAAAAGCATCACAGCCTTCTCATTCACTTCCATGAATTAGCAAGTTGGTCATTTAGGAATTCTGTATATGGATTCTCTGGTTTGTCCAGTGCAGGAAGAGGAGTCATCTCCTTGGAGTCCGGCGCTTAGTTTCTGTTTCTGGTTTGGCTTTGCTTTTTTAGTAATAAAGTCATGCATTTGCAAAAGAAGAAAACCACACCGGGAAGCAAAAACCAACATGGCATCATCCACAATAAGAGCTGTGGAAGAAATACTCTCCTATAGGTTCAAGGACAAGTCGCTTCTTGAAGAGGCACTCACACACTCTTCCTACTACTACAACAACAACAACGGCGAGTCGTTTAGGTCGTACCAGCGGCTCGAGTTCTTAGGTGACATGGTGCTGAGACTGGCCCTGAGCAAATACTTGTACCTAAAATACCCTAGCCTCGACCCAGGACAGCTCTCGCCCCTACACGACGCCAACATCAGCAACGAGAAACTCGTGAGGGTCGCCGTCCGCCACCATCTAGACAGCTACATCAGTCACAACATTAGCGGAGTAAGGTCTAACAAAATCATCTCACTTTTTTTTTTTTTCTTTTTTCTTCTTTTTTTTTTTCTTTTCTTTTTTACAATAATTGGTTTACATTTTAAGTGTGTATACAGTTTTTCAGTAATAAACACTACTTTAAATAAAATAAAATAAAAAATTAGATCTAAATTTTATAAGGTAGGGCACGAGAAAAGGGTATTCTGACTTATATGGAAACATTCTAACCGATATGTGTAGAATTATAAGGAATTTATTATCAAAAAAGTCGTTTGTTTGTCATAATTTTACTTTTTAGTGAGGTTTTTATTTTATTTTTTATATCACTAGAATTATAAGGAATGTATTATTTTTGGAATGCTGATACGTTGTCTTTTTTTTTTTTGAGAATGACTGACACGTTGTCTCTAATTCTTCTAATGTAAATATTTTATGGATTTGGCTTACCTCTGATATTTTTTTAACTGAAATTTCTTTTTATTTTAATGAAAAAATGTCATATCACCCGTTAACTAAATAAAATGTAGATATTAAAATTCACTATCATTTACTATTGTATATTTAAAACAAAAGAAGACATTCAATTAAAAAATTACTGAAAGTAAGCCAAATTCATATTTTATTATGGTAATAGATACTTAGGTTATATTTGGTAACATTTTTGTTTTTTATTTTTAAAAACTTGTTTTTGAGAATATTTAAAAAAAAAAAATCTTGTATTTTTTAAATAAAAAAACATGTTTAATTAGTTGAAATTAAAAATAATAATTTTTTGATGAAAAACATAGAAAATACTAAAATATATTGTTACTAGGATTTGAAATTTAATGCTAACTCATTAAATGAGATGGATTCATTAAATTAAATATGTATTTTCATTGATTTTTAAAAATTAGAAATTGAAAATAGTCTTTTGCATATTTTCAGTATTTTTCACAAATAGTGTTTTGAGAACAATTTTTATTTTTCATCCATTTTGAGTTACCAAATAAGTTTTTTGGTTTAAAAATAGAAAATTATTTTTGAAAATAGAAAATATGAGGAAAAAAATAGTTACCAAACATACCCTTATATTATTCAGATAAAAAAGCAGTGAATTGAAGGCACCCTTTGAATGCAAATAAACATTGCATATTATTTTATGCTTTTAAGAGTTTATGATTAGAGTTGTGCTTGTTATACACAATGTGTGTAAATACACACATTATTGTTATAATTTGAAAACGTGACTCTACAATGTGTTTTACAGGATTTTCCCTTATAATTAACTGTTCTAGTGTGGATCTGTATATTTTGGACTTATCTTTGGTTAAAATTTTGTTTAGAATTTGAACAAAGATCTACGCAAATGGTTTTGTGTTACTTCTATAGGTTAAAGAGTTTGCTCGGGCAGCTCGGGCAATCAGTCAGGAAGACGACAAAGTTTTATATGGGTCAATTAAAGCTCCAAACATTCTTGCTGACATTGTAGAGTCTTTAGCAGGAGCTATATATGTTGATCTCAATTTCAACCTGCAAAAATTATGGGTGGTGTGTATTTAGCTTCTCTTTTCTTATTTGACAAAAATGATTTGTCTTTTTTCTTTTCTTGTTTTCAACTTTTAGTCTCTATCTCTCTGTTGATATAGAATTCATCATTGGTTGTTTTATATTTGAAGATCTTAGAGAATCTCTTGGAACCTATTGTCACACTTGAAGACTTGCAACAACAACCCGAGCCTGTAAGGACGTTTTTTGAACAGTGTCAGAAGCGGGGGAGGAAACCTGATATTAAGAGATTGAGCAGTGGGGAAAATAATATTGTTGGAGCTTATGTCGATGATGTGCTTATTGCCTTAGGTTCTTCTGATCAGATGGACATTGCAAGGCGTAATGCAGCGAAGCTAGCTTTGCATGAGTTACCAAACTTTATGCCCACTAACATTACAGAGGTTTGTGACAAGAAAAGATGGCCTAATCCTATTTTCAGGTTCGAGCTTCTTTATCATGAGTACTGAAGAATTATATATGCGTGCGCGCGTGCATATGCGTGCTTTGAATTATTTGATGTCAAGCCTATTAGTTTTGAGGGTGTTTATTACACAGAAACTAACACAAATTAATTTGCGTGTGTTAGTGAGTGCAGGGGTTATTTCCCTTACTTTCGTGAGTTGAACCAAAATTAATTAAAGCCTTCTGTACTCTCTCTCTCTCTCTCTCTCACATATGAGTGTTTGATTCAAAAATTTATAAGTGTTAAACATTAGTATAGATATGTATATCATGTTGTATATATTAGAGTAGATGCATAATAGGAAGCATAAAATAGAAACACAAAAACACGTGTTACATGGTTCAATCTGGACGGCCTAGTCCACAGAAGAAATCTTTAAGGGTTATATTTTTGTTATGTAAGAGTGCAATACAAAGTATTACAATGAACCATAACATAAGATATATATATATATATATATATAGGAAACTAAACCCTAGACTACTAGTACAAGTTGAAAACTTATATTGCACACATAGTAGATGGACTTGGACTTATTACATTGGACTAATATATCTAATATATCTCTAACAATAAGGATGACATGGAATGTTACAATGAGGTAGAATACTTCGTTAATACTAGGTTTACAATGACTGAAAGTATGAATACTGATCTCGATGACATGTGAACTGGACATGAACTAGTAGGCTACATGGTTTGTTCTAACTTCTATTGACTTTTCGGCATTCATACCTTCATTGTACTTATTAATCTTACAATGAAAGTGTATTTTTTTTTAATCTCCTCCCAACTCCAATTGTGTTCTATCAAAGCACCTACTATACGCTAGATATAGAATTTTCATGCCTTTCTTCTTCTTAAGTAATCACAATTTTTCTTTCTCAAAAAGCATTCACTCTTTTTTTTTTTTTTTTTTTTTTTTAATTTCTCACTTTCCTATCTATCTTGTAAGATATTGACGAATCGAAATGTACTTTTGCTATAACTTTCAGCATTGAGAAGCAAGAGGGTCCACCACAAGGCAAGAAATATGCACTCGGTGCAAATTTAGGTGGTGTGTCTATGGTGGGAGAATAAAAGTCAAAAGACAAGGAAGCAGATAATTCTGCAGCTTCAAGTATTATTTGTGCCTTATTAGACTCTAGTCTAATCTAATTCTAATATGAGTATAATCTTCTGGCATGTGTCATGATTGTCGAGCTTATACAGATTGATAAGTGTTGAATTTATTTTGAAGATTTGGACAAAAAAGCCACATGGAGCACAATAATTTTAATTTGTCCACGTCAATTTTATCTACTACATGTCTAGCATGTGTCAATAATAAATGGATATTTATAAATACTTAAATTTTAATATGTGCTTAAATTTCCATTATTAACTCCTTAAAATGCTCCATTAGTCTTTTTTTTCCATGTATTAAGATCCCGTGGCTTTTAACTTTTTTTTTTTTTTGGGTGTTAAAAATGTCCATTTGCCTCCCATCTACATGTTTTGTGCTAATTCAGCGTTCAAAACGATGTTATTTCATGCATTTTATTACCAAATGATGCCCTTTCGCGAGAGTGTCTACACAGCTGCATGCCTACAATTTTTCCTCCTCCCACACTGATTCTGATTCCTCATTTTTCAGCTTCCCCTATTAATCTAGCTTACCTTAACTCAGCATCTGAATCTCTCTCTCTCCACCAAATGTCTCTCTGCATGACTTACTCCCTATAGATTAATTTACACATTCCCTGCCTTAATTGTGTGTTTGGTTGAGCTGATTTGTGGAAATGGAAAATGGAGAAAGGAAAATTGGAAGGATTTTGGGTGAGAGAAAATTGTGGAGTTCAGGTGTTTTTTCTTTGGATTTTCCATTTCTTTTTCTCCCTGAATTGGGGAGAAGATGAGGGAGGGAGAGGGGCTTAGAGGAAATTTTGTTATCCATTTGTCTTCTTCTTCTTCTTCTTCTTTTAATATATTTTTTTTATGTAATAAGAATATGAGAGTAAATTTATATAAAATACATTTTTTATCCTCTCATTTTTCTTCTTATCCAAATAAAAGAGTTTTTCATCTCTCTATTTTTTTACCCCTAACCAAGCACAAATGAGGAAAAATTAAATATTTTCTATCTCCCACTTTTCCACCCTCAATCAATCAAAGCCTTCTATATGGGAACATCTTATCTAGCTTTTGTTGAAAATGTGTTAAAGTATACTTGTATTTTGAAAAAGTGAAGAAAAGTACAACAAAAAAATAAGTGAAGAAAAATGAGATTTTAAAAAACTGTACATATAAAAGTTAAAAGCTAAAAACTAATATCAAACTCACTTTTAGTCTTCTCTAAATGAGCACCACACTTCTCTAAATGAACACCACACGAATTTCATTCCACATTCAATCAAACCCACACATTCCTAGCCCAAATTAAATTGTAAATTTTTTTAGTTTAAAATTATGCATAAAATATAAATTTAATTATAGATCATATTGTAAATAATATTCGATTAACACAAAATTTGATATGTGCATTAAGAACATAAAGAATATACAATTTAACGGTTAGATTTTCAAAATATGTAGTAATGTTTATTTTATTGAATAAGGTTGTAGTCTTAGGCTACAACCAATTTTATAACTAAACTTTGTCAAAAAAATCTTAACCATGGAACATTTTCTTTCAAGTTTAACATTTTACTTTAATATGTATGGCAGGTGCATTTAAAGACTTTGGCCTAATACACATGCTATTCAAGAGAATAAATTAATCAAGATTAGATAATCGAAAGGAAAGTGAGAAAATTGATCGAGAAACCAATGTCACTGAAATGTGTTTTATCATGGAACATTTTCCTTAATCTGTATGGCAGGTATTAAAGACATTAGCCTAATATGCATGCCATGTAATAGAATAAATTAAAATTACATAATCAAAAGGAAAGTGAGAAAATGGATTGAAATTTGAAAAACCAATGTTAATGAATGTGTTTTGGACTACGAATTTCATACTTTTTTTTTTTTGTTACATTTGAAGAAATGTGAGCAAAATAAAGATTCACTTATGAAATCATTGAAATGTATGAACAGAGAATATAAAAAATAAAAATAAAAAAGTCAAATTTGAGTTTGCAAGCGTGATTTGAAATCAATTTACCCAAACTTAATTAGCTCCGACGATGGACTTGGCCCAGCGTCTTTGCCTCGTTGGTGACTAATAACTAACCTCGTGTCATGTAGGATTAATGTAATATATATATTTGGAATGAATATAGGATTATATTATTGTTTACCACAGTGATATTTTTATTCCTTTTTTATATTAATTTGATTTGTGTTTTTTTTAAATGCATTTCCTTGGTTTTTTTTTTTTTTTTTTTGGAAAGTCAAATCATTGGTATTTCTTTTTTGAGTCGATAAAAATATTTGACCCTTGAACAACATTCAACTTGATTCGAATCTTGGTTCTAAAAAGACAAATACTTGAATATTGGGATTAAAAAAAAAAAAAAAAAAAACCTATATCTTTTACTTAAAAGAAAATTAAATTTCAACTTCCATCATTTACTTTTGCATTACCCAATATCCAATCATTTCATGTAATCTTCTTTCTGAATGGATGCCAAAACCATAATAGTCAATATTTGTTTAAATATTTTTAATAGGATTTTTTTATAATTTAGTAATTGGAGTTGTGGGGATTTAAATCATAAATGTTTCCACTAGGATGTATCATTTGAATTAGAAGGTCCTTGGTAGCAAGATACAAAGACATTTGGCAATTGATATAATGAGGTAGAGAGATTTGAATCATAAACGTCTCTGTTGGAAATGTAAAAAAATACTAGTTGAACTATAAAATATTAAAAACATCTTAAAATCATATTTACTTATTTTAAAATTGATAGAAATGATGTCAAAAACTATATGATAGAATTATATTAAGAATTTTAGGGATCTAAGCTCTTCACTAAAATCATGCGGAAGGAGCGGTAGATGGACAAAACTTAACTATTTCTTTTTTCTTTTTTCTTTTTTCTCTAAGAAAGTGAAGTTGGGCTACACCAAGAAATGTACCAAGGGGGGGGGGGGGGGGGGGGGGGGTGGTGCAGTGGCCAAACTAGTAGTAGTGAAGTGAGAGAGGCAATAATCAGAGCGAAGTTGTTGGGCTACACCAAGATGATCATCCCTAATGCCAACAAAGAAATTCAACTTTTTTGGAAGGAAAAAAAAATCACTGGCCATGGTGGATTATTGCAAACATAATTGAGAATATGATCATGATTTTGAAATTTGAATCATTCAAAAAAAAAAAAAAGATGTTCAAGGTTTTTGAGACTAGACTGGGATTAAACCGTAATAACATCATAATTAATTCAATAATTATTTAAAATATAGATAAATATATTTAAATAGTAAACTTGAAATTTGACTAAAATAGTCCAACTAAATATAGAGATTTATCTTTTAAATTTTTTTTTTTCAAATCATAACTTTCAAAAAGCAAATAAGAAATATTAAATCCTAAGAAAACATAAATAGATATTGAGTTTGTCAATCTTGTACCCAAAGTTATTTTGGTTTAATGAGGGAAATGAAATATTTCAATATTGGGCAATACTATTATACCATTTTCGGATTATCACAATTATATATATTCGTTAACTTATATACACATATGAAATTAATATACTAAACATTTTTTTTAGAATTCAATATTCTACTTTTTTTTTTAAAAAAAAATACAAGCTTACGTCTAAATTATCTTAAGCCATGCCCACACCTATTAGATTACCCAATAAACTTTATTTTATGAGTACCAATAAAAAAAAAAGGTTAAGAGAGACATTTAATAGTCAATCATTTCTCATGAAATTTACTCAAAAAACGCACATATATACATACACACACAAAAGCTAGAAGAGTAGTGAACATTAGTTTGTCCACCTATAAACCTTTTTTTATAAGACCCAATAAAAAGTTAAGAGAGACATCGATATATAGTCAACCATTTTTCATGAAATTTTTATAAATAAAAATGCTAGAAGAGTGGTGGAAAAACAATCACTACAAAAAAATGCTTCTGAGGCCGCGTTTTAAAAACGCGGCCATAGGACCTAAAAACGCGGCCTAAGGCCCGTTCGGCCTTAGGCCGCGGTTCATTAGGCCGCGTTTGTTTCCGCGGCCTAAAACGTGCGACTATAGGCCCGTGGAGTCTAAGGCCGCACTTTTTGAGCCGCGGCCCAAGACCCGGCCTATAGCCGCGATAAAAACGCGGCCTCAGACCACCCTTAGGCCGCGTTTTAAACGCGGCTTCAGAGGAAACCTTAGGCCGCGTTTTTGAACCGCGGCCTAAGATTATGGTATTAGGCCGCGCTTTTAAGCGCGGCCTAATGTAAAGATATTAGGCCGCGTTTAAAGCGCGGCCATAGGTCTACCCCAGATGGGCCTCCTCTCAGCCCATTTGGCCTTAGGCCGCGTTTTAAACGCGGCTTAAGACATAAGCTTCGGCCGCGTTTAAAATGCGGCCTAAGCTATGGTTTTAGGCCGCGGGTTAAGCGCGGCCATAGGCCTGACCCCGGATGGGCCTCATCCCAGCCGTTTTGCTTCGGCCGCGTTTAAAGCGCGGCCTAAGATATGGTTTTAGGCCGCGCTTAAAAGTGCGGCCATAGCGCAGACAGCAGATGCAAATAGCCCTTTTAGGCCGCGCTTTAAACGCGGCCGTAGTTGATTTTTTTTTTTTTTTTTTTCTCCCTGTCTAGGCCACTAAACCTATTCCCAATTTACAAAACCTGTCACAAACCTGTCACAAACGCAATTTCAGAGTTCATTCTCAAACATTTGGAAGTTCATTCTCTTTGTCCAATCACAATTTCACAACTACATTTGGAAGTTCATTCTCACAAATACAGCAACTGGAAGTTCAAATATAATAAATAAAGTACAATACATAAATAAATACAGCAACTGGAAGTTCAATACAACAACATATTTACACAAATTAAACATTGTCCAAGTACAGAAATAAACTTTCGGAATCTTCAAAATGTCCACGATTAGTCCCACGCTATCTAGCAGCGCTATCCTGAGTATATTATAGACATTGTATTAGTGGTACTAAACAATAGATTTGCAATAAACACGCAACCGAAAATATATTAAAGACAAAAGTTTTAGTACCTGCATCGCTTGTGTCATGGAAGGGAAGTCGTGAAATCCTTGTAACATCGCTTTCACGCCCGCCAAACATTCATCCATTTGCCGCTTTGATTCCGCCATCTGCTGCTGATGTCGTGCATCTGATTCGGCCCGTATTTCGGCAATTTCTTCCTTATGCTGTGCATGCAATGCGGCGATAGCCTCCTGATGCCTCTGCTCTGATTGGGCAAGTTGGTCCCTCAGTGAATTTTCCAATTCAGTCATCCGATGGGCTGTTTCGCTGGACGACGGACCGGTCGAACATGGAAGGTTGGCCCCACTTCTTCCTGTTGGGGTTGGCCCAAAACCGACCCCCTGTACACGACCACAACGTTCTTTGCCCATCACTTGAGCGAATGCATCATCTGTGGACCATAAGATTCCTGCGTCACGCTCTCCTTGTAGTGAGCCCCCATTGTTTAAAATTTCATTCATTTTATCCTGTTTTCACACAAGACCCAAATCACATATTATTTGCTATAAACATATCACGCGCAAAAAACAAAACATATAGTCCACCAACGATAATCTGACTTACAATCTTATCTCTCACTGCATCACTAATAGGAGTCCCATCTTTTTTGCTGTATACTTTCGCGAAAACAGCTGCACGCTCCACTGCTTGTCCACTTTCCTTTGCCTACATCATAATAATAACACGTTATGCTTCAACTAACTCATTTTTTTCAATTTATTTTTGTCCCTATAAAGTTAACGCATATTGTACACAACTATCTCCATCCAATTTGTCCATATAAAGTTAACGCATTTTGACATAAAAAAAAATTTAATGTATCATAATAATAATAAAAAACCGGGAAAAAAAAAAAAAACACACAAAACCGGGCTGCCAACTAGTGCCTTATGATTACATAAAATAGCCCTTTCTTAGGCCACATTTCAAAAAGTGCGGCCATAGGACCCTTGTTGACAGCTTGAAGACATATTTTAGCTGCGTTTAAAACGTGGCAATAGGCCACAACTATAGCCGCGTTTCTTAAATGTGGCCTAAGGTCAGTACCTATAGCTGCAGTTTAAACGCGGCTACAACCCCCTAAATATATATTGAATTTATCTATAGCTGCGTTTTAAACGCGGCTAAAATATGTCTTCAAGCTGCCAACAAAGATCCTATAGCCGCATTTCAATCGCATTTTTAATGTCTAACATTAGTTTTTATTATGAAATAAAACTATTAAGGCAAGCAATGGTCAAAAATTACGTACTACTTCACAAAAAATGCTCAGATTCATCAGTAAACTAGTTTCTTCAAACTCTTCATATTCATCACACAAGAGGGTCATATTGCTCTACCATGTTCTTCGTAAGAATGTCAATAATGGTGTTATCAAATTGCTCTATCATGTTCTTTGTAAACTTAAAGAAATAAAAGAAATCACCTACAATTTTTTGATACCAATATGTCACAAGTTCGATTAAAATATCATGTGTATTAAAACTTTAGTTCTTCTTCTACAATACATTTCTTACCATATTCTCAGCAGTTTGGGCAAAACTTATAGGCCCCGACCTCGCTATGTCCTTCTGAAATCCACGACTTCTCTTGTTCTTATCAACTAATGTCTACAAACACATTCCCACCAACATTACCAACAAAAAAATTTATTAAAATAAAAATATTGGAAGACAATACCTTCTTAATGACAAAAAAAACCCATCATATGACGAAATGAACCAGTAAAAGATAATAGAGCAAGAAAATATGCTCACCACCATTTTAGGATCAAACCAATAGTCAACTAGCTCCTCGTAGTCCTGCGTGTCAGCCCACTGTGGTTTGGCCAATTTGACCTCTCCTATCGACGCATCTTTTACCTTGTATTTTTTTTTTAACTTGGTCCTTCGGTTCCTCCTTAGTTCCCCCAATAAGCGCATTGCCCAGGCCATTTGATTAGGTGGTTTGATAATTTCGGGCGCAAACTGCCACTTACTCTGAAATGCAAATCTACTCATTAGCATAGTGCAATAGTCCACCTTACTAAAAATGTCATTTGATTCTAAAAATTAAAAGTAGCTTAATAAGTTACTACCTGTATCTTCTCCCACGCATTTTCTTTGAAATGATCAGGGACATGCGTCCAATTAACTGGTACAAGTGGGCAAAGGGCCTGGCAGAGGCAAAAAGTGCCCAACCACCTTTTGAATGTTTGGCCGCTCTGTCCAATCGGTTGGCCGCTCTTAGTTAACGGACATGTAAGTCTTTGGTGAGCTGGAAGAGCCCATATGCGGCTCATAAGCGTTACCCCACGCTTGTTTTTAACATTACTGGACTGTGGGGTTTGCTGAACCGAATCTTCTTCATGCCCATTGCCCACTAATGGGGTATCTTGGACCAAATCTCCTGCATATAGTAAACCACTATTAGTAATAAAATTTAAAGTTCACAACAACAGAAAAGTTACAGTATATATATACATTTCAAGTGCTTAACTAACATGATATATGTGATGTTTGTGTGTATATATACATTTTGATAATTGGTTTTGTGATTACCTAACTTGAAAAGCAGTAATGGGCAGCCTATCTTTCTTATGTCAATATTGAACATAATAAAAAAGTATGTTTAAAAGCATGTTTAAAGGTTTTTTAAAATCAGTCTAATAAAATAAAAGGAGAATAGTAAAACAAAACAAAAAATAAAATATAAAACAAAACAAAAAATAAAAATGAAAGAGAATACTTGTCCATTTAAGACATTAGCTAATGCATTTTACCCCATTCCATTATTTAGACAACAACAATGTTAAGGGTACAACTTTTATCCATATAATGCGCATACAATATTTCAATTGATTATTATTATTATCTTCTTTTTTTTCCTTAACCTATTGAGAGGGAATAATCTTGGCCAAATCATCTTAATTAATCATGTTGAATCAATGTCTACAATAATTTCTTTAATAAAAAATGAATGTCTTTTTTGTTTTTTAATTTCTAGAGGTAGTAAAAAAAAAAAACCTAGAGACCAAGAGTTTTTTTTTTTTTTTTTTTTTTTTTTTTTTTTTTTTTTTATAGTTGTTTCCTTTTACAAGTCTCGTCTTTAGATAAAACCAAGATTACAATTTGAATGAATTGTTCTAAAACATGTACTAGTGCACTTAATATTTTGAACTAGTAACTTAATAGTCCGTTTCGATTAAGAGGGGAGAGAGCGAGAGAGCGAGAGAGAGAGAGAGGCTATTTTAGCCAACTCTATTTTATTCCCCTCCATAGTCCCTCCCTCCCCCCTCAATCCAAGTAGACCCTAAGTTAGGCAAGCATGGTCCATTTTGTAGAATTGTGCAAAATTTTCTAAACTGGAGATTAGAGTCATTAGACCATACAATAGCCATGGTGCTAAAAGTCTACAACCTATACCTTTATAATAATTATTCTATACTATTACGCCAACACATTAATATAAGCTTATTTTAGTATAGGCGTGATTTAATATGCTATCCCACAATAAAAATAAATGAATTTACTAGTTACATTGACAAAGAATTCATCTTCTCTTTGTAAAGCCAAGTGACCAAACCTTTATTGATAAAACACAATTCTAAGAGTTTACAACACAAATTCAAAACCAGAATAAAACATAAATTGTAAGAGTGTAGAACTTGCACCTTGATCGGTTTTAAATGATAAAAAATAAACCTACATTGTAATCTAATTTTAATAAGTTTTCCATTCATGTTAATTTCCCTTACTAGGTCCAACCCTGCATTGACTATGAAAAAGAAATATACCAGCCACCAGGGAAAGCTCATATATATGCATGGTGCCAATGTGCCTAAACCGTAGCATTTAGGCTCTATTAGTGACAAATACTAAATCTTGGTTAAAAAATAATAAGTGACACATGATAAATATAAGACTACATGCCCAATTTTTAATACCACAAAGGCTAGCGTCAAAAGAGTAGTACTGAAGACTCCACAAATTTAATAATAATTGACATGTATTATTGTGATTGAAACATTATTTTCAAGTGGGTCCTTCAACAAATTTCTTTTGACATTACTTTTACTTTTACCTGGAGAAGGCGGCTGTGTCTCATCAACATCTTCTCCCTCCTCTCTTGCTTGCTGATCAGCCGCGTAGGCGGCCCTTAGCTCCTCTTGCACAGTCTCTCGTGAGCGTACGTGTGATGGTCCAACGGCGACTTCCACCACTGTCAATGGATGTTCCCCTTCCATTATTGCACCAAACAACCGAAAAATTAGTTAAAACAGTAATAAATATCAAATGTTACATAGATAGACATGTAAACTACCTGTGTCATGTGTCCCAGTATCCCTAGATTGGGCGGCTGCCAGCCCCTTCCCCCTCTGTCGTGAACGTGGAGGTCCTTCGCCAACTTCCACAACTGGCAACTGGCGTTTCTTTCCCATTCCTGCGTCCAATTACACACAAAACAAAAACAATGTTAATTATAGACAACAGTGAATTGCATAAAATGTATTATGACAAAAAGACAGTAAAATAACTCATGGCAATATTTAACAATTTTTCCAGGCATATATCTAAGTTTAAGAGCTTCTCTTTGCCAACCACTACAACGATGACGACATGAAACCCTCACACCACACGAACATATAAACAAAATCATAAGAAATGAATTGCAAATCCAATAGCGAAGAGGGAAAGAAGTTGGATGCATAATATGTACAAATTCAAGGAATTAACAATGTAGATAGAATTAACAAATTCATCACATACAACACCGACGAGTGGCTTTAATTCATGAATACCAATACAATTTCATTAACAACTGTAACATCCAAATGCAGAATACACCACTAAAAATACAGAACTACTCATCCTCGGTGTACTCATCCTCGTTGTCAGCTTCATCGTCGGACTCATCGTCAATAAACTCACAATCGTCTTCCTTGTTTACATTTTGACGATCTCTTTCAGTGATGATAGAGGCATCAATTGTCATTCCGTCTAGATCATCCCGAGCCCAACGAAGGTTGTCAGCCACAATCTCATTAGTGCTTATATTGTACGGAACATTCTCAGAGAAACTATATACGTCATCCTCCTCACGTTGGGGACCAAGACCGGCATCAAACACATCCCTAGCTTTAGTTTTGACAACAACATACCAATCTTTCTGCCTTTTATCTTCAACATAAAAAACTTGTGTAGCTTGAGATGCCAAGACATATGGTTCATCTGTCATTTTATGCCCAACATGTATGCAGTGTGTAAAGTTCACCATAGGAAACCCAAATTCATCAGTTTTATATCCTCTTCTATGTTCGTCATGAACCCATTTACACTTGAATAAGACATGTTTGATATTGTCTGAATAATTCAACTCGATTATATCAGTTAAAATACCATAGTACGTACTGCCACCATCAGTAGCGACACTAACTCCACTATTCTGCGTTTTCTTGTTTGCCTCATCACTGACACTCCTAAATTTTAAGCCATTTATGACATAATGCTTGAACCTCTTAACATAAAGAGATGGCCATTTCGACAATGCAATAAGGGTATCACTAACTCCCTCCCTTTCCTTATCAGCACCAGTGAGGGACATCACCTAACATCAGTTGTCCAAAATAAAATAATTCATATCAGTACAAGTAATCATAGTTGACACAGTGTTACGGGTTTACTAAGTTCAAATTGTCATACGTACATGACTCGTAAACCACGTACAGAACTTCTCCATGTGGTGCTTATATATAATGTCCTTGGAAACGTTACGATTGTGGCCTTTTTGGAGTTCATCCTCCATCAGTCTATTGTGCATCCTGTGTATGCAATTGTATTAGGGTGAATACACGTAACGTACATTGGATTGATTGCAATCATATATGTATACGTAATACTTACTCACGAAAGCGGTTGATGTTTTCTGAATTGAATAAAACATAGCGATGGGCTTGGGTCCACTCTGTATTGTTTAGTGTCACAATCGAAACCGGCCCTGTGGACTCCTCAATCGTCCGGGTGGGTCGATTGAATATAGTTTCAACTCCTTCCATATACCGTGAACAAAATGTTAAGCACTCCTCCACTATGTATCCTTCAGCAATAGACCCTTCCGGAGCAGCTCTATTTCGTACGTAAGACTTAAGTCGTGAGAGGTACCTATAAAGGAATGATAGGATTAATGATTGGCAATGGTCATTCGAAGGCAGTTTTTTATGAAACTGGAAGTTGATCAATAATATTACATAAATCTTACCTCTCAATAGGATACATCCAACGGTAGTGCACTGGACCACCAATCTTAGCTTCAGCAGCTAAGTGTATGACCAAATGTACCATCACTGTAAAGAAGGATGGAGGAAATATCTTTTCTAATTCACACAATGTCACTGCAATGTCTGCCTCAAGAGTCACAATATTTGAAACCGTAAGGGTTTTGGAACAAACTTCTCTAAAGAAGCAAGCTAACTTTATCAAAGGCCTAGTTACATGAGATGGCAAAGACCCACGTAATGCTATGGGAAAAAGCTGCTGCATCAAGATGTGATTATCATGACTCTTCAAACCAGAAATCTTACGTTCTTTCATATTCACCCGGCGTGAGATATTGGAAGCGTACCCATCAGGCACTGCTATGTCCTTCAAAACTTGCAAGAAACTATCTCTCTCCGATAAATTCATATGAAAACATGCGGCTGGTATGATATACTTATCATCACCTTTTCGTTGTAGGTGGAGTTCACTCCTTATCCCCATCTCCGCCAAGTCAAGACGTGCCTTGTAATTATCCTTCGTTTGGTCCTTCACATTCAACAGTGTGCTTAGTATATTGTCCATCACATTCTTCTCTATATGCATCACATCAAGATTGTGTCGCAACTTATGATCCTCCCAATAAGGCAAGGTGAAAAATATGCTCCTCTTCCTCCAACCAATCGGGTCTTCCTCCCTTCTCTTTCTTTTATTGTAAGCAAGTTGACATTTCCTTCCCAGACAACGTCCAAGTAAATGTTCAGTTCCACACATAATTTCTGATGCGACTGGTGGTTCAGGAGCCAATCGCGTATCAATAGATCCATCAAATAGCAAACTTTCTTTCCGAAAATGGTGGTCAACATCCAACCATCGCCGATGTCCCATGTAACAGAATTTATGGCCATTTATCAAATATAGGGAGTCAGTTTCCACAGCACAAGAAGGACACGCCAACTCACCTTTGGTACTCCAACCCGACAAATCAGCATATGCAGGAAAATCATTTATAGTCCACATCAACGCTGCACGCAATTGGAATACTTCTTTTGAAGATGCATCGTACGCTTGTACTCCAACATCCCATAACTCCCTTAGTTCTTCTACTAACGGTTCCAAGTACACATTTATAGCAATCCCTGGCGAGGTAGGACCAGGGATAACTAATGATAGAATCATAGATGACCGTTTCATGCACAGCCAAGGTGGGAGATTGTAGGGGACCAACATCACAGGCCACGTACTATGACTGGTACTCATAATTCCGAAGGGATTGAACCCATCCGCAGCTAATCCAAGTCTGACATTACGAGGGTCAGATGAGAACTGTAAATGCTTACTGTCAAACATTTTCCAAGCACCTGAGTCAGCAGGATGCCGCATTACCCCATCATCAGTACGACCATTAACATGCCATTTCATAGAACTAGCCAGATCGGGTTCAAGAAATAGTCGCTGCAATCTTCGCTTTAAAGGAAACCACCGTAAGATCTTCGCAGCTTTCTTCTTCCCCTTATTGGATGATGCATGCTTACTAGCAACAGATGCCTCATTTGTTTTCCACCTTGAAGCGTTACAACAAGGACACGCCTCAAGGTTAACATGTTGCTTCCAAAACAGCATACAATCATTGGGACAAGCATGGATCTTCTCATAACCCAAACCCAAATCTCGGACTATCTTCTTAGCCTCATAATGGTCCTTTGGCAACTTTGCGTCTGAAGGAAGCATATCTCTCAGGACTTGAAGCAACAGAGTAAATGACTTATTCATCCAACCACACAGAGTCTTCAACTGGAACAACACGACAATGGCTGAGAAAATGGTAAATTTTGTACAACCTTCATATAAAGGTTTGTGTACATCATCTATCATCTTGTAAAACTTCTTGGCGTCATCATTCAGACCTTCACCCGAATGTTGCGCAGTTGGACCTTCTTCCATTGGTTCGGGTGCCATTTCATGCGGGGGGCACAAATCGTGCAACATCCCACGAAAATCACCATATACATTTTGGGATTCTTGCACCTGAGAGGTCCCACATTCGGTAGCTGGCGTGGCAGCCGCCGATTCCCCATGAAAGTCCCAAACTTTGTAAGTTTTAAGCATCCCCTTCGCCCAACAATGCTCACGTGCCACATCTAGCGGTTGTGCAAGCAAATTGACACACTTCACACAAGGACAGAAGATCTTCCCATCACGCGCGGATGGGGAGGCAAATTCCACGAATCGGTTTACACCTTCAAAATATTCTCTTGAACCCCTCCTCTTGTCCATCCAACTTTTATCCATTGCAATACAATATGTACGGATTTTCACCTACACCAAGAGTTGTTACTACAAAGGTAATAATTATTATAATTACATTTATTTGTCATTTGTTAAGAATAGACATACCCAAGTATGCGGCTAGTTGCTTAGAACATATAACACTTGTCCTAGACAAATGTCATGTGTTAAGTTGTAAAACTAGTTAAGCAGAAGTGATTTAAATATATGTCATTTGGTACTCATTAATGACAATTTTTGTAATAATTATGAAATCCCTAATAATGCAATAACATTGTAAGACCATAAACGGCAAATACTTTGCTCGTTGGTCAAAAGTGAGTTCAAACAAGATTGGTTGAGAATTTAATTCGTAATGACGTTCTTTGAAAATGTGTCAAGGAACGTTACTCCGCTTTGATACATCGACACATTAGCATCGTAATCGTGCTAAAAATCATGGTCCAATATTATAGGCACTTTATTATAGCAACCACTCAAGTAATTTACCTAAATCCACTATGATACATCTATGGGTTTGGACACTCTGATAGCATGACTAAGATAAATGACGAAGGCATAGTTACATTGAACTTAATTATGTTTAGAGAAAAGAACATTATTTTGTTAATGATTTGGAGCATGTAATGCATTGCACAAGAAATTGTCCAATGATTATGCCCAAATAATAATACTACTATGCATATGCATGAACAAATCATATACTTACTGTTACCCTTTAATTATAATTAAATGAGTTTATTTCATTTTTTTTACCTTGCAAAATGCGAAATCCAATTTGAAGAGGCTAGCAAAATCACCAAGAAATTGGGAAAGAATTGTTTGGGTTGGCAAATTATCATCGAAGTTGTCAATATAAAAATAATTGGTTAGAAGCTGTTATTCAGATTTCATACCATAACAAATCAACAAACATGTCATTCTTGGACCATCTGTGGACCACAACCAATTATTATTATTAATAATTAAGATCGTGATTAGGGAACTAGCTTAGTTTAATGTTTTCTGTTATGGATGCACAGTTATGATGCAATGTATATTCGAACTTATGTCATGACAAGATGAAAATTTGTCTTTAACGTCATATAGAATTAAAGATTAGAAGTTAAATTAGTTGTAGTAATACTGCAATAGTTTTCAATTTGTCTTGAAAACAATGCATTCGCAAAGGTAAATAAATATTTAAGGCAAAAGCAACTGCTCCTGAGTATATTATGAAGTGATTACTTAGTCATAGACTACATTGTCCAATGATTATTGTTAATGCTTTGTGACTTTGTCCATTGTTGGTAGGAAGGTAACAAGCTCCCCATTACATTTCATTACAATTTTACCAATGATTCCTTATCAATTCTAAAAGGACAAAAGAAAATAAAAAGTAAAAAAGTAAAGTAAGAAGCAATGATTCTCTCTTAAGGAGAACAAAATTTTAACGAGCCACATGACCTCCCACCTAACCTCCACTTAACCTAAAGATAGCGTCCAAACTTTCACATTCAAGTAGACTTAAAGTTGGAATATCAGATATTTAATAATTTATACAGCTATTAATTAGGGCTAAACTGTTGGAATCTTGTGCAATTTGGTTCTTATATGGTAGAACCAAGGACCATCACAACCGCAAGAGCTCACTATCTCAATAACTTGGCAAAATCTAATTATTTTGGAAACTATACAAAGAATGTTAGCGAAGCACCCTCCCTTTTCCCCAACCCAACGCTGCACACAAAAACCACCCTCCCTTTCATCGTGAAGAGAAAGAAAGAAAGAAAGAGCCCTTTCCTTGTTGCCATTTTTTCATTATAACGATAGTAATAACATACATCGAAGGGCAAATCTTCATAATTTCCATATAATTGGAAGCAATTATGGACACATAATTGAAAGAAGTTGAGAATATAAGAAGCCTTCTTTTACTACCTAAAATTTGAAACAAAATAAAGAAAAACAAAATCATCATACAAGGTTTTCATGTTCCTACCTATAAAGGCAAAAGAATGGTGCCTTTTCAATTTTTTTTTTCTTTCGTTTTTTTTATAAGTAAGAATTTTATTGATTAAACGCAGAGAATGATTGAACTATAGTAGATAAGGGCATATGCAATTGTTTAGATAAGAAAAGACAGCAAAGAATGGTGTCTTTTGTTCTCTTCTAAAGTTTACTCGCTAGTCACTACTGGTACTTGAAAAGACAATGCTTGTGGGTGCGCATTACCTTTTCTCTTTCACTAACTGCACTTGCTTTGGTCACACGAACTTTTAATGCTTCTTCTTTTTGCAATCTGCCAACAAGGAAAATGACTTGTTATAAGTAGAGTCATGAACACGAACTTTCACAAAGAGCAAAATGACTTGTTATAAGTAGAGTCATGAACACGCTTACACCAATACACCCAACTTAAAACATAATAGCAACCTCCTATATTTTATTTTTCAAATCCAGAACGATGATTGAGATTTAGATATCTCTAAAATTGATGCAACAAAAGGGTTTCAATATATGGACTTATGACTAGTCATACTAAAATAAAAGAAAATAATATACTGAACTTGTAAATTTTGTCTTTTTTGCAATGGGAGCATATATTTTGCAACGTTATAACTGCAGGTCAGCCCGGTATACTAGCACTGAGACAAGTTCTTGTAATTGTATAAAGTAGTGGCTTCTTAATATAACTCTAGTGGTCTAAGTGGTAGTCAGAAGGCTCCATAGTACAGTAAGTGTATATGTTCTTCTAGTATCCCAAAATGAAATTATTACATTTTCAGTGTCATGCAGAATGTACTTTCTGCAGCATCAAAGGTAAGGCTGAGATTAATAAGTGCAGTAGGTGGACAATATATTGAAACATGGTTTTGTTGGGCAATAGATATCCTGCCAACTATTGCTTTTGCAGCGCATAGTGCCCAATTTCAAACTCGAAATTGCAAATTTGCTCACTAAACCACACAAGGGCATTTTGATCTTGTATGCTCTCTTTAATGAAGAGAGCAAACCCAAAACTTATCTGAATTTATACATTGTTTAGTCTAACTTAATTGATATCTAACTATTATACAATTTTAAGCTCTAACTCAAGACTCTGAGCTTGGCCTTAAGACAATTTTCTTTTTTTTTTTTCCCCCAAAATTATATTAACACGAATGAATAATTGCCCAGAATGAGAAACCAAACATGTAGCCCATATGTTCAATTCAATTCAATTCTCATTGAATAAAAGTGAACCATTTTGCACTAACCCTCCAAACAGACAAATTTACCAAACACTAACCACACCATGTAGTGGGTGAAAACTATCTGTTCGGTTTCTAAGAAAAAAGGGGGTGAGGGTTGTCATTCTACACTTTCTTTAATATTTCCCTCAATTTCTCAGCAGCCAAACAGGACACACAAGCCAAATTTGAATTAATAAATTAATAAACAGTTTCACAACTCCAGCCAATCATGTCAACAATATATGAATTTCTTATTAGTTTACAAAACTGAGAGTATGATTAAACAGCAACGCTCGTGTTTGGATGCCAAAAAAAAGTGTTGGAATTTACAGGCAATCAAAAAACAGATAAAGCAAATGAATAGAAAAGAGAAAAGCAGTTAAAAATTTAAAGAAAGAAGAAGAGGTACCTCAAATTCTTTGGCACAGAGGAAGAAGAAGGACTGGTAAAGGAAAAAGCTTGTGGGTGGCAAAAAGATGAGGAATAGGATTATCCCAGAATAAGAAAAGAGTTTGGTATTGTTTGGTTGTTTGGTTGAGATTGGTTTACCTATTACCTAATACATCCCTACGATACAATGCACTCGTGACTCGTGACTCATCCCCATCGGGTAACTTTTGCCTTTTGGTACACATGACATGACATGGAGTCATGGATGATGGATGTAACGAATGGGATCATTGGTCTTTGTTTTTGGTTGCTTGTCGTTTAATATTACCATGACTTGAGATTTATTTTATGGAAAAGGTTTGGTTCCGAATTTGGGTTCCAATAGGAAAATTACATGTGTCTTCGTAAAATGTATGACTCGTTTGATTGGTTGGGTTGGGTTTAACAAAGTCATGTTCATTTCATTTAACAATGACAAATATAATCTTCTTATTAGTAGTTGAAAGAATCATTTTGTTATTATTTTATTTTATTTTATTTTATTTATAAAATTATTAAAGAAAAAATTTGTACTCCAAATATGTTCGAAATTCTCTTGCTGAAATCTATAATAACACAACCAGAGACTTAAGCTAAGAAAAGAGAAAGGAAGAGATAGATTAAATACCTTAGAGCAGACTCTTAGAAAGAGACTATTATTGGAATGAAGTCCTTCAGCAAACCCAACAGAACAGAAGCATCATGTCCCTGCACCAATACCAAATTCAAAGAGATACAGATCAGTTTCAAAACCCTGATGAGTTTTTTTTCAGCTCTTTGTTTCACAAAAGCTGCGATATATATCAGAAATAAGATAATTGGTTCAAGTTATCACATATTCAACATGTTTCAAGTTCTAATATCCCTATCGGTGCAGGTTCTCCAAACTGAATCAGTGAGTGAGGAAGTGGGTGTCAGAATCGGTGAGTAAGAAAGTTATTTATGCCCAAGTTATTTATGCCCAAGTTAGTTACTCTTTTTGTATGAATCAATAGCATCTGTGTATGATTTCACCTATATATGTAATGAAGGTGAGTCCGACTTGTTTCTGTACCAATGAGCTTTGGGAGATTGAAAGTAAGAGAATGCAAGAGAAGCAAGAGCTTTATGCATATTTATTAAACAGTTCATGAATCTGGTTGACAAGATTCAAAATTAATTTAGCAGCAAGCTTTGTGCTGTGCAGATCCCAAATTGGGGCCAAGAATTCTATTTTTTAATACTTCTTTACTCATACACACACACAAAGATGATTTGAAAGAGCACTAAAAAAAATATGGATTCAATTTTTTTTTTTTAATAAGATGTAGTATAAAATAAGTAATTTATTGTAGATGTTTTTAAAAAATGGTTATGTAAAATAGAAAAAATATGTTCTTATATTAAAATACACAAAAACATTTGCACGAGTTGATGACTTTCCCATCATTTACTTTTATCTTGAAATATTAAATTTTATAAGCTAAATATATAGCCAACTTTAAGAAGTTGTGAAATGTAATTTATGTCTAATATGCTTAATGTTATTCAAATACCTTAAATTAATCATGAATTTTTGTTAAATATTTAAAAGATTGTACAATTAGCATCTACTTTGTCAAAAGTCTTGTAATCGAACTAGCACCACATGATGTTTCCAATGAAAAAATTTGAGATCCAATCCTTACTTTCTAATTGTAACTATTGAATTATCCAAAAAAAAAAAAAAATTACTTTCTAATTTTAGTAAATTAAGATATACTGTCTAATTTTAGTACGAAAATAAGGGAGAATTTAAAAAGCCAAGGAGGCCATGGCAGCCCCCTGCCCCTTACTCTGTCATTTTTAAGGAATTAGATCGTGTGTAACAATTAACGGTACAATTACCGTGTGTTTGTGAGTTGTAAAAGTTAGAAATTTAAGGTGAAAAGATAAAATGAAAAATAACTAAAAATTTAAAAAAAAAAAAAAAATTGATTTAAGGACTCTTTGATTTACTGTTGCATGATGTTCTAACTATTACACCAGATTCAAATCCCATTTTTAATAATAATAATAATAGTAATAAAGTGAAAGATAAGATCTTTTTTTTGGGAAGGGGAAAGATAATATTATGGACTCATTAGCTAATGTGTGCGTGTGTTATTATCACTAATATATATATATATATATATATATATATATATATATATATATATATATTGTCTCTACTTTCTTATACTTCTTTTGGGTACAACTAAGGAAAATTCATTTGAGCACTAGAGGTTAAGAAAGAACACATATACGCGAGACCATTCATCAATGATGCTTTTTGGGGGGCTTAGTTATAATGAAGCTAGCTTAAGTATCATGCAATGACTGGCTGTAAGGACTCCAAATGTTTCATTCTTGCTTTTGATAGGTAAGCTAGCTATAAGCTATATATACAGATCGAGACAGTGCGATAGCAACCCTAGTGGAATGCTGCATCATTAGAGTGCATGTGCTTCTTGAAGAACCTGTTGTTCTCTCTCAACAGAGACTGATGAATCAATTATAGATTTCTGCATTTTGAAAAGTCTAATCGACATGAAAATCTAGAAGCGAGGTCATACACAAAATTTGATGACTTGAAGTTTTTCCCATTGATATATGTTTTTTCTTTTTTCTTTTTCTTTTTTTTGTCATTAAATTTGTTGCATGGATTCGCAGCTCATGCATGACGCAAGAACTTAGAATTTGGAGTTCCAATTGACTCGACTCACTTGGGCTGACCACAAGAACAATACGACACCAAAAAAGCCAAGCAAACTTATGGAAAATGGGGTCCACTTTACACTTACATATAGTTCAAAGTTTGACTGTCATTTTCTACTCCACAAAGAGGGCAAGTCATTTTCTAAATGATATAATAACAAACGCGTAGTCCACAAAGAGGGCAAGTCATATAATAATATATCCATATACTAAAAATATGGACTATTAAATTTTCATAGCATAGTCCCTTATTTAGATAAGTAGTTGGAACAATCAAGAGTCTCAAGCAATTCCACAGCCTTCACCCATCTTCCGTGACTCCTCCTAGACCGATAGCAAAGGCAAATTACTAAATTTGCAACATAACTCAAGTTAACCACAACCCTTGGCATATATCTCATTGATTAATACCTAATCTAATTTCTTCAATTATCACCATTCCAATCTGTCCTAAGCTCCTAATAACCCCACACAATATGTTTAAGGGGTCCCAATCAACCAACATGGCAAGAATCAGTCAACCATCAAAAAATTGCAAAGCTGTGCACTAAACAGAAACTGTAGTTGCAGCATTTACAATTTATCATATGTGTATTATACAACATAACCAAGGCATTTCAAAATTTAGCTAGGTTCTAGACATACCAAATGATGAGAATAACAATTTACAGCTCACTTCATTCACTTTAGCTATGGAAATAAATCCCCAAAGTTAGGTATGTAACTTGATGTTTACTGCCTATTCCAGCAGGGTAGAATTCACTTACAAAATTCTAAATGGGCTATCAAATTACATCCAAATTTCATGCCAACTTCCAAAGTGACTACAATGGATATCTAGTACTTTTCAAGAATTTTTCAGAGTCAAAGCATAAATCCATAATTTATAAAATATCATACAAGCCATCTTACTCAAATCTGCCGCCCTAACAGAATTTTAGTCAAATTAGAAATTGTGTTATAATTTTATACTCATCCAATTGGTAGGAAACCTTCCATTGAAAAGATATGAGTTTTAGGTTTCATTTAAACTACTCTAGACATCCAAAGTTACAGTATACAATTTATTACATAATTTTTCATGTTGTACGCACAAAAACTTCCCTGTCAACAGTTTTGTGGAGTTTTCTTGTAAATTCACTAAGTGTCCTCAAAAGGCCTTATCCTCATTTGAAATTTCATAAACATATGCTAGACACACGATGTAATAACCCTCAATATACTGTTTCCGTGGTTGTCATAGAAAATTTCAGAACTTTAAATTATCAAATAATTCAACGGATTAGCACAACTTTTAACAAGTATATGAAATGCATAAGCTCAAATCACTCAATCAACTACACATGCCGCACATAAATTACCGATTTCATAAGTTCATTTAGTCATTTTACTCATTTAAACACTTACCCAGAACATATTTTGCCTTAATCTATCATCTAAGAGTACATGCAAGCATAGGTTTCAACTTTCAAATCAAGTCATACATGCAGCACATATTCTTGGGAAATCACCACACCCACATGTAAATTCAGGTATAAATCGAGAACAAAGTTCAACACACTGTATAAATTTTAACAATGAAAAAAAATAAATAAAAATTTACCAGCTCTGTCGTCGTCAACAGCTCTGTGGGTTTGACAGATGATCTAATGAAGAAGATCAGATCGGTGGCAGTGGGTGGTGGCTGAGGTGAGAGAGAGTAGATCTATGGCGGCGGCGGCTACAGCTACGGCGATGGCGGTGGCAACGGCTAGGGCTACGGAGGTGGCTAGGGGCGGTGGAGATGTGAGAGAGAGAGAGATCGACGATAGTGAGAGAGGAGATGGAGGGTGAGGGTGAGGGTGAGGGTGAGATCGTCGATGGAGGGTGAGGCGATGGTTTTGGATCAGAGATGGAGGGATCGGCGAGGGCTTTTGATCGGAGGTGGAGGGCGACGGTGACTTGGTCAGATCGGAGAGATGGGGAGTGAGAGAGCAGATGGAGGTTGATTTTGGGTTTTTCGGGCTGATTTTGGGTCTGAGGGAAACAAAAGAAACAATCTAGGAGGGGACAAAAAAGCCCAGGTCTTAGGCCGCGTTTTTAAAACGCGGCCTAAGCCCAGTTTTTTTAAAAACGCGGATAAACCTGTAAAAAACGGGGCCTAAGACCTGGGCTAAGGCCCCGTTTTAAAAACGCGGCTGGACCTTCAGTTTTAAGCCCCGTTTATAAAAACCGGGGCATTAGGCATTTTTGGGCCGCGTTTTTTGAAACGCGGCCCAAAAAAACGCGGCCCAAACCCCCCGTTTTTTGTAGTGAATGCCCAAGAAAATTAGTCGACGACAATTAAGAGTTGCAATTGCAGGCAAAAAAAAAAAAAAAAAAAAGACAGAGGGTGTGTTTGAATATTGCTTATTTTAGTGAAACTAAAAAATTATTACTAAAAGTACTGTAAATAAAAAATATAAGTTAGTTGAAATAGTACAGTGTGGCTCATAAATAGTACCAAAAAGTACAATGAAGGCTATAAATAGTAACAAAAATAAGTTAAATAATGAAATAATTTTAATTTTTAATCACTATCCAGATACACACAGAGAAGAAGAAGAAAAAAAAGGTGATGCGAATAAAATAATTTAGACCCAGGAAATAATCTTTTTAAATATTTGTCCCCCACGTCAACTCGCATATCAGTATCAGGTAATAATTATTGTCCATATTCCTTTCTTCTCTATTCATAAGGTCATGGAATAATGTCGTACAATCTAATTTTTTGGTATCCCCTTTTCTTTTAAAAAGAGTCTTTTGAAAAATAAAAAGAAATGTTTTTTTATACGTAATTTTTCTCTTTGGAGAATTATTATAATTGTTTTCAAAATATATTGATATGGTACTCTCTCCTCTCACATTTATAGTAGATGTCACCATAAACTTAGGAACACACAATAATTATTCATTTTCTCTCAAACTCTATTGAAGTGTGTGTGTGTGTATATATATATATATATATATATATAAAGAAAACAAGTTTTTAAACTTATTAGGACATTAGTTGTTATCTTTCTCAAAAAAGAAAAAATAAAGAACATTAGTTATTATTCATTTGAATAGTTATTATTCATTTGAATAGTGATTTATTAATTATGGTTTATGCGATCATCTCAGGAAATTATTGTGTACTCCCGGAGTACCATAAATGCGTACTCCCTCCTCTCACATGAATGGTGGGTTCTACTAATTAAATTTATGATGAGACCCACTATTCATGTGAGATGAGGGAATACATATTTATAGTTCTCTGAGAGTACCAAATAATTTTTTGATCATCTCGCTTTTGATTTATTTGATTAATAATTGGAGATTTATTTGATTTACAAGTTATAACATACCGTAACATGAAGTAATCATCTCATGATTTTTTAACCAAAATTGTCAATTTGTTAAATGATAATAGCTATTACCATACCCAAAATTTTGTTCATAAAAAACAAAAAATCCAAAATTATTGTTGGGATTACACCCCCAAAAAAAAAAAAAATGTATGGTTGTTAAAACTTAAAAGTTTTGAGGGGATGAGAATTCCGGCTTCATACCTGCAGTTTCTAGTTTCTACAATGAGGAGAGGTTGAGGTACCACTCGAAAGTATAGGGCTCGATATTTCTTAGTTGGTTAAACTGTTAAAGTAAAAGTAAATCCCACAAAAATTCACATAATCAACCATTTAAATTAAATAAACTAATACATAAATAAAGTATAGATAAATTAATTATAGGTGATAAAAGTTCAATTCATCATCATAACATTATCTTTCTGATGTATTAAGAAGTTGCCTTCCGGACATGCTAGAGCCTAGAAGATGCTACCTTCAGTAGTTGCCTCCGTGTAAGCTTTTGTTATTTTGTGAAAGTTATGTTGAGAATCTTGTGGAGAATGTTAGTTTTTAGTCTATTGTATGATTTTTAATTGAGCTTTATTGGTAGCTATGATTTGTAAACCGGAATGCAATTTTCATGCTTTGAATGGACATGGTACCAACTGAGAGCATTTTGGTATTTTTAAGTGGCGGAAATTTTGGAAAACAAATGAGTAAATATATATATATTGGAGTTATACTAACCAAATTAAAAATTTTTAAAGAACAGTTATCATTTTGGCCCCCATACACCAGATAACATATATAAAAAATTCTAAAATGGCATTATATATAACTTTCATTTAAATAGTACACAATCCAATTAGTGATAATAAATGTCAAAAAATTACTACAATAATTAGACATTTAACATATTAAGATGAACTCACAAAGTTATTTTAAGAAATTATCTCAATAAATAAAAGGTAAAAAAATCTATAATTTTAACACTTGTAGGGCTACAGTAACAAAAGGATTGAAGGCGCCGCCGTAAGTCCACAAGTGACTGTCTCTTTTCTTTATTTATACAAAAAGTAGTGTGTAGCCATGAGAGTTAAGCAACGCAGTGTGTAGACCCCATTCCACTTTCCTAGATACTTTTCTGTTTTTTTCTTCTTCTTTTTTTCATTTAACTTTTCACACATCTGTTATCATATTTTGTACGTTTATTTCAATATATCATATAACATTATAAAATATAAATGTACCTAATTAAAATATACTACTTTTTATTATTTAATTTATAGATAAAATAATATAACATGGGGTCCGTTTGGATTGAGCTTATTGTTGCTGAAAACTGAAAACTGAAAACTGAAAACACTGTAGCAAAATAATTTTTAAATGTGTAAATAGTATCGTGGGACCCATTTTTAATATTTTTTAATACGTGAACAGTGCATGAACAGTGCTAAACAGTGCATGAACAGTGCTAAACAGTTCATGAACAGTGAACCCATGTGAGGTTACTGTTCACGCGCAGAAAAAAAAAAAAAAAAAAAAAAAAAAAAAGGCAGAAAACGTGGACGCAGCAAAACGCCAGGAAACGCACAAGCCAAACACTCATATGTATTTGTTTGTGGTTTATTAGATTTGAAATATGGTAGTTTATAAAATAATTGTCTAATTTTATGTTTGACCCCAACGATATATTTCTAGCTCCGCCACTTCTTTTTAAGTTGCTAAATTAAAAAACAAAAACTAACAATTCACTTTTTTTTATTAATCTGTCACTCTCCATCTAAAGTTTAGAACCAGTTGACTATGTTAACGAACACAAAACAATTTCCCTCAGAATTTTCCATTCCTCCTTCAAACTCTCTCTCTCTCTCTCTCCAATTCATTTCTCTTCCTAAACATACCTAACCAAGTGAAAATGCTAGCTCACTTTTCTTGGCTTTATTAAAGTTTCATCTATAAGCTATGATATTGATTGAACGAATCTTATAATGATGCAGTTCGTTTTTGTGCAAAAGCCAAAAAAGCTATTACCAACCTAGTTTTAAGTTTTAGCTTTTAGCTTTTAGATTTTATGTACAACTTTTTAAAACCTCATTTTTTTCTGCATTTTTTCACTTTTTCAATTTTTTTTCAAGATACAAGTATATTTTAGTATACTTTCAGCAAAAAACTAGATAAACTGCCCCTAGATAGACGCTGAAACTATAGTAAAGCTATTGATGAAACGATGGGTTTTCATTTTTTATTTTTTGGAGATATTGTTCTGAGGATGCTGAGAAAGATATTGTTTTAAGGATGTTGGATTTTGGTTAAATGGAAAAGTGACTCTTTTTTATTTTTTTTTCATTTTTCTTTCTTTCTTTCTTTTCTTGTTGTTGTTTGGTTGCTGAGAAATAGATACGGGTAAAGATGGCTAAATATTTAATAATAAAATTTTACTTTTTTTTATATAAAATATTTTTTATTAATTATTTTGGATTTTTTAATTTATTAATCTTAAAAACACCAAAATGTCCTTGTATTTTATGTGACTAACAGAGTAGGTTTTAACAAAAGGACTACCCTGAGTAACTAAAAACTATTAAAATTGGAGAATTAAATTAAATTTTAGGCAAAATTGGAAGATGTAATTTGCAATTCAGTAATAAATTTTAAGTATTGAAAAACTATTCTACTGTTTTTGTCCCAAAAAAATAAGAAGGAAATAATTGTACCATTCAAGGGAAAAAAAAGGGGTGGAGAGAATTGTGCTAGAAAACAATAAAGGAAGATTCTAAAAAAATTAACAATAATAATAAAAGAGAAATAACTAGTGCACACAAGTGGTTGCACACAAAGTAATATGTGCAATAATTTTTAAAACTGAAATCATAACTTAAAATCATAATTTTAATTTAAAATAACTTTCCACATAGCTTTCTGTGTAACAAGAGGTGTGTAATAGTCATTGCAGTGTGCCAAAAAAAAATCGTCTATTTTATTATAAAAACTTACTTTTTCTATTTTACACAACTATTTTTAAAAAACATTCACATTAGATTTATTCTATTTTATACTATAAGATTTATTAAAATATTTTTTTTTTATCAATGATTTATTACTCTCTTTAATCATCTCTCTTTGTGTATACGAATAAAGAAGTATTAAAAAATATATTTGCATGTGAATAGTAATTATGTATATTTACACGATTAGTGTAATAACAATCTAAACTTATAGAAGTTTACCTAAATTGATATAAGTAATTTTTAGAGTTAGATGTGAAAAATTTAGTCTTTAAACTATTATATAGATAACTAAAGTGAGTGGCATCTTTTGTCTTACACGTATTACCAATTAAATATTGGCTTCATAAAGCAATTGCAAAGGATTGATTTTCTAACTTTAGTGCTGTCAACCTTAACCAATAGAAAGGGGCATATATACTTTGGACTAAAGTTTCATATGCCAAGACAATGTACAATAATACAATATAAAAGTATCAAAACCTTCATCAATTCACTCCCATGAATTAGCAAGTTGGTCATTTAGGAATTCTGTATATGGATTATCAGGATTCTCAGGTACCTCCACCTCCTCCTTCAAGTCTGGTGCTTGGGTTTGCTTTTTTAATAAAATCTTGTATTTCTAAAATAAAAAAACTTCACAAAGAAGAAGAAACCTATATAAGAGCCGTGGAAAAAATACTCTCCTACAAGTTTAAGGACAAGAAGCTCCTAGAAGAGGCACTCAACACACCCCGCCTACAACAAAAACAACAACAACAACCGCGAGTCGCTTAGGTCGTACCAGCGGCTTAAGTTCGTAGGCGACATGGTGCTGGGACTGGCCGTGAGCAAATACTTGTACCTGGAATTCCCTAGTCTCAGCCCAGGACATCTCACAAACCTACGCTCTGCCAATGTCAGCAACGACAAACTCGCGCGGGCTGCCGTCCGCCATGGCCTCCACCACTACATCAGGCACAACAATAATCTTGACGACTCTCTTCTTGATGAGGTCTAACAAAAGTTTCTCACTTTCCTTTCTTTTTCTTTTTCTTCTTTTACAATTATTTGTTTAATATTTACACCAGTGTTCATGTAAATGTGCATGTGTTACCAACTGGAAAGTAGTAGGTAGGTGTGGGAAGCCATTTGTCTTTCCAGTCTTCCAGATCCTAGTTTTTGATCTATCTCCCATGCACCCTCCATCTGCAACCAAGTGATATCGCCAATAAACACTTCCGAGTGAGATGCATATGCCTCCATGAATGATATATCTAGCTTTTAAAATTTGTGCTACCAAATTATTTGGTGTTGTGAGTAATCGCGAACACCGTTTAGCTAGCAATGCCAAATTCGAAGTATGAATGTCTCGAAATCCCATGATCTTGCTCCATTTCACCCAATGAGTGCGATTCTCTTCCGTTTGTTGACCCCACCAAAAATTGCTACATAGAGAATTTATCTAGATCTTCACACAACCTCTTTGGGAATTTACATCTGCTCATTGCATGGGTAGGCACAGCTTAATTTGGGCAACTGCTTTGATTAAAATTAACAAGTAATTACTTGTTAATTTTTTTTCTTTTTCTTTTTATTTCTTAGGGTTAATGCTTTTTGGTATATTATTCTGAATGTTTGCAATTGTCTACTACATTATTTATATTGCAAGCATAACTTGTACAGAAAACACCGTAGGGTAAGTCTTTTTTTCTTTAATTATTTGTTCGTTAGTTAATTACATTTTGTATTATTCTTAATGTTATTATCTTTTTTTCTTTCTTTTTTGTTTGATAACTTGGCATATTATTTTAAATTTATTGGTCGGCGTTAAACATTACAGTTTTTACTTAACAAGTGTAAAAGGCTATAGAGAGAGAGTGTGAGAGATTTGGTCCAAGTTCAAGTCCTGCAAGTTGTAATTATTTTAGAGTAATGTTAGAGATAAATTTATTCATGACAACCTTTTACACAATTTATTAAGGTAGTAAGTTGTGATTAGAGTAACGTTACTTTTATATGGATCCACGTATCATTAATATTATTTTATTATATATCAATTACAATAAACCACATCAACAATTGTGAATAATTTTGTGTCTTTAGATTCATTGTTCCAATTTTATTGATTTTTTTTATAAAAAAAAAATTCCTAATAACAATAATAAACTAACACTCTACCTTTGTGGGAGAAGGAAGTGCACCTTGAGCTAGAGGTCATTGGCTTAAAAAATTGTGATTTTTGTCCCTAAAAAATTTACAAAAGTTTATCCATACTGTTTAAGTTGCATAGTGTTTTCGACATGGCAGATTGAAAGATTGAGGTGTTGTGCAATAAAGAGGTTAACCTTATTATAGACAAACTGTTTTATACAATTTTACACACTCCAAAAAGTAATTAAAATTGTGACTTCAGTTAATTTTTGTAGTGAATATATGAATCAAAGGCACCCTTTGAATGCAAATAAACGTTGATATTATGCTTTTAAGAGTTTATAATTAGAGCTATGCTTGTTATACACAATGTGTATAAATACACGCAGTATGTTATTATAATTTGAAAATGTGACTTTACAATGTGTTTTATATGATTTTCCCTTATAATTAACCATTTTGGTGTGGATCTGTATATAATTTTGGAATTATCTTTGATTAAAATTTGTTTAGAATTTGAACAAAGATTTAGGCAAATTGTTAATTCTATAGATTGAAGAGTTTGCTAATGAAGTCAGTGAGGAAGACGACATCGTTTTATATGGATCAATTAAAGCCCCAAAGATTCTTGCTGACATTGTGGAGTCTTTGGCAGCAGCTATATATTTTGATCTCAATTTCGACCTGCAAAAATTATGGGTGGTGCGTATCTTACTTCTCTTTTCTTATCAGGCAAAAATGAATTGTCTTTTTTCTTTTTCTTGTTTTGGACATTTAGTCTCTCTCTCTCCCTCTCTCTCTCTCTTGATATTGAATTCATCATTGGTTGTTTTATATTTGAAGATCTTTAGGGATCTCTTGGAACCTATTGTCACACCTAAAGTCTTGCAACAACAACCCCACCCTATTACGATATTGCATGAACTGTGTCAAAAGCAGGGGAGGAAAGTTGACATTAAGCTCGGGAGGGAAGGGGCAAAGAATATTGCTACTGTATATGTCGATGGTGTGTCTATTGCCCAATGTTCTTCTGATCAATTTATGGACATTGCAGATCTTAATGCAGCAAAGCAAGCATTGCTTGAGTTATCGAAATCTATGACCACTAATTTACAGGATTGAGAAGGAAGAGGGTCTAAATCAATACAAGAAATATGTATGTTATGTTCAAGTACCTATAGATGGTGGTTTGTCTATTGAGGGAGAAGAAAAGTCAGGAAAAAAGGAAGCAGAAAATTCTGCTGCTTCATGTATTATCCGTGCCTTATTAGAGTCTAATAAAATATAAAAGTAGAAGCCACACCTAATCTTCTACCAAGTGTCATGATTGTTGAGCTTATAAAGATTGATGTGTGTTGTATTTATTCAGATGATTTGGACAAACAAGCCACACGGAGCACAAGAGTTTGTCCATGTCAATTTTACCGTTTACATGTCTATCAGGTGTCAATAATAAATGGATATTTATAAATTCCTAAATAAATATGTGCTTAAAATTGTGTCAGTTGTAATCTTTGGTTCAGCTTATATGTTGTTTTTGCACAAATGATCCATTTGTCTAGCATTGTTTTCTAAACTTCTTAACGTGAAAAGATATTGCTTTGATGCTGACTACTTTCCCTTCTAGTTGGTAATATTTGAGAATTTGCTATGTTTCTTAATAGTATGCAAGTCAGGGAATTTAAGAGTTGGGACTGCAAGTGGAAATGCTCTCCTATACGAACCCATGCAATGGTAAGTAACATGTAATTTATCCACCATTTTCTAAATAAACTCTCCAAAATAAACACTCAATCTCAAATCTTTTCTGCCATCTCAAGATGCTAACAAATTTGATACACACCCTTACCAAAAAAAAAAAAAAAAGAAGGCTAACCCCTTTCTCCTACACCCGTAGGTGATTTAGCAACGTTCATAGGTGATTTGTATTTTAGGTAAAAATGATATAATATTTGAACATGTTCTATTACAAACTAAATTGAAACAGTAGTAATTTATCAAAGTTTTAAGGGATCCATTGCTTGAATCATGCTTGCTTTGGAACTAAAAGTTCAAGATTTGATTTATTTTATCTCAGAAAAAGTGCAAGATAATTGATATTGAGTAAGGAACATTATTAGAATTACTAAATGATTGCAGTTGGTTTAGAATCTTTAGATGGAGTTTTCAAGATACACATACATGCATAAGCTCCCACTTTGATGGTCTAATAGCAAAATATTTCCCATGTTGTGATGTCCTACGAGCAAAGGTGGGGAATAACCCCTTCTATGCTTGGTGGACTATTCACAAGAGGTCTCAATGATCTCAGTAAAAAGGTGACCCATGATCGAACTTGCACAATATACCAAAAGAAGTGAAGAGACAAGGACCATGGTTAGGGGTAGAACCTGTTATGGTTGAAGATTTATTGATTTGTGTTTGTAGCAGCTAGCTTGAGACCATGGCAGAGAAGTGTATGAAGGACAACAAAATATGTTGTACTTGTACCTCTTAAGTCATATGCTTTACTTGATTAAGTTGCTGTTCTCTACTTATCTTTTTTGACGAAAAAAAATACACGAATTGATTGAAGAAATAAAATAGAGTAACTCATTTTAGAGTTACTAAAAATCAATGATGTAGAAAATTTTATTTTTAATCCTCAAAACATTATAAATGTATCAAATTAGTCATTTCACATTAGTAAGATTTGCTTACATAGCAAATTCCAACAAAGTGACATGATATTTCATTATAGCAGAAAAGTTAATTTAGAAAAAATAAAAAGCTAAACTTGTTATAACAATCTTTTGAAGCTACTTATCAAAAAAAAAAATCTTTTGAAACTAGGAGAGAGAGAGAGAGCTCAATATCACTTGGTTAAAGTACATTGTTAATAACTTGTTATACATGTTATATAATATATTAGTCATTAATATTTATTTAAATATCAATGAACGATAAACTCTGCCGTTTTCCGGTTTTCCCACTCTCATATACATAATCAGGTGCGTGCTAGTCCACCTTTTCCCAAAAATAAACACTCAACCGAAAACAAAGCAACAAAAATAGCAAAGGAAAAGCTATGACCATGAGGAATTTAGGACAGTCCAACTCATTGTGGTGGGGTCATTTTCACAACCAATCGAATATGCTTCATTAAGCATTGTTCAGCCACTTTAGAGGAACGGAAATTCTGTGAACACACACCAAGATTGCTTTTCAGCATTTATTAAGCTGTCATCTTAAGGGCATTTACTTTGTTGCAGCTCCAGGGGCAGGCTAGTTCATCAAATGTGGAGGCTGGTAAGAGTTTGTGGAATAGCATTTGGAAGCTTCGAGTGCCTAATAAAGTAAGGCATTTTGTTTGGAGAGCTGTGCGTAATTCTTTCCCCACGAAATTGAATTTGCACAAGCGCCAGGTGGTGTCCGAAGGTTTGTGCGAGTTGTGTCGAGATTGCCTGGAAGATAGTATTCACGCCTTATGGTACTGTGATGCAGTGAAAGCTATTTGGATGTCTGATGCTCGGTTCTCCTTTCTTCGGACTCAGAAATTCTCAACCTTTGAAGACCTTGTTCAGTTCTTGTGTTTGCAAGGCTCAGCTGACTTGTGTGCTCGATTTTCCATGGTTGCTTGGAGTATTTGGAGGCGGCGTAACAGGGTGCATCTAAAACAGAAAACTTGGCGGGTTGATGAGGTTGTTCAGCGTGCTTCAGAGCTCTTACGTGAATTCTGGGATGTGCAGAAGAAGGGTAATCGGGTAGTTGAGCACAGTAAGGATCTTCGGTGGAAGCCGCCTGATTCTGGCCTATATAAGATCAACTTTGATGGTGCGTTATTTGCTGATCACGGTAGTGCAGGCATTGGAGTGGTTATTCGGTATTGGGAAGGGCAGGTTATTGCAGCTTTAAGTGAGAAAGTGAGGCATCCTGGTTCCGTGGATTTGGTGGATGCTTTAGCGATGCGTCGAGCTATCAGCTTTGCCAAAGAACTCAGCATTCATCAGACGGTGATTGAAGGTGATTCTTTGAGGGTCATCCAGGCGATTAATGAAGCTAGACCAGTCCAGACTTTATATGGTCATGTTGTCGACGATATTAGATTCCTGTCTTCTTCTTAGAGGTGTAGTTTTTCATAAGGGTAATAGATTAGCTCATGCCCTTACTCATAGAGCGGTTTCTTTTGCTAATTTTGATGTGTGGTTAGAAGATCTACCATATGATTTGGATGATATTTTTAAGTTTGATTTACCGTAATAAAGCTACCTTACCTTTTTCTCCAAAAAAAAAAAAAAATGGAAATCATAACATTTTTTTTTTTTTAGGAACAAACACACACACAGGGAAGAGAGAAAGGGATTCTAACATAAATACATACCACAACTCCATTTAAAAATCATGATAACTTGAAATCATAACTTAAAACCACAAGTTTAGTGCAAATTGAGCAATGTGTGGATCCACATATGTGTGCAGCAGGTTTTTTTATTTGAATAGTGAGTTTTAAGTGAGGCTTTAAAAAATAAAAATTATGGTCGCACATTTTCTCTAGATTTTAAGGAATTTATTATCACTAGAATTTGTGGCACATTATCTCTAGTTTTTAGTGAGTTTTTCTTTTCTTTTTTTATCACTAGAATTATAGGGAAGACATTGTCTCTAATTCTTCTGGTATAAAAATTTTATTATGGCAGCGGATGCTTATATTTTTTTGATAAAAAAGCTGTAAATCGAAGGCACCTTTGAACGCAAATAAAAATTGCATATGCTATTATGCTTTTAAGAGTTTATAATTATTATAATTTGAAAACGTGACTCTACAATGTGTCTTACACACATCGTGATTTACAGGATTTTCCCTTATAATTAACTGTTCTAGTGTTGTGTGGATCCATATATTTTGGATTGATCTTTGGTTAAAATTTGTTTAGAATTTGAACAAAGATCTATTCAAATGGTTTTGTGTTACTTCTATAGGTTCAAGAGTTTGCTGATGCAGTCAATCAGGAAGACGATATAGTTATATATGGATCATTTAAAAACCCAAAGATTCTTGCTGACATTGTAAAGTCTTTGGTAGCAGCTATATATCTTGATCTCAATTCCGACCTGCAAAAATTATGGGTGGTGTGTATTTAACTTCTCTTTTCTTATTTGGCAAAAATGATTTGTCTTTTTTCTTTTTCTTGTTTTGGACTTTTAGTCTCTCTCTGTTCATATAAATTCATCATTGGTTGTTTTATAGTTTAAGATCTTTAGGGGTCTCTTGGAACCTATTGTTAACACCTGAAGCCTTGCAACAACAACCCCATCCTATTACGTCATTGTATCAACAGTGTCAAAAGCAGGAGCCCTGGAGGGATGGGCAACAGAATATTGCTAGTATACATGTCAATGGTGTGTTTGTTGCCTCAGGCTCTTCTAATCAGATAATGGACATCGCAGAGCTTAAAGCAACAAAGCAAGCATTGCTCGAGTTATCGAAATCTATGCCCACTAAACATTAGGAGGTCAGATTTTTCTTTTAAGCTTAATAAGTCATTTGAGATCAAATTAGCGAAGAAAAAGTTACACGAGGTTTGTCAGAAGAAAAGGTGGGCTGTGCCTAGTTACAGGTAAGTGCTTCTTTACCATGAGCAAAGAAGAATATATATATATATATATATATATATATATATAATGTGTACTCTGAATTATTTGATGACGAGCCAATTAATTTTGGGGATGTTTATTACACACGCTAAGAGCACTAGTATTGGGGAGTGTAAACCCCCCAATTGTTATTTTAGCATCTAAACCCTTAAAATTGTATCACATCCGGTTTTGTAAACCCAAAATTTTTTCCCTCCCCGCTATAGCAACCTTACTGTTCACAGGTTGTATCATTAAAATCTTTTTTATTTATTTATTATCTCCCACTTCTCTCTCTCTCTCTCTCTCCTCTTATTCTCCCCGTCCTCTCTTTATTTTTTTTCCCTTCTTGATCTCTCCGTCTCCTCTCTTCTCAGTCTCAATTCTCCATCTCTCCCTTTTCTCTCTCTATTTCTCTCCTCCATTTCCCACTCTTATCTCTCTATTCACAGCATGTTTCTCGATCATCTATCTTGATCTGTTTGACTAAGTTTTGGTTGGATTAAATCGGTGTTACTAGGTTTTAGTGGTAGCATTTCGGTGGTGAGTTTTGGTTATGGAGTTGAATTGGTGGCCCGGTTTGGTGGTGGGTCATTTTGGTGTTTAATGGATCTGTTTGGTGGTGGGTTTTGGTGCTTGCTAAGTCTATTTGGTAGTGGATTTCGGTGATGGTTGTTTTGGTGGCTAGGTTTCAGTGGTGGTTGGGTTCTGTTCGGGATGGTGGTGGTGGTGCCTTTGGATTTTGGTTTTGGGTTTTGTTTGGGTGTTTTGTGATTTTCAGTTTAGGTGTTTGGTGAGTTGGGTATTGGGTTTGGGTTCAAATTGATCAACGGTGGTGGTGGGTGATGCTATTGGGATGCTTAACGGTGGTAGTGGGTGGCTGTGAGAGATAGGAAAAGAGATCTCATTTTTTTTTTTTTTTTTATTGTGTAGTTATAATATTTTAATGGATTGTATGTAAAAATAAAACTAAACTGTATTGTAAAGTGAGTTGATATAATAATAAAACAGGTTTCTAAATGGTAAAATAGCAACCGGTTCCCATCCCTAGATGCTAATGCTCCATACACACATTTTAAACTAAGGCTTCATTTCCTTTTGTGAGTTGAATTAAAATTAAGCCTTTTGTACTCTCTTTCTCATAGTACATGATTCAGAACTTTATAAGGATGGCATAGAATGCTATGAGAAGCTAGAATACTAGCTTTACAATGACTGGAAGCAAGCATGAATATATATATATCATTATTGGCAAGTTTGGATGGAGGGGAGGAAAGGGGAAGATGAACTAACAGGGTTACATGGTTTGTTCCATTGACTTGTGGGTACCTATACCTTCATTGTAGTTATTAATCTTACAGTGCGAGTGCTTTTTTAAATCTCCTTTATGTGTGATAGATGAAGCACGGGTGCGTTTCGGGACTCGGGTGCGGGTGCGGGTACGGGTGCGGGACTCGGCAATTTTTGAAAAAGGTGGGTGCGGGTGCGGCAGGACTTGGCGATTAAAAAATTATTAAAAATATTTTTACAATATATGTTTAATATATTGCTAAGCATACTTTTACTTTTTCACATTATATAAACAAATACCAAATTTAAGAGCAACAGTAGATAATAACTAAAACATGATGTTCATAAATTAAATATAATCCACAAGATTGAAAATTTGAAAATTTGAGGAACGAAGTGAGAGAGGGTGTTTGGGAGTTTTGGACGAAGTGTGAGGGTCTGAGGGGGTCTGGGTATTTAGGTTAAGTCAAATGGTGCGTTTTGCACCCTTTTTTTTTTTTTTTTTTTTTGAATTTCGGCCCAAATCGGGCTGATTCGGCCGATACCGGCCGATATCGGCCGATACGGACCGAGTCGGCCCGATTCGGGCTGCGTCGGCGCCGATTTCGGCCGCGTCGGCGCCGATTTTAGCCGCGTCGGCCCGATTCGGGAATCGCCACGTGGCACGACGCGGCACGGACGCGCGGTCTGCGGCGTCCCTCCCACGTCGCCGCGTCCCGCCGCGTCGGACGCGGGTGCGCTCGCCTGGGAGCCGCGTCCGTGCATCCCAGGTTCTATCAAACCACCTACGCTAGATATGTAATATTCATGCCTTTCTTCTTCTTATCTATTCACTGTTTTTCTGGAAAAAATAGTTTTTTTTTTTTTAGAAAACGTATTCATTGTTTTTTCAAAGGATAAAACTATGTCACACACTATTACTCTTAAATTGCACTTAAAGTCACGATTTCCCATTCAAAACTGTGATTTCAAGTCACGATTTTTGTGTAGTTTAAATGTGTATAATAAACACCACCATTTTTCATTTTCTCGCTTTCCTTTCTATTTTGTAAGATACTAAATCGAAATGTACATTTGCTATTACTTGCAGCATATAGGAGGAAGATGGTCCATCACACAACAAGAAATATGTATGCTCGGTTCAAATAGTAGATCTTGGTTTGTATATAGAGGGAAAAGAAAAGTCAAGAGTGAAGGAAGCAGAAAACTCTGCAGCTTCATGTCTTATTTTTGCCTTATTGGGCTCTAATATAATATAATGTAATACAATATATATATATATATATATATATATATATATATATATATATATATATATATATTTATATATATATATAAGTAGAAGCCTCACCTAATCTTCTATCATGTGCCATGATTGTCAAGCTTATACAGATTGATGTGTTGTATCTATTTAGATGATTTGGACAAACAAGGCCTCATGAGTCATGGAGCACAATAATTTTTCCATGTTAATTTTATCTACTACATGTCTATCAAGTGTCAATTATAAATGAATATTTATAAATTCCTAAATTTTAATATGTGCTTAAATTTTCATTATTAACTCCTTAAAATGCTCCATTAATTTTTTGCATGTACGAAGATCCCATGGCTTTTAACTTTTCTTTTTTTGGTGTTAAAAATGTCCATTTGCCTCCTATTATTTTTACATGTTTTATGCTTGTGGGAACACTTCCCCATTATCCGGATTTATCCGCTTTGGGGAGCCAGTCCCTCACGGTTTATCGGCTCGTCCCCGAGTGTGGGCAGGACCAACCAAGGGCGTGACCTTGTAGTTGTAATCGCAAGTCCCACATCGGTTAGAGTTCCCTCCCACATATGGTTTATATGCTTCTGGAGCTCCCATATGTGTACCACTACCACACATGTGGGAACACTTCCCCATTATCCGGATTTATCCGCTTTGGGGAGCCAGTCCCTCACGGTTTATCGGCTCGTCCCCGAGTGTGGGCAGGACCAACCAAGGGCGTGACCTTGTAGTTGTAATCGCAAGTCCCACATCGGTTAGAGTTCCCTCCCACATATGGTTTATATGCTTCTGGAGCTCCCATATGTGTACCACTACTACACATGTGTGGTAGTGGTACACATATGGGAGCTCCAGAAGCATATAAACCATATGTGGGAGGGAACTCTAACCGATGTGGGACTTGCGATTACAACTACAAGGTCACGCCCTTGGTTGGTCCTGCCCACACTCGGGGACGAGCCGATAAACCGTGAGGGACTGGCTCCCCAAAGCGGATAAATCCGGATAATGGGGAAGTGTTCCCACATTAAAAGGGCCCTTTTAATGTGGGAACACTTCCCCATTATCCGGATTTATCCGCTTTGGGGAGCCAGTCCCTCACGGTTTATCGGCTCGTCCCCGAGTGTGGGCAGGACCAACCAAGGGCGTGACCTTGTAGTTGTAATCGCAAGTCCCACATCGGTTAGAGTTCCCTCCCACATATGGTTTATATGCTTCTGGAGCTCCCATATGTGTACCACTACTACACATGTGTGGTAGTGGTAGTCATATGGGAGCTCCAGAAGCATATAAACCATATGTGGGAGGGAACTCTAACCGATGTGGGACTTGCGATTACAACTACAAGGTCACGCCCTTGGTTGGTCCTGCCCACACTCGGGGACGAGCCGATAAACCGTGAGGGACTGGCTCCCCAAAGCGGATAAATCCGGATAATGGGGAAGTGTTCCCACAATGCTAATTCAGTGTTCCAAACAATATTTTTTCGTGAATTTTAGTACAAAATGATGCCGTTTCACGAGTATTTACAGTTGGCTTGCACTACTTAATTAAGAAATTGTAGAGTTGTCTGTTTGTCAATTCCATTTCTTACTTTATCTAGATTTCCTCTAAAGGTTTCCAACAGAGACATCTAAACTCTTCTAGATTATATTTTTGAAAAACATATAGAACTTTTTTTTTCTCTGTCGCTAGGAAGGTAGTGTTTTCCTTCTTCTCTTAGGCTGTAAAATCTTCTGTCCCTCTTTGTAGGTGAGTGTGTTCTCTAAAGTGCCAAGTGTGCTTGTAGAGCTTGTGGGTTTTCTTTTTGGGGGTGAAGGAACCAGATAGGTATTTTTGTGGTTTTCTCTCTTAACAATATTATGGAGGATTTAGCGAAGTCATGGACTAAATTCTCATTATTAGAGAAAGCGGAATTGGGATTTGTTTTACCGAAGTTACAAAGGAAAAATGAGTTCATGATAGTGGCGAAGTTCCTAACTCCGCGAGTGCTAAATATGGATGCGGTAGGTAGGACGTTTAAACGGGTATGGAGGTGCAATGATGGGTTTATGATTCGTAATATGAATGAGCATCAAATGTTATTCGGGTTTGATGACGAGAGGGATGTCAATCGGATTTTGATGAATCAACCATGGAGTTTTGATAAACACTTGGTGGTGGTCATGAGATTTGAGAAGGATATCCCATTGAAATCCTTATCCTTTAACATAGCTATGTTCTGGGTCCAATTTCATGACATTCCCATTCATTACATGACAACTGAGGTAGCAAAACAGTTATGAGAGGTTATAGGGGAGGTGGTTAGGTCTATTGGGGCAGAAACTGGAGAGGGGAGTTGCTTTATCCAAGTTAGAGTTAAAATCGACATAACAGAACCTTTGTGTCGTGGGAGACTTATCACTCTAGAGAATGGAGAGAAAACTTGGGTGGTTTTCAAATACGAGAGATTGCCAAACTTTTGTTTCTAGTGTGGAAGGCTATCCCATGGCGATAGAGATTGTTCGTCATGGATACAAAGCAAAGGGACTCTTCTAATGGAGGGAGACAGACAATTCGAACTTTCCTTAAGAGCTGCCCTTTATAATCCAACAAACCAGAAGGTGATTTATGTCCCGAGTTTTTATGATAAGTCAGGTCTGAAGAAGGATGTGAGCTTGAGAAGGGAAAATCACGGTGTCAATGGGGTGGTTGGAAACAAGGATTCCGAGGAACGGGTTGCTGGGAATTCTGATATGGAAACAGAGGAGTTTGGGGCAGACATAAATGCAGCTTTGAATGCTGAGAAAAGTAATGGTATCAGCTCTGAATCTGAAACCGAAATTAGGGTAAGGGTAAATAAATTGGCGTTAAATTTATTGTCGAAAAAGGAAGCTTTAAATTCTCTTCAAAACTTTATTGTTAAGGAGCATGATTCGGGGAAAGACATAACAGAGTAGGAAGGAAATTTAAAAGTTATGAAGCCACGTGACAAAGGGCAAGTGGCATGTAAGGGTGAACCAAACACTTTAATTGCTGAGGTGGAGTCAAGCACGGAAAAAGCACGTGTCTACCCTAATGAATTGTTTCCCTATCAGATTGAGGAGATTGATAGTGAGCTATGGAAATTTGACGTGGTCCAAACTGAGAAGCGGAGAGTGGAGTATGAAGGAGGTGCTAAACATGACCTTGGGTGCTAGCAATAGTTGAAGAAACCAGCTTCCTCAATCCATCCTTTCAAAGCATCAGTGGCTATTATGGAGTCTTTGGGTGAAAAACTAGTTGAGGATGAAGTTAATGAACCCGATAGTGTGCAAAAGAGAAGTAAGTACTTGTTAGGCCTAAACCGAGGGCTTCATTGGAGATTGAGGTGGGGAAAAAAAGGGGCAAGGTAGAAAGCTCAGTGGAGATGAAGGGCAATCTAGAGGGTGTTAAGAAAAAATTTAGAGGGGTGAAGGGAAGCGAAGAAGGTGAACACTTATTGGTGGAAGCTGGTTCCCAGCCCCACCAGTCCTAATGAGTATCCTATGTTGGAACTATCGGGGGTTTGGGAACCATCCAATAGTTCATGAGCTCGGGGATTTGATCCAGGCACAAGATCCCTTAGTGGTGTTTTTAGCTAAAACATGGCTGGTAGAAGCAAGGCTAGGTGACATTAGAGATAGATTGGGAATTGGAAATTATTTTGGGGTGTCGAAAGTGAATTTGGAAGGAGGTTTGGCACTGTTTTGGAAGAAAGGATTAGAGGTCGATGTTGAATTCTCATCTTTAAATCATATTGATGTGCTGATAAATAAAAGGAAGGAGGATAGATGGAGGTTTACAGGTTTTTACAGTGAGCCATTAACGCAAAGAATGATGGAATCATGGAAGTTGTTGAGGAATTTACATGGGAGGTTTTCGGTACCGTGGTTATGTGCAGGTGATTTTAATGAGATCACAAAATCTCATGAAAAAAGTGGAGGGAGGTTGAGACCATTCATGCAAATGAAAAATTTTAGAGATGTCTTGGATGAGTGTGGGCTTGTGGATTTAGGTTTCATGGGTAGCAAATTCACATGGTTTAAAAATATTGCTAATGGTATCTCAGTTTGGGAATGACTTGATTGGGCTGTGGGGAACTCGGATTGGCTTGAAATATATCCGGCAACAAGAGTAGTGACTTTGGAATGTGGTACATCTGATCATAAGCCAATAGTGATTCATCCCTGTAGGGTGCCGGTGAGGCAAAAAAAACCTTGGCGCTTTGAAAAGATGTGGTTAGAGAAGGAGGGCTGCCATGATATGGTTGCCTCAGCTTAGAGTGATGGTGAGGGCAGGACACCCATGAGTGAGGTGGTGAATAAGGTGGGAAAGTGTCAGATGAAGTTAAAGTGGTGGAGTAAACGTTACTTTAAAAATGTTACTTGGGAAATTGGAGAAAAAAAGAAGAAATTGAGAGAGGCAGAAGCTTTGGCCTTAAGGGGTGATAATATTGATGAAATGGTGAAATTAAAGGGTGAGTTGGTGGGTTTGATAGCTAAGGAGGAACAAATGTGGCAGCAACGTTCTAAAATTCATTGGTTGAAATCTGGTGACAAAAACTCAAAGTTTTTCCATGGTAAAGCTTCACAAAGGTTTAGGAGGAATCAAATAATGGGGATTGAGTTTTTTAATGGTGCTTGGTGTGTGGGCAATGATAATGTGGCTGGAGTTTTTGAAAATTATTATAGTCAACTCTTTACTTCATCAAAACCGAGTAAATTTGAAGAAGTAACAATTCACACAGGTCGAGTGGTCACTGATGAGATGAATAAGGAGCTGATTGGAGATTTTTCTAGGGGTGAGGTCAAGTTGGCTTTGAACTAGATGACACCTTTGAAGGCACCAGGACTTGATGGCATGCCTCCAATTTTCTACCAACACTATTGGAAAAAGATTGGCAATGAAGTAACTGAAGCAATCCTATTTTGTTTGAACACTAGCAAGATCCCCTCAGGTTTGAACCATACTTATCTTACTTTAATCCCTAAGGTGAAATGTCCTGTTAAAGTATCAGATTTTAGACCTATAGACCTTTGTAATGTTTTGTATAAGATTATTTCAAAGGTCCTAGCAAATAGGTTAAAAACAATTATGCCTTGTATAACCTCTGAGTTTCAAAGTGCTTTCCAAACTAATAAAGCCATCTCAAACAATATTTTGGTGGCCTTTGAATGCTTACACCATATGAAAACAAAAACAAAAAACAAAACAAAACAAAACAAAAAAAAAAAAAAACTGGAAAGAATGGATGTATGGCTATGAAACTAGATATGAGTAAAGCCTACGATGGGGTGAAGTGGATGTTTCTTATGAAAATAATGGAGAGGATGGGTTTTCATTCAAAATGGAGGGGATTGATTTATGAGTGTATAAGTTCAATCTCTTTTTCTGTAATGGTTAATGGGGGAATCGAAAGGTAATATTATCCTAACTAGGGGCTTGAGGCAAGGGGATCCCTTATCACCATACTTGTTTTTGTTATGCTCTGAAGGTTTAAATGGATTAATACATCATGTTGTAAATGAAGGGAGAATATATGGTTACTCTTTATGTCGAAGTGGCCCAAAAACCTCTCACTTATTTTTTACAAATGATAGTCTCCTTTTCTGCCATGCAAAAGTTGAGGAGGTAAAAGCAATCCAAGACATTCTGAAAGTGTATGAAAAAGCCTCAGGTCAACAAATCAATGCAGAGAAAACTACCTTGTTCTTTGGAAAATCAGTGAGGGAGGAGACAAAAGATGCTATCAAAGTACTACTTGGGGTGCCAGAAATAAAGCAATATAAGAAATATTTAGGGCTACCTGCGGTGGTGGGTAAAAATAATAGAGCAAGTTTAAACTACATAAAAGATAGAGTATGGGGGAAATTACAAGGGTGGAAGGAGAAATTATTGTCACAAGCAGGAAAGGAAGTGCTCTTGAAAGCGGTGGTCCAGGCTATTTCGACCTTTGCAATGGGATGTTTTAAACTTCCTATTGGTTTGTGTAGGGATATTGAAAAGCTCATCAACAAATTTTGGTGGGGACAACATGGGGAACGTCGTAAGATCCATTGAAAAAATTAGGAAACTCTTTGCAAACCAAAGACCAAGGAGGTCTAGGTTTTAAGGACTTGACAAAGTTCAATGATGCAATGTTAGCTAAACAGGTTTGGCGACTCAATCATGACACAAGCTCGTTGTTTTACCGTGTTTTCAAGGCTAAATATTTTCCCAATGGCTCCATCTTTGATGCTACACAAAAATCTGGTTCCTTTGCATGGAGGAGTATTTTAAAGGCTAAGAAAATGGCTAGGTTGGGGGCAAGATGGAAGGTAGGGGATGGTCATTCTATAAAGGTCTTCAAAGACCATAGGCTTCCAGGTCCTAGGGGAGGAAAAATCAATCATGTGCAGTCAGGTGTGGACAGAAACATGAGGGTTGCTGACTTGATACCTTCAAACAAGACTAGCTAGAATGGGCAGTTGATTGATTCCAAATTCCTTCCACATGAAGCGCAGAAAATCAAGGCAATTCCTTTGTGTGTGGTGCCGCAATCAGATTACCTCTATTGGAGCTTGGAGAAGAATGGACTCTACTCAGTGAAGTCCGGTTACAAGCTATTGTGTGAAGAGGAAAGAGTACGTGGAGGAAGCTTCGAGCTTAAGCAAGCAAAGTATGGCAGGTTTGTGGTCTTGGATTTGGAGCTTGAAAGTACCTGGAAAGATAAATTAGTTTTTGTGGAGAGCTTGTACCGATTGTCTACCAACAAAAGTCAATCTTATGAAAAGGAAAATAATGGCGAACTCCCTATGCCAGTTGTCTAGAAGATTCCCGGAAAGCACAAAGCATGCTCTGTGGGAGTGTGAAGCGGTAAGGCATGTATGGAGTATGGAGTTTAGTTGGGTGAATAAGGCAGTGACAACACATGGGTCCTTCATGGATCTTGTAGAATTGTGTGTGACAAAACCCGAAGCTAGGGAACTGTTTGGGACCATGGCCTGGTTTATCTGGTCTCATCAAAACAAGGTAAGGCTGAATGAGAAGACATTGCCATTAAGCAGAGTTGGAGAAGCTGCAAAACACTTAGTGCAAAAGATGCAGTCAACCCGTGAAGCTCAAATAGGGGCTAGGCAGGTACGTAGGCACAAATGGTCCCCTCCAACAACAGGGGATTTTAAAGTGAACTTCGATGGAGCATGGTTCAACGAAAGTGAGGATGCCGAGATCGGGATTGTGGTAAAGGACTCCTCGGGTCAGGTCATTGCTGCATTAGCCGAGAAAATAAAAAAGCCACATAATGTGGATTGTTTGGAGATGTTGGCAACGAGGAGGGCGGTGCGTTTTGCACATGAGATTGGCTTACAACAATGCCATTTTAAGGGCGATTCAGAAGGGATTATTAAGGCCCTTGTAACTAGGGATATGTTTTCTTCTTCCTATGGTCATTTAGTTAGAGACACTTTTATGTTGTGTTTCCTCATTTAGAAGTTTTTCATTTTCTCACATTGCTAGGCAAGGCAATGCCGTAGCTCATGCCTTAGCTCAGAGAGCTCGTTTGTCTTTTCTGCTACTAGTTTGGATGGAGGATATCCCGTCTGATATAGATTCCCTTGTTATTTCAAATTTTTGAGGTTCTTAATAAAGTTTATTGTAGACTGGGACCTGATTCTCAAAAAAAAAAAAATGTAAAATATAAATAATATTAATTTGGATGAGAATTTGAGAGATTTCATTTGGGTGACATTGTAAAGATTAATATTCAATAACTTAGCCTCTTCTATTTTATTTTATATAAAGTTATTCTATGCTTTTTATCTATTCAATTTTGACTAGTGATTTTGTTTTTATAGTTATTACCTGGGGAGGTATTTTTATAAATATTTTGGGTTTTTTTATGATACTATACATTATACATTTTATTTACATTTTCTTCAAAGAATATATAACTAGATTATAACATTTATTTAATTCTTTCTAAAAAAATTTATTTTTTAATGTGTGAGAATTTATGAGGAAACTATTCACAATTGTTGTATGTTTTAAGAGAAAAAATAATTAAGATTCAAATGTGTTACTACTCAATATAGAAGTTGGGACCATAGACAATAAATTTTTGAGTGATATTTTAATCCTGTAAATTTATAAAATAAAAAAATAAAAAAAAATAAAAATAAAAAGTTCAAAAAATTGAGTTCAAAATCAATTTTAATATTAAGAAAGAATGTAAAGCGCGACTATATGGAGTAATGTTTTTTTTTTTTTTTTAAGAACTTTTTTTCATTTAGCTTGGCCATTGGAAAGAATGTAAAGCACGACTATATGGAGTAATGTTTTTTTTTTTTTTTTTAAGAACTTTTTTTCATTTAGCTTGGCCATTGGAAAAAATTTCTAGCACCACCACTAGTATTGTGGCAAACTAGTAGCAGTGAGAAAGGAAATACTCAGAGCAAAGGAGTTAGGCTACACCAAGATTATTATCCTTACTACCAGCAAAGAAATTCAACTTTTTTGGAAGGGAAAAAATTCATTAGCCATGGTGGATTGCAAATATAATTGAAGACATGATCATGGTTTTGAAATCTGAACCATTCAAAAAACCGAAAAATATAGAGGTTCAGGGTTTTTGAGACTGGATTAGGGTTGAACTGTGATGACACAATAATTAATTTTATAATTATTTAAAAAAAAAAATATATATATATATATATATATATATATATTAAATTAGTAAAATTTGAAAATTTGACTAAAATAGTCTAAATAAATGTAAAGATTTATCTTTCAAATGTATTTTTCATATCATAACTTTCTTAAGGAAAATAAGAAATATTAAATCCTAAGATAACATAAATAGATATTGAGTTTCTCAATCAAATGAATCAATATCATACCTAAATTCATTTCGGTGTAGTAAGGGAATGAAATATTTAGATATTGGTCAATATTGGTGTTCCGTTTTTGGATTATTGCATATATATATATATATATATATATATATATATATATATATTCATTAACTTATATATACGTATGAAATTAATATACTTAACATTTTTGTTAGAGTTCAACTTTCTACCTTTTTTTTTTTTTTTTTATGCAAGCCTCTGTCTAAATTATCTTAAGCCATGCCTAAGCCTAACCCTATTTAACTACCCAATAAACTTTTTTGATGAGAGTCATGAGACCCAATAAAAAAAGGTTAAGAGAGACATTGAATAGTCAACCATTTCCCATGGAATTTACCCAAACACACACAAGCTCGTAGAGTGGCGAAAATTGGTTTGTACGCCATTAAATTTTTTTGATTTGGCTTACTTTCAGTACTTTTTTAACTGGAATCTCATTTTATTTTAATGAAAAACTGTCACATCACCCATTAACTAAATAAAAGGTGGAGATTAAAACTCACTATCACTTACTATTATGTATTTAAAATAAAAGGAGACCTCTAGTTAAAAATTTATTGGAGGTAAGCCACACCCAAATTTTTTTATGAGACCCAATAAAAAAAGTAAGAGAGACATTGATAGTCAACCATTTCCCATGAAATTTTTATTTTAATGAAAAACTGTCACATCACTCACTAACTAAATAAAAGGTAGAGATTAAAACTCACTATCACTTACTATTATGTATTCAAAATAAAAGGAGACCCAGTTAAAAATTTATTGGAGGTAAGCCACACCCAAATTTTTTTATGAGTACCCAATAAAAAAAGTAAGAGAGACATTGATTGTCAACCATTTCCCATGAAATTTTTATTTAAAAAAAAAAAAAAAAAAAAAAAAAAAAAAAAAAAGCTAGAAGAGTGGTGGAAAAACAATGCCCAAGAAAATTTAAGAAGAATATTAGTGGGTGACAGACTGAAAATGAAGCATTGTAATTGCCGAAAAGAAAAAAAAAAACGGTGATGTGATCTCAACACCATCTTGCGGTAGTTAAGGCTCTGCTTGGCAGATGTATTTGAGTATTGTTGTTCAAAATAATGGGAAAACTATATTTTAAAAATCGTTGTGAAAACACGTATTTAAAGTATTTATAATGTAAAAAATGTATTTTGTACTATATTTCTAATAACATCTTTTCAAAAGTGAAAAAACATATAATTATGTGTTTAGTATGTGTGTGTATGTGTTTTTTTTTTTTTTTAATAAAAAGTGATGACATGTAGTTTAATTAGTGGGACTTACCATTTTTAAAATAATTTCAAAAGTGTCATTAAGCAATGTTATTTGAAAACTGAAAACTAATAGGAAGAGTTTTCTAAATTCAGTGTTCAAACACCCTAAAATGAGAAACGTGACTCAAACACTACTAAATGAAATCCCCTACCAAACAAGCCCTGAAACTGTTGTTTAAAATCCCTTACCAAACAAACCCTGAAGCTTCAATAATGACAATAAGGTACTGTAACTGTAAGCTAATAAAAAAGAAAAAAAAGAAAGCTATTCTGGAGGGAATAAAGAAAGAGTGAAGTTTTTCTGGAGGGAATAACACTTTAATTAGCTTCTCAAATATCACTTTGGCTTTGTAATCATAAATACTTATTTTGATATCAAAAAGAAAAAAAACTTCAAATATTTTAGAACAAAGAAAAAGAAAGCAAGGAAAAGCAAAAAAGGAAAAAAGAAAAAGAAAAAAAGATTGAAGTTATTCAGGAGGGAATAAAGAAAGCAAGGAAAAGCAGATAATTTAGACCATGAAATAGTCTTTTACTCTTTTTTGATAAGCGACCATGAAATAATCTTATTAAATATTTTGTCCCTTACGGGCCACGACAACTAGCATATCAAGTAATGATGATTGTCTTCCTCCAAAAAAAAAAAAAAAAAGTAATGATAATTGTCTATATATTCTTTTCTTTCCTATTCATAAGGTCTTGGAATAATGTCGTACTTGTACAATCTAATTTTGCAGTATCGCATTTTCTTTTAAAAAGAATCTTTTAAAAAAGAGAAATGTTTTTTTATACCCCATTTCTCTTTGGGAAATTATAAAATGTTTTTAGAACATGGTGATGTGGACCACGTAGTGCTCTTTTCATTTATATTTATAATAAATTTCACTATAAATTTGAAAATATATAATAATTACTCATTTTCTCTCTAACTCTCATAATATTTGTTATTATTCATTTGAATAATGGCTTTTTTTTTTAATAAGAGATGGAATAATGATTTATTTGTTTAACCATTGGAGATCTATTTGATTTATTAGTTAATTATAACCTACATAGCATGAAGTAATCATCTCATGATTTTTTTAATAAAAATCATCAATTTGTTAAATGATAATAACTATTACACACAAAGTTGTGTGTAATAGTTTTTTAAACTGAAATCATAATTAATGATTTCAATTTTTTTTATTCTAAATTACATACAGATTTATGTGTAACAAGCCGTGTGTAATAGTCATTGCTCATAATAATGTTATACTAGCATTCATATTAGCCGTGCAATTTTTTTTTTTTTTTGGCATAAAAACATCCCTTATCTATTTTACACAATTACTTTTTAAAAATACCTACATCAAATTATCTTTTTTATTTTACATTATATTTTATTAAAATATTTTTTTTATCAATTTTGTATTATTCTCTCAAACCATTTCTCTCTTTTTGTATATATAAGTAAAGAAGTATTAAAATATATATTTACATGTGAATAGTAATTATATATATTTATATGGGTACTGTAACGACAATATAAATTTACACAAATTTTCATGAACTAAAACGGTTGATTTTTAGAATTAGATGTCCAGGATTTACCATTTATGCCTATTTATACATTTAGGTGGAGTTTGGATAGCGTTCGCGTTTGTGCGTTTGTGTTGTTTTCTTGTGGATTCCGTATACTGTTTACAGGATTCGCAAGTACTTTATTCAATAAAAACAACTTTAAAACTGAGTCCCATAATATTATTCATACATTTAAAAATTATTTTATTAAAATATTTTTAATTTTTAGTAATAAATAGTATTTAGTTTTCAGTAATAAACGGTATCGTTTTACACGTTTTAACATCCAAATGTCGGCTTCATAAAGCAAGGTAGTCCAACCACTCCAACCACTTTAGAAATTGCAGAGGATTGCTTTTCTGAATTTAGTGCTGTTTTAATCAAGACAACACACAATAATACAATAAAAGCATCAAAACCTTCATCACTCCCATGAATTAGCAAGTTGGTTGGTCATTTAGGAATTCTGCATATGGATTCTCTTTTGTCCCTGCAGGAGGAGGAGGAGAAGTCAGCAACAATAGTAGCTGTGGAAAAAATACTCTCCTACTGCTTCAAGGACAAGGCTCTTCTAGTAGAGGCACTCACACACCCCGCCTACTACAACAACAAAAGCAAAAACAACAACAACGGCGAGTCGTTTAGGTCGTACCAGCGGCTCGAGTTCGTAGGCGACGTGGTGCTGGGACTGGCCGTGAGCAAATACTTGTACCTGGAAGACCCTAGCCTCGGCCCAGGACAGCTCACAGATCTACGCTCCGCCAACGTCGGCAACGACAAACTCGCACGGGTCGCCGTCCGCCACGGCCTCCACCGCTACATCAGGCACAACAATAATTTGGACGCCTCTCTTCTTGATGAGGTCTAACAAAAGCATCTCACTTTTCTTTCTTTTTTCTTTTTTCTTTTTTATTCTTTTACAGTTATTGGTTTACATTTACTTGTACCATTTGCATGAATAGTGTACACTATTCAAGCAAATGTATACAATGTTACACACATTTGTTCGGTCTATAACGAAAATCTTACAAATGGTAGGAAAATGTTATTGATAATCTGCTGTTTCCACTGTCTAGTAATAGGATCAATCAGCTCGATCACTCACCAAACTGAAAAGTAGTATCAGGAGGGCTTTGAGGATATGACTCGATTACAGATCCTAGTTTTTGATCCATCTCCCATATATCGTATATGCACCCTCCATCTGCAACCAAGTGAATTCACCAATAAACTCCTCCAAGTGAGATGTCTCCATGAATGCTGTATCTAGCTTTTAAAATTTGTGCGGCCAAATTATTTGGTGTTGTGAGTAATAGCCAACACTGTTTAGCCAGCAATGCCAAATTCAAAGTATGAATATCCCGAAATCCCATGATCTTGCTCCATTTCACCCAATGAATGCGATTTCTCTTCCTCTTGTTGACCCCACCCAAAATTGCTACATAAAGAATTTATCTCTTCAAATACCTACTTTGGGAATTTATATATGCTCATTGCATGGGTGGACACCAACCACTTTGTTTAAAATTTCTTTATTTATTAATTACTTTTTTTTTTCTTTTCTTTTTTTCTTAGGGTTAATGCGTTTTGGTATATTATTCCGAATTTATTGGTTTGCAATTGTCTACTACATTGCTTATATTGCAAGCATAACTAGTACAACAAAAACCCTACGGTTAGTCTTTTTTTCTTTAATTATTTGTTCATTAGTTACGTTTTGTGTTATTCTTAATGTTATTATCTTTTCTCTTTCTTTTTTTGTTTGATAATTTGGTATATTATTTTAAATTTATTGGTCGTGGTTTAATATTACAATTTTTACTTAACAAGAGTGAAAGGCTATAGAGGGAGAGTGAGTGGGAGATTTTGTCCAAGTTCAAGACCTACAAGTTGTAATTATTTTAGAGCACTGTTAGTTACAAATTTATCCACAACCTTTTTCACAATTTATTAAGGTAGTAAGTTGTGATTAGAGCAACATTGTTTTCACATTGATCCATTAGTGATATCTGTGGGGCCAAAGGATCTGGGTGCCCCGGCCCATTTCAAATATTAAGCCCAAAGGCCCAGGTTGAGGAGGAAAACGTCCGAGGATGACTAAGGAAGGCTCAAAGCTATTAAGAGAAATCACCGAGGACCGTCATGTCCTCAGCGAACTGGTGCCATGAAAAGAAAGGGCAATACACCATCCACCGCAGCCCTTCCCGTCGTTCTCAAACGAAGGGACTAGCGTAAGGAGGCAGCTATGGGAGCATGGTGAAAGGGTTGTTGTAAAAGAGTCTGTCACCTCCGCATTAAATGCCCGCAGCTGGCAGTCTGGCCGCATTAATGAAGGAATGACCCCTGAACAGTGTCACCCTGTCTACTGCAACTCACAGCAAGTTGAGGGAATCGTTGGATGGGACAGACACTCAAGTAGCGACATGCACACTCAACAGATGGATGGCCAAGATAAAGGAAGCAGAATATAACCAGAGAGATCTCACGAAGAGAGAAGATCGCAATTCGGAAGACACCTAAAAGCCCTAGTTGTGTAGTATCAGAGGAGGAGAAGAAGAACTCATCCTCGGACGAGGCCTAAGGATAGACTTTCACCCCTCCTCTACGCCGTTGGCGATCCTATTCCCCAACGATCCTACCCAACCGTTGACGAAGTCCTCGCAAAGGCCCAATTCTTGAGCCCGTTTCTCTACCAAATTCATTGTATTGGGCCTGTTGGGTTTGGGTTCGCTCACACCTACAACGAAGGACCCCTCAAATCAGGACCCTACAATTGGCGCCGTCTGTGGGGAGAACTTGTGTGCTAATGAGAACGATAATCGGACAAGGCAGGGCCAAACCCCCAAGAGGGAACAATGATGGCCAACCTACTGGGGTGCAAATGGAGAACTGCCAAGAGGTTCCCAGCTCAACAGGCGTCTAGCGCCATGTGCGTGGCCCTCGCCCCCACCAGGGGCCAGACGACCTGCGAACCTCACTGGCGGCCCCTGTTAGACCCCAATAGAGGAAAACGGCGGCCGCACGACACACTTTCAAGGGGCTCCGCAGCAAGAATAGTTCTTGTAAATTGGTGCTGGTGCCTTCTAACTCACTCGAGCAGTCGAATAGGGCTTTAGCATGGGCAAATCCTCAGGAGACAGAGCCAAGGTCTTGCATGGTCCTCGAACTCAAACCTATGGAAAAACTAATAACTCGTGACAAATATCTAAGTACTAGACAGAACCAAGGTCTTGCATGGTCCTCGGACTCAAACCTGTGGGGAAACTAGCTACTACCAAGAAATATCTAAGTACTAGACAGAACCAAGGTCTTGCATGGTCCTCGGACTCAAACCTATGGGGAAACTAGTTACTTCAAAAAAAAAATCCCTAAGTGCTAAACAGAACCAAGGTCTTGCATAGTCCTCGGACTCAAACCTATGGGGAAACTAGTTACTTCCAAAAGAAATACCTAAGTACTAGACAGAACCAAGGTCTTGCATGGTCCTCGGACTCAAACTTATGGAGAAACTAGTTACTTAAAAAAAAATCTCTAAGTGCTAGACAGAACCAAGGTCTTGCATGGTCCTCGAACTCAAACCTATGGGGAAACTAGTTACTTCCAAAAGAAATACCTAAGTACTAGACAAAACCAAGGTCTTACATGGTCCTCAGACTCAAACCTATGGGGAAACAAGTTACTTCAAAAAAAAATCTCTGTAAGTGCTAGACAGAACCAAGGTCTTGCATGGTCCTTGGATTCAAAGCTATGGGAAAACTAGTTACTTCCAAAAGAAATACCTAAGTACTAGACAGAACCAAGGTCTTGCATGGTTCTCGGACTCAAACCTATGGGAAAACTAGTTACTTCAAAAAAAAATCTCTAAATGCTAGACAGAACCAAGGTCTTGCATGGTCTTCGGACTCAAACCTATCGGGAAACTAGTTACTTCCAAAAAATCTAAGTACTAGACAGAACCAAGGTCTTGCGTGGTCCTCGGACTCAAACCTATGGGGAAACTAGTTACCTCAAAAAAAAAATCTCTAAGTGCTAGATAGAACCAAGGTATTACATGGTCCTCGGACTCAAACCTATGGGGAAACTAGTTACTTCCAAAAGAAATACCTAAGTACTAGACAGAACCGAGGTCTTGCATGGTCCTCGGACTCAAACCTATGGGGAAACTAGTTACTTCAAAAAAAAACATCTAAGTACTAGATAGAACCAAGGTCTTGCATGGTCCTCGGACTCAAACCTATGGGGAAACTAGTTACTTCAAAAAAAACATCTAAGTACTAGACAGAACCAAGGTCTTGCATGGTCCTCAGACTCAAACCTATGGGGAAACTAGTTACTTCCAAAAGAAATATCTAAGTACTAGACAGAACCAAGGTCTTGCATGATCCTCGGACTCAAACCTATGAGGAAACTAGTTACTTCCAAAAGAAATATCTAAGTACTAGACAGAACCAAGGTCTTGCATGGTCCTCGGACTCAAACCTATGGGGAAACTAGTTACTCCCACCAATAGTTCGCACAAATCGTGAGACCAGCCTAAGCGCACACCCCGCAACTTTGAATTATGGGGCTCCAGGGCTCTAAGGCCAGCATGGTGCATACATACATTATCGTTTTCGGGTGCATAACCCATACTAATATTGATAATAGGTAATAAAAACGAGTGAAACGAAAAGAAGAGAAAAGTTTTTATTCATTCGAGGAAAGCCCCATTACAGCATAACACTTTGCTAAAAAAAAAAAAAAAAAGGGCTACTCCGTGGACTTGTCCTTGATCCCCTCCAGGGAAGACTGAACAGGAGAGGCCTTGGGATCTTTGGAGCCCTCAGCAAGGAGAACCAACTGAAGGGGCTCAACAACGATGACCGACCCTTCGATGTGAGAAACCGGATCGCCACTTACAGACCCTACAGTCTCCTTGGGCGTATCAGGACCCTGACCCTCATCGACCCCCGCCATATCGGAAGGACCACTCTCTTTGGCGGGCACCTGGGGGGAAATTATTTTCGGGGCAGCGTTGGTGCTGGCGACCTCAACCCCTTCTAGAGCATCCCGTACCTCGGAGCTAGAGGTAGCATCTTCCCTGATAACAGGGGGATAAAACACGCACTCTGCCTTCCACAGGTTGGACGAGGCATCAACACCAGCCTATTTTATGGCCTCGTTCCAAACCTGGGAGCAATAAAGTTTGCAAACCCCAGGAACATGAGCCTTCAGGGCAGCCTCGGTCTCTGCCACCCCCGCGTCATAGGCCTCCTCCTCAGCCTTCTCCTTGGAGCACTCGGCCTCTGTCCTGGCGAACTCCGCCTCCTCCTTGGCCCCCACAGCCTCATCCCTAGCCCATATGGCAACATTTTTAGCCCCCTCTGCTTCGGCCAGCTTCTTCTTCAGATCGACAATCTGCTCCTTAGCAATCTGAAGCTGTTTCTCGGCCTCTAGCAAGCGTCTTGTCTGATCCTCTGCCTGCTTTTGGGCGTCGGCCAAGCCCGTTTTAGCGCTGTCCCTGGCCCTAGTTACCTCCTTCAAGTCCTCCCTTGCTTTCAGGAGGTTGGTCTCGGAGTTCTTAAGGGTCCGCGTGACGTCTAAACGCTTTTCACGCTCAAGGTCCAGGGTCTTGCCCTGGTCATTGGCCATCTCCCCTATCCTATAGGTAGCTTGAACGGCCTGCCATTAGAAGTAAGCAAAGTATAAATGGAGAACCAGGAAACTAAAACCAAAAAGGCTGCGAGTACCAAATATCTTACCATGCCGAGGTACCTCTTCATACAGAGGAAGAGCTCCTTACTCCGCAGGTTTTTCAGATCCTCCATATCGATGGGGAGTAGTAGGGACCTCTCCACAGCGTCGGCCACATAAGTGCCCTCGCCTTTATTGAAGTCCCTAAGGGAAGCATTGTCCATCAAAGGCTCCCCATGGAGCATTGGAGCAGGGAGCCAGGCCTGGGGCTCAGGCTGAACGTCTACTTCCTTCTCCTGACCCTGAAACGCAACTCTTAGCTGTTTCAAAGCCCGCCGGCCCTCATCCTCCTCATGAGAAGCACGGGATCTTCCCCCGTCCATAGGTTCTTTTCCCTTGGCAGACCTCTTCCTCTTGGGATCAACCGGCTGGACGGCGGGGGGGAGTTTGGCGGGTGGCAGCTAGGCGGACGATGACTTGGTCTGGGGGTGTTCGGGCTTGGAGGGGGGAAGAGGGGGAAGCTTCGACTTTGATTTCCCCGACGCATCTTTCCCCGGCTGGCCCTCAAGTAGATCACGAATGCTCGCGGACGGTTTCCTCTTGAAACCCATGTCGGTCTGCGAGGAAGTCCCTTGGAAATCAGCCTCGGACAAATTACGATCGCCTGTGTCACCAAAAGGATCCTCGGGCGTATCCAATTGCTCAAATACGCCAAATTCATCCTCGAACTGGTCTAATTCGATGACCTGCTCCTGGACTTCGTCCTTACCTTCCTCGGTCTCCGCGGCCTGTTAAGCGGAAGACTCCCCGAGGAAGAAAAAACCGTGCTCCGCAACTATTATCTTTTGGAGCCGAGGGTCTTTGGCCTTAATTACGGACTTCGGTGCCGCGAAGGATCTCTGATTGGGATCGTATCCAAGGATCTTGTGGGCAGCTCGGACCTGGTGGTCGCTTTCGTTCACAAAAACCTCTGCGCAAAGAACTGTCTCTAAGTTCGCCCGGTTAACCAGGTAAAGGTGGCGCTTGAAGGCGTGGGGATCTGCAAAAAGAGAAAAGGTACCCCCGTTAGCAACCACGCAAGCGCCCATTACGGCAACATCAAAAAAACGACCCTCCCCTACTCAAAATACCCCACCTGGCGTCCCCTCCTTAACCGGGCAGGGTAGGCTGTCGTGCCACGCCCCCGACACAATAAGGAAGTCTTTATTTAGACCCTTGCTGGACTCTGGGAGACACTGAATAAGGCGGACCCTTTCATCCCTCGCCTTCATGTAATAGGTTTTGCCCATGAGGTACTGGAGATTATAACACCAGTTTACGTCATGGTGGGTCAACCTCAGCCCCATCTATTCGTTTAAGGCATCCACGCTGCCTAGGATCCTAAACATATTGACAACGCACTAGATGGGCACTAGCCGAAAATGCCTAAGATAATCTCTCACCACAGGGCGTATAGGGAGCCTAATGCCCCCTTCCAGGAAGGCGATTATAGGAATCACTACCTCACCCTCTCACCTCATAATGTGCCAGTCTCCCTCCTTACAGTACCTCAAGCCCACATTGTTGGGTATCTTATAATCGACGACGAATTTCTCCATCGCCTCCTCCGACTCAACTAACTTCTTAAATCTACCCATCCTTGGGGCCAACTAAAAATCCAAAGGAAGACGAAGGAAAGAAAAGGACAAGAGAGGGGGGGGACTTAGAAGGGAGGAAGTGTTAGTTAAAGAGAAGAGAGAACTTACATAAATGAGGAAAAGCTCCTCGGGCAGGCTTTTAATGCTGAAAGATGGCGTGACTTCGACTGGACACTTGACCAAATTCAAGGTATGTGCGCAAGAGCTCTTGGATGCAAAAGTAAAATAACAGACTCGTTCGAATGGGTATTTATACCCCCAATTAAGGTAACCGCCTGGTTTTTTGCGCCCATAAAGGCTGGAGGAATCCCTGCCGTTTGATTGCAATCACACCGTCCAACGTAGGGAACACAGAGCCACCAGAATTTAATGGAGACACGCTCAGGATATCGAAGCGCCAGCAACGTGTTGTAAGCAAGCAAAAAGCCTTAAGCGCCAGCAGATGACAAGACTTGACAAGCCGATAAGGTAGCCCGAAGACATTAAAACCCTCCTCCCCGTCCGAGGTTCCGGACAGTAGGATTTTGAGGGGCTATTGTGGGGCCAAAGGATCTGGGTGCCCCAACCCATTTCAAATATTAAGCTCAAAGGCCCAAGTCGAGGAGGAAAACGTCCGAGGATGACTAAGGAAGGCCCAAAGCTATTAAGAGAAATCGCCGAGGACCATCATGTCCTCGGTGAACTAATGCCATGAAAAGAAAGGACAATACACCATCCACCGCAGCCCTCCCCGTCGTTCCTAAACGAAGGGACTAGCGTAGGAAGGTAGCTATGAGAGCATGGTGAAAGGGCTATTGTAAAAGAACCTGTCACCTCCGCATTAAATGCCCGCAACTGGCAGTCTGGCCGCATTAATGAAGGAATGATCCCTGAACAGTGTCACCCTGTCTACTGCAACTCACAGCAAGTTGAGGGAAGCGCTAGATGGGACAGACACTCAAGTAGCGACCTGCACACTCAACAGATGGATAGCCAAGATGAAGGGAGCAGAAGAATATATAACTAGAGAGATCTCACGAAGAGAGAGGATCGCAATTCGGAAGACACCTGAAAGCCCTAGTTGTGTAGTATCAGAGGAGGAGAAGAAGAACTCATCCTCGGACAAGGCCCGAGGATAGACTTTCACCCCTCCTCTACGCCGTTGGCGATCCTGCTCCCTAATGATCCTGCCCGACCGTTGACGAAGTCCTCGCAAAGGCCCAGTTATTGAGCCCGCTTCTCTACCAAATTCATTGTATTGAGCCTGTTGGGTTTGGGTTCGCTCACACCTACAGTGAAGGATCCCTCAAATCAGGACCCTACAATATCATTTTATTATACACCAATTACAATACACCACATCAACGATTGTTAATAATCTTATGTCTTTAGATTCATTGTTCCTATTTTATTGAAAAACAAAATTCTTTTTTTCCTAATAATAATAATAATAATAATAATAATAAACTAACACTCCACTTTTGTGGGAGAAGAGCACCTTGAGCTAGAGGTCATTGGTTCAAAAAATTGTGATTTTTGTCCCTAAAAAATTTGCAAAAGTTCATCCACACACTGTTTAAGTTGCATAGTGTTTATGACATGGCACATTGAAAGATTGAGGTATTGTGCAATAGATATACGAGCAAAATGATGGAAGTACACCATCAGTACTTTTTAAAGAGGTTAACCTTATTATACCCAAACTGTATTACACAATTTTACGCACTCCAAAAAGTAACTAAAATTGTGACTTCAGTTAACTTTTGTAGTGAATTAAAGGCACCTTTTTTTTTTTGGTTGAGGAAGAGCATCATGAAATTTTATTAAAGAAATTAGCCATAATTGGTTGAAAGTAAAGATTGGAGGTGTGGAGAAACATCTTCCATCCACACCAAGAAACCTCTAACATGTCTAGCATATTTAGTTAGGTTATGAGCAACAAAATTACCAAGCCTAAGAACGTGAAAAATGAAGCACAACTGCTAGGTTCTGTGATGGCTTTTGCTGAGGTAAGAATATGACCACAAGGGGAGAAAGAAACATCCGTGCTTATGAGGTCCTTAATCACAATCTCAGAATCGCCTTCGAGGATAAAAGGTGACGAGCCAAGTTCAAGAGCAAAAGAAATAGCTCTTGCCACTGCCAAAGCTTCAATAATATCCGAAGAATATGGGAGATGCACCAGTTCGAAGAGGAAGTAATGGCCTGTCCCTACGAGTTGCGAATCACAATTCTCACAATTCCCAGGCCAGCTTTTCCTATATCCTTGAAAGTTGCACTGTCAAAGTTTACCCTGAGTGTACCTGCTGGTGGGGGGCTCCATCTGACCCAAGGATGAGCACAAGCCGAGGATTGAGGAGCTGAAACATGGTTTGCTCGATGAAACTCCATGAGTGCTTGCTGGGCATTCTGAGCGACTTGTATGATATCATGCTTTTAAGAGTTTATAATTAGAGCTATGCTTGTTATACGCCATGTGTGTAAATACATGCACTGTGTTATAATTTGAAAATGCGACTTTAAAATGTGTTTTACAGGATTTTCCCTTATAATTAATTGTTATGGTATGGATCCGTATATTTTGGACTCATCTTTGATTAATATTTGTTTAGAATTTGAACGAAGATCTACACAAATGGTTTTGTGTTACTTCTATAGGTTCAAGAGTTTGCTGATGAAGTCAGTCAAGAAGGCGATATAGTTTTACATGGATCAATTAAAGCCCCAAAGGTTCTTGCTGACATTGTAGAGTCTTTGGCAGCAGCTGTATATTTTGATCTCAATTTCGATCTGCAAAAATTATGGGTGGTGCGTATTTAACTTCTCTTTTCTTATTTGGCAAAAATGATTTGTCTTTTTTCATATTCTTGTTTTGGATGCTCTCTCTATCTCTCTCTCTGTTGATATAGAACTCATCATTGGTTGTTTTATATTTGAAGATCTTTAGGGATCTCCTGAAACCTATTGTCACACTTGAAGTCTTGCAACAACAACCCCATCCTATTGATACATTGTATAAACAGTGTGCAAAGCAAGGGAGGGAAGTTACCATTAAGCCCTGGAGGGATGGGGCAAAGAATATTGCCAGTGTATATGTCGATGGTGTGTTTGTTGCCTCAGGTTCTTCTGATCAATTAATGGACATTGCAAGGCTTAATGCAGCAAAGCAAGCATTGCACGAGTTAGCGAAATCTATGCCCACTAACATTGGGAGGTTAGATTTTTCTTTTGGGCTCAACAAGTCATTAGAGATTGAAGGAGCAATGCAAAAGTTGAACGAGTTTTGTCGGAAGAAAAGGTGGGCTATACCTAGTTACAGGTATGAGCTTCTTTATCATAAGTCGTGAAGAATTATATATATATATTATACACATTCTCGCACAAACACACTACACAGAGAAATCATGACTTTAAGTCACGATTTCTATGTAGTTTGAGTATGTGTAATAATCAACACCCTTTTTCAAATTCTCACTTTCTTATCTATCCGGTAAGATATTGAATTGAAATGTACATTTGCTATATTGGCAGCATTGTGAAGGCAGAGGGTCCACCACACGCAAAGAAATATGTATGCTTGGTTCAAATAGAAAATGTAGATGGTGGCTTGTCTATGGAGGGAGAAGAAAAGTCAAAAGTAAAGGAAGCAAAAAATTCTGCAGCTTCATGTATCATTCGTGCCTTATTAGAGTCTAATCCGACATAATATAATAAAATATTAAAGTAGAAGCCTCACCTGAACTTCTACCATATGTCATGATTGTCGAACTTATAAAGATTGATACGTGTTGTATTTATTCAGATGATTTGGACAAACAAAACCACATAGAGCACAATAATTTGTCCATGTCAATTTTATCTATTACATGTCTATCAGGTGTCAATAATAAATGGATATTTATAAATTCCTAAATAAATATGTGCTTAAAATTGTGTCAGTTGTCATCTTTTTTTCAGCTTGTATGTTGTTTTTGCACAAAAGACTCCGTTTTTCTAGCATTGGTTTCTAAACTTCTTTATGTGGATGAAAACATGTTGCTTTGATGCTCACTACTTTCCCTTCTAATTGGTAATATTTGAGAATTTGCTATCTTTCTTAGTAGTATGCAAGTCAAGGAATTTAAGAGTTGGGACTGCAAATGGAAATGCCCTCCTAAAGAACCCATTGGTCCCATTCAATATTAACTAACATGTAATTTATCCACCATTTTGTAAATAAACTCTCCCAAATAAACACTCAATCTCAAATCTTTTCTGTCTTCTTAACTCTCAAGACGCTAACAAATTTGATACACACCCTTACCACCAAAAAAATAGAGGCTAACCCCTTTCTCCTACACTCACTCGGTGCACACCTATTGATTTTTTAGTGAAAATTAGCACCATTCATAGGTGATTTGTATTTTAGACAAAAATGATATAACATTTGAACATGTTCTATTACAAAATAAATTGAAACAGTAGTAATTTATCAAAGTTTTAATGGGTCCATTGCTTGAAAGTTGAATCATGCTTGCTTTGGAACTAAAAGTTCAAGATTTGATTTCTTTTATCTCAGAAAAAGTGCAACAAAATAGATATTGAGTGAGGAATATTATTAGAACTAGTAGTGAACCCGTGCATTGCACGTGATAATTATTTTTATGGTAGCTTTATTAATTTTTTTTTTTTACGATTTAAACTAATTTAATAATGAGTAATGTATTTCGTAATTATATTTTTATTTATTATAGGAATAATCATAAATGTAATATAAAAACAATCATAAATATAAATTTTGTCATACCAAAATGAAAATAATACAAATTTTCTCAGAAATTTAAAAGGCAAGTTAACGAAAATATTTATTTTTCAATAAAAGTTATTTATAAAATTTTGTGAATCATTAAAAAGAATATAAAATTTGGAAATTATTCTTTTAGTTTTAAACAAACTTTCTCAAACCTTATTTTTCCTGCCTACAATCCAAAACACCGAAAAACATAATTAAAAAAATTAATAAAACTTAACAATGATTAATTGGACCAATTAGGAAAACAATTTGGTTTTGATAATCTATAAAGGTTTTTTTTATTTTTTTTGCAAAAATTGTAATTTCATCCACCCAAAACATATTATTAAATAAACAATTATTAGCAAAATTTAAGAATTAAATTTCTATATATGCATTGTTATAAAATAATAATAATAATTAAAATAAAATTACAAAAGCTAAGGATATGGGGATATTACGTGCAGTACTGATATGGGGATATTACGTGCCCAAATTTGTCTAAGGAGAGGAGGGGATGAGACAAACGACTCTAAGGCACTCCAGGTGGGAAGAATGGTCTGATGAGAGAGAGAATCAATGAGAGTAAGGGAAGTTTCTAGTTTGGAGTAGCCTATTGTCTCCGCATTAAATGGTGGGCAACAGTAGGGAAGTTTCTAGTTTGGAGTAGCCTATTGTCTCCGCATTAAATGGTGGGCAACAGTTTTATCAGCTGCATTGATGAGGAAGTAACCTGAATAGTATAATTCACAGCTAAGCAAACTCCTTCTACCACCTTCTTCAGATGTTTAAAGAGACAAGTGTCACAAGCATAAATTTGTTAGGTAAAGATGAGAGGTGAAGATGTGAAAGAGGGAGAAGTATATAAGAAAAAAGATGGTTTTTAGAGAAAATGATCCAGACAGAAGTATTAAAAAAAGAGAAAAGAAACAAGAACATTGAGAGAAGAAAGTGAACAGTGCAATTTTCTGTGTAACATTGGCCTCCTTGGGCAAGCTTGTACTGAGACATTAGCTCATCCATTCTATAATATTAGGCATTTCTTCCTTATTTTCACCCTTAGGCAGAGCCTTCTCTTATTGTTCATTTCCCTCTCTTACAAATTTATTGATTTGGGCCAAGGTTGAACTGTACAATTCACTGTTCTAAGTGGGCTTGGGCCGCTAGATTTTTTAGTCCTTACAATAAACAAAAATTAGTAAAGTCTCATAGTTTAACATCTAAATTGAGCACTATAAAAAATCATGCTATGTAATAGAATAAATATCAAATTACAATAAATACTAAATTATTCAAATTATGCTATGTAATAGAATAATATTATATTTTTATATGCGATATTTAATTCTTTAGCATGCAATAGGATAACATTTAACAATTAAAGAGAACTGGAAAAAAAAAAAAAAAAAAAAAAAAAAAAAAAAAAAAAACCACAACAACAATATAGAAAACAAAACTAAATCGCATTAACCCAAAGTGGAGTTTTAAAGAATATAAAAATTTATCAACCTAAAGCAAAGATGCAAGAAAAAAAAAACCACTAAAAAATTGAGAGAGAGAGAGAGAGAGAGAGAGAGAACCTTTTTTGTGAGGGGAAACTATGTACAAATTGGAAAAGATAGTGACAAATTTATAGTAAGAGGGTGCGAATAAAAATAGACAAAATTAAAGGAAGATGAAGGGAAAAAGAAAGAATGAAATTAAGGTAGAGGGTAGTGGGGAGATGAAAAGATAAGGGAGGGAAAAAGATTGGAGAAGTAGTGGAGAGATGAAAATTTAAGAGAGGGAGAAAGGTTGGAGAAGTGTAAATATTAAAAGATGAATGTTAAAAACAATTATAGAAAAATTGGAAAGAAAAAAGATAATAACGTTGACGTTGATGTGGCTTAACTAAAGCGTAGTAACAATAAATGTTATACTTCAGTTTATATATATATATATATATATAGTTGGATTCAAGTTACACCTAGTGTAACTTTAAGTAATGTTACACCACTCAATATTTTTTTAATTTAATGCAAATATTGGCAAATCCATCGTTAGAATACATTATCTTCATATATTCTCAATGCTTGCAAAATTTTAAGGTGATCAAAGATTAATAGCCATGTCATCAATCAATTGTTAAAATTCAAGTTTTTGTAATTTAAAATAATGCATAAAAGATGAGTTTATGGATCAAATGATAAATAACATCCAATTGATATGAAAATTGGCATGCATGTTAAGAACATATAGAATATGTAATTTAACGGTTGGATTTTCAAAATATTAATTCAATAACAAGTTATTGGGTGATGTAACATTACTTAAAATCACACTAGATGTAATTTGAACCCAATCCATATATATATATATATATATATATATTTCTAAATGATTGCAATTGATTTAGAATCTTTAGATGGAGTTTTCAAGATACACATACATGCATAAGCTCCCACTTTGATAGTCTAATAGCAAAATATTTCCCATATTGTGATTTTCTACGAGCAAAGATGGGGAATAACCCCTTCTATGCTTGGTGGACTATTCACAAGAGGACTAAATGATCTCGGTGATAAGGTGACCAATGAACTTGCACAATATACCAGAAGAAGTGAGGAGACAAGGAACTGGTTGGGGGTAGATTCTGTTAGTTTATGAAAGACAACAAAATATGTTGTACATGCACCGCTTAAGTCATGCTCTACTTGATTAAGTTGTTGTTCTTTACTTATCTTTTTTGAAGAAGAAATACACGAATTGATTGATAAAAATTTTTAAAAAAAATAGTGTAACTCATTGTCGAGTTATTAAAAATGAATGATGTAGAAATTTTTATTTTTAATCCTCAAAACATTATAAATGTATCAAATTAGTCCTTTAACATTAACAAAATTTTCTTATATAGCATATTAAGATGAACTCACAGAATTATTTTAAAAAATTATCTCACAAATAAACGGTAAAAAAATCTATAATTTTAACACTTGTAGGGCTTACTAGCGACACAAAAGCAAAAAGATTGAAGGCACCCCCGCAGGTTCACATATGACTCTTTTTTACAAAAATCAGTGTGTAGCTGTGAAAGTTAAGGGGGTGTTTGGTGAGTGTTTTTAAACAAAAATTTTCAATTTTTAAACAATATTTCATTTATTTTCACACACTTTTTTATCCACATGTATTTTCACAAAAATTTTTAAACAAAAATTTTTAGTTTTTAAACACATCTACCAAATGGGCCCTATGCAAGTACTTTTCTATTCTTTTCTTCTTCTTCTTTTTCATTTGACTTTTCACACATTAGTTATCATATGTAGTATGTTTATTTCGATATATCATATAACATTATAAAATATAAATGTAGCTAATTAAAGTATACTACTTTTTATTATTTAATTTATAGATAAAATAATATAACATGTATTTTTTTTTAGGTTATTATATTATTTTTTGATGCATTGAAATTTGAATGGTTGTTTGTCTTTTCCTTTTTCCTTTTTTCTTTTTTTCTTTTTTTTTTTTTTTTATAACAGAAAATTTTTATTGAAGACCAAAACAGGCCAAAATAAAACAGCAAAGAGGCTACCCACAAAATTACTGACATGCCTCTTTCAAGATTACATTTACAAAAGCAAGAGGACTATTCCCTAAATCAAAAGATCCAAAAATGGAATTAAGCATAGGTCATCTAACTAAAGAGTGTGCTGCTCTGTTTGCTTCACAGTTAATCCAACTAAAACTAGCATTCGCGAATCTTCCAAATTGCAATCTCACATCAACAACAAAGTTCTTAATTATCCAAGGAACTACAACACCGCCATCCTTTAAAGCCTCAATACAGCTTCTACAGTTTCCTTCAAAAATCACATTACCAAATTTTCTTGGGAAGCTAACTTCACTACCCACAGTATTGCCTCAGCTTTTGCTTGGATAGGGGTGTTGGTGTCTACTTTTCTTGAGACTGCAAATACCAGCAACCCTCTCCAATCTCTGACAATGACTGCTATAACAAAACATGAATCCCCAATAGCCGCATCACAATTCAACTTGAAGGCATTTTTTGGTGGCTTTTTCCGGCTTAATTCTCTTTCAACTAGATGGTTATTAGAGCTTAACTTAATTACAGCCCAATGCTCATTAAAGATTCTGATCAAATTTTTGCAAACTTGTTCATAAACCACAGATTTGTTTTCAAAAACAACTTGGTTTCTACACTTCCAAACCTACTCAATTACAAGAGCACCAAAAATTAAAAATCAAAAAAAAAATTTTAGTATTGTTTCCATAACTCAAAACTCAAAACTCAAAAAATTGAGTTTGAATGATGAAAACTAAAAACAAGTTTTTTGTGTTTTCAAATCATGGAATATGAGTTATAGTGGCAAATTTGTACAAAAATCAAATACGTGGAACCCATTTTCTTAACTCATCACTATCAAGTCATTCATACCACTTTGCTTTTTCTCTTCTTCTTCTTTCTTTCTTTCTTTCTTTCTTCTTTAGACCACTCCACCACCAACGGCCTTTTTTTCAAATCATGGAATATGAGTTATAGTGGCAAATTTGTACAAAAATCAAATACGTGGAACCCATTTTCTTAACTCATCACTATCAAGTCATTCATACCACTTTGCTTTTTCTCTTCTTCTTCTTTCTTTCTTTCTTTCTTTCTTCTTTAGACCCACTCCAGCACCAACGGTTTTTTTTTTTTTTCCTCTCTCTTCTTCTTCTTGGTTTTTACTTTCTTTCTCTTCATCTTCTTTCTTTCTTTCTTCTTCAAACCCACTCCACCATTTTCATCCAATGTTAAGTCAAGCCAATGTCTCAAACCCATAAACACACGGGTACTGATCAAACACACAAGCACAAACCCACAACCATGGCTCTAAATCTTCCTATTCCCTTTGAAACCCGATTCGTCTCAACAATCGGGCCGATTCTTGACAACTCGGCCAAGTTCAAGGATTGGTTTTTGAATGTGTTGAATGGGCCAGTTTGCTTAACAAAGGGTTTCAAACCCGTCTTCGGTGAATTGCTTGTTGGGTTTGGACAATGATGGTGTTATTAGCAGCGTGGGAGGGGATTTTTGGCTTATGGGTTTCGGTCTAGGTTTTGTGATAGGCATGGCAAAGTAGAAAAATGTGTGGCCATGTTATTGTTCTATGTAGTGACGGTGGGTGGGCTCCACCATTTTGCCAAAAATTAGAGTTAAAGGGGGTGTTTGGTTTGTGTTTTCAAACAACCATTTTCAGTTTTTAAACAGCATTTTATGCATTTCAGCACACTTTTTCACTCACACGTGTTTCCACAAATGTTTTCAAACAATAATTTTTAATTTTTAAACACATCTACCAAATGGACCCAAAGAGTGCCAAAACTTAGAGTTAAAGAGTGAGAGATATAACTCAGTTTCGGAACCAAACACAAATTTTAGAGAGATTTGAGTTATTATGGGAATAGAGATATGAGTTATGAGTTATGAGTTTGAGTTATGGGTTTTGGAATATGAGTTTTGAGATATGGGCTATGAGCAATCCAAAGAAGCCCTAAGTTATTATACTTAATGGGTGATAATTTAATTTGAAAATCAAGGTTTATAGGCAAATTTAGAACTATTGACTCATTCTTCAAAAAAAGGAAGACGGTAATTCAGATAATAGTTGTCTAATTTTATGTTTGACCCCCCAAAACAAAAAAACAAAATATACCAAAAGGGAAAATTACAGTAAACTCACCTAGTGATTTAGCCCGTTTGCACTTTACTTTCCCACTTGAGATTACTTCTGCTAGGGCTCTGTTACCCACATCTGTTAAAAGTAAGGGTAAGTATATAATTTTGCTCTCTTTTTATATCTCTCTCCTCTCAAAATAAAAAATTATACTAAAAAACAAGAGGAAAAAGATCTAATAGTTAGGGTTTTGTTGTAAAAACTTTGGCTCGGACACAACTCTTTCTCAATATCTCAAAATCAAATGTTTACAGATTATTTTGAAACTTCCTCTTTTATGACAAGATCTAAAGCTTCAAATTCAAAAGAAAATAATTGCATTAAAAAAAATTAAGAAGAGAATGTCATTGGTGAGGAAATTAATAACAATGATAGTGTCATGGGCAACCTTGTTATTTTTTTTTAAATGGTTATCTCTACTTTCTTTAGTAAAGCTCCTACTTCCTAGATTAAAGCATTCCATTAAATATAAAGCAATCAATCCATCCACCAAAATTGTTCCAAAGAATTGGAATCCAAAAACAGAAATTTCAATCTCATATTAAGAATTGGACAAAGATAAACAATTATAAAAAGAAAACAAATTATACCTAGCAAAAGCTTTACCAATCAATCCCACTCCCAAACCCTTTTCCAAATCAATTTCGCACACTGCCTTCACCAAAATCTCTTAACTGAACCCAAACACCTTCCAATCCTGCACAAAAAAGAATTCCAATGAATAGAAAAAACTGTTGGGTATTTGTTTATGTAGCTAGACTAAGAGGTAGATAAACTTAAGGACTGCACGATACACAACTTGAAGGATGATCTCGATCGCTGGATTCACAATCAAAACCTCGCTATTGATGTCCTCAACATCCCCAACAACGAGTGGTAGAAGTCTGGTGACGTTTGCGACAGCCGTACGGTACAAACTCTGGCCAAAGCTAGAACTTGCACCTCCGCAATTATCGTTTGTCGTTGCTCTTTTCACCGCCACCATTGACAACCATGGCTCTCTCTCTGGCCTTTGCTGGAACTCATTTGAAACCCTTTGATTCTTCCTACTACTTTCAATCCAAGAAGGAGGTTGGGTTTTATGTTGGGTTTGGCTTTTGGGGTTTGTTAATATTGGTGGATTTAGGTGAATTTTCCACAGGTTTTCTTGTGTTGGATGTGAATTAAGTTTTGGTCTGAGAAAGGGGTTTGATTGAAAGGTTGGTATGTGAAAATATGAAATGGGTTGTGGGGAGAAGATGGAAATGAGAAACTAGAATTGGTTAATGATATGAAAAAAAAAAAAAAAGTTAATGTCTGTTCATAAGTTTTACAACAAAATCCTAACTTTTAGATGTTCTTTTTCTTGTTTTTTAGTATAGTTTTTTGTTGGGAGGAGAGAGGCATAAAAAAAAGAGCAAGATTATATACTTACCTTTATTTTTAACAAAGGTGGGTAACGAAGTCCTAACAGATGTAATCTCAAGTGGGCAAAATGTTAAATTTTAAACCACGGGTAGGTAAAGTGCAAACAAGTCAAATTACACGTGAGTTTACTGCAATTTGCCCAAAATGAAAACTAACAAATTTTTTTAATGGGGAAATTACATTTTATCCACCTGTGATTTGCTCCAAATTTAATTTACCCACAAGTGGTTTCATTTTTTACACTTTATCCACCCGTACTTCGCTTCGTTAACGTTCTATTACCAACCTCATATTCTGCCGTTACTCAAACAAGTTTCTTATCAAAAACACAACCCACGAAAGATCAAACACTCCTCTCTCAAAAAAACACACTCCCACGCCTATAGTGCTCACCAAACGATGATTTAGAGGCTACAATGCGTCTTTCTTGAGAGATTTGACCGAGACCCAGTTGGGGTTTGATCATGCAACTACACTGAGGAAGGACAAGGCAGAGTTTAGGTTCATCTCCATCAAATAGTATTTTTGATTTGTGGGAATCAATCCATCTCCTTATTTCTTGTGAGTTCTGGGTTCATCTTCAAGTTTTGGTTTTCTTGTACTCTCATATGCATCGGAATCTTCAACCCAACCTTTGAATCCAAGATATCTCTCTCCTTCGACCTCTTATATATCCAAACCACCGCCTCCCACGACATTCACAAGTTCAAAGCCACCCTATACATTCAAGACCAGTTAAATTACTTTATTTCCTGTTGGTGGCATTTGGGAAGTATTAAGTTTTGGGAAGAAGATTCAATGTTTTATGTTAATGGGTATTGGTCAGAATCTTCTGGGAAGCTCTGTATGGTCGAATCGGTGAAGAAGTATTCTAAGGTTGTTCTTAAGCTTAATTATTCAAAGAATAATACCATTTATGGTAATTTAATTGATGGTACATTAGAAAGCTTGCATATGGAAGGTGATGATAATTACTTTGAACCGATTGTGATAATGGGTTTGTCTCAGAATCCAAATTATCAGTATCAATTGGTTGATAACGTAAATTGTTTTAGTGGGGAGAGAGAGGTGGGAGAGATAAAAATAATATTAATATTAATTTGTCTCTAAGCAAATTGGACCATGGTGTTTGTTTCATTTTCGATGGACGGACTAGTGTTTATGAATTGGAATATTGGATTGTGGTAGTGTGAATTGCAATCCTTTAGGTGGGAGTATTGGGTATTTGCCTTGGATTGCTTTTCTCGGGCTTTGGTGTGAGCAGCACAACAAAAAGGTATAGATGTTGATGGGTTTATCCGATTTCGGTGAGTTCTGGATTCATCTACAACTCTCAAATGTCAGGAACTCACCGAAAATAAGGAGATGGATCGATACCCACAAATCAAAAATACTATTTGATGGAGATGAACTCAGACTTTGCCTTATTATTCCTTGGTGTAGTTGCACGATCAAACCCCAACTGGGTCTCAGTCCAGTCTCTCAGGAAAGACGCATTGTAGCCTCTAGATCATCGTCTGGCGAGCATTGTAGGTGTGGGAGTGTGTTTTTTTTAGAGAGGCGTGTTTGATCTTTTGTGGTTTGTGTTTTTTATAAGAAACTTGTTAGAGTAACGGCAGAATACGAGGTAGGTAACAAAATGGTATAACGGAGTGAAACACAAATGGGTAAAGTATCAAAAATGAATTCATGGGTGGATAAGTTAAATTTGGAGCAAACCGCAAATGAGTAAAGTGTAATTCCCCCTTTTTTAATCTTTCACTCTCCACTCCATCTAAAGTTCTGTATCTGGTTGACTATTTTAACAAACACAAACCATTTTCCCTCAAAATTTTCCATTCCTCAAATTAGGTTCAAATCCTCTCCCTCTCTCTCTCTCTCTCTCTCTCTCTCTCTACAATTCATTTCTCTTCCTATACATACCTAACCAAGTGAAAATGTTGGCTCACTTTTCTTGTCATTTTGAGTGAGACTTCATTTGTTGGCTTTACTAAAGTTTGATCTATAAGCTATGATATTGATTGAATGAATCTTATAATGATATGGTTCGTTTTTGTGCAAAAGCCCAAAAGCTAGAACCAACCTACCTATGGTTAAATATTAAAACTACAGCGAGGTTGTTGATGAAACGATGTGTTTTCACTTTTTATTTTTTGGAAATATTGTTCCGAGGATGCTGAGAGAGACATTGTTTTGAGGAAGTTTGGATTTTTGGCTAAATGGAAAAGTGCTTTTTTTTTTTTCCTTTTCTTTTTGTTGTTTGGTTGCTGAGAAATAGTTATAAGGTGTAAAGATGGCTAAATATTTAATAAAAAAATTCAAATTTAAAATGTTCAACTTTTTTTATTAATTATTTTGGATTTTTTAATTTATTAAACTTAAAAATACCAAAATGTCCTTGTATTTTATGTAACTAATAGAATAGTTTTAACAAAAGGACTACCTTGACCTTGAGTAACTAATAGTAACTATTAAAGTTAGAGAATTGTATTAAATTTTAGGCAAAATTAGAAAGTGTAATTTGCTCCCATTTAAAAAAAAAAAATAGTGTAATTTGCAATTCAGCAATAAATTTTGAGTTTGAGAACTATTCTGCCGTTTTTGTCAAAAAACTACGGAAAGAATTGTACCATTCAGGGAAAAAAAGAGGGTGGAGAGAATTGTACTGGATAACAACAAAGGAAAATTCTAAAAAAAAAATCAATAATAATAAAGGTGAAATGACTAGTGCACACAATCTATTGCACGCAAAATAGAATGTGTAATAGCTTTTTAGACTGAAATCGTAGTCTGAAATCATAATTTTAATTTTAAAAAACTTTACACATAACTTTCTATGTAACAAGAGCTCTATGTAATAGTCATTGCTCATAAAAATGTTATACTAGTATTCACATTTGACAAAAAAAAAAAATTGTCTATCTTAATATAAGAATCTATTTTTTTCTATTTTACATGACCACTTTTCAAAAACACCCACATGATCAAATTATCTTTTTTATATTATAACATTTCATTAAAATATTATTTTGTTATCAAATTCTTATTACTCTCTCAAATCATCTCTCTATGTGTATATGCATAGAAAAAGTATTAAAAAAAATTTGCATGTGAATAATAACCATTTTTATTTATATGAATATTATAATAACAATGTAAATTTACTTGAGTTTACATGAACTAATGTGGGTGATTTTTGAAGTAAGATGTGTAAAATTTGCCGAAATTGAGTGGCATCTTTCGATTTTTTTTTTTTTAATTTTTACTGAATGAGTGGCATCTTTCTTTTTAAATGTTTTCACAGCCAATCAAATATTGATTTCATAAAGTAATGTCTACGGGTGTCAATGTTTGACCCAACCCGCGAGCATGACATGAACCTGACACGAGTTTTTTAGGGTTAGGGTTGGGCCTTAATGGGTTTGGGTCATAACGGGTTAACCCAAAAGAGACACAATAAGAAACGTGTCATAAGCAGGTCAACCTGCGTAACCTGTAACAGACTCATTTGACACGCCAATTTCTTTGTGTCAACCCGAAATGACCCACTTAACATAACCCGTTTAACTTGTATAACAAATAAATATTTATTTTATTATAGATTTATCAAATACCTTTTATATTCAACATATAGTTTAAATTTAAAAAGAAAAGTGAGTAATTACAAAAATTTACAAGAGATATAATTGAAAATTGAAACTTTACAGACCGTAGAACTATTAATACTTTTTATTTTTATTTTTTTGGCATAGAACTTGCACAAATGAAATTTGATAAGCTTGTGGAAGATGAATTTAGACATCAACAAAGAATCTATGAATGATAATCGTGGTCATAGTTAGGATTAGTCTACTGTTTGCTCAAATTCTTTCAATATAGATACTTAGCATTTGGCAAATTCTAAGGATATTATATTTTTGTTAAACTATGTTATTTTATTTTTGTTAAACTTTGTTAATTTGAATTTGGGTTGAAGTGTATGCACTTTTTTTAGAGTGTAAAAAACTTATTTATAGATGAATGTTATATTTTTGTTGAACTATATTATTTTGAATGTGAGTTGAAGTCTTGAAGTGTATGCACTGCTTTTTGGGATGTAAAAAAAATTATTTCTAGATAGATGTTATATTTAATATTATGCAAGTTGAAATGGGTTGTATTACATTCGTGTCAACCTAACACGATTCGTTTATTAAGTGTGTCAAATGGGTTGGGTCAGGTCAACCCACCTTATTAACAAGTCTGGTTAGGATTGAAGGACCATAATACGATTATTAAATGGGTCAGGTTAGGATTGAGTCATTTAGTCGAATACCCTTACCTTAACACGATACGAACCCGACATGACACGAATCCGACACACTAACCCAATGAACAACCTAAGAAAAAGATTATAATTCACCAGTCATACACACACCTGTCTTCCTAAGAAGTAAACAAGAGGAACTACTAAACCAAAATCAAGTCTATTCTTTTGGCTTCAACAAAATTTTAATTTAATAGAACCTTTATTCACTGACAATGGAGGGCCATAGGAATTATTCTATAAAATAATCCTATTTAGCACTTAATATATATTTATATATAACTACTAGGACTATTTAAATATTATTCTTTATGTATCTGATACAAATCCCACTGATTTAGGCTGCATTTGGTTCATATAAAATATTTTCCGGAAAGGAAAATATTTTCAAGTGTTTGGTTGTATTATGAAAATTTTTCTAGAAAATAATTTTATGTGTTTGGTAACATTCTGAAAATGCTATTTTCCACCACCACCACACAACAGGAAAACCACCAAAACACCACCACCCACGCCACCACAACAACAACAACAAAATCAGAGATCAAAGAGAGAAAGTAAAAAATCAAAATCACAAACAAATTTTATTACAAAAATTTCAAACGAGAATGAGAACGAATTGGTAACGGGTTCGTGGTGCGACTCGTCGGTGCGATTGGCGCGATGCGACTCGCGGTTTGTGGTGCTACGATCTCAGGTTCGTGGGTTCGCAATGTGACTCGCCGATGCAATCGGAGCAGTGCGAATGGGTTCATCGGCAATCTAGTGCGAGCAGGTTCGAGAACGATGGTGAGACGATCTCGTCATGATTTTGTGTAATTGACTTATCCTTTGACAAAACACATTTTACTTGTATTTGGATAGACTTAGGATGTGTTTAAATACTTCAAGAAACCACATTTCAAAATCAAGTGTTAAAGCCTTTAAATCGGTTCAAGAAATCAAGTAAAGAATACAAAATCATTAAAGTTCGACAGCTAATCGATAGCTTCTCGACACCTGCAATTATCTAGTACTTTAAAGTTGAGAATAGTGGATTTTCCTAATCTGATATCAATTCCAGATTTACAATATTTGCATTTTGTAAAAGATTGATGGTTTTGTCAGAGGGGTTAGACCGCCTCACCTGCTTGAAGACTTTAATAGAAAAAAGTCCACCCTAATAATGTCCAGCCACTTGATTAGAAATTTCGAGGGCCTGCTGCTTTTCTGACCTTTTTTTTTCTGCTTTTCTGACTTTAGTGCCTTCAATCTTAATCTCAACCATAAAGCTGACGCATATATGCTCTTAAAGTTTCATATGCCAAGACAAAATATAATAATAAAATTAAGCATCAAAACCTTCTTCACTCCCACGAATTAATTAGCAAGTTGGTCAATTAGGAATTCTGTATAAGGAATCATGGATTCTCTTTTGTCCATGGAGGAAGAGGAGTCATCTCCTTGGAGTCCGGCGCTTAGTTTCTGTTTCTGGTTTGGCTTTGCTTTTTTCGTGATAAAGTCATGCATTTGCAAAAGAAAAAAACCACACCAGGAAGCAAAAACCAACATGGCATCATCCACAATAAGAGCTGTGGAAAAAATACTCTCCTACAGGTTCAAGGACAAGTCGCTTCTAGAAGAGGCACTCACACACTCCTCCTGCTACAACAACAACAACAACGGCGAGTCGTTTAGGTCGTACCAGCGGCTCGAGTTCGTAGGTGACACGGTGCTGGGACTGGCCCTGAGCAAATACTTGTACATGGAATACCCTAGCCTCGACCCAGGACAGCTCTCGCCCCTACACAAGGCCAACATCAGCAACGAGAAACTCGCGAGGGTTGCCGTCCGCCACCATCTAGACAGCTACATCAGGCACAACATTAGAGACTTCCCTCTTAAGGTCTAACAAAATCATCTCACTTTTTTTTTTTTTTTTCCTTTTACAATTATTGGTTTACATTTACTTATAGATAAGTGTGTAAAACTGTGTAATACGGTTTTTCAGTAATAAACACCACTTAAAAAAAAAAAAAAAAGAACTAAATTTTATAAAGTAGGGCACGAGAAAAGTGTATTCTGACTTATATGTTTAGAATTATAAGGAATTTATTATCAAAAAAGTTTTTTTTTTGTTTTTTTTTTTAGAAACAAACACATACTTACAAGAGAGAGAAAGAGGCTCTAATAAAGAATTTATTATTAAAAGAGTCTTTTGTTTGTCGATAGTTTTACTTTCTAGTGAGGTTTTTATTTAATTTTTTATATTACTAGAATTATAAGGAATATATTATTTTTAGAATGCTGATACGTTGTCTCTAATTCTATGTAAATATTTTATTATGACAATGGATACTTATATTTTTATGATAAAAAAGCAGTGAATTGAAGGCATCTTTTAATTTGTGGGTTCTAGTTAGTTCAACTGGTAAAGTTTCTGATTGTTATATAAGAGATTTTGGGTTCAATTTCTACCAACACCAAAAATTTATTGGTGTCTTTATCTGATGATAAAGAGTTACCATAAAAAACTGACGCCATAAGTTGAAACTCTCTTAAAAAACAAAAATCCTTTGATTTTGAATGCAAATAAACATTGCATGTTATATTATGCTTTTAAGAGTTTATGATTAGAGTTGTGCTTGTTACACACAATGTGTGTAAATACATGCACTGTATTGTTATAATTTGAAAACGTAACTCTACAATGTGTTTTACAATATTTTCCCTTATAATTAATTGTTCTGGTGTGGATCTGTATATTTTGGACTTGTCTTTGGTTAAAAAATTTGTTCAGAATTTGAACAAAGATCTACGCAAATGGTTTTGTGTTTGTGTTACTTCTATAGGTTCAAAAGTTTGCTGATGCAGTAAATCAGGAAGACGATACGGTTTTATATGGGTCAGTTAAAGCCCCAAAGATTCTTGCTGACATTGTAGAGTCTTTAGCAGCAGCTATATATGTTGATCTCGATTTCGACCTGCAAAAATTATGGGTGGTGCGTATTTAACTTCCCTTTTCTTATTTGGCAAAAATGATGTCTTTTTTGTTTTCTTGTTTTGGACTTCTAGTCTCTATCTCTCTGTTGATATAGAATTCATCATTGGTTGTTTTATACTTGAAGATCTTTATGGATCTCCTGAAACCTATTGTCACACCTGAAGTCTTGCAACAACAACCCCATCCTGTTACAACATTGTATGACCAGTGTCAAAAGCAGGGGAGGGAAGTTGACATTAAGAACACGAGCATTGGGGCAAAGAATATTGCTAGTGTATATGTCGATGGTGCATTTTTTGCCTCAGATTCATCTGATGATATGGACACTGCAAGGCGTAATGCAGCAGAGCAAGCTTTGCTCAAATTATCGAAATCTATGCCCACTGACATTGGGAGGTTAGATTTTTCTTTTGGGCTCAACAAGTCATTTGAGATTGAAGAAGCAAAGCAAAAGTTACACGAGGTTTGTCAGAAGAAAAGGTGGGATATCCCTCGTTACAGGTATGAGCCTCTTTTTCATGAGTAGTGAAAAATTATGTATATTATACACATTCTCTCACGCACATGCACACACAAACTGCATAGAAATCATGCCTTTAAATCATGATTTTCAATTGGAAACTGTGATTTCAAATCACGATTTCTTTGCAATTTGAGTGTGTAATAAATATCACCCTTTTTCAAATTCTCACTTTCCTATCTATCTTGTAAGATATTGAATTGAAATGTACATTTGCTATAACTTACAGCATTGAGAAGGAAGAGGGTCCATCAAACGACAGGAAATATGTATGCTCTGTTCGAATAGCGACTGTAAATGGTGGTTTGTTTATGGTGGGAGAAGAAAAGTCAAGAGTAAAGAAAGCGGAAAATTCTGCAGCTTCTTGTCTTATTCGTGCCTTATTAGACTCTGATATAATATAATATATATATATATATATATATATATATAAAATGTATTAAAGTAGAAGCCTCACCTAATCTTCTGCCATGTGTCATGATTGTCGATCTTATACAGATTGATACCGGTTGTATATATTTAGATGATTTGGACAAACAAAGCCACATGGAGCACTATAATTTGTCCATGTCAATTTTATCTACTACGTGTCTATTAGGTGTCAATAATAAATGGATATTTATAAATTCCTAAATAAATATGTGCTTACAATTGTGTCAGTTGTATTCTTTGGTTCAGCTTATTGCTTTGTGTGTTTCAGCATTGATGTTTTTTAAAAAATGGTTCATTTTTTAAAGAACATTTTCTGAAAAACTATTTTATTTTTTGGTGTTAGGTAACGAACTTGAAAATGAGCTTGAGAATATTTTCTGGTGTTGGGTATACAAATTTTTTTATTATTATTTCTTGAATAATTTAAAACATATATATTCGGTAAACCAACTAATATAATCAATATAAATAAAAAACTAAGAATGAATTTGGTTTTCATACTAAAATTTTGACAATAAATACAATCAAAATTAGTTTTCAATAACTTTTAATTTTCTACTCTTTTTACTGGTACACTAATTGTTTTTTATGGTCAACTACAAGTCTTCAATATTACTCTTAATTATGTATTTGCATAATATATCATCACTGCATAATATCTGCATAATGTATTTGCCAACAAATGCAACTCCTCTAAACAATTATCATTCATTATATAACAATATTATTAATTTACTGTAAAGATTGTCCCATGTAAAAGCATTTTAGAGCAATACAGGCACCATGTTTAAAGCTTTTCGTCTTTTACTTCTTTCATTTTTTTCTTCTTCTTATTTTATTTTTTAAAAAAATTTTGCACTTTTATGTGCGAAAAGAAGTAACTTTTGCCTGGAATCCATCAAACCGAAAATTTCTTACAGAAAAAAAAAAAAAAAAAATCAAGCTTGAAATTCAAATAAAAAAATATGTGATTAGAGAAAAAGTAAGAGAGCTTACAATGAGAGAGAAGACACCAAAAAATTATGTTTACCATAGCTATAGAAAAATATAATATTTATAGGAGATGCAACATGTGAGAGAGATTGTTTTCCATTTTTTTTTATTGGAAAACAACCTATAGAAAATAAGCCTTATTTTTATTAGAGTTTTTCGTTGACTAAAGATTGTTTTTTGTTGACTAGTTTTTTTTTTTTTTTGATGTTACCAAACACTGAAAAATATGGAAAACTATCTTTAGTTCTTTACAGAAGGTTTTTCAACGAAACAAACAGAGTGTGATGTTGTTTTTACATAGAAGACTCTGTTTGTCTAGCTAGCATTGGTCTCTAAACTTCTTTATATGGATGAAAAAATATTGCTTTGACGCTGACTACTTTCCCTTCTAATTGGTAATATTTGAGAATTTGCTATGTTTCTTAGTCGTATGCAAGTCAGGGAATTTAAGAGTTGGGACTACAAGTGGAAATGCCCTCGTAAAGAACCCATTCAATATTAACTAACATGTAATTTATCCACCATTTTCTAAATAAACTCTCCCAAATAAACACTCAATCTCAAATCTTTTCTGCCTTCTCAACTCTCAAGACGCAAATCTTTGATACACACCCCTACCAAAAAATAATAATAATAATAATAATGAGGCTAACCCCTTTCTCTCCTACACCCACTTGTTGCACACCTATTGATTTTATATCGAAAATTAGCACCATTCATAGGTGATTTGTATTTTAGGCAAAAATGATATAACATATGAACATGATCTATTACAAAATAAATTGAAACAGTAGTAATTTATCAAAGTTTTAATGAATCCATTGCTTGAAAGTTGAATCATGCTTGCTCTGGAACTAAAAAAGTTCAAGAATTGATTTCTTTTATCTCAGAAAAAGTGCAACAAAATAGATATTGAGTAAGGAACATTATTAGAATTACTAAATGATTGCAATTGGTTTAGAATCTTTAGGTGGAGTTTTCAAGATACAGATACATGCATGCATAAGCTCCCACTTTGATTGTCTAATAGCAAAATATTTCCCATATATATTGTGATGTTCTACAAGCAAAGATGGGGAATAACCCCTTCTATGCTTGGTGGACTATTCACAATAGGATCGAATGATCTCAGTAATAAGGTGACCAATGAACTTGCACAATAATCAATATACCAAAAGAAGTGAGGAGACAAGGAACTACTGGTTAGGGGTAGAATCTGTTATGTGACGTTTGGTACTGGGTAATGTTTTAGGATTCCTAAGAATGTTTAAAGATTCCCATGTTTGGTTACAAATTATGCCAGGGAATCAGATGTCAGGGGAATTTGGATTCCTCCCTTAAACCCCTTTTCAGTACGAATGTGATTCCCTTTAAAACAGGTGGGTATCTAGATTCCAAAACTTAAAAAAAATAGTATTTTTTATAAATTGACAATTTTAACCCATTTTCCTTATCATTTAAGCAATAAAAATAAAAAATAAAACAAATCATTAATATCTTTTCTCTTATCTCTATCTTTTCCTGTCAAAACAACATAAATATGATAGACAACTCCGTGAGTATATTTTTTAACAAAGTTCTATTTAGATTTTACGTGTAGAAAAAAAAGTTTGAAGAGGACCCTCCATTATTGCTAGGTATTCAGTTTTACTCTTGGTTTTGTTGAGTTGCTAGAAATATAGACTTGGATTGATGGCTTCATCTGTTTATATATATATATATATATATATATATAGATTAATGGCTTTGTTTCTAGATTCATATGTTAGACTACAGTTTTAATGAATGTGTTGCTAATTAATAGTTTATATTTTTGTTTTTCATTATTTATTTAGAGGAAGATATTTTTTTAAAGGACTTGGTAGTTTACATTCAAATCTAAGAATAGAATAGGAAAAATAAATAATTCATTTAAAATTCCTGGGAATAAACCAAACATTATCATCTCTCATTCCTAGAAATCTTAAGAGATTCCCAATGAAACCAAACATAGGAATAACTACATTCCTAGGAATGTGATTCTAAGGAATCACATTCCTAGGAATCTAGATGCCAAGAGTAATGTGGATTCCCTATACCAAACGCTACAAAATATGTTGTACTTGTACCTCTTTAAGTCATGCACTACTTGATTAAGTTGTTGTTCATCACTCATCTTTTTTGAAGAAGAAATACACTCATTCATTGAAAAAAATAGAGTAACTCATTTTCGAGCTATTGAAAATCAATGATGTAGAAAATTTTATTTTTAATCCTCAAACCATTATAAATGTATCAAATTAATCATTTCACGTTAATAAGATTTGCTTACATTGCAAATTCCAACAAAGTGACGTGATATTTCATTCTAGCAGCAAAGTTTTTATTTATATTTATTTTTTTATTTTTTTAAGCTAAACTTGTTAAACAATCTTTTGAAGTTACTTATCAAACAAAAAAAAAATCCTTTTGGAGAGAGAGAGAGAGAGAGAGAGAGAGAGCTCAATATCACTTGTTTAAAGTAAATCCCAAAATAAATTCCTATAATCAAGCATTTAAATTAAAATATTACCTAAAGAAAGTATAGCTAAATTAATTATAGGTGATAAAAGTCCAACCAATAATTACATTAGAGTAAATCATTTTGCAGTTATTAAAACCTATTCATTCATTATTTATTATTAAATTAAATGAATATTTCAAATCTTACTACATTATTAATAACTTGAAATATATGCTAAATAATATATTAGTCAATAATATTTATTTAAATATCAATGATGTACAAAAATTTAACTCATTCAAGAACGAATAGATTTAAAGCTCTAGAAACAAAGGTTAAATCCAATGCACTAATGTAATAAATCTTCACAGCGAAATCATTTCACAAAGTCTAGATTATTTGAGAAAAAAAAGAAAAAAAGAAGAAGAAGAAGTAAAACTATGTGTTTACTGTTTAGTCTCTAAAATTTGATTTGGATAGTTCTATTTTCGTTTTTAAAATTTGAAATTTCCTTTTCACTTCTCAAAAAATTATCAATGTATCAAATTAGAAATTTCTCAACATTTCTAAAATTTGCTTACATAACAAAATTTCAACAAAGTCACGGATATTCCCATTATAAAACAAAAAATAAATCTAAAAACTATAGGAATTAAATATTTATTATTTTTTTATAAAAAAATCCTCTGATCACAACCGTACATTCTATCTACAAAATCAGGTGCGTGCCAGTCCACCTTTGCCCACGAACCCACCCAACCGAAAACAAAGCAACAAAAATAGCAAATATTTAGAAAAATCTTTCTCACCCCCAAAAATTAAAAAAAAAAAAAAAAAAAAATCGAAGCTATATTTCACAAAAATTTGGAACCCGAGCCATTGCGAATTTGCAATCGCTTCGTCTTCACCAAAAAGCTCAAACTAAGCGTTTTCGCGGTCTGTGACTGTGGCTCTGATCAATAGGTAAACCATTATCGCTATGCAAAGTTATCGCTTATTGTAGTTTCTGAAAGGTCTTATTTTTATTTTATTTTCATTTTTTTTAGTTTTGGTTGTTTGCGAACCCTAGGGCTTTGTTTGGTTACCGAGAAAACGATGGAAATTAAAGTTCAGGTTTCTGGAATGCCGAAATGGCTTTTTAGGCTCAACTGAGAGGCTATTGTTTTGTTTTGTTTTCTGTTTTTTTTTTTTTTTGTTTTTTTTTTTCATATTGTGTTTCGAATTTGCTTTCGATTTCTGTATTTATTTTCTCGGAAACCAAACTGGGTTTTTGCTTTGCCTTATAAATTCGTTGTGAGTGACATTAATCATATACATGTGAATAGAGAGTGGAGTGTGATTATACATATACATACATACAGAGAGAGAGAGAGAGAGAGAGAGAGAGAGAGAGAGAAGTAATGTAGTATCTTGAAGCTTTAAAATTCAGTACTTTGATTTTACTTTTTATAAAGAATCAGAATTTTGAACCGGTAAGATATGGGGGGCGGGGGGTTAGGGATAAGGAATGTGAAAAGATTTAATCAAGCTTCGTTAGGGAAGTGGCTGTGGAGATACGGGAACGAGAGGGAGGTTTTTATGGAGGAGGGTGATAGAGGTGAAGTATGGGAATGAATGGGGGAGGGGGATGGTGCGCTAAAAGTATGACGGGTCCCTATGGTGCGAGTCTTTGGAAATCTATAAGATGGGGAATGGGTTGACCTTTTCCTGGTTTCTTTAGTTTGATGTGGGTGATGATACTGGAGTGAAATTTTGGCTTGATGTTTGGTGTCATGATTGCCCACTTAAGGTGGTTTTTTCAGAGCTATTTAGTATCAGTTGTGTTAAAGATTTCTCAAATTTTTAATTTTTTTGGGTTATGATTTTAAATATACACTTTTTCTTCTTTGAATGTCTTTTTTAGGTGTAAGGCAAGGGTGTGACTGAGAGAAAGTTATGGCATCATCTGATGATGAGGCTGAGAGCCTGCCCGATTGTGTTGAAAATTACTATTTTTGGGATGAAAAAAATGAACCGATTTCTTTTATTGGTTTGCCAATTCAATGGAGAGAGGGTGAGATTCTGGATGGCAAAAACCAACAAATATTCCTACGTGGAGATGCTGATAAAGGGCTTCAAAAATTACATAAGCAAGTTATAGCATGGAGGTTTGATCTTTCCAATTTGAAACCTGAGATATCAGTTCTACTCAAGGGAAATCATTGGACCAAGATTGAGAGGCCAAGGAAAAGCTATGAGGATATGATTTGGACAGTCCTTGTAACAGTGCAATACCTTCATTTCTTGAGGAAAAACCCCGAAGCATCAGGAAAATCTTGTTGGGATCACTTGTCTAAAGTCTTCAGGTAAATCTATAAACTTTTAATGAAAAAAAAAATCCTTTCCTTTGTATTCCTAGTGCAATTTTTTGACAGCTTATTCTAACTGTAATTGCAGCTTGTATGATGTCAGACCTTCTCAAAATGATCTGGTGGACCACCTGCCTTTAATTAGCGAAGCTGTTAATAGGGATGATACCTTAGCAAACTCAAAGGTTTGTCTATCTTTCTTTGGGTTATTAATTGTGATGTGCAATGCAATATGAATGTTACCATTGTCTTTTGAATTCCATAAATCATCAATTCTTCTTAAGAAGTTGAGAAGAATCAGAATTTTTTGATGATTGTTATGAATGAGCCAATGAGCTCTAGTCAAATGGCACTTTCTCCTCTTCAAGAGCAAGGTAGAGGATGAGGTCGTGGGTTCAAGACTCACCAGGTGTGTATGTGTGTAATTTATCAATAAAAAAAAGGATGGTTCTTATTCATTAAACATGCCAGTTTGGTCTTTGAGGAATCTTGTTGGAGGATTCATTCTTTTTCTTTTGGAGTATGGACTTTCTGGCTATGTTTAAGTGAACAAGGTGGAAGCAAAAGTGCACTTGGATTGATTTTGTGAGAGTTTGTTTTTACACGTTGCTAAATTATTTTTTAGCTATCACTAACATGTTTAATTCTCGCTAGCTTTACTTGTTTCTTTGAGGATCGTGTACCTAATCCACTACTTTCTTGTATTGAAGGGATGCTGCATGATCCTTCTTGAGTCAGTTTTGCTTAAACCATAAGCGTTTCTTGTTTAAAAGTATATACTCACAGTTTGCTGCTTGTTAGGAGGACATCATTTTATTTATGTATTACAATGACCATTTGCGATTTGAACAGCTCTTACGCACATTTCTCGAGGAGAAGCCTGGGAAGAGGAAACTACCTGATGAGGTTATACTCCTGCAGTCCTACTTGTCTGTGCTTTTTTTATTTTATTTTATTTTATTTATTTTTTATGTCCCATTCCTCTGTAACTTCTATTTTTTTAAATTTTTTTTTAAGCCAGTGAACTTATCTGTATTTCAGGTTGTTCAAACTACAGACATGTCTGGATTTATAGTTGATGATGTAGATGATGATATTTTGGATGAAGAAGAAGATGAAGAAGAGGATGTGTTTGATTCTGTTTGTGCATTTTGTGATAATGGTGGTGATCTTTTGTGGTATGTACTTTTTAATTGGTTATCTGATAATTAAATCTTTATTTTCTGGAAAAAAAAAATTCTGGTACTTAATATCTTATGACTTATATTGTCCATTATCATGGGTTAGACTGTAATTTGAGATTCACTTTACTGTACACGTCATCTTTTTTTTTTTTTCTCCACTGCTTGTATTGTTTTTATCCTTGTAATCATCATCACTGCACAAAAATATTGTTTTTTTTTTTTTTTGATAATTCCCAAAAAAAAAAAAAAAAAAGTTATATCACAAATTTAGTATTAAGAGCCTAGAGCCTAGAGTGGTGCAAAGAGCTTAGGAAGCCACCAGCCCCCACACTGGACTTCCTTGAAAGCAACATTTGGAGGTCCATATAGGTAGTAGGGGTGGTAGTCAGTAGGTTACTGGTATTTTTAGTGACTGAACTCATAGCATAATGGAAGGCACACGAAGATTTAGCATTGAAAGCAAATCTGTAGAGATGGTGAGGACATAATTTGCCGGGTTCTTACCAAGAGTAAGCTGTTTGAAATCAAATCTTATTATAGGGTTCTACAGAGTGGGAATGCGTTATCTTTTCCTTGGAAGTCTATTTGGAAAGTCAAAGTTCTGCCAAAGTAGCTCTCTTTACTTGTACTACTGCTTTATGGAAGATATTAACGATTGATAATCTACGAAGTAGATTAATTATCATTGTGGATTTGTGTTGTACGCGTAAGAGCATTAGTATTGGTGGTGCTAAAAAGCTATATTGCTATTTTTAGCACCACCAAATGCAAACATGAGGCTCCATTGATGGAGCTATGGTCAAAATTTTTGGCTTTTTTGCTACAGTGCACAGCCAAAGACGGTTGTGCAGTGTAGCTCAAAGGTAAAAAAAAAAGCACTTATTTACTCCTGCAATCACACTACTTTAATTATTTTACTGATTTCTTTTCTTTCTTTTTATCCTTATTTTTTCTCTTCCTTCTCTTTCATTTCTATTCCTCCGTCGCTCTCCTCACTTTTTCTCACCATCTCCACTCTGAGTTTCTCTCTTCCTCCATCGTCGTTCTGCACGAGCCCAGCCGCCACAAACTCAAGCCGACCCACGCCAACATATATCCGACCCATCTCGCCCATTTTTCTCGTTGACCCATCTTGCCCTTTCCAACCCATGCACCATCACCGACTCGATTCATCATCCTCCTCGCCCATCTTCATAGCCTAGCTCCGTTCATCCATCATCCTCACTGAAGCTCTCTGTTCAATCAGCCATCGCCGACCCACACAGGCCACACCCCATCGCCTTCTTTGTGTGTGTTTATTTATGTTGTTGATTCTGCTTTGGGGTTATTGAAAAAATCCTAAAATTTTTAAAGTTTCGTTTGTGACTTGTGATTTTTGATGGTGTGGGTTGAGGAAAAAGATTGGGGATTTGGGTTGGGGTCATGCAACCCTTTTGTTTGGTTACTAAGAAAACAGAGGATATATTAATAATTTGATTGTTAATTGAAATTGGGTTTTGCTGGGTCAATTGGTATTTTTCCTGCATTTTCTGATCAGCGTGAGACTAAATTGAGGAAAATATTGTAAAGAGATAGATTGTTGTGCTTATTATTTTTTCGGCTTGTAGATGTTTGTTTGGGAATTTTCTATGTGCAAGGAGGTTGTGGTTTCGGTGGTTGTGATGGGTGTTTATTGTAATGGATATATATTATTTTATTGTAGTTGATATATTATTATATTGTGTTATTTATATTATTTTTTTCCGTTGAAAGCTAAAATAAAACCACCAATGTTGGATGTTTTGTAAAGTGAGAAAGTAAAATAGATAAATTAGTTTTTTGTGGTGCCAAATAGCTAAAATTATAACTCCACCAATGTGGATGCTCTAAGCAAGTAGGGGAATCGGTGGATAACATGTTGTTCCATTGTCCATTGCCAAGAGATCTATGGTCCTTTTTTTTTTTTTTTTTTTTGGGAGGGTGGAGCATGCCAAGGAGGATCATGGAGCTGCTGGCTTGTTGGATGTGGCCTTCGACAATATAATGGAGAATTGGAAGGCTATTCCTCTATGTCTTATATGTGGGTTATTTGGAAGGAAATGGATAGTCGAACGTGTAAAGGCTTGGAATGGAAAGTTCAAGGCTTGCTTTGAAATCTCTTTTTCTACACCTTTTGTTTGATTGGATGTCTTCTCTAAGAAGTCATTATTTCTCTAGCTTGTTGAATTTTATTGATTGCTATACTTTTTGATACTTGTTAGATTTATGATTAAATTCACAATTTCTTATTAAAAAAATGATTAAATTCACAATTTCCTAATAGTTTAAGCTTTTGGGACAATTGGATATTTAACTTTATCAGGGTAGGAGATATTGAGTTCAATCTTACTCTGCCTCCATTTGAAATGTTGAAAACCTCACGTGTTGGACCCCACTTATTAAGAAGGAGCTTAGGCCACCGCATGAGAGAAAGTGTTAGAATTATGGTTAAATGATCAAATTCACAATTTCCTAACAACTTAAACTTTTGGGACAATTGGTTATGTAACTCTTGTAATACATCAACAGTACATATCCCATGTGCTGGGTGATATCTTTTATATAATAAATGAATTCTTACTTATCTATTAAGAATATATATATATATATATATATATATTGTTATTGTTATCATTATTAACGCATAATAGTGTACATACGTTAATAATGATGACCGAACACTATAAATGGAAGTCATAGAAAGAAAGTTTATCTCATTTGCTTATTTATAACTTTTTAAAACCTCATTTTTTTTCTAGGTAAAATTGCACTTTTACCAGCTTTCAACAGATATGTAAATAAGCTTTTCAACAAAAAGCTAATCCAAAAGCGCCTGATAATCTGCTGAGATTATATTCTCAATATAGATAGTATGGGTTTAATTTTGTCTATAATTAATGTGGCATGGCTACATACACCACTTCTTTTGATATAAATCTATTTTTTGGGGACCTCCAGATGGTCCTTAACTCCTTATTCATGGTCTGTTGTTTGGTGGACTATGCATTCTTTTGATTAACTTCATGCATTGGTTAATGGTGTGCTGTTATTTGTTTTCTAATGCAGTTGTGAGGGAAGATGCATGAGATCATTTCATGCAACTGTAGAAGCTGGCGAAGAATCTATGTGTGACTCTCTTGGGTATGCACAGGAAGAAGTGGATGTATGTTACTGCTTAGTATACCTTTGAAATTCTTATTCTCCTTTATATCTTTTTAGCATCACCATTGAATTTTTTGTTTCTTACTTGCAGGAGATGCAGAACTTTTTCTGTAAAAGTTGTGAACTGAAACGGCATCAATGCTTTGTTTGTGGGAAGCTGGGATCATCTGACAAGTTTTCAGCTGCTGAGGTATAATTTTAACCAATGTTTTTGTTTGTTTGTTTGCTTGTTTCCTTTTTTTTTTCCTTCTTCAGTACGTTCATTTTGTATTATTTTCTGCCATAGCTTTTATGAACTTTCACTAATTTTTGTTAGTGAGTCTTTAATTGTACAATGAGAAGAGATCAATTTGAAAACCAAGGGATTTTTAGCTCATATGTTTCTTCTGTTTCAAAGAAGGAAGATAATGTTATCAGCTCGCTCTCCCCCCCTCCTGCCCACTCTTTTTCTGCATTTCTTTTTAAATTAGGCCTTCCTCATATTTACTTGTAGCTGACAAGTTTGATGCAACAATCCTGATTAAGTGAGCTTGCTTTTCTTCTTCTTTTTCTCTTGGTATGACTTGTATGATGTGCTTTAGCTTTCCATTTCTAATTTTTGAAGTACACACCCAATTTTACCAAGAAAACACATGCATCTGTTATCTTCTTAAAGTTGTGTAATTTATTACTAGGAAACCTTGCAGAGTAAGTAGTCTTCCAATTAAATATCCTCCTGGCTCACAATCAAAGCACTTTTCCTGCTGCTCTGAAATCTCCACCTGTCATTTATTTCCTAGTTTACAAATGGTTTCACTTTCACCTAGAAACAATTGCTTTATTCTATTTGCCAGTTTGGTGGGAATGGTGAATAAAGATAAATAATAAGTTGGCAAGCTTGATAACGTGCTCTTTAATTACTTAAACCTTCCCCCCTAAGATAAATACATCCTCTTCCAACCAGTTAAATGACATTCAAATTTCTCCGAAATAGGATTCCATTCCAAATTCCCATTGATTTAAGAGAAACCCCCAACGGTATGCCAAGATAAGCCATAGGCAATGATCCCACCTTGGAATACAAAAGATCAGCCTGCTCAGACACATTCTCCACCTAACCCACCGGCACCATCTCACCTTTTCCCAAATTAACTCGCAACCCAGTTACTGCCTCAAAACATGTCAGTAACAATTGAATGTACACAATCTGTGTAATGTCAGCATCACAAAACAGGATGGTATCATCAGCAAATAATAAATGTGGGACAGACAACCAACCAGCATCTGAATTCCCCGCCTCAAATCCTTTAATAAGTCCTGCACCCTCCATCTTCTACTGCATTCTACTGAGAACTTCCATGAAAAAGATGAAGAGCAAAGGAGTTAATGGGCCTCCCTGCAGTAATCCCCTAGAAGAGCCAAAAAAACCACAAGGAGACCTTAACCAAAACAGAAAATTGTTCTGTGCACTGATACAAGTATGAATTTATCCTCTCCACTTTTCACCAAACCCCATCCTCTTTAATAAATAGAGAAGAAACTCCCAATTAACATGGTCAAAAGCCTTTTCTATATCCAGCTTACAGATAATGCCAGGAATGTCACTTTTTATCCTACTATCTTCACTCATTGGCAATGAGCACCGAATCCAAAATCTGTCTTTCACCTGCGTATGCATTTTGTGATGCAGAAATAAGTTTATCCAGCACCCATTTCAATCTATTGGCCAACACCTTAGCCACAATTTTATAAATGCTACCAATCAAACTGATGGGTCTAAAATCGCTTATATTTATAGCATTATGTTTCTTGGAGATTAATAATGCTATAAATGAGGCATTAAGGGATTTTTTTTTTAAATTTACAGTAATGAAATTCCTCAAAAACAACAAACACATCAGCTGCGACTAACAGTGCTGGAAAAAAGTCATTGCTGCCAATTTTGGCTAGCTTTACTACACTACTCTCCTCTATTCCCCCTCCCTCCCCTCCATCCAAACTAACCATAAAAGAAGATAATCACAAAGGAAATCCTAATTCTCTTGCTCCAGATGATAAGTTGTTTTGAATGTCACACCTAATTCTCTTGTTTTACTATCCTCTTCAGTCTGTAAACGGCTGTTGATGACTCCCTATTCATTTTTTTCATAATTTTTATTTTTAATTATAATGTTATACAATTTATATCAAAGTAGTTCCCGATGTCTTAATGCAACATAAAGGTAACACTGTATGGCGAGGAGAACATATCTCTGGGCATTTTTTTCTTCATGATTTATTAGGCCCAAGATTTCAGTGAACGTTGAACATTCTTTCTGGATTTCTCAATGGCTACTTATTTGGATATGCAATTTAATGGCTCTAACCAACTGCATTTTAGGTCTTTCCTTGTGTTAATGCAACATGTGGCTATTTCTATCATCCACGTTGTGTGTCAAAATTGCTCCATCGGGAGGATGAAGCTGCTGCAGAGGAGCTTGAGAAAAAGATTGCTGTGGGGGGGTCTTTTACATGTCCAATCCATAAATGCAGTGTTTGTAAACAAGGAGAGAATAAGAAAGATCCTCAATTGCAGTTTGCTGTGTGTCGGCGTTGTCCTAAGTCGTACCACAGGAAATGCTTGCCGAGGTACTTATTAATTGTTACTTATAAAAAAAAAGTGATTTCTATTCTCGTTTTTCCAATACCAGCTATGAGAATATGCTCCTTTATAAGTAATATGTAGATGCTTGATGCTTGAGCTGCTTCTATCAGGAAGATTGCTTTTGAAGATATAGAGGATGAAGGGATTATAGCAAGGGCTTGGGAAGGTCTATTACCCAACCGTATACTAATATACTGCTTGTAAGTTGTTTAAATGGGCTGCACTTTTTTCCCCTTTACTATTTGGCTGTACTTTTGAATGTTTTTGTCCAATTGACCAGAAAACATGAAATTGATGAAGAACTTGGAACTCCAATAAGAGACCACGTAAAGTTCCCTGGTGTTAAGACTACTTTTGAAAAAAAGAAGGTAATGGTGGAAGAAAATAAAAAACAAGCATCAGACTCCCTCAGAAATAAAGAAAAAGATCTGTTTAAGAAGAAAAATCTTGCCTTAGATGACTCCTTCCGAGGAAGAACTGTTGTGAAAGTAGCTAGACAGAATCAGAAGTCATCCTCAGCTGTGAAGGTGGGAAATACCAAAAATAGTGATAAAGTAATATCTGGATCAGATATCTCAAGGAAAGTGAAAGTAAATAATGCATCGAGAAAGCTTTTGAATGAAAATGCAAAGTCTATCTCGATGGAGGTAGATAAGTCCTCTACTGCTGATGAAAACAAACATTCCCTAGGCTATAGGTTATTTGACCTCATGAAGTCCAATGGGAAAGTTAAGCCCAGGAAGCAGGATATGCTTAATGGTGAAGCAAATAAGACTATGACAGTTAAGCCTGCCACCAAGAAGCTGAGCAGTCCACTGCCATCATTAGATGCTGATTCTGAAAGGAGGTAAATCTTCTATTTTTACTTTTGAATACGTAAATCCTTTGTTTTAATGTAAATAATTAATATTAGGGCAACCAACTATTTTAGTCTTTGAAACTTCCACAAATATTTGATTTAGTTCTGTAATTTAGACTTCAAATAATTTAAAAAGTTGCAGCTAGGTCATTCCTTTAGTCAAAAGTGATGGAAGATATTTACAAAGCTATTTTGACTGACATGGCATAGCCATGACTAGAGAAAAAAAATTCTTAAATCTTAAATAACTCTAAGGACCTGAAAAGGTTGTTGGGGATTTAGTCAGTGCTATTTTGGTTGGCAGTTTTTAGGCAGAAAAGATTGTTGGGTTAAAAAGGGGAAGAGAAACATAGAGAGAACGAAAGAAGTTCCTTTTTTGGGGGGTGGGGTGGGTTACATCGAATTAGAAACCAAAAATGAAATGCTACATGGATAAGCCATACCAACAAAGAAATTGTTATATGATTACTTTCTTTAGGTGTGGTAAGCTTGCAAATGTTTAAGTGACTTCTGTTACTCACATCAATTGTCACATAAGAATTAACATGACTAGTCATCTGTTAGACTGACAGAAGAACTTAATTGCGACTTTCTAATATTACTAAGGGGCTTGATACAACTTTTAAATTTTACGAAATTAGATTTTTCTGTATTTTCTGAATTTTACCAAATTAGTTTTCTCTTTATATTACAAGGAAATTGTCATGGTCACATGCCATCTATTTTGAAGTTTAACTATGTATTCTTAATGGTGTCTTATTTAAAGATATATTTCTTGCAATGTAGATTGTTGGCTTTGTTGAAAGATGCCAATAAAGCAGTAACTTTAGAAGATGTTATAGAAAAGCACAAAGTTCCCTCTACTCATGCTTACTCATCAAAATATATAGTGGACAAGACCATTACTTTGGGGAAGTTGGAGGGTTCAGTGGAGGTACATGTGCCATCTTAAGTGTTCTTACTGCTGCAAATGGATGTCATCTGTAGTTATTAATGTTGTTGTTTTTGTTATTTGTATTTTTTAAATGAAGGCGGTTCGAGATGCTTTAGGGAAGCTGGAGGATGGCCGCAGTCGTGAGGATGCAGAAGCTGTGTGCGGACCTGAGGTTCTGCAACAGATATTCAAATGGAAGGTGGTTGCCTATCCTAGAATCTTTCAGTTCTATGAGGTTCTTTTTTTTTTTTTTTTTGGTTATCTCAAGCTAGTAATGAAGAAAGTTCCATTTTTTTTTGAAATTCTGTGTTGAGCGCTGCACCTAACATATCCTGTTTAGACTTGCATAGTTGTGTATTTCTAGTACTAAGGTTGTGCAGTATCAAAAATGTACATGGCGCTTGTGCCTAATATGTTCATTTTATTTTTTTATTTAGATAAAAACAGACATATTTTGGATGTTGGGGTATTTTGTGGATTTAAACCAGTGTTGATAGTTATGACTGAATCTTTTGTATATTTTGGGCTGTGCATAAGCTTTTTATTCAAATCAAATTATTGTTACTTCTCTTCAGGGGTGGGGTTTGTTGCCCAAAGGTTTTACTAGCTAAAGGCAAGTCCAAGGGCTCTTCTTTAAAAGGCTCCCTACGTAATTTTAAAAATATATATATATATTTAAGATATAAAATTTTCTGTTCTTTTTCATTTTGAGATTTCATCTCTCTCTCTTTTCTTTTTCTTTTTTTTATTGTTTTTTCATTTTGATTGGTAGGTTATGTATGCGGTCAAACCCACGACCTCACCCTCCACTAGCTCTTAGAAGGGGAGGAGGTCCTTGTTAGCTAGAGTCACTGGCTGATTATTATTATTATTATTATTATTTAATTATTATTATTTTTTTTAATGTTATGGGTTTATATCGAGTCTGCCTACACGCACAACTATTTTCACATGCTAATTTAAATTATGCTCGAGTGTCAACTTGTGGTTGGATATCACATGGGACCACCATTGGTTCTTGTGAAAAAGTGGATTGGTGCACCAATCACAGGCTGACACTTAAGCATGTTGTGGATTTGTGCCTGGAAATAATTGTCTTTAGAGTTTCCTGGTGTATATTGTATCACTTTGGAAGCTGCAGATTAGTCTCATGCAAACATTCTAGGGGTGATAGTGGTGTATGTTGTATTCGGTGATACTTCAAATGTTACTGCATATTGCAAACTTTTTTTTGTTTTATATTAGTGGGACATATGTAACTGACGATTTGAAAGAGGCATATCCTTTATTTCATTAATTTTAAAAAAGGTGGTTGATTATCCTTTTCTTGCATTGTTGACTTTGGCGCCTGTGATATAGATTATAGAAAGTATCACTCTGCCTCTTGTCTGAACCATAAATTTATTTTTTCAAACAAACAAAATAGATGAGTTAAAAAGCATGTCGATTGGGTTTGAGACCAAACAATTTGGACTCTTTTTTGTTCATGTATATGCTGGGATTGGTTATTGCAGGAAACATTATGAAATCTGTGGCCTCTGATGTTGTGTAGGTGACTTTTTTTCAACAATTTGTGTATGGTTGTCACTATTGAAGATTTGATAGTTAAATTGAATTTTTTTTTGGATAAATATTATTTTATTAAATGGATATTATTTCATGTACAAATGACACAATTAAAGAATCACAAAAAATATTGTGTACAAAAGTATAGAGACTCTAAAAACAGTGGAATAGAGTTCGCTATGTGTAAAAGCCCCTGAACAAGACCAATCAAATAAAGACCTGCGAAGGTGGCTAGAAGCTGATCTCTCGAAGAAATCAAGTTGCTCACTTGTTCCCCTAGTTTATGGGAACTTTTATGTATTCTCAAGAAAGAGAAATAGTTTCAGAGTTCTGCTAAAAATTTTATATGATTTCTCTATTTTTTTGTGTGGCAAAAGTTGGTTCGATAGTTTAAGATTTTGTGTTTCTGGCCCCACTTTCATTTGCTTCTGGCATTTGCTCTGCAAGCTTGTCTTGCCCACATGCTCATATTATTTATTTTGGCATGAAGGTCTATGTAACATTGCTGATATTTGTTGGATTAATTGTATTGTCAGTTGACATTAAAAGTGAGGTTTTCTCTTATTCTTATTGGCTTTATTGATTTGTATTTCTACAGAGCAAGCTTAGAGTATATCTTTCACCTTTTCTTCATGGTAATCGCTACACGTCCTTTGGTCGTCATTTTACAAAAGTGGAGAAACTTGAAGGGGTATAATATCTTTCTTTTTTTTTGCCTCAAGGCTATTCTAATATTGTATCATTCTTCAATATTTTATTCCGTTCTTGTATGTTATGTAATTATTTTTGTGTATTGATACATACTACACAGTTGGTTAGATCTACTACTGTTTGTTGTGCTGTCATTAGATGGCTTAAAAAATGGGGAAGAAAGAGAATAATGAACTAAATGTCTTTTGACTCTTGCGATTTTGGTTTGAGTTGGGTAGAGGGAGTTTGGGAAAGCAAGAAAAATGGAGGATAATCTGTTTGAGACGGTGGGGTGCATATGTTTAACTGTGTACATAATCGTGTGCAACTGGACACAGTTATGAAGTTCATGTTAAAGTTAATGTCACATCACTTTGTCACTTCATGTCACATGTCTTCCATGATTTTAAATTAATGACATGAGTATACTTTTGCCATTAATCATAGCATGTTTATTTTACCTCTGCTGTATATATGTTGCGCTTGTAGATTTACTTCCATCAAGCCTTGGAATAGCTAAAAGCATGATTTTGAATGTGCAGATTGTTGATAAGCTTCATTGGTATGCACAAAATGGCGACATGGTAAGAATCTTTGTGCTTTGTTTATTCTAACTTCCATGGATTCTTCATGACATATGTTTATATGTTATTTTTCATGATGGTTTAAATAGTCCTAATTATAGTGATGTAATTCTCACTTATAAAGAAATATCATCAAAATCTACAACTTCCATCCTACAAGTCAACTTAGCTAAAGAATATGCTACTTTGTAGGTTTTCATGAGAACATACTTAAAAGTATTTATTGTTATGAAGATGTTAAATCTGACAATGCTTTTAAATAAAGCTTTACCTATGTATATGTGTTCCCTTGAAATATGTGATCAATCAAGTGATGATAGATGTAGCCCTTTGGCTTTTGGTGTTGTGAACGTGGGTCTTACTGAGCAAATCACGTTAATTTCTTATGTGATCAATTAAGCACGTCAATTGGACCTTGCTTGAATATCTTCACTCACATAATTTTCCTCTTGTTGGTGACTTGTAATGTAATCACCTTGTCAATCATCTTTTATTATTGGTTTTAAGTGAGAATTACATCACCATAATCCGGAATATTTCCATCATGAAAAATAAAAAATAAACGTTAGTTATTCCAATTTCTTCATGCATATTGGTAATATTACCTATGCAATTCACACTCCTAGTACTTTGCATCATATTAAAGGATTTTGTCACATCAAGTCGTGATTTGAGTTTAGCCTTCAAAAAAGTTGGGGGTTAGGTTGCCTACTAATTACGTCCTCAAACCTATAAAAATGGAAGGTTTGTGCATTGGGTACGACCTTTAATATTGTGGTGACATCTTCATAGGGGGGTTTCATGCAGATTTCTTATAAGGGAGAGTTGTCATTTATTTTTATGTGCCATTGAAGCACTAAAATTGATTCATACCAAGTTTCTCCCTTATTGGCTAATTGTATTATCAAATATTATTACACAACTTGAGGGGAGTGTTGGAAAGTATTACTCTTCCCACCAATTTAAGATGAAATCAAGGGATTGGAGCAATCAATTATATTGATATACATATAATGAATTGATGGTTGACCTATTTTCTAATTCTGTAAATTCCATTATAAATATGGATTCCCCTGTAATGTGTAATCAATCAAGTGAATGAAAGATATAGCCCTTTGTCTTTTGGTATTGTGGACACAGGTCTTATTGACCAAACCACGTTAATCTCTTTTGTACTTCCTCTCTCATGTTTTCTTTATCCCATAATATTTCAATTTTTGAAAAATTTGATTAAGCATTCTCCAATTAAAAACTAGCAAACATATTTTCTCACCAAAAAAACAAATTATCTTGGTCTGGAAAAGTTTATGCAGATACTTTTTGGAATTTTGTGCAACATAGACAGCTGATGGTGTGGTATTTTGCAATGTAATGGGCTGGCAGGAAGTATAAAAAAAAAATACTTTTAGCAAAATGTTCTCCTCTTGTAAGTGATTGCATACAGTTGGGTAGAATTTTGCCATGTAATCATATGATGTTTGAAATAGTTGATTATTGGGACTTTTTGTAATTAATAACCAATGGAATGAAAAACTACAAAATAATAAAAAGAAAGGAATTTGGAGAGCTCATAGTTTTTTAGATAATTTAGCTGAGGAACGTTGTCCAGCAAAGTCTTCAGTCTAATCAATAATTTTATCCAATTATGGTTTTTTGTTTATTAGTAAAATTTCATTTAAAAAGCTGAAAAGGCACCACCCATGTACACAGGAAGTGTACAACAGATGAACCAAAATTAAAAGTTAAAATTACATCCTCAAACAAGCAAATCAGGCAACGCAGCACAAGAAAACACCCCCAAAGCACTTATCCACTCAAACAAAGTCACGAGGAAATAAAAGCTACAAGTCATGAATTGATCTTTCATAGCCCTCAAAAGTCCTAGAATTCCTCTCCTGCCATAGACCCCACATGGCGCGATGAAGGATAATATGGTTATTTTATTGATGCATTTATCTTGGGTAAACCGAGTGAAAATGTTGGTTGGTGGGTTTAAATTCGGAGGCACATAAATCAATCACTTTTTGAGACTAAGGAGACTGGTAAAACTATTGAGGTCATTTTTTCTTTGTGCTAATTGTTTCTTCTTTACTATTCCGTACATTTGTATTGTTTTGCAACCCTTAGTCCATATTTGTAATGTGTTCTGGTTTCTTGGTGGTACCATGTTAGTAACATCATCTTTTTCAGACAGTAGAACTTGTATCTGTGCTCTATACATGGGATAATAGATTAATAGTTAAGAGATTTACTAGTAGAGTTTCATTGAGATGAATTGTCAGGTATCATTGCTAACATTGTAATTGTAATTTTGATTTTCATTCTCCTGATTACGAATTGCTCCCTTGTACAGATAGTGGACTTCTGTTGTGGTGCCAATGATTTTAGTGTCCTGATGAACAAAAAGCTGGAAGAGAAAGGCAAGAAGTGTTCATACAAAAACTTTGATATTTTTCAAGCAAAGGTATCTTTACCTTTCTAAGTTCTCATAGTACGGATCTTCTGAACTAGATACTTTTTTTTTTCTATGACTTGTAAGCATGGCTGTGCTAGAGATAAACCCAAGTCAACACAGACTTACTTTTTAAAGGGGTCTTTGTCCCATGTCCAGAAACATGGCAAGGGGGATGTTGTGTTTTTAGATGTTAATGCCCTCTTATTATTATTAGGCGAAAATGATTGCAAATGGAAAGTGGCTTCTAGCTATGCTTACTAAAGAATATGGCCTTAAGATTGATATCCTAAGCCCCATAATGTTATAAGCACAATAACTTTTCTGAATATGTATATATTTAAAATTCTAATATTTTTTCTTTATGAATGAGACAAATGAATAATTTAAAGGGGGACTTTCTAGGTTCTAATATTTGGTGCTTCATATGTACCACTGAAAAATGATGTTTGGTATGATGAATGAATAACATGGAAAGTTTTTAATTTAATTTTCAATTGGTTTGAGATCGTATCGGGTTTGAAAATTAATTTGGAAAAATCTGGGTTAGTCCCTGTGGGAGTGGTTCCAAATTTTGAGCTATTAGTAGATGCTTTGGGTTGCAAGCAGGGTTCTCTTCCTACAAAATATGTTGGTCTTTCGTTGGGTGCAAAATCAAACGAGAAGACAATCTAGAATCCCATCATCGAGAAGGTGGAAAGGAGGTTAGCAGGATGGAAACGGTTGTATCTTTCCAGAGTGGGTATAGTTACCTTGTTAAAAAGTACTCTATCCAATTGACCAACTTATCTTCTTGATTTTTCCCCAATTCGGGTGGATGTAGTGAGTCATATTGAACAACTCCAAAGGAATTTTCTTTGGAGTGGTTTGGGAGATGACTCAAAAACTTCATTTGTTGAATTGGTCCAAGGTATGTTCTCCTATTCAATCTAGGGGTCTGGCAATTTAAAAAAAAAAAAAAAACAGAATTGTATTAATCAAAAATCCAGGTACACCAAGGGTGTACATGGATAACAATACATCAAACACATAAATTACAAAGATCAAGCATTTCTAAAAAGTTAGAACAAGGAAAAAGATTAAAGGAAGAACTCCACTCCAGCAAGGTGTGAAGAAGAAGAGATTTAAATTCTGAAATAGACTGTTTCTTCCCTTTGAAACATCTTGAGATCCGTTCTCGCAAAATACACCATAGGATACAATGTGGGACAGCCCTCCATAAATTGATACTTCGATGCCCACTGAAGGAACCTTGCCAACTCGAAAATAAATCAGATGGCAACATAACCCATAGAAGAACAAATAGAGTCCACACCATAGACCATAATTCATAAGCAATAGGACAATGAAGAAGAAGATGATTCACCGTTTCCCCACTCTTTTTACACATATAGCACCAATCTACAATGGTGACACCCTTATACCATAAATTCTCAATAGTCAAAATCTTACCTAATGCCGTAGTCTAAGAGAAGAAAGCAACCTTAGGAGGGACCTTTGAACGCCACATAGGTTTCCAAGCGAAAGAAGAAATGTCAAGAGTAGAGGAAAGGGAGAGATAGTACTCACTCATTTTAAAATTCTTATTCCTTGCTGGTTTCCAACATAGTTTGTCTTGATCTTCACCATTAAGGGGCATAGAATTGATAAGATCTAGAAAAGTGTAAAATTGTTCCGTTTCCCAATCTTGGGGAGCTCTAGAAAAAAGATCCCAGTGAAGCCTCTGGTTAAGAAAGTGCATAACATCTGCAATAGAAGACTCCTTATTACAACTAATGTTATAGAGTTTTGGAAAAGCTTCCCGAAGAGTACAGCTCCCACACCACACATGATGCCAAGATTTAATTTTGTCACCAACACCAACCTCGAAGTGAATGGATTTCGAAAAGGCTGGCCAGCCTTGTCTTATGGTTCTCCAAAGACTAACACATAAGGATTAGAGACTTCTTTTGTACACCAACCTCTCTAATCATTCCCATATTTAGTCTCAATAACTCACCTCCAGAGATGGGTTGTCTTGATTTCATATCTCCACAACCATTTCCCCAACAAAGCTTGATTGAAGGTACTCAAATTTCTAATGCCCAAACTGCTAAACTGCAAGGGAGAAACAAACCTGGGCCCATTTTACTAGACGGAATTCAGGGGACTCATCTCTCTCACTCCATAAAAAATTCCTCTGAAGCCTCAATATGAATAGCAATATCTATTGGAATAGGGAAGAGAGATAGGAAATAAGTTGGCAAACTTGAGAGAGTGCCTTTGATTAAGGTAATCTTACCACCTTTTGATAAATATAATCGCTTCCAACTTGTTAATCTTCACTCTATTCTTTCTAGAATAGAGTTCTGAATCGCTCTATCCTTGAATTTAGCACCCAAAGGCAATCCCAAGTAAGTCGTTGGCAAAGATGATTGTCTAAAACCTAGCAATGCTACAAGCTCCCCCATATTAGACACCTTTCCAACTGGAACTAATTCTGACTTAGCTAAGTTAATGTGCAACCCTGACATCGCCTCAAAAGAGGATAAAATCTCCCGCAAATATTCAATCTGACTTGTTGAAGTATCACAGAAAATTAAATTATCATCCGCAAAGAGTAGATGGGCCACCATGAGGGTGGTATTAGACTTGGTACCAATGGTGAAACTTGAGATGTGTCCAACCAGAATCGCACCATCCAACAAGCGGCTTAACGCCTCCATAACAATAGCAAATAAGAGCAGGGAGAGAGGATCTCCTTGGCACAGCCCCCTAGAGCTCCCAAAGAAATCCTTAGGGGAGCCATTTATCAGAATTGAAAATCTCACGATGGAGATACAAAACAAAATCCACTTTCTCCATTTCTTAGAGAATCCACAGCACTGCAACATATACATAAGACAATCCCAACTAACATGATCAAAAGCTTTCTTCACATCTAACTTACATAAAACCCTAGTTATCCCTGCCTTGAGCCTACTATCCAAACGCTCATTAGCAATTAAGACAGAATCTAGGATTTGTCTATCCAGAACAAAAGAATTTTGAGACTTAGAGATAATCCCAGTAATCACCCTTCTCAGCCTATTAGCCAACAACTTGGAAATGACTTTATAAATACTGCCCACTAGACTAATGGGTCTAAAGTCTCTCAATTAGAAATTTGAGATGCTTTAATGAAGCGTTGTTAGGAAAATGGTTGTGGAAATTTGGGTTTGAGAGGGATGTGCTATGGAGAAGGGTGATAAGGGTTAAATATGGAAGTGTGGAGGGAGGTTGGTGCGCCAACTCTATTCCAAGCCCTTATGGGGTGAGTTTATGGAAGACTATTAGTAGTGGCTAGTCTACTTTTTCTCACTATATTAAGTTTGAGATTGGAGATGGGACTAGAGTGAAATTTTGGCATGATGTCTGGTGTGGGGATAATCTTTTGAGTGTTTGTTTTCCAGAGTTGTTCAAAATTAGTTGTGCTAAGGAGGCTTATGTGGCTGATCTCATGAAGTTCCCCAATGGGGTTCATATGGAGTTCTATTCAGGATTGAGAATTGGAATCTTTGTCTAATTTTATGGATGTTATGTATGGAGTCTCGTTGAGGGGTATTGGTGAGGATAAGATATGTTGGATAATTTGTAAGAGAAGGGGCTTTGAGGTGAGTAGCTATTATCGGACCTTATTGGGTGTATGCAACTAGTCTTTTCCTTGGAGAAGTGTTTGGAAGCCAAAGGTTCCTTCCAAAGTTGCATTCTTTGTTTGGAGTGTAGCTTTGGAGATTGTTTAGACTATTGATAATTTACGTTTGAGGAAAGTGTGGATTCTAGATTGGTGTTATATGTGCAAAAAGAATGAAGAATTGGTAGATCGTCTTTTATTACATTGTCCTATTGTTTTCGAATTGTAGTCTATGGAGGTCACCTTGTTTGGTATCTACTGGGTAATGCCAAAGACTTTGGTTGAGTTCCTTGCATGTCGGCAAGGTAAATTTGGTCGGCATCGTAATGGAGTTATTTGGATGGCTGTCCCTCATTGTTTGATGTGGTGCATTTGGCGGGAGAGAAATAACCGGAGTTTTGAAGACTCTAAAAGGACAATGGCATATTTAAAACTACTCTTCTTTAAAACACAATTGGATTGGATGTCTATCATAGGAAGTCTTTCTATTTCTTTGGTTTATGGTCTGATGGATGCTTGTAATTTGAGTTTTTGATTGTTTTGGGTGACTGCTTTTTATGATATGAATAATATTTACATTACTTATCAAAAAATTTCAATTGGAAATAATATAGTCTAATACCTAATTATATAGGCTACCATCCTGAGTATGAACGTTAATAAATATAAGAACTGTTGGTATTTACTTTCAGTTCTTCATTTTGATCATTTCGTAGTTTTTCTCTTTTTGGTATTGCTATATTATGTCATATTGTTGGGTGCTAGACTCTCACTCTCTTCCCAAGTGTGTGTGTGTGTGTCTGTGTCCATGTGCTTATATTGTTATTGGCTTGTGTTTTAAACCTTTGCCAGAATGACTTTAATTTTGAGAAGAGGGATTGGTTTACTGTCAAACCAAATGAGCTACCTACAGGGTCGAAATTGGTAAGAAATGATATCTTGTTTCCATTTAAAAATGTAAATGAATTTCTGCAGGAAAATGATTCGCTATTTGTTTCTTTCTACTTGAGCAGATCATGGGGCTAAATCCTCCTTTTGGAGTCCAAGCAGCTTTGGCAAACAAGTTCATTGATAAAGCCCTCGAGTTTAACCCCAAACTTATTATTCTCATCGTTCCATCAAACACATACAGGTACTACTTTGCTGTCCGTCTCTCTCTCTCTCTCTCTCTCTCTCTCTCTCTCTCTCTCTCACACACACACACACACACACATGTTGACACATGTACCTCTACAGTTCTTGCTTTTAGCCAAGGTTAGTTGAAAGGAAGTTACATTTTGAATTGATTTTTCACATTTGTTGCTTTTCACCAGGTTAGATAAAAAGAAAAAATCTTATGATCTTATTTGGGAGGATGGAAAATCTTTATCAGGAAAGGTAAAGTCATGTTCTTTTTGGTTTCTCTGTGGTGGCCATATCTAAATTATCCTTTCTAGAATGGCATGGTTAATGCTGGCTTTTCTTTGTATCTCCCTTGTCAGTCATTTTATCTGCCTGGATCAGTTGATGAGAATGACAGACAAATGGATCAGTGGAATTTACATGCACCTCCACTATCTCTTTGGAGTCGTCGTGATTGGACTGATAAACACAAAGCCATAGCTGAAGAACATGGTCACCTCCTCAAACAACAAGAAGAATCAGACATGAAAAAGAATCATCCTGAGAATTTAATCCATGATCATCCAGTGGACAATCAAAATCATTTTGGTGATGCTTCCGTGCAGACTGATGATCCCACAAAAAGTGATAGACTGGAAATATTCAGAGGTGGGTCAATTGTCATGGAAGGTAATAAAGAAAGCCCCACTTGCATCAGTGGTGATAGAGTAAACCTTGAGAGTGAGGGCCGTGGGAAGAACCAGCCCAGTGAGGCATTTGTAAGAAAGAGGAAACGTGATAAAGAACATGGAAAAGGAATGGGTGAGAAGTCACCAGAGAACAAATTGGATGGTGGCAGGACTCGCTGTTCTCCATCCAATGTAGTTGATGGAAGACCCTCACTGGAACATCTGCATTCCAAATCCCTTGAGATGCCCTCACATGCCGAGCTTGGTGAGAAGGGCCAGGAACGTAGCAGGCCTCACCATTCTCCACCCAATGTGGTTGATGGCAGATCCTCACTGGAACGTATACATTCCAAGTCTCTTGAGATGCCTTCACGTGCTGAGCTTGGTGAGAATGTTCAACATTTTGAGCCCAGCATATCTGGTTCTCGTATGCAGTTTGCAGCAGCTTATGGTGGGAGCCCGGCTAGCAATCCCAATGAGATGGGCAGCACATATAATCAGAGTGGCGATGACCCTTACTTAACTGGGACTATCCATAGAATGTCAACTGGTGTTAGTCCTGGTTCTGATTATAGGGCTAGAAGCGTGGAGGAACAGCTTCCGGGGTACACAAGGGACAGCTCAGATGGTCTTGGTTACAGATATAATATTACTCAGGTTGAAGAGAACTTCCAGAGGGACAGAGAAATAAGGACACGGCTTCGCTATTATGGACAGCTGGAGCCTGATCTGCCAAGATATAATTATCTAGCAGGTAATGATTCTGGATATGGCCGCATTGGATCAGTGTCATCTACTTATGTTCATCCAGCTCCACCAGCTGATTTGTCTTACAGGATGAATACGTCAGCAATGCAGCGATATGCACCCCGACTGGACGAGTTGAACCACACAAGGATGAATACTTTAGGATCTGAACCACATCTGATGAATAGAAACAGCTTTTATGATCCTCGAGCACCCCCACCTGGGTATCAAGGCAGCCCGATGGGTTTTGCTCCCGGTCCTCACAGTTCCTATTCACACCAGAATTCAGCAGGTTGGCTGAATGAGTAGTTATGTCACCACATACCTTTTAGGCTTTATCCTTAGCTGTTGACTGGCTAGGCTCTTAATAGTTGAAGTTGTTTTGTACATCACTTTACAAGTTCAAAGTTGCTTCTAGTTCTTCAAGTGGAAGCTTTTGCTCTTTGAAGCAATTTGTTCATTAGATAGTTTTTATTTTTTATTTTTTAATACATCATTGTATTTTTTTTTGGCAAAAACACTATTTTAGTCCCTATATTTTGGACTCACAGTCAATTTGGTCCCTATATTTTAGTAGCAGTCAATTTGGTCCCTCTTATTTTCAACTTACACTTAATTTGGTCCCTACTGTTAACTCAATAACGGAAAATGCTTACGTGGCAAATGGTTTACACAATTGACATACCTAGTATTAAAATATTAAATGAGATGCTGACATGTTTAAATTTTAGTGGCTAATGTGCCACATCAGCGCTTAAATGGCAAATAAATCCACGTTACCTTTTAAATATATATATATATATATATATATTTACCGACTTCTTTTTTTTTCATTATCTTTTTAGTTTTTCACTTTTTCTTTTTCTTTTAGAAATCCACAGTATCATGATCCAAAAAAAGAAACCCACAGTATCATAAAAAAAACGTATGAACTCTGAATCCCTTTTTCTTATTTTTTTTCTTTCATCTCATTTTTTTAAGCTCTCATCCCTCTCTCTCTCTCTCTCTCTCTCATTAATCATTTAATCTTTTATTCCTGGCCAAAGAACCCATATCCCAAATTCAAACTAAACCCCAAACCTTACCCAAATCCACCAACCACTCATCTTAGATCCATCCATTTTCTGTTAGGCAAATCTTTGTGAAAACCTTAACCGGCAAGATCGTCCCTCTAGAGGTGGAAAGCTCTGATATGGTCAAAAACATGAAGGCCAAGATCCAAGACAAAAAAGTCATCCCTTCTGATCAACAACCTTTAATCTTCGTCGGAAGGCAATTGGAAGACGGTCGTACTCTTGCCGATTACATCTGCAAAAAGTTTACAGCAGACATGGCGGCAGCAATGCAGGGCGGGAATCTTATGGGTTGGGCTTGAGACGAGGAGATCCGGGTCAGAGGAGTCACGGTCAATCTGTGGCCACGGATCGGACTCTGTGGTGGGTTTGTGATGTTGGACAATTGGGTTTTGGTGAAGCTGGGTTTGGGGATTTTGGCTGAAATTTATGGAGTTATTTTACCTTTCTTGACTAATATCATAAGCTTTTTTGTGATTGAAAGCCAAATTGACGGTTAAAAATAATGTGATCTGTGTTGATCTGCAATTTTTGGACTAGATTAGCGTTTGATTATCAAGAAAGGAATTGGAATGAAATTCTGTTTGGTTAGCAAGAAATTGCAAGAAACGAAAAAATAATAATGTTGAGAAAATAAAAATGAAATTCTAAATGGATAAAAAAATTGTAAGAATATTAAAAGAAGAAATAAAGAAAATGAAAAAAAGAAATTGGTAAAATTAATTTAAAAAAAGCTGACGTGGCTTTGTTTGCCATCTAAACACCGATGTGGCCAAATTGGCAGACATATCAGAATGTATTTTTTATAATATTTTAATATTAGGTATGCCAACTGTGTAAATCGTTTGCCATGTAAGCGTTTTCAATTAGTTAGTTAACGGTAGGGACCAAATTGAGTATAATTTGAAAATAAGAATGACCAAATTGACTGCTATTAAAATATAGGGACCAAATTGACTGTAAGTCCAAAATGTAAGGACTAAAATGATGTTTTCGCCTTTTTTTTTCTCTTTGCTGTTTAATTGATCTCCATGGGAATGATGAAGTATACAAAATTACGACGCAAAGTAGTAAGCTCATTATGAACCATCAACGCCGTTTTTCAAAGAACAGACCTTATGAGCTGATTTAAAATTGTAGTTCTGCAAAGAACAGTTGAAGCTTGTGGTTGACTTCAAATCTAGAAACTTTACACCGCTCACTGATTTATCGCAATGTCTGTATGGTCTACATATTTAAAAATTCTGGGTCCCCACAAAAGCAAACCCAACCACTGTATATTTTTTTATTTAGAAAGTAAGTTAAAGTTTAAACTCAGGCTTAAATTAATTGTAGGACTGCAATCTGAGTCATTATCTGACTGGTCCGTCATGCTAAACTACTAAATTTCTAATGCTGTAGCCCCTAAGTGATCCTATATTAAATGTCATTTTTAAATTAAGTAGATCCGGAGCCGATTCTCGAAAAAAAAAAAAGGTAGATCCAGAGCCAAAGACCTGCAGTCGCCACCTCAAATCAAGAACTTCATTAAGGTATAGAATATAGTCATTGCTACTCGGTCGCTGCTAGAAAGAGAGGCAAAAAAGAAATGGATTCTGAAATCAAGAACCTCATAAAGGTATGGTTCACAGTCGTCACATCTCTTTGTTATTGTTACTACATAGTTGCAAGGATCCCAAGAGGAATGATAAATTAATTATGATGACGTCATAATTAATTTAATAATTATTTTAAATATATATAAAAACATTAAATTAATAAAAAATAGAAAAATTAACTAAAATAGTCTAATTTACTTTCAAGACAGCCAACACACAAACACAAATGCATTCACAAGCTGAGAAAAAGGCAAGGCTTAGTAAATTATTAGTTTGAAGTATCTATATATAATATATTCATCTTCATAGCCCTAGCTACATCTTAGGAGAGTGGGCTTGCAATGAAATCTTCATCCAAGTACTTTCATTCACATGCATTACAGATATATCCAGATTCCAGCTTAGACATGCACGAGCTACAAAGTACTATTACTGCTTCTATTACAAAAGCACAAAAAGACCTTACTCTTACTAATTAACTATACTAACACAAAGGTAAAACATGCATAACTAATAATTAATTAAGCAACCATAGATGGAGTACTGGTACTAGTACTGCTTCTATTACCAAAATTCACACCCCAATGTAGTCCAAACTAGCCAATGTAGTCCATAAAACTTAAAAGTACAAAGTAAAAATGCATAAACAAGCCTCCAAGTTACAATACACAACTACACATTGTTTCTTACAAAAATACATAAAACTTATTTCTAAAAAACAATAATAAAACTTCAAACTCCAAGTTATACACTATGTCTTACAAAAAGACATAGAAATTATCTCTAAAATACAAAATAGAACTTCAAAATTCAAACAGAATTGTTATGATCATAAATTATCAATGTTATGAAAGTTATCATGCTCATCATCATTCCCTGGAAATTCAGGAGGAGGGCCAATAGGTTGTCCAAATGTTCCCAAATCAATTCCTTCAACCTCACTACTATCATCTACAAATTCTACACACAAGTTTGAACAAAATAAAAAGAAAAATCATTATAATGTTTACACAAGTTTGAAAAAAATAAAAGAAAAATCACTATAGGTTATCAAATTGTTTACATATAAACTATCCTTCAATATTAGAAGAATGCTCTACACTTGCTGGATATGCACCATCTTCATAAATTGCATTCTCCAACTCTTCATAATTAAGATATGGGTCTTCCTCTTCCACAAATACCCAAAAATCAGTTTTGTCAATACTTGGGGTCAAAATTAAACTTTTTGTTGTATAGCCTGCATCATAAAATGTCATGCTCATTATTGGAATTTGAACATAATTAGTAACTAACAATTACATTATATAAATGACTTCTTAAAAATTAATATAATGACAAGATATAGCATTTAGTTACCTATGTCTCAATCACAAGTTATGATTAACAAACACAAGATCATTGAGCCTTTGATGCTCCAACCTATTTCTCCTCTTAGAAAGTATTTGGTCAAATAAACTCCAACAACGCTCACATCCAGAAGAGGTAGAAGTTTGACTAAGGATTCTAATTGCCAATTTTTGCAAGTTTGGAGCATCAGCACCCCATAACTTCCACCATTCATCTGATTTTCATAACACAACGTAATCTAATATTAATCAACATAAACAAACAAACAAACTTTCAATTGAATAATCACAAATTCACAACTTCATACAATTTCTGTGTGCTGGGGTGTTCCCCTTTTTTTGACATCAATAAACTTATTACTTATCAAAAAAAAAAAAAAAACCCTTATCTATATTGCTCTTTAAACATAGTATATGATATCAAAAGATTTCTAAGCAAACCCCTACCCTTGACAGATTTCTCAGAAGTTGAAAAAAAAAATTTTAACTTTGTAAGGGATGGATGTACTGCATTTCAGATAAATGAGGATTTCTATAAAAATATTTTGGGACCCGTAAGTCTAATATTAGACTTACGGGTCCCAAAATATTTTTATAGAAATCCTCATTTATCTGAAATGTAGTACATCCATCCCTTACAAAGTTAATTTTTTTTTTTTCTTTTTGATTACAACACCCATATAAGTATATAGACCTATGATAACAATTTAACAATGGCAAAATATCATAGCTATCACAAACAGAATATTAAAATCACAAATAGAATATTAAAAACACAAACTAAATGCCCAGTAATTCTATTCAGTATACCTTTGTCCGGACATTGTTATTTGTATAAAAAATTATTGAATTTATTCACATTACTTATTTACAAAAAAAATCCATTAGACCCTATAATGGGCTAAAGAACTACACTCAAAACACTACCAACCGTAAAAATGAGTAAAGACACTATAAATTAAAACATAACAACAGACTCTATCCACATAAATACACCAACTAATGTCAATCAATTCTATTACAATTCATAAAATATAAATTGACATAAAAGAAAGAAGAATTAAAAAGGATAAAGTACCAAACGACGGCGACGGCGACCAGGCAGAGAGTGAGCTGCGACGGTGACGAGTGAGAGAGGCAGAAATGAGCGTGAGAGAGAGGCAAATATGAGCGTGAGAGTGAGGCGATCTGGGCTGAGCTACGACGGCGACGAGGGAGAGAGGCAGAGTCAAGAGAGTGATTGAGAGAGTGAGGAAGAGGCAAAGAGTGATTGAGAGTGATTCAGATTTCAGAGAGTGAGGCGAGGGTTTCGTTTGAGGGATGAGGGTTAAATTTGTTCAATATGCTCCAAACGACGTTGTATAGGGGGGGAAAAAAAGGTGGAATGACGCCATTTAAAGCTTGAAACAAGGCAACTGCCTGAACCATGTGAACCGGATAGTCGGACCGCAGTCCGAACGGTTCCATGCCTTTTTCGCATGGAACGGTTCTTCACCTTAAATGGACCACAGAGGTGAACGGTTCAAGGGTTTTTCGGTCGGACCATACGGTCCGGTCCGAGTTTAAAAAGCATGTTAATAAGGAATGGTGTGGATATAAAGGTCATAGAGGAGTACTCCATTTTGATTGATTTTGTCAAAGTCAACCTACCATTGCAATTGCCCTTGGACAAAAGTTAGTGTCCCATTTTTCAAAGGTGCATACCACACATGTATGTTGTATCTTCATTTGCCTGTAGTCCTTACAATTACAAAGTCACATCTATTTATTCATGCAGTCAATAGCTTAGAAAAATATTCTTTACAATGGATGAAACTTTGTATAATGAAACAAAATAAAGAAAAAAATTCCTTTAAAAATGCAATTGAATGGTTCACACTTGTGTTTATAACTTCATTACTTGATCTTATATATTAAATGGTGTTCTTTTGCTTTATTATTATTATTATTATTTTGCTTGGTTCATTGCTTTATTATTATTATTTTTTTAAACTGGATTTCATTGCCATAATGAAAAGAGAGTACAACAAAGAGAATAAAAGGAAAACTAGGCAGGGAAGCAGATTACATACAATCTTTCTGGATCACTTCAGATAACATAGGAGGACAAACTCCTATCCAAACCTGAGATAATTCCCACTGCCTCGCAAACTAAGCAAGAACATGTGCTGCCTTGTTGTAGTCTCTTCTCACATGCTTGATAATTCTAGCTGCTAAAAGGAGCAAGGAGACTACGGATCCCCTGATAAATATGGCCAACACAGCCATCAAAATCAACTGCTATAACACTAGATATTGCTGTAAGAGAATCAAATTCCAAGATGATTTGGGAAATCATTTGCTCTTTGGCAAGGAGGAGACCACATTCCATAGCTAAGCCTTCAACTTCCTCCACCAAGTATCGACCCTGAAGGTATTTACAGCAGGCAGTAATAATATTACCGGCTGCTTCACGAATCACGACTCCCATGCTTGAGTTCTTTCCACTTTCCGAAGTAGCACCATCTACATTGATCTTGAATACACTTGGAAGAGGCGCGCACCATCTAAACCCTGACCGAGACAGTCTTTGAGAGTTGGCTGATAAAGCACTTCGGGACTCCAAGATAAATTTCTTTGCAAAACTCCAAATGTGATCCGGAATTTGGCTTGAGGACTCATACACAATTCTATTTCTATTGAACCAAACAGTCCAAGCAACTCCAAAAAAGAACTCCAAATCACTAGAAGAACCATAATCCAAGATCTCCATTGCAATATCTATAATATTCATATTGGCATTCAACACCACCGGAGGACATTCCAACCAGCACCTCCAAACTCTCTTAGCCACTTCGCAATTTACAAAAACATGAAAGGTAGTTTCAGGCTCCTTCCCACAAGCCGGACAAATATCACAATTAACAACACCTTTACTTTGCAAATTCACAAGAGTAGGGAAAACATTTAAACACATTCTCCAAGCAAAAATATGCACCTTGGGAGGAATGCTTAAATGCCATAGTTTCTTCCAAAGAGGATTTCTGGAGTCATCAGTAGAACATTCCCCTTCATCCAAGGTATTCAACAAACCATAAGCAATATAATAGGCACTTTTAACACTAAATTCTCCTCTTCTATTACCCACCCAAATAATCTGGTCTTCTGGAAGATTGTGGCAAAGGGGAATATTTAGAATAGTTCTTGCTTCAAAAGGCAAGAATAGAGATCTTACTACATCGCCTTTCCACCTCCTAGTATCTCTGTCAATAAGTGTCGAGACTCTAGGGTAATCATTAAAAGACTTTTGGGGGGGGGGGGGAGATAACTTTGTACGTTGTTGGAGTCAGGAGCCATTTGTCCTCCCAAATAAGAATCCTCTCGCCATTACCTACACGCCAACGAGAGCCTCGTTTGACAACTTCCAACCCATTGTAAATGCTCCTCGAGGTGAAAGAAGGGCTGGATCCAAGCTTGGAGAGGGAAACATCCCCATGGGGATAATATCTTGCTCTATAAATTTGGGCCACCAATGAGTTTGGATTTGAGATCAACCTCCAACCTTGCTTTGCTAGCATAGCAAGGTTAAAAGCCTGGAGATTTCTGAACCCCATTCCTCCAACCAACTTAGACTTACACATTCTCCTCCAACTAACCCAAGCGATTCTAGATTCTTGACCCTTTTGGCCCCACCAAAATTTCCTCATCATTGCTTCCATTTCATCACAAAGGCTCTTCGGAATCTAGAAACAGCTCATCGTGTAGGTCGGAATAGCTTGAGCAACAACTTTAATAAGAACCTCTTGGCCACCCATAGACATCATTTTCTCCTTCCACCCCGACAATTTCCTCTCCACCCTCTCTTTAATTTCAGCAAAGATTTCAACTTTTGACTTTCCAATAATTGAGGGTAACCCCAGATATTTCTTATGGTGGGTATCTTGCATAGGCCCCAACAAATTCAGTACTTCACTTCTTCTTTCATCAGGGGTATTGCTACTAAAGAAAATTGAGGATTTGTCTGCATTAATCTTTTGGCCTGATGCAGCTTCATACAATTGAAGAATATTTACAAGATTCTGACATTCTTGACTATTTGCTTTACAAAATAAAAGACTGTCGTCCGCAAAAAACAGGTGGGTGATCTTAGGACAGCCTTTGCAAATAGATACCCCACTCATCTTGTGGTTTCTGGCAGCATCATGAATAAGAGAGGAAAAACCATCTGCACATAAAAGAAAAATGTAAGGCGAAATAGGGTCTCCTTGCCGGAGACCCCTCGTAGGAGTAATATTACTATAGGCAGCCCCATTTACAAGGATAGAGTAAGTAACAAAAGTAATACAATGCATGATCAACTCTACCCACTTCTCATGAAAGCCCATTTTAATCATCACTAATTTAATAAAATCCCACTTCAACTTATCATAAGCTTTACTCATATCTAACTTTATAGCAGCAAAACCATCTTTACCTTCCTTTTTATGTTCAAGATAATGCATAAGTTCAAAAGCTGCAAGCACATTGTCGGTAATAAGTCTCCCAAAAAGAAATGCACTTTGATTTTCAGATATAATGAAAGGAAGGATCACTTTAAGATGGTTGGCTAACACTTTTGATATAAGTTTATATATTACATTGCATAAACTGATAGGTCTAAAATCTGTCATCTTTGTGAGGTTTTTTTATTTTAGGCACTAAAGTGATATTAGTTTTATTAATTTCAGTCATAGACATATTAGAGTTCAAAACATTTAAAATCATGCATATGACATCATTACCAACAATACTCCAGTAATTTTGAAAAAAGATAGCAGACATACTGTCCGGTCTAGGAGCTTTTGTTGGGTGCATTTGATTTAGGGCTACCTCAATCTCCTCTCTAGTGAATTCTTTAATAAGGGACTGGTTCATGCCCTCCGTGACTTTTGTTGGAATAGTATCAAGAACATTTGAAATACGAGTTGGGTAGGCGGAGGAATATAAATTTTTGAAATAAGAAACAACTACCTCCGCAATGCTATCAAGTGAATCATGCCAGTTTCCTTCTTCATCCAAGATACGGTTGATGGTATTTTTCCTTCTCCTATCTGAGGCCTTAGAGTGGAAATATTTAGTATTCCGATCCCCAAGTCCTAACCATTGCACCTTAGATCTTTGCTGCCATTTAATTTCTTCACTGTCTAATAATTCATTAATTTCCTTCCGTAATTTATTAATGTCACCCCCCAAGCTGCCATTTCTATCTCTGCTGACCAGAGAATTTAGATTCTCCCTTTTCTCCTGAATTTTCTTTGGTATTTGCCCAAACACCATTTTGTTCCATTTGGATAGATTTTCCGCACAACATCTCAATCTAGCAGCTATTCCTGTGGGGGAATTTAAATCTTGGCTACCATCCCAGGCTCCTTGAATGATGTCTTTGCATTCAGCCCTTTTAGTCCACATAGCTTCCAATTGGAATCTACGTTTAGTGGACAACTTCTGAATAACAGCAGCATCAGTTAAAAGAAAGGCACAGTGGTCAGATGTGGATTCCACCAAATGGTGCACTTTAACATTTTTATAATGATCAATCCACTCGGGAGTAGCTAAGGCCCGATCCAATCTCAATAACACTCTGCTATCACCCTCTTGCATATTACATCAAGTGAACTCAGGACCAACAAAACCAAGATCCTTGAACCTACACTGATGAATAACTTCTCTAAAATCATCCATTTGTTTCTGCGATCTTAGAACCCCGCCCAATTTCTCTTCCACCGAAACTATTTCATTAAAATCACCAAAGCACAGCCAGGGCAGATGGCACATTCGGTTAAGGCTTCGCAAAAAATCTCATGATTCTTTTCTACGACAAGTTTCGGGGTTACCATAAAATCTGGTAATACGCCATTTAAAACCCGAATCAGAATCAGTTACCACTGCATCAACAAAATTCCTGGAATAGCTTTGGACTTCTAATTTTATATCTCTACTCCATAACATAGCTAAACCCTCACTCCTTCCAACACTAGGAACAGTCAACCCATTCATCAAACCAATTTTAAATTTCACCTTTTCCATTTGATATTTCTTCATTTTTGTCTCCGACAGGAAGACAATATTGGGCTTCCAACGTTGCACAAGTTCGCGTAACAATTGACCGATGGTTCCCAAGCCCCCGGCAGTTCCACCCTAAAGCAATCATTTATCTAGGCGGTGCTGCTCAGCAATCACCGCCGTTTCAATAAAGTCAATTACACTCCCAACCTATTCCCCAACACACAAACATTTCTGGACATTTCCTTCAGAAATAAATAACGTATTGGTAAAAGCTTTTCTTTTGTTACTTACCTCTTGGGCTTTTTCAGCACCCACTGACTCTTGGACTTTCCCTTTATCTCTTGCCATTTTCTTAAATTTTCTTCTAGTTCCTTGAGTTGGCCCACGGTTTGGACAGAAAGGCTTAGCTCGTTCCCCACAAGGTGTACCTTTTCCTTCTTCTTCTGGCCTCATGGACTGTGGTCCTTCGTATGGCTTAAAATCCAGCCCAACTTTCTTTTCCTTACTTGAGCCTTCTGCCCCTTTAATTCTTGGTGGGGCTTAGTAGCCAACTTCACATGTACCCGGCCCAACATTTGTTTTAACTATGTGCTGACTGATTTCAGTCTCATTCCTTTGAGTATTGACTGAATCGGTTTGATCTCCACAGGATACCTCACGTGCATTCTGCTCATTTCCAAATCTCGAAGCTTCAGTCACGTCTTCCTCCATCCTGACCTGCTCACCGTGTTTCCCGGGATTGGACCTGACAGGGATCATCACACACTCCAACCGATCAGCCTCCATCATGCTTACCAACTCCTTCAATGCCTCAGTTCCTCTGCCCACTACCATTGCTGAAGAGACAGAACCACCAACTCCACACTCTTCTTTAGATTCACCATCCAACCCCATGGAAGCAGCGCTCCCTATCTCAACTCTGGTCTGCTCTTTCAGCTTTTCTTTTTCGCCTCCAAACTTCATTGCTCCTTCGGCTTTCAACCATTCATCGTACTGTCTTCCTGATGATTGCTCCACGGGACTAACTAGACAATGTTTTTCATCATGCCCAAGGATTCCACATATATAGCAAAAAAATAGGCAGTCTCTCATACCTAAAATCAACCAAAATCCTTTCATCTTCATCTTTTTTAACATACCCCCCCCCATCCGGAGAGGTTTATCCAGCTGCATCTCAACTCTTATTCTTAGAAACTTGGCTTGATCTGCTTGTATAGCTCTTTTGTCAACCTCCAACACCTTTCCAATTTTGCTGCCGATCTCTCTTCCGAAGTCTTCAGTCATGTTCTCAAATGGCAGACCCCAAATCTGAACCCAAAAAGGAGAGAGGGAGAAACAAATGTTTTTTGATGTCAGACCTTTCCTCCATCGACAGAGAAGGAGAAGGTTATTTTCAAAGTTCCAAGGACCACTCTTTTCAACCCACTCCAACTGACATCTTGACCCAAACTTAAATTGCAGAATGCTATTCCCAACTTCCACAATTCTTAAGTCAGAACCCATCTTCCATGCTGCCTTAAGGGTATTCTTTAAAGCTCTAAGATTCTGGTGACGATCTAACAGCAAACGTCCAAATAAAGTCAGAGAGCATTCTTCTAAAATAACAGAGCTACTGCTATTTGTGACAACAATATCCTCCTCTTCTTCTTTTGTGAGTTTCAAATTTCCTAGACTATTAACTACTTCTTGATCCATTTAGCTACATCCGAAGGAAATTGGGCTACAACCACTTGAGGAAAATGGTGTAGACCAAGAAAGAACCCTAAACAAAGACTTTTAGGGAGGAAATAAGCTCTTACCTAGGAGAGAGGAAGAAAAGCTCTTACTGACAGAGAGGGAAAGAGACTCCTACGGGGGAGAGAGAAAACTCATAATGCTTTTGATATTGCTTTATTATTATTTTATGATGTTCTGTAATGAGCTTCTAATGCACTTGATGATGGTGTGGTGAGTGGTCAAATGCCAGAGTAATTTATTTAAAAAAAAAAAAAAGTGGTCACAATGTGTTAGACAATAAAGTGGCAATATATTTTGCTTAACCTTTTATTTAATTTAATTGTGTGAGAAGTAATCGCTAGTGCTTTCATGCATGGTGACATAAAATTCCCTCCTATCATAGTTATGGGAATCAAACCATGAATTTAATTAGTGGAATTCACCGTGAATATAAATGTGAGAAAAAGAAACACCATATCACTATACTCATAAAGCACCAAATAATTATTTGTGTGTAACTATTATGCTTTGAGTGCAAAAAAATTGAGCTCAAATTAGTAATCTTCTTATAGGTGGAGGGTTTGGAATTGTATGTTACAACTCCGGAATAAAATTCAGCATCCATGTGTTGTCAAGCTTTATAAAACTTTTTTTTTTCTTTATAAAACTTCTTAATTACTTTAAATAATAATAGGTTGCAACATTTTTGCTTCTTTTACTATGATTTGCATCCCGGGTATGCTTCTTGATCATTTTGTGATAAGTGCACCAGGTTCTTGAATATGCTTTTGCCTAGTTTCACAGCTCTAATCTGTTCGAGTGCCAATTTATCTTTTAAGTTTCACACTTCTAAGTCCCAAGCCCCCTTGATTTTGTACAATTAGAATATTATTTAAGGGATAAAAGTAAAACCTAGGTACAAATAGTTAGATATTGTATATTAGGTTCTCCAATTAAATTTAACTTATATTGACCACTTCAATTATATGATTATAAATTTAAAAGTCATAAGAAAAGATAATATTGTTCTTGTTGCATTCATAAAAATATGTCGATGAATTCCTTATCTTTTTTCTTTTTCTGAGTAAAAGAAAAAAATAATGGCTAAATTTATTTAATGGTTGCTTTTCATTGATGGCTGAACTTTAGCTATAAGATTGGGAATGCAAGTTGCTAGCAAAAAGAATTGGAGTAGAGTTGTATTAAAGAGAGACTCGAAGGAATGCGTCCTCCATTTATCTCATCCAATGGAGACACCAGCTGGTCTATTGAAGGGTTTATGCAAGACATATGTTCTTTATCAATTTCTTCCTTTGTTTGTTTTCTTTGGATCAGAAGAGGGGCTAATGTTACCGCTCATACTCTTGCCAAATGGGTGCTCTCTTGTAATTTTGCAAGCCTTGTTTCTTTTGCTATTTGCCCCCATTCTGTCTTCAATGTTTTGAAAGGGGACTGTGTTGTGTAGCTTTTATGTTGTTTCAATAAAATCTTTCTTTGAAGCCAAAAAAAAAAATCATTTAATAACTTTTTATACATTTCAAAAAAAATAAAAACTATGTGCAAATATTAAGAAAAGCATACAAATTACAAAAAAAATTGGTTCTTACTAACAAATAAACTATTAATAAATATTTTACACAAAACAACTTAAAGAACCTGAGTTGCTTACTCAATTCTATACAAAACTATAATGAAACACAAATTCCAATTAACCAGGCTACACTAATTTGATACAACTTATCTAGAATTAGCACTGATTGGGAATATTTTCACCAAGGCAAAGTAAGTCAAACACGCGAGGGTCACCATGTCTCCTAACGATCATCACGTATAAGAGGATTGTCAAGTACCCATGTCTGGTACCCTGCTATGCAATCCATCCCACGCTTATTCATCCTAACCACCATAGAGACAGATGAATGTGTCCTGATGGACGATCCTTCACACTTAGTCCTCCAAGCCATTTGCGTATCCTCCACTTCACTATCTTTATATGGAAAGAACTTGCACACCACGCCTAATGATCCTTTTATATATTAGTATCCTCCAAGTATGGGAAGTCAGAGCCAAAGAACTTAGGTAATTAACTCCACTATGCTCTCTATAAGGGAAAAGCCTAAATTCATGGGAATTTGGTCAACCCTATACCACTATATAAGAATCAAGCTCCCACCTTTCCAAGGTACGTGTAATTTCCTAACTCTCATACTTTTGGAGTTAGTAGGAATCATTAAGTTACTAATTTAGCTTTTGGAGGGTCTTTGGTCTGCACCACACATTCTTCACGTACCCTAGTAACTACAAATTTAGATGATTGACTCACTAACAATTCATTACATCATCAAGCACATTGTAAACCCTAGCAATTGCACCAGCAATAGAGACTCAACTAGTAAATCAATCCTGCTTAACTCTGGGATACTAACTAACCTAGCAACTCTGATTGAGCTTAATTATAGCCAACACAAAAACACTAACCAAGCATCTTTGGCTGCATCAAGCTATTATGGGCCACAATGCCAATTTTATTCACGACATTCATGGTATTGGGTCTAATGCACAACATGCTAATCGAGAAGACTATTGAATATAAATCCTCTATACCATTTTTTATGTTATACTTTATATTCTATCAATCACAACTTTTTATGTATTTATTTAATTTTTCTTGTAAAATAACCAAAGTTTAAAATAAAAAAAGATAAATACATGACAAATTATAATTTATAAAATATAAATAAAAACACAAAATATGGTATAGATAATTTATATCCCTTGAAATTGTAAAAAAGAAAAAATTCTTTCAAATGAAAAAAAGGAAATTTATTAATTTAATCAGAACTTTACAGCTGGATACCACAAAACTACTCTGTCCTCCACTATCGATTTAAGAAATAATAATAATAAAAGTACTAGCAAGTGGGGGAATCAATGACTCGAGGCACGCTAAACACTCAAAAAGTAACGGATAAAGGCACTTGAGAGTTGAGGGTAGCCCAGAAAGAGAATTTCAACTGGATTTCGAGCATTGCAATCACTACTACTGCTACTGTAAGTTTTTCACATATATTAGTCATCCCTTTTTTTTTCTTTCCTTTCATTTTTTCCTTAAAATGGAAAAATCCATACCAAATTGTTTTCTTCTTCCTTAATTTACTTTCCTATTAGGGTTTTTTTGGGTTATCTATATTATAATTCAAGATTTTTACTACTATATTTCCAACGGTTTCCATGAGCACTCAAGGAACCTCATTGTCATAATCTTCTTCCTCAACATCTCCGCGGAGTTTTAGAAATTTTTTTGTAGAACTTGTATTTGTTGTTTGGCGATGGATGGGTGTCTGGCTTTTTAGTTTTTAGGAATAATGAAGAACTTGAGAGAGCGGAATCTATTTTTCTCTAGAGCTCATAAAAGAGAAGGGGAGATTACACTTTACCCCTAAACTATACCCTTTTTACACTTATTTTTTAAACTATTACTCAGTAACACTTGTTAGGCTTTGTGGAGCTAGTGGTGTTTTATCTGAATTATGATCCTACCGAATATAAAAGTGCAACAGTCTTTAATGAGATTTTTTCTGAGGCTTAGGCAAATCTTTGTCCCGTTTTTAGCCCATTGGTGAATCCTGTGCATAGGGATAGAAACTGTGGTTTGGTGATTAGGGTTGTGGTGTGTTGTTTTGAGATAGAAAAATGTGCTGCCGCATCTTGTATTTTTCCTTGCGAATAGTGAAATCTATGGATGTTGACAAATTTTTCGAGCCACGTAAATATTGGCTTGTGTGATTTTTTTTTTTGCGCATATTTTTTATTATCTATTTTGCATCTCAAAGATCACGGAATTTTGTGATATTCCCTACAACACTTGCCCCTAAACTATTACCTGTGCAACACCTTGCACCCCATCTCAGGGTTAATAGTTTAGGGAAGTAAGTGTTCTTTCTCATAGTTTAGGGTCTAGGAGGTAAGTGTAAAAGATGTCATAATTTATGGGGATAGAGTGTACATTCTCATAGTTTAGGGGCTAAGTGTTCAAAGGGGTAAGTTTAGGGGGGTAAAATGTACATTCTCGTAGTTTAGAAAAGTAAGTGTAAAAATGGTCATAGTTTAGTGGGTAAAGTGTAATATTCCCAAGGGAAAAAGAAAAATCAAGATTTGCTATCATCATCTAAAAAAGTTTAATAGTTTAATATTTATTAGAAATAGTTTAATATTTCTAGTATATTTCAACTGTTTCCATGACCCATGAGCTGCCAGGGAGCCTCAATGTCATCACCATATCCATCTTCAACACCTTAATGGAAATATGAGGTGTTTCTTAGTTTAAGAGGCATTGACACTTTTACTGACCATCTATATGCTGCTTTGCAACAGAAGGGCATTTTGACCTTTTAGGGATGATGAAGAACTTGTGAGAGGAAAACCTATTTCACTAGAGCTCTTGAAAGCAATAGAAGAATCGAGGTTTGTTATTGTTATTTTCTCAAGAAACTACACTTCTTTGACATGGTGCTTAGATGAACTTGTCCATGTTGTTAGATGCAAGAAAGAGATGAAATCAACGATTTTTCTCATTTTTTATGATGTGAATTCATGTCATGTACGGAAACATATGGGAACTTTTGGACAAGCCTTTAATGAACACGAAAAATGTTTTAAAGAGAACTTAAAGAAGGTGAAAATGTGGAGAGCTGCTTTGAGAGAAGTGACCAATCTATCTGGTTGGCATTTACAAGATCAGTAAATTTCCATAACAAATATATTTCTTTTGATTTTTAAATAGCTAATTTTTTCTCAAAAATCATGATGTGTATGTGTGTATATATATATACAGTTATTAGAATGCAACATAATATGCATGGATTGAAATATTACAACATATATTAGTTAAGATTTTTTCGTATTATTAGAAAAAGCTTGTGACTGCTGCTTTACGACTTAGGAAACACTGTTGCAATAATTAAAAAAGGAACTACTTGATTTAAGGACAACTTTCTATGAATTCTAAATCTATTAAGATTTTCTACTATCTTCATTATTTTTTTTTGGGTGAATTATAATTTATGCTTTGTGGTTTTGCTATTTTACAATTTAGTTCACAAAATTTTATTTTTGGTGGAAGGCACTTGCCATGGCACCAAGTTCTGACCTCTTGACGGACTATATATTATGATGACGATAAAAATTAATTTTATGATGAAGAATCAATTATTGAGTCACGTAATGCTTTAATTTTATGGACAAACATTCAACAATTCTCTAGCTTGTAACTAAGGGAGTTAATTTTGTACCATAGGTCATTTTAGTTTGGTTAGGGGAACAAAATATTTCGGTACTGGTATACCATTTCAGGATTACCACTATTTATATACTTACATTCTTATATATATGTTTGTATTTATTTATGTATGTACGTATGCATTTGTTTATATTTCTGTTTATCAACATATAATTTAAAATTCACATATTTTATAAGCCCTACTATTGGCCTAAGTACATTAACTCAATGTATTAGCTTAAATAATATATATTTTTAAAAATATTAATATTTTTATAATATTTTTTTATTATACTAGCCGAAATATCAATACAGGCCCAAAAATTTCCTGGTACTACTAGTATAAGCCAGTATAATCCGGGATTTTATGCTGTACATATCGATACTAATTTTATAGCCGGTATGATATATACCGCCGGTATGAGTACAATATTAACTTCCTTGTTTATAACACTTTTTAGAAGTCAATGTGATGCTTCAACAACCAAAAATTACCTTTTGTCAAAGCATAGATTGGATTAAGTTTTTACATTGGGCATGTAAGTCCTTTTTTAAAAGGATTTAGTTTTGGCCCCATCATTGTTTTGGGTTAAATAAAATCCTTAAAGTGCGTTTTAATCATTTTATTCACAAAGAAATTGTTTACATAATTTTAAAGAAGTAAAGCTTTTAGTAGTTTATAATGATATTAGTGCCTAAATAGAAATTCAAAGAACACCTTCTCTTAAGGGGGAAAAAATCATAATTTGGGCCTTGACTGAAGAGGTAAAAACTTCCATATTTGCTGGCACTAAGGCTTAATTTTTATTATTTGTACTCAAGCAACCTAAAAATTTGATGGATCTATTTCAACTAAGTATAATGATAACATAGCTCTGAAATATATAACTAATATAATATACAATTCTTATATGAGTAGTTCTACTTCTAATCCACGTTGCATGAGCTAATGAATTCACATATCTTTGAGCAAGGAGTATTCTTGCCTAATATTTTTCTTCCTCCCCTGTGGTTTTTTAATTGTGTTTGGACCATCATGTAATTATTTTATATCTTGTTCACAAGCATGAGTCAGAATTTATCCTAAACATAGTGAAAAATGATGATTTTATAATTGGTTAGGACCATCTCATTAATATTTCCTATCTTCTTCGCAGGCATGAGTCAGAATTTATCCAACACATTGTGAAAGAGATGATGGATAAATTGAGTTCAAAATCCTCAAGCATTACCATTACCAAAAACTTTATAGGAATACAATCTACTGTGGCAAAATTGATCCCTACGTATTTAGGTTTTGAGAATAATGTTTACATGATGGGGATTTATGGTATGGGAGGATTGGGAAAGATAACTCTTGCTAGAGTTATTTATGATGAGTTTCCTAGTCATTTTGAAGGCTCTAGCTTTATTGCTAATGTTAGGAAGATTTTAAAAAAACACGGGCTTCCTAGATTACAACAGCAGCTTCTTGCAAACATTTTGGAGGACAGAAAAATAGATATAAGGAATGTTTATGAAGGAGTTGAAATGATTAAGAAAAGGCTGTCATAAAAAAGTTCTACTTATTATAGATGATGTCAACCAATTGGACCAATTAGAAAAATTGGCTAGAGAGTTTGGATTGGGGAGTTGGATCATCATAACAACTAGAGATGAACATGTGTTGGTCCAACATGGAATGCTTAAAAGATATAAGCCTAACGTATCAAATAATGATGATGCTTCACAACTTTTTTGTTTGACAGCTTCTGAAATGGAGCAACCCAAAGAAGATTATATGCAGCTCTCCCGGAAAGTTGTAGAATATGCTAGTGGCCTTCCATTAGCTCTTGTTACTTTGGGTTCCTTTTTGGTTGGAAGAACAATAGATGAATAGTAAAGTGCATTGGAAAGTTTCAAAAAATATGGAAGGAGAGATATTTGATATACTTCAAATAAGTTACAATGGATGATAAGAAATGTGAAAGGAGGTATTTTTAGATATTGCATGTTTCTTTAGAGAGAATAAGAAACATATAGTAATACTGATATTAGAGAATTGTGGTTTTGATGCAATAATTGGTACAAGTGTTCTTGTGGAAAAATCTTTCCTAACCATAGATGACAACGAAATTTTGAGGATGCATGATCTACTAAAAGAAATGGGTGAAAAAAATTATTTCTAGAATCAGGTGGAAAGCTTGGAAAGCAGAGTAGGTTATGGCTTTTTGAGGACTTGCTTCCTGTATTGGAGAAAGATATGGTAAGAACAATAACAGCTATAATTTTATTTCAGCAAATAAGATTTAGTAGGTATAGTGACATAATTGTGTTCAATAAATTAGTTCTTTTAAAAAAATATACTCCAATAGTTAAGTGGTTACCTAAGTATTTAAGTAGCAAAATAAAGAATGAAAAATTCATTTACCATGCTAAGATATTGTCAATGACGATTTATTATATTTTGAAAAAATAATATCTCTTTGTAATTGTTTATAAAATTGAATTCATCTTTCTTGACATAATCAACCAATCTTTCATTTCTTGGTTACTATCTAGAACAAAAGGCTATCTTTACATTTTTTTATATTAGTTTGTAGGCTTTATATTCTTTATTTTCTTTTACCATCACTGTAAAAGTAATGTTGTAATCGCCTATTTATTCCCCTCATAGTCTTGAATTTCCAAAAGGTAGAAGTGCACCTTTCTAGTTTTAATGTATGAGTTTTAAATAGATTAATAAGAGTAACAAAAAACTTTATAATAAGTTGTACTGGTTACTAATAGGACCTAATATGTAGTACATTTTACTATTAACATGTGATGTTGTTCTACAATCTATTAGTTGTTAATGGGACTCTTAATATCCGTTTGGATTACTTTTTTGAAAATTTTAGAAGTTGCATTTTGAAAGTGTGTTTTTAAAAATGAACTTGAGTGTTTGGTAAAATATGTTAATCGTATTGATGATATGAAAAATTGCAATATAAAAATGCAATTTTTAGGTCCAATAATTAAATTGTAATACGAGAGGAGGAATAAAAAAGTCAAATTATTTTTAGATGGACCAATAATGAAGAGGACTTTATGTGAAAAACTCAAGGAGTGGATATTTTTATCTTCTTTGTGGCTTTAACAGTGTTTAACTTGAGTAGTTCCAGACTTCTAGTACTGTCATCATTTGCTTGTGTAAATCACTGAGCTTTTGCTTTTGAAATCATATGCAGCAGAAGAGATTCAAGCCATAGCCACATACGTGAAAGAGGATATCAACTTTGAAGAATTTCCTGAAGTTTTTTCAAGGATGTCTAAACTTAGATTGCTGATTATTGATGGGCAGCACATCCCAAATGCTCTCAATCATGTTCCTAATGACCTAAGATATCTTCATTGGAGCTTCTGTTCTTTAAAATGTTTGCCATCCAGTTTCCAACCAAAGAAGCTCGTTCAATTTGACTTGCAGTGTAGCAAATTTGAATATCTTTGGGAAGAAGTAATGGTAAATTTTGTTCTTTTAACTGTCTTTCTATTATTTACTATTTCTCCTTTCTTTAAGTATAGCTCAAAGTGTATTTGCTTACTTGTTAAATTAATTTCTATCTTTAATTAAAGCTCTTTTTTTATTTTTTATTTTTTTGGTAACAGCATTCAGTCAAGCTAAAGTTCATTGATCTTAGTTGTTCCAAAAACCTTATTAGGACACCTGACTCTTCAAGTGTTCTGAGACTTGAGGGACTAAAACTTTCTTGGTGCAACAGTTTGGTTGAGATCCACCCATCTATTGGACAACTCAGCAGGCTTAGATACTTTTATCTGCAAGGCTGCGAATCTCTTACTGATCTTCCCAGCATGTCTGCTGAAATGCAGTCCCTTATAATCTCAAATTTCTTCCAAGCAACATGGATGATTTGAAGTCTCTTGAAAAACTCATTCTTTGTGGATGCTCAAAACTACAATGGTTGAAAAAGTTCCCATCAACTGTAAGATATATAAATGCTTGATTTTGTTTTTCCCTAAAACCGTCACCAGCATTGGTCAAACTGAGTAGCTCGTCACAACCTCGCTCCCAGTCATGTCTGTATGATGAGAGCAGCAGTGAACTGGTATTTACGATATTGTACCGTTACCTACAAGTAATCTCCTCTCTCTCTCTCTCTCTCTCTCTCTCTCTCTCTCACATTTTAAATAACACTTACCTACAAGCTAGAACAATAGTTGTGTTTTTGGTACAGGGGCTCCTTTGCTGTAAAACCGATTATGAAACTTGTACCAAAAGAAAAGAGGATGTAACTATAACTGAATTTCAGATAATTGTTCGCGGGTTTGAAATTCCTTCATGGTTAACTCATCTAAGTGTTGGGAATTCAATAAGCATGGAGCTACCTTTTGTTGTAATAGTAAATGGATGGGATTTGTTATATGTGCATCAGCATCAGCGGGATTTGGCGTTAGAGTTCGTGTGATAGCCCTTGGTGATATGCCTCTGAACTTTTTACTATGTAGATGCATTGTGAGGACAGTATATGGCTATTTTATTTGTCTTGTGATGATTGGTTTGCTACTGTTGGGAATGGAGAATGCAGTAAGATTAAGGTTATAATTGAGACCTATGACTCAGCCATTCGTGTACGTGAATGTGGGGTCAATTTGGTATACGAGCAAGACGTGGATGAGTTCAACGAAAAAAATGCATTATGTTTGATTGAAAGCTTTGGTAATGACCATCTCAAACATCCTTCCCATTAATATTCAATCCAACTTTATCTTATTTTCTTTCTAGCTATACATCTAGGTTTGTCACTTGCAAGTAAGTCTTGTCATTTTTATTTTTCTTCTTTTGGCTCACCATGCGCAAGCAATCCCAATCACCCTATAGTTTTTGAGTTTCTGGAAATTAACCATAGATTTCTACATCATCATCACTTACAAGAAGCATAATAATTAGTAAAACATTGGGCAAGTAATTAAGAATATGATCTAGATAGGAAATACATTCTCAAGCTTAACCCATTACATTTCTCTAAGGATTTTGCTAATTTAGATCGTTCAATCCTAATTTGTAACTATCAGAGTATTATGCTATTTTGCATATTCATTTGTGCTGGCAAATGCAATACAACTTTTCCTGATTTGAAATGTGAAATTAGATACTGTATAGTATTTCCTTCCCTACCATGTATATTCTTTATAATCATTGTTGTCATGCCTTCTTAAACAGGTAAGAAGCAACTCCAATTACACTCATCAATAATGAGGGACTTATTATTGTTGTATCATACTAACTCAAGTTTTCACATATATGCAAATGGTGATGATGATGGTGGTGGTGGTGGTGATGATTGAAATGACTGCAGAAGATGGTGCTCATTTTTGGTTTTTTTTTCATAGGATGAATTTCAATTGAGGCTTTGGCAAGTAGATGTGCCCATGCATTTCAATCAGCCTAACCTCGTTTTAATGAAGTTGTATTTGGTTCAGTTACAATGATTTGGAAACTTGTTCAATTGGCATTTATGTGCATCTTATTTTAAAATGGAAATAGAGTTGAAGATCTACTTATACTGGGGATCTAGGCCTAGACAGATAATGAGTTATATGGTTTTGCTAATAATATATTGTTGGGTGAATTTCAAGTGAGTTGTGCTATTGGATTGCATAAAAACCAGGTAACTTTGTCACATTTCTTTGTTTTATATGGATTTGAGTTAAAGTCTATGAGACAGTGATTTGTGAATTTTGAAGCAGAACTTTAAGGTTATAAGTTTTTATCAATCTAGCCATAGTATGAAATAAGCATTAATTTTAGTATTCAGTCTTGAATATTATCCTTGCAGTTCAAAAATCCCAAGTTTCAATCAAGTTCACTTCCATTAAATTGTGTGTTATTTTCTACTATGCATCAAGGGTTGTTCTAGGGTGTGTTTGGCAACATTTAGGAGTCTAGTTTGCAGTCTAGTATGTATATTTTTGGCATTCGTTGTACACTTGAGAGGAAAGGCCTTTGGATCAGATTCTTGACAGGATCTATTGAACAAGCATTTCTTCTTGCTCTTGGAACAAGTTTAACTAATAGGCAAAAACAGATTAATGGGCAATCTTTGGAGTTGTTCCTTTCTTTAAAGTTGCTTCCCTAACCTATCATCTCCCTCTTATTGTGCAAGATATGTTCAATTTACTTAATGGGCACTCAAAATACAAGTGTGCTCTACATTCCAGACTTTCTTGTAGAATACATAATTTAGATCACCCGTGTAACCCCAATGCAGCATTCTGTCTAGAGTGCCTATTCTATTACTCTTTACTAGCCAACAATGGAATGCACGTCTTGTAATAGCTTGAGAGAATCAGATGATTTTCTCTAGCTGATTTTTATTTTTATTTTCTTTCTACTTTCTTTAGTTTATTTTTAATGAAATTTCTTATTCATAAAAGATTTTTTCTTTCTTTTTAAATGAAGAGAGAGTGGAAGGGACTCTCACCAAAGTTACTCCACCTTAAGGTTCTTTACAATTAGACCAACCACTTCTTGATTATGGCTTGCCACTTATGGGACTTGATTGTTCAGACCAACCATTTGTGCTGTCAAATGGTGGCTTCAGCTTTCTTTACATTCCAATTGCTTCTGCATTTGTGCCAATGCCCTGCTTTCATCAGCGTAGATTAGAAGGCACACCTTTAGATTTACCAATCGCTAATGAAATATATGTATCCATAGTAAAGTTGCAAAATTGCTTGGCTCAATCCAGTATTGGGCTATCGAAACTTTGGTCATGTTGAAGCTAGGCAACCTTTGTCCTTGACTGAACCTCAGCTAGTCTGTTTAGTCTATGTTTTATGTTGGTTTGAGCTCATTCTTGTTCACAAGCCTAAGTGAACTTTATTAAATAGCCTAAAATCAACAACATAAAATCTGTTAATTTACTAATACAAATTAGCAATCTGTTAAAATCTGTTGGTTTGATGCATTCTTTGTCACTGATGTTTGTTTTTTTTATAATCGCCATTGATGTATATCATCACATCATAATTATAATTGTACCATAGATGTCTTCTGGTTTGAGAATCTGATATGTCAGACTAAGAGATATAATTCAAGCATCATGATAAGTGAATTTTTGTGGCTGCTAAGCAGCGTGTGGAATGGCTGGTGCATTAAGGGCTTTATATGGACAAGCCAATGGGGCAGAGCTATTCCTTCTGCATATGGGATTTCTTTCACTTTTCTGTTCCCTCTGCTGGAATGGTTTTGTAATTCTTTTTTGTTCTTTCTGTCAAGAAAGTGGTAGTCTTCATTTTTTGGCTACATGTATTAAGTCTATTCACATTTTGTTGCATGCCAATCATTATAGTAGGCTTCAAATTTCTCACTGTATGCAGCTTGGCCATTACCTAAACGTGTTTTCTTACTCCTGAACTTGTTTATGCATGGTATATAATCATTTTGAAAAAGAATGCATCAAACACTTTGTAGCACACTCAGGCTTCAAATGAGTTGGGAGGTGGGAATCCACAAGCAGCTAAATGAGTATCAAGATCATAATGGTTCTTGTAATTGCAAAGATGGTTATCGTAGGCACGATTCTCTTCAGTTGCTGCTATGTTTTGGGCTATGCCTACAGCAATGAGAAGGAAGCTGTGGATCTATTGCGAATATGGTCCCTTTTATTTGTCTCTCAATAATCATGGATGGCTAGCAGTACTTTCAGGTAACTTTCTCACATTTCTCTCATGTAAATGGGCAATTATTTGGAGCAGAACTTTTGAAGTCATTATTTATTTAATTCATGGTATACCATCAACTAAACATTCATTCATTATTCAGTTTAGAATATTTTATTTGCAATTTCGAAGTTAACTAATTGTAAAATAATAATAATAAATAAATAAAGGTATCAAACAAGTATACTCTTGAATAATCTTCTGTTTTTGGGCTATAATAGTTGTGGCCTAATCATCCAGTATCTTTCTTCAAAACAATGTATAAGTTGTGAATCTTCCTTGATGCAATGCCATTAACCCTACAAAGTCATTTTCTGCTTTGCATCAGGAGTTGCTAGAGGAAGTGGCTGGCAGCATATAGGAGCCTATGACAATTTTGGGGCATGTTATCTGGTTTGGGTTCCGTTAGTTGTTTAGGCCTTCGTTGTACACTGAAGAGGGAAAGGCCTGTAGATTGGACTATTGACATGGTGTACTGTACAAGCATATCTACTTGCTCTTAAATCGAGTTTCACAAATTGAGAAAAAAACATGTTATTATCGCCACACACCAAAAAAAAAAAAAAAAATCCTTTATAGTTGGTTTTTCTCACACACCAAAAACTACAATTCATGTTCAACTTGATCATGCAATACGAAAATTCGGAATCTTATTATTAATTTTTACTGGAATCTTTTACTGGAATCTTATTATATATAACTCGTGTCTAATCTAAATGTTTTAAATTTGGTGGTAAGTAAAACATTTTAGGCTTATCAGACTAAACCAATTTTGAATTCTTAGTTGGATTTGTGTTAATGTTTCAACTTTCAAGCATCAATGGCAAGAGAGGATATTTGATGGTGATATTTAGTCTAGACTCCACGGTGGATTAAGTTTAATGGACAAAATATATTATTTGTGATTCTAGAGATTATGGGGTTCCGTTGGTAATGTTGTTCTAGTAATATTGTTTAAGTGTTGTGGAAATACATGTATGAAAAAGTATTGTGAAAATATGTGTTGTGTTGTTTAAATAACAAAAACTGTTGTTTAAACAACACAATCAAATAGGCCTATATAATGAGAAAAGTGTTATATCTACAATATTTTCACAACAAATCCTAGTTAATAGTTCGTTATAGGTTTTTAATTTAAATTTACTATTGAAATTACTTTCTTGCCTATTAGTAACAGTAAGTAACATTCTACTGTATAGAATTTGTTGTAAAAATGTTGTGGACATAATACTTTTCATATAATTGCTAATCCTTATTGTTATCCAATCATATGGAAATGCATATTTTTACATTACCAAGGAATTAATCAAATATAAATAAATAAAAACATAATAATATCATTATTTTGCCAGCAGCATAGTTTGAAGGCCGAAAAACCCCTTCTTCTTCTTCTTCTTCTTCTTTTTTTATTTTTTATTTTTTATTTTTTATTAACTTTCCAAAGTTATTTTTGTGTACCAATGTATATGCTTAGCATAATGATCACTTCACAAATACAAATTCTTGTCACTTCACAAATACAAATTCTTGTGAGGTGAGGAGAGGAAGAGTCAAAGTTCAAGTTTCTAAAAGGAAGTTTTACACATATATACATTTAAATTAGACTAAACTATAATTCTATCTCAAATAAGAAAAACAAAAAGTTCTCTTTGTGGAAGATTTTGGGCGTTGAGGAATTAGAGCTTCTTTATCTTTAGTAAGATAATAATACAAATTGATTTCTCCTTCACCCAAAAAAAAAAAATGTTAAGCTTTTCTTTGCAAATTATTTGTAAATTGCTTTCCCGTTCTTTTTTTATTTTATTTTCTTTTTTTAAAACTTTATACTGAACTTTTACAATCAAGATATATATAAGTTCGGTAAAATTATATTCGTCAAGTCCAATCGCTTATGGTTAAATTTCAGTTGATTCTAGGATATGAGGGAGACTCTTGTTCTTGTGGGCCTGTAGCAGATAACATAATACATAAAGATTTTTTTTTTTTTTTTTTTTTTAAATTTTTAAAATGACCCTATAATTCCTTGGACTATTTTTATATTAATATTATGCCAAAATGTAATGATATTATGACCTAGCTTGTATTCAATAGCCAATTTCACTGGACATCTTGCTATATGGACATGTATCCACATCCTAACGTTTGATTGATGACATAACTATTAATATTTATTCTTTTAGAAATTTTGTAAACATGAAAGATATAAGAAGAAAATCTGATTCAATAGTGGATTTTTCAAAATTTATATTCAATAAAAATATATTGGGTACTAATTTTATAGTCAAACTTTATCATTTTATAATTTGCCAAATAATTGATTGAAAAATATAGCCCCAAACAAGTTCAAGCCAAACTTTCTCTTCACTGCTCTTATTTGTCTAAGTGCCAATTAATCCTTTAAGTTTCACACTTCCAAATCCCAAATCCCAAACCCCTTTAATTTGTTATACGAGAATATATATATATATATATATATATATATATATATATATATATATATATATATATTTATATATATATTTAGAAGCATATAGAAGTATAGAATGAAAAGGCTTTTGTTTACAGATCTCTCTCTTATTAGAATATCAGCATTGGGGAATGTTAATGCCAAATGTAAGGGAAATTTGGCATTTCAAGCCCCAAAATACTCTGCATCAGAGAACGCTAATGCCAAGTATTGCAAAATTTTTTTGTAATAGTGCTACAATGCAATTCTACCTTTAGAATTGCACTGTAGCACAATTCTAAGACAAAATAATATTTTTTTATTCACATATTTGACTCTCTCTCTCTCTCTCTCTCTCTCTCTCTCTCTCTCTCATCTCCTTTCTCTCTCCACAACGGCCTCTTTCTCTCATCACATCTCTCTCTCACGGTGGGCTATTCTGGCGTGGGTCATGGGTCCGGAGTGGAGGTGAGATTGGGGAAGTCGAAATCAGCGTGGTATGGTGGTAATTTTTGGGTTTTTTAGGTCCAAATCAGCGTGGTATGATCAGCAGCATGTTTAAGCTTTTTCCGGCACGGTTTGCGGTGTGGTTTCCTTTTAAAAAGTGCAGGCAAACCGAGTTGTACCTCCCATGGAAGTGCGAGACTAGGCGCAACATCTATGAGAAGTGCGAGTATGAGCTCGTCATGGAGCGAATGAAGTTTTGGGTTTTATTGAAGCCAAGTTGTGAAATTTAGGATTTTTTGTTTATGGGTTTTGTTGATTGATGCGTTTTTGGTTGATCTATGAAGTTTTGAGTGTTTGAGTTGATAGGTTATTGTTGGATTTTGTTTGATTGATGCGTTTTTTTCTTGAACCTATTCAATGGTCTTAAGAAAAAATTATCTTTTGATTCTTCTCCAATTCATGGTTCAGCTGACGATCTCTTTGTTTTGAATCAATTTTGAATAATTGGTGTGTGTGATTTTGTCTCTATGTGTTGTTGTAGATTCGGCATTGAGAGAGAGGCTGAATAAGATTATGGCTTCGGACTATTTCACCACCTCGCTGGAAATGAAGGCTCCGGCAGAAGTTGTAGATAGAAGAGAGCTAAAAATTAGAGAGAGGAGAGAGATGGGAAAGAAAAGATATAATTTTAGGATATATTATTTTATTATGTAGATATATTATTTTAATGAGTAGAATAGGAAAATATAAGTTTGGGATGCTGGAGATATTGTAAAATGGTATGGTATAATGATAAAGTGATTTTTTGGAATGGTAAAATAGCGTAGAATTGGAATTATGGGATGTTGATGCTCCTATTATTGGGCTAGCGGGAATATGATAATTTAGAGAGGGATAATTTGGTCATTTAGTGAATGAACAAATTAATTGGACAAGGCTTCAAGCCCTAATATGGTGGGCCATAAGAAGATAATCATGAATCTAAATTGTTTCAATTTTACTTAGAGCATCTCCAGCAGAATCTCCAAATTTTTATACTATTTGGAAAATGAACAGTGACTTTTACCTTTTAACTACTCACTTTTTCAAATACACTTCCAACAGATTCTCTATCAAATTCTCTATCTCATTTAAATATTATTTCTTCATTAATTATTTATTCTTTTTTTAGCAACTACACATCTTCCAACATTTTTTTATTCAACCCCTAATTATTATAATAGAAAAAAAAGCATTTGAAGAGTCAACAGTAGCCCATCAGACTTGATGAGCTACTGTTCATGAGCCCAAAAAAAAAATCTAGGAATAGAGAGTCCATTAGAGAACTTTTTTTGGGTTTCACTCTCTATTATAGAGAGAATTTTGGATTTATATAGACCATTGGAGATGCTCTAAATTTACTTTTTCTTTTCTTTTCTTTTTTTCTTTTGATAAGACTGCTAAAGAGTAGATGATGTAGTTTGAAAAATTTTCAACATATTATGAAGTCGTCCTTCTCCCATTAAAAAAAGAAAAAAGAAGAAGGAAATGGTCCACATGAAGACATCTAATCAAAGCATTGAACACATGCAGTAGATTATTTCCCCCTCAATATTGATGTTTAGGAAGTGGTCCTGAATTACCTTTCTGAGTTATTCTTTTGTTTATCTACCTATTGTATGACTTTTTTACGCTTAAAAAAAAATTGGTGACCACCTAAATTTTGTTTATGCACATGACTATAAACCTGGTTGTAAACCATTTATAATAATAATTAAAAAAAAAAAAAAAAACTTGATCGTAAATTGAGACTATAACTTTTCTCAATATTTTTTTTATTGAAGGTAAATTTTAATAAATCTTCCATTAGATTATATTTATCTCTTATATTCTCTTTACAAATTCCTCTTTTTTACGGTTAAAAAAAAAAAATTTGGTGACCACCTAAATTTTGTTTATGCACATGACTAAATTTTGGACTAGTTTTGATAACAAATTTGGTTGTAAGATTGTAGGTATTTAGATTTTACTCCCTAAAGTTTTGGAGTGTTTGGCTTTTATACCCTAAAGTTTCAGAATTTGGGAGTGTAAAATCCAAAAAACCCTAAACTTTAGGAGGTAAAATCCAAATTCTGAAACGTCAAGATGTAAAATCCAAACACCCCAAATTTCAAAAGATAAAATCTAAATTTTGAAATTTTAGGGTGTAAATCTATTCACCCTCAAATTTTAGAGGTGTAATTTGCAACTTATTTGTTTTATTTTTTATAGGCGTCATGACTGAGAGACTATAAATTCTAAAACTCCTACTCATTGAGAAAAGGAACAGTCAGAAATAATTTTTTAAGCTTTTTTTTTTGGTTGCATTTTTTTGGTGTCACCGATTATATAAAAAAAAGTATTTTAAAATTTTATTTATTAGGTTGTTGAAGTGTACTAATTACATTCATTATTATATCAATTGAATAAAAAATTTTCTAAAATTTTATAATAACTTTAGTTTTTATTTTTATTTTTTATTTGGGTCTATATATATATATATATATATATATATATATATATAAAACCTATTGGTCAAAATTTGTGCCTTCTTCCATCTGGGGCCCTTAGGCAACAACATTAGTTGCCCCTAGAATAGAGCCAGCTCTGATTCACTACTTATTTCTTGCTACTTGAGCTGATCATGGGACCAAATCCTTCTTTTAATTTGGAGTCAAAAGTTTATTGATAAGGCTCTCCAATTCAACCCAGAACTCATTATTTTCACCTTTGATGACTTTCACCAAGTTATTAGATGAAAAAAAAAAAAAAAAAAACTTTTGATCTTGTTTGGGATGACCTGACCAGTTTTTATCAGGAAAGGTAAAATAAGGTTCGTTTTGGGGTAATTCTTTTGTGGCCAAATCTGAGTTAGTCTTTATAGAATGGCAGGGTTAATGGTGGCTTTTCTTGGTATCTCCATTGTCAGTCATGTTGTAGCCAGGATCGGTTAATGAGAAGGGTAAATCATGAATGCTATTACACACTCTTTCTCTCACAAACTTAGCAAAATGCACTTGGTATTTCAATGTATCTTGCATGTGTGTAAGTTTGTGTGTAATAAACATTATTCTTAATAAGAATGACAAACAAATAAATAGGTGAAAATGAGTAGTACATGTTAATTGCACACACCCTTATACTCACATTGTAAATTGAAACCATGAGTTGAAGACACAATATCAAAATTAAAACAGTGTTTTCAAATTTCAATTTCAGTTTTGAAATTGTGTTTTCAGTAACAAGTTTTATCCAACCCCCAAAAATCCCATAATCCTACAAAAGTATCTATATTGCTGGTTATAATTTAGACTTGTTCTTTGCCATAGACCAAATTTATATGCATATGTTATTTTGGCTCTCTATTGATGACTATTATTTGCAAATTGCAAAGCTAACTATTTTTAACATTTTTAACTCTGTTTAAAGTATGTGATTAAATAATTAAATTTACTATATTTTAAAGTTTAAGTTTTTGGAATAATTGGTAATTTAAGATAGTATTAAAACAAAAATTCATTGTTTGATCCATGTCTCCTTCACTCTATTTCTCATTTAACCACTATGGAGCTATGTCATAGTAGTTAACACACAAAATATGTATGAATTACTAAGTCTTTACCCTGTAGCCTTGATTATAGAGATAGAGTTGTGTTGCAAAAGAAAAAAAGTTTCTTTGTCATTGTTGGCTGACCTAAAAGAAAGTGAACGAGATTTATGCTATTTTTGAGTTCTATAATCACACTTGATGTTTCATTGTCAATTTAAAACTTTTATCTGGAATGCAAACATATGCCCAATCCATTTAAAGTGTGTGTAGTTCAACTTGGAGTATTGGACTGACTTAAAGTTAGCCGAACGTTCCCTCCAAAAATGGGCTACGTTTTGGTGAACGAGTTGAGGCAAGTTTTGGTTGGGCTTCAGTTTGCAGTCCATCTCTCTCTCTCACACATGCACGGACATATATGTCCCATGTTGTCACACACACATGTACATATATATTTATTAAAAAATGTAAAAATTTTTAAATTAATTTGATTTGTGTTTGTTTGACACAAAATCTCTACCTTTTGCCTTTTGTCTTAATTATTTTTTAAAATAAAATTCTTTAAAAACAGATAAACTAGTTTTAAGTTTTTTTATCATATATTTAATATAAAAAGCTTCCAAAAATATATATTTTGCTATATACCATGCAAATAAGTTATCGAGAGATTCTCAAACAAACACAAGTCAAGACCATACAAAGAATCCAAAAATTGAATGGTTTTCTATTTTCTGATCGGTAGTCCAATAATCATAAATAAATTAATGTTATACATAAAAATATTTAAATTCTATTTTTATATTGTTGTCAATATTCTATTTTATTTTGGAATTGAATCATCTTCACCATTTTATTGTAAAAAATATTGTTTTATTGGTGTATAAATCTAAAGAAAAATTGTACCATACTTAATTAGCTAAAAAGAATATTAAAAAAATAAAAACATTTAAGCATTTAGTAGACAGTGGACAGGATCCTCAAACCAGTTAATTTCGTTTTTGTAAAAGAAAAAATAAAAAAGTAAATTTTAATACTTTTAATTATTTAAACTAAAATGTAGAAAAACTCAAAAGGTTAAAGGCGAAATGTTGTACACTTGAGAGCTTAATGTGCGAATTTAATACTATGCACAATGTTTGATTGAGAGCTTTGGTAATGACCATCTCGAACATCATTCCCATTAAAAAAATAAAGGCTTTGGATTTAGACTAAAAAGTTTAATAGATTGGAAATGTATTGAATGATGAACTGTGATTCAATATGGTTCTTATCAATTTTCACTAAAGCAAACTCAAAAATTCTAGCCAAGACCATCACAACACAGTGTTATGAATATGATGAAATCTCAAGTAAAATGAATGCCTAGACAACTGATAAGTTTGCAGCTCTCTTTTTCATCATATGTTATGTTGTATCATCATTTATAATCATTGTGGAGATATGAATGCCCACCAACTTACATTACCTTTAGATTACTAAAAGTTGAAGCGTAGCGTTTAATGCTCTACTCTCACGTTGCGCCACATCAACTGCCACGTCATTTTTTTTTTTTTTTGTTAGAAGTTTGTAATGAGTAAAATTCTTATTAACACCCAAAATACTAATAAAGCTAAACAACCAATTAATCACCTTATGGTCAGTTTTTCCTCTTGAGCCACTTCTATTCCTTTTAAACAGTCACTAGTCCATATATAAAATTAAACATAAGTATATAATAAAACTACCCTACATCTACAAGAAAGACATGATATTAATAGAAAATAAATATAGAAAATCACTATTAACAACTATAAAATAAATTTGAATCTAAATTCAACCAACCCGAATTGCTATTATTAAAAAAAAAAATTCAGGATCATTTAGTTTTGTACCTCTTAAATAACTAGAAATTTAACTTAATAAAAAAAAATCATAAACCATAACAGTAAGATAAATAAATGGAAATTGAACTAAAATAAAAATAAAAATTCAAAACAAATTTTTGTACTTCTCAAAACAAAAATTATGCCCAATTAAAAAATAAATTAAAAGCAAAGAAACACATCCACATTCCTTCTCAGAAGATCGAACAACTGCCCCTTCTCCAATAGGAGAATCTGAGCTCCAACCTGAAAGAACCTCTCCAGATCATCTCCAATGACCACTTTTTCTAGGTCTTCACATTTCACCTCGTCGGCTAGCCCACTAAAAAGAGATGTCGGAGTTTCTAGCTGCTATAAATTGTTTTCAGCGACAGTCGAGGTATCACCCTCAGGTTTGTGTTGAATAGCCGCGATTAAGCATTGTCTATCCATAGATTGGCTCCCTATTATCTCCAGCACTTGGTCCCAAGAGGGATATTTTACCTTCTGATAGAGGGTAGATGAAATAGCCCCAAGAAGTGCAGCCAAGGTCTGCCCATGATGGTTGTATAAGGAGAGAAAGCGTCTACTACAATGAAATCCACTTCAACCACATCAGTACCGACTTGCACAGGTAATCTAATCTGCCCTTTAGGAACCACTATTTTACCTTCGAAACTTACCAAAGGGGAGCTGTAGGTCGTTAAATTCTTAGTTTTCAAACCTAGCCCCTTGTAGAGATTAGGATACATAATCTCGGCAGCACTGCCTTGGTCAATCATAACCCTCTTCACATCGTACCCACCGATTCTAAGCGTAATTACCAAAGCATCGTCGTGTGGCTGGATGATTCCCTATTTGTCTGCATCTGAAAAGCTTAACACTAGTGGGACATTCATTTTGACTCGCTTTGGCATTGAACTAGAGTCCTCATCTGAGCAATAAGCTACTGACATTATCCTGGAAGGACAAGATCCGGTCCTTCCTAGAGCAGCAAATATGATGTTTACGGTGCCAAGAGGAGGTCTTGTCGCAGCATTTCCATGAAACACCGAGTTTGTTTGGCTACCTCGGCCACTGGAGTGATGCAAGAGATGCTTTAACTTCCCTTCTTGGACCAACTGTTCCAAATGATCCCACAAATTTCTACAATCTTCGGTATTGTGTCCATGATCCTGATGATAATGGCAGTAAAGGTTTTGGTTGTGATTCACAGGATCTCCTACCATCTTATTCGGCCATTTGAAGAATGGTTCATTCCTAACCTTCTTTAATACCTTTTGCATTGGCTCTTGAAATACAACATTAACCGCTTGCACGTTGGTAGATCCAGACTGCCTTGCAAAATCTCTCCGAGGACGATTATTCTGGGTCCAATTCGACCTGGAATCCCTCCTCTCCTAAGGGATCACCTTCGCCTTCCCTTTTCCTTGTAACTGATCCTCTTCAATTCTCCTATACTTATCAATCCTATCCATCAACAGGCGTACGCTGGTAACAGGTTTACCAGTGAGGGACTTTCTCAAATCATGCTCGGTTGGTAGACCAGCCTTAAAGGCACTGATGGCCACATCATCATAGCTCTCGTCTATCTCGTTAAACATCTCACAGTACCTATCTGAATAAGCTTTCAAAGTTTCCTCATATCGCATGGACATAGATAGCAAAGATCCTAAAGGCAGTGGAACCCTGCTACACGTGATAAAACGAGCGCCAAAAGACTGGGTAAGTTTCTTGAAGGAATCAAGAGAATTTGCCTTCAAGCCATTAAACCACCTCATCGCCATCGGACCTAGGCTAGATGGGAAGATCTTACACATCAAGACCTCGTCCATGGAATGAACGGCCATCTTCTGACTAAAATGACTGACGTGTTCCACTAGATCCATTCGTCCGTTATAAAGGGAGAAGGTGGGTTGATGAAATCGTCGAGGGAGGCTCGCACCCTCTATGTTTCGTGTGAAAGGGGACCTAGCAACTTGCTTTAACGCTTCGTTCATGGCACTGTTTCCAAGGCCCTTATAGGTTGGGTTCTTATTCCTACGCTTATGGTGATGTTCCTTGTCGCCAGAAAAAGTTTCACTGGGTGGAGTCCTGGACCTTCGCCTGTACGTGGCATCATCCGTCTCCTCGGAGGACAGCTCGGAATCAGGTGAGGGGCGTCTTCGCCGTGCGCAATGCAACTCTTTCTTTCAGCTCGTCAATCTCACGTTGCATGTCTCTTTCATTTTTTGCATAGGAGACATGGCTCTTCCCTCGTGACTGACTCTTGCTAGTATGCGTTGTATGCGCACTCCCTTTATGATCTCCCCTTCGTTGAGGGTTTACGACTGAGTTGTTATGTTGAGAGCCCCCCGATTCTGCCTGGTGCGGATTAACATTATCTTGGTGTGGGCTAATCGTTGGTTGGTGTGAACCTGATTCTTCCATCTCCAACGCTAGACCAGAATTTCTTTCAAATTAGATCAAGCTCTCCTCACAGACGACGCCAATTGTAAGGACCAGTTTTGGCTTGGACCCCAAAACAGGATTGGGTTCTGGCCCAGCAAGCCCAAACAATAAATTTGTAGAGCGTGAGAGAAAGAACTAGCCTGATTTTAGAAAGGAGGTAACAATCGTGGATGGTTTGGAAGAATAGTTGTAAGTATAAGATATAAAAATCGTCATCGGTGTGGCCAGAATAGTATAATCAAGAATTTGGAGTTCTTCCTTTTTTATCATATTTCTTAATCTTTTTTCTATATGTTTTTCAATCTCCTTTTCTTTGGACACCTTTTCACATTATATACCATGATTTTAGTACCATTCTTACTGTACACGTGTAAATTGGGTTATGGGAGCTTCTCCTTGTCCCATCTCACATCTCCCTAAACCTTCTACCACCAACTGTAAGGCTGCTTGTTCACTGTTCAGGTATCACCTCCACATTAATGCGGTCAGAGAGTTAGCTGGGAAGCATTTAATGTGAAGGTAACAGTTTTTACAGATATTTGTTATCCTCCGCCCTCATCCTTTATCCAATATTCGACTCCCCTGTCATAAGGTTCCCTTAAAATAGTATCCAAGGGGATAGGGATGTTTCAAACCCCCTCGGACAAATGTTCCAAGGTGACTTTTCACCTCGGATAGGTTTAGGTCTATTATAAATAACTTTCAACTCTTTCTACAATGCAATTTCCACTTCTACCTTAGTTGACCGTCCTCGAATATATCTGCGTCCTCGGACTGGGTCATTGGGCCACAGGCCCAGCCCATTCAGCCTAAACAGTACTCCAGAGGCAATTGGTCCCCACAATTATATAATAAATTCTAAAGCTTAATATTGTTTTCATATTAAACTCTTCGCTAAGAAAATTTGTATAAGCAATATAATGTAAAGATAATTATATAGTAAATTCTAAAGCTCAATATTGTTTTCATGTTAAACTTTGAATTTTCAAGTGTATGTAAGTTCACAATTTCGTTTTTAAAATATTACAATATCATATTCATATGAGTTGTACTTGAGTTTTCCAAGTACTAAAATCTTTTTTGAGAATTGTAAATGGAATTTTTAATTAAAAAATTATTCATTTGTAAATCAATCCCTAATAGAAAAATATAGTATAGCAAATATACTAATTTTATTTTTTTGTGTTTGTGCCCGTGTGCATTGCTTATAAATTAGGGGTGAGTAGAGTGATATCGAAGCCGATCCAACCGACCGACGCTGACCCAACCGTACCGCCTCTGGCACCGACCGACTGAGCCAAGGCCAGCGATCAGATGGAGAATCCCGCTCCGACGTTGGTGCGATGCTGCTGTCGGAACTACAACTCCAAACCGAGTTGGTTATCGAACTGACCAATATGGCAATATTAGTTTGTTTCATTCTGTTTCTTTCACTGAATCAATAGTGTCTTCACTTTTCACGTTTTGTGTTTTGGTTTTGTTGAAAAAAACGATTCATTTCATTTAGTAATTAAAATATATATATATATATATATATATATTTATATATATCAAAACGGTGTCGTTTTTGAGCTAGGGTTGTTGATTTCTGTCTAGTATAAATAGCATTTTTCTACTCTCAGGCTCTCATCCACTCAACTCTCTCAAACCAGACGCTTTCTATATCTCTCTCTCTTGCCTAAGTTCGTGGACCGTGACCAACAATTGACCATGAGTCACTGAGTCACCTCTTGCAGCTCAGCAGGCTCACTATTCACGAGTCATAAGACTCACAACCAGGCCAGCTACCACCTTGCCACCTATCGCCATTCGTCGACAACTCACTCTCTCTCTCTCTCTCTCTCTCTCTCTCTTTGTTTGTGACACAACAAACTTTGAACATATGAAACTTAGTTCTTTAATAATGGCTGGTTTTCTCTTTCTTTCACTCTCAAAGCTAGAATATTTTTGGAGTTGTATTAGTAATGGCTGAGATGGAGTTGAGATAAAAATATAATTGAACAATGAAGTTTGTCTAGTCATTCCATACATTTAGTAGTAGCCTTTGAGTAGAGAAGAAACCCACCAAAATTAACACTTTAATTGTTAATCAAATCAATTATAATTTTAAGTTTGCTAACATTTTTTTTTCCAGCTTTTGATTGTTAGGGAGGGGAGACTGAAACTGAGAGAGTTCTCTCACTCTTCAATCATTTTTTATTTATTTTTTATAAGTTAAAAAAATTATGAAATACAAATAAACTGGAATTGGTATTTATAAAAGGTGTTTGGCTCTTTATCTTTACTTCTTTGACTGGTCTTGTAGATTGATTCAAGTGCTAGCCAAAGTATAAAAAGAACAAGCACAAAAAACCAATCACACCGACTGAAAAAAACCGCACTGCTATAAGTCGGAAAACCGACCCTAAGTAGTATGCATCGGTTTTAATTATGGGAAAACCAATCCCTATCGGTTCAGTAACAAATTTGAGAAAAAACCGAGCCGATCGAACCGCGCACATCCCTATAAATTCCCCCTTGGCGACTCCGCAAAGTGTGGGACCCACCTGTCAATGAGACAATAGTCTCATGCACCTAGCGCATAAACTATTTTTTTCTATTCCATATTATTGAATTGTCATGTCTGATTGTTTGTGTAAAAGGGATGCCCCTTTTACATGGATAAGGCAAGCATTCTTAAATAAACAGCTTTCTTCTACATGAATTTATAGAATCCAACTCTCTTAAATGCGAAAGAAGATTTGAAAAGTTAGGAGCAGAACATTTTCGAGGCAAACTTGAAGAAAGCGAAAAAGAAGAGTCTGAAATGGTGACAACACAAAAATACTAAGGTTTGAGATTGATTTGTTTTGCCTTTGATTTTATTTTTGCTTTGGTTGTTGATGAAAAGAGAAAGAGAGATTTTTCAGCCGTGAGAGTTATTTTTTTATTTGGGTGAATTGCAAATTACACCCCTAAAGTTTGGGGGTGATTGGATTTTACACAATTACACCCTAAAGTTTCAGAATTTGGATTTTACCTCTTGAAGTTTGGTGATGTTTTGATTTTACAACCTGACGTTTCAAAATTTGGATTTTACCCCCTATATTTTAGAAGTATTTGGATTTTACTCTCTAAAGTTTTAGGGTGTTTGGATTTTATACCCTAAAGTTTCAGAATTTGGGGGTGTAAAATCCAAAAAACCCTAAACTTCAGGGGGTAAAATCCAAATTCTGAAATGTTATGGTGTAAAATCCAAACACCCTAAATTTCAAGAGATAAAATCTAAATTCTGAAATTTTAGGGTGTAAAATCCAATCACCCTCAAATTTTAGGGGTGTAATTTGCAACTTACTCATTTTATTTTTTATAGGCGCCATGACTGAGAGACTATGAATTCTAGAACTCCTACTCATTGAGAAAAGGAACAGTCAGAAATAATTTTTTAATCTTTTTTTTTTTGGTTGCATTTTTTTGGTGTGTCACCGATTATATAAAAAATGTATTTTAAAAATTTATTTATTAGGTTGTTGAAGTGTACTAATTACATTCATTATTATATCAATTGCATAAAAAATTTTCTAAAATTTTATAATAACTTTAGGTTTTTTTTTTTTTTTTTTTGGGTCTATATATATATATATATATATATTTAACATATTGGTCAAAATTTGTGCCTTCTTCCATTTGGGCCTTTAGGCAACAACTTCAGTTGCCTCTAGGGTAGAGCTAGCCCTGATTCACTACTTATTTCTTGCTACTTGAGCTGATCATTATATATATATATATATATATATATATATATATATATATATAAAACCTATTGGTCAAAATTTGTGCCTTCTTCCATTTGGGGCCCTTAGGCAACAGCATCAGTTGCCCCTAGGATAGAGCCAGCCCTGATTCACTACTTATTTCTTGCTACTTCAGCTGATCATGGGACCAAATCCTTCTTTTAATTTGGAGTCAAAAGTTTATTGATAAGGCTCTCCAATTCAACCCAGAACTCATTATTTTCACCTTTGATGCCTTTCACCAGGTTATTAGATGACCAAAAAAAAAAAAAAAAAAAAAAAAAACCTTTGTTCTTGTTTGGGATGACCTGACCAGTTTTTATTAGGAAAAGTAAAGTAAGGTTCATTTTGGGGTAATTCTTTTGTGGCCAAATCTGAGTTAGTCTTTATAGAATGGTAGGGTTAATGGTGGCTTCTCTTGGTATCTCCCTTGTCAATCATGTTGTATGCCAAGATCGTTTAATGAGAAGGGTAAATCATAAATGCTATTTACACACTCTTTCTCTCGAAAACTTAGCAAAATGCACTTGGTATTTCAATGTATTTCACGTGTGTGTAAGTTTGTGTGTAATAAATATTATTCTTAATGAGAATGACAAACAAATAAATAGGTGAAATTAGTAGTACATGTTAATTACACACACCCTTATACTCACATTGTAAATTGAAACCATGAGTTGAAGACACAATTTCAAAATTAAAACAGTGTTTTCAAATTTCAATTTCAGTTTTGAAATTCTGTTTTCAGTAACAAGTTTTATCCAACAAAAATCCCATAATCCTACAAAAGTATCTATATTGCTGGTTATAATTTAGACTTGTTCTTTGCCATAGACCAAATTTACATGCATATGTTATTTTGGCTCTCTATTGATGACTATTATTTGCAAATTGCAAAGCTAACTATTTTTAACCTGTTTAACTCTGTTTGAAGTATATGGTTAAATGATTAAATTTACTATATTTCAAAGTTTAAGTTTTTGGAACAATTGGTAATTTAACATAGTATTAAAGCAAATATTCATTGTTTGATCCATGTCTCCTCCACTCTATTTTCCATTTAACCACTATGGAGCTATGTCACAGTAGTTAACACACAAAATATGTATGAATTACTGAGTCTTTACCCTGTAGCCTTGATTATAGAGATAGAGTTGTGTTGCAAAAGAAAAAAGTTTCTTTGTCATTGTTGGCTGACCTAAAAGAAAGTGAACGAGATTTATGCTATTTTTGAGTTCTATAATCAAACTTGATGTTTCATTGTCAATTTAAAACTTTTATCTGGAATGCAAACATGTGCCCAATCCATTTAAAGTGTGTGTAGTTCAACTTGGAGTATTGGACTGACTTAAAGTTAGCCGAGCGTTCCCTCCAAAAATGGGCTGCGTTTTGGTGAACGAGTTGAGGCAAGTTTTGGTTGGGCTTCAGTTTGCAGTCCATCTCTCTCTCTCACACATGCACGGACATATATGTCACATGTTGTCACACACACGTGTGTACATATATATTATTAAAAAATGTAAATTTTTTTTAAATTAAATTGATTTGTGTTTGTTTGGCACAAAATCTTTAGCCTTTTGCCTTTTGTCTTAATTATTTTTATAAATAAAATTCTTTAAAAACAGATAAACTAATTTTAACTTTTTTTTTATCACATATTTAATATAAAAAGCTTCCAAAAATATATATTTTGCTACATACTATGCAAATAAGTTATCGAGGGATTCTCAAACAACACAAGTCAAGACCATGGAAAGAATCCAAAAATTGAATGGTTTTCTATTTTCTAACCGGTAGTCCAATAATCATAAATATATTAATGTTATACATAAAAATATTTAAATTCTATTTTTATATTGTTGTTAATATTCTATTTTATTTTGGAATTGAATCATCTTCACCATTTTATTGTAAAAAATTTTGTTTTATTGGTGTATAAATCTAAAGAAAATTTGTACCATACTTAATGAGCTAAAAAGAATATTAAAAAAATAAAAACATTTAAGCATTTAGTAGACAGTGGACAGGATCCTCAAACCAGTTAATTTCGTTTTTGTAAAAGAAAAAATAAAAAAGTAAATTTTAATACTTTTAATTATTTAAACTAAAATGTAGAAAAACTCAAAAGGTTAAAAAGGCGAAATGTTGTACACTTCAGATCTTAATGTGCGAATTTAATACCATGCACAATGTTTGATTGAGAGCTTTGGTAATGACCATCTCGAACATCCTTCCCATTAATGTCGTCCAATCCTACTTTATCTTATTTTCTTTTTAGCTATACATTTGGGTTTGTCACTCGCAAGTAAGTCTCTTGCAAGTAAGTCTAGTCATTTTTGAGTTCCAAGAAGCATAATAATTAGTAAACATTGGGCAAGTAGTTGAGAATATGATCTAGCTATACATCTCAATTCGTTTTTTTGGGTGCAAAACTTTTATGCTCTGTTTATCTCTACATCTCAATTCGTTTTTTTGGGTGCAAAACTTTTATGCTCCGTTTATATTAATATGAGACCCCCTTTTTTTTTTCATTTGTTTGTGTTTGTATTTATATTAGACGAGCATCCTTGGCATGCCATTGATGTGTTTGTGAGATTGCTTGAATGTCGTTTCAAAAATAAAAGGATCTGTTTATGTTGCTCAATAGTGCTATAATTTTACAGCCAAAAAAAACTATTTTATTTTTCCTAGGTTTATTTGGAAATATCTCAGGTCTCATTTTTTTAATGTGTTGTGGTTTATTGGAAGAATGTAAGATTCTGAAGTATAAAGTGTTGGTGGCATGTCTCAATTTTTGCGGTAAGTTTTCTGCATAATTTTACTACATAATCCTTGGCAGCCAAAAAAACTATTTTATTTTACCATTGTATACTACATCATTTAGATTGATATCCACTTCCAACAATTGATATTAGATTGTACTTCAATATCATGATTGTGTAACATGGATTGGGTTTTAGAATCAAAGCAAATTGTTTTTGGTGTTTCAATTTTTGTGGTAAGTTTTCTGCATAATTTTACTCCATAATCCTTGGCATGCCATTGATGTGTTTGTGAGATTGTCTGAATGTCATTTCAAAAATAGGAGCTGTTTATGTTGCTCAATTAATACATGTCGTTTCAAAAAGAACATGTGCCAAATGTACTCAGCAATAATCTTGTCAGTAAATGGAGTGATGTCCAAATTTAGTAGATCTTCCATCCTATTGATAGTACCATTTTCAAACTTCACAGCAAAAACTTGAAACTTAGCAGAACTTTTAGATGACCGTTTCTTATTCTATTTCAACAATAGAGAACTCCACATCTTTGTTGTCATGGGACTTGAACTCACAGAGTTCCTTGTAATTCTCATCTGCCATGTTTCAATTGCTCCCCACTCTGGGGGGAAAAAAAGGCTTTGGATTTAGACTAAAAATTTTAATAGATTGGAAATGTATTGAATGATGAACTATGATTCAATATGGTTCTTATCAATTTTCACTAAAGCAAACTCAATAATTCTAGCCAGGACCATCACAACACAGTGTTATTAATATGATGAAATCTCAAGTAAAATGAATGCCTAGACAACTGATAAGTTTGCATCTCTCTTTTTCATCATATGTTATGTTGTATCATCATTTATAATCATTGTGGAGATATGAATACCCAGCAACTTACATTATCTTTAGATTACTAAAAGTTGAAGCGTAGCGTTTAATACTACTACTCTCACGTTGTGCTATATTAGCTATCACGTCATATTTTTTTTGTTAGAAGTTTGTCATGAATAAAATTCTTATTAACACCCAAAATACTAATAAAGCTAAACAACCAATTAATCATCTTATGGTCAGTTTTTCCCCTTGAGCCACTTCTATTCCTTTTAAACAGTCACTAGTCCATATATAAAATTAAACATAAGTATATAATAAAACTACCCTACATCTACAAGAAATACATGATATTAATAGAAATTAAATATAGAAAATCACTATTAACAACTGTAAAATAAATTTGAATCTAAATTCAACCAACCTGAATTGCTATTATTAAAAAAAAAATTCAAGATCATTTAGTTTTGTACCTCTTAAATAACTAGAAATTTAACTTAATGAAAAAAATCATAAACCATAACAATGAGATAAATAAATTAATGGAAATTGAACAAAAATAAAAATAAAAATTCAAAACAAAATTTTGTACTTCTCAAAAAAAAATTATGCCCAATTAAAAAATAAATTAAAAGCAAAGAAACAAAAATAATTATAAAATTAAAACCCAACAACGGCCACGTTAAACAAAAAAAAAAAAAAGCCATGAATATGATAATAGCACACACTGATGCAGACGACCATTTAGCACGTTACTTTACGGTCTTTACTGCTGCACAGAAGCTAAAGACAAACAAACGAAGAAAAAGATACAAATGGATGATAACAAAAAGAAGCTTGTAACAGGGGTAGTTTTGTAAAGCAAATGAGACCATCTTTTTTTTTTTTTTTGAATCATAAATTAGACCATCTTTCCACCTTGATTTTTAGAAATCAATTTTTAGTAGGTCCAGGAAAAAAATGTTTGGATCTCACAAAAAAAATTTCAATCTTTTCTCTCCTTACCAAATAACATCAAATTATATTCTCTCCTATTAGCTATTTTCTCTTCTTTTTTTTTTTTTTTTTAATCCTCCTTATTTCTGTATTTCACCTCCAACCAAATACACCATTAACTTTATCTTAAAAAACTTGTTAAGGAGAGTCTTGACGAAGAGGAAATTGAAGAGAATGTGAGACAGTGAGAGCGGCGGGTGACAAATTTTTCAGTGGCTGTAAAGTTAAAAGCTACAAAGATTTTTGGGAAATGTTCAACTATACACTTCTATAACTTCATTTTGATACAAACTTTTATAACTTCTAAGTCAAAGGAAAGCTAGTAAAAGTATGGGTGGTTGACCAATGGCGGAGCTAGGAATTTATTTTTGGAGGGGCCATGTATAAAATTTTTTATTGTGTGTATGAAATCTAAAATACCAGTAATGTACTGCACTTCATAACTCAATATGTACTATAAACAACAACTAAATACATGTTAATATAGTAGTATATGCGGTATATTTTAATCAAACTAATCAAGTACATTTATAAATTATAATGCTATATGGTATATAATATATTGATTATTATAATAACAAATAATATATTATAAGGAAATCAAATCAAAGCAAATGAAAAATAAAGTAACACAAGAGCACTGCATAGGGGTGAGGGGTCTATGGAAGCTTCAAGCTTGTCTTTCACTCTTTCTTGTCTAGTCTAGTCACACAGAACTTCTACTTTTTATATTGTAAACACAAAACTGTAGCAGTAGTGGGAAAAGGAATAGAACTAAAAGGACACAAGAAGAAAAAGACAAACGCCAATGTAGACAGAGAGAGAGAGTCGCCTATGAGAGCACTAAGAGCAAAATGTTCTGCAATTGTGTGGGGAACTTGGTGGTGTGATGAATCAACAAAGCTTTTGATCTTTCAATTTTTCTATTGTTGTGGTACAAGTAAGCCCTAGATGTGTGGGGATGAAAATTAGAATTTTTTTCCCTTTTATTTGCTGATGTAATTGTTAAAATACCTATGTGTTCATTTTAAAAATGCTAAATGTTTAATTATTGTAATTTTTTGACATATCTATTTATGAATTGTAATCTATTTTAATGAAAGTTATGTTTATTTCTAAACTTTCTTAAATATATGTGTATATTATTGAGTATGGGGGGCCAAAATGATAAGGTTCATTTATTTAAAAAATATAAAATTATTTAGGATAATTCCAAAAAAAAATTCTTTAATTTTTTTCAAAAATTTTGTGTGGGGGAGGGGGCGCCAAGGCCCCCTTGGTCCTGCTGATCATCCGCCACTGTGGTTGACGTACATGTTGAGACTTAAGAGGTGAAAGGAGAAACACAAATTAAAGGTGAGAACAGGGGGTCGGGGCAGATCTTTACTTTTTTTATTAAAAAAAAAAATCTATTATTTTTTTTATTTTAAGAAAGGTGAAAGTTGAGAGAGATCTACATCTTTTGTTCTTTTCTTTTTCTTATTGACATAATTGTTCTTAAATCCACAATATAATCTAGTAACCTTTATCTCTTTGCGTTTGCTTCTCAATGAGATTGAGATATTAATTATTTTGTTATTATTATTATATACATTTTTTCGGTGAAGAAGAAGATGTAATATGCTAAATAAACTGCTTCACCTAATATCCTGTAAGTTTTGTGTCTCTATTTTGTTTTATTGTTCCAAGAGCCTAACATTTGGGGCTTAAAAGTTAAAACTTTTGACTCCGCCGGCCTCTTCATCCATATTCCAAAATTTGAAAACTCCCTAACCCTTCTTGAATTAATTTGTTGAAAAAAAAATACGAAATATCAAATTGTTTTTCTCCAACTCCAAGTACTCGTGGAATGCCCAAGAATGCCTTTCTAAGAATCTAAAGTTAGCAACATTAATTTTCCATACGCGGTTTGTTTGGGTTTATCAATATAAATATGTTTATTTTGTAAGTTAATTTATCTACAATTTTCTTCTCCAAAAAGCATATATATATCTACAATTTATAAAATCTCATTTTTAGGTATAATTGATTAATTGTACTTTTAAACCTGAGAATAAATTGAAATTACTTAATTGTACTTTATAATAAATTGAAATTGTTTTCAAACGGATATAATCCTTTTGTGTTATATGCATAGGAGTCGCTAATTGTTGCATGGGATGGATCATCCATGGATTACACGTTTGGTTCCACATAGTGATGGTGATGATATATATATATATATATATATATATATATGCTTCGCTAAAAAAAAAATATTTAAATCTTGAGTGCTTTGATTGGCTATGTATAATATATTGTCCTTGTCCACCAATGGAATGCATGCTAGAGGCATTAACACCGTTGCAGATGAATGACAAAATCTTCTCCTAAAAATTGAGAGGGGTTGTTAGAGACATAAACACCTATAGATTTTTTATAACTGAAAAAAAAAAAAAAAATTAAATTTAGTAAGAATAAGGTATAAAACCAATTGTGGGGGGCGAAAAACTTGAGCCTTTGCGTTACACTTGAGCCTCACTCTTTAATAATAAGGCGTCCGAGGAGGAGAAGGCATGGGAAAAGGGCCCGTAATAGATAAAAGAGCAGATAAATATCCAAGGGTGTTGGTCCGAGAGGGTCATCCTCCTCGGATCTGACATATATCAATAGAGTGAGTTTCGTCTTGCTCTAAACAACCTTCCAGGAAGCTCCATCGACGAAGATAGACTTCAAATGTACATGGAATGGATAAGAACACAGAAATATCTAAGGAAAAAGCTGCTACCACCGCATTAAATGCAGTACAGTAGCTTTCCTGGCCGCATTAATGTGGAGAAGACCTCTGAACAGTGTCTACAACCACTTTTACTCCCAGAAAATCAAAAAGCAGTGGGAAAGGAGAGAAAAACTTGAGTACGGGGTTAGAAAGTAGGCAAATGGACGGTAGGATTGAATGGAGGAGGACTATATAATAGAGTAAAGCCTCCAGAAAAGGGGATCGAGAGATATTAAGGAAAAAAATTGAAGAAGATACACTGTAGCATTAAGAAGAACAACAGCGGAAACAACCATTTTGTCTAAGAACTTCCTCCTCGGATATCATTTGAATTAACCAACCCATCCTAAAAATTGTTCCTCGGACTTGATTTCAGCATTTGATTGTGTTTTATCCTCCTCGGACAGACCCATAACACCTATTAACTGTTATAAAATCCATTACCAGCCCAATTCTTTCACCAATTCTCATAAATTTATTGTATTGGGCTCATTGGGCCCATATCCTATTCCATCTGGGTTTGGGCTACAATTTGTGACCCTACAATTGGCGTCGTCTGTGGGAAGAATTAGCGCTAGTGAAGTTTATAACAGTTATGGTGGGTTTAGGGCCACAGCAGATCAGTCCACCCCATGCAGAATCAGTTAATGTTCATCAACAAGGCGAGCTCCACAACCTGGAACAGGGAAATCACGTAGATAATCAGCAAAAGGGCAGCGCGCAGACGATACATGCTGGTAGAAGTGGCTATCGACGAAAGAGTCACTTAGTACACGAACAAGCTGATGAGAAGGATTTGCAACGAGAAATTGAAGACTTAAAAAAGAAACTTCGTCGTGCACAACGAAAGCAAATCCCTTCAAGCTCTGATGTTTCTTCCAACGATGAAGGGGATGCCAGTTACAGGGAATGCTCAGAAACTCCATCCAGTGAATCCTATTCTTATAAAGAGGAGCACCCACACAAGAGGAGGAGAAAAAGTTCGTCTGGAAGGGGGGTAGGAACTAAGGTCATGAAGAAGGCTCTGAGCCAAATTTCTAAGTCCCCCTTTACTCGGGGAACAGAAAAGGCGAAGCTTCCCAGACGTTTTCACCAACCTATGTTCCCCGTGTATAACGGACGTACCGATCCTGTAGAACATGTGAGCCAATTCAAACAGAAGATGGCGGTTCACTCTCAGGACGAAACCTTGCTGTGCAGAGTATTCCCCTCCAGCCTGGGACCGATGCCGATGAGATGGTTCGATGGGTTGAGGACTAATTCCATCAGCTCCTTCAAGAAGCTTACACAATCATTCTGTTCCTGGTTTATTACATGCAGTAAGGTCCCTCAGCCCCTAGATTCTTTGCTCTCTATGACAATGAGGGAAGGAGAATCTGTGAAGTCATATGTTGATAGATACTAGGAGATGTTCAATGAGATTGATGGCGATTTCGATGAAGTCGCTATTAGAACTTTCAAGGTCGGCCTTCCCTCCGAACATGGTTTAAGAAAATCCTTGACAGGTAAACCGGTCACTAGTTTGCGACAACTAATGGATAGGGTGGACAAGTATAAAAGGATAGAAGATGATCAACAGCAGGGAAAAGGGAAAGCTAAGTTTGTCCCTCAAGATAGGAGAGAATTTAGGTCGGACAGATACAATAATAACCGGCCTAGAAGGGATTATACTGAACAGCAGGCGTCGAATAACAATCAGATGGTCGGAGCTGTATTCCGAGAACCCGTTCATCAAATCTTGGAAAAGGTTAAGAACAAACCCTTCTTTAAATGACCCAATAAGATGATGGGAAACCCTGAAAAGAGAAATCGAAATCTCTATTGTCAATACCATCGAGACCATGGTCACACTACCAAGGACTGCAGAAGTTTATGGGATCATTTGGACTAACTTGTCTGAGAAGGCAAATTGAAACAGCTGTTGCATCACTCTAGTGGTTTGGGTGGTCAGATCGATGCTCAGTCGGAAAGGGAGAATCTTTCACGACCCCCTCTCGGAACTATCAACGTTATTTTTGCGGCGCCTAGCAGAACGGGGTCGTGGCCTTCAAGAGTAATGTTCGTGGCTCACCTGTCTCCCAAGGACGGCAGACATGAGCCGAAGAGAGCTAAACTAGATCGGTCCCTGGTCATGGGATTTTCAAACGAGGACAAGATTAGAACTATTCAGCCTCATGACGACGCCCTAGTGATCGTTCTCCAAATTGGAGGTTATGACGTGAAGAGAGTGATGGTGGATCAAGGTAGCATGGTTGAAATCATGTATCCTGATCTTTTCAAGGGGCTGAATTTAAGAACTGAAGATCTGACTCCTTACAATTCTCCTCTAGTGAGTTTTGAAGGGAAGGTTATTATCTCGAAGGGACAGATTAGACTACCAGTGCAAACCAGTTCGGAAACGGTGGAAGTTGATTTTATCGTAGTAGATGCATATTCTCCTTATACAGCAATGTTGCTAGACTTTGGCTTCATACCTTAGGAGCGGTCTCCTCCACCCTACATCAGAAGATCAAATACCCATCTGGAGGCAAAATAAAAGAAGTATTGGGTGATCAAACCATGGCGCGACAGTGCATGATAGCAGCCATCCGACACAAACCTGAAGAAGAATCTGTGACTCACGGAGTGGAGTTATAGCAGTTAAAACCCCCAATGACACCTATTGATGGGACATCCGAGGAGGTGAAATGTGAAGACCTTGTGAAAATCACCATAGGAGACGATCCAGAGAAGTTTTTTCAAGTCGGATCACAACTACCTCATCAAGAGAGGGAGGAACTGGTAGAATTTCTTAAACGAAACATCGACGTCTTTGCCTGGAATACTTATGAAGCTCCAGGGGTGGATCCAGACTTCATTTGCCACCATTTGAATGTTAATCCGTTAACAGCTCCTAAAAAGCAACTCCCTCATCATCCATCTAAAGAGCATGCAGAAGCAGTCCGTTAGGAAGTGACGAAACTCAAACAGGCTGGGGCTATCAAGGAGGTCTTCTATCCCGAATGGTTGGCAAACACGGTAGTGGTCAAGAAAAAGAGTGGGAAGTGGCGAGTGTGTGTTGATTTCATAGATTTGAATAAAGCTTGCCATAAAGATCCATTCCCCATGCCCAAGATCGATCAGCTGGTAGACGCCACTGTCGGCCATCCTCGGATGAGCTTCTTGGACGCGTTTCAGGGTTATCATCAGATACCTTTAGCCCTGGACGATCAAGAAAAAACTGCTTTTGTTACTCCAGTTGGGAATTACCACTATAAAGTGATGCCATTTGGCTTGAAGAATGCAGGTTCTACCTATCAAAGAATGATGACGAGGATGTTCGAATCATTACTGGGAAAAAATATGGAGATTTATATAGACATATGGTGGTGAAAAGCAAAAAGGTGTCGGAGCACCTTGGAGACCTTCAAGTTGTTTTTGAAATTCTCAGAAGCTATAAACTGCGTTTAAACGCTTCCAAATGCTCATTTGGTGTAGGATCGGGCAAATTCTTGGGTTACATGGTTACTCACAGGGGAATCGAAGTTAATCTCGACCAGATTAAAGCCATCACCAATATGCGAACTCCTCGGAACCCAAAAGAAGTGCAAAAGCTAACTGGAATGGCTGCCGCTTTGAATAGATTCATATCTTGATCAGCAGATAGATGCCGACCTTTCTTTCTATTGATCAACAAATGGAAGAACTTTGAATGGACAAAGGATTGTGCCGAAGCCTTTCAGCAACTTAAAGACTACCTAGCTCGGCCGCCGGTCATGTCTAGTCCTGAGCCAGATGAAGTTCTTTTTGCCTATATTGCTGTAGCCTCGTATGAAGTAAGCTTGGTGTTGATACGGGTAGATAACGGCGTACAGCGGCCATTGTACTACGTGAGTAAATCGTTGCACGAAGCGGAAGTGCGTTATCTACCACTGGAAAAAGCTATCCTGGCAGTGGTGCTTGGCACGCGCAAGTTGCCTCTCTATTTCCAAGCGCATACAGTGGTTATTCTTACACAACTCCCACTAAAAACCATACTCAAAAGTGCTGATTACACGGGAAGGATAGCCAAGTGGGGTACAATTCTGGGAGCTTTTGATATCAAGTACATGCCTCGTACTTCCGTGAAGGGACAGGTACTCGCCGACTTGGTGGCAGAATTCATCGAACTTGAAGCGGATGAATTACTAGCACATAAAGACAAGGATGAAAAATTGGTGGGTACAATCTCCCAATACTGCCCTCCGACATGGGAAGTATATGTAGATGGAGCATCAAACCAAAAAGGTGCGGGGGTTGGATTAGTACTGACGTCTTCCGAGATGGTTATCGTTGAGAAGTCTCTGAGGTTAGACTTTCCAGCTACGAATAACGAAGCGAAGTATGAAGCTCTATTAGAAGGAATGGCTATGGTCCAAAGGATGGGAGGGAAGTCCATAAAACTCTTCTCTGACTCAAGGCTGGTTGTCAGTCAAGTAAAAGGGGAATTCCAAGCCAAGGATGAAAGAATGCGGGGATATCTTAGTCAAGTTAAGATTATGCAGAAGAAATTTGAATCCTTTAGCTTGCTACATATCCCAAGAAGTGGCAACGCACATGCAGACTCTTTGGCCATGCTTGCAACCTCCTCGGCACAGAACTTGCTTCGAATAATCCTTGTTGAGGACCTACACAGACCCTCGGCAACAGTGAACATGGTTTAAATCAACCAAGTGAGAGCGGGGCCAAGTTGGATGGATTCTATCACGCAATTCTTGAAGGAAGATATTTTGCTTGAGGAAAAATCGAAGCTGACAAAATACGAAAGAAAGCTACTAGTTATTGGCTGTCGGAGGACAGCAAGTTATATAGGCATTCCTTTTCGGGGCCTTATTTGCTATGTGTTCATCCTGACCAAACCGAATTACTCTTGGAAGAGATGCATGAAGGAATCTGTGGAAGTCATACTAGAGGCAGATCCTTAGCACATAGGGCCATTACTCAAGGTTATTGGTGGCCGAACATGCAGAGAGAAGCTTTGGAATACGTTAAAAAGTGTGATCAGTGCCAGCGGTACTCACCGAGTATACACCAACTAGGGAGAATCCTCAATCCATTATCTAGCCCATGGCCATTCGCTCAATGGGGCTTAGATATAGTCGGATCATTTCCTAAAGCTATGGGAAACAAGAAATATCTCATAGTCGGCACAGACTATTTTACGAAGTAGGTTGAAGCAGAGCCTCTATCAATATCCGAGATGTGGATGCAAAAAGATTCGTCTGGAAAAGCATTGTTACTCGGTTTGGCATTCCTCATGTGCTCATCTCAGATAATGGACTCCAGTTTGATAGCAAGATGTTCAGAAATTATTGTGGTGAGCTGGGGATTACTAACAGGTATTCTACTCCGGCTTACCCTCAAGGGAATGGAGAAGCTGAAACTGTGAATAAAGTCATACTAAGTGGATTGAAGAAAAGATTGGATGTGCAAAAGGCAAATGGGTTGAAGAACTACCACATGTACTCTGGACGTACAGAACCACGCCTCGTAGGTCCACCAGAGAGACCCCTTTTTCAATGACTTACGGAGCTGAAGTTGTCATCCCTTTGAAGTCTGGGTTCCCGTCGACGAGAACCAGCTCATTCAATCCAAAAGACAATGATGAACACCTAGCAAGAGGTCTAGACCTGATTGACGAAAAGAGAGAGAACGCGATGGTTCAATTGGCCCATTATCAGCAGAAACTGAAGCGAGGTTATGATGCCCACGTAAGGACAAGACCTTTGGCCCCTGGCGACCTGGTACTACGTAAAGTTGTGGGCTCGGCAAAAAACCCGGCGTGGAGAAAATTGGGACCGAATTGGGAAGGACCATATCGTATCACCTCCAACGCTGGTATTGGAGCATACTTCTTAGAAGACTTGGACAGACTTGTAGTACCCCGCCCTTGGAATGTCAATAACTTAAAAAGGTATTATTATTAATAAATGTGTATTTGATCAATATTTGTTCTTTATATGAAATGTGTATGCCACTCTTGATTTTATGAAGTGTTTAAACTTAAATACAATCATGCATGAGTCCTCGGACCAGATGATTTGAGTTAGTTAGCACTCTTGGGGTTCTATGAAGTGTTTAAACTTAAATCCAATCATGCATGAGTCCTCAGACCAGATGACTTGGGTTAGTTAGCACTCTTACAGTTCTCTGAAGTGTTTAAACTTAAATCCAATCATGCATGAGTCATTGGACCAGATGGTTTGGGTTGGTTAACACTTGCAGTTCTCTGAAGTGTTTAAACTTAAATCCAATCATGCATGAGTCCTCGGACCAGATTACTTGGGTTAGTTAGCACTCTTGCACTTCTCTGAAGTGTTTAAACTTAAATCCAATCATGCATGAGTCATTGGACTAGATGATTTGGGTTAGTTAACACTTGCAGTTCTCTGAAGTATTTAAACTTAAATCCAATCATGCATGAGTCCTCGAACCAAATGACTTGGGTTAGTTAGCACTCTTACAGTTCTCTGAAGTGTTTAAACTTAAATCCAATCATGCATGAGTCCTTGGACCAGATGGTTTGGGTTAGTTAACACTTGCAGTTCTCTGAAGTGTTTAAACTTAAATCCAATCATGACTGGAATCCTCGGACCAGATGATTGGGATTCGTTAACGCTTGTTCTAAGTTTCTTTAGGTATTTAAATTCAAGCACATTACCTAAAGTTCCCATTCGGACTAGTTATGTTTATTGTTACTGTTAAAGATACTTGTCGAATTAGTTATATTTATTGTTACTATTTAAAGCTACCATTTGGATTAGTTGTATTTGGGTTGAATTTGTCTTCTGAATCATACATACAATTCAAAAAAAAAAAAAAAATGATGAAACGAAATGACAACAGAAGAATTCTCCATTACTTCATTGATATTGAGGGTGGAATACATGTCTTTAAAAAAAAAAAAAATACAAAAGCAGTAAACAAAGAAAATAAATGTATTAATAAAACTAGTGTCCTAAGCTTTTGCCTTGGGAGTTTCTGGGTCAGCAACTTGCTTGGATTGAGAGACAGCGGTATCTGAGGCCTGGCCTTTTCCCTTATCTTGGTTCTTTTCCTTGCCCTGAGGAGCTTCAAATTTTTTCCCTTGGCCATCATCTTGGCGAGAGTCAGTTGGAGCTTCCATAGGAGCAGAAGGAGCTTGATCTGTTGTAGGAGCCTCAGATACTTGGACAGGATGCTCGGGGGGAGGAGAGCCAGAAACTGGGAGCTCTCGAATGTCCGAATCGTAGTATATGCTCTCAGGTAGTCATAGGCTGGAATCAGCAGGGATCCCAGCGGCATCGAAGGCTTTACCCCAAGTGATGTCGCAGTAATCCCTGGCTACGGAAGAAAATTCCTCAGTAAGCCTACTCTGAGTCTCCTGTACCCCCAGAGCATACGCCGCCTGCTTTTCAGCCTCAGCTGCCTCCTTTAGTAGTTGGGCAGCCTCCTTGACTTTGTGAATTTCCTCGCGGAGATCTTTCACCAACTGCTTCTCTGTTGCCAGATTAATCTCGCAGTAGTGCAGCTCTTTGCGAAGGTCTTCAGCCTGTCTCTCAGTCGTCTTTAGGCCCGCTTCGGCACTAGCCTTCGTCTTGAGGGCCTGTTTCACCTCCTCAGCCATTTATGCTTGTTTATCTTTCAGTGCACCTAGCTGAGCCTCTACAGTATCTCGGGCATCATGGGCAGCCCTCGTCTCTTCGCGAGAGTTCTTTACCCACTCCTCGGCCACATAAACTTGTTGCGTGACCTAGTATGCGTCATGATAAAGTGGCTTGTGTTAAAAAAAAAAAAGAAAAAAAAAAGGCAAGTAAACGAAAATGAAGGAAAAATTAGCAGAATTGCTTACCATGGCCAAGTCCCTTTTTAGGGAAAGGAAGAGTTCAGGATGATTAAAACTCATGTAGGCCGCCATGTCCTAGGGAAGGAGGAGAGGCTGTTGAAGAGCCTCGGCCATCAGGCCGGCATGCCCCCCACGATAATGCCTAAGCGTGGCATCATACGCGATGGGCATACCGTCGACCTCCAGTATGGGTGACCAAGTACATGGAGACCGACGTGCTTGGGCCACCGGGGCTTCCTCTCGATTGTCCACTGAGTTGGACCTCCTACCCCTACAATCCTGAGTCTGTCTGACCTGCTTATGTCCTTTAGAGGGGCCTAGCTCCCCCTCTTCGACAGTATCCAGCGGCCTTTTCCTCCTTAGGTCAGGGTTAGGTTTCAACCCAAGGTCAGCAGGGATCTGAGGTGGAGGAGGAGGGGGATTTGCAGGTTGTCTGGGCTTATTTTTATCTTGAGGGGATGGCGCCTTATTCCTGTTCCTCATTAATTCCTTCAGGCTAGGACCGGTCTTGGGGGCCAATGTTTCCTCCTTGTCTGATGTGTCGGCGATGTAAGTTACCACTTGAGCAGGAGTCTGCACACACGAATGCTCGTCTGCCCCCTCTTCGGCCTCCGATACAAGGATTGTTTCTTCTTCAAATTGGAATCTGTCAATCTCTTGTTCAAGGGAAGAAGAGGAAGCTGTGCCTTCTCTGATGATAGCCTCCCCAAATGGTACTTGTTGTAACGGCTGGGCAACGAGAGGTATCCCTTGTGGGATAGGATGGTCGACAGGAGGAAGATCGTATGGGGCAAGGAAGTCTGGTCGAGAGACGTCTATGCGCGCTAAACGGTGGTCGCCTGCTCGGATAGAATTGCCGACGTCTAGAAATGACCTTGAAATTGGCTCAAAGTCCAAAATTAGGTGGACTGCACGAAGTTGGCCGTCGTCGTTCACAAAAATTTCTAATCTGAGCAGGTAGTTTAGTGCTGGAACATTGATTAGGCTGAGCTTTGGGTTGGTGAACAGTTTTTCTATCAAGTAAACAAATCACATAGTTAAGAGCCTCGGCAATACCAAAAAATAACTAAACAAATAAATGTAAATGTATCAAAACGATATCTAAGAACAGTAAAGTAAAGTCGAATACTCCTTAAATCTAATGTTAGAAACCCTAGATCTAAATTGCTCCACCTGGCTTTCCTAGGTTGGTTGGGCAGGCTAGGCCGTCACTCCAAGGGCCCGACAGGATTAGGTAGTCGTCTTTCATCCCTTTGTTAGATTTGGGGAGGCAGGAGATCAATTTGGCCACACTGGAACGGGACTTAAGGTAAAACCCTGCCCGAGACTCTATATGGCCTTCATATAAATGGGCGCCGTCGTACCAAGTCAATCCTAGCCCCAGATGCCGGTCCAAAGCATCAATTGATCCTAGGACTCTAAAAAATTGGAAGCACATTGGTGGGGACAGAGTCTATGGGCACGTAGGTAATCCCTTGTAATCCTACCCATGAGGACGGTCATGCCTCCTTCTATGAAGGCAATCATAGGGATTACGACCTCCCCTACTTTTCGGTCAAACTCCACCCCTTCCGTGGTACAGTGTCGTACCACCACCTCCTGAGGAATGTGGTACTTTTCTTTGAATAACTCTATCAAGGCCGGAGTCTTTACTAGACGCTCAAATCTACCTATATTTAGCTTGCGAGGTGTAGAATGGTTAGTCGAGGAGGTTAGCCGAGAGGGTAGAGGAAGTTCGAAGAACGAAACTTACGTGGAGTAAGATGCGAACTGATCTTCTTGTCTCTTGAGGATTTTTGAAGTCTCTTTTGTGAAGGTATGATGAATACGGAGGTATGAACGCTCTGAAATCGCAGACTCTGATGAGAAATGAAACGAATAACATCTGGAAGCTTTTATAGTAGAGACGAAAAATGAAGGAGACGCAATCCCGCCCAAATATTGAAGGTAAAACCTGAACCGTTAGATTAAAGTTCCACTATTGGATGTCTGGAGTGTAACGCGTTCCCAGGCGTTTAATGATGATGTGCGAGTTCCTAAGCGTCAGAACCTCTCGCGAAATGGCAGAAATGACCCTTCTTCGTGCCTGGGTTTAAATACCCTTGTGGACTTAATTGTAATTGCAGATACATATCAAAATTATAATTTTTCTCCTCGGATGAGAGGGAAAAATTAGAATTTTGAGGGGCTATTGTGGGGGGCGAAAAACTTGAGCCTTTGTGTTAGGCTTGAGCCTCACTCTTTAATAATAAGGCGTCCGAGGAGGAGAAGGCATGGGAAAAGGGCCCGTAATAGATAAAAGAGCAGATAAATATCTAAGGGTGTTGGTCCGAGAGGGTCATCCTCCTCGGATCTGACATATATCAATAGAGTGAGTTTCGTCTTGCTCTAAACAACCTTCCAGGAAGCTCCATTGACGAAGATAGACTTCAAATGTACAGGGAAGGGATAAGAACACAGAAATATCTAAGGAAAAAGCTGCTACCACTGCATTAAATGCAGTACAGCAGCTTTCCTGGCCGCATTAATGTGGAGAAGACCTCTGAACAGTCTACAACCACTTTTACTCCCAGAAAATCAAAAAGCATTGGGAAAGGAGAGAAAAACTTGAGTACGGGGTTAGAAAGTAGGCAAATGGACGTTAGGATTGAATGGAGGAGGACTATATAATAGAGTAAAGCCTCCAGAAAAGGGGATTGAGAGATATTAAGGAAAAACATTGAAGAAGATACACTGTAGCATTAAGAAGAATAACAGCGGAAACAGCAATTCTGTCTAAGAACTTCCTTCTCGGACATCATCTGAAATAGCCAACCCATCCTAAAAATTGTTCCTCGGACTTGATTTCAGCATTTGATTGTGTTTTATCCTCCTCGGACAGACTCATAACACCTATTAACTGTTATAAAACCCATTACCAGCCCAATTCTTTCACCCACTCTCATAAATTTATTGTATTGGGCTCATTGGGCCCATATCCTATTCCATCTGGGTTTGGGCTACAATTTGTGACCCTACAGCAATGTTTTACATTATCCAATAAAAAATTATTACAACTTTTTACTTAAAACTTAATATATCATCATATCACACATAATACCATTTTAATAAATTCACAATTAAGTTAAATTTTTAAATAAATATTAAAGTTAATTAAGTGTGTTTTTTTTTTTTATACTTATTTTTTTAATATGTAATATACTATTGTGGCATATTATAATTGAATGGATAAAACTTAAATTTTAAACTGTATCTTTGTAAAATTTAATCTCAAAAATAAAAACATAATAAAGGTAGATACGCTGTACCCGGCAGGTGACTCTCCCACACTGACAGGTCCTACAGTCCAGCTGTACATGATAAAGAGGTCATTCCTCAACCAATATTTATCCGCATTTTTTTTTTTTTTTTGGGTTAAAAGGAAACTGCATTAAGAAAACTAGGAGGCCATAGTGGCCAAAGTAACGGTAGTAAGTCTACCATAGTACATGCCATTAGCATCTGTAGTTACATAGGACTTAATTTCTACAGATGGGAGAAAATCAAAAGTAACAAAATCTTTCTGGAGAGAGCATCCTCTTCTCACCAAGGCATCCGCGCACCTATTCGTCTCTCTGAAAGTGTGCCCCACACTGACTTGGTGGAAGTTGCTTAGGAGTGATCTACAATCATTAAGAGGGGGGGAGAAAAGAGTTGTTAACAACAGAATTAGACTGCACCAAATCAACGCTCTTTATCTCTTATACGGTTATGCCCCAACAGCAGCACATGTATTTATTATTATTATTATTTTTGGCAGCACATGTATTGGTCAATTGCAGTTAAATGGAAAAGAAAATTCTTCATTTTTCCTTTCCATCAAGAATCAAGGGACCCACATGAAGAAATCCTGATCAAAGCATTGAGTAATCTCCCTCAATAATGATGTTTTGGATCCCAATCAAATTCCACGCTCTCATGATTGCAAGAATCTATGCTTCAACACCGCAAATCAATCTAAGTCTAAATTTAAAGAGATAATACGTGTGCCTTTTCCAATGGACAAACTTTGGATTTTTTTTTTTTTGCAAGTTCCCACTCCTAAAAAAAAATTAAAAATTAAAAATTAAAAAACTCAAATAAATTATTTTTTGGGCACCCCTAAAGTTTTGGGTGTTTAGATTATACATTTTGAAATTTTAAAATTTGGATTTTACTTCCTGAAATTTGAAGGTATTTAAATTTTACATCTTGACATTTCAAAATTTAGATTTTACACCCTAAAGTTTGAGAAGTGTAAAATTCAAATACTACCAAACTTTAGGGAATAAAATTCAAGGACAAAATTTCCTTATGCCCTTTTCACTCAAATTATATAGCCTTATGCTCTCCTTTCTAAACTAATGAGGGAAATGCCTCTCTTTTATAACTTGATTTTCTCAAAATCAAGTTAAAAAAAAAAAAAAAAAAATTCTAGAGCCATTATAGTGACGTTTTTAAGGATCTATAGTGACGTTTTAAGGACCTATAGTGAGGTTTTGTAACTCGATTTCATGGAGCTCAAGTTACAAAACGTCACTATAGGTCCTTAAAAACGTCACTATAGGGCTTAACTCAATTTTGAGAAAGACGAGTTTCAAAAGATGGGTATTTTCCTAATTAGTTTGGGAATGAGGGCATAAGGCTATATAATTTGGGTGAAAAGGGCATAAGGCTATTTTGTCCTAAAATTCAAACACTTCTAAAATGTGGGGGGTAAAATCTAAATTTTGAAACATTATGGTGTAAAATCTAAACACCCCAAAACTTCAAAGCGATAAAATCTAAATTCTAAAATTTTAAGGTGTAAAATTGAAACACCCCCCAAACTTTAGGGTGTAATTTACAATTTACCCATATTTTTTTTAGTGAATAGTATCTTAATTCAAAATATTATGTGTAAATTATATATTAAATTCTATATTTTAGTAATGGTTTCAAATCAAACATTAAACTTTTAAAATTGTATCAATTTAAATCTTGAATGTTTCATTAGATTCAATTGATATAATTGTTGATGTTCATTTTGGGAAGCCAAGTAGAAAGAAGAAGCCCAGCAATATGGGCAGAAAAGAGTTACTAAGTGGATGGAAAATCCATTAAGCCCAAGCGGAAGAAATAATGGATTACAGGCCCGTGGCATAAACAAATGGGCCTTGAGGAAGCAAATGGGCCTAAAGGAGCCCGAAGAAAGAGAAGTAGCAAACTCATAGACAGTATGTAATGTAGAAAAGTGAGAATGAGCCACAGTAAGCCCGAAGTAATGCAAGCAAAGAAAGTAAGGGGTTGATGGCAAGCCCATGAGCCCTAAGGATGAAGGATGAGATAATTAGGCCAAGGAAGCCCAAAGGAGTTAGTAAAAACTCATGGGAATGCAGAGTTAAGAAAATGGCCAAGGAAGGTCAAGGAAAGCAAACGGGCCAAGGATGCCCAAAAGGAAATAAATTGGACAAAAGAGCCCACGAGCAATGTAAGACAAAGCCCAAATGACCACATTGAGTCACTAAGAGGAGAATGAGTAGCTGATCCAAAAAGGCCTAGTAGGCTTGGGTCAAATAACATCATAGCAGGAGTAGTAGAATGGTATGGCAAGAAATGCAAGACTGCAAAAAAGAGCAAAAGAATGGTTTGAATGAGGGAAAACCCATAATCAAACAAAGCCTAGCCCCAAAGGGGAGTGAGCCATAAAAGGATGGGAGATCAATGTAGAGGGTTCTTTTTACGTTTCTTTTTCTAAGAAGGAAGTCGGGCCTGGTGCTCCGCAGAATAGGATTCAAAGTACCATTTTGCTGCTGCCAGTTTGTGCGCAAACGTTGAGTCCAAGTCCAAAGGAAGACGCTGCAAAGTAGGCTTATCCTTTGTTTCTGCCGTAGAAGGAACTTTTCTCCAGTTTCTGCCACAGGATTGACTTTTCTACTATGCGGTAAAACTTCATGCTATGCAATAAAACCGTTTGCTGTGCAATAAAGCTTTCTACTGTGCATTAAAGCATTCTGCTATGCAGTAAAGCCGTCTGATGTGCATTAAAGCTATTTGCTATGCATTAAAGCCTTCTGCCTTGCAGTAAAGCCTTTTGTAATGTGAATGACTACTCTTCATTTTTTACTGCGGAAATAATTTTCTACTTCCTGCACATAAACAAATCTAAAACCCAAAGAAAATACCAATCAAGCGAATGTTAGCTTACATGGGTTAGCATATTCTCAAATATATGCGTACACATATTGGTAAATATACTTATACGTATTCACATATACATCTATAAAATATATTTTGCAGAAAATGAGAAACAAGATATATGTATATATATACTTACGGCAGGATAATGATTAGTTTGTGTCAAAAGTAAAACACGTAATAACAAATAAAGAAGAAAGCTTCAGCAGAAAAGGTTTGGCTAGTATAATAGCTAACATAGTAAATATGATGAAAATGTGCTACAGCAGAATAACTAGTATAACAAGTAAAGATACCACAGCAGGACAATTGATGCAGCAAACGTGATAAAAACGTGCTACGGTAGAATGACTAAATACAACAGATGTAATTTATAATGAGAGAAATAAGATATATTTGCAATCAAAATCAAGTATTGAATCTTCCCATAGAATAAGTAAACCAAGAAGGAAATCAAACCCCAACTTGAACAACCTTGTCATAGGCTTCTGCAATTAAAGTTGTGCATTTTGGAGAATAGGCCTAAATGGCTACTAGCTATTACTTTTGGAGACTTCAAAGAGTGGGTTTGCTAAGAGGGAGGGAAAAGATGGTCTATTGATGCATGCCCCTATTCCTGCTGTGTTTTCTCTCTTCTTTTTACCACTTTCTTTCTTTCTTTCTTTCTCTCCGTTCTTTTACTCTTAGTTTCTTACTACTTTCTTGCCGTAGGTTGTTCCCCATTTGGTCTTTTCTTTTCTTGGGTCTCTCTCTGGGTGACTCTCTATTTCTAAGTGCCTCCCTTCGGTGCTTCCCCCTCCATTGGGTCCCCTTTTTCTGCCATGGTTACCTTTTCCTTTTATAGCGAACTGATTCAATGGGATTTCTCCCCTTTACCCCTAGAGCTTCATCAACTGTTTTTGGCTTGTTTTGGGCATCCCTTTAAGACTACCCACCAACCCATTGGTTGCCCGACCACGTCAATTGCACCATTACTCGTTTCATGACAAAATTCCCTTTTGTTTGTTCTTGCTATATACCTTTACCTCTAGATGACTAACCAATAAGGATTAGGCTACCTCACTACCTAGCTCTATGGTATGCATCAGATGGTCCCAACCATCTATTACTTCTTTTGGGTAAGATACCATTCCAGTAAGGTATATTTCCAAAAGAAGTCATGGTAGGAAACCAAATATAGACCCCATTTTCCCCCCACCACTAAACCACACCCTTTGAATCCCTTGACCGTGGGCCCACCTCCCTTGTATTGGCTGGGTACAGGTTGGTGGTGCTCTGGCCTTTCTGTGCTTGCTCCATTGTCTTCTATTTTTGTCTTCTTTCGTTCCGATGTTGTTTCTGCCATAGCAGATTAGTTTTGTTTTATTCTACTGTGTGTCTTTGTATTATTTCTTCATGCATTTCCTGCTGTGTTTTTCATTTTCCTTTGGTTTGGATTTTATTTCCTTCACGTGATTCCTACTACTGACACCTACTGTTGTTCCTTGTTTCTTTCATCGTGCTTCTTCATATTAGCTTTCATGCCTATCTTTTTGTACAAAAGGATTTAGACCTTTGTGGGCCAAATAATGTTGACTGGATCAAAAGGGCCTTGGGCCCAATTTTTCTTTATCTGCCGAAGCCATTTTGCCGAAGAACTGTATTCTGCGGTAGATCTGTATTCCGTTGCAGATTTGTAATTTGCTGCTGATTTGCATTTTGCTGCGGCAGATCTGTATTCTTTCTTTGGACCTTTCTTGCTCTTCAATTTTCTTTGTGGGCCTTTGAGCCTTGATTTTTATTGGGCTTTCTTCCTCATGGGCTTCTGGATATGGATTTACAAAAATGGGCATCAACAATCAGTAAACAGCTCACGCCATCAGAAGTCAAGGATAAACAACAAGATATGCAGACAAGCCTCCAGGCCACAGCTAATGCATGAGTAGCAGGCAGCTTTTGGACACACGCAAAAGTCGAGCATGCATAATGCCCAGACTTCATTAGCCTGTACCCAGCCAATACAGGAGGTGGTGGGTCACGGGTCAGAGGTAAGAGGGTATGGTCTGACGGTAGGGAGAGAGGAAAACCTATTTTGGGGTTCCTGCTCAGGCTCTTTTAAGGGAAATGTTCTGCTGGGATGACATACCGTCCAAAAGAAGTAATGATGAGTTGGAATCACTAGGTGCATGCCATGAGAGATGGAGAGAGAAAGCACCCACACCATAGTAGGCAAGAGTGCCACGGCAAACAAATGAACAAAATAGTCCTCTTTGTTTGGTGATGGGGAGTGGCACAGTCGGCACATATAAGTGGTGCTGGTTGAGCGACTGATAGACTAGTGGTGGTCGGTAAGGACACCCATGCCAGACAAATGTAGCTAAAAACTAAAATGGTAAAAACTAGTCATGACAGGCATTATATAAAGGGGACATCCGGGTAATAGTAATCTTTAAGAAGAAATCACAACACGAAAGCAAAAACACTGAGAAAAGAAGAGAAAAGGAAAAAGAAAAGAAAATTAGAAACAATGAAAGAAAATAAAGAGATAGAATGGCAGACATGCATCAATAGGTTGATCCCCCTCTCTCCCTCTACGAGTCTTGCCCTTTATCAAAGACAAAAAATTCTTTTGGGCACAAGCCAGTCAAGTCCACTTTCTTCAAAGTGATTAATTTTTATGGCAGGATTTTCCCTGAGAGATTATTCATGTTGAGGAGAACGGTTCCCTCCTTGGTCTTGGTCCTGCTACATAGCCAGGCGTAGCAGATTGATCTTTCTCTATCTTTTTTTTTTTTTTTTTAAACTCATGTCTTATCTACTTATTTCCGCCATTTTCTTTACAAGGCTTTTCTTATCATTGTGATTATCATTCTGATTGGGATTATCTATTCACTTTGTCTAAAGGCAAAAATACTTTCTTTTATTATTATTATTATTATCATCATGTTTGCTTGCCATAACTCATTCGAAGTAGCTCTTCCTGCCAAGGGCATGTTCTTGGTAAATGAGGCATAATTTGTACACAAGCCAGACCAAAACGAGTTGTAGTTGGACCGGTCCTAACTCCCTAACCTAGAATACTTGGGCCCAGTACGGCAGGAGGCAGCCTAACCTAACATTGCAAAAAGGCCCAACACAATAATTTAAAAGTCCAACATTCAATATGCAATTTTTTTTTTTTTTAATCATCCTTAAAAATGTAAAGTTTAAAATTGGGATTGTGCGAATCTTCCAACACCAATTCCAATTGGGATGCTTCGAAAGGTAGGGCCTCAAGCTCTAGGGCAATATGGATAGCAGATCGCTTATCAAATTGCCCATTGGAGGAGGAGTGCCAGTACATGCAATAAACATAGCTAAGGTGGAGAGGTTTGAAAACTACCTTAATAATTTTCAATCAAACGATGAGGAAGGGCGAAGGAGAAGATGTCGAAGTGCCAATTGCCATATAAAATCCCAAGCATAACAGGCTTTGAGGCCATATAGACATGTTGTTTCTCATGTAGGCCTATCATTGAAAACATGGATATCAACGGTAACGGCGATGCATGCATTCATTTTTTTTTAGATGGCAATGCATGCCTTCATATGTGTAAAGAGTTTACAAGGTTAATATTGAAATACACATATAATTTTTGTATAATTCATTTTGTTCTTAATTTTAGGTCTTTATTATAACTTTTATTCAGGTAAAAGACAAAAAAACCATCCTTGAGTTTAGGGCTTATACCATGTATTATAAAGACTTTTCAAAAATATCTGATTTTCTCTTTAAGCACAAATGACAATTAATATCGTGATTTTAAAAATCGCACCGGAGGCAAAACCCTTTTAACCTCCGGTTTTCGGTTTAACCTGGTTTTTGACTGACTTTGAGCATTTTTATCGGACTGGACTGATACATGGTTCCCAATTAAACCAACTAGTCCGGTGTGATTTTTAAAACTATGATTAATATTATTTAAGGCTCCCTACTCCTCTAATTGCTCTGTTTTCTTCCAACAGTTAATCTTGACTGCACAAGTCTCACAATGATTACATTAATATTGCTATTATATGCATGAAAGAGTGTTTGTGTAGCTAATGGTAGATCGTAGATGAATAGTAGCTAGAGATGTAAAATGAAGTAGGATAAACATGGGAATTTTGAAATAGTGTTAAGTAACGTATCTTGGTTTGTTTGGACAAAAATGTCTTCCTTCAATGTTCAAAGATTGTTTTGATTTTTGTTATTTTCTTCATTTGATTTGTGTCTTTTTTTCCTATTATTTCTTATACTTTTTTTTTTCCCTCGGTTACTTCTCCTCGTTCAGTTTTTTTTTTTTTTTTTCCCATCATTTTTTTCATTTTACATTTTTATTTGTGTTAATTTTTTTCTCATTTGTTACTTCTCTCTCTTTTTTTCTTCATTTTTTTGGGTTCTTGGTTCTTGTGCTCATCTTTTTTTTTTCTTTAATGAAATGTCCATCTATACACAATTTTTTAATAAAAATATAATGTGCATTTTTTTTTTTAATCTATTAGGGGTATGAGAGTAAATTTATACAAACTCTATTTTCTATCCTCCCACTTTTCTCCTCAACCAAATAAAATATTTTTCTATCTCTCCTCTTTTTCATTCCTCCAACCAAATATACATGAGAGAAAACTAAATTTTTTTCATCCTCTCACTTTTCCATCTACCAAACCAAACGAACCCAAAAGAAACAAACCAGTTGTTTTTGTAAAGTTTTGGTAATAAATGATATTAGTCTAAACATCATTGATAGTGTTTGTGTTTTACCCTTTCTTTTGATAACAATATTTTACTCTTTCTACTGCTGTATGCCTATACATTAAAAAACATCCCCACTCCAGTGAATACTTATTACTAATTTTGATGTTATATATATATATATATATATATAGAGAGAGAGAGAGAGAGAGAGAGAGAGAGAGAGAGAGAGAGAGAGAGAGAGAGGGGAACAAATAAAAATAAGGACAAAGTTTAGCTACAAAATTGGTTATAACTTAAGGTTACAACCTTACTCAATATCGTTAATATTACTACATATTTCGAAAATCAAATTGTTAAATTGCATGTTCTTTACACTCTTAAAATACATATCAAATTTTGTGTCAATTAGATATTATTTACTATAAGATCTTTTAGATTATATTTTATGAATAATTTTAAACTACAAAAACTTGCAATTTAAATAATTAATTAATGACATAACTATTAATATTTAATTTTCTAGAAATTTTGCAAGTATGGAGGATATAAGAAAAAAAATGTAATCTAATGGTGGATTTGTCAAAATTCACCTCCAATAAAAAGATATTGAGTAAGGTTTTAGTATTAAGTTACAACCAATTTTGTAATTAAATTTTTTCCTAAAAATAAGTCTCCCAAGAATTATATTATTATTTTTAGAAGATTATATCATTATTATAATAATAAAAAGTTCTGACTTTTTATATATCATAAGGTTGATATTTTACAAAGATTAGACCCTCTTGTAAGTGCTAGTATTGTAAGTTTTGTCTTCCCACTCCCTTCTTCCCCTTCCCCCGTGTCTTCTGTCTATATTATCTCAAAAAAAAAAGTCTGTTTATCATTAATGTTTTTGTTTTTCCCCCCCTGAAGATTGTGTTTAATATCCCTTAAAAGTTTGGAGCTTGAAGATATATAACATCAATACATTTTTTAAAGTATTTTAATAAAAATGATATTTGTAACTTATTTTATCTATTAATTGAAAAGTAAAAATGTGACAATAAATGTTTACTTGTTTGATGGAGTTTTATTAAAGAATTACAATCATATTAAACTCACATTTTTAATTATACTCATTATTTTCAACATTATTTGATCCTTTTTTTTTTAATCTATTTATTGTTTTTTAACTTACTTATTCACTTAACTTATAATTCAGTTCTCTTCCTCCACTTTATGTGAGAGACAATCTATATAGAAAAACTTTTTTTTATTTTTTATTTTTAGATACTGTAGTATTTTAAATCTATGATATTCATTCTATGATAATTACTTTTTATCAATCATGTTGAAACACTAATTGATTTTTTCATGTATAGACAAAAATAGAATTATATATCTCTTGTTTAATAACAAAATTTTTTATCAATTGAGTTAACTAAAATTCGCAATTCTTTATGTTCTTGAATCTTACTTTTTACTAAAACTTGGTATTGTATTTTTTTATAATTATGTTTCAAGGGTACGATGGAGGGCATTATTTTAGAACTTCCTATCTTAGTAGTGCAAGCTATTAAGATAAAATCATAAAAACAAGAATGGTCAAACTGTTGTGTACGTGCTAAAACATTTGCTAGATCGGTTGAAAAACTATCTCGGAGACAATGCGAATTGTCTCAAAGGAGTGGCATAGTTTGCACATCAATTTGGTCACCCTCAATTTCATGGCTTTCATGGTATGAATTAATATTTCATGTTATAGGATATATCAAATCACCAACTAGATAATATCTCCTATTTTTTTTCTCATTTTTGAGGTAATAATATATATATGCACACATATATATCTCTCAAATGTTATCATTGAAAGGGTAATTTTGTTAATTTATGTTCAACCGGGCAGTGGCACCCATGTGCAATATATCCTCAATGCCAACTATATCGTTTGGCTTTAATGAAATTATTATCTTTTTTTGGCTAACTCTAATAGAATTATTTTTGTACAAAATGTGTTGTATTAATTGCTAATATTGTGGAGTAAGAAAACTAATTCTAATTGAGTTAGTCTAAAGTTCTCTAACCTATATTAATAGGTGGCTATATTAATATATCTTTTTTTGCGAAATTATACTTTTAACCCCCCTTTAAAGTTTGGACTTTTAAGTCATATAAATTAATTCTAACATTTTTAATTAAAAAAAAAAAAAAACTTATGAAGAGGCTCTTTTGGGTTTTATCTTTTCTAACAAATAAAAACAAATAAATAATAGAGTTCACAATAGCCTTGTGTGTGAAGGGGATGTCCGTGGTCGATTGTTTAGGTTCAAAAACTTAAGCAAGATATATATTTTAGTATACTTTTCTTTGCTTCATTCTTTGTTTCTATTTCTTTCTCTCTTTACAAACCCGACAAGATGGTCCGTATGTGAGGATGCGTTGGTTAAAGTAAGAAGAAGTTGTTGTTGTAGATTTTTCTATAAAAAACAAAACAAAGAAATTATGGACTTTTTATTGTTTGAGGTAATGAGAGATTACCAAGGATGGGGTTGACAAGTCCAATTGACACCGTAATGAGAGATTGTTACTACAAAGCAAGTCCAATTGGGTATTGGGGTTATAGTTCAACTGTAGGTTGGTATAAGGTACTGAAATTCCTTTACTTGTAACCGCTTGTTTTGATAATAGTGGATTCTCGGAAGTAGTGACCTTAAAATCACCCGGTGGAGTTTTTTGCCATATAGGTTTTCCCAATTCGAAAACAAATCACCGTATCAATTTATTTTCCGCTACATACTTAATTTTATTGGTGATTTGTTTGTGCTACCACACACTTTGCATGTTAATTTGATTAATTAATAAATTTGACTAATTAATTAATTAATTTATCACAAGGGGTCAATTAGGTTTTGGCCTATCAATATTAAAAACAAATTTTAAATTACACTTTTCAAAGTAATATTTTATTTTGTAAAATAAAAACCAATTTATTTTTCATCTACATGGTCCATATGTGAGGATGCATTGGTTAAAGTAAGAAGAAGTTGTTGTTGTTGTTGTTGTTGTTGTAGACATTTCTATAAAAAACAAAACAAAGAAAATTATGGACTTTTTTTTTTGAGGGTCAGAAACTTATATATGGACATTATTTGGTAGGTGTGTCCACCAACACAATACAACTTTTTTTTTGAGTATTACCAACACAATACTTGGTAATGTGATTCTTATAGGCCCCTTAATTGTTTAATCAATTATTAATTATCACCAAGCTCTATAAATATAAGGGCTAATACACCATTGATTCATATGAGAGATAAAGAGAGGGAGGTGGAAGACATGGATGATGAGATCAAGAGCTTCATCAAGGTTTGGTCCATGGCCATCTCATCTCTATGTTATTGCTATTTCATAGTGGCACGAATGCGAAAGGGAGTTCTAAGATTCCTCTCCCTTCTTCCTGTCTTATACCTCTTCCTAACCATCCCCTTCAGCCTACAGTCCTGCTACCTTGGTACCCCCACCGCTTTCCTCCTCACTTGGCTAGGCAACTCTAAGCTCCTCCTCTTCTTCATTGACAAAGGCCCTTTGTCACCACCCCCAAATAACCTCTTCCAATTTATATGCATAGCTTGCCTTCCCATCAAAATCAAAAAAGACCCATTTCTATCAATAGTAGAAAAGCCTAGATTTTTGTTTGTCACAAAAGCTTTGCTACTTGCTATGATATTAATAGCATATGACTTTAAACCAAATTTACACCCATACGTGCTATTAGGTCTCTATCAATGCCACTTCTACCTTGCTATAGAAATTATTCTAACCCTGGCTGCTTCACCTGCTAGACTCATACTTGGGCATAGAGTGCTTGAGCCACAGTTTAATGAACCCTATCTTGCTACTTCCTTACAAGATTTCTGGGGTCGTAGGTGGAATCTCGTTACCGTAAGTATTCTACACTCTACCGTGTACAAACCTGTGTGTCATTGGTCCCAACATATAATTGGGTCCCGCTGGGCCGCCGATTTGGCCCGGTTGCTGGCTGTTTTCATGACATTCCTAGTATCAGGTCTAATGCATGAGGTCCTGTTTTACTCCCTCACTCGTGTGCCTCCCACATGGGAGGTGACATTGTTCTTTATCGTACAAGGAATTTGCGTGATTATTGAGGTGGTGTTCAAGAGGAAGGTGATGACTGACAGGTGGCGGTTGCACCGGGCTGTTTCGAGGACATTGACCATAGGGTTTTTGGTGGGGACGAGCGTTTGGCTGTTTTTACCACAACTGTTGAGGAATGGTGTGTTTGACAAGGCCATAATGGAGCACTCAATTGTGGTTCAAGAGTTGTCAAGCATAATTAACCGATCTTTCCACTTGTCGTCATCTTATTCGTTGGACAAACGGAAGCGTCTTCTTTCGGTCCTTTAAAGTGACGAAACCCACTTCAAACTTTGAGCGAGGGCGAAAACCTAAGAAGAAGAAGAAGAAGAAGAAGAAAGTGAAACTTTGAAAGAGAAGCAATATTAGTGCCTGTATTGCGTTTTTAAGTTTCTGTTTTTTTTTAAAAAAAAATCCATGTTTCCTTTTTAAGTTTGTGTTTTGCAGTTTGTTGGCTGCTGGTATAAGCTGGATAGGGTTTTTGTTGGTCTGGATTTTTGGGTAGACCTTGTAGTTTTGTGAGTCTGTGACTGAATATTTGTTTCAACTTTATTCCCAAAAAATTACACCCAAAAAAAAAAAAAAAAACTTTGTTATATTGATCCTGCTTCTTTTTTTTTTTCCGGATGAAAATCGGTAGAATTTTATTGCTATGAAACATAATTGCAAAGGAATATAAATGCTGGGTGTCTTCCTGAGAAAATTACAAGAAAAAACTCAAACAAAAACACCAAACCCAGAGACGGCGTGTGACGCACAGGAGGGGAAGGAGGGTCCATTACCTACGCTGGGAGTAGCCCATCCGGGAGCAACGATCCAGAAAGAGGCAGGAAATTGCACTTGTGCATTGCAATGGAAATACACACGCTGACATCAGAACCATGCGCTTAGAGCATCCACGGCAGATGTTCTATAAAAAAATGAAATTTTAATACATCAAAAGTCTACTTTATTATTTTATCACATCATTTTATAACATCTCATTTATCAGTTGTTTTATCATTTAATTCTATATATTAAAATAATATTTACTACACATTAAAATAATATGTTAGCTCCTCCCACTATCATCATCATCAAGCACAACAACAACAACAAAGTCAAAAAGGACGAGAGAGAAATGAATAAAAATCTTTCTTTTATTTTTTTAGCATTCTTCTCCGTATTGTTTCATTTTGGAACGGTACTGTTCATATGTGGCAAAAATTATGAAATTTGGAACATCTCATAAAGGGGGTTTTTTGTGTTTGGTGTGCCAAATGTGCCAAATATTTGGCATTTGACACATCTGCTGTGGATGTCCTAAGATGGAGGCTGAATCGAGATCAAGCACACATTAGCAAGACAAAGCTAATCGTGCACCATCCCTGAGACTCCAAAAAATACCCTTATCACAACACGGTCTCATTCAACCAAAAAAAAAAATAACACAGTCTTTGCTTTTAGCATACACTGTTTTTGGTGAGTATGGTAGTGTACAGTCCCGTAATACCCAGGCCCATTTGGACCTTGGGCTTCTGCCTGATAACATGGCTTATACAGTCCCCAAGCCCAACTCCCAGGCCACCCTTAAGCCCTGTGAACTAGAAATCTTCATCAGTTCACACCACTCACGTCTTTTGGGTCACACTTGGTAAACTGCTTCCCAAGAATGGAAGTCATTGCTTGAATTTACAATCTCTCGGCTGCCCGGTAGTGCCTTGGGGGAATATTAATGCCGAGCATGTCTACTGGAGTAGGAACCAGTTCCAAGGCCACTCTCGCTATGTTCCACTCCCACCTAACCACCCACTTACGATTAATGACATTAGACCTCCCATTGCATTAGCCATGGAAGTAATCATAGTCTCTCCACTAATTTCAAGCTATAAATATGAGAAGTTGGGGGAAGAAAGGGGGTTGTTGAAAGGTCCCCAAGGAGAGAGAGAGAGAGAGAGAGAGAGAGAGAGAGAGAGAGAGAGAGAGAGAGAGAGAGAGAGAGAGAGGCAGCTTTATTGAGTCTCTGTGTCAAGAACAACCCAACGTAGGAAATCCTTAGCCCACTTTACAAATAAGTTGTGAGCCCAATTGAGGTTAGGCCCAATAGCCTCATCTTAGGTATTGGGGTTAGCAAGTTAATTTGTTTTCTTCCCCTTTTTTTCCATTCATTTTTGAGAAAGTATGGGATTGCAGAAGAGAATGGTATTGGGGTTGTATTTTTTTTTTGTAGCTTGAGAGCAAAGCAACATACAATGCCAAGTGCCAACTTAGTAACAGCTTAAGTTCATGACGGAGGCCTTGTTACAGGCAATTAAATTGTAAGTTTTGATGACAACTAGTTATACTTCTTTTTCTCATCAAATATGCCGTGTATGCAGATACTTCAATGTAGAGAAGTTCTGAAAAATGGACACACACAAATATATACCTAAGGATATTACTTACCTGAGCATAAACATGCCAAGAGACAGTTCTTTAAGTACTAATTAATTAATTGCAGAGAATAGGAGCTACAAGTTTGCCTCAGTGTAGAGGGTCCATCGAAGGATTTCAATGAGTTCAGCACAAAATTTGCTGGGCTGACCAAGTGATATTCCATAGAAAATCTTAATTACTAGGAGTTTTATCTGGATAATTTTGCTTGACTAAGAATTGACTTAATTCAAGATTATGTAGAACTTGAGAGCATTGGAACCATTTCTTCTTATTTAATGTAAGAAAAGAGTAAGAGTATTAATGGTTAGATAAGCTTTGGCACTTTCTTTATAATTCACAAAAATCAACTATGAAAATGCTGTCTAACCTTAGCCTTGGTAAAGCCACATCAGTGTGATATTTTTGGGCCTAGTTTATGAACTCGTCTCTCATACTAACTTGCTTTTCATGTAAAAGAACAAGACAGTAAAAATTTTGTTAGTGGTTCCTGATGGCATGAATGAAAATTATTGGAGAATTGACTTCGTAGTCACTCTCTTTAAAAGAAATATTAAAAAAGAGAGAAAATACATTATTTATTAGTTTATTCTTTGATGTCTAATCTTGAATTACAATCATATATTTAAAGGAGATTAGTTCTACTCTCAAAAGGAACCACTAGCTAGGTTCATAACAAAATTCAATGCAGAAGGCCATGATTATCAACATGTGCTCGTCTATTTCTGCAACGTGAAACGCGAGTGGACCACATAATCGTAGTCGTCGTGGACGACCTTGATCTCAAAGTCTTCAAACCATTTCCCCTGTAATAAAAAAAGTGCACGCCCCAAAATCAAATTATAGACTCGTGTCCCACTAGGACATAATGATGTCATGTAATTACATTGTTTTGAATGCCAATCAGATTCCATAACTCTCAAAATGATTGCTTCCTAAATTCAAACTTTGCCTTCATAAAAGAAACGTCAAAAGTTGTTAGTACCTTTCAGTTGCTTTCTCCGATTAAGACAACTATAATTCAAATTCTTATTGGAGTTATCAATATTAAATTTTACTCTATTTTTAGAATAGTTTCGAATCAAATCCTATATTTTAAAATTTTAAAATAAAATATTAAAGTTTATGAACGTGATAAATTAAATTTTATAGTTTTATTAATTAAAATCAAATGAAATCTTATTAATTAAAACCTTGAAAGTTTTGTTATTTTCAATTGATATGCTTTTTTTTTCCTATCAAAAAAAGAATTGATACGGTTTTAGTGGTCAAAAAATTTATTTAAACTGACAAAATTTTGAATTTACGATTGTTTTAAGTTACATGATTTTATGTAAAACTTTTGAGACGATTAAATCTAAAACCACCTCTAAAATATAATTTCTCAAATATTAAATATTTAATTATGAATTTTAACATGCATCATGAGAGGTTTATTTATAAAAAATTCACATATATTCAACATAATTTTAAAATCTTTGTTTTATTTATATGTATGTGTGTATATATATTACAACCTTACTTTATGCAATCTGTTTTATTCTTTTTCAACCAATAATTAGACTTAATTTCTCATTTTTTTAATGAATTAATAATAGCTCTTTTAATGTCATTTTAATTAACAGTTAGTGACTTGATGATTTATTTAAAAGCTGACCAATAATTAAGATTAAGATGGCAGTCCAAAATTGAGTGCATTTATTTATCAAGCTCATACACTATTACACATAAAAGGCAAAAAACATTAATGAGTGGATGCATCATGCATGTCAAGCATATAATTAGACACATACAAATGGTGTTTAACCAAAAGACGCATATAATTAGACACATCTCAATGGTGTTTAACCAAAAGACTTGCTTATAATTAGACACATCCAAATGGTGTTTAACCAAAAAATTATTATATTATCTTTAGGGGTACCCCTCTTTTTTCCTTTTTCTTTTTTCTGGGTAGTTGGTATGTCATTTCTTCCAGATTAATGAAGCTGACACTGTAACTCATCCTGCTTTGTTCCAATACAATGTATTTTTCATGCATGCAAGTGAAGCTGAGTCTGGGTTGGAGCGATTATATCAATGTGTAGAGAAGGAGCTACAAGTTTACCTCAATGTAGAGGGTCCATCGAAGGATTTCAATGAGTTCAGCACAAAATTTGGGACTGACCAGGTGATACTCCACAGAAATTCTTACTATAGGAGTTTTATCTGGATAATTTGGCGTGACCAAGAATTAACTTAATTCAGGGTTATGTACAACTTGAGAGCATTTGAACCATTTCTTCTTATTATTGTAAGAACTGAGTAGGAGTACTATATATTAATGGTGTTAGATAAGTCTGGCACTTTCTATATCATTTACAAAAATCAACTTTGAAAATGCTGTTTAACCTTAGCTTTGGTAAAACCCTATCAGTGTTGTATTTTTGGGCCTAGTTTCTGAACTCGTCTCTCATACCAACTTGCTTTTCATGTAAAAGACCAAGACAGTAAAAAATTCAACGCAGAAGGCCATGACATAAGAGATGCCTATAGCTCCCAACCTTCTGCAGAATTTAGAAGTTGTTAATTTTATTGGAGGCTGATTTTCATTTTCACCAATTCTTTCTTGTTACGTCAAACTTTAAATATTGGAGCTTTTCCTGTTATTCATTGTCTTTTATTTCATGGTGCCTGCAGCAGCACAGCAAGCTTAAAAAAAATTTAAAAAAAAAAAAAAAAAAAAAAATCTAAATGAAGGTCTGAAGTGAAAATGATTCACTACTTATTTCTTGGTACTTGAGCAGGAGTCAAAGTTTATTGATAAGGCTCTCCACTTCAACCCAGAACTCCTTATTATTTTCACCTTTGTTGCCTTTCACCAGGTTATTAGATGGAAAAGAAAAAAAAAAAAAAAATCTTATGATCTTGTTTGGGATGACCTGACCAGTTTTTATCAGGAAAGGTAAAGTAAAATTTTTATCAGAAAAAAAAAAAATCTTTTTTTTCTTTTTTTTTTTTAATGAAATGTTAGATCTTATTTTAGGATCTAGACATTTATACTCCTTTTTTTTTTTTTTTTTCTGGTATGCTAGGCTTTGAGCTTAAAGAGAGTCTCATTTATAATTCTTATTCTTCCATTTACTTAGCCGAAAAAATTATACTCTTAAATCAGTGGATATTATACTTTATTTATTGAAATCAATATTGGTGAAGTAGGGGACGTTAGTGATAATTTCAAACAATTATGGCCATTAACGCCATGCAGTTTGACAATTATTTAAATTAATTATTATAATTTCACAATTTTTTTAAGTTCTTTTATTTATTTATTTTAAGGAACAAATTGAAAGTCATTTGACTCTTGTTATGGCTAGTTTTGTGAAATCAATGATCATGGGATTATTTTTCAATTTTTTTTTTTTTTGTTAGATTGTGTTGAAGAAAATATTATAGGGTGGAAAGCAATAAATAAGGAGAGAGAGAATGCTAGTATTAATTAGGTAATAAAGTGAAAAATAATAGCATTTGATGATATTTTTTTAATCGTTAGATTTCTTAGAAATTGATGGTGTAAAAAAACTGTAAGTTTATAAGAGTTATACCATGTGTAACTTGAACCCATCTATATATATATATATATATATGGCAACGGTACGTTGATGCATTGGTTCCAATCCAAACTGATTATCGCCGTAGATCGGGCTGAACAGAAGCAGTGGCTCCAATCCAAACTAAACTGTCAAAATCCGTACGTTGATGCATTATGCTTTATGCATGACAGCATGAGCCATATATGGCAGGAAATATTACTGTGTCGATTGTGCCCGTGAACAAAAAATATAAAAATATTATTGAGCTCACTGCTCACAAGAGAAATGATATATCCATAATATATTTTTATAATATTTTTATAACAAATTATAAGTGATAGGTTGTAATTGGTTATTATTGATATGGCAAAAAAATAATCTTAGTATTAGATTCAAATTTGAACCAATAACAACTAACCACCTATGATTTGTTGTGAAAATATTGTAAAAATATTGTGGACGTAACATCAAGCAAAGACTACTCGTTACACGTGCGCTACGCTGCTTGACAATTTATAGCAAAATATACCCCAGCCACCCCGATATATACTTCCTATAAATTTGATGTTATAGGGAAATATGCATTTAAAAAACTTATTGCTGAATCTTATAATTTTAAGAGGTGTTTTGGACAAATCATTAAAATAAAATGAAATAAAAGAAATTAAAAAAAATATATATATATATATATATATATTTGCACATAAATTATAATTTTATTGACACGAAAATGTCTTATAATGAAATGAAGTTCCTATATATTGTTCAAATAAAAGCTCCTATATATATATATATATATATATCAAAAGGTTGGTATATATACATTGATTTTATTGTAATAACATTTGCATTAGTTGTAAAATAGCATAAGATTTCAAATTTGTCCAATTAACTCCAAAATACACCTATATCAATCTATGTATTATTGTGCAAAAATACATTTATTCTATAGTAACTGTGCAAATTTGCACAATTTCTATAACACAAATGTATTTTTGTACAATAGTACATAAACCAATGTGGGTGTATTTTGGGTTGATTGGAAAATTTTACATAATTATTGTTGCTATGCAAATGAATATTTTAGAAATTATTTACATTGAGAATAGTGGTTTTTGGTTGAGGAAGAGAGAGATGATTTGAGATAATAATAAAAAAATTGATAAGAAAATACTATTATGATGAAATGTTGTGCAAAATAAATAATAGTGAGTATATAAAATAAAAAATATATATGTTATTACTTATTATACTAAAATGGATAGAATTTTTTGCATCAGCTAATACAAATACTCTAGTGTAGTAAGAAATAATAAAATTATGTGTTTTTGTTTTTATTAAATAGATGATTGCATTATAATGTATTACGAAATAAAAATTTTAGATATTTTTCTTTGTTGATAGTTTGTTAATATTAAATAAATACTTATTTGAAATTTTATGAATTATTTTTTTTACTTATACACCGCCCCCTTAACTCGATCCGAGTCTGTCCCTGAACGTTAGAACGTTAGATGTGAGGGTGCATGTGATCCAGTGAAAGCACCTTTAATATATTTTATTTGGTAAGTGAAACTACGACTTATCTTTAGACTAACAAAATTTAGTGATTAATGCACTAAGATTTTATTTCAGCTACCTTGCTGATTTCTTAATTGTTATGATCTCGTTTATCACTTCATCAAACTCTCTCTATATATAGAAATCAATTAAAATAAACAGATGAGAGATAAAGAAAGGGAGCCAAAGAGATGGATGTTGAGATCAAGAGCTTCATCAAGGTTTGGTCCATAGACTTGGTATCAACATATAATTGGGTCCCGCTGGCCATGGACTGCCCATTCGGCCCCATTGCTAGCTGTTTTCGTAACATTCCTAGTATCAGGCTTAATGCACGAGTTACTCATCTACTACCTCACTTGTGTGAATCCCACATGGGAGGTGACGTGCTTCTTTATCGTACAAGGAATGTCCATGGTTGTTGAGTTCGTGCTCAAGAGGAAGGTGATGACTGAAAGGTGGCGATTGCACCGAGCTGTTTCGACGCCAATGACCAAAGGTTTTTGGGTGGGGACAAGCTTTTGGCTGTTTTTTCCACAACTATTGAGGAATGGTGTGTATGACAAGGCCATTACAGAGTACTCAACTGTGATTCAAGAGTTGTCAAGCATGTTATATTTTCGTAAACTTGCTCAAAGTTATCATAGCCTTTTGAATAGAATTGTAACATATTTTTGTGTTAAAAGTTCTTTTCCTCTCGTGTCGTGTGTATGTTAAAAAAAAAAAAAAAGTACAGAGGTCAAATCATCTGAGACATACCATATGTCTCATGCCTGCTGTAGGACGCCGGTTATCCCGGCACCCATCATAAGTATCGCTTTTCTTACCGGTCAAGGAAAGGAAATAATATTAAAGGAAAACAGTACCTTCATTTGCAACTAGCAAGTACGTACGAGCATGCACATGCTGGTCTATAGCAGCTGGCATGGGAATCACAAGTGGCTCACATATATATATATATATATATATATATATGTATATATATATTTTGGGTAAAAAAAGAAGTTCATTGCAGCAACTAAACCGAAAACAAAGTCTCAAGAAACACCCTGTTTTAGTACAAACCATCTAACTCAGACTTAAAAGTTCTAACTACATTCGCAGGTGGACGGGAAAAAAAAATCTCAAAACAACTATCCTGGACGGCTCTCAGCCTAACTAATTTATCAGCACTTCTATTTGTTGGGTGCACTGCACCATGGTCCAGCCCACATGCCTTGTCAAGAGCTCATTTAATGAGCATGTCTTCATGTTTCTTAACTTTTCTTCATGATGTACAAAAGTCAGCATGGTTGGTTGGCTTAGGTGTGCTGGACACGCTGAAGGAAGAAAGAAAAGAAAGAAGCAAAAGCAAGACTCATTCGGTCATGGCAGAGCTGAAGAAAAGAGATTTGGTTGAAGTAAAGTCAAAGTAATTGGCTTGCATTGATTGTGATTTGATGAGAAGAGTGTGAAAGGAAGAAAAGAAGAAAAGGTGAAAGAAATAAAAGGCAAAGGCCATTCGGCCATTTGGACAGAAAGAAAAAAAAAAGAGTGAAGTCCCAGAGTGTGAGGACTAAGTGCTCCGTGAGTGAGAGCAAGCAAAAAGAGAAGAGAAAAATAAAGAGGGTAAGAGAAAATACACAGTGAGAAAGAGAGTAGTAAGAGAAAAGAAAAAAAGAGTTTCTTTACTCAAGTTGTATCTCTAAGTGTTGTAATCTCTATTTTATATAGTGAAATTATTCAGAGTTTGTCCCGTGGTTTTTCCCTTCAAAGAGAAAGGGTTTTCACGTAAATTTTTATGTTTTTTGTGTGGTTGTGCTTCCGCTGTGCTTGCTAAAATTTCTTCACTATTATATAGAGAATTTTTCCAACAAGTGGTATCAGAGCGTAGGTTCGATTGGGAGCAATGGCCGGAGAAGAAGGAAAGGCGTCAGGAATTGAGAAGTTTGACGGCACAGACTTTGGCTATTGGAAGATGCAAATTGAAGATTATCTGTATGGGAAGAAATTACATCTTCCTCTTTTGGAGAGTAAACCAGATAGTATGGAAGAAGAAGAATGGAGTCTTCTTGATAGACAGGTGCTAGAAGTTATACGATTATCTCTAACAAGATCAGTTGCACACAACGTTATGAAGGAAAAGACCACAATGGATCTTATGAAGGCTTTGTCTAGCATGTATGAAAAGCCTTCGGCTAACAATAAGGTGCATCTGATGAAGAAGTTGTTTAATCTGAAGATGGTGGAAGGTACTCCTGTGGCTCAACACCTAAATGAGTTTAACACCATCACAAATCAATTATCTTCTGTGGAGATTGATTTTGATGATGAGATCCGTGCATTAATTGTTTTGGCTTCTTTGCCAAACAGTTGGGAGGCCGTGAGAATGGCAGTGAGCAATTCTGCAGGGAAGAGCAAACTCAAATATGATGATATTCAAGATTTGATTCTAAGTGAAGAGCTTCGCAGAAGAGATGCTGGTATAAGCAATCCACAAGATCAAGCTCTTGTCATGGAGAATAAGGGCAGAAATAGAAGCAAAGGGCTTGATGATCAGGCCAAATCCAATGACAGGTCACAGTCAAAAAGTAGATCTCAATTTAAAGAGATGAGAGAATGTTTCCATTGTGGGAAAAAGGGTCACATAAAAAGAAACTGTTGGCATTGGAATAAAGAACAAATTGAAGACAAAGATGAAAAGAATGATGATGAGAAGAATACTGCAGCAGTTGTGTATCATGAGGATGTTTTGATGCTCTCTCTTGAAGAGCAAAAATGTAAGCATGTTGCTAAGAATGATGTTGAGTGGGTTGTTGATTCAGCAGCTTCCCACCATGTTATCCCCACAAAAAGGTTGTTCACCACATACAAAGCAGGCAACTTTGGTGTTGTGAAGATGGGTAACTCCAGTTATTCAAAAATTGTGGGAATTGGTGATGTGTGTATCAAGACAAATGTTGGTTGCACGTTGATGTTAAAAGATGTGCGACATGTTCCAGATTTAAGGATGAATGTGTTGTCTACTTTGGCTTTGGATCAAGCGGGTTATAGTAACCATCTTGGCAATGGAAGATGGAAACTTTGTAAAGGATTATTAGTTATTGCTAGAGGGCGTGCTTGTTGTGGCATGTACAGAACTCATGTGAGGGCTTGTAAGAAAAAGTACAATGCAGTCAAAGTTTTTGAAAAAACTCAACAGTTGAGAGTTGATATTAATGGTGTAGCAGTCAAGAGAGTAAAATTCTCTCTACCTGAAAGTGATTTAAACGAGAAAGTGATATTTGATGAAAAATATCATGATGCTAAGAAGAATGATGAAGTGAAAGATTGTGAAGGTCTTGAGCAGGGGGAGCCAGGAAATTGGATTAAGGATATCCAAAGTAAAATAAATTCTTTGAGAATGAAAGGAATTAATTCTGATGAAATTTTCTCAGTGTTAGTGAAGATAATGCAAAAGATTGAGTTTGGTATTGACTTGGCTGGCATGGATTCTAATTGAAGAGTTGAGTCAAAGATCTCCTCCGTAGTGGGCTAGAGGGGGAGATTGTTGTGTGCACTGCACCATGGTCCAGCCCACATGCCTTGTCAAGAGCTCATTTAATGAGCATGTCTTCATGTTTCTTAACTTTTCTTCATGATGTACAAAAGTCAGCATGGTTGGTTGGCTTAGGTGTGTTGGACACGCTGAAGGAAGAAAGAAAAGAAAGAAGCAAAAGCAAGACTCATTCGGTCATGGCAGAGCTGAAGAAAAGAGATTTGGTTGAAGTAAAGTCAAAGTAAGTGGCTTGCATTGATTGTGATTTGATGAGAAGAGTGTGAAAGGAAGAAAAGAAGAAAAGGTGAAAGAAATAAAAGGCAAAGGCCATTCGGCCATTTGGACATAAAGAAAAAAAAAAGAGTGAAGTCCCCGAGTGTGAGGACTAAGTGCTCCGTGAGTGAGAGCAAGCAAAAAGAGAAGAGAAAAATAAAGAGGGTAAGAGAAAATACACAGTGAGAAAGAGAGTAGTAAGAGAAAAGAAAAAGAGAGTTTCTTTACTTAAGTTGTATCTTTAAGTGTTGTAATCTCTATTTTATATAGTGAAATTATTCGGAGTTTGTCCCGTGGTTTTTCCCTTCAAGGAGAAAGGGTTTCCACGTAAATCTTTGTGTTTTTTGTGTGGTTGTGCTTCCGCTGTGCTTGCTAAAATTTCTTCACTATTATATAGAGAATTTTTCCAACACTATTTGCTTCCCAATAATGATGATTAAATCCGATCTATGCGGCTCACATATTAATCTTAGTGATTGCACGCCCCAAATTATAGATACATGTCCGACTAGGACATAAATGATGTTGATTAATGATGTTAATTAGTATATTGTTTTGAATGCCAATCAGATTATATTCCATGACTCTCAAAACGATTGCTTCCTAAATTCAACCTCTCTGATTTTAAAAAAGAAACGTCAAAAGTTGTAGTTCCTTTCGGTTGCTGTCCCTAATTAAGACAACTACTGTAATTCAAATTCTTCCTAACTATAACTTTGGAGTTATTAATATTAACCGTCCGTAGCTTCATTTTGGTACTATTTCTTATTCTACTCTTCAGTTAGTTTTTAATTTTACTTTCTACATTTTCAGTAAAAAAATTTCAATTTTAACTAAATAAACTATTTCCAAATATACTCTAAATATTACTCTATTTTTAGAATAGTTTCAAATCAAATCCTATAATTTAAATTTTTAAATGGCATATTAAAGTTTATGAATGTGATAAATTAAATTTTTTAGTTTTATTAATATTAAGTCAAATGAAATCTTACTAATTAAAATTTTGAAAGTTTTGTTATTCTCAATTGATATGTTTTTTTTACTATCAAAAAAAGAAGGAATAAAGTCACTTTTAGTCCCTACATTTTTAGGCGATTTCCATTTTAGTCCCTAAGTTTTATTTTTACCGCTTTTAGTCCCTATTCTGAAAAACGCCTCCATTTTAGTCCCTGCCGTTACATCAGAAACAGAGAAAGCTGACGTGGCAAACGGCAGAAATAAATAATATTAAATTAATGCCCACCTGGCTTAAATTAATAATAAAAAATATTTTTTGACATTAAAAAAAGCCACGTCAGCATTTAAATTAAAAAAATTAATTTATTAAATTTAACTAAATAAAAAAAATTAAAACGAAAATGAAATGTCCCAAACCCTAACAGACTTGTAAATGAGCAATTTTCCACCTTACAATCCTCACATCAACTACCCTTTTCTTCTTCTGCTAACAATTTTCCAATTCTCACAGTCACAACCCAAAAAAACAAAAACAGAAATCACTATCACTCTCTTTCTCTCTCTCTCTTTCAATGGGTTCAGAAGAATCAGACCCAGAAGTAGAGATGTCTTCACTGATAAAGCAGTTAGCAAATTGCAACCAAACAGCCCGAAACAAAGCTCTCCGTCTCCTCCTCAAAACGTGGCTTCCTTCCCAGCAAAGTCTCTCCGAAGAAGACCTCAAAAAGCTCTGGAAAGGCCTCTTCTACTGTGTTTGGCACGCTGACAATCACTTGTTCCAGTCTCAACTCATCGACAGACTCTCCTCTCTGCTCCTCCGCCTACCGCTGCCGCTTTCCTTACGCTACTTGGCTTGTTTTCTTCTCACCATTCGCCGCGAATGGCCCGGTATCGACTCGTTGAGGTTAGACAAGTTCTATCTCTTGATTCGGAGGTTTTTGCATTATTCGTTTGTTTTGTTGAAAACCCAGAAGTGGGATTTGGGTGTTTGTGTGAAATTCGTGGATTTGTTGTTGGAGAACACTGTTTATGCTAATGATAAGTTTAGGGGCAATGGGGTTAATTACCATGTTGTGTCTGTGTTTTTGGGGACATTTCGTTTTAATTTTTTTTATTTAGTTAAATTTAATAAATTAATTTTTTTAATTTAAATGCTGACGTGGCTTTTTTTAATGTCAAAAAATATTTTTTATTATTAATTTAAGCCAGGTGGGCATTAATTTAATATTATTTATTTCTGCCGTTTGCCACGTCAGCTTTCTCTGTTTCTGATGTAACGACAGGGACTAAAATGGAGGCGTTTTTCAGAATAGGGACTAAAAGCGGTAAAAATAAAACTTAGGGACTAAAATGGAAATCGCCTAAAAATGTAGGGACTAAAAGTGACTTTATTCCAAAGAAGGAATAATATGGTTTTAATGTTTGAAAACTTGATTTAAACTAACAAAATTTTAAATTTGTGATTGTTTTAAGTTACATGATTTTATTTAAAACTTTTGAAACAATTAAATTTAAAATCACCTCTAAAATATAATTTCTCAAATATTAAATATTTAATTATGAATTTTAACATGCATCATGAGAGGTTTATTTATCAAAAATTCACATATATTCAACATTATTTTAAAATCTTTGTTTTATTTATATGCATGTGTGTATATATTACAACCTTACTTTATGCAATCTGTTTTATTCTTTTTCAACCAATAATTAGACTTAATTAGACTTAATTTCTCATTTTTTTTAATGAATTAATAATAGCTCTTTTAATGTCATTTTAATTAACAGTTAGTGACTTGATGATTTATTTAAAAGCTAACCAATAATTAAGATTAAGATGGCAGTCCAAAATTGAGTGCATTTATTTATCAAGCTCATACACTATTACACATAAAAGGAAATAAAACATTAATGAGTGGATGCATCATGCACGTCAAGCATACAATTAGACACATCCCAATGGTGTTTAAACAAAAGACATGCATATAATTAGACACATCTCAATGGTGTTTAACCAAAAAATATTATATTATCTTTAGGGATCATTCTACAGTACCCCTCTTTTTTTATGGGTATTTGGTATGTCATTTCCTCCTTTCTTTCTGGGGATTTGGTATGTCATTTCCTCCAGGTTGAAGCTGACTCTGTAACTCATCCTGCTTTGTTCCATTACAATGTATTTTTCGTGCATGCAAGTGAAGCTGACTCTGGATTGGAGCGACTATATCAATGTGCAGAGAAGGAGCTACAGGTTTTCCTCAATGTAGAGGGTCCATCGAATGATTTCAATGAGTTCAGCACAAAATTTGCTAGACTGACAAGGTGATATTCCACACAGAAAATCTTACTAGGAGTTTTATCTGGATAATTTGCCTTGACCAAGAATTAACTTAATTCAGGATTATGTAGAGTAGAACTTGAGAGCATTGGAACCATTTCTTCTTATTTATTGTAAGAACTGAGTTAAGGTATTAATGGTGTTAGATAAGTCTGGCACTTCTATATCATTTACAAAAATCAACTTTGAAAATGATGTTTAACCTTAGCCTTGGTAAAGTCCCACCAGTGTTGTATTTTTGGGCCTAGTTTCATTTTCACCTATTCTTTCTCGTTACGTCAAACTTTAAATGTTGAAGCTTTTCCTTTTATTCATTGTCTTGTACTTCATGGTGCCTGCAGCAGGCTAGCTTCTTCTTCTTTTTTTCTTTTTAAAATCTAATGAAGGTCTGCAGGAAAATTATTCAGCCGGCTCTATACTTTTTGGGGCTTCGGGAAAAATCAAAATTGGGGTCTTTTATATTTAAATATTAAAAAATTTTATTTATTTAATATTCTTATAAATAAAATAAAATAAAATGAAATATAAATTTAGAGTTTTTTTTTATTTTTTTTATAAACATATATATATTTAGAGTGTGAACTTTAAAACATATTCTTCCAGCTTAATATTCTTATAAGCAATTTTTTGTGCGGATATTTGTAATAAGCATAAACATAGTACAACTACTTATCTACATTCTATCGTACTTAAATGGACAATTAATTTTAATAAAAAAAAATGGACAATTAAAAATATATATATTGTCCACCTATTCTCCCACTGCAATAATGTGGAATGAGTGGATGACCTATAAAGTAAATATAGAGGACAGAGCAACGGACCTACAAAGTAAATAAAAACAAATGGGTTCAGCCTCTGGGTGAGACCCCGAAAATTATATGCCGGAACCGGCATATATGCCAGGTATATCATATACGAGCTCGTGAGACCTAATGGCGAAGCCAAAATCTGCTAAAAGATCTACTTATTTGTCATATTAGATCAAGCGTAATTATTATGGTGTGAGTCTAATGGCCTGTTTGGATGGAGGGGGGAAGGAGGGGGAGTGGAGGGGAGTAGAGTAGTGTAGGCTAAAAATAAACTAATTTTGTACTAAATCTACTCTACTCTACTCTACTCTACTCTACTCCCCCTCCCTTTCCCTCAATCCAAACGGACCATAAAGGTTTTTACCTCCCCTCGGTATGGCATGGCTGTCCCATCTTAATTTTTGCACCCATTAATTTTTTTTGTTCTGTTCATGCATAGATTTGCGAGTCTTTTAGTTGAATATTGTTAAATTTGTAGTTTATTTGCGTTATAGATACTGTTTCAAGTTATTTAGGAAAAGAGTGAATTTCAACATCGGTGTTGCCGAGATTCAACAAAAGTATGAGAGAGAAAGAAAAAAAGTGAGAGAAAGAAAATTTTGAATTTCCGTAATCACATTACCGAAATTATTGCTGCCCAAACCTGCTGACCGACTGGGTGTGAAGTGTGCTCGAAGTGTGAAGTGCCCAAAGGAAACCAATTGTGGCAATGTCATTGCCGAAATAGGGGGGAAAAAAATAGTGGTTGCTGAAATCTGGAGAGGAATTAAAAAAAAAAAAATTTCTACGTCCACAATATTTTTACAACATTTTCACAATAAATCATAGGTAATTAGTTATTATTAGTTCAAATTTGAATTTAACACTGAGATTACTTTTTTAATCCAACAATAACAACTTGTCACTTAAAAATTGTGTGCACATATCATTTCTCAAAAAAAAAAAAAAATTTGTGGAATGGAATTGTGACAATGGCATTGCCGAAATAGGAGGGAAAAAAAAAATTTGTTCCAATTGGTTTGTGGCAATGTCATTGCCGAAATAGGGGGGAAAAAGTGGGAATGAATTTGTGGCAATGGCATTGCCGAAATAGGAGGGGAAAAAAATTGTTGCAATTGGTTTGTGGCAATGGCATTGACGAAATAGAGGAAAAAAAAAGTGTGGCCATTGATTTGTGGCAATGGAATTGCCGCCGAAGCAAGAGGAAAAAAAATGGTTTGTGGCAATGGCATTGCCGAAATAGAGGAGAGAGATATAAAAAAAAAAAATTTTAAAAAAAGTACGCATATTCTTATTCTTTCAGTATTTTTTTGACCGAAGTAGTTTGGTTTGTCATGTTCTTTAATGGTAAAAGTACCCTACGAAACAAATAAGGATAGATTCAAGTACAATGAGTACATTGATTCTTACTTTAAAGTGCATGCTGTAACAAAAACAAAAAAAAAGTACATAGATTCATATAAAAGAAAAAAAAATGATTAATATGCACACTGTAAACCAAAAAAAACAAAGAAAGTATATAGATTCTTACAATAGAAAAGAAAAAAATGATTGATGTGCACACTGTAAACCAAAAAAAAAGTAAAGAAAGTACATAGATTCTTACCATATGAAAGAAAAAAATTATTAATGTGCACACAGTAAACCAAAAAAAGTACATAGATTCTTACAATACGGGAAAAAAAAATGATTGATGTACATGCTGTAAACAAAACAAAAAAAGCACATAGATTCTTACAATACGGAAGAAAAAATTGATTGATGTACACATTGTAAACCCAAAAAAGTAAAGAAAGTACACAGATTTTTACAATACGGAAGAAAAAATTGATTGCTGTGCACGCTGTTAAAAAAAAAAAAAAAAAAAAAAAACAAATATTCAATCAACCAATCACCTCAACTCCTCATCTCATCTGATTCTTATTCTCTGTATGGAATATATTTTGTCAGGCTCATATCACACCTAAATCTCCAACATCAATTCTTTTTTGTCTTTTTATTCTTCAGGTTGTAATAAAAGGTAAGGCAAGGCAAGTGCCCTTGTCTTTTTATTTCTCCTCATTTGCTGAAAAATTAGAATTGCATCTCCTCACAATATAAGGTCCTCCGATTGTTCAGTTACTCTTTTACTTTACTTCAGTGTGCACAACTAAGGATCGTAAGTTTTTTGTTAATGTAAGTTTTTTTACTTTGCTTATTAACTTACAGCTCTAGAAATTAACAGATTTATTATTATTGTATAAACATGTGCTTTGTAAATATTAGAAGCTAATACATTGTAAAATATTATATATTGTTGTAGTTGCAGTTAATATTATTTGTATGCCTATGATTATGATTGTTGTTGTTGTTGTTATTCAAATTTTAGATTAATGAATTATTTTTTATGGTTATCTGATTGTGTGTGTGTGTGTGTGTGCAAGTATCACTCTATAATTCTCACTCTTTCAATTGGCATCACAATTGTGGTAAGCATCTCAACTCTCTAATTAAATTTATTAATGTGTTTTGTTAATTTTGAAATTATTTAATATTATTCATTGTTATTATTAGTATATGTTGTTGTTGTTATTATTATTCAAATTTTAGATTAATGAATTATTTTTTATGGTTATCTGATTGTGTGTGTGTGTGTGTGTTTTTTTTTTTTTTTTTGCAAGTATCACTCTATAATTCTCACTCTTTCAGTTGGCATCACAATTGTGGTAAGCATCTCAACTCTCTAATTAAATTTATGTATGTGTTTTGTTAATTTGAAATTATTTAATATTATTTATTGTTATTATTAGTATATGTTGTTGTTGTTATTATTATTCAAATTTTATATTAATGAATTATTTTTTATGGTTATCTGATTGTGTTTTTTTTTTTTTTTTTTGCAAGTATCATTCTATAATTCTCACTCTTTCAGTTTGTATCACAGTTGTGGTAAGCATCTCAACTCTCTAATTAAATTTATGTATGTGTTTTATTAATTTTGAAATTATTTAATATTATTTATTGTTATTATTAGTATATGACCACAAAAATTGTATTATTGTGATCTTTTTATAATCAATTTTACTTTGTTATTATCAATTATTATATCTATTACTTAGAAAAAATATATTACATAATATGTTTGTTGGTTTATAATAAAGATATGTATGTGTGTTATTATTATTATTATTATTTAGTACAATAAATCGTACATTTGTGTTTCTTTTTCTTTAAAGTTTAGTTGGTATAAAAATTTATTAAGTTTATTGAATCTTTACTTTTTAGGGTGGTTATAGGTTGGGAAATGAAAATTAATTATATGCTTTATAAATATTATATATGTTTATATTATAGTTAATACTAATTATTGTGTGTATGATTATTTTTGCTAAAACTATTATTATTATTAAAAATTTTGCTTCATAAATCCTTTATTTGAGTTTCTTTCAATATCTTATTGTGTTTTTTTTTTTTTTTTTTTCTTTTCTTGCAAGTATCACTCTATAATTCCTGCATTCCTTCACTTCATATCGCAATTGTAGTAAGCTTCTCGGCCCCCTAATTTAATTGGAAATTATTTTCTTAGTTTGTAATTTTTTATATAGATGGTTTGTAAAAAATATACCTTTAGATGGATGTTGCACGGTTTAACTCATTGTAGCATTTAATGTAGGATATATTTGAAATGGAGCAACAACAATATCACATCTCTAATGATGCAAAGGAAGGAAATGTACATTGCGAGATCCAAATCTATTATTGTCCTAATAATATCTACAATTATTCAATTTAGATGAAAATAATTTCAACATTAGCAATATAACATTGTATATTTTTTTAAAAAAAAAATTCAGGTTTCCATCTTACGAGTGCGACTCCAACCGTTTGCACCCCCCCCCCCCCCCAAGGCAATTAAATGAGTGTATCACCCCATATTTGCATCAATGTAGACTATACTATGTTACCTGCCTACCACATATAGATATTGATTGGAGTCTTGTCACTTCTTTGGTGGAAAGATGGCAACCTGATACCTATACATTTCACATACCTACTTGTGAAATGTTTATAACTCTACAGGATTGCTATTGATGGCAATGCAATGTGCGAGCCGACCAATTTGAGATGGGAACAAGTTTGTGATAATTTACTTGGGGAGATACCACCTGCAACAGCATTGGCATATGGAAGCCTTAAAATAACATGAGTAAGAAATACATTCTCAAACCTACCAGAGGATGCCAATGCTGTAACATCCCAACAGTATGCTAGGGCATACATGTTCCAGGTTTTGGCTTTACCATTTAGAAATAAAAGCCAAAGTAGATTGCATTGCCGCTTTCTCAAGCTATTAGACGACTTTGGTGTAGCTGGGGGATATAGCTGGGGTAGTGCCACACTTGCTTTCCTTTATAAGGAGCTGTGTACTACTACTATGCAAAAAACCACAAAGATTGCAGGTTCTATTTTCATATTACAATTATGGGCATGGGAGCATCTTCCATATCTAACCCCAATTCCAATAAATCTAATAAATTTAAATGGCGACGACCCATATGGTTGCAGGTATAATATTTACTTTCTATTTCTATACAATATTGTATACTATAGCGTTTATCCTTGATACATCCAAACCCTAAAATCAATGGCAATCATTAATTGTGTATAGGTGGGATACCAGGAGAACGTTTACTCACACACCAACGCATGTTCTACGTGCGTACCGTTCTAATCACAACACACATAATAATGAACAGGTAATATATCACAATGCATCAATGGTTAATTTACTAGTTATATTATTGTCGTGATTGATTATAACATAGTTATTGTAATTGGAATTGCAAGTTGTTTGGACACCGTATGATAATTATTTACATCCATGGTGTCTTGCAAAAAAACATATATGGACTACAACAGCGCCATTGCTATGCTTTCAAATTGTGGAGTATTACCATCCAGAAAGAGTCATGCAACAGTTTGGGTTGTTGCAAATATGTCCAAAGTGGCCTACTGATAATTTGGATAAATCTGTGCATTGTGTAAAGATGACAGGAAAGTCCGGTGTCAATTGGCTTGATAAGCATGCACAATACTACCGGCTTTGGAACATGCGAGCTGAACATGTAGTTGGGGATGACAATTTCGATTTAGGTGTGGACTACACAACATGGTACCATCAACGTAGTCACCTATTCACAACACCAGAGGCGGCTGCCCATATGTACCAGGTTATTATTTTAGCTTTTTCAATAATACTGCACTAATATTGAAAACAAATTATTTACACAAATAAAATACTACACTAATATTAATAAGAAATTATTATTTTAGCTTTTTCAATAATACTGCACTAATAAATGTTTTTTTTCTTTTCCTGTGGCAGCAAAATGAGATCAATAATATGTTAAATTTGGTTGTTGCAAACCAACAGATGAATGATCTCACTACACAACAAGTTCTTCCACCAATAGTAGAGGGCCTTACCCCACTGAAGTTATCGATGGAAGAAAATATTTCCTCCGTCCCTACTCAGAGGGTGAAACACTTCGGGTGACGACAAAGGCACCAAGGAAGACAGCCACAAACCTCTACACAACGTGAACAACACGGAAATGATGAAGCTAAACCATCCACCTCTACATAGCACACTATGTACAGCTCTACCCAAGCTAGGCGTCAACATCTATTGGTAATGAGCCAACCACCTTAAGTGAGTATAATCCAATTAATGTCAACGAGTACTGCATGAATTTATATCAACAGATTGGATTACCCACTTCCATAGGACAAGGATTTGAGGGTTTGTTTAGCTATGACCATTATTCCTAACCTAGTTCAACACCTCCCTCCTATCACCCATCGCCACCTCCATCCTATGCTGGGCAATACAATTATGGCCAAGATAGCCAGTATAGCTATGATTTCTGCATACCACAACCTTCCCAACCATCCCCTAATGTTGGTGATTTGAAAATAAGAAATGTGTACACATTTTTTGGCATTTGAAATTAGTGTCGAATTAATCTAATCATACATCTATTTACTATAATTGTCCATTCCTACAAATCCAACATAGAATCTATATGTGTAGCCACAACTATAGGTGCATAATAGGCGAAAAAAAAAGAAAAAAAGAAAAGAAAAAAAGGTGTCAAACTTCTATTTTTATAGTTGATCTTTTTTCTTTTGCATGATGGATACTGTGGTATATATTTCTATTTTCATTCTCCACAGCCTCTCTTCCAAACCCTCGTAAAAGTGTCAAAGAAAAATAAAACTTTCACCATCTAATTTTCGTCCAAATTTACAGCAGCAACTTGTGAGTTAATTTCGACCAACAAAATTTGTGAATTTCAAAAAACTCAAAACATAAAAGTTGTAGATATTTAAGTCACAGTTCCAGCCATCCAGCCTTGAGTCAATTGGATTTTTGAAGAGAGAGATACGTCTAAAATACTGATTAGTGTTCAAATCTGATTTTTCCTCTTCAGATTGTGGCCCTTTGATTTCTTTCCTTATTTGAAACTTTTAAACATGGTAAATGACCCAAGCACTCCATAAAAAGTATACATTTTAAGGTGTTAGCGAAACCCTAAACTATAATACACAATATATATATAGACAAACACACACACACAAAATAAATAAACATACACCCCAATCCAACTTGCAATGATAGAAAACATCGTAGCATATGGAATTAGTATCATGTTCTTTCAAATAATACAAACTAACAATATGGTCCAACTCCTAAAAATAATAAAAAATAAAAACAGTCCAACCAATCCACTAAAGTAGATTGAATACTTATGTTGAGTCATTCAGTTTGGCCACTAGTGGAGCCAGCCACAGTTCGAGTGGGGCATGTTCTTCTATTATGGTCTTCTTGCCTACAAAGACTGCACAATGGCCTTGGTTGATGCTCTGCCCCTTCGTCCATTTCATTTCGAAGCCGAATTGTTCTTGGTCGACCTTTTTCTCGGCGCAGCTTGACATTAGGATACAAGACCGGGAAATCAAGCTCATTCCAATGTACACTGTCTGGAACCATGCGAAATCTAGGTGAATAGTAAGCAACTTGTTCTTCCAAATAGTAGCAGCGGTCGATATATCGCATTGCAGAGATGCCTTGATATTTACACACAGCAATGACATGTGAGCACAGAATCTTTTAAACCTACCATTTTTGACATCTACAAGTGCTGGCCCTTATACTTACCTCATGATGATGATTACCCCTATATGCAGAGATAGGGTTTATTGGTGTTCTGAATTTAAACAGATCATCTTCATGACTGAACACAATAACTAAATGCTTTGGTGCCTTTTTTTCCCATTTATTGAATTTATTCTTTACATAGGTCGTAATGTGTTCACCAACAGTAACCTCTGCGCATGCTTGAGTATACCGATCGACAAAGTAGGCTACACAACGGTAGTATGTAAGTTCAACTAAAGCAGTTATGGGCAGATTTCTAGCACTCTTTAGAATTCCGTTGAAGCTTTTAGACAAGTTTGTGGTCATTGCCCCATAACGATGTCCACCATCATGTGCTAACGTCCACTTTTCCACCGGTATTTTCGTTAAGTACTTCTCACCATCTGCACTTAATTGAGTAATTCTATCCTTAGTTATTTGATACTTTCATAACTGATTCTCCATGCCTGCCCACATTACCATAGCCTTCAAGTTTTTATTCCCAATTTGTTGATTGAAATTGCTAGCCACATGGCGAAGGCAAAAACAATGATAACAACGTGTCGATTGACATATAGTCCGTATCGCTGCCATTATACCAGGGTGACGATCAGATATGACACATAACCCTTCCCTATTAGTGACATTAATCTAAATACAACGCAAAAACCAATACTAGCTATCATTAGTTTCCTTCTCCACAATGATAAAGGCAAGTGGAAAAAGTCTATTGTTACCATCCCACGTTGATGCAATCAGTAACATACCTTTGTACTTACCATATAGGAAAGTTCCATCTATACTAATTACTGGCCTATAATGTACCTTCAATTGATGGACTAAAAGCCCAGAAGACTCTCTTGAATATCGCACAGCCTGGCATAGTAGAAGGTATTGTTCTCCAAATAACCCTGCTGCCCCGGGTTTGAATCAGTCAAAGTTTTCAACCATTTTGGCAATAATTGGTAAGATTTGTCTCAATCACCAAATGCTCTACCAATTGCTTTTTCTTTCGTCTCCCACACCTTAAAATAAGAAGGCCGGTATTGGTACTTATTGTAAAGAGTCTGTTGAAGTGAAGTAATCTTTATGGTTGGATCATTTTTGACAACATCCCTTAACTCTTTCTTAATAACATAAGTGTCTAATTACTCATGATCTTGTGTGAGTGTGGACTCTGTACATGTGTGTGGACCATTCTATTTCCTAACCTCAAACAACCCATATGTAGCTTAGAAGCATGTTTGGTTCCTCTTCTGGATCTAACTCTCTTACATATAGTCCGTATCTTACAGACCAACATTTTTTATCTAACTCTCTTACATAAAATGTTTGGTTCCTCTTGATGTGATAGTATTTAACAGCAGCTTGTAGTTCATCCTTATCGGCAAAAAGCAAGCTCACATAAAACTCTTGTGTAGGGTCCCAAATACTCTAAGTGGGCTTTTCAAATGGTGGAGTTGGATCAATTATATTATCCTACGTGTTCTGTGAAAAGCTTAGTGATGAAGGTTGATGGAATGTCATAGTTGGATTGCTTTCATGATTACCTTCATTTAGAGGCTCCTGTTCATCTCCAATATCATCAAGGACCTCGTCGTCATCAAGTTGGTCATCACTATCCATGGCTTGCGTCCTTTCTGATAATGTATGGACTGCATTTTCAGTAGCAGCAGTTATGCGATGTGTATCATTGGGATCATTAGCAGTTCTCTAAGTGGCAGTTTGGTCATACTGAGTTTCAAACTCAAAACAAATAGTCTCTTGTGTGACATGCTCAATTGGATTATCATAGTCAGCATCATTGTTGTTCATTGGCCGATAAAGAACATGTTGGTCCTCAGTTGCAACATGGGTATATGGAGCATGATAGTCAGCACCGCCAATGTTGATTGGGGAATGAGTCATATCTTGAGAATAATGACTAGTATGAGTGGCATATGGATCATGGAAGTGCCCGCCATGTGAATAACTAAATGATGCACTCGGTCCTTCGTTGACATATCGAATGGGAAAAACATCTCGGCAGCTTCTTATGGGCTTTACACCCACGTATAACTCTGCACCTACAAATCCATATTGGCAGTCTAACATATCAAATATTCCATTGACACCATTATCATCTTCTACCAAAACTTGCTGGTAAGTCACAGGATGTGAATGACATTGAAAATGAAATCTATATCAAATAGTCAGTTTTGAATCTTATATATTTATATGAAGCGTGGATGCTACTCCATCACATAGATCTTCAAATGTAACACCCCAGCTTCATGGAAGCATAGAAGGAGGTGGCTCTTCATAATAAACCCCATTTTCTCCATGTTTAATTATTCCACCTGAATGGATGAGAAAAATGAACAACTTTTCTGCCATCTACACTAAAACATAATAATAGTATTAATATATTAACACTACACAACCATTACAATGCAATACAAGAAGGTAATACATTAAAACTATTCAATGTTTAAATAGCTAGAGCTGAGAGAATTTTGTTAAAGAGGATTGTTTCACTGATAATAATAGTATTAAATTATTTTTTATTAAGGTTTATGAACGTATACTAACCTTTTTTTCTTTTTCTTTTTGGTTTTCTTATAGCATACGTGTATATTATAGGCTAACAAACTAAGTATTTCTTTAAGGAAATATATGTCAATTTTGAACTTTAGGCAAGAATTCATGGATAAATGATTTAAAACATATCATAAAAATTAGTTCATGTTGCAAAACACATAATACAAAAACAAGATTTGCATGAACAAATAATTTAACAAAAACAAGATTTTCATGTTTATCTATGCCCCTAAAATGTATTAACATGAACATTATAAAAAGAAAAGTAACTACTTAAGAAATGTAATTCACTTTTGGAGAGATAAAGAACGGATAGATATTTGCAAGTGTTGTTACTTATAGTTGTTTGTAGAATGTATGGCACGCATGAATTGAAAATGGTTGGTAAAATTATGAGGGGAATAAGAGTGGAGTGGAGAAGAAGGTTGGTGCAATTTATAGGGGAAAAAGAGTAGAAAATAAGAACCGTGGAATTTTTTTTCTTTCATTTCGTATTGTAAGAAACACAAAGCAAATTGCTTCAGTCAAAAAAATACTAAAGAATAAAAAGACAAAAAAAAATCTCTTAGGCGTGATATGATAAATATGTGAATATATTCCATGCAGAGAATAAGAATCAAATGAGATGAGGAGTTAAGGTGATTGGTTGATTGAATCTTTTTTTTTTTTTTACAACGTGTACGTAAAAATCTATGTACTTTTTTTTTTTTACAGTGTGCATATCAATCTTTTTTTTTCCTTCCATATTGTAAGAATCTATGTACTTTCTTTGCTTTTTTTGGTTTACTATGTGCACATCAATCATTTTTTTCTTCCATATTGTAAGAATCTATGTACTTTCTTTGCTTTTTTTTTATTTATAGTGTGCACATCAATCATTTTTTTTCTTTTTTATTGTAAAAATCTATATATTTTCTTTGTTTTTTGTTTACACATCAATCATTTTTTTCTTCTATAAGAATCATTATACTTGAATCTATCCTTATCTGTTTCGTAGGGTACTTTTACCATAAAAGAACATGACAAACCAAACTGTTTCAGTCAAAAAAAGTACTGAAAGAATAAGAATATGCGTACTTTTTTTTTATATCTCTCATCTATTTCGGTAATGCCATTACTACAAACCAATTACAACAAAAAAATTTTTTTTCATTCTATTTCGGCAATGCCATTGCCACATATTTTTTTCCCTCAATTTCGGCAATAACATTACCACAAACCAATTGAAACAATTTTTTTTCCCTCGTATTTCGGCAATGCCATTGCCACAATTCCATTCCACAATTTTTTTTTTCTTTTTAGAAATGATATGTGCACACAATTTTTAAGTGGCAGGTTGTTATTGTTGAATTAAAAAAGTAATTTCAGTGTTAATAATAACTAATCACCTGTGATTTGTTGTGAAAATTTTGTAAAAATTTTGTGGACGTAGCACTTTTTTTTTTTTTTAATTCCTCCCCAAATTTCGGCCACCACTATTTTTTTTCCTCCCATTTTCGACAATGGCATTGCCACAATTGCCACAAATTCCCCCCCCCCCCTCCCGCCCTATTTTGGCAGTGGCATTGCCACAAACCAATTGCAACAATTTTTTTTCCCTCCTATTTTGACAATGCCATTGCCACTATTCCATTCCACAAATTTTTTTTTTTTTTTTTTTTTTAGAAATGATATGTGCACACAATTTTTACAACAAATTTTAAGTGGTAGATTGTTATTGTTGGATTAAAAAAGTAATCTCAGTGTTAAATTCAAATTTGAACTAATAATAACTAATTACCTGTGATTTGTTTTGAAAATGTTGTAAAAATATTGTGGCCGTAGCACTTTTTTTTTTTAATTGCCACAATTTTTCCCCCTATTTCGGCAATGGCATTGCCACAATTGGTTTCCTTTGGGCACTTCACACCCAGTCGGTTAGCAGGTTTTGGCAGTAGGAATTTCGGCAATGTGATTACCGAAATTCAAAATTTTCTCTCTCCCACTTTTTCTCTTTCTCTCTCATACTTTTGTTGAATTTCGGCAACATCATTGCCGAAATTCACTCTCTTTCCTCAATTCCCTAAATAATTTGAAACAGTATCTATAACACAAATAAACTCCGGATTTAGCAATATTCAGCCAAAAGACTCTAGATTTGCTTTTCATATTTCCTTTTCATTTATAAAATAATCATTGGAGTATTGTTTTTTTTTTATATGCAAACTTTATTAAATATGGAAGAAAAATAAAATCATTTATAATCTATCAATATGTTTTAAAGCTCAAAATATATAAAATGAAAAAAAAATTAAAAAAGAACTATTAAGAAGCATAAGTTTTAATCGAAAATATTGAAAAGAATATTATTATTGCCTGATAAAAGAATCACAAATTTCTAATGTAGTAATTTATTCTTCGCTAATAAAATTTGTGTAAGCAATAAAATGTAAAGATAATTATATAATAAATTCTAAAGCTCAATATTGTTTTCATGTTAAACTCTTCACTAATAAAATTTGTTTAAGCAATATAATGTAAAGATTATTATATAATAAATTCTAAAGCTTAATATTGTTTTCCTGTTAAACTTTGAATTTTCAAGTGTATGTAAGTTCACAATTCGTTTTTAAAATATTACAGTATCATATTCATATGAATTGTACTTGAGTTTTCCAACTACTAAAATCTTTTATGAAAATTGTAAATGGAATTTTTAATTAAAAAATTATTCATGTGTAAATGAATCCCTAATAGAAAAATACAGTATATCAAATATACCTTTTTTTTTTTTTTTTTTTGTGTTTGTACCTGTGTGCATTGCTTATAAATTACCCCCAACTTAAATTCTGGTTCCGTCACTTGTGGGACCCACCTGTCAGTGAGACAATAGTCTCATGCGCCTAGCACATAAACTATTTTTTCCTATTCCATATTATTGAATTGTCATGTCTGATTGTTTGTGTAAAAGGGATGCCCCTTTTACATGGATAAGGCAAGCATTCTTAAATAAACAGCTTCCTTCTACATGAATTTATAGAATCCAACTCTCTTAAATGTGAAAGAAGACTTGAAAAGTGACTTGAAAAGTTAGAAGCAGAACATTTTCGAGGCAAACCTCAAGAGATAAAATCTAAATTTTGAAATTTTAGGGTGTAAAATTCAATCACCCTCAAACTTTAGGGGTGTAATTTGCAACTTACCATTTTTATTTTTTATAGGTGTTGTGACTGAGACACTATGAATTCTAGAACTCCTACTCGTTAAGAAAAGGAACAGTCAGAAATAATTTTTTAATCTTTTTTTTTTGTTGCATTTTTTTGGTGTGTCACCGATTATATAAAAAAAATTATTTAAAAAAATTATTTATTAGGTTTTTGAAGTGTACTAATTACATTCATTATTATATCAATTGTAAAAATTTTGTTCTAATATTTTATAAAACTTTAGTTTTTTTTTTGGATCTATAATATATATATAACCTATTGGTCAAAATTTGTGCCTTCTTCCATTTGGGGCCCTTAGGCAACAGCATCAGTTGCCTCTAGGATAGAGCTAGCCCTAATTCACTACTTATTTCTTGCTACTTGAGCTGATCATTATATATATATAACCTATTGGTTAAAATTTGTGCCTTCTTCCATTTGGGGCCCTTAGGCAACAACATCAGTTGCCTCTAGGATAGAGCCAGCCTTGATTCACTACTTATTTCTTACTACTTGAGCTGATCATGGGGCCAAATCCTTCTTTTAATTTGGAGTCAAAAGTTTATTGATAAGGCTCTCCAATTCAACCTAGAACTCATTATTTTCACCTTTGATGTCTTTCACCAGGTTATTTATTAAAAAATAAATAAAAAAAATAAAAAACTATTTTGATCTTGTTTGGGATGACCTGACCAGTTTTTATCAAGAAAGGTAAAGTAAGGTTCGTTTTGGGGTAATTATTTTGTGGCCAAATCTAAGTTAGTCTTTCTAGAATGGCAGGGTTAATGGTGGCTTTTCTTGGTATCTCCCTTGTCAGTCATGTTGTATGCCAGGATCAGTTAATGAGAAGGGTAAATCATAAATGCTATTATATACTCTTTCTCTCGCAAACTTAGCAAAATGCACTTGGTATTTCAATGTATTTCATGTGTGTGTAAGTTTGTGTATAATAAACATTATTTTTAATGAGAATGACAAACAAATAAATACGTGAAATGAGTAGTACATGTTTATTACACACACCCTTATACTCACATTGTGAATTGAAACTATGAGTTGAAGACACAATTTCAAAATTAAAACAATGTTTTCAAATTTCAATTTCAGTTTTGAAATTGTGTTTTCAGTAACAAGTTTTATCCAAACCCCAGAAACCCCATAATCCTACAAAAGTATCTATTTTGCTGGTTATAATTTAGACTTGTTCTTTGCCATAGACCAAATTTACATGCATATGTTATTTTGGCTCTCTATTGATGACTATTGTTTGCAAATTGCAAAGCTAACTATTTTTAACATTTTTAAGTCTGTTAGAAGTATGTAGTTAAATGATTAAATTTACTATATTTCAAAGTTTAAGTTTTTGGGACAATTGGTAATTTAACATAGTATTAAAGCAAGAATTCATAAATTTGATCCATGTCTCCTCCACTCTATCTCTTATTTAACCACTATGGAGCTATGTCACAGTAGTTAACACACAAAATATGTATGAATTACTGTCTTTACCCTGTAGCCTTGATTATTGAGATAGAGTTGTGTTGCAAAAGAAAAAAGTTTCTTTGTCATTGTTGGCTGACCTAAAAGAAAGTGAACGAGATTTATGCTAATTTTGAGTTCTATAATCAAACTTGATGTTTCATTCTCAATTTAAAACTTTTATCTGGAATGCAAACATATACCCAATCCATTTAAAGTGTGTATAGTTCATCTTGGAGTATTGGACTGACTTAAAGTTAGTCGAACGTTCCCTCCAAAAATGGGCTACGTTTTGGTAAACGAGTTGAGGCAAGTTTTGGTTGGGCTTCAGTTTGCAGTCCATCTCTCTCTCTCTCTCACACGCATGCACGGACATATATGTCACATGTTGTCACACACACGTGTGTACATATATATTATTAAAAAATGTAAATTTTTTTAAATTAAATTGATTTGTGTTTGTTTGGCACAAAATCTTTAGCCTTTTGCCTTTTGTCTTAATTATTTTATAAATAAAATTCTTTAAAAACAGATAAACCAGTTTTAATTTTTTTTATCACATATTTAATATAAAAAGCTTCCAAAAATATATATTTTGCTACATACCATGCAAATAAGTTATCGAGGGATTCTCAAGCAACACAAGTCAAGACCACACAAAGAATCCAAAAATTGAATGGTTTTCTATTTTCTGACCGGTAGTCTAATAATCATAAATAAATTAATGTTATACATAAAAATATTTAAATTATATTTTTATATTGTTGTTAATATTCTATTTTATTTTGGAATTGAATCATCTTCACCATTTTATTGTAAAAAATATTGTTTTATTGGTGTATAAATCTAAAGAAAATTTGTACCATACTTAATGAGCTAAAAAGAATATTAAAAAAATAAAAACATTTAAGCATTTAGTGGACAGTGGACAGGATCCTCAAACCAGTTAATTTCGTTTTTGTAAAAATAAAAAAGTAAATTTTAATACTTTTAATTATTTAAACTAAAATGTAGAAAAACTCAAAAGGTTAAAGGCGAAATGTTGTACACTTGAGAGCTTAATGTGCAAATTTAATACTATGCACAATGTTATTGAGAGCTTTGGTAATGACCATCTCAAACATCCTTCCCTTTAATGTCGTCCTATCCTACGTTATCTTAGTTTCTTTTTAGCTATACATATGGGTTTGTCACTCGCAAGTAAGTCTAGTCATTTTTCCTTTTCCTCTTTTGGCTCACCATGCGCAAGCAATTCCAATCACCCTATACTTTTTGAGTTCCAAGAAGCATAATAATTAGTAAACATTGGGCAAGTAGTTGAGAATATGATCTAGATAGGAAAATAAAATACATTCTCAAGCGTTACCCATTACATTTCTCTAAGGATTTTGCTAATTTAGATCGTTCAATCCTAATTTGGCATCATATTTGTAACTATCAGAGTATTGTGCTATTTTGCATATTCATTTTGTGCTGGCAAATGCAATACAACTTTTCTTGATTTAAAATGTGAAAACTGGAGACTGTATAGTATTTCCTTCTCTACCATGTATATTCTTATAATTATTGGTGTCATGCCTTCTTAAACAGGTAAGAAGCAACTCCAATTACACTCACCAGTAATGAGTGAATTATTATTATAGTATTATACTAACTCAAGTTTCCACATATATGCAGATGGTGATGATGATAATGATGATTGAAATGACTACAAAAGACGACCCTCATTTTTTTTTTCATAGGATGAATTTCAATTGAGGCTTTGGCAATTAGATGTGCACATGCATTTCAATCAGCCTAACCATGTTTTAATGAAGTTGTATTTGGTTCAGTTACAATGATTTGGAAACTTGTTCAATTGGCATATTTGTGCAACTTATTTTAAAATGGAAATAGAGTTGAAGATCTACTTGTACAGGGGATCTAGGTCTAGACAGATAATGAGTTATAAATTTTTACTAATAATATTTCTCATTAAGAGAATTTCAGGTGAGTTTGGTGCTATTGGATTGCATACAAGCCAGGTAACTTTGTCACATTCCTCTCTTCTATATGGATTTGAGTTAATGTCTATGAGACAGTGATTTGTGAATTTTGAAGCAGAACTTTAAGGTTATAAGTTTTTATCAATCTAGCTACAGTATGACATAAGCATTAATTTTAGTATTCAGTCTTGAATATTTTCCTTGTAATTTAGATTTAGCAAGTTTCAAACAAGTTCACCTGTAAAGTAATATTCTTTTTAGATTATAAAGGAGCCCTATATATGCAAGAGGAAATGTCCTGTTAGTAGTTATGCTTGCCATTAAACTGTGTGTTATTTTCTACTATGCATCAAGGGTTGTTAGAGGGCGTGTCTGGCAACATTTAGGAGCCTAGTTTGCAATCTAGTATGTATCTTTTTGGCATTCGTTGTACACTTGATAGGTAAAGGCCTATGGATCAGATTCTTGACAGGATCTATTGAACAAGCATTTCTGCTTGCTCTTTGAACAAAGTTAACTAATAGGCAAAAACAGATTGATAGGCAATCTTTGAAGTTGTTCATTTCTTTAATGTTGCCTCCCTAACCCGCCGTTTACCACTTATTGTACAAATTATGTTAAATTTACTTAATGGGCACTCAAAATACGAGTGTGCTCTACATTCCATACTTTCCTGTAGAATACATAATTTAGATCACCTGTGTAAGCCCAATGTAGCATTCTGTCCAGAGTGCCTAATCTATTCCTCATTACTAGCCAACAATAAAATGCACGTGTTGTAATAGCTTGAGAGAATCAGATTATTTTCCCCAGTTGATTTTTATTTTTATTTTCTTGTTTCTAGTTTTGCAACTTCTACTTTCTTAAGTTCATTGTTAATGAAATTTCTTATTCATAAAAGAATCTTTTTTTAAAAAAAGAAGAAGAGAGAGAGTGGAAGGGACTCTCACCAAAGTTACTCCACCTTTAGGATCTTTACAATTAGACCAACCACTTCTTGATTATGGCTTGCCACTTATTGGACGGGATTGTTCAGTCCAACCATTCGTGCTGTCAAATTGGTGGCTTCAGCTTTCTTTACATTCCAATCGCTTCTACATTTGTGTCAATGCCCTACTTTTATCAGCGTAGATTAGAAGGTACACCTTTAAATTTACCAATCGCTAATGAAACATATGTATCCATAGTAAAGCTGAAAAATCGCTCAGCCCAATCCAGTATTGGGCTATCGAAACTTTGGCCATGTTGAAACTAGACTACCTTTGTCCTTACCTGAACCTCAGCTAGTCTGCTTAATTTATGGTTTATTTTGGTTTGAGCTCATGCTTGTTCACAAGCCTAAGTGAACTTTATTAACTTGCCTAAAATCAACAACATAAAATCTGTTAATTTACTAATACAAATTAGCAATCCGAAAGAATTATTCTGTCACTAATGTTTGTTTAATCCATTGTTGTTGTTGTTGTTATATCATCATCACATCATAATTATAATTTTACCATAGATGTCTTCTGGTTTGAGAATCTGATATGTCAAACTAAGAGATATAATTCGGGCATCATGATAAGTGAATTTTTGTGGCTGCTAAGCAGTGTGTGGAATGTCTAGTGCATTAAGGGCTTTATACGGACAAGCCAATGGGACAGAGCTATTCCTTCTGCATATGGGAGTTCTTTCACTTTTCTATTCCTTCTGCTGTATTGGTTTTGTAATTTTTTTTTTTTTTCTTTCTATCAAGAAAATGGTAGTCTTCATGTTTTGGCTACATGTATTAAGTCTCTTGACATTTTGATTTTGTTGCATGCCAATCATTATAGTAAGCTTCTAATTTCTCATTGTATGCAATTTGGCAATTACTCATTTGTGCTCCTAGCCTACTACTAAATACCATATGCATTTGGAGCCACCACAAAGTTTGCTCTTAAATGTGTTTCCTTACTTCTGAACTTGTTTATAAATGGTATACAATTGTTTTGAAAAAGAATGCATCAAACACTTTGTAGCACTCAGGCTTCAAATTAGTTGGGAGGTGGAAATCCACAAGAAGCTAAAATGACTGCCAAGATCGTAATGGTTCTTGTAGTTGCAGAGATGGTTATCGTAGGTATGATTCTCTTCATTTGCCACTATGTTTTGGGCTATGTCTTCAACAGTGAGAAGGAAGTTAGGAATCATGTTGCAAATACGGTCCCTTTTATTTGTCTCTCAATAATCATGGATGGCTTACTAGCAGTACTTTCAGGTAACTTTCTCACATTTCTCTCATGTAAATGGGCAATTATTTGGAGTAGAACTTTTGAATTCATAACTTATTTAATTCATGGTATACCATCATTTAAACATTCATTCATTATTCAATTTAGAATATTTTCTTTAGAATTTAGAAGTTAACTAATGGTAAAATAATAATAAATAATAAATGTATCAAACAAGTTTACTCTTGAATAATCTTCTGTTTTGGGGTTATAATAGTTGTGGCCTATTCAGTTGGTATCTTTCTTCAAAACAGACCAGCATATCGAAATAATGTAGAAGTTGTGAATCTTTCTTGATGCAATGCGATTAACCCTACAAAGTTATTTTCTGCTTCGCATCAGGGATTGCTAGAGGAAGTAGATGGTAGCGTATAGGAGCCTATGACAATGTTGGTGCATGTTATCTGGTTGGGGTTCCATTAGTTGTTGTTTTGGCCTTCGTTGTACACTGAAGAGGGAAAGGCCTATAGATTGGACTATTGGCAAGGTCTACTGTACAAGCATTTCTACTTGCTCTTAAAACAAGTTTCACAAATTAGCAAAAAAAAACAAGTTATTATTGCCACCAAAAAAAAAACACTTCATTCCATTATAATTGGTTTTTCTCACACCAAAAACTACAATTCATGTTCAACTTGATCATACAATATGAAAATTTGGAATCTAATAATTATTTTTACTAGAATAACTCGTGTCTATTCTATAGGTTTTTAATTTGGTGGTAAGTGAAACATTTTAGGCTTATTAGACTAAACCAATTTTGAATTCTTATTTGGATTTATATTGATGGTTCAAGCAACAAAAGCAAGATAGAGGATATTTGATGGTGATATTTAGTCTAGACTCCAGAGTGGGTTAAGTTTAATGGACAAAATATATTATTTGTGATTTTAGAGACTATGGGCCGTTTGGTAATGTTATTCTAGCAACGTTATTTAAGTATTGTGAAAATACGTGTGGTGAAAAAGTATTCTGAAAATACGTGTTGTGTTGTTTAGACAACACAACCAAACACCCCCATATAATTTGGCTAATCCTTATTGCTATCCAATCATATAGAAATGCACATATCCAATCTGGCACAATTTGAAGACCAAAAACCTTTCTTTTTCTTCTTTTTTGACTTTCTAAGTTCTATTTGTGTACCATCGCACACCTTTAACGTGATGGTCACTTCTCATGTACTAATTCTTGTGGGGTGTGAGGGAGCATAGCTTATGGTTCAAGTCTTTAGAAAGGAACTTTACACACACACACACACACACACACATATATATATATATATATATATATTTTTTTTTTTTAGATTAAACTATATTAGAATTCTATCTCAAAGAAAAGAAAAAAAAAAAGTTCTTTTTCTAGAAGATTTTGGGCTTTTAAGGAATTAGGACGAGAGCTTTTTAGTAAGATAATAATACAATTTGTCAGTGAGTTCTAATTAACTTAATTGGTAAAGTCTTTTATTAATAAATAAGAGATACATGAGGTTTGATCCCTACTTACACCATATATATATTGTTAGGTGTCTATTAAGAAACAACTTTATGTCAAATCACTTTGCTCTATGTCATATTTTTCTCCAACTTTACAGAGTGTAGAGCCAATAAAGCTAACTTTTTTGAGTTTCACTTATCACTTCAGTATTATCTTCAGTCATTTCATCAATTTATACCAATTTTTTTATCAAGTAGACCCTACAATAAATCATCATTAACGGGCACGTGCCTGTTAACATTTCCTTATGGTTAAATTTGATAAAATTATATTCTTCAAGCACACTTGCTTATGGTTAAATTTCAGTTTATTCTAGGATATATGAGGGAGACTCTCGTAGCAGGTAACACAAATTACATAATACAGCGAGAAATTTATGTTTATTAATTTTTATTTTTTTAAAAAGATCCTATAATTCCTTGGTCTATCTTTATATTAAGATAATGCCAAAATGTAATGATATTATTATGGTGCAATGTAAATGATTCTTAAAAGATATTGTGAGCATTGGTCCCTTTCCCAGTGACTTGTAATGAAGCATGTATTATAGGTGATAAGCAGTCAGGATTGCAACGATTGAATGATATGTACACTAGTAACTATAGATGTCTAAAATTATTGTGAATTGCACAAGTTCAAGTACATTACAAAAGCTCCCTTCAAAAATGGGCTACGTTTTGGTGAACGAGTTCAAGTACATTAGCAAGGATTACTCTATCTAAAATTCTTCTCATCTGTATCTAAACTGTAACTACTGAGTCTATATAAATGAAAGTAAAGACCACACGTTTATTGGTGTGGAGCACAACATTACTCAATTTATACTTGTTCTTTTAAAATCTAATTCAAGCCAGAACTATCTCAATAATAATTTTAAAATTTTAAAATAAACAACAGATTGAATTACCATTTAAATTATTAATATATATATATATATATATATAAAGGAAAATCTATCAGAGGCATGTTATTGGAAGCCTAACTCAAAACCAAATCTAACTCAAATAACAAAATCTAAACTAATCCAACCAAGAAATCCAAACCTAAATCATATTCAATCCCCAAATTTTAAAACCCAAAAAAAAAAAACAAAAAACAAAAAACAAAAAACAAAAAACAAAAACTACACCATGTCTCTCTATGCCTTATGGACTCCATCTCTACGTGTATATGTGGTTCCAACAAAAATCATAAAATAAGCCAAAGGCCTTGTAGCTGAATTGGCACATCCCCATTTACAAAGTGCTTGGGGGTCTAGGGGAGAAAGGATTTGAGCTGCAGGATTAGCAGCATATTGTAATTATTTCTCCAAAAAAAAACATAAAATAAGATTAAAAAGGAAAAAGAAAATATCAACTCAACATTCAATCCCATACTTATTTGATCCCAATGATTTCAAATTAGAAACGAAAGAGCTAAAATTCAAATTAATATTTTAGTGATTTTTGTAATCTATTAAAAAATAACAAAAGTAAATATCAAAAATTGAGAAAATAAACATTTTGATAGAGAAACCAAAAACCCAAAACAAAAATGAATCTAAACCAAAATTAAATCTCAACCTATCCAACCAAAAAACTAAAAAAAAAAAAAAAAGTCACATTTCATACCCAAATCTAAAAAATGGGGAAAATGTATCGGTGCCGGTTCTGATGATCTGATGGTACTCATTCATTTTGTGTTTTAATTTAGTTAAACAATAATTTGAAACAACTTAAATCAAACAGTTGGTTAACTTAACATCCCTGAAACATTATATTTTTTCGCTATTTATCGTTATAACTCTTCATTGCGTGTCTAACAAGAGTGGATATATTATGAAATTGTCTTTTGCAATTATGTAATAGAAATGTCAATTTTTTTGAAATGAAGTAGATTTGTGTTTGTTTGGAAAAAAATCTTTAGCTTTTTACTCGTTTTAATTTTTTTTTAAATGAAAAAAAATCTAATTTTTAATTTTTAATTTTTATCACATATTTAACATAAAAGCTACCATAAATATATATTTTGTTAAATACTATACAAATCAGCTATCGAAAATTGCCGAATACCAAACAAACACAAGTCAAAACCATAGTTTTAAAAACCAAACAAAGAATTAAAAAATAATAATAATAGAGTGGTTTTCTATTCTCTAGTCAATGTCCAATCATCATAAATAAATAAATTTTATAAAAAAAAATTATAATTATATTTTTATATGAAGAATTGAAAAAACGGTTAAAACAGTTAATCACTTTTTCAGTTTTTCATAAAATAATTTATTAATATATGTCCTTAGAGCATACGAGAGTAAAACCTTTTTTTTATACTACTGTTAATTTTCTATTTTATATTGGAATTGCGTCATCTTTCCCATTTTATTGTAAATTTTTATTTTTATTTTTATTGGTGTATAAATCTAGGAGAAAATCTGTAGATTCTGTACCATACTTAATGAGCTAAAAAGAATATTTAAAAATAAATAAAAACATTTAAGCATTTAACGTATAGGTTGTGGACAGTGGTCACGATCTTCAGCCAGATTTTTTTTTATTAGAAAGATCTTCAAACCATTAATTTAAGCATTTAGTGGACACTGGACGCTATCTTCAAACCAGTCAATTTCATTTTTGTATAAGAAAATATGAAAAGGTAATTTTTAATACTATAAACTTAATTATTTAAATTAAAATATAAAAAAAATTCAAAAAGTTAAATAGATCAGGCTAAGATTCTTATTCATTCATTTTTGCGCTTACCAGAACCATCGATTCATTCAAAACCATAAACCATAAAACAGATGTAAACAGCTCAATACATCAAAAATAGTTGTGAACTTTTTTATTTTCTCAGTCATCTTCTGTAGCAGAGGACAATAGTCACTAGTCAGTCACGGTTTGCGTTCGTCTAGTCCAATTTAAATCAACGCAGTCGCCATGTTGACCACACTTACCAAGAGCTTCATCAAGGTATAGATCATAGTCATCACAACTCAGTCACTGCTAGAAAGAGAGGCAAAAGGAGAAATGGATGCTGAAATCAAGAACTTCATAAAGGTATGGATCACAGCCATCACATCTCTTTGTTATTGTTACTACATAGTTGCAAGGATCCCAAGAGGAATGATTAGGCTCTCCTTCCTCCTCCCCATCTTTTACCTCTTCACCATGCTCCCTTGGAACCTCAACTCTTTCCATCTTGGTGCCCCCACTGCTTTCTTCCTTGGTTGGCTTGGCAACTTCAAGCTCCTCCTCTTTGCCTTTGACCAAGGCCCTTTATCACCACCCCTACCAAAACTTCTTCATTTCATATCCTTTGCTTGCCTTCCCATTAAACTCAAACAAGACCCACCTCCAAACACCAAAAACAATAAAAACCCATCTCACAAAAGCACCCCAAAATCCCATAATCCTACAAAAATGACTAGATCTATGTTGCTGGTTATAAAAGCCTTGTTTCTTGCCATGATAATACGTGCATATGACCACAGGTCAAATTTACATCCCCATGTTATTTTAGCTCTTTATTGTTGCCACACCTATCTTGCTGTGGAGATTGTCCTGGCCTTGGCTGCTGCCCCGGTTCAAGCCATTTTTGGGTTTGAGATCGAGCCACAATTCAATGAGCCCTACTTTGCCACCTCACTACAAGACTTTTGGGGCCATAGGTGGAACCTTATGGTTACTAGTATTCTACGACCTACCGTTTACATTCCTATTCGTTGTATTTCTGCTAATGTAATTGGGTCACGTTGGGCTGCTCTACCAGCCATAATTTCGACCTTCATAGTGTCAGGCCTAGCACATGAAGTAATATATTTTTACTTCACACATGTGCATCCCACATGGGAGGTAACATGGTTCTTTGTCCTACATGGCGTGTGCACGGCTATTGAGGTTGTGGTGAAGAAGGCAGTGACCAACAGATGGCAGTTACACCGAGCAATTTCGGGGCCATTGACAATCGTGTTTGTGGCGGTGACTGGTGGTTGGTTGTTTTTTCCACAATTAATTAGAAATGGTGTGGATATAAAGGTCATAGAGGAGTACTCAATTTTAGTTGATTTTGTCAAGCTCAACCTACCATTGCACTTGCCCTTGGGCAAAAGTTAGTGTCCCATTTTTCAAAGATGCATACCACACCCTACCAAAGTCACATTTATTTGTTGGTTTAGTCAATTGCTTAAGATGAAAAATATTTTTCACAATGGATGAAACTTTGTATAATTTTTTTTTTTTTTTTGAGGAAAAAACTTTGTATAATGAAACAAAATAAAGATGACAATCTTAAAAAAAAAATGCTCTTAAATGGTTTACACATGTGTTTATAACTTCATTACTTGATCTTATGTATTTTATTATGTTCTTTTTCTTTATTATTATTATTTATGCTTGGTTAAATCATGTATTATTACATAAGTATTAACATAAGTATTGGACTTGATGCATGTTACTTTCAATCTTAATCATTACTAACAAAAGTAAAAAAGAAGTAAAAAAAAATATAGAGGCGAAAATGTGAAAATATTTTGTGAGATGGAAGAGACTAAAGAGGTATTGCGTCAGATATTTCACATATTCTCAATCTTAACATATACCATTTTTTTTTCCTTCAAAAAAAACATATATCATTTTCAATCATTTATAGCAAGTAGGAGGAAGTTTGTAGTGGGCTTTTAATGCACTTGACTTGACGATGCTGTGGTGAGTGGTCAGATGTCAGCGCAATAAAAAAAAAAAAACAAAAAACAAAAAAGTGGTCACAAGACTCACAGCGTATTAGACAATAAAGTGGCTATCTTTTTGGCTTCCCCAACCTTCTATTTAATTGTGTGATAGGTAATTATGAGTTGCTGCCGACGTTATGATATTCCTTCCTCTTATATTTGTAGCGGAATATGCAATAAATTTAATTAGTAAAATTCACTCTATACGGGAATAAGAAACACTATTCTCATGCTCTGAAAACATTAAACAATTCTCACTTGTGTAACTTCATTACTTGATTTTATAATTTTATTTCTTTATTATATTTTGTAATTTGGGATGTTAGAAATACTGAATAAATGTATTGTATTTCTCAAATAATAAAATATACATAAGTGTCTTTATATAGGAGGCAGAGTATGTAGTACAAGTATGTGTATTATACAAATAAACAAGGTGGACCTAAAGCCTACAACCTATTACACGTTAACAACCCCCCTCAAACTCAAGGTGAGTGTGAGACCAACTTAAAGTTGTCAACCAAAGTACAAAGACGTCCCTTAGGATGTGACTTGATAAAGATATCTGCAAGTTAATCTTTAGAAGAGACTGAGAACAGCTTAAAAGCACCATGGACAAGATGATAACGGATAAAATGACAATCGATCTCGATATGTTTAATTCGTTCATGGAAGATATCGTTGTGAGTAATATGAATGACACTCTAGTTATCACAATAAAGAGGAGTAGTAGAGGATGTAGACACACCTAAATCCTTAAGAAGCCATTGTAGCCAAAAGAGTTCAGATGCGGTATCAACAAGGGCATGATATTTTGCTTTAGTACTAAAGCGGGTCACAAGAGTTTGTTTCTTATTTCACCAAGAAATCAAAGAAGAACCAAGAAGAAAGCAATAGCCAGTGGTAGACTTGCAATCAGTGGGATCTTCTGCACAATCAGCATTAGAGAATGGATGGAGAATAAGAGGAGACTGAGCAGAGTAGAAAGGGCCATGGAAGAGAGTGTCCTTCGGGTATCAAAGAATGCACAAAACAACAGCATAGTGAGTCAATCGTGGAGCAGACAAATACTAGCTCACCTAGTGAACAACATAAGAAATGTCTGGACGAGTGATAATGAGATAAACTAGGCTGCCAACTAAGCGTCTGTAAAGAGAGAGATTAGACAATGGTTTCCCTCCTGAGAGAATCAGATGTGCATTAAGTTCAACTGGAGTGTCAACAGTCTTGTTATCATTGAGTCCAACTCGAGACAAAAGTTCAGAAGTATACTTGGCTTAAGTAATTCATCTATAGAATGAGTGATTTCAAGACCCAAGAAGTAGCTATAATGTCCAAGATCTTTCATCTCAAACTGTTGACTGAGAAAATCCTTGAGTTCTTGAATGCCATTGAGGTCATCACCAGTTATAATCATATCATCCACATATAGGAGAAGCAAAATAGTGTCTTTGTTAGTGCGATAAAGAAATAAGGCAGAATCAAAATGACTGGCAATGTAACCCAAGCGAGAGATGGTAGAGCTGAACTTGGCAAACTAAGCTCGTGGAACTTGTTTAAGGCCATAAAATGCACGTCTAATGTGACAAATCTTGTTCGGTTCAATAGAGAGACCAAGAGGAGGTTACATATAAACTTCTTCACTTAAATTCCCATTAAAGAAGGCATTTTTGACATTTGAAAAATGTCTTATTTACTGGCAGCGGCAACAGCTAAGAGGGCACGAACAGATGAGATTCGAGCAACTGAAGCAAATGTCTCTTCATAATCAATCTCATACTCCTGTGTAAAACTTTTTGCAACAAGACGAGCTTTATATCGCTCAATGGACCCATCAGAGTGAGTCTTGATCCTGTAAATTCACTTACAACCAATTACAGATTTCCTAGAGGGAAAAGTCACCAAATCCCAAGTATAGTTTTTAGATAATGTATTCAGTTCCTCTTTCATTGCAATTTGCCACAAAGGATCAGTGGAAGCCTCACAATAAGTGTGAGGCTCGTGCAGTATAACAAGGGCAGTGTAATAATGATAGTCAAGTAAATGTGCAGGAATGGATCTTACCCGAGTTGAGTAACGAGGTGGAATATCTTGTGTAAGATATTTAGGCGAAGCAGGAGTAGGGAACCCAAACTCAAGGTTAGGTGGCTGGTCTTTGACCTATTCATCTTCCACATATTCATTAGAAGGTGATCCAAGAGAGGCATAAAAAATATCTAGTGGTTACACAAAGAATTCTATAGGAGGACTAGGAGCAACTATAAAAGGAATATGTGGCTCATCTGGAAAAAGATCTAAGATAGAGGAGGTAGATAGGGAGGCACGGAAGTAAGAGAGCTCAACAAAGGAGCGATGTTCCCAAAAGACAACATTGCAGGAGATACAAAGACGATGAGAGACAGGATCATAACATTGATACCTCTTTTGAGTTTTGCTATAGCCAAGAAAACAACAAAGTCTAGACTAAAGCTCAAGTTTGTTATGCTTATGTGGCTGAAGAAGAATGAAACAAGTAGAACCGAAGGAGCAAAGGTGGTGATAGTATGGAGGTGACCCAAAAAGGTGCTCATATGGAGTTTGATTTTGAATGACAGGACTGAGAATGCGATTAATAGCGTGAATAACATGAAAATCAACTTCGCCCCAAAAAGGAGCAGGAACTTTGGCAGAGAGAAGGAGAGCATGAACAGTGTCAAGAATATGACAAAATTTTCGTTCAGCTCTACCATTTTGTTGAGAAGCACCTGGACAAGTTAGTTGATGAATAGTGCCATAGGAATGCAAAATAGCTTGGAAAGCATATCGAGTATATTCAAGAACATTATCAGATTGAAAATTTTTGATTTGTTTGGAAAATTGAGTTTTAACCATTTTTGCAAAATTAGAATATACTTGCAATAATTCAGAACAATGTTTCATATGAAAAATCCAGCTATAACGGGAATAATCATCAACAAAGACAATAAAATATCGAGATCCACTAATATTAGAGACAGGGGAAGGCCCCCAGACATCAGAATGAATTAGGTCAAAGATATCAGTGGACATTGATTCACTAGTATTGAAAGAAAAAACTAGTTGTTTTCCTAACTGACATGAAACATAATCAAAATTTTCTATGGACACTAAACCTAACAAACCTCTAGAAGCCAAGTGTTGTACCCGAGAGGAAGATACGTGACCAAGTCAGGCATGCCAAAGTGCAAGGGAATTAATAGAAAAAACTGCAGCAGCTGCAACAGCAACAAAAACTGGAGCAACAGGTGGAAGATGAAGGTGGTCCATGAGAAATATACGCCCAACTTTAGGACCGGTCCCATGCTCCTGTCCCGTCCTTGAATCCTACACAATACACCTAGAATAATCAAAAGTAATGCGATAACCCAACTCAACTAATTGTCCCATAGAAAATAAATTGTAAAAAAGTTTAGGAACATTAAAGACCCCAAGAATTGAGTGGTTGGAGGTCGAGCTAGAACCTATAATATGACCAAACATTGTGAAACTATTAGCTGTCCGAATATTAAGAGGGTGTGGTGCAGGTTCAAGTTGAGAAAATAAGGATGAGTGAAGTGTTATGTGGTTGCAACAAGCAGAATCCATAAGCCAAGAGGAATGAGACATACCAGATGAAATTGAGAGAGAAGAGGAATAAGATGCATTATCAACCATACGAATGGTATTAGCAAGATGTTTTGTAGGTCAATTGTGGAAATGGTGATAATGGATCCAGAAGACTTGGACATTGAGGAGACGAGAGCCATTGGTTGGATACTCTTAGTGTTAGCAATAGTAGCAGCAGAAATGGAAACAATTGATTTGTTGCGTTGATAGCAAGTCTCAATATTATGGACAAGACATTTGCAAAAACATCTGTTGAATTTGTCAACGATGATTTTTGCAATAAAATAAAGACTTGTCCTATTCTTCATTTAGAAGCAAAATATGCAAAAATGGATTGCAAAAATGAAATTTACGCGAAAACCTGGGTAAGGAGTACCTAGACTACAAAAAGCCAACTCTGGGTCAAAGTCAATGGTGAACACTATGTCAAAGTCATGGCGTTGACGTAGGGTGTTGACATAAGCAAAGATGACGTCAGCAATTGACATGGCAGTTGACGTCAGCTAGGGCTAACGTGGCAAGTGACATCACAGATGACGTTAGCAGTAGCAGTGAAGGTGCGTGAGGCGTGTGGAGCGCATAGATGAAGATGCAAAAACTTTAGGCAGCGCGTGGGGCTTTCGTTGACACCAATTCTTTGCCGATGAGGTAGATCAAAGATAGACGATTTTGATGGTAGCGACGGCGTCAAGATTAGAACAACACTTAAGGCGTGTGGAAGATCTTCGTCGAAACTTTGACCGGCGCGTAGCGGCACGTGAACAGTTAAATGGGGATGATTATGGCGGCGTTGAGTAGATCGGTTTAAGATCTACAGAATGATATATCTGGTGTTATAATTGTAGATCACAATGGACAGACCCAAGAAGGCATTGATCTTTGGCGACGAAGAGAGTGCTTCTGGTGGTGGAGATTCAACCTTGAGGACCTTTGACAACGACGGAGCAGTCTGGAAAGGACACTGAAAGCTTACTGACCGAAGAAGTTGAGGCAGTGGAGAATACCAATAAAGACAAGACTGCAAGACACAAGAAGAGGTTAAAGTAATGGCTCTGATACCATGTTAGAAAAATTAAATACATGTATTGCATTTCTCAAATAATAAAATATAGGAGGCATAGTATGTAGTACAAGTACGTGTGTTATACAAGTAAACAAGGTGAGCTAAAGCCCACAGCCTATTACACATTAACATGGGAAAAAACTAAAATCCCTAACTTCTTCGCTCGTCAAATTCATCTCCCTCACCCTCACTCTCACTCTCACTTGGGTCAAGATCAAGTTGCAGACAGAAACTCTAGCGGCAACAGGTTTGTTCTCTCTATCTCGTGATTTCTAGGATTAACTTTGAGAGGAAAATAAATAGCAATTTAGGGTCAACATTGGAAAGACGACAGTCTTGGGAGAAGAACCGCATGTGCCACAAAATACACCTGTTGCTCCTAGAGTTAATGGAACCAAAGTCACTGACCCAACTAAAACCTTTGTTCTTGGCCAGGGAAGAAAGTATGGGATAGCATAGGGTCAATTAAGAAAGACCAATGGGCTTGGAGGAGGACCCTCATGCCTAAGGGTCGTCAATGGGCCAGGTCAGGCAGGCCCGGTCCATTTTTACTTGGCCTATGGGCACAATGGGCTGGGCATAATGGGCTAAAAGAGAAAACCTCAACCCATGACTCTGTCCATAGGCAATGCCCATTTTGTCTTTAGCAAGCTGGGCTATCGGGTTAGGTCTAATGGGCAACCTATGGGCTTGTGTTAGCATATTATTTTATTATTTTTATAAGGAAATAATCACTTTTTTTATAAGAGAATAATCAATCTATTTTTTTACAAATTTAATACTTAATTACAAATTTTTTTACAGTCAAATCTATTTAATTTTTTGTTTTGTTAATGGAAACCTATTTATTTATTTTTATTAAGGCTTTAAATAGTTTTTTTATTTTTATCATTAATAAAAAAAATGTCAAATGGTTAATTCAAATTTGCTAGACTACTAGAAAAAAATATACTTAGTAAACTAAGTATAGCACAATTACTTTGAGTATTTTAGTGGTTGAGGGAGTTCTCTTAAGAAATTCCTCTATAATATCTCAAGATCAATCCTTCGTACAAATCATATATATTGTTATTATGAATTATGAGTTATTGGGCTGGGCCAACAGGTTAGGCCAACGGGCTGGGCAATGGGTTTGGCTACTAGGCTAGCCCACTGGGTACCCATGGACATAAAAACTAGCCCATGGCCTGACCCATTGGGCTAGTGGGCTACCATGGGATTCAATAACAACGGGCTGGGGCTGCCCATTAGCTCGGTGGGCCGTCGGGTTTTTGGGTCAGGCTGTGGACCGTGGGCTATTTGATAACCCTTACTCATGCCCCTCTTTCCTACACCAGTGCGGTGATGCAATCGGAAATCAATTTCAATTACCGATATTTGTACCGAACCGATATGTTAATGCTCCAATCCAATTCTATAAGACGATGATGCTATGAATCTATGATTCCTATTCCCTAATATATGACTTAATGAAACGGAACGTTTCAGTTTAACAGGGCTATTTAAAAAAAAATAAAAAATAAAAAATAAAACGACGTCGTTTTAGTTTAGGGTTACAAATTTTAACAAGCATATAAATTGTTCTTTTCACATAACCTACCTCAGAACTCTCTCTTTCTCTCTCGCCTCTCTGCTGCTGCTTAGTGCTCACCCCCTGCCAGTTCGCCACAACACCGCCAATGAGTTTCATAGTCACAAACAATTAATCCGTTTTTTTTTCCTAGTAATTTAATTTTGAGGGAGACTGAGAGAGTTATCACTCTTCAATCATTCACAGAGAGAGTTTTGAGCTTTTTTGCTTTCTGGGATTTTGAGGGTTTTTGCTGTTGGAGGCTGTCACCTTTTGATAAGGTCGAAGTGATACGTGGAGGCCTATGAACCTTACGTCTGTGGCTTGTACTAATATGGGAGTTTCTAATACAATTGGGTCTTTTTCTTTCTTTTTCTTTTTTTTTTCTTTTTTTTCTTTTTTTTTCTTTTTTATTGGATAAGAGTTTTCTGAAAATTCGTGATTGTTATTTGATTTTTTTTTTTTTTTTTTTTTTTTTTGTAATTTGAGAAAGAGTCCCAAACTTGGTGAGCAAGTTTCTGTTTGGCATATTTTTTTACTTGGATTTTGAGCTACTTAGTGGAACTACTGCTGTACTGCCATACTTTTTTTTGACATATGGTACTGCCATACTACGTATTAGGCATTGGTTTTTGTTTATTTGTTATAGTATATGTTCATTGTAAAGCATTTCTTTGGTCAAAAAAATTATTTATTTATTTATTTTTACATGGAAGTCGATATTAATTTTATTTGCATTACATTCTGATTTTAGTTGTTTAGGTTCTGCCTCTCTATTGAGTTGATATATATTCAGGGCTGGCTCAACAACTTTTGGGGCTTTAGGCAAAAAATTTAAATGGAGCATTTTTATAATTAAATATTAATAAAATAATATATATTGATTTTTTATTTAAAATCTAGTTTTCTTATTTTTTGAGATGCAAAATTACTAATTAAGTTTTTTTTTTTTTATTGCTTTTTCAATTTATCAACATTGTTGTGTTTGTAACATTTCTTTTTGAGATTCAATTTGTTTTTCAAATTTTCTCTTTTTTAGAAGTTTTTTATATCCGGATAAATATTTTTTAGTAAACATTTATAATGAGAAAATATTTATAGATAAATAAAACACAATTTATAATTAAAAATGATAATTTAACTAAAAATAAAATTTAAAGTATAGAACAATAGAACCTGGTTATTGCCATTTTTCTAAAGCCTAACCACTTTAATGTTTAAACCTACACAAATAAAAATTAATTTAATATATAGTTTAATAAATTAGTGTCATTATAATACAAATAAGTTGATATGATACACATCAAATTATTAATTGGTATAATAATTTATAATAATAGATAAAGTGTCAGATTAAAAAAAAAGTGAGAACCATCCAGCCTGCACTCCACTACATCCTATATTCCTATGGCTAAGATTTAAAGAAAAACGTGTCCTATTAGTATCAAATATCATGGCAAAAAAAGGTTCAAAGAGTGGTAGAATTAGAAAAGCCATCATAGCAAAAAACGTGTCCCATCCCATCAAACAATTGTGCCGTGCAGTGAAAGTGTGAAACAAACTAAAAATATATATATAATTTAAGTTAAAGAAACAGAAGACTCTGAGTCTTCATTTTCAGAAAGACAAAGAGAAACTGAGAAAGAGGGGGAAGAACTGAAGAAGAAGAATACCTCTTTTGACTATCGACTGGTACGCTGAAATCAACAAAGAAAAATTTCAAGCTAGACTGACTGACTGAGTTGATGGAAAAAGATCAAGAATCAAGATGAAGATGAAGAAAAGAAAGGTAAGACCGTAAGAATATAGATGGAGAGGCAGAGAGACAGAGAGATGAGAGGTTTTTCTTTTGTTTTTTAGATTTATAATCTTTATTTTAGCATATTTCAAGATAATTATGTTGTATTATTAATGAATTTGTCTGCTATTAATTTTGATTTTAGCATATTTCAAGAATAAGTTAATAAATTTGTCTTTTAAAATTTAATTTTGTTAGCTGAAGTTTGACTATTTTTTTTTCCTTTTTAATTTTTTGCATTTTAGGATAAATGAGATCTTTTTAATGCATTTTATTGACCAATAAAAATGCTTAAAATTTTTTTTATCTAAATATATAAATAAATATATTATATATAATTTTTTTTATTACAAGTAGGGTCTTCTTTTATTTTGGGGTCTTAGGCGATTGCATCAATTGTATCACCTATTGAGCCGGCCCTGTATATATTGAGATTGAGTAATGTATATTGTTAGTGTCTGATTGAGTAATGAGTAATTATGGTATAAGTATGAGTTGGAATATACTTTTGTGTGTTGTCTGGATGTAGAAAAATATTATTTGGTATTTTTACTTTTTTTTAATTTGACTTTTCTTTTGCTTTTGCTTTATGCGTGACTAGATTTTTGATGGCTTGCTAAATAAAAAAATAGTTTGTATTTACTTGAAATCTTGAACAGGTTGATATGTTGATATTAGGCTTGAAAGCCCAATTTTTTTATTATTAAAAAAAACAGTTTTTTTTTTTAATATTTCAAACCAACCAAACCAACTAAACCGACTGCAAAACACCGCACCGCTATAAGTCGAAAAACTAACTCTAAGCAGTGTGCATTGATTCCAATTATGAAAAAACCGATTTCTATCGGTTTGGTAATAAATTTGGAAAAAAAACTGCACCAACCGAACTGCGCACACTCCTACTAAAAAGGTTAGGGACTAAATTGACACAATTGAAAGGTTAAAAACCAAATTGACATTTAGTATAAAGAATAGTAATCAAATTTGTAATTTATCCTTTTTATATTGTTGTAAATTTTCTATTTTATTTTGAAATTGAGTCATCTACCCCATTTTATTGTAAAAAAATAGTATTTGTTTTATTGGTGTATAAATCTAAAAGCAAATATGTACTGTATCATACTTAATGAGCTAAAAAGAATATTAAAAAAACAAAAACATTTAAGCATCTAGCGTAATGGTATAGGTTGTGGACAGTTGATACGATCTTCAAACCAGTTTATTTTTTATTTTTTTTTAGAACGATCTTCAAACCAGTTAAATTTAAATTTAGGTTCTATTTGGTTGTGTTGTTTAAAATAATAGTTTTCGTTGTTTAAATAACACAACACATATTTTTATAACACTTTTTTATCCATATATATTTTTACAACTGTTAAAAGTCCTCATAAAATCTCACAACAGAGTAGCTTAACTCAAACCACAAAGGTGGTTAGTGATGCGGCAAACACTGAAGTGAGAAGCACTAGCCAAGCCTCATGTGTAGCAAGCAATGCAGTAGTTGCTGATGACAGGTGTGTTGATCAAACCACGAAGGCAGCAGCTGCTGATGATGAGAGCACCTCACAGAGCATAGGGATTGCATCAAGAGGCTTACTAAGCACAACAATGTTGGAAATGCTTGAAGCCATACCAGATCACGATTTCTTCATCCAATAACATTGCAGAAGTTAGTTCCGCAAATTCAGGAGTGTTACACTCTTGGGTTGCCACGTGTACAGATCTTGGAAGTTTCAAATAACAGAATTTGGCGCCAAAAGTGTGGCGGTTATGTATTGCTGTGTTTATATAAACAGAGTAGAAGTGTGTATTTTCATTCATTACATTTCTTTGTAATCTTTTCATTCCATCAATGAAATTCTCTCAGTTTTATTTAGATTCTCTTTTTTTGATATGGTATTAGAGCGACTAGCACGGTTAATACTGATTTCCTAGTCTTTTCTTTTGATTCTTTTTCTCGCTTACCAAACAGAGGTTTCCTTGAGAAAATTCTTCAATCTTGATTCTCAGAGCTTCGATTCGTCTGTTTTGATTCATCTTGAAGAATTTTTTTTCTCTCTCCAATTTCATTAAAGTTTCATACAAAGCTTGTGAAAAGCATCAATGGCTTCTGGAGAAGAAAGTGACTTCGTTCCTACGCAAAATCAATCCACGCAACAAATCCCTCAGTCCAACACAGAGACCAATTCTCCCAATAGATTTTTCCTTAGTGCCAGTGAGAATCCAGGGAATATCTTAGTCACTCAACCACTTTTGGGAATGAGGAACTATCAATCTTGGTCTAGGGCTATGGTTCTAGCTTTAACTGCCAAGAAAAAGATAGGATTTGTGAATGGCAAGATTGCAAAACCTGAAGAAGATTCTCCTATGTATGAAGATTGGGAAAGCTGTAACACAATGGTGCTTTCTTGGCTGATCAACTCTATGCATTTTGATGTGTCAAGTAGTATCATGTATTGTGAGACTGCAAGGGAAATGTGGCTTGAATTGCAGCGAGTGTTTTCACAGGAAAATGGACCAAAGATCTACAACCTTAAACAGGAAATCTCACAGATAACTCAGAATCAGTTAACAGTGACTGAATATTACTCTAAATTCAAGAAGCTTTGGGATCAATTGCTTCATTATGAGCCATTGCCAGCTTGTACGTGTGGGGCAATGAAGATTCTGAGCATTGCACATGAGAAATCCTATGTGATGAGGTTTTTAATGGGGCTTAATGAGAATTTTGAGACTGTGAGGAGTCATATTCTCATGCTTGAACCATTTCCATCAATGAGCAAGGTGTATGCTCTGGTTCTTCAAGAAGAATCTCACAAAGGCATTGGACATGGTTCTGCCTTCACACCTAAATCTGATTCAGTGGCAATGTATGCCAACACCAGAGGAAATTATGGAGGTAAAGGTGGTCCTAAGAAGGAGAGGCCTTTGTGCACCCATTGCAACTTGCTTGGACACACTATGGACAAGTGTTACAAGTTGCATGGATATCCACCAGGTTACAAGGACAAAGGCAAGCCAAATTCCAATGCCAATCAAGTCTCATATCCTCAAGGTCAAGGTGCTAAAACTTCTTCCAATGAATCTGCTCAATATCCAATCTCTAGAGCACAATGTGAGCAATTGCTTGCCCTTTTCAATACGGCTTCTGATCAAGGTGCTAATCACCATGTTGCAACTGTGAGTACAAGTGGTGCTGTCTCTAACATACTTCCTAGAGCTCCTGGTATACCTGCTGCAACTGGTGTACCTTCTTCATCCACTTCATCCTCAAACAGTGAACACTACTCTTTTGCTGACACTATGACAGGTACAAATCACTTGTTCCCTTCCACTCCTACTTTAAGGCATTCCATTTTTTTTGCCAAAGTAGTTGATAGAAACATTTTTCATGCCACTGATTGGGTCATAGACACAGGGGCTACTGATCATATGGTGCATTCCATTACTTGTTTTACTACCATCACTGCTACCTTAAATACATTTGTTAATCTGCCTAATGGAGAAGTAGCCTCAATCACTCATATTGGCATTGTGAAAATTTCTGAACATCTTACCCTTCATAATGTTCTATGTGTTCCATCCTTTAGCTTCAATCTCATTTCTGTCAGTCAGCTTGCCAAGTCTAGTGTCTGCTGCCTTATTTTCTTTAGAAACTTATGCTTTATTCAGGACCTTGCTCATTGGAGCACACTTGGTCTGGGTAAAGAATGCAATGGACTCTACTTGTTGGATAAAGGCAGCATTTCCACTCCTTCCATTGCAGCTTCCATTTCAGTTTCTATACATACTGCACAGCCTCATCTTTAGCATTCCAGATTGGGTCATCTGTCCAATGCCAAATTGGCTTCAATAAAACCAAATGATGTACCTTGTTTTCCCTCTATTGAGAACTTCAATTGTGACATTTGTCCACTTGCTAAACAAAAACGTTTACCTTTCAATAAAAGTTCTCATTTTTCTAGTTCTTGCTTTGAATTGATCCATTGTGATTTGTGGAGACCTTTCTCAATACCTACCGTTGATCATTGCAAGTATTTTTTAACCATTGTTGATGATTACTCTAGATGCACTTGGGTGTATTTCCTAAAACATAAATCTCAAACACAAACTGTTTTGGAACAATTTTGCATCATGGTGGAAACCCAATTTTCTAAGAAAATCAAAACCTTAAGATCTTATAATGGTACTGAATTTTTCATGAAAGATTTCTTTGCCAAAAAGGGTATTTTACATCATTTAAGTTGTGTTGAAACCCCACAACAAAATGCCATTGTTGAGAGGAAGCATCAACACATCTTGAATGTGGCAAGGGCTCTCATGTTTCAATCTCATTTACCTTTGCATTTGTGGGGTCATGCTGTTCTTGCTGCTGTGGATTTGATCAACAGAATCCCCTCATCTGCTTTATCAAACAAAATTCCTTTTGAGATGTTATTTGGTCATCCACCTAGTTATGCACATTTGAAGGTGTTTGGTTGCTTATGCTTTGCTTCTACCCTTTCTTCTCATAGATCCAAGTTTGCACCTAGGGCTGTTAGATGTGTTTTCTTGGGATATCCTTTTGGGGTTAAAGGATATAAAGTCCTTGACTTAGCTACTAATAGGGTGTTCATCTCTAGAGATATGGTTTTTCATGAAAACTCCTTTCCTTTTGCTTCTGTTTCAACTGATACTGCAGATCCTTTTGTTCATACTGATGTTGAAGCCTCCTGTCCAGCTGGTGTTGATGAGTTTGTCACTCCCATTAGCATACTTAATCCTGCTTCCTTAGACCTTGATATTGTTTCTTATCCTTCCACTAATATTCAGTCTGTTTCTTATGCTGCCCCTCCTCATGCTACTTCTTCTAGTCCTGTTCAGGTACCTAATTCTGATTAGGTACACCTTTCTGCCCCACCAGTTGCTCTGGTTCCTCCAGTACCTCTTAGGAAGTCAACTAGAGACATCAGACCTCCTGCCTACCTACAGGAGTATGCTTGTACCACTGTTGCAGCTGGTGCTCCTTATGATCTTGCTCAGTGCCTTACTTATTCCCATTTGGAACCTTGCTATCACTCTTACTTACTAGCAGTTAGTTCTAGCCCCAAAGAACCTCATTGTTTTTCCCAGGCAGTTCAGGACCCACTTTGGAGGGTTGCCATGGACAAGGAAATCCAAGCTCTTGAAATGAATCATACATGAGATGTGACTAGTTTACCTCCTAGTAAGTCTCCCATTGGCTGCAAATGAGTCTACAAAGTGAAGCTCAATCCTAATGGTAGTGTTGAAAGGTTTAAAGCCAGGTTAGTTGCCAAAGGTTATACCCAACGAGATGGCCTTGATTTCCTTGAGACTTTTTCTCCTGTTGCTAAAACTGTTTCAGTGAGAGTCTTGCTTGCTCTTGCTGCTGCCAGGCAGTGGTCTTTGCACCAATTGGACATCAATAATGCCTTTTTGCATGGGGATTTAGATGAGGAGGTATATATGTCATTGCCGCCTGGTTTTCACAGTAAGGGGGAGTGTGTTTCAGCCTTTTCTACTGCTCCCAAGGTGTGTAAATTGGTTAAGTCTCTTTATGGCTTGAGATAAGCTTCAAGGCAGTGGTATACTAAGCTGTCAGCAACTATAAAGGAGCTTGGTTTTGTTCAATCTCAGGCTGATCATTCCTTGTTTGTGCATTGCAAAGGCTCTTTGTTCATTGCTTTACTGGTTTATGTTGATGATATGGTAATCACTGGCAATGATCATGCTTGTGTTGCCTCTCTCAAGTCTGTTCTAGACCAGAAGTTTGGTATTAAAGACTTGGGATCACTCAAGTACTTCTTGGGCTTAGAAATTGCAAGGAACAAGAATGGAATCAGCCTATCTCAAAGAAAGTATGCCTTGGAAGTGCTTGAGGAAGCTGGCATGACCAGGTGTAAACCAGTCCAAACTCTAATGGAACAACAACTCAAGTTGTCTAAAGGCAATGGAGACTTGCTCACTGATTCAGGGCAGTATAGAAGACTCATTGGGAAGCTTATGTACTTGACATTGAGCAGGCCGGACATCACATATGCAGTACACAGACTTAGCCAATTCTTGGCACAACCAAGAGCACCACATATGAAAGCAGCCACTAGGATTCTTCAATATGTTAAAGGAACACCAGGTCAAGGTGTTTTCTTCCCCACCAATTCTGACTTGCACCTAAAAGCATACTGTGATGCAGATTGGGCAGGATGCCCTGACACAAGGAAGTCTTTAACAGGGTACTGTGTGTTTCTTGGTGATGCATTGGTGTCTTGGAGGTCTAAGAAGCAAAGCATAGTGTCTAGGTCCAGTGCAGAGGTAGAGTACAGGGCTATGGCCACTACTAGCTGTGAATTAACTTGGATTCTACATTTACTACAAGACCTACATGTCAAACATGTTAAACCTGCATTGATGTACTGTGATAACCAAGCAGCACTTCATATCGCTGCAAATCCAGTATTCCATGAGAGGTCTAAACATATAGAAGCAGATTGCCATGTGGTGAGAAACAAGATTCTTGAAGGAAAACTCAAGACCTTCTATGGCTCAACCAAAGATCAATTGGCAGACGTGTTCACTAAAGCATTAGGAGCAGAAAGTTTTCTTAAATTGATTAAAAGGCTAGGTGTGATCAATATTTTTGCTTCTATAGTGACCTTTCCTCACACAAGTTGTGAAGAACAGAAGGCAAGAGTTGTGCTCTTGAGGGGGAGTGTTAAAAGTCCTCATAAAATCTCACAACAGAGTAGCTTAACTCAAACCACAAAGGTGGTTAGTGATGCGGCAAACACTGAAGTGAGAAGCACTAGCCAAGCCTCATGTGTAGCAAGCAATGCAGCAGTTGCTGATGACAGGTGTGTTGATCAAACCACAAAGGCAACAGCTGCTGATGATAAGAGCACCTCACAGAGCACAGGGATTGCATCAAGAGGCTTACTAAGCACAGCAGTGTTGGAAATGCTTGAAGCCATACCAGATCATGATTTCTTCATCCAATAACATTGCAGAAGTTAGTTCCGCAAATTCAGGAGTGTTACACTCTTGGGTTGCCACGTGTACAGATCTTGGAAGTTTCAAATAACAGAATTTGGCACCAAAAGTGTGGCGGTTATGTATTACTGTGTATATATAAACATAGTAGAAGTGTGTATTTTCATTCATTACATTTCTTTGTAATCTTTTCATTCCATCAATGAAATTCTCTCAGTTTTATTTAGATTCTCTGTTTTTGATAACAACATTTAAACAATATTATTAGAATAATATTACCAAACAGGTAAACATTTAGTGGACCGTGGGTAATTGGGTGGACACGATCTTCAAACCAGTTAATTTCATTTTTGTAAAAGAAAATATAAAAAGGCAATTTTTTAAACTATAAATTTAATTATTTAAATTAAAATATAGAAAAACTCAAAAAAGTTAAATACCAGAACTATCGATTATTGCGCTTAATTATTTATTGAGCTCATTATTGCGCTTAATTATCAGAACTATCGATTCATTCAAAAGTCAAAACCATAAACCATACAACAGGTGCAAACAGCTCAATACATCAAAAATAGTTTTGAACTTTTTATTTTCTCATTCCTCTTCTGTATCAGAGGACTGGACAATAGTCAGTCAAGCTTTGCGTTCGTCCCGTCCAATTCAAATCAATGCAGTCGCCATGTTGACCAAACTTACCATAAAATAAAGGAGAAAAAGAAAAATTGGATGTTGAAATCAAGAGCTTCATCAAGGTATAGATCATAGTCATCATCACAGCTAAGTCATTGCTAGAAAGAGAAGGAAAAAAGAGAAATGGATGCTGAAATCAAGAACTTCATAAAGGTATGGATCACAGCCATCACATCTCTTTGTTATTGTTACTACATAGTTGCAAAGATCCCAAGAGGAATGATAAGGCTCCTCTTCCTCCTCCCCATCTTTTACCTCTTTACCATGCTCCCTTGTAACCTCAACTCTTTCCATCTTGGTGGCTCCACTGCCTTCTTCCTTGGTTGGCTTGGTAACTTCAAGCTCCTCCTCTTTGCTTTTGACCAAGGCCCTTTATCACCACCCCTACCAAAACTTCTTCATTTCATATCCATTGCTTGCCTTCCCATTAAACTCAAACAAGACCCACCTCCAAACACCAAAAACAATAAAAGCCCATCTCACAAAAACACCCCAAAATCCCATAATCCTACAAAAGTGCCTAGATCTATGTTGATGGTTATAAAAGCCTTGTTTCTTGCCATGATAATATGTGCCTATGACTATAGACCAAATCTACATTCATATGTTATTTTAGTTCTTTATTGTTGCAACACTTACCTTGTTGGAGAAACTATCCTAGCCTTGGCTGCTGCCCCAGTTCAAGCCATTTTTGGGTTTGAGATTGAGCCACAGTTCAATGAGCCCTACCTTGCTACCTCACTACAAGACTTTTGGGGCTATAGGTGGAACCTTATGGTTGCAAGTATTCTACGACCTACCATTTACATTCCCATCCGTCGTATTTCTGCTAATGTAATTGGGTCACGTTGGGCTGCTCTACCAGCCATAATTTCAACCTTCATAGTGTCAGGCCTAGCTCATGAAGTAATATATTTTTACTTCACACGTGTGCATCCCACATGGGAGGTAACATGGTTCTTTGTCCTACATGGTGTGTGCACGGCTGTTGAAGTTGTGGTGAAGAAAACGATGACCAACAGGTGGCAGTTACATCGAGCGATTTCAGGACCGTTGACAGTTGGGTTTGTGGCGGTGACCAGTTTTTGGTTGTTCTTTCCACAATTAATAAGAAATGGTATGGATGAGAAGGCAATAAAAGAGTACTCAATTTTAGCAGATTTTATCGAAGTCAACCTACCATTGCAATTGCCCTTGGACAAAAGTTAGTGTCCCATTTTTCAAAGATGCATACCACACTTTTATGTTGTAACTTCATTTGTCCCTACCGTAGTCCCTACAAAAGTCACATTTATTCGTTGGTTTAGTCAATAGCTTAAGATGAAAAATATTTTTCACAATGTATGAAGCTTGGTATAATGAAACAAAATAAAGATGTCAATCTTTTAAAAATGCTCTTAAATGGTTCACACTTGTGTTTATAACTTCATCACTTGATCTTATGTATTTTATGAACAAAGTTTTTTTCTGGTTTTGAGAGAAACTCTTTGTACTTTTCATATATCTTTATATTGAGTGTTAAATTTTGAATTTTGAAAATTTAACTGTTGGATTACATGTTCTTATTATATCCTTCATTCTTGCAAAATTTCAAGAAAATCAAAGATCAATTGTTATATCACCAAACAAATGTTAAAATTTCAAGTTTTTGTGATCTAAAATTGTGCGTAAAAAATAAGTTTATTGATCAAATAATAAATAATACCTTATTTGAATGAGAACATAGTAAGAATATAAGAAACATAAAATTCAACTGTTAAATTATCAAAATTCATATTCAAAAAATAAATAAATGAAAAGTCTGAAGAATTTCTCTACAAATTAGCTTGAAGAAAAATTTTGTTTGTATTTTATGATGTTCTTTTCTTTATTATTATTATTTTTGCTTGGTTAAATCATGTATTATGACATATATAAGTATTGAACCTGATGCAATACTTCTCAATGACCAAGATTGATTGAAAAAAAAAAAAAAAGAGGTAACTTTCTATCTTAACTATTAAATAAATAAAAAAGTTGAAGAAGAGTAAAAATGTGAAAATATTATGTGAGATAAAAGAGATATATTGCATCAGATGTTGCACGTATTCTCAATTCTTTTTTCCTTAAAAAAAAAAAAAAAAACATATACCATTTTTCATCATTTATAGCAAGTAAGAGGAAGTTTTGTAATGTGCTCTTAATGCACTTGATGATGCTGTGGTGAGTAGTTAGATGTCAGAGCAATTGAAAAAAAAAAAAAAAAAGGTGGCCACAAGACTCACAACGTGTTAGACAATAAAGTGGCAATCTTTTTGGCTTCCCTAACTTTCTATTTAATTGGGTAAATAAGTAATCGTCAAGTGCTTCCAAGCAAGATGCTATGATATTTCAACCTCTCGTATTAGTGCCCGTTTGTTTCAGCTTTTAGAGGTTAAAACATACGATTGAAAAAGTTGGACATAAACGCGCGTTTGGTTCAACATAAACGCAACTTTTGGGTAAAAGTTGCATTTTGGGCCAAGGCATAAAACGCGCAAGCCAATTATGGAGCTATGGAGGTTCATAAACAAAAAGTCCATGCGAGTTTTGAAGCTATCCGTTGGGCTCTTCCTGCAATTACCAAATTACCCTTGATTAAGTCATCAATTCTCACGTTGTCCCTCATTCCTCTCATCTCATCTCTTAGCTCTGCCCTCTCAATAACAAATTTCTAAATCCAAACACAAAAAAATCTATAACAAATTCCCAAATCAGCTAAGGAAAAAAAAAAAAATCAATCCCTTGCATGGGTGTTACAGACGATGTGCTGAGAGAAGAAAAAAAAAAAAAGAGGAAGAAGGACTGAAGGAGAGCTTTGTGAGTCTGTGGAACGTTCTGGGAAAAACAAAGAGAAGAAAAGAGTAAAGGAAAAAAAGAGGAAAGAAGGAAAAAAAAGAAAAGAGTAAGGGTGTATTTTTAGTAAAGGGAGAAAGGAAGTGCTAAGAGAAAAGGGGAAAAAAAAAAAAAAAGGAAGAAGGAGAGCTGGAACGTTGTGGAGTTTGGAGGAAGTGGTAGGTTACAAAAGAGGAAAGAAGTAAAAAAAGAAAAGTGTAAGGGTACGTGTGTGAAGGAGAAAAAAAAGGGAAAAAAAAAAAAAAAAAAAAAAGAGAAAAGAAATGCGGTACGTGTGTGGAGGATTAAAAAAGAGGGAAAAAAAAGAAAAAAAAAGAAAGAAAAGAAAATGGTATCACAATATTTTCACAATACTTTCATAATAAATTTTAAGTGGTAAGTTATTATTAGCTAATATTGGTTAGAAAAAAATACTTTTTTTAGAAAGTGAAAAAAATAATTTTAATAGTATATTCAAATTAAAATCAGTATCAATTTTTATCACAATATTTTCACAATAAATCTTAAGTGGTAGGTTATTATTAGCTAATATTGGTGAGAAAAAAATAATTTTTTTAGAAAGAGAAAAAAATAATTTTAATAGCACGTTAAAATTAAAATCAGTATCAATTTTTATCACAATATTTTCACAATACTTTCACAATAAATCTTAAGTGGTAGGTTATTATTAGTTAATATTGGTGAGAAAAAAATAATTTTTTTAGAAAGAGAAAAATTGATTTAAGTATGATGAAGTAGTTGATTTAAGTATGAACCAAACTCACATCCAAAAAAATAAAAATAAAAAAGTATGAAATAAACTTTCTTATATATACATTATCTTTTTTGGTAATTTACCCCTCAAATTGCCACTTTTATAAGTGCTAGCCAAACACTCAACTTTTTCAAAATGCACTTTTTAACCGCTTTTACCACACTCAGTTTTTTGAAAATGCACTTTTTCATTATGTACTTTTTGAAAACTCCACTTTTTTATTATGCACTTTTACAAAAAGTTGAACCAAACTCACCCTTAATATTGAATCATCCAATGAATTTTTTTTTTTTTTTTTTTTAAGAGTGTTTCAACTTATGATGTCCGTTCCTGATAATAACTCTTTATCATCAAATCAAGACACCAATTAGTTTTTTGTGTAGTTAAGAATTAAACCCCAAATCTCTTATTCAACCATTCGAGATTTTACTAGTTGAGCTAACTAGAACCTACCACACAATAAATTTAATTAGGGAGAAATTCACCATGAATATGAGAATATGAAACACCATATTATCATGCTCCAAAAACATTAAACAATTCTCAACAAGTTTTAGATATCTATCTTCATTACTTGACTTTATGATTTTTCTTTCTTTGTTATATTTTTTTCTTGATTAATTAAATCACATATTATTTACCCTTTTTCTTGAATAATCTCTTACATATTAAAAAAAAAAAAAAAAAACTAAAACATTGGTGTGGTGGGCCTTTTTGAGATTGTGGGCTGGGCTGTCTCCTGCCACATTACGACCCAAAGGTTCTGGGTAGGAGAGTCAAAACCAATCCAATTGCAACTCACCTTGAACCGACTTGTGCACAAACTAAAACTCATTTATTGAAACTTTGGTCACATGCTCATGGCAGATGAAACTGTTACAAAAGAGTTACAGCAGACAAGTATAATATAACATCAATAAAGGATAAGCGCTTACTATTAGTCAAAAAAAGAAAAAAAAAATCCCAATTAAAGATAAGAGCAGCACAACAATAGAAAGCGCATTATAAGAAGAAATGATAATAATAATAAAAGAAAAGGTACACCGATAATCAATATGATTAAAGGAGAAAATGTTAGTCTGTCGTACTTAGTTGTATTACGAAACAAACCAAAGAAGGAACCACTTCCTCAATGTGGATAATCTCACAAGAAGGTCCTGCTGTAGAAATTACCCACTTTGAGAAGATGGGCCTAAATAACTTATGCCCAAGAAATCCTAAATCCTTAATAGAGGGTAGGCTTTTAGAGGGAGAGAAAGGATTAGCCTATTGGTGCATGCCTGCTATCACATTCTTGCCTACTCTTTGTTTTTCTTTCTCATTGTTTTCCTTTTCTAGGTTTTGTTATTTTGCTTTTCCATTCTTTTCTTTTTAGTTCTTGCTCGTGTGATGTTGTTTTTTTGGTATTGTGGTGATGTGATTGTTGTCATATTGTGTTACTGTGCACGACAAAGACTCCTTATATACTGCCTGCCATGACTGGTTTTTACCATTTTACCCCTTAACCACTTTTGTCTAGGCATGGGTGTCCTTCCAAATCACCTACTGGCTTGTTAACTGCCCAGCCACCACCACTTACCTGTGTTGGCCATGCCACATCCTATTACTAGACAAAGAAGTCAATTTTGTTTGCTTGTTCATCGTGGCATTCCCATCTAGATAAGGGTGGGCATTCTCTTTCACTATTCCACATAGCATGCATCTAGTGATTCTAACTCATTTTTCCCTCTTTTGGGTGGTATGTCGTCCGAGCAGGACATTTCCCCCAAAAGAGTTTGAGCAGAAACCTCCAGAATAGGCTCCCCCTTCTTCTCACCACCAAACCATACCCTCTCTTACCTTTGACCTATGGCACACCACTCTTGTATTGGCTGAGTACAGGTTGGTGGTGCCTGAGCCTTGCGCGTGCTCCACTTTCGTGTGTGTCCAAAGCTTGTCTGCTGCTTATGCGTTTGCCATTGTCTGAAGGCCCGGCTATGCGATCTGTTGCTCATTCTTGACCTCTTGTGGCGTGAACGAGTTTCTAAGCATTAATTCTTTATGACTCGCTTTTTTCATGGATTGGGCCTTGCCTGATTGTGAGTTTTTCTCTCTTTAACCCATTCTTTGCTTCTTCAGTAAACTTGCTAGCATTTTTGTCATGCCATTTTGTTATTCCTGCCGTAGTATTGCTTGGTCTGTGCTTACTGGGCCTCTTTTAGGCATGCTATATGCTTTCTCTTTTACTTAATTACAGTGGCCCAGTATTATCATTGAGCTTGCATTTATGCTACTTCGGGCCTTCTTTACCCATTCCGTTGCTCACAGGCTTCCTTGGCCCATTTCTTCCTCTTTGGGCATCCTCGGCCCATTTCCTTTGCTCGAGCATCCTCGACCCATTTTAATTCTACATTTCCATGGGTTTTTACTAAATCATTTAGGCTTTCCTAACCTAATTACCACATCCTTTACTTTTGGGGTTGATGGGCTTAATGGTTTTTCTAACTCTTTTATTCCCATATTGTTGGGCTTCTTCCTGCTATTGGGCTTTTCTACTAAAATGAGCATCAACAATTGGAAATACTAATGGATGCCCTTAGAGTAATGATTATCTATTTAAAGAAAATTTTTATGGGAAAAAAAAAAAACAATTAATGTTTTAATAGATTTTTTCATTTCCCATAAAAAGTGGTGTCAATTTTTTTTTTTTAAATTGATTGTTAACCATTACCCTAAAAGCACTTGTACATACAAGGTGCGTTTGGGAATCGCGTTTTTCGCTTCTCAGATCCGCATTTTTTTTTTAAAGACAAGTGCACTAAGACATATGAACAGTAAAAATTCTGTGAACAGTAAATTTTTTAATATTTTTTTTATCATTTTCAGTTTTCAACAAAATAAGTAGTATCCAAACGCATACACAGAATCACAATAAATTTATGCTTTATTAACAAATAAATTATTGATAAATATATTTACGCGATATAATGACAAGTCAAACCATATCTGTTCCTGGAAAAAGCAGCATATAATGTTCAACGTGTTCCTGACTTCGAAAAAGCAGCATATAATGTTCAACGTGTTCCTGACTTCGAAAAAGCAGCATATTATGTTTAACGTGGCACCCATGTGCAATATCATCAATGCCAACTGTTATTTTGCCTATAATAATGAAATGATCAACCTATGCTCTTTTCTGCAACAAAATACAAAATGTATCTGGTGAATATTTTCTTCCTTTCACAAAAAAGCAGGGGCGGAGCTAGAGCATGGCTTGGGGGCCACCCCAAATTTTAAAAAATTACTTTATATTATGTATAAGTATTAAAACTTTAAATATTTAGTTATAAAAATAGAAATTGATCCCTCCAATATTTGAGTTAGTCCAATAATACTTTTAAAAACCAATAGAAATTATCAATTGGTTTAGTAGTTGTAGAGATAAGATAGTTTTTGTTTTCTCTAATTCGTTTTTTATACATATTTAATATCAAACTAAATAGTTTTTATATACTCATTGGAGTTTAAAAGATGATAAGTTCCCCTAAAAAATTATCTTGCGAATATACATATTTGAAAGTTGTTAATTTTATATACAATATATTTATAAATTATGACCTACTCTAGTATCAAAATATTAATATTGATATTTGTGTATGTACATTTACGCATGTGTAAAATGGTTTATCTTGACTCGAAACTAATATATTAATACCAAAATTTGGCCCCCCTAAACAAAAAATTCTAGCTCTACCCCTGCATGAAAGCAAACCTCATGTATGTCGAGTTCACCTCCATGTAAAATGAAGAATGTATGCACCGAATGTATGGTATACCTCCTCTTCTTCTGCACATTTTATACAATGTATAACCTCACATCTTTGTGGTGCAATGTTATCAAAGAATATTTTCTATAATAAAAAATTTTAATAATGAAAAATGTTATTGTCCGAATTGAATATTTTAAAATGAATCTTGTAGTTTGATTTACAAATATTTTTGTTTAGCAGAAGTTTCTTATAACATGTCCTTGTACCCAAAAATGGCAACAAGGCAAATCAAATAGTGAAAAGACTTTTCAAAAAAAAAAAAAAAATAGTGAAAAGACTAAGAGTAATGTTAAAACCACAAATTGTTTTACAGTTTTCTGATAATTATTTATTTACTATCCCATTTTTTGGTTTTAAAAGTAGTTGCTAAATTTTGAATTTAAGCTTCTTCTTTTTTAACTTCTATAATAAATGTGTAGTAAGTGTTGGGGATACTACACAAAATAATAATTGAAGAACAAAGTTAAGACAAAAGACAAAAGACAAACAGAAAGATAACTCGGAGACACAATATCGTTTTCCTTGAACAATATTTGCCCCCATATTATAGTTACTGAAAGGGTTATTGCAAATTTGTCCCTAATATACAATCAAGATATTGAATTCTACAGATAGCAATTTTGGAGAATGACTACAGAATTTCTTGTGTTTCTCTCTAACTTACTATTTTCAAGTGAACATAAGTCTCTATTTATACCCATAGGGTTATATTTCATCAAAGAGCACGTATAAAGAGTTAAAATGTTTCATAAAACCGTTCACAAAGCTTGAAACCTTTTCAACCTGTCTAAACAGTCATCAGAAAATTCTGTAGGAAATCCTGATTTTCGACTTTCGATCGGTTGAAAGTTCCTTTCAATTGATCAAGTGTTCTGTTTGATCGATCGAATAGGAATTGAACATTGATCGAGACATCCTAAGACTCCAAGATTATTTTCTTACCATTTTCGATCAATCGAGCCAAAGATTTGACCAATCGAAAATGCTTAATTTCAAATTTTCACTTAGAAAATTCCAGAACTTGAATTTTCATTTTATGAAACAATATTCTCCAAACTCAAATATCATTATTACAACATATCCATGTATATATCTATATATACAACAATAAGTGGCTAATTTTTAAGATTAAAAACTAAATTTTAAGATTAGAGATAAGTTATTAACTACCATAAATAAATAAGAAGGATAAAGAGATTTAGAAGTGCATCATTTTAAGGGATATGGATAACGTGAGAGAAAGAAATAGTGGGGGTTATATTATATCTTTTTTTTTTATAGAAAGTTTCAACATATAACGTCTGTTTCTGATAATAGCTTTTTATCATCAAATCAAGACACTGATCAGTTTTTGGTATAGGCGAAAATTGAACCCCAAATCTCTTATTTAACCATCAGAGACTTTACTAGTTGAGTTAATTAGAACCCACATATTATACTTGACTAACTTAAAAGAGAGAGATCCTCTCAAATCCACAGCCGAGATCTAGGCTCTCCTTTTAATTTCCCAAATCTAGAAATTTCTAGTAGAAGTTCTAGTATTAAAATCTTGAGAAAATGGCATCGTTCAAGGAGAGAGTTGCATACATCTCATTGTAAGAGATTCTGTAAAAGTGGATTTAAAGGGGAAAAAAACAAAAGTCAAGTACAATTGGGTTCTTTTTTTTTTCTTTTTCTTTTTTTCTAACTACTTCGGCAGCATGACAAATGAAAATGGAGGTCTTCTCCGGAGAAATACAAACGGGCTTTTAATTTTTTACAACTGGGTTTGTAATATAGTTTATACAATTTTCTAAAACCCATATGGGCCTTTGGAGAAATACATCATCGGAGAAACACAAATAGCTTTTGCAATTGAGAATGCTTGTATTCCTTAAAAAAAAAAATTTAGAAGTGCTATGTTCATAGTACTTTCACAACAAATTTTAAGTGGTACGTTGTTACGAGTTGTTATTGGTGAGTAAAAAAGTAATTTGAGTGATAAGTTCAAATTAGAACCAATAATAGCTAACCACTTATGATTTACTATAAAAATATTGTGGACGTAGCATTTGTCTTTTCAATTTTGGGTTTTAAGTTTTTAAAAATTTATAATCAAGTATGTTAAATCCAAGGTATGGTTCCCGTCAGCTGTGTTCAAGCTTATTCTGGCGGTGAAGGTGGAGAGAAGATGATATGTTCTAGATCGAGTTGGGTTTTCTTTTTCTTAATTTGGGTCTTTTAAGTATTTTTTTTTTTTAATTATAAACAAGTTTTTAATAAAATTTGATGCATGAATTTAGTTTTTTAATAATTCATGTGGACCATGCCATTTTCTCAGAAATTTGTAAAATAATTTGTATCTCTAACGTTTTTGAAAGTCTAAAAGACTAAACTGATTGCTTATTATTAACAAGCTATAAAATCCGTTCTCGTTTTGCACTGTTCTGACTTACACAACATGATTGAATCAAGTCAGACTAGACCTCTCTTTTCTTTTCTTTTTCTTTTTTCTTTTTTTTCAAGTTCTCTCAAACCAATCAAATTAATTAGATATTATGTATCTTAAAAAAAAAAAAAAAAATCCAATTATATATTTCTCAACTTTAGCAAGGGCATCTTAGGCTGAAATTTGACAAACTTCAAGAATGAAAATGGGAAAAATTAATGAGGAAAGCTCACAAGCAAGGACATACAAACTAACCTAGAAACTCTGCAACTATAACTGATCTTAATTACAACCAACACAGCAAACTAACCCAGCATCTTTCTTAGGCTGCATCAAGCTATTATGGGAACTAGATCACTTCTAGTCTGAATTAAGAATTTAAGATCTCAACAACCTCAAAGAAATGTGATGTAATTTGCCGAAAATAATGAGCCCTACCACAGGTCCTCGCCTCTTCGCTACAAGCCTTTTAGTTTTAGGGCCATAGGTGGAACCTCGTTTCCACCACAAGTATTCTATGGTATACCATGTATGTTAGGGCAAAAATAGCCAAATAGCATCTTTTTGAAAACTATGTTGCAATTTAGCACTGTTTCAAAAATATGTAGAGATCTATCACTTTTTGGGTACTCGAGTTTGGCGAAATCGAGTTTTCCATGGTACTCGAGTTCATGAAACTCGAGTACCATAAAAAAATTTCTGGAAAATTTGAAGTATATTTTTTCAAAGAATTCGAGTTTTTGGAACTCGAGTTTTACTGCAAACTCAAGTTTTACAAACTCTAGTTTCAAAAATGTGGTACATCATTACATATTTTTAAAACACCGGTAGATTGCTAATTTTTTTGCTAAATAATGGTAGCGGGCCATTTTCACCATGTATGTCATATATCTTTTTACATATGTGATTGGGCAATAATGCCAGATTGGGCCAAGACCATTTGGGAGTACTCTATTTTGGTAGAAACCTCCTACGTCTTCCTATAATTTTTTTTTATTATTTATTAAACGTGAATTTGAAATTTTAATTATTAGACTACATGTTCTTTATATTCTTAACATGCATATAAATTTTTTTTCAAATTGGATATTATTTATTATTCGATTAATAAACTCTTTTTTTGCATAATTTTAAACCACAAAAACTTGAAATTTAAAAATTTGATTAATAAAAACATGCAATCTAACGGTTATTTTTTCAAAATTCACATCCAATAAAAAGATATAGGAATTTGAAAAGTTTTTCTCCAAACTAGTTTGAAAAAAAAAAATTTCCCTTATTATTTCAAAAAATTAAGGAAAAAAGTTTGACTCCAATTTGTTTTGGAAGAATTTTCCTACAACCCACAACGTGGCATTTGAGAAGGGACAAAATTTAGCTACAAAATAGTTTGTAGTCTAAGGCTACATTCTTACTCAATAAAATAAATATTACTACATATTTTGAAAATTTAACCGTTGAATTGCATATTCTTTATGCTTTTAATACACATGTAAAATTTTATGTTAATCAGATATTATTAATCATATGATCTATAAGTTTATATTTTATGTATAATTTTAAACTACAAAAACTTGTAATTTAAACAATTTACTGATAACATAGCTACTGATCTTTAATTTTCTAAAAATTTTGCAAGCATGAAAGATATAAGAAGAAGATATAATCCAATGATGAATTTGTCAAAAATCACCTCTAATAAAAAGATATTGAGTGAGGTTGTAGTCTTAGACTACAACTAATTTTGTAACTAAATTTTGTCCTTTGAGAAGACTATCAATGTATAATTTTAGTCATGTGACATTTTTAATAAATCACATGACTTATTTAAATAATCACAAAAATAATCTTATAAATCGCCACATAGTAGATTGGGAAAAATTCATTCAAATTGATTTGGAGAAAAACTTTGTTCAAAAATTAATATACCATATTTATATTAATTTTCATGTTATCATTTCATGACTCATAATGATGAAATATGTTAAATTACCAATTTTCTCAAAAGTTTAAACTACTAAAATATGGTAAATTTTATTATTTAACTACATAATTCTAACACTCTTCCTTACGCATGGGCTCAAACTCTATTTTAATAGTTAAGGCCAAACATGTAGAATTTTAAATAGAAGGTAGTGTGGATAAGACAATGATTGAACTTAAGACATTTTATTCTGATATCATATTAAATTTCCAATTTCTCAAAAAGCTTATACTTTTAAAACAATCAATAATTTAACAAAATACAATCCAGCATGTTAGCATGTTTCATCAGTCGGGCTACGTGTAATTGATGAGATTCCATATAGGATGAAAGTTGAAACAGATTTATATCTTCTGTTTTTTTTTTTTTTTTTTAATTATAGGATTATATCTACAAAATAATCTACTAACTTCTATCTTGCGTGTGGCTCTCAATGAGATTGCATTATGTTAGTGCTTCACTTAATATCTTGTAAGTTTTAGGTCTCTATTTTGTTCCAAGAGCCAAATATGCAGTGTTTTAAACTTTTGATTCCGTCGGCCTCTTAATCCATACCAAATTGCTAAATTTCAGAACTCCCCTAACCCTTTTTGAATTTGTTGAAGAGAAACGTGAAATATCAATGAAAAAACAATTTTTTTTCTCCAAGTACTCGTTGAATGCCCATGAATTATGCTCTCTATACCTTTCTAACAGAATCTTAAAAAAATTAAAATTGAGAGAAAACAATAACTCTGGATTGCATTGAATCGAAATCTACACCAATAACTCTATTTATATACACTAAGTACAGAATTAACTAACTTAGTATTCTAAAAAAAAAAAAAACACTTAACTCTACTAAATTAGCTCTAGCACGTGTGAACACAAGTCACGTGTATTTACATGTGTGAGATAATTAAATCACTAAAAACTACTTGTAGCTTTACTTAGACTTGTCGTTTGACTCCAGATTCAATCTTCACCACTTCTTTTCTTTGCTTCTGATCTTCTTCCTCTCTTCTCTTCTGATCTTTAGACCTTTGACACTTTCTAAAGTTAGCAACATTAATTTTCGTTCCGTGGATTGTAAGTATGTTTATTTTGTAAGTTAATTTATCTACAATTATTTAAAATCTCATTTTTAGATATAATAGCACTTTTAAACTGGAAAATATATTTAATTTATTTTTAAATAGATAATTCATTGTGCAAAATTTAATTTTTGGTAAACAATAAATGGTTAGGAGTGACCAGTGTTCACGGCTTTCTTACAGTGGCGGCACCACATTGTCTTGAGGGAGTTCAATTGAACCCCCTGACTTGGGACAATTTTATTTTATACATATATAATTTTTTATAATTTTTTGGTTATGACCCTCCTAAAATAAATTTTTGAACCCCCTAAGAGAAGCCCAATATTAAATAAATTCAACACCAACCTTTATCTTGACATTTTTAAACAAAAAGAAAAAAAGTCAACAATAAACTTATTTGATCTGAAAAAAAATAGCAAGTCCAATGACAAAAATTTGTAATTTGTTGATCTTAAATCTCATAAAAAAAAAAAAATTTAAGTGAACAATAAAGTATAAAGTGTAAACACTAAAAGATAATTCAATGTGAGGTAGTGAAAGTGAGGTGTGGGACAGTGGGGAGTGAAGCCAATTTCTTTTCTTTTCTTTTTTTCTTTTTTTAATGATTGTATTGTTGTGTTGAATTTTTCGTAGAGTAATGTAAAAGACAACAAAAATTCTTCCCAATGAATTACAACGACCAATAAGTTTGCAAAGTTGAGTTGAATTGTTAAATATATTTAAAGTTTACTTAACAACAATAAATTAAAGAATTCTTCCCATTGAATTAAAAATTGAAAAGAGTAAAAACAAAAACTAATAAATAATAGACTAAACTATTCTAAACAATAATAATTAAAGTTTACTTAACAACAATAATTAATAACTTTATTATAGTACTTTGTTATAGTAATGATTTCAAATATTTAATTTTAACAACAATATTTAATATTTTCATTATACTAAGAAACAATATTTCCAATGAACTTATAGTTATCATTTATTATCTTATTAGTACCATGTATAAAATTTTTATAAGGAAATCACATGTTTCCACAAGATTCATCTTTTACCTAAGATTTGTATTTTAAGAGAACTCGTGTTGACTTGAAAAAACTTCATTCAGATCATTAGTGACGACTTATGAGAAAATATCTATCTTATTATCCTAATGATAAAGATGAAATAAGAAAATATTAATTACAAAGAGGTCATTGTCAACCTTTTCAACAAGAATTTGAATGAATATTCCTAGAGCAGTGGCGGAGCTAGAAATTTAGGTCAGGGGGGCAAGATTAAAAGTAAAAAATTAATCTAAAAAAATTATATGCTAATATAATTGTCATATAGAATTTAAGATAAAATGTAAACTTTAATTTGGCTTTTCACACCTAACTTAATTTACTTAATTGTTCTCAAAGATTTTTCATATTTTGAAACCGTTGCATGATTTTTTCACATTTAATAGTCTTAAATATATCTTTCTAAACAATCATTCATCTATTGATCTCCAATTCGATTGCGTAGTTGATTTTTAATTATGTTCATAGCTAAAAAATCGCTTTCAATAATAGTTGTTGCAACTAGTAAAATCAATGCTAAAGTCATAAGTAAACCAATGGATATGAAACATCATTTTTCATTTCTACAATCTTTTCAGCAAGCTGTCCAATTCTTTAAGTGCTAAATGCTTTTAAAAACTCTAAGGTAGAAACTGGTATCAAAAGATTTTTTTTTTAATGTGAGGCATCCTTTACTTCTTTATATTATATATAAATATATATATATATATATATATATATATGTATATATATTTTTATAGAGTCCTATTAGTACTAGTATTAGGTTGTTTTATTCTTTTTAAGTTTGACAGTACGATCCTCTTTTCTCTTTTTTTTTTTTTAATCATTATTAAGTCAGCCCCATTCACCTATGATTTTATCTCCTTATGTCAGCCACATTCCCCTATGATTCCTATCTCCTTATACGTACAATATTAGTAGCAAAAAAATTTGGAAGTTCAGGGGGGGCAGGTGCCCCCCCTCGCCCCCCCCTCCCTCCGCCCCTGTCCTAGAGCGTGCCACTGTTTCCCCACCTAGTATTACCATAGAAGCACACTAACCACTCTTGTGCTAAAACCCCCATTATGTATGCAATACAGGAGTGTAATGAGCACCAATAAAGTTTTTTGTTTTTTTTTTTTTTTTAATAGCAAAATGAACACCAATAAATTGCTAATGCATAAGGGGAAGCTCAAACTTACGACTTAAGTTTTGTTGGCTTAAGTGTCTTACTACTCAGTGGCAGCGCCACGTTATGCTCAGGGTGTTCCCAGGAACACCTTGAGCTGAAAAAAAAAATTTATATATATTAATTAAATTTTTTTTATTTGTTTATCCTTAAAAAAAAATTAGGAACACCCTCCATCAAATTAGGAACACCCTTAATAAAAAATAATAATAAATAAATAAATAATTGTTCTACTTTCAAGCCCAGGAAAAAAAAAATATTGTAACAGAACAAGAGGCAAGCCCACGGATTCTCAAAAAATATCAACGGACAGCAAGCCCACAGCAAGCCCAACATCAAGCCATGACAAGCCCAACAGATTGTAGCAAACCCAGTAACCCACAGATTCTCAAAAAAAAAAAACCCTAACCTAATATATTGAAATCAAATCGGGCCTTAAAACAGAACCCAAATTAAAAACTCTCTCCCTGTCTCTATCTCTAAAAAAAAGTTTGAAACTTTTCTAAAACCCTAATTGAAAAAGAAAGAAGCAAAAGGGTCTCTCTCTCTATGTCACACACTTGGGAGTGGGAGCGGTGCCGAAGAGGCTAGCATTTTGGAGCTCGATTTCGGTGAGTTGTTGGTCGCAGTCCATCTCGATGATGAGTGGCACAGCTAGGATCAGGAAGGTGGTGCCGGCAATCCATACCGCCTTGCCAGTGCTACAGAGGAGCTTCTTGGACACAACGATGGATTTGGAGGCGATGCGCTTGGCGTGGATGACGATGGACGATTGAGATACGTTGCGACTGGCCCTAGATATGAGGGAATGTTCACTTTCCTTGCCTTGGGTCACTCGCTTTTTCCCTTGAAACGACCAACGAAACGGACGGAGAAGGAGATCGCCAAATCTCACTAAGTGCTGGACCCCACAGCGGTCCACGGAGTCACTTCTTTCTCTGATATGTCGGAGGAGGAGTTTGAAGAGTTGAACACAGTTGTGACTCTCTCTCTCTCTCTCTCTCTCTAAGTCTTTGAACTGTGAATCTGTGATTGTCATTTGTCTGTTGTGTTGCCTTTTGCTTAGTTTTAGTTTACTTTATAAATTTTTATTAATATTTGCCTTGTTTTTGGAGTTATCCGTTGGTCAGTGTTGGTGTTGGTGTTGTTGGTGTGGTGTTGGTGAGATAAATTAATTGTCTTTTAGTGTTGGTGTTTTGTTTTTGGTGAGATACAACTAATTGGCTTTATTTGATTGGCTCTAGTCTTGTGATTGGGGGGCTTTGGGACATTGGAATTGGGGGTGGATGGGGGCATGGGGCCGGGGTAAATGCACATGGGTGTGTGGTTGTGTGCTAATTTATAAAAGACAAACAAATTAATGAAACAACTAAATAACAAATAATTGGGGGAGCAACTAATAAACAATAATTAATGATTTAATTAACCAATACATTATAAAAGACAAACAAATTAAATTACGTTACTATATTAGGCTAAATAACAATTAATGATTTTATAATTAATGAAACAACAATATAACAAATTATAGTTTATAAAAGACAAACAAATTAATGAAACAACTAAACAATAATAATTAATAATTTTATTAATATTTCAAATGAACTTATAGTTTATTGTTTATTCTTTTACTAGAATTATGGACAAGTATTTGATAAGAAAACCACGTATCCAAGATTCATCTCCTGTGCAAAATTCATCTTCATCTTCTAAGCAAATTCGTGTTGACTTTAACTTAGAAATTCTTAAGAAACACCCTGGAAAAAATTCCTGGAGTCACCACTGTTACCACTACACGTCTACACTACAAACCCTGTTGATTTCTTTTGCTAATTATGCTTAGGAATAACTAATTGTTGCATGGGATGGATCATGGATTTCACGTTTGGTTCCACATAGTGATACATGCCCTGCCAAAAAACTTTTATTTGCTTTTGCGTGCTTTGATGGGCTATATATTTGATTATTTTCCCCCGTGGATGCATGCTCGAGGCAAAAAACAAAAAAAAACCTTCGTTGCTGATGAATAACAAAATCTTCTACTGAAAAAAGAAGGAACTAATCTTGAGGTAGAAGGACCAGCATAACTACCATATTATAATGGTTTCTTTGCCCAATCACATGGTATTGGTATATAGTATATACTTTAAGGGCCGGTTTATATGTTCTTTTTTGAGAATTGGTTTATATATTCATATTGCAGTGTTATATACGTTACAAACTTGCAATTTACTCAAAACTTGGGGTCACCATCCAATATTCCAAGTTATCTAAGTTTCATTTTTTCACTTATTTTAAGGGCAAAAATGAAAGCAAAAGTACAAAACGATGGTGATCGACCATAAGATCTTTTTTTTTATAAAAATATTTATTTCCAATCAGCTTAGCTTTTTGTGCATTTAGGATTTGATCAATGACGATACATTGTTTATACTCGTCTCCTTGTTTCCCATAAAGCATGAGATTCTGTGAATTAACTTCTGTCGGAATTTTTTCTTGTTCTCTTTTCTTGGGGATATATTAATATAAACATTAATTGTATTTGGTTGCTAACAAGGTAGTGGAATAAAAAAAAAAAATAAAGATTCCTTCTTCTTTTTCTCCTTCTCCTATTATGGACAAACACAACATATTAATAATTAAAAGAGAAAACATATCATATTTGAATTATGAATTGCAATGGTATATATGCACGCAATCTCTACCTTTTAAGAAAAAGGCCACAAATCACAAATTACATCAAATTCCTCTTTATTATGTATTCTATACTACATTTGATACGATACTTGACTAATGCAATAAATTTAAGAGGAGTCTTTTATATATAATTAACAATTAAATAATTTATTTAATATTAATCAAACTAATATAACTCGATGAATTAATATTAACCAGAACAAATTTAATATCATATAAAATAAAATAAAATATTATGATTCAAGTATAAAATTTAACAGTTTCTATAAAAAAAAAAGTATGAAATGTAATAAAAAGAAATGAACATTTTTTTTAGGCGAAGCTACACTATTGGTTAACGTTTACCACATGAGCGTAATTAGTTCCTCAAGTTACAAATGAGCGTTATTAGTCCCTTAAGTTTTAAAAATGAGCAGTATTAGTCCTTTATTAACTGAAGTTAGTGATATTGTTTATGTAGCTAACGGAATAATGACATGTCATATTCTGTTTAATGATGTGAAATTTTTGAATGAATAAATTTCAAAAACCAATATCAAAATACTTGATTTGAGTCATCTGACCTTTCCCTGTCAATTTCCGAAACGCACAAGAGAGAAAAGTTGCCTGCGAGACTATTGTTGGTTTCCATGGCTGTCTCAAGAGTCACACCGATCCACCGGAATGGCACCATCTGCATTCCATCGATCTTTCCAACCATAACCTTCTTTTATTTGAAACTGTGCAAGACCCTTTGCTAATGACCCATAATTTAATCAATCATTTAGTTTTAAACTCAAAGGGTTGACAAATACTAATGCAAAGGTTCACAAATGAGATATACTTAATCATTAAACCACTACAATGCATAAGGATCAACGATTTCTACGCTTCACATTTGGTTTATTTTAGATCCAAAAAAACCCACACATCCCCCAACTCCGATGCGTATCTATATATCCCAAAAACAAATGCAAGCAATGCAAACAACCATTGCAATCCACTCTTCACTCCACGATATACAATATATGTTTGCCATGATTGAATCTCAATACCCATACGGTTTTGTCCACAATTTTAAACCCAAGGATTGATTGCAACGTCATTGCGGATGGTGCCATATGGTGGATTGGTGAGACACTCAAGTTAGCCATGGAAAAACAGTGCTCTCCCCTTCAGGCAACCTTGCTTTCTCATGTGTTTCAGACTTTCAATATCAAATGGGGGAATGGCTAGGTCAAGTATTTTGGGATTGAGGATTTTGAAGTGTAAAATAGTTTTTGAAAATTTTCATTAAAATATGCCACGACATTTAAAAAATTGCAAAATCATTATTCCGTTAACCACATAAGTAATACTATTAATGGTAGTTAATAAAAGAACTAATACAACTCATTTTAAAAACTTAAAGGATCAATATCGCTCATTTGAAACTTAAAGGATAAATTGCGCTCATAAGGTAAACTTTAGGAACTAATAGTATAGTTTTGCCTTTTTTTTAATTACCATAATTACATAGTTAATAGTTCCTTATAAAATGACTGTCTTTATAATACCTATCAATAACTTACATAATTATCAATTTTTGTCATATTTAATATCTCGTATGCAAACACATAAAAATAAATTTCTATTAATAGTTATCAAATTTCGTATTTATATTAAAAAATAAAACAAGGAAAGAATCATTTTTTTTATAGATAAAAACATATTTTATTGAAGTTTTCCCTGCATTGCAAGGTGATAGGCCAAAAACGAATTGACCCCTTGTGATGAATAAATTGATTAATTTGCCAAGTTTATTAATTAATCAAATTAACATGCAAATATGTGATTGCAAAAATAAATCATCAATTAAACTAAGTGTAGCAGAAAATAAATTGACACAGTGATTTGTATACAAATTGAGAAAACCAACACGGCAAAAACCCCCACCGGGTGATTTTAAGGTCACCACTTCCGAGAATCTACTATTATCACAACAAGCGATTACAAGTAAAGGAATCTCAGTACCTTATACCAACCTATAGTTGAACCCTTACCCCAATACATAATTAGACTTGTTCTGTAATGACAATCTCTCCATGCAATGCACGGCTTCCAATACGTGACTAACTAATTGCGTAGATCCCAGTACGCGACTTCAATTACCAACTAGAGAAGGTTGTTGGCTGCAAAGTTCTTCAGTTCATCACACAATGAAGATCGAGAAAATGCTTGGTCACAAAACTCTACGGTGTACAAACACAACAACTTCTTCACAAGAAAGATGAACTAGGGCAAATTCTGTCTCCGGTCACAATTTGCTTAAACAAACTTTGTTCAACACTTGTGCAAGTTGTTTCATCTTTGACGGTCCTTAAAATAATCATTTTATATGTCTAGGATTGTGAAAAAAGAAAGCCCAAACATATAATCATGGATTGGAATCAAAACAAAACTGAAATTCTGTTTTTCATAAACCTCGACAGATGCCCTATCTATCGAGCTGCTGTCGAGCTAAGGGTTCAACAGCTCTTTAAGCTCAATAGATGGCTAGCTATCAAGCTAGTTGTCGAGCTTTAATGATAGACACTTTCTCAGCTTGAATCTTGGACAGACTTGCATGGCTTTAACACTTGAACTTGAAATAAGGTTTCTTGAAGTATTAAACACATCCTAGATCTACCTAAATACAAGTAAAGTGAGTTTTGTCAAAGAATTAGCCAATTACATAAAATAGTGACATATGTTCCTAACAAGTGAATCACATATGTCCTAACAATCTTCCCATTTAGCAATTTGTGACAAAATCACAACAATCAAATGAGATATGAGAGAAGTCATAAACCACTCAACTCATATTCACTTGATGAATACAATAAAATATATCCTAATACAAACTCTTAAAAAACTTTGCAAGAAAACAGTTTATGGCAAGAAGACTTTGATAACCTGTATTTCTGAAACACTTTAAACAAAACTCATCAAGACATCTTTGTGTGGAACAAAAATAATAGATTGTATAAAAGTAATAGGAAGCATGTGATTAAAGAGAAAAAAGAAACAACACATGTAAGGGTAGGTGAAAGAAACATACATCAACATATAAATAAATAAGTACAATGTATGTCAATAATGGTCACAAGACCTAAAGTACAAGAATAAATGTATCTAAAATAAAAAGAAGAGAAAATGATACATAAAATCCTCACTACATCCCTCAAATATCAACACTCCCCTTAAGTATGACTACTCTCAAATCCAAAACTACTTCCCCTTTTTGTCACAAGTGACAAAGGGTAAGAGTATCAAGTAGACATCTCATCTGTACCGGAAGAGCTAGCATCTCCATCAGTATCATCCTCAGAAGCAGTAGCATCATCATTATTAGCATCATTAGCACTGTCGAAGTCATCACTCTCATCTGCAGAGGCCACAGGAGTGGAAGGCATGGTGTAACTGCCCATCTCAGCCTAGCATTGAGTATTGCAGCCAACACGGGTGTTCACCTAACACAACTCATCACTGAGAGTGTCGAGGCGAGCATCCATGCGCTGAAGCTACGTCGTGATGTCCTCGAGTGTCACTCCACTCATAGAAGAAGAGGGAGCGGATGTGGATGGAGTAGAAGGAGTGGGAGGAGCTGTTATACCTGACCGCCTCGATTGAAATTGCACTTCGCTCCGTTTAACGATAGCGTAGTCAATGGCACACATAATAGAGAAGTGGTCAGACGAGGGAAAAGGAATAGAAAAATGGCATAAAATCCGTATGATAGCTGAAGGGAAGATGAGCTTATCATGAGTCGCTATATCCCTATACACATCTATAATAGAAATAATAAAATGTGAAAGAAAATCTATAGTGAAATGCTCAAGAAGGGAAAGAAAAAATCGAGCACGAGGCTCTATGATAGAGTTATAATGAGAAAGAAGGTGCAAAATAAAAGTCATTACCATGTTCATGAATCTAGGACCTTTAGCAAAGGTCGAACATGGTGTAAACTGACGATCGCCCCAATCAGCGGAACGCTTACAGAAAGCAGAGATCATCTTGTCTTTGGACACAGTCCTCAGACGCCTACAATCGAGGTGGTTAGGATGCTTTACCCTCGGGACACGGAGCACATCAGATACCAACTCCGGTGTGACAACTATGCATGTACCTTGAACGCAAGTATGAAAAAGAGGTACTGAAGAATCAAGTCCATGCATGTTGGAGTAAAACTCCTGGATCAGCATGGATAGACAAGTGACCGGGATTTCACACAATGATTCCCAACCCCAATTGTGAATGATAGTGGGTAGGTCAGTGTCGGAGAAGTCTGACAAAATGACTCGGCGTTCCGAATGAACACCTTGTCGAGAAAGGGGTAGGATCAGAAGAAGACGATTCCTCGGAATGAAAAGGGTTCCGGGACGGAGCAGACTTACGTTCAGGTGCCATTAACGCACTAACGTAAACTAGAGAGTGAGGGGGAAGAAAGTAAACACTCAAAAAAGTCCCAAATAATTCATATATATAGAAATATATTGAATGTAAGGTATGTATGCATGAAAATGCATGAGCATGTGACGTGCAACAGTAATATCATCATGGGCTCAGCCCAATCCAAACCTACTAGCACATAAATAGTTTAACATATATAATACACATCTAAATGCATGAAAATATAGTTATAATGCACATGGAATGCAATGCATGAAGTTTTTAAGATCAAATCTTCAAAATCCATCCCAAAAATTTCACAAAAACCTCTTTGATTTTGAAAAACCCAAAATTTTGCAAAAATTCCAAAAACTTAGGTTACAAAGCATGAAATGCATGAAAAAGAGGGATTAGAGACTTACCAAGTGAGGAAAAACTTGGTTAAGCTCGAAAAAATCCTTGAGAGTGTTTGGGAGATGAACAGCCACGGATAGATCGAGAAAATGAAGTCCGGATCGCGTATGAGCCAATATATAGAACCTCAGTAAATCTTGATAGATAGAGGTGTCAAGAGGTATCGAGACAGGTGTCGAGCTTTAAAAGCTTCGACAGATGCAACTATCGAGAGGTGTCCAGGTGTCCATAGCAAAGCAGGCTCAATGGATCAAGAAGGTACTTGGTCACAAAACCTTACGATGTATAAACATAACAACTTCTTCACAAAAAAGATGAACTAGGGCAAATTCTGTCTCCGGTCACAATTTGCTTAAACAAATTTTGCTCAACACTTGTGCAACTTGTTCTACCTTTGTCGGCCCTTAAAATAATCATTTTATATGTCTAGAGTTGTGAGAAAAGAAAGCTCAAACATACAATTACGGATCAGAGTGAAAACAGAACTGAAATTCTGTTTTTCATAAACCTCGACAGATGTCCTATCTATCAAGCTGCTGTCAAGCTACGGGCTTCAACAGCTCTTCAAGCTCGATAGACGGCTAGCTATCGAGCTTTAATGTTAGGCACTTTCTCAACTTGAATCTTGGACAGACTTGCATGGTTTTAACACTTTAACTTGAAACAAGGTTTCTTGATGTATTAAACACATTTTAGATCTATCCAAATACAAGTAAAGTGCGTTTTGTCAAAAGATTAGCCAATTACATTAAATAGTGACATATGTTCCTAACAAGTGAATCACATATGTCCTAACACAAGGGTTATTGTCTAGTATATAAAATCAAATTTGCTTAATTTTTGGTTGACCTCATAAAATTATTCTAGATAAACTTTTGAGGGCTCACAATTTTACACATCACTATTTTAAAATATATGTATATTATAATTAAATTTAAATTTGATTCTATATTTAAAAATCTTTGTATATTATATTTTCTTTTTAAACTAGTAGACTATATAAATCCATATATAAACACAATCATTATAAATGTATAATATTAGAATATAATTTCATATACAAATATAATCATAATAAATATTTAATAATAATTACCATAAGAGATGAGTTCAAGTTACACCTAGTGTAACTCTTATAGAATTACACCTTTTTTTAAGCCATAGATTTCCTAAAGATCTAACGATAAAAAAAAAAAGCATTAAATGCTAATTAATTTACACATAATTCACTTAATTAATAGTAGTTTTGTTTCTCTCTCCATACTTATTGTTTAAAACTTCTCTAGTTTCTCATAAATCTCTCTCAGAAAACACACATACACAAACATGGTTGCCCTTTATGAATAACCATTAAAGGAGAATGATGACCTTCATAAGATTTTCTTTCTTTTTTTTTTTTTCATTGAAACTTGATTGATATATAAAAGAAATATATACAAAATAACACATCAAAAATAGATAACAAAAGAGAGAGAGAACATTAATGTATACGGGGATTTTGGTGGGGCTGGTGGCAAATGAAACCCCTTAATCCCTAGCTCCACCCTTGGTTGACGCCTTGACGGAAAGGTAAACCATCTAAATCAATTGACTAGTTATTTTTTTTATTTTTTATTTTATTACTGTAAGAGCCCAGATTTAGGGCGTGTCGTCCATTGCAACCACTTTGGGAGAGTCATGTGAGATGAGATCTGATTTAGGTGTTTTCATAAAGGGCAGCCATGTTTGTGTATGTGTGTTTTACGAGAGAGATTTATGAGAAATTAGAGAAGTTTTACACAATAAGTATGGAGAGAAAAACAAAACTGCTATTAATTAAGTGAATAATGTATAAATCAATTAGTATTTAATACTATTTTTTTGACCGTTAGATCTTTAGGAAATCTATAGTTTAAAAAAGGTGTAATTCTACAAGAGTTATACCAGGTGTAACTTGAACTCATCTCTTATTATAATTACCAATTTATTATTTAAGAAAAAAAGAGAGATAAAAATCATAAAATTTGTCAAAAAGTAAATAACTATATACATATATATATATATATATATATATATATATATATATATATATATTAAATAAAAGGGAAAACGTGGCCCCCTTTGCAACCATCAAAATTTGACTTAATAAATTTGTAATGGGTCAACAAAGATGACTCAGAAATCCATATATATATATGGAGGAATATATTTGGTCAGGATCACAAGAATCACAACGAATAAATCAGAAGGAATAAAACCGTTTTCTTTTTTCTTCTTCTTAGGAGGCTCATATTCTAAAAGTCAGGGAACAATTTTTTAATTAAGGCACAACATAAGGTTGAAGTGAGCAACAAAAAGGAAAACAATTTCTAAAAAATAAATAAATAAATAAAAACAACACAAACTGAGCCATTATTGAAGGTGAATTCAAGAGTTTTACTAAGGTATACTGTGAGTGAGAAGATACCTATACCCAAAATAGGGTATATTTTTTCCTAATGCTACACATACTTCATTGCCTCAAAAATCCCCCATGGAGACAAATTCAGACTCCTCTCTCTCATCCCAAAATCTTCAAGCTCATCCTTTTCTTCTTTGATATGGGCCCACTTACATCTGACCCACCAAAGTCCCTCCCAGATTTCATCTCAATTTCTTACCTCCCCATCAATATAAGCAAAATGATAAATACCCATCTCAATAAAACCACCAAAAACACCCCCAAAAAAAAAAAAAATCATCTCCAATTTGAAAAACACCCCCTAAATTGCCACTAAATTTTTCTACCAAAAGCCTTGCCTTTTGCTCTAACAGTGGTTACCAATGATTACAAGCAACATGTGCACCCAAAGAATGTGCTAAGCCTATATTGTTGCATGGTCTATTTAACTCGTGGACATTGTTTTAAATTTGTGCAATGCTAAAGTGAGTGTCACTCGGAATTGAGCTAGAACCACCGTTGGATCATTGACGAGCCTTTACTTTTCAACTTTATTACAAGATTTCTGGGATAAGACTTAAGAGGCGGAAAAATCTTGGTAAGCAATGTTCTGCTGCGTCAGATAATATATAAATTAACCTGTACGTCGGCCTTTGAAAACGTGTTATTCAGACAAGAAAAACAGAAGCGGACCCACTTTCCCGCCGTGTCGGCGGCTTTCATGGTCTCTAGAGGTCTTATGCACGAACGAGTTGCCATTGTTCTACGTCACACGTGTGGCTCCCATGTTGGAACTGACGAACTCATGTGCTTTTTCCTGATCCATGGGGTGTGTTTGGTGGTGGAGTTTTTGGGTGAAAAAAAATGTGTTATGGGTTGGGTAAGTGGGTGTTGGTTGCGTTGGGCTGTTGCTAGACCATTGAGCATTGGGTTCGTGGTGGTCACAGCCTCTTGGTTGTTCTTTTCACCACTGGTGAGGAATGGAGTGGATGTCAAGGTTGTTGAGAAATGCAAGGTTATTGTGAAGCTTTTTAAGGGGAAGGTGTTACGGACAGAAAAGTTTATAATTGGGATAATGGTATATAAAAAAAAAAAAAAAAAAAAATCAAAGAGTTTAGTTTTAGTTTCAATTGAATTAATTCCAATTTTACATTAAGAGTTTTGTAGCTCAATTATCATTTTATAGTGTTTTCAATATAAATATTTAAGCCCATAAAAAAAACATAGATATTTAATATTCAAATTCACAAAATCCTATTGTAACTATTTAAATTATTATCAATAATTATATATATATATATATATTAGGAGGATTTGGAAAATTAATTATTTTCTTTTTTTACTTTGAAAAATATCCATAATTTAATTAATCTATCCTTATTTCTAAAACATATGAGATGAGGTTAAAATCATAAATATAAAAATAAATTAAAAACAAAAAACCTATTGGCTAAAAACTTCCCACAATATATTAGATAGATATAAAGTTCCTACCTAACGTTTATAAAAAAAAAAAAAAACTTTCTACTACCTATGTACACAACCAAATGTTCTATTAAAAAGAGTACCCCATGTTGCTCTTAAAAAACAAACTACCCACATCACATAAAAAAAAAACTACATATATTGTAAATTGATAACTCTATGACATTATGTGACGCGTGAACTATATGAAAAGAGTTATAACAATTTTGATTATGAATGAAAAACTTGAAAACCTTACAATTTTTTGGCTAAGAAATATATGATAAAATCTTTTCAACCAAAAAAGGAAATATATTCATGTTTTTTTTTTTTTTTTAAGAAGAAAAAAGACTAGAAATATTCATTAAAGGAAGACTTAGCTGTGATAAGTTAAAAGTACATTATTGAGGTGTGGATGAATCCTTCATGCACACTGATAAACCACTGACATGTCTAGTAAGGTTATAAAGTTACATAATTATTACATATTCTACGAGTATGAGAATAACTAAGAAAACATAAAGCATTTGTATAATATTTAGCTTCAACAATAAAATTATCAAAGGATGCAAAAGATTCTTCCTCACTATTAAGGACTTTTGATAATCATTAAATAAGGTGTTTGATGGTAAAGGGTAATAATTATGAAAATTATGGTTCAAATCCAAGTTTTCTTTTTTTTTATTAAAAAAAAAAAAAAATTTGCAATACAAGTAGAATTATAATGTTTTTCTTTCTCCCATTAATATATATGTGCGTGTGTGTGTGCATGCGCGCGTGTGTATATATTGCTTTCACATCAATTAGGATTGGATTTGGAGCTTGACAGGAGTTGACCTATGATATCTTTAACATTACTCCCTCAAACTCAAGATGAAAGTCTGATGAAATCTTGAGTTTAGAATGTAAGCTTGTGAAGGCATTAAAGATGATCATGAGTGATTGGATTGAGATGTAGAATGTGCTACGCATAATGTTCAATAAATGATGCAAAATGTTGGTGATGGTAGTGAACAACAAAGACATGAATGACTGATGATGGCTACAAAGGCCTAATAATAGCTTGACTAGCGACCAAATAATGCTTGCTATGGTCGGAGGATGGCTACACTAGTGGATTGAAGAATGTTGGCAAAGGATGAAGTATGTGAGCAAGTTAGTGAATTTTACACAGATGAAACCCAAAAAGAATGAGTGATAGGCCAAGTTGTATAACTTAAGAGCATCAAATAGGAAAGTGGACCGCAAAACGAAAATCTACATGAAAAACAAAGTGGAAAGTTCCTTGTACAGAGAAAAATAGTGGCTAGAAGTGGTTAGACAAAGACAGTTAAAAACTGAGGTAAGCAATGTTTGGTGGCGAGCTGCTTGAATCTAGTATAGGCTATAGAAAGTGACTTTGATACCATGTTGAAATAAAATGATGAATAGTAAAATACTTAAAGAGACTAAGTGGAAATAAGAGAGAGAGAGAGAGAGAGAAAGAGAAAGAGGGTGTTTGGTTCAGAATTTTCATCACTTAATTCTCAAATTTCATGGGCCCCACCTTAAGGATGCTTGTTTGGTTCAATTTTTTATCTCAATTTTCATGACTCATTACTCAAAAAAAAGTGAGTTAAGAGTCATGAAAATTGAAAACAACTTTTAAGAATTTTCAAAAACTGAAAATTGAGTTATGGGATATGAGTGATGGGTTACGAGAGATGGGTTAACCAAATAGGTGTGGTCCAATATGACAACTTGTTTTCACAAATGAAAGCCTTTAGCGAATACATATTTACTATTACAATGTGTGTATTATATAAGAGCATTACCATCAGGTGTACCAAATGCCAAATCTTTGGCATTTGGCACACCAAACACCAAAAACAGTCCATCATGAGGTGTGTTAAATGCCAAAAAGTTATGACATTTGTTACAGTACGCTCTTATGTTTGGAATGGTATGGACGAAAATTGTAAAAGTTTTAATATTTTTTTATTCTTACTTTTCTCTCTCCTCTCTCACTTGTCTTTTCTCTCTCCCATCTGCTTAAGTCTCTCTTCCTCACTCATTCTCACTCTTAACTTCTCCTTTCTTCCTTTCTCTAGAGCACATCGCCGTCCTCATCCACCGCCAATCTCACCAAGTAACAGACCTCACTAAGCCACTATTGATCTCATAAAGTAGCAGACCTCACCAAGTCGCCGTCTAGCCATGACCCATGAACTCGACCACAAACACAGCCACACCGACCCATCCCAACTGCCCCAAGCCAACCCACCACATCCATAGCAACCCATGGCCTGATCAACAACCCACAACCCAATTGGAATCCATCCCAACTGCCACAAGCCAACCCACCACATCCACAGCAACCCATGGCTTGATTGTCATGCCATGCCACGCCACTGTCATCATGCCACACCACGTTGCCGAGCTTGCCGTGCCTTCCACCACATCATCGAAGCCTCCCACCATCAGATCTCTTTCAATCGGCTTGTAGTGGTGGGTTTTGTTTTTGGGCTTGTTTGATTTGGGATGGGTTTTGAGGTTTGTGAATGTGGTGGGTTGTGGGTTAGTTGTGGCAGTGGTATTGTGGTTGTGGCAGCAATTTGGTGGTTGTGGTGGTGATTATTGGGTGGTTGTGGTGGTTATTTTTTGGGTTGTTGTGGAATTTTTATTTATTTTTTATTTTTTATAAGGTGGTGTTGGTGGATGTGGGTTTGTGCCGGTGGTGGTTGTCGGTGTTGTTGTGACAATGATTGTTGGTGGCCATTCCTGCGGCAGTGGTGGTTGTGTCGTTGTTGTTGTTGTTGATGATGAGGAAGAGTTAATATATTATTTTAATATGTTGTAAATATTATTTTAATATATAGAATTGAAGAATAAAACATGTGATGAATGAGATATTGTAAAATGACATGGCAAAATAATTGTAAGGTCACAACTTGATTCCCAAGCCCAAGGGATGGATGGGTTTAGGCCCAAAAATCTCAATACAATGAATTTGTAGAGAGTGGGTTGGAAAACTAGGCTCTAATGAGTTAGATAACAAATATAATGGATCTAAATGGCAAGAAAGTAATGATAGACTGGTTTAATCTAAAGAAAATCGTCATCGGCACAATCCGAGGAGATCAATTCCTGTATATATTTCTTTTGAATTTGATTACAAGTATAGTTCTTATTGCTACAGTGTTTTTCTCTTCTTTTTCCGATCTCCTTCCATCTGGGTCCTCTTTCTATTTTATATTTTCTTCTTTCTTTCATCTCCACCCTCCACGTGTACATTAAATTGCTGGTGTTGATCCTTGTCCCATCAGCACATTCCTGAAGTCTTTGAGAATAGCTGTAAGGCTAAAAAATACTGTTCAGATATCATTTCCTCATTAATGCGGCCAGAGAGTTAGCTATAAAGCATTCAATACGGTGGTAACAGCTTTCTTTTAGATATTTCACAGCTCCCATTTGTCCTGTACGTTTATGTTGCATATCCTTATCAATAGAATTTCTTGGAATGTTACTTTGGATGACAGAACATACCTTCTGATCTCTGCTTTGTTTGAACAAGGAGATACTCCTCCTCAACCTACCTTCCCAATCCTTCTCATTCGTAGCTTGCTCGTGGAGTTCTGAGTCTTACATCTTCATTGCTATTTATCTATCTTCGGGCCACTAAGCGTCCTCAAATAAGGCTCAAGACCCAACATATATTCTTGAGCCCCTTATCCCAACAATAATAAAGGAGATTTTTGGTGTGTCAAAATGAAATTTTTTTTTTAAAAAAAAATTTATTGATAAAAGAACTGATGGGAATGCTCTAATAAACCCATAGTAGTAGGTATTTATAGTAGGTTAAATTTTAAACTAATAGCTTCCCCAAAAAAAAAAAAAAAAAAAATCTCAAACTAAAACTGATTATAATACTTGTAATACAACTAGGGTTTTTTTCTTGTACACTGAGTAGGATTGGATTAGGATTTGTTTACTTGCATACCAAATAAGATTGAATTTGAATCTTGAGTAAGAGCTGAGCCTTAATATATCTTTATAAAATCAGAAATTGGTCAGCGTTAGATATATGGCATTTGCTTTTTTTTTTTTTTTTTTTTCTTTTCAGAGTCATATATGGCATTTACTTGGCTGTGCTAATGATGGAAAGATGAATACGGTGCCCATATACAAAAAGTTTATTTAACTTTAATCCATATGAATATCAATATAACATAACACATAACAATATCACGTCCAGGGGTGGAGGGCAGGGGGCCATGGGCCTTTCAAAAATCCTCCCTCCCTCTTGTATTTTTGAAAAAATATATAAAATTTTGGACATGAAATTTAAATAATGCCTCCTAGATTTGTACTAAAAATATATAATGCATTTATATAGTTGACTAATGCATTTTGTTCCCTTTAATTACTCTTATATCACACATATATAGCTCATTAAATCAAAGTGTATTTAATGTATACATACGTAATTTAATTACGTTCTATTTTTATTTAATTGACTTTTTATATTTTTAGTCATATCAATTTTTTGAGAGAATAAAGATAGACTTACTTGATGTTAATATTTTTTAAGAATAAGAAAATATCATATGTTAAATCAAAATTAGAAATATTCTTATTATATAAGTAATAAATAAATATAATATACTTATAAAAAATAAAAAAATTATAATAGATATACACACACTATTTGTGTGTTATTCTTTGGAATTTTATATATATAAAACTTGATCCCTCTCTATAAAAAATTTCTAGCTTCGCCACTAATGATGTCTGGAAAAAAAAAAACTCTTAGATAGAGTATATTTGATAGCTTATTTATTTATTTATTTATTATTTTTAAATAAAAAGAAAGGTAAGCTGGTTCTCTTCAAAAAAAAGAAAGGTAAGCTGGTTGATAGCTTTTTATTTTTTTAGAAGCAAACTTATGATATAGACGTGTTTCAATCAGAACAATCTCTCTAAATCCTCTAAGAATGGTGTAAAGAGAACCAAATGTTAGTGGGGTTATTGACTTATTGTATCAATGTCTAATACTATATTTAGTTCTATATTATATGACAAATATGTTTCCTTTCTAGGGAAGTCTTTATATAGTCTTTTTCTTCTTCTTTTTTGATAGGAGTTATTGATTCTTTCTTGAGTCATTGTCCGGTTTTGGTACAATAGCGAACTCATTATTTACGCGGGCATTGTGAAGTTTTCAACTTTACAATATTCTGCCAAAATGCTAGTTAGTTAAAAATCATGTGAAATTAAATATAAATTTAAAATCATAAAAATAAAGTATGATTAAAATTAAATTACCTTAATTACTTGATGAAAGTAATTCATTTTTTTAATGAAAAAAAAAAGTAATTTATGTAGGGCATTTCTTGCTATAAAATATTGTGAAGATGATTAAGATAATTTTAAAATTAAATAAAATTTAATGGACCATTTGGTAATATGATTTTAATATGAGTAATGATTTCAATTGAAAATATTTTTAACGAAAATACATTATAAATCACGTACATTTTTTTTTTTTTTGGATGAAGAAAAGCTCTTGATAACCTAATATAAATAACCTATAAGATGCTAGAAAACACACCTTTTTCTAGCCAAATTATTCTGATGGAGAAGATGTTACATCTTGTTTTTTATTAGGCTAAAATGCAAAATTGACTCTCAACTTTTTTCAGATTTCATTTCAGTCCTCTAACTTTACTTTTATTCATTTCAGTTCTTTAAATTTCAGATTTATTTAATTAAGGCATTTCCGTTAACTTTTGTTAAAAATTTTTGAAAAAAAAAATATGGAAAATATTTTTCAATAATTAATTGAATATTTTTAATTTAAAAAATTTGAAGAAAAATTTATAAAATTGAAAAATTAACCACAACATACAACAAAAGTCGATGAAAAAGCCTTAATTGAATAAACTTGAAAGTTAGTGGACTGAATTGAATAAATGTAAAGTTAAAGGATTGAAATGAAATCTGAAAAAACTCAAAGATCAGTTTTGCATTTTACCCTTTCTATTCTATTTTGCATCTTATGAGAACTTATATGGTTCTCAATACATTTAACTTGTTTTTAAGAGAATCATCCCTGTTAATGCCTAGGCATCTATCTAAGAAAAGTTTTGAATATACTAATTTTAGTTTATATACTTTTTCTTTTTGCTAGTCGGCACTTCACAAAAACCTTGGTAAGAAGTAAGAACATAATCCAAGAGCTTCAACCATCCATCCCACATTCCAATCCACAATCCGAAAAGAATATTGGACTCCCTATTATATGTACTTGCATTTATTTTTAATGGAAGGATTCCAGCTCTTCCAATTATCAGTAAACTATTCGGTACTCTAAGGATAATGGTTTCTCATGTGAATTTAACAAATCAACCATTTGATTACATTATCTTTATATATTATCTATGCTTGCGAAATTTCAAGGTGATCAAAGATTAATAGTCATGTCATCTATTAATTGTATAAATTCGAGTTTTTTTAGTTTAAAATAATATATAAAAGATAAGAGTATGGATCAAATGGTAAATAACATTCGATTGACATAAAATTTGGCATACACGTTTAGAACATATAGAACATGTAATCCAACGATGGAATTTTCAAAATATAAATTTATTAACAAGTTATTGGGTGGTGTAATATTGCTTAGAATTACACTAGGTGCAAATTAAACTCAACCCTATATATATATTGTAGGGTCACAAATTGTAGCCCACACCCAGATGGAGACAAGAGATGGGCCCAATAAGCCTAATACAATAAATTTGTAAGAGAGTGGACGAAAGAGTTGGGCTAATAACGGGTCTTACAACAGTTAATGAAGGTTAGGAGTTTGGCCGAGAAGACAAAAACGCACAAACGAGTTAAGATCTCAGGTCCGAGGAGAAAGTTTTGGATTAATTGGTGGATTCAAGTAAGGTCCGAGGGGTAGGATCTTAGATAAAATGTTCTTCTTTAGGTTGTGTTCTTCCAGACGCTACAATAACTCTTCCTTGATGTTCTTTCTTTTTCTCTCGTCATCCCCTTCTTCTGGAGGTTTTACTCCATTATATAGTCCTTCATTGTTCGATCTTATCGTCCACTTGTCTGCCATCTAGCCTGGTACTTGAGTTTCCGTTTCCTCTCTCACAGCTTTTTGATTTTCTGGGGATAAAGGTGATTTAAAACACTGTTCAGGGGTCTTCTCCACATAAATGCGGCCAGGAAAGCTGCTGTAATGCATTTAATGCGGTGGTAGCAGTTTTTTCCCAAGATATTTCTGCATTCTTATCCCTTCCATGTGCATTGGTAATCTATCTTCACCTCTGGAACTTCCTGGAGGGTGGACTAAGGAGAAGCCGAGGCCCCTCTCACCGACATACGCCAGACCCGAGGAGGGTATTCCTCTCGGATCAACATTCCTGGACACTTACGCGCTCTACTGTTAGTTACGAGGTTTCCCTATGATTTCCTCTCCTCGGACGTATTGTTGATGAAATGTGGTACTTAAGCCCATTGCAAGGGCCCAGGTTTTGCTCCCCCCCCCCCCCCACACACACACACACACACACACACACACACACACACACATATATATATATATATAGGGTTGAGTTTAAGTTATATTAGGTGTAACTCTAAGTAATGTTACATCACTCAATATTTTTTAATTGAATGCGAATTTTGATAAATCAACCGTTGGATTACATTAGCTTTGTATATTCTCCATGTTTGCAAAGTTTCAAGATAATTAAAGATCAATAGTCATGTCATCAATCAATTGTTTAAATTCAAGTTTTTGTAGTTTAAAATATTGCATAAAATATGAGTTTATAGATTGAATAGTAAATAACATCTGATTGATATAAAAATTGGCATGCATGTTAAAAATATATAGAATTGTAATCTAACGGTGAGATTTTCAAAATATGAATTTAATAACAAGTTATTGGATGGTGTAACATTGCTTAGAATTACATTAGGTGTAACTTGAACCCAACTCATGTATATTAGATATTTTGTTTTGAGAAGTATTACGTACACAATATTTTCATTAAAAGTATTATTTTTGCCCACCAATAACAACCTGCTACTTATTGTTTGTTGTGAAATTGTTGTAGACATAACATTTCTTTTTTGTTTTTGATAGACTTAGGTTTCCTTTTTTTAGGTATAAAACTAGTTTTTTTTAATGATTTCAATTGAAAATATTATTAAAGAAAACCATATGTTTGTCAATGTTTGGTTTGGTTGTATTCTTGAAAATGCTAAAAAAAAAAAAAAAAAAAAAAAAAAAAAAACAATTTAGGGACCAAAAAGCCTTTAGCCTTGAATTTTTTTAGGATAAATTGCAAATTACATCCATAAAGTTGAGAGTATTTGAATTTTACATCCTGAAGTTTTAAAATTTTGATTTTACCCCATGAAATTTGGGGGTGTTTGAATTTTATACCTTAAGAATTAAGATTTTAGAATTTGGATTTTACCCCTTAAAATTTGAGGGTGTTTTGATTTTACACCCCAAAATTCTGAAATTTCAGAGTGTAAAATCCTAACACCCCCAAACTTTAGGGAGTAAAATTCAAACACTCCTAAAATTTAGGTGGTAAAATCTAAATTCTTAAAAGTCAGGGTGTAAAATCTTTAGGGGTAAAATCTAAATTCTGATAATTTAAGGTATAAAATCCAAACACCCCCAAATTTTAGGGGTGTAATTTGAAATTTACTTCTTTTTTTTAATAATATGTATAATTCAAAGTTTTATTTTTTATTTTTGGTTTATTGAGTAAAGTTTGAAGTTGAATTTTCAAAAGTTAAACCTAAATCCCTCTCAAAAATTAAGTTTTTTTTTTTTTTTTTTTGGAGAAACAAAAATGGGGGCCGTTATTGTTATATTACACCCCCCGGTAGGGAGCCAACACTGGAATCAGCTTGATGAGGCCCAGCCCAGTACTGTGTGAGGGGGCCAACCCTCACTAAGTATGCCCACCAACGGACTCCTGTGGGCAACGGGAATCAAATCTAAGTGTGGTACATGAAGCGAATGAACCTTACCCACTAAGCCAAGCCCCCCTTGGCCTCTCAAAAATTAAGTTGGTTAAAAGATATTAAAAATAAAAAGGCAACTAGCCCATACTTATGGCCCCTTAAAAAAAACCTTTTTAATAAATACTTAAACTCAAGTAGTACTATTGTATTGGAGGTGTCAACCACCTTAAGAAGTGTTGTCAATTACTTATGCAAAGACCGCCAATACCTCAAGATCCTCAATGCTACCTACAATGGCTTTCATCTCCATCCCTCCTCTCAATCTCTCTTAAATTAGTTTCATAACAAGAAAAAAAAAAGGATCAATCTTATTCATAATTTTATTTTCTTGGTACCAGATACTTAAACTTTGGGATTGAAAAATATATATTTTTCCCTTAACAGAGGCTACCAATGTTTGTATGTTTGGAATCTTTGGATGCTAACATGGCTAAGATAATGGGAAATAAATGATTTACTGAACATATATATATATATATATATATATATATATATATTTTAATATAGTTTTGGTGAGTAAAACATAACATTGAGTAGTTTTAAATATAGTCGAATTAAAATATTTATTTTCGTGTCAAATTGTTTGTTTTTTTCAATTTCTAAAATTTACATTTTTCTCTACTTGTTATGGTCATCAATTCACCATTTTTTAGGGTTCTCAAAATTTTTTTCTTAATTTTTTGAGTTTGGAATTAGATGCTAGATATGACATAGTGACACAATTTTGTTTGTATAGAGAATTTATGGTATTATATAATTTATATTGCTTTAGGCTTCGTTTGGTTAGAGGATGGAAAAGTGGGTGATAGAATATTTAGTTTTTCCTAATGCGTGTTTAGTTGAGTGGGTGAAAAAGTGAAAGGATGAAAACCTTTATTTATTTATTTTTTATTGAAAAGAAAAATGAGAGAATAAAAAAAAAGGGTATTTGTATAAATTTACTCTCATGCTCTATTACATAAAAAAAAAAAAAAAAAAAAACCTAGTATTTTAAAAAAAAAAGAACGTTTAATGTTGAAAAAGAAAAAAAAGAAAACTAACGTGGAAGGGGGAGGGGCAATTTCCCATCTAAGCCTACTTTCCCCCATTTTCTCCACAATTTGTGGGGGAAAACAAAATCTCTCAAAATGTGGGCTAGAAGAGAAACCCCACCAAAATCACCCTCTCTAATCAAACACTTCAACTATTCATTTTCTCTTCTCATTTTCCATTCCCAAAATAATCTCAGTCAAACGAACTCTTAGAGTCACTGAAAATTACTGCATAATTTTGTATGAAAATCAATTATAGAGGATTTTCATTGTTTTAAGTAGAAATGTATTAAAAAAAATTTGTTAGCACTAAATAAATGTTAGTTTTATTTTTATGTATTACTTTATTATTGAATCTTATCATTAATTCTCATTCTAAAATGCTGATGATTATTTTATTCATACTTTGATTCCTCAAAGATTAAAACTTAGTTTCATTCTTGTCACAAAAAAAAAAAAAAAACTAGACTGGTTTAATTATGCTACTTGTTAGATTGTTTTAAACTTTTAATGCATTCTCCTCCTATTGAAAAAAATCTAGATTTAAATCTAAAAAAGAAGAAGAAGAATACTAAAAAGAAAAAAAGAAAAAAAAAGGCATGAGTTTGATAATTTGTGTGCATCCACAGTTCCCAAATCCAAACCTTATTTTCTCTACTCAAGTCAAAGTAAAATACACAACCCAAAACGATATCGCTTAAGGTATTACTATTAATTCCCACCAAAAGACAGAGTGAAAAATGGGTATCTATTGCTGACGTGTCTCAATCTCAGCCGTGGCTTTACTCATTATCGGATTATCCAATTATGACTAGGACTGAGATGTAGACAAAAGCTTCACTCTCACACCCACTTCATAATTTCCTCAAAACCCAGTGCCACTCTTTCAATTATCCATTTTTCTCTTTTTTATTCTTTTTAATATTATATATATATATATATATATAGTATTACCAAACCCCAAAAAAAAAAAGAGTAATTTTTTTTGAGAAGGGTTTTTTTGAAAAGAGAAGGTTCAATCGAGCCCGACTCACTAGGCAATTTGGGTTAAGAAGCACACCAGCCCGTTATTGTTCCACTGTTGAGAGCGGGTGGTCTTCGCTGCTCTGTGAAACCAGCCTCACTCTGTGCCCTCCACGCTAGGAACCACAAGACCCAGGCCTTCGCCCAAATCACATGGTTCAATACTCAACTTGGAACGGGCGAGCCAGGGACTTGCACTTACTGACCCTGCCAAGTGAGTCAAATCATTGTTCCGTTTCTTTAATACCCTCGCTCGAGTTACAAGCCAAGCCAGCGCTACCCAGCTCGGTAAAAAAGAGTAAAAAATTAAAAACCATCCTTTGAGCCACAAAAGGCCACAAGGGCAAGCAATTCTCACCTACATTTACATAACACACATATACAAATTACAAAAACAAAGCCTTTCTCTTTCTCTGTTAGAGGTGTACCCAAAACTCTGTAAGACTCTCTTCTGGCTCTGATTTTCTTAAATTCTCAATACTTATATCCAATCTGCTCCCACAAGTTCAAAGGAACACCCATAAATTTCAGATCAGAGAACACACACACACAAAATATAAAGGAATGATTTTTCTTTTGGTTCCCAACAAGTATGTGAAAAAAAATCTATCTGTTTTTTTTTTTTTTTAAATTTTTCTTCATTTGGGTATTGTGGGATTGATCTTAATATGCATGTTGTTGATATTTTACTTTGCTTTTGTATCTGATTGGTGTTGTGGATATATTGGGAAGTAAAAAGTTTGATTTTTTAGGGTTTCTGTATCAGCTTCTGTGACTTGGTTTTTATGCGGTTTTTTCTATTTTCCTTGGTGGGTTTTGTTTTTCTTAATGTGAACATTCTGTTTGGTAGCTGAGAAAGTTGAGGGAAACAAAGAGAAAACTCGGGTGAATGAAGGGTTGGGATTTTTTTTTTTCAGTTAAATTTTTTTTTTTTTGGGGAGTTTGGAGAAAGTGGGGACATTGGGTTTGGTGAGTTTGTGTAGTTTAATTAGCTTAATTGGATTGGATTTCTTTCTGGGTTCACTGTAAATTGTGTGAATTTGATTGGGGTTTTTGGGTTTCTGAGGAACTAGGCTGTGTAGAATGTTAAGGCTTTATGATTTGTTTAACTTTTTTGGTAATCAAAGGGTGTAAGAAATTGTAATCTTTGGTAAAAATTATGGGTAGATGAGCTGTTTGTGGAGAGCTTGTTGCCCAGCTCGCTAGGAGTCAGTGAGAGAAGCTTAAATGTTAGATCCCAGTTTGGTTTTTTCTTGGGTCTAGCTTGAGCAATGCTGGGCTTGGCTGGATTAAGTTTGTGATTGGTTACCAACCTGATAAGAATTGTCCCATGGAAAAGGAAGGCTGGTGGATTATGAGGAATTCTATTGGGTATGGGATTTGTGGCAGGTAGGAATCATTGGTGTAATATAGATGTGTACTTTGGATTGTTAGGCCAATGAAGAAGCTTAGTTAGGAGTTGTGAAAGACCTTGTGTTTGGTTGAGTTAAGTATGGGTAGGGCTATATGAGTTCAAGGAAGCAGTATTAGATGATACAAAAACTTTGATGTGGTTTTATCTTTGTGCTTTTGGTTTTGGGTAGCTTCTATCTTGTGAGGTTCATGATTGAATTAGAAGCTTGTGTAAAATTTTTTTTTGGGTAGGATAAGCAATGGGCTAGGATAAGTAAATGTGACCCTCATTTGGATTTTTCATAAATGGGTTAAAAAAGCTAAATCATAATTGAATTAATTGTTATGGAATGAATGGAACCATGCATTGATCCTGCTTTGAGTCTTTTGACAAGAAGAATGCTATGGTGGGTGTGTGTATATTTGGTTGAATTTGTGTAGGGATTGGTCTCTAGTTGACTAAATTTATGGTATTAGGTTTTGCCACCTCTTAGAAGGTTTCTTAATTGATCTTTCCCTTTCTTAATCTCTCTATGTTATATTGAATACTCTAGCTTAAAAAAATTCATTTTAGATTTGGATTCTGTAGAAAATGGTGTTCTATTGTTTAGGGTTAGTTGTAACTTATTTTATAAATAGCTTGAATATGCTTCCATCAATGGTATTGATATACAATAGAAGTAGCTGCATCTTTATCCCTGCCTCAGAAATTAGTTCTGACTGACCTTTTATTGTAATCATAATGCTATGCTTTACTTTATTCTTACATTTATTGTTTTTCCGTATCTTTATTTGTGATTAATAATAAAGCCTTGGAGTTTTGGGTCCCAACTGTCATTTCTAATCTCTTTCTCTCTTTGGTTTGGTGGCCAGAAGCTGATGCAACAGTACATAATTGAATAATGGCTGTTCAAACGTCTGGTAAATCAGTTTATGATGACTTTGATGATGATGAGCCTCTAATTTTCAAAAGGACCAACCCAACAGCTAAGCAAAATCGAGTAAATTCAGAAGTAAAGAAGCCATCATCTCAAAGGCATGATGGACAATCTGGGAGGCAGGTTCCTGATGTGCCTTCTTCCAATGGTCAAAACTCCAGTATGCAGAAGGGTAAGATGGTTTCATCCACCAAGGTATCACAAGTAAAGTATCCTCCAGCAAGCCCAAAGGCATCTACTTCATCCATCAAGGCATCACCTGAAAAGTCATCAGTGGCAAATTCAAAAGCATCAACTACATTAGTTGGTCGTTCAAAAAATTCATCTGAACAGAACATGTCAACTTCTCTTAAGGAGGAAAAAAACTCTGTGAAATGTCCCCCTTTGGAAAAAAATAGTGATTCTGAGGACTCGGGAGATGATAAACCATTGAGTGCTAGACTCTTGGTGAAACCCACCGCTGTCCCCAAAAGGACAAGCAAACCTGTTTCTGATGTCAAGGCATCTCCTGAAAACTCACTGGTAGCAAATTCAAAAGTGTCAACTGCATTAGATGGTCGTTCAAAGCATTCATCCCAACAGAACATGTCAACTTCTGTTAAGGAGGAAAAGAATTCTGTTAAATGTCCCGTAGAAAATAGTGATTCTGAAGATGAGAAACCACTGAGTGCTAGACTTATGACAAAACCCACCATTGTCCCCAAACCTGTTCTTGACAAATCACAGGCATCAGAATCAAAATACACTCTGAAAAAATCTTCTGCAGAATCTGATGATGAAGCTCCTTTGTCTTCAAGGTTCTCACCAAAATCCAATATGGGTACATCTAGTAGTAAACAGCAGATATTAAGTTCTAATGAAAAGAAACCTTTGGCTTTGAAAATTCAGCAAAATGGTTCTACCTCGAGGGATAAACAACAAAAGTCTTCTATGCAAACGAGCAAGAGACCTCTAGATAAGGTGAATTCCTCAGAACAACCTTTAGTTAAAAAGGCAAAGCTCTCAGATGCATCTACACCAATGAAGATAAAGCAAACATCAGTCAAAGCTGAAGCAAAGGCAGATGACGACGACGATGATGACTTTATTCCAATTTCCCAGAGAATGAAGAAGTCATCTGCATCAGACACTAAGTCGTCTTCCGCAAAGAAAAAAGCAGTAAAAGTTGTTTCTTCTTCATTTAAGAAAACAACTAAGAAGTCCAAGAAAGTAGTGAAAAATTCAAAATATATAAGATCGACAAAAATGACACCTAGCTCTGGTGATGGGCAAAAGAAATGGACTACCTTAGTTCACAATGGTGTCATTTTTCCACCTCCATATCAGTCTCATGGAGTGAAGATGCTTTATAATGGGAAGCCAGTTGATTTGACTCCTGAACAAGAGGAGGTGAGTATCCCTCCCCCTCCTTTCTCTCTCTCTAACACACACACACACACACACACACACCTGCTTTGCCTTCTTCCCTAATCTTCAGTCCAGTAATCTTTCAATTATTTCTGCTCTTGCTCCTACTGACATTGCATTTACCATATACCTTATACCCACAGGGTTTCTAAATCTACTTGATGATTTCTTTTTGCAGGTTGCCACAATGTTTGCAGTGATGAAAGATACAGATTACATGCAGAAAGATAAGTTCAAAGATAATTTCTGGAATGATTGGCGAAAATTACTTGGTAAAAACCATGTAATTCAGGGCTTAGAGAAATGTGATTTCACCCCAATTTATGACTGGTACCAAAAGGAAAAGGATAAGAAGAAACAAATGACTACAGAAGTAAGTTGGTGTCTCTCACCTGCTTTCTTGGTTTGTTAATCAATGAAGTTTACTTAATGAGCTTGATTACAAATTCAAACCATCGTTTCATATCTTTAGTTGCTTTTACTTCCAAATTCATTGTTCTAGATCTTATCTACTCATTTTATTATAAGCAATGCTAGTGACTAGAAACTATGGCAATGAACTCGACATTTTCAGATAAGCTTTTGTCACCAGAATATACTTAGGCATGTGATTCCGGTGGAGTTTAATAATAGTTTATTTTTTTTGGGTTCAGCTTATGACATTTTTTCTGTCTTGCCCGCTAATTGATAGCATATACTTGAGGTTTATTATTGTTAAGTTATACATGCACTAGTGGTTTTTGAAGCCACAACCTCAGCCTCCATCTCTCTCTCGTGGGAAGAGGACCTAGAACTCTTTGGCTTAACATCAATTGTTGAGCTTGTTAGGGCTTTCTACTGATTTACATGAAAGCTTCGCATTAAAGATGCTGTTGCATATAAAAAGCTATTACTGTATGTTTGATCCTTTAGCTTTTGACTACAACCATGCTAAGAAATTATGATATATGATTTAAAAGACATTTTGATTATTTTTATTGCAAAATGGTTGTCTTTGACCTTTATATATGTCACTCTTCCAACATGCATGTTGTCTAAACAAAGATTACATTGGAACTTCAATTTCCAATTGTTATAAGAGCGAGAATGACATTGAAATGAATGGGCCTTCCATATCTAATGATGGCATTTACCTCTGGAGCTAGTGTGTTAAACAGTTGCTCCTTTCCTGGTATGGAAGACAAGTACTCATGAAGCATGATGTGAATGTGATCAATTGCATCTCACATAATTGCTTTTGTCTGTGCTTCCACATTGTGGCTAATATGTCAATTTGCTTTACATACAGCAGCTCAGATCTAATCAAGGTCTTTCTGTTGCCAATGAGCTCTAGCTTAAATGGCACCTGCTCCCCTTGTAAAAGCAAGGTGGAGGTGAGGTCTTAGGTTTCAAGATCCACTGGGTGTGTCAGTAACTTACCAATAAAAAAATTAACGTCCTTTTTAATTTTAATTTTTTTTTATTTTAAATATGGCATTCTCAGTTTCAAAACAGTTGACATAGAAGTTTCTGTTCATTCAGGAGAAGAAGGCATTGAAGGAAGAGAAATTGAAGCAGGAGGAGAAGTATATGTGGGCCATTGTTGATGGTGTTAAAGAGAAGGTTTCTTTTAGCCTTGACTTTTTCTTCTTCTATTTTCCTCTCTTTCTTTTGTGGTTGGGGGGTTGTAATATTTTGAAGATTTGAGGATATTCTGCCCTCTTTTCAATCCTCTAAACCTATCTTACATGTGGTTATTTTATTGTTATATTATGTTCTCTAGGCCTTTGCTGATTGATTTTTGAATTTTATATGTTGTTTGGACTATTGATTTATGTATAAATTAACAGATTCTTTTCATTAATCTACAATACCCCCAATTAGCCACTAATTTGTTATCTTTAAAAATGATTTGGTTGGTGGGTTGGACATTGCAAATTATTCTTACTTTAGGGTGTTGATTGCAAAAATTTATAGCGCAGGGTGGGTAAATACAATTTACCCTTCTCCCTCCCCCTTCTGGATGGGACATTTCTAGAAACATGCATAGGGGTAAAAAAATATGACAATTATATCTTTTCTATACCTCAGTGTTTACTATATAATCAGTATATTCCATGGGTTTAAAGTCAGTAACGTATCTAGTGCAACTTTTATTTATTCAGATTAAAATAGAAAAATCATGCTATCGCCCATATGGTTAAGGCCTTTGCTTCAAACTATTTTGAGCAAGTGTGTCGCATTTTTGCAATAGCCCTTTCATGATCACTTCAACTTTTAGAAGAAATAATTTTTGCATTCTTAACTCATAGAATCAGCCCCTCCCCTCAACACCTACATATATTGTTCCATCTTGTTTTAACTAATATCTTCTAGATGAAGCAATTTCACACTGACTTTGCAGAGTTTACGATAGTGTCAAGTTGACTTTCTGGTTCTATTGGTCACCTGGGTGCATTGACTACTGTATGGTGGTTTAGAAAGATTTGAGAATTTACATTGGTAATGCATAAATGGCTATATTTCTCATTTTGTTCCATCGTGAAGAAGTTTTTGTATGGTTGCCTTTGTTCTATTCATAACCCCCAAGAGTATTCCAAATCACATCACTGACTCTCTTTTGTGAGGTGGATGTAAAGGATGAACAGTCCTCCAACTGGCTTTGAGTTTGTTGTGAACAGTTGTCTGTGAACTATTCCTATGCCATATAATTGGTTCTATCAAATTTATGTTGCTTATATCCCACATTCCTGTATTGTTATTTATGCTGTCTATTTTGATTACGTTGATGCATTCACTAGTTATGATATGTTCTAGACGATAAATACATGTGTTTCCTTTTGTGGACCTCAATGCATATTGAAGTGTGCATCTAATTTCTTATAATCTCAATCTCAGGTTGGAAACTTTAGAGTTGAACCACCTGGATTATTCCGAGGCCGTGGAGAGCATCCAAAGGTTCTATTAACATTTTTATACCTAAGATAATTTAAGAGTTGTATGTGATTGAATTCAGAATATTAGGATTTGCTGTTGCCATAAGTGGATGTGTTTTATTTATTTCTAAAGTTAATTATCTGAATTTGTTATTGATGGTTTGCTTCTATGCTGTCAGATGGGAAAATTGAAAAAACGCATTCGTCCTAGCGACATTACTATCAATGTTGGAAAGGATGCTTCAATTCCAGAATGCCCTATCCCTGGTGAAAGGTTTTGTTCTTCACAATCTCCTTGACAAGAAATCAAGTCATTAAGACCCTTTTAAGAACTCTACTACACACACACACACACACACACACACACACAATTATATATATATATATATATATATGCAAGTGATTTTGAATAAAGTATTATATTTAAGCCAAGTATTTTTTTTCTGTGACTGTTTTTAAGTTTTGGAATTTGCAATCTTTGGCAGCTGGAAGGAAGTAAGACATGACAATACTGTCACATGGTTAGCTTTTTGGAATGATCCAATCAATCCAAAGGAATTCAAGTATGTGTTCCTTGCAGCTAGTAGTACCTTGAAGGGGCAAAGTGACAAGGAAAAATATGAAAAAGCAAGGATGCTGAAGGTTCTTTTCGTGCAATAAATTACTGATCATAATGCTTGAGGATTTTTACATAAAATTTTGGTTATTAGCTTTGAAAATTGTCAAATGTTCTTTAGTACTAGCTTTTATACGCTCCCTGGGATGATATTGAAGGACCTTAGTAATATTTTGCTAAAACCTGAAACTTTGAGTGCAGGACTACATAGAAAACATCAGGACTGCATACACGAAGAATTTTACATGCAAAGATGTCTCGAAACGGCAAATTGCAGTTGCTACCTATCTTATTGATAAACTAGCGCTGAGGGCTGGCAATGAGAAGGTATATTTTGTATAAAATATTACTTGAATCAACCCCCCCTCCCCTGCGTGTGCTTGCACAGATTTATTTAGGTTTTTGTATGTTTGTAAATAAGCACCATGTAATCCTTAAAAAAGAGAAAAAGAAAAAAAAGCAGTACTATGTAGAGCAGAGTTACCCAAAAATAGAAGGGGGGGGGGGGGGAATAAGGCTTTCATGGTCAGTTGAATTCTTTATCACATGCTAGGTCATTTATCTGGCACTAGGAAAAGCAATAGAAGATGTTTAGCTTAAAAGATGACTGACATTTTGACTGCTTAAATTAGGATTCTCCTTAATTTGGAACGATTTTGTATTTTTTTTCTTCAAGCTTTTCTTCTTTTGCTTTTGTATGTTTGTTTCTAAACAGGTATAGCGTAATTGTGTTGCTTGCATTTTACTTTTTACTTTTTAATCTGCTTTAAGAATTAAGCAGCTTAAATTCCTATTAGCAATCAGCCATTCAAGTGCTCATGGTTGCATTCATTATCCAGCAAAATTTATTGGTTTTTTTTTTTTTTTTTTTTTTTTTTTTAATATTATTGGCTGCTTTACTGCAGGATGATGATGAGGCTGATACTGTTGGTTGCTGCACATTGAAAGTAGAGAATGTAAAGGCAGTAGACCCAAACACATTGGAGGTATAATGGAATAAGTTTTAGAAAAAAAACATCCCATATACAGTTTAGTGCCAGTGGTAACCAGTGAACTGTTTTTGATAAATTCAGTTTAACTTCCTTGGTAAAGATTCAATTAGATACGAAAATAAAGTTGAAGTTGAGCTTCCTGTTTACAAGGCTATTAAACAGTTCCAAACTGGTGAGTAATTTGGGTCACAGTTTAGGTTTTAGATATGAATATAGATATATAGTTTGTGATAACAGCCAATGAGTATTTATTTTCTGTTTGCTGCAGGAAAACGTGGCTCTGATGACCTCTTTGACATGTTGGACACCAATAAATTGAATGCTCATCTAAAAGAACTCATGCCTGGTCTTACAGCAAAAGTATTTCGAACATATAATGCATCCATCACATTGGATGAGATGGTAAGAAAACATTTGGATCTCACAACTTGTCTAGTTTGTATTTTTGCCATTAATATGAATGGTGAGCAGAGGCATGAGGACCTAATCTTTGTTGTTTAGCATTAACAGTGTTGCTGAGATAGTTCCATTGCTTGTTGTGAAACTGCAATGCATACTTAGTCCTATGTTTTATTTCGTTAAAATGCTCTCTTTTTTAAAGGAAGTTTTTGGTTTAATTCTTTATATAGTTTATTCCTATCTTCAAGTTGGTGTCTTTTTTTATAACAGTTAAAAAAGGGATTAAAATGTCTTTTTTTCTTCAAGGGAAATTTTTGTGTTAATTTCTTGTTAGGGTTTATTCATCTCCATCTGGATTGGTTCCTTGTGTTTTTCTCAGTTAAATAGGGGAACTAAAGATGGAAATGTTGCAGAGAAAATTGTTGTTTATCAGCATGCAAACAAGGAGGTAAAAAAAGTCCTCCCTGTCAAAGTGAAGTGATCTATGATTTTGTTCCTTTCAAGTTACTTGCAGAATCCAAAATTCTGGCTTTTCTGGTTGCAGGTTGCAATAATTTGTAACCATCAAAGGAGTGTTTCAAAGTCTCACAGTCAACAGATGTCAAGATTAAATGAGAAGATTAGTGAGCTTCAGGTAATGACCATATGTCTAGTGAAAGGGCATACATGGTTTGTTTTGCTTTGTGAATAAATGTCAATATCAACCATCATATTGAGGGTCCAGTGCTCTAGATATCAATAGATTTATCAATATTCATGTTGAATATCCAAACTCATCTGAAAAGATTATGGAAATTTAAAGTAGAAGTCAATTGAAGTTTCTATGATTTTATGCCAATGAATTCTTGCTCAAATCACATATCCTTCTCTTGTGAGAGCACGGTGGAAAGTCATGGCTTCAAGACCCATTTAGCGTGCAACTTTTTAATGTAAAGAAGAAAAATTCTAAGATTTAATGATAAACGTTTGGTAAAGTATATTGAAAAAGCTAAAGGGCCAGTGATCTTTGGATCACGACAGCTTATCCCATAAACAAAGGATGGAGGTGATCTCCTTACCCTGTGAACAAAATATGGAGGGTGAGGTCATGGGTAGAGTCCTAAAAGAGTTTCAGAGGCTGAAATTTGCTAGATGAGGTATTATCATCTGTAATATTCTTTTTTTTTTTTTTTTTGATAGGAATCATCTGTAATATTCTATTGGTATAGACTATAAAATAATTTTTTTAAATTTATCTTAAAATTTTCTCACCAATAGTCATTTTTCATGATTAATTATTTATAAGGATGACTAGAGAAAAAGAAATTGACTTAGTAAAGTTGAGACCTAACTTAACAAGAAAAGAAAGAGCAGAAAATATATATACTATATAGCACATGCTTTTCCCTTTTTTATTTTTAAAATTGGATTTATATCAAAGTAATAGGATAATTTGAGATTAGAGAAAGGGTTTTTAGCATCCTTGTAGAAAAAGAAAGTTTTGAATTGAGAGAAGAAAATGAAAAGCAGGAGGGAGAGAAAAGAATAAAAGACAATGTGGACCAACCTAGACCCTAAATTGAAAAAGAAAACAAAAAGAAGAAATAAAGGCAAGAAGCATTAAACAAGGCAGGCTTTGACTTGACTGTTGAAGAAAGAACTGAAAAAATAATTTTACAATTAGAGTGTCAGATGGCATACATGTCAATGTTGGAGGTTTTATTGAGTTACTGCCTTGAGATTGTAATTATCTTGTGATATTTCCCATTTTTTTAAAATTTTTATAAATGTCTCTAGCCACATGTTGATACTAAGAAATCCCCCTTAGTATCTCTATCAATGATGCAAGAAGTGTGTGTGTGTGTGTGCGCGCATGCATTTGCATGTAACTAGTGCTTTGTTTGTTTTGTGACTTATGTCCACACTTAAGCTGAGTCTTTTTAATTTTTATTTCATTTTTTTGTTAGGGCTTGCTGAAAGAGTTGAAGACAGATTTGGACAGGGCAAAGAAAGGAAAGCCCCCATTAAAGGATGCTGATGGAAAACAAAAGAGGAACTTGGCTCCGGAAGTGTAATACCACATGTTTGCCTTTTTAAGCCAACTATTCATCCTGATAATAGGTTTAAGCCATTCACAATAGTTTATGATTTTATGTTACACAGGATAGAGAAAAAGATATCTCAAACCAATATAAAGATCGAGAAAATGGAACTGGATATGAAGACAAAAGAAGATCTGAAAACTGTGGCATTAGGCACATCCAAAATCAATTACCTTGACCCTAGGATCACAGTTGCATGGTGCAAGCGGCATGAAGTTCCCATTGAGAAGGTGAATAGTTTCTGCATTTAGTTTTTGGGTGAATGATCTTACCAACAAGCATATTTCACTTTCACTGGAAGCAATTCTTAAACCAGTTAGTGCAATAAAGGTAGAACTGGTGTCTTGGCCTGGTGGTAAATATGTAGTAACACCATGGCTTGGATACACTAGGTTCAGTTCTGGCTATATATATGCATGTACATACATACCAATGTTAGCACTTGAAAATCCCACTGGTGGATTGCATGTTCTCTTTGTTCCTAATTCATACGCCAAATTTTATGCTAGTCAAATATTATTTACTATTTAATTCATAATCTAATGTTTTATGTTTAATTTGAGTATGAAGAAAAATGAAATTCATACATCTTGTAGATGGAGTAGTTATTGATCTTTGATCATCTTGATGATTTGGAACCATGTAGGGTATAAGAAACAATGTTGTAACATTGATAAATTAAACCTACCCGCATGGAGCCGCCACCCCCCCCACCACACACACACACACACACACACACAAAGTATGGGTTTGAAGTAATTGCATTCATTCTGTGCATTGGTGTAATTGTTTCTTATTGGTTAATTGCTTCTTACATTTCCCTAACTTCACAGATATTCAACAAGTCTCTTCTGGCGAAGTTTGCTTGGGCAATGGATGTGGATCCTGATTTCAGATTCTGATATTTTGAACTGATCTTCAGTTGACCTCAACACCCCCTATACCCCCACCTAAAAAAACAGAAAAAAAAAAAAAAAAAAACAGAGGTCCATTTTGTTTTATCCTTTCCCATTAAAGATATTAACATTTTTTTAGTCTCAAGCGGAAAATTTGATGTTGTATGTACTTCTAATCTAATTATGGGCCGAGTTACCCCTTTCCTCACTTTTTTTTTTTCCCGGCTAAGAAGTTGCGGCAACATTATTGCTTGAACTCTCAAACATCTTATTTCAATAGTTCAAATGTTCAGAGTACATGAAAATTCTAGAAAAGAAGTAAATTTCATTGGTTATATCATTTTATTGTTTCCCCAGTTTGTTTTGCTTGTTTAGTTCTTTGGCTTGTAAGTTGTAATTTAAAAATTTTCCTGCTTAGTGTCTTTTTAAAATTTGGAGCATTGAAGTGGAGTCACTGAATCTGCCTGAGAACATTCTATGAGCACCTCATGGAGAACCTTACTGGCTATTTCTTAGGTTTATTTGCGTTGTATACGAAGTTATAATTTTTTCGTATTACATTGGTGTCAGCATAACACCAATATTTTAGTAGTCTTTTTTGGTTTCTTCAACATTAGAAGTAGCCCTCATTCTTTGGGTTTCTCTTTAAATTGTATAATTAACAGTGTTAAAAGAGTGTAGTCTTCGACTGTTTGATGTATTCTCAAGCTTTGTTTCTCAGGTAAGAGATTTTTATATACAAGGTAGTTTATGCTCGTGCTAACCTGTTTTCCTTTTCCCACATTACTTGCTTAATCTATGTTCTAGCACGCAATCCTTTAGGATTATGATAATTGCAGTCCCTTAAAACCAACAATTTCTCCTCAAGTATAATACTTTTCAAAATAAAAAAAAATAAAAAAACTTTTGCTAAAAGATCCGTTGATGGGGAAAAATGTCAAGGAACAAGCATTCTTTGTTGGATTGTTAGATTTTATTAGCTTAAAATTCAATTGTGTATATGTTAAAACTCCATTCGGCCATCTAATTAAATTTAAGACACTTTTGTCTCATGTTAACTCTCTTCAGAGTTGTATCTGATCCGTAAGACAATGCAGTAACAAATGATTTAGATAAGAGTATAGGTTTTTTTGTTTGCTTTTAGTTTGGATAGAGTATTTCTTCAGACGTTGTTGATTTTGTTAATGCTAATTTAATAGTTTTTTGAATAAAAGATTTCGCTAATTTGTTTCTCAAAAGAAAAAAAAAAAATTATGTATTGAATGTGACTGAATGTAATTATGTCCTTCAAGGAATTTAAAGAAAATTATTGTTTTCACTCTTCAATTTGTTCACACCTCACATGATAATAATAATAATAACCTTATATTTTCCGTGTTGGTTTTTAAGATTCAAATTCCCAAAATGGATGTCTAAGAAAAGAAACATGCTATGTCAACAACATTTAAGAATGAAAGAAAACTTAATAAATTACACCCTAAAAAAAATTAAAAAGAGGAGACCCGACTTGACCCGAATGTGTGGGTTTTGGGTGAGAGGAATTTCAGGTCAAATCTATCAGATTGGTTTAGACCCAATTTGACCCGACTTGGGTCGTGCTTAGCCCTAGTAGTTGTTGAATGGTCTAGGCAGTCAACAAAGAATAAGGGGTCTATGAAACGTCTAGTTATCAACTTGGACATGATTTTTTTTTTTTTTTTTTTTTCATTATAGATTATTTCCAGATTTTTAAGATAATCTATATTAGTCACTATTGGTTAAAATATAATGTTGGTCTTTAAACCTTAATTCATGAGCAATTTTAACTTTTGAAGTTTAAAGTGATAAAAAATGTTGATGATTATTACATGAACTGAACTTGTGGGGGAGTAAAATATGGGCCCATGATCTAGGCCCAGGAACGACGTTTCATCAACAATACGCCCGAGGAGAAGAAGTCACAGAGGACCGTTGTAACTAACAGTAGAGCGTGTAAGGATCCAAAGAGGCTGGTCCGAGAGGAATACACTCCTCGGACATGACGTCTGATGGTGAGAGGAACCTCGGCTTTCCCTTAGTCCACCCTCCAGGAAGTTCCAGAGGTAAAGATAGATTACCAATGCATATGGAAGGGATAAGGATGCAGAAATATCTTGAGAAAAAGCTGCTACCACCGCATTAAATGCATCACAGCTGCTTTCCTGGCCGCATTTATGTGGAGAAGACCCCTGAACAGTGTTGAAAGTGATCTTTATCCCCAGGAAGTCAAAAAGCTGTAAGAAAGGAAATGGAAACTCAAGTACCGTGCTAGATGACAGACAAGTGGACGATGAGATCGGGCAATGAAGGACTATATAATGGAATAAACCCTTCATAAGAAAGGGGAGAAAAAACGAAGGAAAAAGAGGAACATCAAGAAACAACTACTGTAGCACCGGGAAAAAGGCAACCTAAAAGAAAGCATCTTATCCAAGATCATACCCCTCGGATTTGATTATAACCCATGAAAATTACCCAAACCTTACTCCTCGGACGTAAAATCTTAACTCGCCTATGTGTTTTAGCCCCCTCGGCCAAGTACCCAGATCCCAGTAACTGTTGTAAAAATCGCTGCTAGCCCAATTCTTTAACCCACTCTCTCACAAATTTATTGTATTGGGCTTGTTGGGCCCATTTCCTGTTTCTCTTAAGGTGTGGGCTACAATTTGTGACCCTACAGAACTCAATAACATTTTTAAGATTAATCTTCTGGGTTTAAGTTGGCTATCGTGCATGTGTGAGCGTGACTTCAATACTTGATAATGAATGGAGTAAAGTTGTTTCATTTCTTGACCCCAAAAAAAAAAAATCCTGTTTTTTTGGCAGATATATCATATATGATAACCCACATGTATATTACAGAGTAAACAAAAAGAGAGAGAAATTGCAAGTGGTCTCTTGGACACAATTCCCAGCCCTTTTCTTCATAGTTAATTTCCAGTTTTAAGTTGGGCACAGCATCATTGTCATGAAGCCATCTTCATTCAAAAAAAGAAAAAGAAAAAAGGATATGGTAAGCTTTGAACATCTTCATTCAAATTAATATCATAAATGTGATGACATGTATTTGTTCTTTGTAATTTCTAATGTAATTGCTTGAAGGATTCTGTGGGCATAGTTGGATAAATACCATAGACCCCTAATTTCACATGTACAATAGAATTTGAAATTAATTAATTGGAAATAGCCCAACACCCAAATGTTGCACATTAATTCTGCATTTAACAAACAGTATAAATGTATCAGAAAATCATAATGAGCTATAAGAAAAATTCATAGAGGTTTGGTTTGGATTATAAAGATTTCAAGTCCACTAATTTCAGTACATTTAATTTGTGATTTTTCTACCTTTTTTTTTTTTTTTTATTTTTAAAATTGTTGAGAAAAGTGACTTTTAGTATGTTTGTTAGTTTCAATGATCAAAGCAAGAGCATTGCTTGTTTTGCAAGACTTAATATGTGTGACTTATTCAGATTGGAGATTCACTAGAATTCTTAAGTACCTCTTGTTTTTAAAATCCTAAATTCATATCAAAATAGAGCTATTTTCCTTTTTATAATTAGAAAAAAAAAGAAATAAAGAAGGAAAATACATACTCCTGCTAAGTACTAACTTGTGTGAAAAAAAAAAAAAAAAAAAAAAAACTACTCATTATTCTCTCATTTAGGGGTGTTTGCGGTGCGATTTTAGGCCATTAAAATGCGGTGCGGTTTAGCTAAAACCATAACTGCACTGCATCTTATTTTCGCAGCCACATGTGTAGTACAGTGCGGTTTAGACTTTAGTCAAAATCATAACCACACTGCACCTCAATTTTGCGGTCACATGTGTGGTGTGGTGTATAAGATTCAGTTTGAACAGTTTGAAGTCGGTATATTTTTCAAATTTTGGACTTTTCCTACCTAGCCCAAAACTAATTTTTCTCTTTGTTTTGGACCAAGTTTAAACTATTAAGCTAGTTTTTCTTTATTTTGGGTTGACTTTCCTAGTCAACACTTGCTAGAGTTATCAAACCTTTTTTTTTTTTTTTTGAAAACTAGGGTTATTAAACTATTAATAATATATTTAATATTAAAAATAAATATATTAATATATAGAGAAGGTGCGATGCAGTGCAGTTATACTATTTTGGGTGCGGTTTTAGTACAGCTTTTGCGGTTTAGTGAACACCTCATTCATTGCTCCCATATTGCATTCATCGCTCCCTTATATATTTCAATCCAAAAAAGCAAATAAAAGCTTGGGTACTAGGAAATTTTGAAATTTATATCAAGAATCCAACAACTTAAAAGAAGCACAAAGCTTCGAAAACGAAAAAAAAGAAATACTAGAAAAATGTCATTCAATTTAAAAGCACAAAATAGATAATCCCAAACTAGGCACCACCAAAGTCATACATATAAATTAGGTTCTAGTTATCAATTTTGCAATGTGCACATTGCAAAATTAATATTGTTACACTTTTATCTTGGGCTTGAGTCCCGACATCAATGACTGTGAAGATTTCTTAAAAAAAAAGGATAGAAAAAATTTAGAAGTTTCATAATTTCAAGAGTCAAGACATCATATCCAACTGTGACTTATTTTTTCATATGTTCAAGCATAATGTACATTAAAAGAATTAAGTATAAAGATATATAGCTTGTGCACCTGGTTAAGGGGTTGTAAGCTACACAAGGTGAAACCTTCTCAAAAAAAAAAGAAAAAAAAGAAAAAAAAAGAAGGTGAAACCTAATTGGCATACAAATTTTTTTTTTAAAGATAATTTCAACTTATGACATCGGCTCCTTAATTACTTTTTATTAACAAATTAAACTAAGATATTATTTGATTTTTTGATGTAGGCAAGAATCGAACCTCAAATATCTTATTAGCATACAATCTTAAATAGGTAGGCTACATATTCATATTATTAAGACAGACCCATAAAGATATCATCCTAGGACATAGAATAATCTAATCATGTTTGGTTTTAGTTTCAAGTTTCAACTACTTTCATGTATATTCTCGATATCCATCATCGTGCTATTCCTGTGCCTCTGGTTTCGTAGGAAGGAACGTTCCTCGTTTCGAAGCTCTGCATTAATGTTAGTCTCCTGTGTTGCATCACTCTTATCTACAAAAATGAAAGATAAAGTTAATTACACTGACAAATTATAAGTTATAACATCACAATGTACTGTAAAGAAAAAAAAGAAAAAGAAAAGAAACTGTCGATTTAAGAAACATAGGGAGGTAAAGTACACACTGGCTACGGAAAGGACCACCCTCACTTGTCAAAAAGAAAATTTATACATGTAAATTTTTTTTTTATATAAATAATTATTTTAAACTAATATGTCTGTGACTAACCTGACTTAAAAAAAATTGTATATATATATATATTTAAAAAAAAAAATTATATACTAAGTTAATCTATTTTGACTACTCTAATAAAAATGTTCATAACAATTTGAGATCAATAAATATAAGAGAAATGCTACATCCATAAAATTTTCATAAACTAACAATAATAAACTAACAACTTGTTGTATAAAATTTGTTATAAAATTTTTGGGATCACTTTATTATTCTCATATAGCATTTTCAATTTGCACTTTATCTTTTACTAGTCTATTTTTTTATTTCTTATTCTCTTTGTTAGTACAAAGAAATTGTAATATTTCATGTAATTATGTGTGTTTTTTATGATGTTGATATATTCAAATTGTCTATTTATTTTAAATTTGGTATAATTTAAGTTTTTTTAGTGGTCATCTTAAAAAAAAATTCCTAAAGCATAGTGGTGGAGCCAAGAATTTATCTTTGAGGGGGTCATCTATAAAAATGTGTGTATATGAAATCTAAAATAGTAATGTACAATACTTCATAACTCAACATGTGCTATAAACAACTAAATACATGTTTTTTTTTTTTTTTTTGGAAGTGCTAAATACGTGTTAATAGAGTAGTATATGCGGTATATTTTAATCAAACTAATAAAGTACATTTATAAATTATAATGCCCTACGGTATATAATATATTGGTTATTATAATAACAAATAATATATTATAAGGAAAATAAAAGAAGAAAGCTGAAAAGTAAAGAAATCAAAAGAAAGCAAATGAAAAGTAAAGTAACACAAGAATACTGTACATGGGTGAAGGGTCTCTAGAAGCATCAAGCTTATCTTTCACTCTTTTTTTGTCTAGTTTTTTCACTCTTTTTTTGTCTAGTTTAGTCACACAGAACTTTTACTTTTATACGTGGGAAAATGAAAGAATTGAAAACAAAAAAATATTGAATTGTATTCTATTTTGCAATATTTTTACAAAAGGTTGATGTAGCTAACTTTTTATAGACTTTTATTTAGTTCCACCATTAATATCACTTTTTCATTTACTAATAACCACTCACCACATCAACAATTTATAATATTTTTTGTAAAATAATTTGTATCTCTAATATTATTCTTCTATTTAAATGTTTATTTTTAGATTTTTTTATTTTATTTTATATACAATATAGAATTCTACTCTAACCTAATTTGTGTATATATGTGTGAAGTTATCTCCTGGAGACTTGAATCTTGGCTCTTACTTTCTATATCCTACAAATACTTATATTTATGAAGTGACCATCGCACATGGTGATTAGATTTTCTTAAATATATATGTATATTATTAAGTATGGAGGGCAAAAATAATAAGGTTCTTTTAAAAATTTTAAACTACTTAGGATAATTCCAAAAATAAAAAAAATCATTCACTTTTTCCAAAAATGGGGGGAGGGGGCCAAAGCCCCCTCGGATCTTGTGATGGTCCGCTAGTAGAGTCGCCATTAAAAGTATAAAATATGAAATACATAAAAATAATGCTCTGAATAAGAGATTGGAGTTCAATTCTTATCTTAAAAAAAAACAGTACCCATCAGAAACAGGATGAAGAAATTCATGATTAAATAGCAAAAGCAAGATTACAGTCTCTTATATACAACATAGAGCAAGCCTAACTAACTAAAAGCTACTAACAGACTGAAAACTAACTCTCACACGTGAGTATACAGCAATAACTAACACTCCCACGTGCAATCACTAACAAAATAAAACAATCACTAAGCTACCGGTCGTATCTACAGTACAAACACTAGCTAACGTCGTTTATGCAGCTTTTATTCAATGTTTGTTGATTCTGAACCAGCTCCACCTTCTGCTCTTGCTTCTTCTCTGAGTTCAACACTCTGACAGTATCTAAGTCTAATGATAAAAAATAATTATTAGAAGCAGATGTAACTAGTTGAATCTTAAAAAAAAAAAAAAAAAAGCTTGCATGGCATGGATTAGGAAAATTAAGTACTCTCTGTTTGTTTGGCTCCCCCTTGTAGGACGAAATTAATGTATATTATCACTATATTTCTGTAAATGGTTATTTATAAAGAACCTCACACTTGAAATAATGCAAGTTTGGTTTATTTTCCAAAATAAGTTGGCCACATAATTTGACATTGTATGGTTTTACCTATACCAAAAACACCAATTATGGAACAATCAAGGCATCTGAGCTATAAAAAAAAGAAAAGAAAAGAATTTAGCAAAGGAACATTTTTAACTCAACGAAGTAAGAAACATACAGGTTTGAGAAAGAACTTGCTCACGAGCTGATCTCTCGGATGAAATGAGAGCAACAACAGCAAAGACAAGACCAAGAAGAAGAAAAGCATTTAAGTAAGCCATTTTCCTTAACACAAGAGGATTGGAGAGAATTCTCTAAGCAAACACACACTGAGGAATTTCTCTGTACCTTTGGTGTTTTGAGTAACGGCAAAGGAGCAGTGTTGCTCTCCCTATTTATAGAATTTTGGAAAGAGAGAGAGAGAGAGATGGGGCCACAAAAAAAATTGTTTGGTTTTGAAGATATTTGTGAAGTGCCGACAATCATAGCGTGAAGTACTTAAGCAATGGAGTTCAATAGTCTAGATATTTAGTTAGGTTGGGAGATGAGGATGGGCAGGGACATAGCCAGGAATGATCACTTGGGGGGGCCGGGTTGTAACAGAAATTTACTAAATATAATTATGAAGTCTATTGGATACAAAATTATCAACTTTCATTTATCATCATATATTTGAACATGTTGGGAATTCAACTGAAATTTCAAATCTGAGAGAAACAAAAAAATAGAGAAAAAAAAACGCCAAAAGAAAAACAATCACACGCACAAGACAGTATTTACGTGGTTCGGCAATTTGCTTATGTCCACAGAGTTGCAGGGATTTCACTATTATAAAAGAAAATTACAATGTGCGGTTACAGTGTTTTTCTTTCTCAAAAAGAACAAGATGACAAAACCCTAATCACAAAAAAAAAAAACGGCTTTTATATCCTCCGCACAGGATTCACAATGAGCTACAAAAACGGACCAAAAATTTTGTGTCGGCTCAAGCCTCCGCTTCATGGACTAAGTCTTAGTAAATCTCCCATTCTTCGGGTCAGGTCGGGTCATCAATCGGATCAAATTATGCCTGACGACGATTTTTAATAGAATAAAATTCATCAATTATCATTTCTATAGTGAAATTCCCTGCAATTTCCTTCTCTATATAAACTATCATATTATCTGCCAAAAACTCATCCTCCATTCTATTGCGAAGTCTTGTTTTTAACAACTTCATAGCTGAAAAAGCTCGTTCGGTAGTTGCTGTAGAAACTGGAAGGGTCAACATAAGACGAATAAGTCTATCAATCAAAAAATAGATATTAGACTTTCCTGAAATTTGTAATCCCCTACATAGCTCGGAAATTGTACTCATATTCTGAAAATCTGGATGTTTTATCACATTAAGCTCATAATGTTGCAATTGAGACTCCAAAAGTTCTTGTTCATGTTCAGTGAAATCTTGAGGATAATATTTCTTAACCAAATTGCATATATGAACAATTTTGAATAATCTAAAAGCATCCTTGGGATTTAAAGCTGAACTAAGAATGACAAGTTCTGTTGTTAGCTCAGAAAATCTACTTTTCAATTCTTCCAATTGAAAGTCTATTGCAACTGTAAATATGCCAATTCTAAAATGATGTTCCATTGTTAAATCATCATCTTGACGACAATATCTACCTCGACCTTTAGTGTAATGAGCATTCATATCAGGAATATCAATTTCATGTTGCTCACAAAATGATATAACACTAGCAAGTAAAGGCTCCCATCCATCATCTCTCAACTCTTGAATAAGTGATTTTGTAGTTGAAACTAAATGCATGGAATTTAAAAGGTCTTGAGAATGTTGTTGCAAAGCTTGACAAAGAACATTAGTAATTCCCATTATCTCTTTCATCAAATGCAAGATTAAAATAAATTCAAATGATGTTAATACCTGATAAGCTTCCTCGGCACCACCGCGTTGTTTATAGTTAGCCCCTTCCTCAAAGATAGTGTTGATAACTTTGCAAGTAGCATCAAACATTCTAATCAAACTACAAATAGATTGAAAATGAGATCCCCACCTAGTATCTACAGCTCGTTGCAAAGTACCAATTTGGTTTGCACCTCTTCCAGTCTCAATTTCATTAGAAGCAATCATATTCTCAACTTGTTCTGTTTGAGCATGTTGCAATTCATCATTACGCTTACTAGAACCAACAACAATATTGATAATATTAACCAAATGATCAAAGAATTGATGAACATCTTTTACTTCTCTAGATGCTGTAACTAGAGCTAATTGCAACCTATGAGCCATACAATGTACATAATAAGCATATGGGCAATCTTTAAGAAAAAGAGCTTGTAATCCATTCCATTCACCACGCATGTTACTAGCCCCATCATATCCTTGACCTCGAATATTTTCAATGTAGAGGTTGTAATGAGAAAGGACAGCACATATCTCATTCTTTAAAGTCAATGCAGTAGTGTCTCTAACATGCACAATATGAAAGAAACGCTTTTTAATAAAACCTTCTTTATCAACAAATCTCAAAATGATGGCCATTTGCTCTATCTTTGACTCATCCCGGGCTTCATCAACAAGAATGCAAAATTTTGCATCCCCAATTTCTTCACGAATAGCATTTCGCACATTACTAGCAAGAAATATGCAAAATCTCATTTTGAATTGTGGGTGATGTATATTTGGCATTTCCTGGAGCGTTTTCCAAAACAACACTAGCTACTTTGTCATTATAAGTTGATGTGAATTTTATCAATTCAATAAAATTACCCCTATTTTTTGAATCAAGACTTTCATCATGACCTCTAAAAGCACAAGCTTGGAATGCTAGCCATCGAGCACACTCTACTGAGGTTTTGAGCCGCAACCGATTATTCTCTAATTCTTTTGACATTTGTTTCTCAATTAGCTTGTCAATATGTCGTGAATAATTCTTTAAATCCTCGCAACATTTCACAGCAATTTTATGTGGGGAGTTTGGTTCTTTCCCAACATGACGAATTAAAGGACAATTCATTCCATCTTTCACCTTTTTCAAATTATTAAAACCTGTTGAAATGAATACATCTGATCCGGGACGACCTATTGGTTTCTTACTAAAAAGGTAGCAAGGTAGACAATATATTGCATCCGTTGAAGGTGAGTATTCCAACCAATCCTTATGTGACTTAAACCATGAAGGTTGAAATCGACGATGATGAGTATCATCATTGTATGGATAGTCTATATCTATAGGTTGATATGGACCTTTTTCGATATAAGCTCGTCGGATTTCATCTTGTTTGTTGATAGGAAATTCACATATTTGTTTACGTGATCCTGGATCATGATCTATCTCTTTAAATTGAAGTTTTGGACATTTGGAGGGATGTTCATCAGGCATTGAAGTATTAACATCTGTTTCTACAGCCACAGGTGTCCTAACTTCTGAATTGCTAACATCTTTTCTCTTAAAGAATGCATTAATTGTTTTTCGTTTGCTCATAATTCTTTTAGTTTTAAGAATATGACTCAAAAATTAACCTGAAAAAAATTTTAAAAAAATAAAATTTTAATTAGAAATTTTTACTTAATTATATGAATGTTATTCATACTTAAGAAAAAAACAAAATTTCCATTATAATTTAAACAGTCAACCCATTTTTAATACAACTTTAATTAATAATAACCCCTCAAACAAAAATAAAAATAATTTAATTAATTTGTCTTTTATAATGTATTGGTTAATTTAATTATATAGCTTTAATTATTGTTGTTTAGCGTAACAATAAACTATATTGCTTTAATTTATTTGTCATTAATTATACAATTAACTAATTATAGTATGATAATGATACTGTAACTAATTAACTATCTATTGTATCCATTAGCTAATGGACCGCAACTAAAATAATATTAATCAATAAAAGTTGGATGGTGAAGTCCTTTAAAAAAAAAACAAAAAAAAACTGATATTATTTATATTATATGATTTTCAAAAATTTTTTAAATTGTTTTTTTCCAAGTTTCAATTCCAAAATTGAAATTTCCAAAATTGAAACTTGGGTAATATGTGAACACAAAACACACCCACCAACAAGCCCAACCCAACACACAAACACACCCACTGACCCACCAAAAATAAAAACACTTATAACACACAACACACAACCCACAAACACACAACACACAACACACAACACAAACATTGTTGTGGTTGTACAACAGGACCCAAAAAAAAAAAAAAAAAAAATATATATATATATATATATATATATATTGTTATGAGTGCAGACGTGTCACACACTCACTGGACAACCAAATTATTAAAAAAAAAAAAAAAAAAGTTAGCCAATCTGCCCAATCAAATTCTCACACACTCACTGACTCACACTTCCACATTTAAAAAAAAAAAAAAAAAAAAGATGCTGAGGGAGGCCGGACTTATAAGCATATTCCATTCTTTATAACTATATCTATAAAAGCATATTCATAATTCATTCAGACTATTTAGTGAGATAAAAGACTAAAGAGACTAAATTTTCTCAAAAAAAAAAAAAAGACTAAAGAGACTAAAGAGTAAAGAGAGAGAGGGTTAGAGAGAAAAACCTTGAGGGAGGCGGAGGCTGGACTGTTGGAGGCGGAGGAAGCAACGGCCAACGAGGCTGACGACTGACGAGCACCGCTCACGGCTCACCGGCCCAGAGGCAGAGGCACAGACGGCAGACGGCAGAGCGATCTACGGCGTCTATGATGTTGATGCGATGAGGCCCTCCGTTGCGACGACGATGACGAGGAGCTCGCTGCGGTGACGACGACGGCGACGGACTCCGTGGGTTACTGGGTTTGGTTTTGGTTTGTGTATTGGGGATTTTTTTTTTTGATAAACTCCTCTGTGCTCTGTCCTCTGTGTTAGTGTGTTTGGTTTGCTAATTTGCTGAGTTCTGATTTTGGTTTGCTTTTGTATTGGGTAATGGGGATTGATCTCTGCCAGGCCAGCGACGTGATGGGATTTTTGCAGGCGCCGACGTGATGGGTTCGATTTCTATTCTTTGTTTTTTTTTTTTTTTTTTTTTTTTTTTTTATTATATATTTTATTTATTGAGAATCCGTGGGCTTTCCGTGAGCGAGCTACCTGTAATGGGCTCGCCGTGGGCTACGCTTGCCGTGGGCTACTGGGCTTGGACCGCTTGGTTTTGTTTTTTTGTTTTTTGTTTTTTTTTTTTTGGCTTGAAAGTAGAACAGATTACAGATAATTTTTTTTTTTTTTTAATTTGATGGTGTTACTAATTTTTGATTGAGGGCTGGGAGAATTTGTGAGAAATGGGTGGGGGGGCTGGCTGTGAAATGTTAGGGGGGCCTAATTATTTTTTCTTCATAGGCTAATGGGAAATTTTTTTTTTTTGCAGGGGCCACAGCCCCCCCAAACCACTATGTGGCTCCACCCCTGAGGATGGGACACCACATTCATGCGCGTACTTTATTTTAGCCAGAGGACTTGACCATTATCGAAAAAATTAAATGTGGTTCTGTTACAAAGTTAATTATACGATGAATATATCATGGGATGTGACAAATAGATAGGTTTAAATTATTAGGATTGATGTCTATCTTATCAATTTGTGTTCGCTCGTTAAGAAAAATATTTTCATTAGAATATTTTTTCAATTTTATGTTTCAAATTAAATATTTAAAATTTAAAATTGTGTTTAATGATATAACATTTTAAATTTTAAATGACATTGTAACATGTATATAGTTGTTTTTTACTATTATTATTATTATTATTATAGCATATACATAGTTAGATATAAGAAATAAAACCTTAACTCTAAAATGTGTTCTTTCCATTTTCACTTGAAATGGATTTTTTTTAAAATGAATTTTCTCAAAATTTATGTGCTAATTAAGTTAATGGCTTTAGGTAGCATAAAGTTGTGTTTAATCAATTAAATAGATGTGTTATGCTTGATTAAACTCTTAAAGATGATAAACCTTTATTTTGATAATTTAGGTAACGCATTTTATGGATTTACGTTTAGTTTAAAAACTATTAAATATGGCCGAGGGCTTTGTTCTTGAATCGGTTGGCACCTTCTTATGTGTCATGACATTCAAGATTTAAATTCTCTCTCTCCCAACTATCAATTTATCCACACAAGAAAAGAAAAGAAAAAAGAAAAAAGAAAAAAGAAAAAAGAAAAAAAAAAACCTACTACAAGACTCTTAACATCTTAGTCAAGTCCTATCAAAAAAAAAAAAAAAACATCTTAGTCAAGGAGTTACAACTTAGGCAAAAACCAATTTTTAAAGGTCATATACTTAGAAACCAAGCCAAACGAATCAATTTTTAGTTGGGATTTTAATTTCTAACCTTGTTATATTATTAAATCGCCGAATGAAATATATGACTAAAATCACATGATATATATATATATATTTTTTTTCAAAATGATAAATAGCGTTTTAAAACTAAAATAAAGTATAATTTCCAAAATTTTAGACATATATTTTGTCCTAGATTAGGCTTGTGAGCACCCTAAGGCATGACTCGTCAATGCCTTAATGGCTACCAACTGAATGACTCTCATAGGTGTTGCTCAATGTGTGTCCATTGTAGACATAGGCTCTTATGAATACACCACTAACTTAAAGGTTATGGTAGAGAAAGAAGTTGTCACTTAATTCTAAGTGTAGAAACCAACTTAAACCTTTATGCATAGGTCTAACTAAAGTAGACCTCACTTTGAAATTAGGATAATATGATTGGGCCGGGCCAATTTCCATACTAAGAGGGGTTGATTGAAATAGTAGAAATGAAGGCTAAAGCCTTGGCCTTGTTGCTATTTCCCTCCACAGCAGGCATACCGAAATTCTGAGTTAAATAATTGGTTTTATGAGAGAGAGAGAGAGAGAGAGAGAGAGAGAGAGATCCATTTCTCATCCAAAAATGATTTTGTGAGTCAATAAAAATCTTACGCAATTGAAATTCTAAAGTATTTTACAACCTAGAATAGGGAGATTATCAAGCATGTAATTTACATGAAACTTAACAAAAAAGAGTCATGGATTGTTAGCTTTTACTTAAAATTTAATTATGTATAGAATGTGACTGAATGTAGTTATATTATTTTTTCCTTAAACTTGTAATGAAGAGGCCAGTGATATTTATAGAAAATTATTGTATTCCCTCTCTAATTTCCTTGTCTCATAAGAGTGTATATGTTTCATCCTTCATTTCGTTCACACCTCATATAGCAATAGCAATAATAAATAATAATAATAATAATAATAGTAGTAGTAGTAGTAGCAGCAGTAACAATGTTATTTGTTGTAGTTATTGAAGGGTCTAGGCAGTCAATAGAGAATAAAAGGTCTATAAGTATCAAGTTATCAAGTTGGACAATTTTTTTTTTCTCATTATAGATTGTTTTCAGTTTTTTAAACTAATCTATATTAATCACTATTGATTAAACTATAATGTTGGTCTTTAAACTTTAATTCATGAGCAATTTTAACTTTTGAAGTTTAAAGTAATCACAAAATTAATGTTGATGATTATTACATGAACTTGACTAAACAACATTTATTAGATTTATTTTTTGGGTTTTAGTTGGCTATCGAAACATGTGGGAGTGTGTGACTTTGATACTTTATAATGAATGGAGTAAAGTAGTTTTGTGGTCCCCAAACCTCCTTCAATAGTATTTGGGCCCCAATTAATTTATATGTGGGCTTTATCACAATTCTACAAATTGATCTCCAAGTTTCACCTGGTTAGTCCAAGCTCAAACTTTCTCCCTTTTTCCTTTCTGTTTCCCTCTATTTCCCTAGGATTGTTACCTTCTCCTCCTCAATCTCTCACTCTCTCACTTTCCAACCCCCTCTATGTTGACCCCCTTCCCCTTTTTATAGTCTCTCATTAGTGGGATTATTATCATTAACATTTTCCCACTTCGCATGTATTTCCGCATTCACTAGAATCCTAAGGAATCCTCACAACTTCAGAGGATTCTTTTGGAACTTGTTCTAGACGTCAAATAGTGTTTGGTAGCGGATTTTCCAAAGGCATTGACAGTGCTTGGTTACCGACCTTAATTTGACTGTCCCCTTGCCGACTTCCTTTTAGCTTATTAGTTAGTATTTGGCCCAACTTGGCCCAAACACAATACAGTTTACCCCGAATGGTATCCTATGACTCTTGCTCATTTTCTCAGTGGGCTAAGCCTATCCCCACTGTGCTGAGCCTGGGCCTTGGTCACATGGGCCATTCTTGGTCTCATGGGCCCAAGCCCCTACAATAGCCCCCCGTGATCCCATTTGCATGTAGTGGAGATGGGATCGGGGTTCTTCGTTTGGTGGTCAACTAGGTTTTCTCTCTCTTCTCATTTTTCAAAAACGACTGTTACACCTCGGGAAGATCAATCGTCATTCAATTAATGCAGCGGACACGACTGCTCATCCTTTGCGCACATGTGGCAACTTTTGTGGCATCGGACGGTCAAGATGATTTGACGCTTTGATTACTGAGGCACACGTGAAAAGACACAACGGTAAGTATTGATTGGTTTTTTGTAGTTACATTATATGAAATTCATCTTTACAAATACTGATACACTTCACGCCATTATCTTCTTAATTCTTTTTCAAGTTCAGAGTTTTGTTTCTTCCTTCCTCCCGAGCCTATCCTTATCATCAAGAAATCACATAGTAAGTCTTCTTCCCTCTGTCAATCTTCTAGTGGGTTGGGTAGGAAAAGAAAATGGGTTTTTTCACATCTCTTAAGAACTAGTGCAGATGTCGAGTCTTTCAAAACTAGGTTCAACATTTTCACAACAAATTTTCGATGACAAATTGTTATCAGTTTTAAACTAGGTCCATTATTGATATCAATTTTTTATTCGTCAATAATACCTTGCCACTTATAATTTGTTGTAAAATTATCGTGAAAATGTTGTGAACTTAGCATTTTTTTAAATATTTTTTTTGATCTATAAGGAATTAAGATCTTAGCAATTGTAAAAATATTGTGACAACAACAAGATGTTGTAATATTTTCATAATATATTTATTTTCAATTATGGTTGGTCTCAGTTTCATATTTTATTATTTTATTTTGAACTATAAGAAAATAACACCTCAATAATTGTGAAAATATTGTAAGAATATTTTGAGTCAGTATAGTAATATTGTGTCCGCACATATAAATATTTAAAAGAAAAAAAAAAAAAAGAGCACAAACTAAAAACATTGGCATACTATGAAAAAAAAAAGAAGGCAAACTCAAGTAAAACGGTGAGTTTTGCCTCACCCAATTGAATAAACCAAAAATTAATGTAGATTGATGCTGTTGACACTTTTTATATAGTTAATATATATATATATATATATATATATATATATATATATATATATATATATATATAAAAGGGTCAAAAACATTAAAAAAAAAAAAAAAGAACTACTTGAGTGTTCTTGATCTACACAATTAATTTAAGATAGGTGAGAGATGAAAATCTACAATGGGAGAACTAAACAGCTAATCAAAGATGAAAATGGCTGAATCACTACTTATATATATATGGAAAGGGTTTTCCCGTGGGGGATACAATGATTCAAAGGGATGAACACTTGTTAAGGACAAATTTTTCACATCACATGGCTTCATTTTATTGGCAACCCGTACCACATCAACATTATCATGAATTTTGGGAAAACCTCTTTTAAAGCCTAAAAAAGCCCATATTTACACTAAAAGGTATTAATGCCCATGGTTCAAACTCATAGCACATCATCTCATTTTTGGCTCATGATCCAAACTCATGAGTCTCATCGAGGGAATTTTGGGAGTCGTGGTTTAGAGAGCCAAGAAGTATGTTTAGTAAAACTCCAGTAGTTCAAAGTTGATAAAGGAAAGCATGTTGCTTGGCATGTCTTCCCCAATTCCCTGAATTCTGACGGGTTAGTGTACAATAGGTAACATTTGGTAAGCCTCTCATATCACATAACACTTAAAATGATAAAACTACCCATGCTTTTTACATAAAAATTAATGTCTATCATATAATATAAGTTTTAAAATATAATTATATAATTTCATATTGATTATATTATTATTTTCATTTAAATCAATCCCAAGCACATGGCTAAATATATATTAATATCTCATATCTAGTATTAAATGCTCTCCTTACTCTCCAAGATTTGGTTAAAATACAAAGAGACCATAATTACATTTCTAAAACTTCATCAAATATCAACCAACTAGTTTATTACCTACCAAAATTATATATAGACTAAACATATAATTTTTTAAAAGAGGAAATTTAGTCAAAAATACCAACAACAACTCCAGCAGAAGCTGCAACAGCTCCAACAGAAGCAACAGCTTCTGTAGAAACTGCAACAACTCCAGCAGAAACTGCAACAGCTCCTGTAGAAACTGCAACAGCTCCAGCAGAAGCTGTAGTAACTCCAACAGGTTGACATATGTCCTAAAATGACATCATTTGCCCATTAATGCCTAATTCCAGTAGCTTGCTATCATACCCAAAGAAGTAAGGATCTCATAAAAGAAATCTTACCATTTTAAGCTAAGATCCTTAGCCTCTGGCTGTAGTACCAGAAATAGAAGAATCCCATAAAGATTATCTTACCATTTTTAGCCAAACCATGAATTTAATGCCAAATATTTTCCTCCAGCAAAAGATGTCATTTAGATGGCATCATCCAGCTATAATAGCTGTAACTGACAACTGTAACAGCAGCTTCAATAGCATTAAAGTTTCAAACTTTCTTTTTTTGGCTAAGAAACAAAAACTCACTAATAAAACCACTTACTTTGTCAAAGACTTTTCTTTATTTGCTAAATTTCCCTTCAACTAATTCTAATCTAGTTACATACTTGGCTCTATATAAAGAGGACCAAGCTACACACTAAAGGATCCACCATCCATCCCTCTCTCACCCGCTTATTCTGAAACTTCATTCATTTTGCTGCCACATACACATTTTCATACTTCTCCATCTCTCTTACAAAATCTCTCTTCATAGATAACAACACAACACATATGTTACAACACACCATTATCCATTACCTATCTTTCCCACACTCCATTATTCTGAAATATCATCATTTTGCAGCTCATAAACACATTCTCCATCTCCTTCTCTATTTCTCTTGCAATAACTCACTTCTTAGAAAACAACATAACTGATGTCATAACACAAAAAACAATTCCAACAGTAGTTTTTACTACATTCAACCTTCATATTATCTATCTCATACTTCCATATATTTTACAAATACATTCCTCATAGACTACCCATACTTACTTCCCACATGTGTGTTTCTAATCTATCTTACAAACACCATATCTCACAAAACATATACATTTCTTACTATCTCCATACATCTTAAAAGATACCCAACACTCTTCCAAGAACATATTACAAAAACCTTTCTCGTGAAAGACATATGACCATCAATACTAAGGCGCTTCTCCTAAAAGGCACAAAGACTTCATATGAAAATCATTCTCATTGAAGACATACATTTCTAATACTTAAATTTATTCTTATGAAAGACACAAACTTATAAAATTAAAAGCCCTTCTTATGGAAGACAATATCACTCATATTTAACCAAAAACTAAAAGAGCATTACATTGGGAAAATCATTTAAGTGCATAATAAAAGGGACAAACTTAATCAACCTATGCACATGACTGAACATATTCTCTCTCCCTCCAGTTGCACCCATTTTTTCTTTTCAATCATGAAGTCACCATGAAAGGACTCATAATATCATATTGTATCGCTGGACTCATTTTCTCATGCTGCTGAAATGTTAATTCCACTGATGTTATATAGCTGGCGCTACAAAATATGAAGATAAGTCATTATATTTTTATCTCCAAAATTATACTATTGAGTATATTTTAATTTATTATCATTGTATTGTTGTACTTATATTATTCTGCTACTGGAATGTTATCAGCTAATCATTAACGCTATATGGCTAGAGCCACAAACTATGAAGCTCACTAATGTTATACGGCTGAAGCCACAAATCATATAATGAACAAAGTGATGTTGTATAGCTAGAGTCAGAAACATACAAAATAAGTCAAAATCTCTATATATTCAAGATTACATTATTAAGTATACATTAACTCATTATTATTGCACTGCTGGATGCAAGTTACTTTAATATCGTATAATTATTTAATAAACATGATCTCACTAATACTTCATTAATGAACATACATATTAATAAATTGATCTACCACCATTGCACATATATTATTTGGACATGAACCACCATTGGAAACATATTTTTTTGGAAATGAACTACCATCAGACATATATTATTTGGACATGGACCATTGCTGGACATACTTTATTATGTTGAACATGAACCACGAACCACAACTGGATATGGACTATTGGACTCATCCCATTATCGGATATATGAAACTTAATTAACCACTTTCTAATATTGCACATCACTTAAGAAACATAATAATAATATATCAACTCACCATTTAATCAAAGCTATCATGCTAAGTATATTATTTATATGTTTCAACCATTATCATAATTCTAAGACTTTGGGCTTTTTCTATTTTGCAGGCTTAAAAATACACCAAAAGCCATTGGTCTATGCGGCCCAATGTCGAGTTCCGGGTTGAACTCTCCAAAACAAATCCGGGCTCAGCAAAGTCACACCCCTAACGAAAGGCACCTGGCTATGCACAAAAAATTGCCCCCGACAATACTTGTGGAAAATCTTCTCACTTTCTCTCTCTAGTTCCTTTCTCAATTTTTTTGAGCCCCCTACGGTGTTGTCCTTCTCTCCTTTTTATAACCCACCTCCTCCTCCAACTGTCTTGCCCTTTAACTGGATTTTGGGGAGATACTTGTCCCATTAGCACCATTCCCTGCTATTTCTTGATCATGAAGGAAGATTTTGGGGGTGTCCTCCCTGTTTAGGCCAATCAATCAACATTTAATACGGTTGACATTAGGTAAGAGAAGTTTTAAATGCGGAGGTAACTGTTGCATTGGGTTCTGCATTTTTCTTGATATGTTCCTGTGGTGATTAGATGGAGAGAGGATTCTTCAGTAACACGGGTGGGCACTCCTTGGTTGGATCACTCTTCCTCAGGAACATGGGCTTCTCGGATCTTCTTAGCATTGTTCTCAGAAGGCTTCTTCCCAACAGCGGGCTCCCTTTATACCTTGTTGGTATTTGGGTTGGGCCTTTACCATGGAGGGGACTTCTTGGTTTTCCTTCCTCGGGCTAGGGTCTTCAGGGTGGGCTCAGGTCCACACCCCCACAATATCCCTTTGATATTTACATAGATAACATAACATATTAAAGAATAAAAAGGAGAGACGAAAAAAGGAAAAAATACCTTAGAGTTTTGCCAAGAAGTAATGAAACTTAGATCTAACTTTGAATCTGGAGTACAACTATCAAATGAAGATAAAAGGTTTGAAGCAGATTGACATAAATTAGAAGTATATAATAGCATTTTTGTTATTATTTAAAGAACTATTACACCAGTTCATTTTCTTATGTGAAACATATATAAACAATGAATGAGACACAAAGATAGATATTAACAATGAGTGGGACACACATTTTTGTAGGGTTCTCATCTTAAGAATAGTTGAGTAATAAGTATATTGTATTAAGATTGAAGCAGAGTCATTATTGTGGTACACCAAAATTAAGAAAATTCAATTGGACACTTGGTGCATTAGACTCCAATTGAAAGTCAATTTGGACTTTAATTGGATTTTCTATAAGCATTTGGCTTTATATGTGTGTGTGTGTGTGTGTGAAAGTACCACTATAATTGAACAAGTCCATGCATAAATACATATCGAAAGTACATACAGATTACGGGTTAGAGCAATCGCACCAGTCAGTGCAAAATAGAAAAAGTTGGAATTTTACACAATTTTACACATTTTTGCACAAAAACTATCTACATCAGTCTGTCTAAAACACTGTTTATATGCAAAATTGCTACAATAACCTTGCATATATGCACGGTTACTGTAGCTTTCTATATGATTATATTATTTCATTTTCTCTCTCCTCTCCCTTGCCTTGTCAAACTCTTTCTCACCCACTCTTCAATGCCAAGAAGAAGAAGAAGCCGACCACCAACATCCATCCACCATCCTAACTAACCAACCACCACCACCACAACCAACCCATTACAACATCAATTTATTCCAAACACAATCACCCCAAAATTAATGAAAATCACAAACCCAACTTAAAATCAACTCAAAGCGAAATCAACTAAAAATAAAACACAACAGAAAACCCATTTGGCAAAATACAAATCAACCCAAAACCCAAACTTATAGCTGCCATGAGAGAGAGAGAGAGTGAGTGTATTGAGCCATGGAAGCTTGGTAGAGAGATAGATTTTTTTTTTTTTTTTTTTTTCAAATTTGAAGAGTGCACCAATTTGATAGAGAAAGAGAGGGGAGAAATAGAAAGATTTTTTTTTTTTTTTTTGAAATGAAAAAGAAGAAGAAGAAAGAAAGAATAGCAAAAGAAAAAGAAGAAGAAGAAGAAGAAAGAAAGAAGTTGCTGAAGAAGAAAATCGTAGAAGAAGAAAGAAGGAGAAGAAAAAAGAAGAGAGAGAGAGAGAGAGAGAGAGAGAGTTTTAGAGAAGTGATGTGTGGTAAGGTGGTGGGGCCATGCATGGGTAAGGGAAATAATATTAAAAAATGTAAAAAAATATTATTTTAATAAAAGAGTGTATTTTAGATAATCGTGATGTTTTTGCAAATTGATTGTATAAAATAGAAAAAATAGGTTTTTTTTGTAAAATAGAATGAAACTTTTGCACCTATTGATGCTAATGCTCTTATATGGCACTTGGCACTTGCCTTCAGTTTCTAGGCCATCCTCATTTCCCCTATGTGGCTAGGCCTCTCCTTCAAGGAAGGTGAGTAGAGTTGGCCTCGTCGGCTGCACTTGTCATAGTTTGAACACTATTCTTAACAAAATTGAATTAAAATTAAATGGGTAACTACAGTGTTACAACGCATTTAAAAATTTTGATTTTAAAAATATAAGAGCTTGAAGTACTTCACACGAAAATCCCTTATTTTTTAAACAAATATAAAAGTGCATTTTCATTTTGCATGATTAATCTGTAAGGATTAGGAAAATGAAGTAGTCTCTTTCTTGGATTTTTTTTTTTTTTTTGGTTTTCTTTGTCCCATTGTTAGTGGAGTGGAAATGTAAATATTGACCATGGTTGCAAGGGTTTTTGGCAGTATATTTGCTACATGCAGAGCCGCCTCACACTCACACATTCAGCTATATATCCAAAATTTGGTGCATATATTTTCCGCAATAAGTTGGCCACATAATTTAACATCGTTTGGTATTTAAAGGCATTAACTAGGTGGGTGCACCTAACGTAAACCTAATACACCAATTGCAGAAGTTGATAGACATTTGAGCTAATTATACATAAAATAGCAAAGGCACATACCTAGCCCAACAAAGAAAGAAACATACGGGTTTGAAAATGCTGGTCGCAAAGAAGAATATATGGGGTTCTCATGAAGGCGGTGATTGAATGGAGGAAAATTGTAGAAGGATTAGAATGGCCTAAATGTTCAAAAGACCCTTCTATTTATAGAAATATTTAGTATTTACACCGCCTCATGAGTCATAACCCTAGAAAGGGTTGTGTGTCCCTCAAGGGTCATATCTCTTCGTCAAACTATATAATTGTATGTGAATCAAATCATCCTTTCATGGGTGCAATTTACTATATAAGGATGCATCATATTATGGTGTAATCATCATTCTCGGTATATTTACATATTCCATTTGACCACACCATATATAATTCTCATGTGATTTGTTATAGTCAACATGATAACACAGCTTCAATATTTGCTCTCATTTCAACTGTCATTTGTGGTAAAACACAGATTGATCTCAATGGATGACTTCTCTATGTGTGTTCATGTCACTCCCAAAATTGACCACTTTTGTTATGGATGACTTCCAATTCTCTCTCTTTCAAGAATATGGAATTGGTTAATTATGGATGGTTATTAATAAACGAAAGAAAAATGCTAGGATCGATCACAAAAAAAGTTCATAACTTTTGTCATGTTGCGAGTTATAATTGGTGCATGAAGGTAATGTGGAAGGTCCATACTTTCACTAGTCACAACTCGTTGCATGGCGAGTTGTATCAAAAGTTGCTGACTTTTTTGTGATCCTATTATTCTCTAAACGGAATCATGGCGAAAAATATAGCCCATACCCTCTACCACAACCAACAATTTCAGTATCACTACTTTTGTGTGCTAACCTAGCTATGCTGCAATTTGCATCAAGTACGTCCTTCTCTACCAAAAAAAAAAAAAAAAGGAAAGAAATAGGAAAAGGGTTTATAGCCGCGTTTTTGTGGCACCGTTTTCAAAAAACATTGCTATAGTAACTTTGTTTTTAACAAATGCCGCTTAAAATCCTAAAAGTATGGGAGGTTTATAGCAGCGTTTTTAAGAGTTTTTGATCTTAGGGCCTGTTACGGTGTTCAGAAAGAGCTGCAATAGGTCCAACCAAAAACCACAAAAAACAAAATAAATAAAACAGAAAATTAGAGGAGCTATTACAGCACTTGATGTTGAGAGAACTACTAATGAGAAAGGGACTCTACGTCTCAGACCCAGCCCAAGTTTGACTTTGGAGTTCAAGGCTTCTTCAACAACCACTAAACGCTACTTATTTCATTTCTCATGATGCTCCTCTTCATCATCAACTAATTAAGCTTACTGATTCCCAAAAGAAATGGCCTGTAAATATCATATTTCGTTTTGTTTTGTTTATTTTTGGTTTCGTTTTACATAAATACTAACTTCAATCCTAAAACTTTCAGTGCCCCATCCTCCGTTGCTGATCCTAGCTATATATACAAATGCTCATCTATGATATAGGTAGACATGAATGACTATTTGAAGTTGCATTTTCCAAAATAAATCATTTTTTAAAGTCCATATTGGTAGAGGACAAGTATCTACTCTAATTTCTCGGTTTGTAGTGTTAATTTTTTTTTTTAATAAAAAATTTGGATATATAATTATTTGTAGGGCGCGTAGTTATAATATTTGGCATTTAAAATTTTGGATAATTTTTTTTTTCTTTTTCTTTGTACATCAGTCTTACTAACTCTAAAAAATAATAAAGAGGCCAGGGATAAGCGGAAGATATGGAAATGTGATAAAGAAGTAGAACATATGATATACTTTGGCAAGACAAAAACAAAGGATGTAATTATACTATTCAGCTAAAGAAAAATGGATAGTGTTTATATAAAACTAATATGAAGTGCTAGGTTCTTACTATAAGTACCCATTTTGTATAAAATTTATACAAACTGAAACACATGCACTCTTTAACTCTTATATATATTCAATAAAAATAATTAAATTAAGTAGATGATGAAGTGCTCCGCAAGTGGCAAATGCAATATATCCTCACAAATGATTCGCACAAGAGTCAAGAGATGTCCAAGATAGACAAACACAGCCTTCTGATTATTTAATACATAGCAAGACTTAGCATCCAATGGAATAAGCACAAAAAGGGTCACAAAACAGTTGTTGGTTATGCACAACATAGGGCTGTATTAATGTATAAAATTCTTAAATTAATTTGTGTACTATTACATTAACACAAAAGGGGGTTAGAAGCTTGGGAAAGAGACCGAAAGAGAAGCTTCTAAGTAGTACTATATATATATATATATATCCAAGTTCATTTGGTGAGGTATATAAAAATAAAGTAGAAAATGGATATTACATAGTCTGTCTTCTCTCAATCAAAACAAAAGGCAATATGAAATATGGTCCTTGTTGAATTCAAGCGGTCATCGATCACAACCAACCTATGAAAAAGCTCGAGTACGGGAATAGGTGGTTCTCCAAATGTCAATTTCTAAAAACTGTATTACATTAATTGTCCATAATTTATGAGATCGTGACTATTAGTATTAAATTTTATCTTGTTACTAGTTGTTACTTACAAAGTTACAACCACCCCGGCACTGCAGACAATGATACTTCTTTTTCTAATTGTCATCACGGATTGGTGGAGTCTTAAAGAATGTATTTTATGAAATCTCTTTTTCATAACGTGTGAATACCCACACATAAGAGAAATGTCTTGTTAATAAAATGGTCTTATAAAATAATTTTTCTATTCATTTAATAGATTTGTCTCTATGGACCTCATATGCTATGAGGAAGCAGTTGTAGTTGCATACAACTGCCCCCACAAAATAATTATCCATATCAAAGGAATTACCAAGATTTAGGTAATAATTTTTTTACCTACTTAAGTTCATTTTGAAACAGTCAATGCGTAATGCAATTGAAGTTATAGGTAGGGGTATAAGCAAAAGAAATTATAGGTAGACAAATTGCAAGACATCCTGAATTTCACAAGTTCAAGCACTTTTTTATTACATAAAAAGCAGTTCAAAAAAAAAAAAAAACATAAAAAGCAGGACGTACATGACAAAGAAAACAAAGATAAAGCTTATACACCTACTGTGGTTGAGAGTTTTATTTTTGGGTAGAAACTATGGTTGAAAGTTAAACCTTATTGGCATACAAGCTTAGACAAGTAACACATATTGATAAGACACACCCATTCAGAAACCATGACCTGGTTTGCCATGGTGATGATGGTGATGATGGTGATGGTCGGTCTCATCAAGTTTCCTTCCAGCAGCACCATGGTGATCATGGTCATCATGGTGATCATGGTGATCATGGTGATCATGGTGATCATGGTGATCGTGGTCATCATGGTGATCATGGTGATCGTGGTCATCATGGTGATCACGATGCCTGTCCTCATTCACAGTCTCCTCTACAAAAAGAAATGAAAAATGTTTACAACATGGCTAAAATATAATGTCAAGGTGTACTGAAAAATATGTAATAAAAAAAATAATGGATTACAAAACATAAGAGCTTAAAAGTATATACTTCCCACACGGAACTCATGAAAATGATGCTCCATTATTTTGTAAAACAAAAAGATGCAATGCTTCTTTCTTTTACTTTTTTCCTTAATCAATATGGATTAACAAAACTATGTACTATATCTTTTTTTTTCCTTTGTTTATTTTATTTTCATTTCTTGTCAGAGTGAATGCATATTATCATTATAAATGAACAGTCATTTTACACTTTGATTGACTCAGAGATTTTATAACCAAGTGACCAAGATTCATGGTAACCATATGTACTTGTAAAAAAACTAGCTCCAACCGATCGAATAGGTTTATTGGCAGTATATTTGCTACAAGGAAGGTCACTTGGTTATGCAATTTTGGTAAATTTCCCATGACAAGTTGGTATTTGAAGGCATTTGATGCATGTTGGTGAACCTGTGTCTTTGACATAAACCAAAAACACCAATTCTAGAACCCAAAAAAAAAGACATTTGGGCTTAAAAAAAAAAAGTAAAGGCATATATTTAGCTCAAGAAAGTAGCTTACGAGCTGAGACCTCGGAGGAGACGAGAAGAACCACAGCAAAGACAAGACCAAGAAGAAGGAAAGTCTTTGAGTAAGCCATTTTCCTTAGCAACACAAGAGGATTGAAGACAAATGTACTAAGCAAACTCGCTCTAATAAGATTCTCTGTAGTAGTGGATGAGTAAGAGCAGTGTGGTTCTCCCAATTTATAGAGTTTTCAACACAGAAAGAGAGAGAGAGATGGGCCCCCAAAGTTTTGTTTGGCTTTGATGATATGTGTGAAGTGTGAGGTAAACATTGGAGTATCAGGACTTGGTCTAAAATTAATTATGTTGGGAGGTGAACATGGGACCACAAAATTAGTTTATTTTATTTTTTTAGCCAAAGAAAATGATCATCATCCAAAAAATATATCATTGAATTGGCACGTAGCTTTGGTGCAGATTGATTGAGTCCAACTTCTTCTAGAGTTATTAAGGGTGTGTTTGTTTAGAGGAGAAATAGATTGGATAGAAAGTTTTGGAGAGAAAATAGGAAGAGAAACTTTTTTAGATTGTGTTTGGTTGTGTGATGTGTGAGGTAAACATTAGAGTATCAGGACTTGGTCTAAAATTAATTATGTTGAGAGGTGAACATGGGACCACAAAATTAGTTTATTTTATTTTTTTAGCCAAAGAAAATGATCATCATCCAAAAGATATATCATTGAATTGGCACGTAGCTTTGGTGCAGATTGATTGAGTCCAACTTCTTCTAGAGTTATTAATGGTGTGTTTGTTTAGAGGAGAAATAGGTTGGATAGAAAGTTTTGGAGAGAAAATAGGAAGATAAACTTTTTTAGATTGTGTTTGGTTGTGTGAGAAGGAAGGAAAATAAATGGTGGGGTTCACGTATTTTTTCTCCGTATCTATCAAAAAGTTTTCTCCTCAAAATGAAGAAAAAACTAAGAAGGGAAAACTCATGAAATGAGCTTCCAAAAATACCCTTGGAATTCACCTCCAAGTCTCCAATGTGTTTTTTTTTTTTTTTTCCTTTGATTTTTTCTCTGTTACTAACGTGTGTTGGCTTCCTTCTTCCTTCTTCTTCTTCTTCTTCTTCTTTTTATTTTATTTTATTTTTTTTAAATTTTTTTTTAGACATGTTGGCTTTTTTTTTTCCTTTGATTTTTTCTGGACGTGTAGCTTTCTTCTTCTTTATTTTATTTTTTGGGTGCTCATATGTTTATTTTCTCTTTAATTTTGGTTGGTTTTTATTTTTGTTCTTTTTTTTTTAGAAAATAGTTTTGGGATAATTTTTTATGCTATTTTTTAAAATTTTTTTACTGAAGTGTCTATCTATATACAATTTTTTTAAAAGTATAATGTGTTACTTTTTGTTTTATTTAATAGGGACAATGTGGTAAATTTATACAAATTTTATTTTCAACCAAATAAAAAGGTTTTCCATCTCTCCACTTTTCCACCTTTCCAACCAAACACAAATGAGGGAAACTAAAATCATTTATATCCTCCCACTTCTCCATCATCTCTTCATTTTCTATCCTCCCACTTTTCCATAATCCCAACTAAACGGACCCTAAGAGCATTAGGATCCGGGATGCAAAAGAAAAAAAAAAACTTATTTTGCATTTTCAAACACTACTTTATTTATTTTACCAACCTATTTTACAATTCACTTTACATTCCAGCTTTTTATTTTTACATACAACCCAATAAAATAATATAAACTACCTAATAAAATAAGAAAAAAAATTATTATTCTCTCTTTTTCCCCACTCACTTTTTCTCTTCACACACAACCACTTTTTTTTTATTTATTTATTTTTTTTACAACTAATGAACAGTAAGGTTGCATATATGCAACCTTACTATTTATAGGTTGAATTTTTTTTTTAAGTTTAAAAACCCAAATGGAGTGGGTTTTGGGCGGCTTAGGTTGTAAAATAGCAACTGGGGGTGTTTACATCCTCCAATGCTAATGCTCTAAGGGTCTATTTGGTTTCAAAAAGTGGTGTATCTACTTTCCATTTTCTTTATTCTATATTCAAATTCTAAATTTGAATATAGAAAAAAGTACTTATTTTCACATTTAGTAGTATTTGATAAATTATTTTGAATACATAATATGGGTATAGAATATATCATACCCAGGTTTGGTCAGTATTTATTTTTTAAAGTAACTTTTCTCACTCACATACATCACATCACTAAAATAAAAGTAACTTTATGTCTTCACAATATTTATAAATATGCCATTATATTCGTATTCATAGAAAACAAAAACGTAGAAAAATTGTTTTCATTTTTTGTATTCAGATCCAATTTTTAGAATACTGAAAATGAAAATTGAATATAAATACTAAAAAAAATTCAGTTTTTTTTAATAGTTGGACCCACTAAAATCTGAAAATGAAAACAAAAAATTGTGTTTTTTTCAACTAACTAAACAGGCCCTAAGCATCACAAGATGGATATTCATGGATCGACGTTGCAAATAGTTAGGTTCAAATCGATGGACTATGACAGTAATGCATGTCGACTCATTATGAAAAGCCTTCCTATCCTATGTGCTCACACCTTTAGCCTTTAGTTTGTGTAAAGTAAATTGCTTTTAATCCATTATAATGGCCTAAATGGGTCATTTTGATCAGCTTAGTTCAACTATAATTGCATCTTATATATTCAAGGATTTGAGGCTTAGTTTATAAACTCTTATAAGTTGGGACCGGACTAGGTGAATCAATTTCTAGTATTGGGAATTTAAATTGCAACTTGTTTATTATATTCTTACAATCTTTGAAATAAGAAAATATGACTACAATCACATGAGAAACAGTCTTTTTTTATATTTATAATCAACTATGATATTGAAAATCTATCCTCAATCTATATAATATTGTCCTAAGATTAAACATGTACTCCACCGTTACTGATCTATTTGTTGACAAAAATTATAAATAATTGTATACCACCTAATTCATTTTCTTTCGGGGTCGGTCTAAATTACCACCTAATATTCTTACTATTCTAGAATTTGGAAGAGCAAGATTTTATCTTTTATTAGTCTATTTTTTTTTTCTTATTCTCTTTGTTAGTACAAAGAAATTGTAATATTTCATGTAATTACGTGTGTTTTTTATGATGTTGATATATTCAAATTGTCTATTTATTTTAAATTTGGTATAATTTAAGTTTTTTTAGTGATCATCCTAAAAAAAAATTCCTAAAGCATAGTGGTGGAGCCAAGAATTTATCTTTGAGGGGGTCATCTATAAAAATGTGTGTATATGAAATCTAAAATAGTAATGTACAATACTTCATAACTCAACATGTGCTATAAACAACAACTAAATACATGTTTTTTTTTTTTTTTTGAAGTGCTAAATACATGTTAATAGAGCAGTGGCGGAGCTAGGAATTTAGGTTAGGAGGGGCAAGATTAAAAGACAAGATTGGAAATAAAAAATTAATATAAAAAAATTAATCAATATTAATAACAAAATAAGTAAACAACTATATGATAATTTAATTTTCATACAAAATCTAACATAAAATGTAAACTTTAATTTATTTTTTCACACCTAGCTTATTTTACTAAATTGCCCTCAACGATTTTTCATATTTTGAAACCGCTGCATGATTTCTTCACACTTAATAGTCTTGAATATATCTTTCTCAATATATGTAACTAAGCAATCATTCAACCACTGATCTTCTATTTGATTGCGTAATCGATTTTTAATTATGTTCATTGTTGAAAAAGCTCTTTTAATAGTAGCTGTTGTAACTAGTAAGATCAATGCCAAAGTCACTAATGAGTAAACCAATGGATATGAAACATTTTTTTTTCATTTCTACCATCTTTTCAACAAGGTGTCCAATTCCTCTAAATGTTGAAAACTCTTCAATGGACTGCATGTCATGGATGTATATCTCAAGTTAGTTATCCAAGAAAGAAACTTGAGACATAAAAAAAATTCTACAGACAGTTTGGTCTAGTCCATCAAGTTTACTAAGTGGGACCCATTAATTTTATATATAGAATTGGACTAGGAGTAGAAGTCATCAACTACTACTAGAAAAGCTGGAAAGATAACGTAAATTCATTTAATTGGGTTATTTATTTATTTATTTATTATTTTTTGTCTTTAGTGTGGGGGTTTATTTTTATTTTTTATTTTTTGTCTTTAGTGTGGGGAGCATTTGAAATTTCCCCGGGGGGGAGGAGGTGCTCCCCTCGCCCCCTCTCCCTCCGCCCCAGTAATAGAGTAGTATATGCGGTATATTTTAATCAAACTAATAAAGTACATTTATAAATTATAATGCCCTACGGTATATAATATATTGGTTATTATAATAACAAATAATATATTATAAGGAAAATAAAAGAAGAAAGCAAATGAAAAGTAAAGAAATCAAAAGAAAGCAAATGAAAAGTAAAGTAACACAAGAATACTGTACATGAGTGAAGGGTCTCTAGAAGCATCAAACTTATCTTTCACTCTTTTTTTGTCTAGTTTAGTCACACAGAACTTTTACTTTTATACGTGGAAAAATGAAAGAATTGAAAACAAAAAAATATTGAATTGTATTCTATTTTGCAATATTTTTACAAAAGGTTGATGTAGCTAACTTTTTATAGATTTTTATTTAGTTCCACCATTAATATCACTTTTTCATTTATTAATAACCACTCACCACATCAACAATTTGTAATATTTTTTATAAAATAATTTGTATCTCTAATATTATTCTTCTATTTAAATGTTTATTTTTAGATTTTTTATTTATTTTATATATAAGATAGAATTCTACTCTAACCTAATCGGTGTATATGTGTGTGAAGTTATCTCTTGGAGACTTGAATCTTGACTCTTACTTTCCATATCCTACAAATACTTATATTTATGAAGTGACCGCATATGGTGATTAGATTTTCTTAAATATATATGTATATTATTAGGTATGGAGGGCAAAAATATTAATGTTCTTTTAAAAAATTTTAAACTACTTAGGATAATTCCAAAAATAAAAAAAATCATTCACTTTTTCCAAAAATGGGGGGAGGGGGCCAAATTCCCCTCGGATCTTGTGATGGTCCGCTAGTAGAGTCGCCATTAAAAGTATAAAATATGAAACACATAAAAATAATGCTCTGAATAAGAGATTGGAGTTCAATTCTCATTTTAAAAAAAAATCAGTACCCATCAGAAACAGAATGAAGAAATTCATGACTAATTAGCAAAAGCAAGATTACAGTCTCTTATATACAACATAGAGCAAGCCTAACTAACTAAAAGCTACTAACAGACTGAAAACTAACTCTCACACGTGAGTATACAGCAATAACTAACACTCCCACGTGCAATCACTAACAAAATAAAACAATCACTAAGCTACCGGTCGTATCTACAGTACAAACACTAGCTAACGTCGTTTATGCAGCTTTTATTCAATGTTTGTTGATTCTGAACCAGCTCCACCTTCTGCTCTTGCTTCTTCTCTGAGTTCAACACTCTGACAGTATCTAAGTCTAATGATAAAAAATAATTATTAGAAGCAGATGTAACTAGTTGAAACTTAAAAAAAAAAAAAAAAAAGCTTGCATGGCATGGATTAGGAAAATTAAGTACTCTCTGTTTGTTTGGCTCCCCCTTGTAGGACGAAATTAATGTATATTATCACTATATTTCTGTAAATGGTTATTTATAAAGAACCTCACACTTGAAATAATGCAAGTTTGGTTTATTTTCCAAAATAAGTTGGCCACATAATTTGACATTGTATGGTTTTACCTATACCAAAAACACCAATTATGGAACAATCAAGGCATCTGAGCTATAAAAAAAAAGAAAAGAAAAGAATTTAGCAAAGGAACATTTTTAACTCAACGAAGTAAGAAACATACAGGTTTGAGAAAGAACTTGCTCACGAGCTGATCTCTCGGATGAAATGAGAGCAACAACAGCAAAGACAAGACCAAGAAGAAGAAAAGCATTTAAGTAAGCCATTTTCCTTAACACAAGAGGATTGGAGAGAATTCTCTAAGCAAACACACACTGAGGAATTTCTCTGTACCTTTGGTGTTTTGAGTAAAGGCTAAGGAGCAGTGTTGCTCTCCCAATTTATAGAATTTTGGAGAGAGAGAGAGAGAGAGAGAGAGAGAGAGAGAGAGAGAGAGAGATGGGGCCACAAAAAAAATTGTTTGGTTTTGAAGATATTTGTGAAGTGCCGACAATCATAGCGTGAAGTACTTAAGCAATGGAGTTCAATAGTCTTGATATTTAGTTAGGTTGGGAGATGAGGATGGGCAGGGACATAGCCAGGAATGATCACTTGGGGGTGTCGGGTTGTAACAGAAATTTACTAAATATAATTATGAAGTCTATTGGATACAAAATTATCAACTTTCATTTATCATCATATATTTGAACATGTTGGGAATTCAACTGAAATTTCAAACCTGAGAGAAACAAAAAAATAGAGAAAAAAAAACGCCAAAAGAAAAACAATCACACGCACAAGACAGTATTTACGTGGTTCGGCAATTTGCTTATGTCCACAGAGTTGCAGGGATTTCACTATTATAAAAGAAAATTACAATGTGCGGTTACAGTGTTTTTCTTTCTCAAAAAGAACAAGATGACAAAACCCTAATCACAAAAAAAAAAACGGCTTTTATATCCTCCGCACAGGATTCACAATGAGCTACAAAAACGGACCAAAAATTTTGTGTCGGCTCAAGCCTCCGCTCCATGGACTAAGTCTTAGTAAATCTCCCATTCTTCGGGTCAGGTCGGGTCATCAATCGGATCAAATTATGCCTGACGACGATTTTTAATAGAATAAAATTCATCAATTATCATCTCTATAGTGAAATTCCCTGCAATTTCCTTCTCTATATAAACTATCATATTATCTGCCAAAAACTCATCCTCCATTCTATTGCGAAGTCTTGTTTTTAACAACTTCATAGCTGAAAAAGCTCGTTCGGTAGTTGCTGTAGAAACTGGAAGGGTCAACACAAGACGAATAAGTCTATCAATCAAAAAATAGATATTAGACTTTCCTGAAATTTGTAATCCCCTACATAGCTCGGAAATTGTACTCATATTCTGAAAATCTGGATGTTTTATCACATTAAGCTCATAATGTTGCAATTGAGACTCCAAAAGTTCTTGTTCATGTTCAGTGAAATCTTGAGGATAATATTTCTTAACCAAATTGCATATATGAACAATTTTGAATAATCTAAAAGCATCCTTGGGATTTAAAGCTGAACTAAGAATGACAAGTTCTGTTGTTAGCTCAGAAAATCTACTTTTCAATTCTTGCAATTGAAAGTCTATTGCAACTGTAAATATGCCAATTCTAAAATGATGTTCCATTGTTAAATCATCATCTTGACGACGATATCTACCTCGACCTTTAGTGTAACGAGCATTCATATCAGGAATATCAATTTCATGTTGCTCACAAAATGATATAACACTAGCAAGTAAAGGCTCCCATCCATCATCTCTCAACTCTTGAATAAGTGATTTTGTAGTTGAAACTAAATGCATAGAATTTAAAAGGTCTTGAGAATGTTGTTGCAAAGCTTGACAAAGAACATTAGTAATTCCCATTATCTCTTTCATCAAATGCAAGATTAAAATAAATTCAAATGATGTTAATACCTGATAAGCTTCCTTGGCACCACCGCGTTGTTTATAGTTAGCCCCTTCCTCAGAGATAGTGTTGATAACTTTGCAAGTAGCATCAAACATTCTAATCAAACTACAAATAGATTGAAAATGAGATCCCCACCTAGTATCTACAGCTCGTTGCAAAGTACCAATCTGGTTTGCACCTCTTCCAGTCTCAATTTCATTAGAAGCAATCATATTCTCAACTTGTTCTGTTTGAGCATGTTGCAATTCATCATTACGCTTACTAGAACCAACAACAATATTGATAATATTAACCAAATGATCAAAGAATTGATGAACATCTTTTATTTCTCTAGATGCTGTAACTAGAGCTAATTGCAACCTATGAGCCATACAATGTACATAATAAGCATATGGGCAATCTTTAAGAAAAAGAGCTTGTAATCCATTCCATTCACCACGCATGTTACTAGCCCCATCATATCCTTGACCTCGAATATTTTCAATGTAGAGGTTGTAATGAGAAAGGACAGCACATATCTCATTCTTTAAAGTCAATGCAGTAGTGTCTCTAACATGCACAATATGAAAGAAACGCTTTTTAATAAAACCTTCTTTATCAACAAATCTCAAAATGATGGCCATTTGCTCTCTCTTTGACTCATCTCGGGCTTCATCAACAAGAATGCAAAATTTTGCATCCCCAATTTCTTCACGAATAGCATTTCGCACATTACTAGCAAGAAATATGCAAAATCTCCTTTTGAATTGTGGGTGATGTATATTTGGCATTTCCTGGAGCGTTTTCCAAAACAACACTAGCTACTTTGTCATTGAAAGTTGATGTGAATCTTATCAATTCAATAAAATTACCCATATTTTTTTGAATCAAGACTTTCATCATGACCTCTAAAAGCACAAGCTTGGAATGCTAGCCATCGAGCACACTCTACTGAGGTTTTGAGCCGCAATCGATTATTCTCTAATTCTTTTGACATTTGTTTCTCAATTAGCTTGTCAATATGTCGTGAATAATTCTTTAAATCCTCGCAACATTTCACAGCAATTTTATGTGGGGAGTTTGGTTCTTTCCCAACATGACGAATTAAAGGACAATTCATTCCATCTTTCACCTTTTTCAAATTATTAAAACCTGTTGAAATGAATACATCTGATCCGGGACGACCTATTGGTTTCTTACTAAAAAGGTAGCAAGGTAGACAATATATTGCATCCGTTGAAGGTGAGTATTCCAACCAATCTTTATGTGACTTAAACCATGAAGGTTGAAATCGACGATGATGAGTATCATCATTGTATGGATAGTCTATATCTATAGGTTGATATGGACCTTTTTCGATATAAGCTCGTCGGATTTCATCTTGTTTGTTGATAGGAAATTCACATATTTGTTTACGTGATCCTGGATCATGATCTATCTCTTCAAATTGAAGTTTTGGACATTTGGAGGGATGTTCATCAGGCATTGAAGTATTAACATCTGTTTCTACAGCCACAGGTGTCCTAACTTCTGAATTGCTAACATCTTTTCTCTTAAAGAATGCATTAATTGTTTTTCGTTTGCTCATAATTCTTTTAGCTTTAAGAATATGACTCAAAAATTAACCTGAAAAAAATTTTAAAAAATAAAATTTTAATTAGAAATTTTTACTTAATTATATGAATGTTATTCATACTTAAGAAAAAAACAAAATTTCCATTATAATTTAAACAGTCAACCCATTTTTAATACAACTTTAATTAATAATAACCCCTCAAACAAAAATAAAAATAATTTAATTAATTTGTCTTTTATAATGTATTGGTTAATTTAATTATATAGCTTTAATTATTGTTGTTTAGCGTAACAATAAACTATATTGCTTTAATTTATTTGTCATTAATTATACAATTAACTAATTATAGTATAATAATGATACTGTAACTAATTAACTATCTATTGTATCCATTAGCTAATGGACTGCAACTAAAATAATATTAATCAATAAAAGTTGGATGGTGAAGTCCTTTAAAAAAAAAACAAAAAAAAACTGATATTATTTATATTATATGATTTTCAAAAATTTTTTAAATTGTTTTTTTCCAAGTTTCAATTCCAAAATTGAAATTTCCAAAATTGAAACTTGGGTAATATGTGAACACAAAACACACCCACCAACAAGCCCAACCCAACACACAAACACACCCACTGACCCACCAAAAATAAAAACACTTATAACACACAACACACAACCCACAAACACACAACACACAACACACAACACAAACATTGTTGTGGTTGTACAACAGGACCCAAAAAAAAAAAAAAAAAAAATATATATATATATATATATATATATATATATATATATATATATATATTGTTATGAGTGCAGACGTGTCACACACTCACTGGACAACCAAATTATTAAAAAAAAAAAAAAAAAAAGTTAGCCAATCTGCCCAATCAAATTCTCACACACTCACTGACTCACACTTCCACATTTAAAAAAAAAAAAAAAAAAAGATGCTGAGGGAGGCCGGACTTATAAGCATATTCCATTCTTTATAACTATATCTATAAAAGCATATTCATAATTCATTCAGACTATTTAGTGAGATAAAAGACTAAAGAGACTAAATTTTCTCAAAAAAAAAAAAAAAGACTAAAGAGTAAAGAGAGAGAGGGTTAGAGAGAAAAACCTTGAGGGAGGCGGAGGCTGGACTGTTGGAGGCGGAGGAAGCAACGGCCAACGAGGCTGACGACTGACGAGCACCGCTCATGGCTCACCGGCCCAGAGGCAGAGGCGCAGACGGCAGACGGCAGAGCGATCTACGGCGTCTATGATGTCGATGCGATGAGGCCCTCCGTTGTGACGACGATGACGAGGAGCTCGCTGCGGTGACGACGACGGCGACGGACTCTGTGGGTTACTGGGTTTGGTTTTGGTTTGTGTATTGGGGATTTTTTTTTTTGATAAACTCCTCTGTGCTCTGTCCTCTGTGTTAGTGTGTTTGGTTTGCTAATTTGCTGAGTTCTGATTTTGGTTTGCTTTTGTATTGGGTAATGGGGATTGATCTCTGCCAGGCCAGCGACGTGATGGGATTTTTGCAGGCGCCGACGTGATGGGTTCGATTTCTATTCTTTGTTTTTTTTTTATATTTTATTTATTGAGAATCCGTGGGCTTTCCGTGAGCGAGCTACCTGTAATGGGCTCGCCGTGGGCTTCGCTTGCCGTGGGCTACTGGGCTTGGACCGCTTGGTTTTGTTTTGTTTTGTTTTGTTTTTTTGTTTTTTTGTTTTTTGTTTTTTTTTTTTTTGGCTTGAAAGTAGAACAGATTACAGATAATTTTTTTTTTTTTAATTTGATGGTGTTACTAATTTTTGATTGAGGGCTGGGAGAATTTGTGAGAAATGGGTGGGGGGGCTGGCTGTGAAATGCTGGGGGGGCCTAATTATTTTTTCTTCATAGGCTAATGGGAAATTTTTTTTTTTTGCAGGGGCCACGGCCCCCCCAAACCACTATGTGGCTCCGCCCCTGAGGATGGGACACCACATTCATGCGCGTACTTTATTTTAGCCAGAGGACTTGACCATTATCAAAAAAATTAAATGTGGTTCTGTTACAAAGTTAATTATACGATGAATATATCATGGGATGTGACAAATAGATAGGTTTAAATTATTAGGATTGATGTCTATCTTATCAATTTGTGTTCGCTCGTTAAGAAAAATATTTTCATTAGAATATTTTTTCAATTTTATGTTTCAAATTAAATATTTAAAATTTAAAATTGTGTTTAATGATATAACATTTTAAATTTTAAATGACATTGTAACATGTATATAGTTGTTTTTTACTATTATTATTATTATTATTATTATAGCATATACATAGTTAGATATAAGAAATAAAACCTTAACTCTAAAATGTGTTCTTTCCATTTTCACTTGAAATGGATTTTTTTAAAAATGAATTTTCTCAAAATTTATGTGCTAATTAAGTTAATGGCTTTAGGTAGCATAAAGTTGTGTTTAATCAATTAAATAGATGTGTTATGCTTGATTAAACTCTTAAAGATGATAAACCTTTATTTTGATAATTTAGGTAACGCATTTTATGGATTTACGTTTAGTTTAAAAACTATTAAATATGGCCGAGGGCTTTGTACTTGAATCGGTTGGCACCTTCTTATGTGTCATGACATTCAGGATTTAAATTCTCTCTCTCCCAACTATCAATTTATCCACACAAGAAAAGAAAAGAAAAAAGAAAAAAGAAAAAAGAAAAAAAAAAACCTACTACAAGACTCTTAACATCTTAGTCAAGTCCTATCAAAAAAAAAAAAAAACATCTTAGTCAAGGAGTTACAACTTAGGCAAAAACCAATTTTTAAAGGTCATATACTTAGAAACCAAGCCAAACGAATCAATTTTTAGTTGGGATTTTAATTTCTAACCTTGTTATATTATTAAATCGCCGAATGAAATATATGACTAAAATCACATGATATATATATATATTTTTTTTCAAAATGATAAATAGCGTTTTAAAACTAAAATAAAGTATAATTTCCAAAATTTTAGACATATATTTTGTCCTAGATTAGGCTTGTGAGCACCCTAAGGCATGACTCGTCAATGCCTTAATGGCTACCAACTGAATGACTCTCATAGGTGTTGCTCAATGTGTGTCCATTGTAGACATAGGCTCTTATGAATACACCACTAACTTAAAGGTTATGGTAGAGAAAGAAGTTGTCACTTAATTCTAAGTGTAGAAACCAACTTAAACCTTTATGCATAGGTCTAACTAAAGTAGACCTCACTTTGAAATTAGGATAATATGATTGGGCCGGGCCAATTTCCATACTAAGAGGGGTTGATTGAAATAGTAGAAATGAAGGCTAAAGCCTTGGCCTTGTTGCTATTTCCCTCCACAGCAGGCATACCGAAATTCTGAGTTAAATAATTGGTTTTATGAGAGAGAGAGAGAGAGAGAGAGAGAGAGAGAGATCCATTTCTCATCCAAAAATGATTTTGTGAGTCAATAAAAATCTTACGCAATTGAAATTCTAAAGTATTTTACAACCTAGAATAGGGAGATTATCAAGCATGTAATTTACATGAAACTTAACAAAAAAGAGTCATGGATTGTTAGCTTTTACTTAAAATTTAATTATGTATAGAATGTGACTGAATGTAGTTATATTATTTTTTCCTTAAACTTGTAATGAAGAGGCCAGTGATATTTATAGAAAATTATTGTATTCCCTCTCTAATTTCCTTGTCTCATAAGAGTGTATATGTTTCATCCTTCATTTCGTTCACACCTCATATAGCAATAGCAATAATAAATAATAATAATAATAATAATAGTAGTAGTAGTAGTAGCAGCAGTAACAATGTTATTTGTTGTAGTTATTGAAGGGTCTAGGCAGTCAATAGAGAATAAAAGGTCTATAAGTATCAAGTTATCAAGTTGGACAATTTTTTTTTTCTCATTATAGATTGTTTTCAGTTTTTTAAACTAATCTATATTAATCACTATTGATTAAACTATAATGTTGGTCCTTAAACTTTAATTCATGAGCAATTTTTACTTTTGAAGTTTAAAGTAATCACAAAATTAATGTTGATGATTATTACATGAACTTGACTAAACAACATTTATTAGATTTATTTTCTGGGTTTTAGTTGGCTATCGAAACATGTGGGAGTGTGTCACTTTGATACTTTATAATGAATGGAGTAAAGTAGTTTTGTGGTCCCCAAACCTCCTTCAATAGTATTTGGGCCCCAATTAATTTATATGTGGGCTTTATCACAATTCTACAAATTGATCTCCAAGTTTCACCTGGTTAGTCCAAGCTCAAACTTTCTCCCTTTTTCCTTCCTGTTTCCCTCTATTTCCCTAGGATTGTTACCTTCTCCTCCTCAATCTCTCACTCTCTCACTTTCCAACCCCCTCTATGTTGACCCCCTTCCCCTTTTTATAGTCTCTCATTAGTGGGATTATTATCATTAACATTTTCCCACTTCGCATGTATTTCCGCATTCACTAGAATCCTAAGGAATCCTCACAACTTCAGAGGATTCTTTTGGAACTTGTTCTAGACATCAAATAGTGTTTGGTAGCGGATTTTTCAAAGGCATTGACAGTGCTTGGTTACCGACCTTAATTTGACTGTCCCCTTGCCGACTTCCTTTTAGCTTATTAGTTAGTATTTGGCCCAACTTGGCCCAAACACAATACAGTTTACCCCGAATGGTATCCTATGACTCTTGCTCATTTTCTCAGTGGGCTAATCCTATCCCCACTGTGCTGAGCCTGGGCCTTGGTCACATGGGCCATTCTTGGTCTCATGGGCCCAAGCCCCTACAATAGCCCCCCGTGATCCCATTTGCATGTAGTGGAGATGGGATCGGGGTTCTTCGTTTGGTGGTCAACTAGGTTTTCTCTCTCTTCTCCTTTTTCAAAAACGACTGTTACACCTCGGGAAGATCAATCGTCATTCAATTAATGCAGCGGACACGATTGCTCATCCTTTGCGCACATGTGGCAACTTTTGTGGCATCGGACGGTCAAGATGATTTGACGCTTTGATTACTGAGGCACACGTGAAAAGACACAACGGTAAGTATTGATTGGTTTTTTGTAGTTACATTATATGAAATTCATCTTTACAAATACTGATACACTTCACGCCATTATCTTCTTAATTCTTTTTCAAGTTCAGAGTTTTGTTTCTTCCTTCCTCCCGAGCCTATCCTTATCATCAAGAAATCACATAGTAAGTCTTCTTCCCTCTGTCAATCTTCTAGTGGGTTGGGTAGGAAAAGAAAATGGGTTTTTTCACATCTCTTAAGAACTAGTGCAGATGTCGAGTCTTTCAAAACTAGGTTCAACATTTTCACAACAAATTTTCGATGACAAATTGTTATCAGTTTTAAACTAGGTCCATTATTGATATCAATTTTTTATTCGTCAATAATACCTTGCCACTTATAATTTGTTGTAAAATTATCGTGCAAATGTTGTGAACTTAGCATTTTTTTAAATATTTTTTTTGATCTATAAGGAATTAAGATCTTAGCAATTGTAAAAATATTGTGACAACAACAAGATGTTGTAATATTTTCATAATATATTTATTTTCAATTATGGTTGGTCTCAGTTTCATATTTTATTATTTTATTTTGAACTATAAGAAAATAACACCTCAATAATTGTGAAAATATTGTAAGAATATTTTGAGCCAGTATAGTAATATTGTGTCCGCACATATAAATATTTAAAAGAAAAAAAAAAAAAAAGAGCACAAACTAAAACATTGGCATACTATGAAAAAAAAAAGAAGGCAAACTCAAGTAAAACGGTGAGTTTTGCCTCACCCAATTGAATAAACCAAAAATTAATGTAGATTGATGCTGTTGACACTTTATATATATATATATATATATATATATATATATATAAGGGTCAAAAACATTAAAAAAAAAAAAAAAGAACTACTTGAGTGTTCTTGATCTACACAATTAATTTAAGATAGGTGAGAGATGAAAATCTACAATGGGAGAACTAAACAGCTAATCAAAGATGAAAATGGCTGAATCACTACTTATATATATATGGAAAGGGTTTTCCCGTGGGGGATACAATGATTCAAAGGGATGAACACTTGTTAAGGACAAATTTTTCACATCACATGGCTTCATTTTATTGGCAACCCGTACCACATCAACATTATCATGAATTTTGGGAAAACCTCTTTTAAAGCCTAAAAAAGCCCATATTTACACTAAAAGGTATTAATGCCCATGGTTCAAACTCATAGCACATCATCTCATTTTTGGCTCATGATCCAAACTCATGAGTCTCATCGAGAGAATTTTGGGAGTCGTGGTTTAGAGAGTCAAGAAGTATGTTTAGTAAAACTCCAGTAGTTCAAAGTTGATAAAGGAAAGCATGTTGCTTGGCATGTCTTCCCCAATTCCCTGAATTCTGACGGGTTAGTGTACAATAGGTAACATTTGGTAAGCCTCTCATATCACATAACACTTAAAATGATAAAACTACCCATGCTTTTTACATAAAAATTAATGTCTATCATATAATATAAGTTTTAAAATATAATTATATAATTTCATATTGATTATATTATTATTTTCATTTAAATCAATCCCAAGCACATGGCTAAATATATATTAATATCTCATATCTAGTATTAAATGCTCTCCTTACTCTCCAAGATTTGGTTAAAATACAAAGAGACCATAATTACATTTCTAAAACTTCATCAAATATCAACCAACTAGTTTATTACCTACCAAAATTATATATAGACTAAACATATAATTTTTTAAAAGAGGAAATTTAGTCAAAAATACCAACAACAACTCCAGCAGAAGCTGCAACAGCTCCAACAGAAGCAACAGCTTCTGTAGAAACTGCAACAGCTCCAGCAGAAACTGCAACAGCTCCTGTAGAAACTGCAACAGCTCCAGCAGAAGCTGTAGTAACTCCAACAGGTTGACATATGTCCTAAAATGACATCATTTGCCCATTAATGCCTAATTCCAGTAGCTTGCTATCATACCCAAAGAAGTAAGGATCTCATAAAAGAAATCTTACCATTTTAAGCTAAGATCCTTAGCCTCTAGCTGTAGTACCAGAAATAGAAGAATCCCATAAAGATTATCTTACCATTTTTAGCCAAACCATGAATTTAATGCCAAATATTTTCCTCCAGCAAAAGATGTCATTTAGATGGCATCATCCAGCTATAATAGCTGTAACTGACAACTGTAACAGCAGCTTCAATAGCATTAAAGTTTCAAACTTTCTTTTTTTGGCTAAGAAACAAAAACTCACTAATAAAACCACTTACTTTGTCAAAGACTTTTCTTTATTTGCTAAATTTCCCTTCAACTAATTCTAATCTAGTTACATACTTGGCTCTATATAAAGAGGACCAAGCTACACACTAAAGGATCCACCATCCATCCCTCTCTCACCCGCTTATTCTGAAACTTCATTCATTTTGCTGCCACATACACATTTTCATACTTCTCCATCTCTCTTACAAAATCTCTCTTCATAGATAACAACACAACACATATGTTACAACACACCATTATCCATTACCTATCTTTCCCACACTCCATTATTCTGAAATATCATCATTTTGCAGCTCATAAACACATTTTCCATCTCCTTCTCTATTTCTCTTGCAATAACTCACTTCTTAGAAAACAACATAACTGATGTCATAACACAAAAAACAATTCCAACAGTAGTTTTTACTACATTCAACCTTCAAATTATCTATCTCATACTTCCATATATTTTACAAATACATTCCTCATAGACTACCCATACTTACTTCCCACATGTGTGTTTCTAATCTATCTTACAAACACCATATCTCACAAAACATATACATTTCTTACTATCTCCATACATCTTAAAAGATACCCAACACTCTTCCAAGAACATATTACAAAAACCTTTCTCGTGAAAGACATATGACCATCAATACTAAGGCGCTTCTCCTAAAAGGCACAAAGACTTCATATGAAAGTCATTCTCATTGAAGACATACATTTCTAATACTTAAATTTATTCTTATGAAAGACACAAACTTATAAAATTAAAAGCCCTTCTTATGGAAGACAATATCACTCATATTTAACCAAAAACTAAAAGAGCATTACATTGGGAAAATAATTTAAGTGCATAATAAAAGGGACAAACTTAATCAACCTATGCACATGACTGGACATATTCTCTCTCCCTCCAGTTGCACCCATTTTTTCTTTTCAATCATGAAGTCACCATGAAAGGACTCATAATATCATATTGTATCGCTGGACTCATTTTCTCATGCTGCTGAAATGTTAATTCCACTGATGTTATATAGCTGGCGCTACAAAATATGAAGATAAGTCATTATATTTTTATCTCCAAAATTATACTATTGAGTATATTTTAATTTATTATCATTGTATTGTTGTACTTATATTATTCTGCTACTGGAATGTTATCAGCTAATCATTAACGCTATATGGCTAGAGCCACAAACTATGAAGCTCACTAATGTTATACGGCTGAAGCCACAAATCATATAAAGAACAAAGTGATGTTGTACAGCTAGAGTCAGAAACATACAAAATAAGTCAAAATCTCTCTATATTCAAGATTACATTATTAAGTATACATTAACTCATTATTATTGCACTGCTGGATGCAAGTTACTTTAATATCATATAATTATTTAATAAACATGATCTCACTAATACTTCATTAATGAACATACATATTAATAAATTGATCTACCACCATTGCACATATATTATTTGGACATGAACCACCATTGGAAACATATTTTTTTGGAAATGAACTACCATCAGACATATATTATTTGGACATGGACCATTGCTGGACATACTTTATTATGTTGAACATGAACCACGAACCACAACTGGATATGGACTATTGGACTCATCCCATTATCGGATATATGAAACTTAATTAACCACTTTCTAATATTGCACATCACTTAAGAAACATAATAATAATATATCAACTCACCATTTAATCAAAGCTATCATGCTAAGTATATTATTTATATGTTTCAACCATTATCATAATTCTAAGACTTTGGGCTTTTTCTATTTTGTAGGCTTAAAAATACACCAAAAGCCATTGGTCTATGCGGCCCAATGTCGAGTTCCGGGTTGAACTCTCCAAAACAAATCTGGGCTTAGCAAAGTCACACCCCTAACGAAAGGCACGTGGCTATGCACAAAAAATTGCCCCCGACAATACTTGTGGAAAATCTTCTCACTTTCTCTCTCTAGTTCCTTTCTCAATTTTTTTGAGCCCCCTACGGTGTTGTCCTTCTCTCCTTTTAATAACCCACCTCCTCCTCCAACTGTCTTGCCCTTTAACTGGATTTTGGGGAGATACTTGTCCCATTAGCACCATTCCCTGCTATTTCTTGATCATGAAGGAAGATTTTGGGGGTGTCCTCCCTGTTTAGGCCAATCAATCAACATTTAATACGGTTGACATTAGGTAAGAGAAGTTTTAAATGCGGAGGTAACTGTTGCATTGGGTTCTGCATTTTTCTTGATATGTTCCTGTGGTGATTAGATGGAGAGAGGATTCTTCAGTAACACGGGTGGGCACTCCTTGGTTGGATCACTCTTCCTCAGGAACATGGGCTTCTCGGATCTTCTTAGCATTGTTCTCAGAAGGCTTCTTCCCAACAGCGGGCTCCCTTTATACCTTGTTGGTATTTGGGTTGGGCCCTTACCATGGAGGGGACTTCTTGGTTTTCCTTCCTCGGGCTAGGGTCTTCAGGGTGGGCTCAGGTCCACACCCCCACAATATCCCTTTGATATTTACATAGATAACATAACATATTAAAGAATAAAAAGGAGAGACGAAAAAAGGAAAAAATACCTTAGAGTTTTGCCAAGAAGTAATGAAACTTAGATCTAACTTTGAATCTGGAGCACAACTATCAAATGAAGATAAAAGGTTTGAAGCAGATTGACATAAATTAGAAGTATATAATAGCATTTTTGTTATTATTTAAAGAACTATTACACCAGTTCATTTTCTTATGTGAAACATATATAAACAATGAATGAGACACAAAGATAGATATTAACAATGAGTGGGACACACATTTTTGTAGGGTTCTCATCTTAAGAATAGTTGAGTAATAAGTATATTGTATTAAGATTGAAGCAGAGTCATTATTGTGGTACACCAAAATTAAGAAAATTCAATTGGACACTTGGTGCATTAGACTCCAATTGAAAGTCAATTTGGACTTTAATTGGATTTTCTATAAGCATTTGGCTTTATATGTGTGTGTGTGTGTGTGAAAGTACCACTATAATTGAACAAGTCCATGCATAAATACATATCGAAAGTACATACAGATTACGGGTTAGAGCAATCGCACCAGTCAGTGCAAAATAGAAAAAGTTGCAAATTTTACACAATTTTACACATTTTTGCACAAAAACTATCTACATCAGTCTGTCTAAAACACTGTTTATATGCAAAATTGCTACAATAACCTTGCATATATGCACGGTTACTGTAGCTTTCTATATGATTATTTTATTTTATTTTCTCTCTCCTCTCCCTTGCCTTGTCAAACTCTTTCTCACCCACTCTTCAATGCCAAGAAGAAGAAGAAGCCGACCACCAACATCCATCCACCATCCTAACTAACCAACCACCACCACCACAACCAACCCATTACAACATCAATTTATTCCAAACACAATCACCCCAAAATTAATGAAAATCACAAACCCAACTTAAAATCAACTCAAAGCAAAATCAACTAAAAATAAAACACAACAGAAAACCCATTTGGCAAAATACAAATCAACCCAAAACCCAAACTTATAGCTGCCATGAGAGAGAGAGAGAGTGAGTGTATTGAGCCATGGAAGCTTGGTAGAGAGATAGATTTTTTTTTTTTTTTTTTTTTCAAATTTGAAGAGTGCACCAATTTGATAGAGAAAGAGAGGGGAGAAATAGAAAGATTTTTTTTTTTTTTTTTTGAAATGAAAAAGAAGAAGAAGAAAGAAAGAATAGCAAAAGAAAAAGAAGAAGAAGAAGAAAGAAAGAAGATGCTGAAGAAGAAAATTGTAGAAGAAGAAAGAAGGAGAAGAAAAAAGAAGAGAGAGAGAGAGAGAGAGAGTTTTAGAGAAGTGATGTGTGGTAAGGTGGTGGGGCCATGCATGGGTAAGGGAAATAATAATAAAAAATGTGAAAAAATATTATTTTTATAAAAGAGTGTATTTTAGATAATCGTGATGTTTTTGCAAATTGATTGTATAAAATAGAAAAAATAGGTTTTTTTTGTAAAATAGAATGAAACTTTTGCACCTATTGATGCTAATGCTCTTATATGGCACTTGGCACTTGCCTTCAGTTTCTAGGCCATCCTCATTTCCCCTATGTGGCTAGGCCTCTCCTTCATGGAAGGTGAGTAGAGTTGGCCTCGTCGGCTGCACTTGTCATAGTTTGAACACTATTCTTAACAAAATTGAATTAAAATTAAATGGGTAACTACAGTGTTACAACGCATTTAAAAATTTTGATTTTAAAAATATAAGAGCTTGAAGTACTTCACACGAAAATCCCTTATTTTTTAAACAAATATAAAAGTGCATTTTCATTTTGCATGATTAATCTGTAAGGATTAGGAAAATGAAGTAGTCTCTTTCTTGGATTTTTTTTTTTTTTTGGTTTTCTTTGTCCCATTGTTAGTGGAGTGGAAATGTAAATATTGACCATGGTTGCAAGGGTTTTTGGCAGTATATTTGCTACGTGCAGAGCCGCCTCACACTCACACATTCAGCTATATATCCAAAATTTGGTGCATATATTTTCCGCAATAAGTTGGCCACATAATTTAACATCGTTTGGTATTTAAAGGCATTAACCAGGTGGGTGCACCTAACGTAAACCTAATACACCAATTGCAGAAGTTGATAGACATTTGAGCTAATTATACATAAAATAGCAAAGGCACATACTTAGCCCAACAAAGAAAGAAACATACGGGTTTGAAAATGCTGGTCGCAAAGAAGAATATATGGGGTTCTCATGAAGGCGGTGATTGTATGGAGGAAAATTGTAGAAGGATTAGAATGGCCTAAATGTTCAAAAGACCCTTCTATTTATAGAAATATTTAGTATTTACACCGCCTCATGAGTCATAACCCTAGAAAGGGTTGTGTGTCCCTCAAGGGTCATATCTCTTCGTCAAACTATATAATTGTATGTGAATCAAATCATCCTTTCATGGGTGCAATTTACTATATAAGGATGCATCATATTATGGTGTAATCATCATTCTCGGTATATTTACATATTCCATTTGACCACACCATATATAATTCTCATGTGATTTGTTATAGTCAACATGATAACACAGCTTCAATATTTGCTCTCATTTCAACTGTCATTTGTGGTAAAACACAGATTGACCTCAATGGATGACTTCTCTATGTGTGTTCATGTCACTCTCAAAATTGACCACTTTTGTTATGGATGACTTCCAATTCTCTCTCTTTCAAGAATATGGAATTGGTTAATTATGGATGGTTATTAATAAACGAAAGAAAAATGCTAGGATCGATCACAAAAAAAGTTCATAACTTTTGTCATGTAGCGAGTTATAATTGGTGCATGAAGGTAATGTGGAAGGTCCATACTTTCACTAGTCACAACTCGTTGCATGGCGAGTTGTATCAAAAGTTGCTGACTTTTTTGTGATCCTATTATTCTCTAAACGGAATCATGGCGAAAAATATAGCCCATACCCTCTACCACAACCAACAATTTCAGTATCACTACTTTTGTGTGCTAACCTAGTTATGCTGCAATTTGCATCAAGTACGTCCTTCTCTACCAAAAAAAAAAAAAAAGGAAAGAAATAGGAAAAGGGTTTATAGCCGCGTTTTTGTGGCACCGTTTTCAAAAAACATTGCTATAGTAACTTTGTTTTTAACAAATGCCGCTTAAAATCCTAAAAGTATGGGAGGTTTATAGCAGCGTTTTTAAGAGTTTTTGATCTTAGGGCCTGTTACGGTGTTCAGAAAGAGCTGCAATAGGTCCAACCAAAAACCACAAAAAACAAAATAAATAAAACAAAAAATTAGAGGAGCTATTACAGCACTTGATGTTGAGAGAACTACTAATGAGAAAGGGACTCTACGTCTCAGACCCAGCCCAAGTTTGACTTTGGAGTTCAAGGCTTCTTCAACAACCACTAAACGCTACTTATTTCATTTCTCATGATGCTCCTCTTCATCATCAACTAATTAAGCTTACTGATTCCCAAAAGAAATGGCCTGTAAATATCATATTTCGTTTTGTTTTGTTTATTTTTGGTTTCGTTTTACATAAATACTAACTTCAATCCTAAAACTTTCAGTGCCCCATCCTCCGTTGCTGATCCTAGCTATATATACAAATGCTCATCTATGATATAGGTAGACATGAATGACTATTTGAAGTTGCATTTTCCAAAATAAATCATTTTTTAAAGTCCATATTGGTAGAGGACAAGTATCTACTCTAATTTCTCGGTTTGTAGTGTTAATTTTTTTTTTTAATAAAAAATTTGGATATATAATTATTTGTAGGGCGCGTAGTTATAATATTTGGCATTTAAAATTTTGGATAATTTTTTTTTCTTTTTCTTTGTACATCAGTCTTACTAACTCTAAAAAATAATAAAGAGGCCAGGGGTAAGCGGAAGATATGGAAATGTGATAAAGAAGTAGAACATATGATATACTTTGGCAAGACAAAAACAAAGGATGTAATTATACTATTCAGCTAAAGAAAAATGGATAGTGTTTATATAAAACTAATATGAAGTGCTAGGTTCTTACTATAAGTACCCATTTTGTATAAAATTTATACAAACTGAAACACATGCACTCTTTAACTCTTATATATATTCAATAAAAATAATTAAATTAAGTAGATGATGAAGTGCTCCGCAAGTGGCAAATGCAATATATCCTCACAAATGATTCGCACAAGAGTCAAGAGATGTCCAAGATAGACAAACACAGCCTTCTGATTATTTAATACATAGCAAGACTTAGCATCCAACGGAATAAACACAAAAAGGGTCACAAAACAGTTGTTGGTTATGCACAACATAGGGCTGTATTAATGTATAAAATTCTTAAATTAATTTGTGTACTATTACATTAACACAAAAGGGGGTTAGAAGCTTGGGAAAGAGACCGAAAGAGAAGCTTCTAAGTAGTACTATATATATATATATATATATAGATATATATATATATATATATATATATATCCAAGTTCATTTGGTGAGATATATAAAAATAAAGTAGAAAATGGATATTACATAGTCTGTCTTCTCTCAATCAAAACAAAAGGCAATATGAAATATGGTCCTTGTTGAATTCAAGCGGTCATCGATCACAACCAACCTATGAAAAAGCTCGAGTACGGGAATAGGTGGTTCTCCAAATGTCAATTTCTAAAAACTGTATTACATTAATTGTCCATAATTTATGAGATCGTGACTATTAGTATTAAATTTTATCTTGTTGCTAGTTGTTACTTACAAAGTTACAACCACCCCGGCACTGCAGACAATGATACTTCTTTTTCTAATTGTTATCACGGATTGATGGAGTCTTAAAGAATGTATTTTATGAAATCTCTTTTTCATAACGTGTGAATACCCACACATAAGAGAAATGTCTTGTTAATAAAATGGTCTTATAAAATAATTTTTCTATTCATTTAATAGATTTGTCTCTATGGACCTCATATGCTATGAGGAAGCAGTTGTAGTTGCATACAACTGCCCCCACAAAATAATTATCCATATCAAAGGAATTACCAAGATTTAGGTAATAATTTTTTTACCTACTTAAGTTCATTTTGAAACAGTCAATGCGTAATGCAATTGAAGTTATAGGTAGGGGTATAAGCAAAAGAAATTATAGGTAGACAAATTGCAAGACATCCTGAATTTCACAAGTTCAAGCACTTTTTTATTACATAAAAAGCAGTTCAAAAAAAAAAAAAACATAAAAAGCAGGACGTACATGACAAAGAAAACAAAGATAAAGCTTATACACCTACTGTGGTTGAGAGTTTTATTTTTGGGTAGAAACTATGGTTGAAAGTTAAACCTTATTGGCATACAAGCTTAGACAAGTAACACATATTGATAAGACACACCCATTCAGAAACCATGACCTGGTTTGCCATGGTGATGATGGTGATGATGGTGATGGTCGGTCTCATCAAGTTTCCTTCCAGCAGCACCATGGTGATCATGGTGATCATGGTGATCATGGTCATCATGGTGATCATGGTGATCGTGGTCATCATGGTGATCATGGTGATCATGGTGATCATGGTGATCGTGGTCATCATGGTGATCATGGTGATCGTGGTCATCATGGTGATCACGATGCCTGTCCTCATTCACAGTCTCCTCTACAAAAAGAAATGAAAAATGTTTACAACATGGCTAAAATATAATGTCAAGGTGTACTGAAAAATATGTAATAAAAAAAATAATGGATTACAAAACATAAGAGCTTAAAAGTATATACTTCCCACACGGAACTCATGAAAATGATGCTCCATTATTTTGTAAAACAAAAAGATGCAATGCTTCTTTCTTTTACTTTTTTCCTTAATCAATATGGATTAACAAAACTATGTACTATATCTTTTTTTTTTCCTTTGTTTATTTTATTTTCATTTCTTGTCAGAGTGAATGCATATTATCATTATAAATGAACAGTCATTTTACACTTTGATTGACTCAGAGATTTTATAACCAAGTGACCAAGATTCATGGTAACCATATGTACTTGTAAAAAAAACTAGCTCCAACCGATCGAATAGGTTTATTGGCAGTATATTTGCTACAAGGAAGGTGACTTGGTTATGCAATTTTGGTAAATTTCCCATGACAAGTTGGTATTTGAAGGCATTTGATGCATGTTGGTGAACCTGTGTCTTTGACATAAACCAAAAACACCAATTCTAGAACCCAAAAAAAAAAGACATTTGGGCTTAAAAAAAAATAGTAAAGGCATATATTTAGCTCAAGAAAGTAGCTTACGAGCTGAGACCTCGGAGGAGACGAGAAGAACCACAGCAAAGACAAGACCAAGAAGAAGGAAAGTCTTTGAGTAAGCCATTTTCCTTAGCAACACAAGAGGATTGAAGACAAATGTACTAAGCAAACTCGCTCTAATAAGATTCTCTGTAGTAGTGGATGAGTAAGAGCAGTGTGGTTCTCCCAATTTATAGAGTTTTCAACACAGAAAGAGAGAGAGAGATGGGCCCCCAAAGTTTTGTTTGGCTTTGATGATATGTGTGAAGTGTGAGGTAAACATTGGAGTATCAGGACTTGGTCTAAAATTAATTATGTTGGGAGGTGAACATGGGACCACAAAATTAGTTTATTTTATTCTTTTAGCCAAAGAAAATGATCATCATCCAAAAAATATATCATTGAATTGGCACGTAGCTTTGGTGCAGATTGATTGAGTCCAACTTCTTCTAGAGTTATTAAGGGTGTGTTTGTTTAGAGGAGAAATAGATTGGATAGAAAGTTTTGGAGAGAAAATAGGAAGAGAAACTTTTTTAGATTGTGTTTGGTTGTGTGAAGTGTGAGGTAAACATTAGAGTATAAGGACTTGGTCTAAAATTAATTATGTTGAGAGGTGAACATGGGACCACAAAATTAGTTTATTTTATTTTTTTAGCCAAAGAAAATGATCATCATCCAAAAGATATATCATTGAATTGGCACGTAGCTTTGGTGCAGATTGATTGAGTCCAACTTCTTCTAGAGTTATTAATGGTGTGTTTGTTTAGGGGAGAAATAGGTTGGATAGAAAGTTTTGGAGAGAAAATAGGAAGATAAACTTATTTAGATTGTGTTTGGTTGTGTGAGAAGGAAGGAAAATAAATGGTGGGGTTCACGTATTTTTTCTCCGTATCTATCAAAAAGTTTTCTCCTCAAAATGAAGAGAAAACTAAGAAGGGAAAACTCATGAAATGAGCTTCCAAAAATACCCTTGGAATTCACCTCCAAGTCTCCAATGTGTTTTTTTTTTTTTTCCTTTGATTTTTTCTCTGTTACTAACGTGTGTTGGCTTCCTTCTTCCTTCTTCTTCTTCTTCTTCTTTTTATTTTATTTTATTTTATTTTAAATTTTTTTTAGACATGTTGGCTTTTTTTTTTCCTTTGATTTTTTCTGGACGTGTAGCTTTCTTCTTCTTTATTTTATTTTTTGGGTGCTCATATGTTTATTTTCTCTTTAATTTTGGTTGGTTTTTATTTTTGTTCTTTTTTTTTTAGAAAATAGTTTTGGGATAATTTTTTATGCTATTTTTTAAAATTTTTTTACTGAAGTGTCTATCTATATACAATTTTTTTAAAAGTATAATGTGTTACTTTTTGTTTTATTTAATAGGGACAATGTGGTAAATTTATACGAATTTTATTTTCAACCAAATAAAAAGGTTTTCCATCTCTCCACTTTTCCACCCTTCCAACCAAACACAAATGAGGGAAACTAAAATCATTTATATCCTCCCACTTCTCCATCATCTCTTCATTTTCTATCCTCCCACTTTTCCATAATCCCAACTAAACGGACCCTAAGAGCATTAGGATCCGGGATGCAAAAGAAAAAAAAAAACTTATTTTGCATTTTCAAACACTTATTTATTTTACCAACCTATTTTACAATTCACTTTACATTCCAGCTTTTTATTTTTACATACAACCCAATAAAATAATATAAACTACCTAATAAAATAAGAAAAAAAATTATTATTCTCTCTTTTTCCCCACTCACTTTTTCTCTTCACACACAACCACTTCTTTTTATTTATTTTTTATTTTTACAACTAATGAACAGTAAGGTTGCATATATGCAACCTTACTATTTATAGGTTGAATTTTTTTTTAAGTTTAAAAACCCAAATGGAGTGGGTTTTGGGCGGCTTAGGTTGTAAAATAGCAACTGGGGGTGTTTACATCCTCCAATGCTAATGCTCTAAGGGTCTATTTGGTTTCAAAAAGTGGTGTATCTACTTTCCATTTTCTTTATTCTATATTCAAATTCTAAATTTGAATATAGAAAAAAGTACTTATTTTCACATTTAGTAGTATTTGATAAATTATTTTGAATACATAATATGGGTATAGAATATATCATACCCAGGTTTGGTCAGTATTTTTTTTTTAAAGTAACTTTTCTCACTCACATACATCACATCACTAAAATAAAAGTAACTTTATGTCTTCACAATATTTATAAATATGCCATTATATTCGTATTCATAGAAAACAAAAACGTAGAAAAATTGTTTTCTTTTTTTGTATTCAGATCCAATTTTTAGAATACTAAAAATGAAAATTGAATATAAATACTAAAAAAAATTCAGTTTTTTTTTAATAGTAGGACCCACTAAAATCTGAAAATGAAAACAAAAAATTGTGTTTTTTTCAACTAACTAAACAGGCCCTAAGCATCACAAGATGGATATTCATGGATCGACGTTGCAAATAGTTAGGTTCAAATCGATGGACTATGATAGTAATGCATGTCGACTCATTATGAAAAGCCTTCCTATCCTATGTGCTCACACCTTTAGCCTTTAGTTTGTGTAAAGTAAATTGCTTTTAATCCATTATAATGGCCTAAATGGGTCATTTTGATCAGCTTAGTTCAACTATAATTGCATCTTATATATTCAAGGATTTGAGGCTTAGTTTATAAACTCTTATAAGTTGGGACCGGACTAGGTGAATCAATTTCTAGTATTGGGAATTTAAATTGCAACTTGTTTATTATATTCTTACAATCTTTGAAATAAGAAAATATGACTACAATCACATGAGAAACAGTCTTTTTTTATATTTATAATCAACTATGATATTGAAAATCTATCCTCAATCTATATAATATTGTCCTAAGATTAAACATGTACTCCACCGTTACTGATCTATTTGTTGACAAAAATTATAAATAATTGTATACCACCTAATTCATTTTCTTTCGGGGTCGGTCTAAATTACCACCTAATATTCTTACTATTCTAGAATTTGGAAGAGCAAGATTTTATCTTTTATTAGTCTATTTTTTTTTTCTTATTCTCTTTGTTAGTACAAAGAAATTGTAATATTTCATGTAATTACGTGTGTTTTTTATGATGTTGGTATATTCAAATTGTCTATTTATTTTAAATTTGGTATAATTTAAGTTTTTTTAGTGATCATCCTAAAAAAAAATTCCTAAAGCATAGTGGTGGAGCCAAGAATTTATCTTTGAGGGGGTCATCTATAAAAATGTGTGTATATGAAATCTAAAATAGTAATGTACAATACTTCATAACTCAACATGTGCTATAAACAACAACTAAATACATGTTTTTTTTTTTTTTTTTGAAGTGCTAAATACATGTTAATAGAGCAGTGGCGGAGCTAGGAATTTAGGTTAGGAGGGGCAAGATTAAAAGACAAGATTGGAAATAAAAAATTAATATAAAAAAATTAATCAATATTAATAACAAAATAAGTAAACAACTATATGATAATTTATTTTTCATACAAAATCTAACATAAAATGTAAACTTTAATTTATTTTTTCACACCTAGCTTATTTTACTAAATTGCCCTCAACGATTTTTCATATTTTGAAACCGCTGCATGATTTCTTCACACTTAATAGTCTTGAATATATCTTTCTCAATATATGTAACTAAGCAATCATTCAACCACTGATCTCCTATTTGATTGCGTAATCGATTTTTAATTATGTTCATTGTTGAAAAAGCTCTTTTAATAGTAGCTATTGTAACTAGTAAGATCAATGCCAAAGTCACTAATGAGTAAACCAATGGATATGAAACATTTTTTTTCATTTCTACCATCTTTTCAACAAGGTGTCCAATTCCTCTAAATGTTGAAAACTCTTCAATGGACTGCATGTCATGGATGTATATCTCAAGTTAGTTATCCAAGAAAGAAACTTGAGACATAAAAAAAATTCTACAGACAGTTTGGTCTAGTCCATCAAGTTTACTAAGTGGGACCCATTAATTTTATATATAGAATTGGACTAGGAGTAGAAGTCATCAACTACTACTAGAAAAGCTGGAAAGATAACGTGAATTCACTTAATTGGGTTATTTATTTATTTATTTATTATTTTTTGTCTCTAGTGTGGGGGTTTATTTTTATTTTTTATTTTTTGTCTTTAGTGTGGGGGGCATTTGAAATTTCCCGGGGGGGGGGGGGGAGGAGGTGCTCCCCTCGCCCCCTCTCCCTCCGCCCCAGTAATAGAGTAGTATATGCGATATATTTTAATCAAACTAATAAAGTACATTTATAAATTATAATGCCCTACGGTATATAATATATTGGTTATTATAATAACAAATAATATATTATAAGGAAAATAAAAGAAGAAAGCAAATGAAAAGTAAAGAAATCAAAAGAAAGCAAATGAAAAGTAAAGTAACACAAGAATACTGTACATGAGTGAAGGGTCTCTAGAAGCATCAAACTTATCTTTCACTCTTTTTTTGTCTAGTTTAGTCACACAGAACTTTTAATTTTATACGTGGAAAAATGAAAGAATTGAAAACAAAAAAATATTGAATTGTATTCTATTTTGCAGTATTTTTACAAAAGGTTGATGTAGCTAACTTTTTATAGATTTTTATTTAGTTCCACCATTAATATCACTTTTTCATTTATTAATAACCACTCACCACATCAACAATTTGTAATATTTTTTATAAAATAATTTGTATCTCTAATATTATTCTTCTATTTAAATGTTTATTTTTAGATTTTTTATTTATTTTATATATAAGATAGAATTCTACTCTAACCAAATCTGTGTATATGTGTGTGAAGTTATCTCTTGGAGACTCTTGGAGACTTGAATCTTGACTCTTACTTTCCATATCCTACAAATACTTATATTTATGAAGTGACCGCATATGGTGATTAGATTTTCTTAAATATATATGTATATTATTAGGTATGGAGGGCAAAAATAATAATGTTCTTTTAAAAAATTTTAAACTACTTAGGATAATTCCAAAAATAAAAAAAATCATTCACTTTTTCCAAAAATGGGGGGAGGGGGCCAAATTCCCCTCGGATCTTGTGATGGTCTGCTAGTAGAGTCGCCATTGAAAGTATAAAATATGAAACACATAAAAATAATGCTTTGAATAAGAGATTGGAGTTCAATTCTCATCTTAAAAAAAATCAGTACCCATCAGAAACAGAATGAAGAAATTCATGATTAATTAGCAAAAGCAAGATTACAGTCTCTTATATACAACATAGAGCAAGCCTAACTAACTAAAAGCTACTAACAGACTGAAAACTAACTCTCACACGTGAGTATACAGCAATAACTAACACTCCCACGTGCAATCACTAACAAAATAAAACAATCACTAAGCTACCGGTCGTATCTACAGTACAAACACTAGCTAACGTCGTTTATGCAGCTTTTATTCAATGTTTGTTGATTCTGAACCAGCTCCACCTTCTGCTCTTGCTTCTTCTCTGAGTTCAACACTCTGACAGTATCTAAGTCTAATGATAAAAAATAATTATTAGAAGCAGATGTAACTAGTTGAAACTTAAAAAAAAAAAAAAAAAAGCTTGCATGGCATGGATTAGGAAAATTAAGTACTCTCTGTTTGTTTGGCTCCCCCTTGTAGGACGAAATTAATGTATATTATCACTATATTTCTGTAAATGGTTATTTATAAAGAACCTCACACTTGAAATAATGCAAGTTTGGTTTATTTTCCAAAATAAGTTGGCCACATAATTTGACATTGTATGGTTTTACCTATACCAAAAACACCAATTATGGAACAATCAAGGCATCTGAGCTATAAAAAAAAGAAAAGAAAAGAATTTAGCAAAGGAACATTTTTAACTCAACGAAGTAAGAAACATACAGGTTTGAGAAAGAACTTGCTCACGAGCTGATCTCTCGGATGAAATGAGAGCAACAACAGCAAAGACAAGACCAAGAAGAAGAAAAGCATTTAAGTAAGCCATTTTCCTTAACACAAGAGGATTGGAGAGAATTCTCTAAGCAAACACACACTGAGGAATTTCTCTGTACCTTTGGTGTTTTGAGTAAAGGCTAAGGAGCAGTGTTGCTCTCCCAATTTATAGAATTTTGGAGAGAGAGAGAGAGAGAGAGAGAGAGAGAGAGAGAGAGAGAGAGAGAGAGAGATGGGGCCACAAAAAAAATTGTTTGGTTTTGAAGATATTTGTGAAGTGCCGACAATCATAGCGTGAAGTACTTAAGCAATGGAGTTCAATAGTCTAGATATTTAGTTAGGTTGGGAGATGAGGATGGGCAGGGACATAGCCAGGAATGATCACTTGGGGGGGCCGGGTTGTAACAGAAATTTACTAAATATAATTATGAAGTCTATTGGATACAAAATTATCAACTTTCATTTATCATCATATATTTGAACATGTTGGGAATTCAACTGAAATTTCAAACCTGAGAGAAACAAAAAAATAGAGAAAAAAAAACGCCAAAAGAAAAACAATCACACGCACAAGACAGTATTTACGTGGTTCGGCAATTTGCTTATGTCCACAGAGTTGCAGGGATTTCACTATTATAAAAGAAAATTACAATGTGCGGTTACAGTGTTTTTCTTTCTCAAAAAGAACAAGATGACAAAACCCTAATCACAAAAAAAAAAAACGGCTTTTATATCCTCCGCACAGGATTCACAATGAGCTACAAAAACGGACCAAAAATTTTGTGTCGGCTCAAGCCTCCGCTCCATGGACTAAGTCTTAGTAAATCTCCCATTCTTCGGGTCAGGTCGGGTCATCAATCGGATCAAATTATGCCTGACGACGATTTTTAATAGAATAAAATTCATCAATTATCATCTCTATAGTGAAATTCCCTGCAATTTCCTTCTCTATATAAACTATCATATTATCTGCCAAAAACTCATCCTCCATTCTATTGCGAAGTCTTGTTTTTAACAACTTCATAGCTAAGCTCGTTCGGTAGTTGCTGTAAAAACTGGAAGGGTCAACACAAGACGAATAAGTCTATCAATCAAAAAATAGATATTAGACTTTCCTGAAATTTGTAATCCCCTACATAGCTCGGAAATTGTACTCATATTCTGAAAATCTGGATGTTTTATCACATTAAGCTCATAATGTTGCAATTGAGACTCCAAAAGTTCTTGTTCATGTTCAGTGAAATCTTGAGGATAATATTTCTTAACCAAATTGCATATATGAACAATTTTGAATAATCTAAAAGCATCCTTGGGATTTAAAGCTGAACTAAGAATGACAAGTTCTGTTGTTAGCTCAGAAAATCTACTTTTCAATTCTTGCAATTGAAAGTCTATTGCAACTGTAAATATGCCAATTCTAAAATGATGTTCCATTGTTAAATCATCATCTTGACGACGATATCTACCTCGACCTTTAGTGTAACGAGCATTCATATCAGGAATATCAATTTCATGTTGCTCACAAAATGATATAACACTAGCAAGTAAAGACTCCCATCCATCATCTCTCAACTCTTGAATAAGTGATTTTGTAGTTGAAACTAAATGCATGGAATTTAAAAGGTCTTGAGAATGTTGTTGCAAAGCTTGACAAAGAACATTAGTAATTCCCATTATCTCTTTCATCAAATGCAAGATTAAAATAAATTCAAATGATGTTAATACCTGATAAGCTTCCTCGGCACCACCACGTTGTTTATAGTTAGCCCCTTCCTCAGAGATAGTGTTGATAACTTTGCAAGTAGCATCAAACATTCTAATCAAACTACAAATAGATTGAAAATGAGATCCCCACCTAGTATCTACAGCTCGTTGCAAAGTACCAATCTGGTTTGCACCTCTTCCAGTCTCAATTTCATTAGAAGCAATCATATTCTCAACTTGTTCTGTTTGAGCATGTTGCAATTCATCATTACGCTTACTAGAACCAACAACAATATTGATAATATTAACCAAATGATCAAAGAATTGATGAACATCTTTTACTTCTCTAGATGCTGTAACTAGAGCTAATTGCAACCTATGAGCCATACAATGTACATAATAAGCATATGGGCAATCTTTAAGAAAAAGAGCTTGTAATCCATTCCATTCACCACGCATGTTACTAGCCCCATCATATCCTTGACCTTGAATATTTTCAATGTAGAGGTTGTAATGAGAAAGGACAGCACATATCTCATTCTTTAAAGTCAATGCAGTAGTGTCTCTAACATGCACAATATGAAAGAAACGCTTTTTAATAAAACCTTCTTTATCAACAAATCTCAAAATGATGGCCATTTGCTCTCTCTTTGACTCATCCCGGGCTTCATCAACAAGAATGCAAAATTTTGCATCCCCAATTTCTTCACGAATAGCATTTCGCACATTACTAGCAAGAAATATGCAAAATCTCCTTTTGAATTGTGGGTGATGTATATTTGGCATTTCCTAGAGCGTTTTCCAAAACAACACTAGCTACTTTGTCATTGAAAGTTGATGTGAATTTTATCAATTCAATAAAATTACCCCTATTTTTTGAATCAAGACTTTCATCATGACCTCTAAAAGCACAAGCTTGGAATGCTAGCCATCGAGCACACTCTACTGAGGTTTTGAGCCGCAACCGATTATTCTCTAATTCTTTTGACATTTGTTTCTCAATTAGCTTGTCAATATGTCGTGAATAATTCTTTAAATCCTCGCAACATTTCACAGCAATTTTATGTGGGGAGTTTGGTTCTTTCCCAACATGACGAATTAAAGGACAATTCATTCCATCTTTCACCTTTTTCAAATTATTAAAACCTGTTGAAATGAATACATCTGATCCGGGACGACCTATTGGTTTCTTACTAAAAAGGTAGCAAGGTAGACAATATATTGCATCCGTTGAAGGTGAGTATTCCAACCAATCCTTATGTGACTTAAACCATGAAGGTTGAAATCGACGATGATGAGTATCATCATTTTATGGATAGTCTATATCTATAGGTTGATATGGACCTTTTTCGATATAAGCTTGTCGGATTTCATCTTGTTTGTTGATAGGAAATTCACATATTTGTTTACGTGATCCTGGATCATGATCTATCTCTTTAAATTGAAGTTTTGGACATTTGGAGGGATGTTCATCAGGCATTGAAGTATTAACATCTGTTTCTACAGCCACAGGTGTCCTAACTTCTGAATTGCTAACATCTTTTCTCTTAAAGAATGCATTAATTGTTTTTCGTTTGCTCATAATTCTTTTAGTTTTAAGAATATGACTCAAAAATTAACCTGAAAAAAATTTTAAAAAATAAAATTTTAATTAGAAATTTTTACTTAATTATATGAATGTTATTCATACTTAAGAAAAAAACAAAATTTTCATTATAATTTAAACAGTCAACCCATTTTTAATACAACTTTAATTAATAATAACCCCTCAAACAAAAATAAAAATAATTTAATTAATTTGTCTTTTATAATGTATTGGTTAATTTAATTATATAGCTTTAATTATTGTTGTTTAGCGTAACAATAAACTATATTGCTTTAATTTATTTGTCATTAATTATACAATTAACTAATTATAGTATAATAATGATACTGTAACTAATTAACTATCTATTGTATCCATTAGCTAATGGACCGCAACTAAAATAATATTAATCAATAAAAGTTGGATGGTGAAGTCCTTTAAAAAAAAAACAAAAAAAAACTGATATTATTTATATTATATGATTTTCAAAAATTTTTTAAATTGTTTTTTTCCAAGTTTCAATTCCAAAATTGAAATTTCCAAAATTGAAACTTGGGTAATATGTGAACACAAAACACACCCACCAACAAGCCCAACCCAACACACAAACACACCCACTGACCCACCAAAAATAAAAACACTTATAACACACAACACACAACCCACAAACACACAACACACAACACACAACACAAACATTGTTGTGGTTGTACAACAGGACCCAAAAAAAAAAAAATTATATATATATATATATATATATATTGTTATGAGTGCAGACGTGTCACACACTCACTGGACAACCAAATTATTAAAAAAAAAAAAAAAAAAAGTTAGCCAATCTGCCCAATCAAATTCTCACACACTCACTGACTCACACTTCCACATTTAAAAAAAAAAAAAAAAAAAGATGCTGAGGGAGGCCGGACTTATAAGCATATTCCATTCTTTATAACTATATCTATAAAAGCATATTCATAATTCATTTAGACTATTTAGTGAGATAAAAGACTAAAGAGACTAAATTTTCTCAAAAAAAAAAAAAAAGACTAAAGAGACTAAAGAGTAAAGAGAGAGAGGGTTAGAGAGAAAAACCTTGAGGGAGGCGGAGGCTGGACTGTTGGAGGCGGAGGAAGCAACGGCCAACGAGGCTGACGACTGACGAGCACCGCTCACGGCTCACCGGCCCAGAGGCAGAGGCGCAGATGGCAGACGGCAGAGCGATCTACGGCGTCTATGATGTTGATGCGATGAGGCCCTCCGTTGCGACGACGATGACGAGGAGCTTGCTGCGGTGACGACGACGGCGACGGACTCCGTGGGTTACTGGGTTTGGTTTTGGTTTGTGTATTGGGGATTTTTTTTTTTTGATAAACTCCTCTGTGCTCTGTCCTCTGTGTTAGTGTGTTTGGTTTGCTAATTTGCTGAGTTCTGATTTTGGTTTGCTTTTGTATTGGGTAATGGGGATTGATCTCTGCCAGGCTAGCGACGTGATGGGATTTTTGCAGGCGCCGACGTGATGGGTTCGATTTCTATTCTTTGTTTTTTTTTTTTTTTTTTTTTTTTTTTTTTTTTTTTTTATATTTTATTTATTGAGAATCCGTGGGCTTTCCGTGAGCGAGCTACCTGTAATGGGCTCGCCGTGGGCTTCGCTTGCCGTCGGCTACTGGGCTTGGACCGCTTGGTTTTGTTTTTTTGTTTTTTTGTTTTTTGTTTTTTTTTTTTTTGGCTTGAAAGTAGAACAGATTACAGATAATTTTTTTTTTTTTTAATTTGATGGTGTTACTAATTTTTGATTGAGGGCTGGGAGAATTTGTGAGAAATGGGTGGGGGGGCTGGCTGTGAAATGTTGGGGGGGCCTAATTATTTTTTCTTCATAGGCTAATGGGAATTTTTTTTTTTTTGCAGGGGCCACAGCCCCCCCAAACCACTATGTGGCTCCACCCCTGAGGATGGGACACCACATTCATGCGCGTACTTTATTTTAGCCAGAGGACTTGACCATTATCGAAAAAATTAAATGTGGTTCTGTTACAAAGTTAATTATACGATGAATATATCATGGGATGTGACAAATAGATAGGTTTAAATTATTAGGATTGATGTCTATCTTATCAATTTGTGTTCGCTCGTTAAGAAAAATATTTTCATTAGAATATTTTTTCAATTTTATGTTTCAAATTAAATATTTAAAATTTAAAATTGTGTTTAATGATATAACATTTTAAATTTTAAATGACATTGTAACATGTATATAGTTGTTTTTTACTATTATTATTATTATTATTATTATAGCATATACATAGTTAGATATAAGAAATAAAACCTTAACTCTAAAATGTGTTCTTTCCATTTTCACTTGAAATGGATTTTTTTTAAAATGAATTTTCTCAAAATTTATGTGCTAATTAAGTTAATGGCTTTAGGTAGCATAAAGTTGTGTTTAATCAATTAAATAGATGTGTTATGCTTGATTAAACTCTTAAAGATGATAAACCTTTATTTTGATAATTTAGGTAACGCATTTTATGGATTTACGTTTAGTTTAAAAACTATTAAATATGGCCGAGGGCTTTGTACTTGAATCGGTTGGCACCTTCTTATGTGTCATGACATTCAAGATTTAAATTCTCTCTCTCCCAACTATCAATTTATCCACACAAGAAAAGAAAAGAAAAAAGAAAAAAGAAAAAAGAAAAAAGAAAAAAAAAACCTACTACAAGACTCTTAACATCTTAGTCAAGTCCTATCAAAAAAAAAAAAAAAACATCTTAGTCAAGGAGTTACAACTTAGGCAAAAACCAATTTTTAAAGGTCATATACTTAGAAACCAAGCCAAACGAATCAATTTTTAGTTGGGATTTTAATTTCTAACCTTGTTATATTATTAAATCGCCGAATGAAATATATGACTAAAATCACATGATATATATATATATATATATTTTTTTTTCAAAATGATAAATAGCGTTTTAAAACTAAAATAAAGTATAATTTCCAAAATTTTAGACATATATTTTGTCCTAGATTAGGCTTGTGAGCACCCTAAGGCATGACTCGTCAATGCCTTAATGGCTACCAACTGAATGACTCTCATAGGTGTTGCTCAATGTGTGTCCATTGTAGACATAGGCTCTTATGAATACACCACTAACTTAAAGGTTATGGTAGAGAAAGAAGTTGTCACTTAATTCTAAGTGTAGAAACCAACTTAAACCTTTATGCATAGTGTTAGAGATATATTAGCCCATTAGTATAGGCCCAAGCCTAATTCTACTTTGTGTGCAAGTCAAGTCTCCTACTTGTACTAGAAGTCTATTAGTCTAGGGTTTAGTCTACTATATATACACATGTTATGATTCATTGTAACACAGGAATTTGTACTACACTCTAATATATTATTGATGTAGCCCTTTAGGGTTTCCTCCGTGGATGTAGGCCATTAGGCTGAACCACGTAACTCTCGTGTGTTACTGTGTTCTATACTTTGTGCTTTCGCTTCCGCATCCATACTAGCATATTTAACGTGGTGTATCAATACTAATATTTAACACATAGGTCTAACTAAAGTAGACCTCACTTTGAAATTAGGATAATATGATTGGGCCGGGCCAATTTCCATACTAAGAGGGGTTGATTGAAATAGTAGAAATGAAGGCTAAAGCCTTGGCCTTGTTGCTATTTCCCTCCACAGCAGGCATACCGAAATTCTGAGTTAAATAATTGGTTTTATGAGAGAGAGAGAGAGAGAGAGAGAGAGAGAGAGAGAGAGAGAGAGAGAGAGAGAGAGATCCATTTCTCATCCAAAAATGATTTTGTGAGTCAATAAAAATCTTACGCAATTGAAATTCTAAAGTATTTTACAACCTAGAATAGGGAGATTATCAAGCATGTAATTTACATGAAACTTAACAAAAAAGAGTCATGGATTGTTAGCTTTTACTTAAAATTTAATTATGTATAGAATGTGACTGAATGTAGTTATATTATTTTTTCCTTAAACTTGTAATGAAGAGGCCAGTGATATTTATAGAAAATTATTGTATTCCCTCTCTAATTTCCTTGTCTCATAAGAGTGTATATGTTTCATCCTTCATTTCGTTCACACCTCATATAGCAATAGCAATAATAAATAATAATAATAATAATAATAGTAGTAGTAGTAGTAGCAGCAGTAACAATGTTATTTGTTGTAGTTATTGAAGGGTCTAGGCAGTCAATAGAGAATAAAAGGTCTATAAGTATCAAGTTATCAAGTTGGACAATTTTTTTTTTCTCATTATAGATTGTTTTCAGTTTTTTAAACTAATCTATATTAATCACTATTGATTAAACTATAATGTTGGTCTTTAAACTTTAATTCATGAGCAATTTTAACTTTTGAAGTTTAAAGTAATCACAAAATTAATGTTGATGATTATTACATGAACTTGACTAAACAACATTTATTAGATTTATTTTCTGGGTTTTAGTTGGCTATCGAAACATGTGGGAGTGTGTCACTTTGATACTTTATAATGAATGGAGTAAAGTAGTTTTGTGGTCCCCAAACCTCCTTCAATAGTATTTGGGCCCCAATTAATTTATATGTGGGCTTTATCACAATTCTACAAATTGATCTCCAAGTTTCACCTGGTTAGTCCAAGCTCAAACTTTCTCCCTTTTTCCTTTCTGTTTCCCTCTATTTCCCTAGGATTGTTACCTTCTCCTCCTCAATCTCTCACTCTCTCACTTTCCAACCCCCTCTATGTTGACCCCCTTCCCCTTTTTATAGTCTCTCATTAGTGGGATTATTATCATTAACATTTTCCCACTTCGCATGTATTTCCGCATTCACTAGAATCCTAAGGAATCCTCACAACTTCAGAGGATTCTTTTGGACCTTGTTCTAGACGTCAAATAGTGTTTGGTAGCGGATTTTCCAAAGGCATTGACAGTGCTTGGTTACCGACCTTAATTTGACTGTCCCCTTGCCGACTTCCTTTTAGCTTATTAGTTAGTATTTGGCCCAACTTGGCCCAAACACAATACAGTTTACCCCGAATGGTATCCTATGACTCTTGCTCATTTTCTCAGTGGGCTAATCCTATCCCCACTGTGCTGAGCCTGGGCCTTGGTCACATGGGCCATTCTTGGTCTCATGGGCCCAAGCCCCTACAATAGCCCCCCGTGATCCCATTTGCATGTAGTGGAGATGGGATCGGGGTTCTTCGTTTGGTGGTCAACTAGGTTTTCTCTCTCTTCTCCTTTTTCAAAAACGACTGTTACACCTCGGGAAGATCAATCGTCATTCAATTAATGCAGCGGACACGACTGCTCATCCTTTGCGCACATGTGGCAACTTTTGTGGCATCGGACGGTCAAGATGATTTGATGCTTTGATTACTGAGGCACACGTGAAAAGACACAACGGTAAGTATTGATTGGTTTTTTGTAGTTACATTATATGAAATTCATCTTTACAAATACTGATACACTTCACGCCATTATCTTCTTAATTCTTTTTCAAGTTCAGAGTTTTGTTTCTTCCTTCCTCCCGAGCCTATCCTTATCATCAAGAAATCACATAGTAAGTCTTCTTCCCTCTGTCAATCTTCTAGTGGGTTGGGTAGGAAAAGAAAATGGGTTTTTTCACATCTCTTAAGAACTAGTGCAGATGTCGAGTCTTTCAAAACTAGGTTCAACATTTTCACAACAAATTTTCGATGACAAATTGTTATCAGTTTTAAACTAGGTCCATTATTGATATCAATTTTTTATTCGTCAATAATACCTTGCCACTTATAATTTGTTGTAAAATTATCGTGAAAATGTTGTGAACTTAGCATTTTTTTAAATATTTTTTTTGATCTATAAGGAATTAAGATCTTAGCAATTGTAAAAATATTGTGACAACAACAAGATGTTGTAATATTTTCATAATATATTTATTTTCAATTATGGTTGGTCTCAGTTTCATATTTTATTATTTTATTTTGAACTATAAGAAAATAACACCTCAATAATTGTGAAAATATTGCAAGAATATTTTGAGTCAGTATAGTAATATTGTGTCCGCACATATAAATATTTAAAAGAAAAAAAAAAAAAGAGCACAAACTAAAAACATTGGCATACTATGAAAAAAAAAAAAAAGGCAAACTCAAGTAAAACGGTGAGTTTTGCCTCACCCAATTGAATAAACCAAAAATTAATGTAGATTGATGCTGTTGACACTTTTTATATAGTTAATATATATATATATATATATATATATATATATATATATATATATATAAGGGTCAAAAACATTAAAAAAAAAAAAAAAGAACTACTTGAGTGTTCTTGATATACACAATTAATTTAAGATAGGTGAGAGATGAAAATCTACAATGGGAGAACTAAACAGCTAATCAAAGATGAAAATGGCTGAATCACTACTTATATATATATGGAAAGGGTTTTCCCGTGGGGGATACAATGATTCAAAGGGATGAACACTTGTTAAGGACAAATTTTTCACATCACATGGCTTCATTTTATTGGCAACCCGTACCACATCAACATTATCATGAATTTTGGGAAAACCTCTTTTAAAGCCTAAAAAAGCCCATATTTACACTAAAAGGTATTAATGCCCATGGTTCAAACTCATAGCACATCATCTCATTTTTGGCTCATGATCCAAACTCATGAGTCTCATCGAGGGAATTTTGGGAGTCGTGGTTTAGAGAGCCAAGAAGTATGTTTAGTAAAACTCCAGTAGTTCAAAGTTGATAAAGGAAAGCATGTTGCTTGGCATGTCTTCCCCAATTCCCTGAATTCTGACGGGTTAGTGTACAATAGGTAACATTTGGTAAGCCTCTCATATCACATAACACTTAAAATGATAAAACTACCCATGCTTTTTACATAAAAATTAATGTCTATCATATAATATAAGTTTTAAAATATAATTATATAATTTCATATTGATTATATTATTATTTTCATTTAAATCAATCCCAAGCACATGGCTAAATATATATTAATATCTCATATCTAGTATTAAATGCTCTCCTTACTCTCCAAGATTTGGTTAAAATACAAAGAGACCATAATTACATTTCTAAAACTTCATCAAATATCAACCAACTAGTTTATTACCTACCAAAATTATATATAGACTAAACATATAATTTTTTAAAAGAGGAAATTTAGTCAAAAATACCAACAACAACTCCAGCAGAAGCTGCAACAGCTCCAACAGAAGCAACAGCTTCTGTAGAAACTGCAACAGCTCCAGCAGAAACTGCAACAGCTCCTGTAGAAACTGCAACAGCTCCAGCAGAAGCTGTAGTAACTCTAACAGGTTGACATATGTCCTAAAATGACATCATTTGCCCATTAATGCCTAATTCCAGTAGCTTGCTATCATACCCAAAGAAGTAAGGATCTCATAAAAGAAATCTTACCATTTTAAGCTAAGATCCTTAGCCTCTAGCTGTAGTACCAGAAATAGAAGAATCCCATAAAGATTATCTTACCATTTTTAGCCAAACCATGAATTTAATGCCAAATATTTTCCTCCAGCAAAAGATGTCATTTAGATGGCATCATCCAGCTATAATAGCTGTAACTGACAACTGTAACAGCAGCTTCAATAGCATTAAAGTTTCAAACTTTCTTTTTTTGGCTAAGAAACAAAAACTCACTAATAAAACCACTTACTTTGTCAAAGACTTTTCTTTATTTGCTAAATTTCCCTTCAACTAATTCTAATCTAGTTACATACTTGGCTCTATATAAAGAGGACCAAGCTACACACTAAAGGATCAACCATCCATCCCTCTCTCACCCGCTTATTCTGAAACTTCATTCATTTTGCTGCCACATACACATTTTCATACTTCTCCATCTCTCTTACAAAATCTCTCTTCATAGATAACAACACAACACATATGTTACAACACACCATTATCCATTACCTATCTTTCCCACACTCCATTATTCTGAAATATCATCATTTTGCAGCTCATAAACACATTCTCCATCTCCTTCTCTATTTCTCTTGCAATAACTCACTTCTTAGAAAACAAAATAACTGATGTCATAACACAAAAAACAATTCCAACAGTAGTTTTTACTACATTCAACCTTCATATTATCTATCTCATACTTCCATATATTTTACAAATACATTCCTCATAGACTACCCATACTTACTTCCCACATGTGTGTTTCTAATCTATCTTACAAACACCATATCTCACAAAACATATACATTTCTTACTATCTCCATACATCTTAAAAGATACCCAACACTCTTCCAAGAACATATTACAAAAACCTTTCTCGTGAAAGACATATGACCATCAATACTAAGGCGCTTCTCCTAAAAGGCACAAAGACTTCATATGAAAGTCATTCTCATTGAAGACATACATTTCTAATACTTAAATTTATTCTTATGAAAGACACAAACTTATAAAATTAAAAGCCCTTCTTATGGAAGACAATATCACTCATATTTAACCAAAAACTAAAAGAGCATTACATTGGAAAAATCATTTAAGTGCATAATAAAAGGGACAAACTTAATCAACCTATGCACATGACTGAACATATTCTCTCTCCCTCCAGTTGCACCCATTTTTTCTTTTCAATCATGAAGTCACCATGAAAGGACTCATAATATCATATTGTATCGCTGGACTCATTTTCTCATGCTGCTGAAATGGTATTCCACTGATGTTATATAGCTGGCGCTACAAAATATGAAGATAAGTCATTATATTTTTATCTCCAAAATTATACTATTGAGTATATTTTAATTTATTATCATTGTATTGTTGTACTTATATTATTCTGCTATCGGAATGTTATCAGCTAATCATTAACGCTATATGGCTAGAGCCACAAACTATGAAGCTCACTAATGTTATACGGCTGAAGCCACAAATCATATAAAGAACAAAGTGATGTTGTACAGCTAGAGTCAGAAACATACAAAATAAGTCAAAATCTCTCTATATTCAAGATTACATTATTAAGTATACATTAACTCATTATTATTGCATTGCTGGATGCAAGTTACTTTAATATCATATAATTATTTAATAAACATGATCTCATTAATACTTCAATAATGAACATACATATTAATAAATTGATCTACCACCATTGCACATATATTATTTGGACATGAACCACCATTGGAAACATATTTTTTTGGAAATGAACTACCATCAGACATATATTATTTGGACATGGACCATTGCTGGACATACTTTATTATGTTGAACATGAACCACGAACCACAACTGGATATGGACTATTGGACTCATCCCATTATCGGATATATGAAACTTAATTAACCACTTTCTAATATTGCACATCACTTAAGAAACATAATAATAATATATCAACTCACCATTTAATCAAAGCTATCATGCTAAGTATATTATTTATATGTTTCAACCATTATCATAATTCTAAGACTTTGGGCTTTTTCTATTTTGTAGGCTTAAAAATACACCAAAAGCCATTGGTCTATGCGGCCCAATGTCGAGTTCCGGGTTGAACTCTCCAAAACAAATCCGGGCTCAGCAAAGTCACACCCCTAACGAAAGGCACGTGGCTATGCACAAAAAATTGCCCCCGACAATACTTGTGGAAAATCTTCTCACTTTCTCTCTCTAGTTCCTTTCTCAATTTTTTTGAGCCCCCTACGGTGTTGTCCTTCTCTCCTTTTTATAACCCACCTCCTCCTCCAACTGTCTTGCCCTTTAACTGGATTTTGGGGAGATACTTGTCCCATTAGCACCATTCCCTGCTATTTCTTGATCATGAAGGAAGATTTTGGGGGTGTCCTCCCTGTTTAGGCCAATCAATCAACATTTAATACGGTTGACATTAGGTAAGAGAAGTTTTAAATGCGGAGGTAACTGTTGCATTGGGTTCTGCATTTTTCTTGATATGTTCCTGTGGTGATTAGATGGAGAGAGGATTCTTCAGTAACACGGGTGGGCACTCCTTGGTTGGATCACTCTTCCTCAGGAACATGGGCTTCTCGGATCTTCTTAGCATTGTTCTCAGAAGGCTTCTTCCCAACAGCGGGCTCCCTTTATACCTTGTTGGTATTTGGGTTGGGCCTTTACCATGGAGGGGACTTCTTGGTTTTCCTTCCTCGGGCTAGGGTCTTCAGGGTGGGCTCAGGTCCACACCCCCACAATATCCCTTTGATATTTACATAGATAACATAACATATTAAAGAATAAAAAGGAGAGACGAAAAAAGGAAAAAATACCTTAGAGTTTTGCCAAGAAGTAATGAAACTTAGATCTAACTTTGAATCTGGAGCACAACTATCAAATGAAGATAAAAGGTTTGAAGCAGATTGACATAAATTAGAAGTATATAATAGCATTTTTGTTATTATTTAAAGAACTATTACACCAGTTCATTTTCTTATGTGAAACATATATAAACAATGAATGAGACACAAAGATAGATATTAACAATGAGTGGGACACACATTTTTGTAGGGTTCTCATCTTAAGAATAGTTGAGTAATAAGTATATTGTATTAAGATTGAAGCAGAGTCATTATTGTGGTACACCAAAATTAAGAAAATTCAATTGGACACTTGGTGCATTAGACTCCAATTGAAAGTCAATTTGGACTTTAATTGGATTTTCTATAAGCATTTGGCTTTATATGTGTGTGTGTGTGTGTGTGAAAGTACCACTGTAATTGAACAAGTCCATGCATAAATACATATCGAAAGTACATACAGATTACGGGTTAGAGCAATCGCACCAGTCAGTGCAAAATAGAAAAAGTTGGAATTTTACACAATTTTACACATTTCTGCACAAAAACTATCTACATCAGTCTGTCTAAAACACTGTTTATATGCAAAATTGCTACAATAACCTTGCATATATGCACGGTTACTGTAGCTTTCTATATGATTATTTTATTTTATTTTCTCTCTCCTCTCCTCTCCCTTGCCTTGTCAAACTCTTTCTCACCCACTCTTCAATGCCAAGAAGAAGAAGAAGCCGACCACCAACATCCATCCACCATCCTAACTAACCAACCACCACCACCACAACCAACCCATTACAACATCAATTTATTCCAAACACAATCACCCCAAAATTAATGAAAATCACAAACCCAACTTAAAATCAACTCAAAGCAAAATCAACTAAAAATAAAACACAACAGAAAACCCATTTGGCAAAATACAAATCAACCCAAAACCCAAACTTATAGCTGCCATGAGAGAGAGAGAGAGTGAGTGTATTGAGCCATGGAAGCTTGGTAGAGAGATAGATTTTTTTTTTTTTTTTTTTTTCAAATTTGAAGAGTGCACCAATTTGATAGAGAAAGAGAGGGGAGAAATAGAAAGATTTTTTTTTTTTTTTTTTTGAAATGAAAAAGAAGAAGAAGAAAGAAAGAATAGCAAAAGAAAAAGAAGAAGAAGAAGAAAGAAAGAAGATGCTGAAGAAGAAAATTGTAGAAGAAGAAAGAAGGAGAAGAAAAAAGAAGAGAGAGAGAGAGAGAGAGAGTTTTAGAGAAGTGATGTGTGGTAAGGTGGTGGGGCCATGCATGGGTAAGGGAAATAATAATAAAAAATGTGAAAAAATATTATTTTTATAAAAGAGTGTATTTTAGATAATCGTGATGTTTTTGCAAATTGATTGTATAAAATAGAAAAAATAGGTTTTTTTTGTAAAATAGAATGAAACTTTTGCACCTATTGATGCTAATGCTCTTATATGGCACTTGGCACTTGCCTTCAGTTTCTAGGCCATCCTCATTTCCCCTATGTGGCTAGGCCTCTCCTTCATGGAAGGTGAGTAGAGTTGGCCTCGTCGGCTGCACTTGTCATAGTTTGAACACTATTCTTAACAAAATTGAATTAAAATTAAATGGGTAACTACAGTGTTACAACGCATTTAAAAATTTTGATTTTAAAAATATAAGAGCTTGAAGTACTTCACACGAAAATCCCTTATTTTTTAAACAAATATAAAAGTGCATTTTCATTTTGCATGATTAATCTGTAAGGATTAGGAAAATGAAGTAGTCTCTTTCTTGGATTTTTTTTTTTTTTTTGGTTTTCTTTGTCCCATTGTTAGTGGAGTGGAAATGTAAATATTGACCATGGTTGCAAGGGTTTTTGGCAGTATATTTGCTACGTGCAGAGCCGCCTCACACTCACACATTCAGCTATATATCCAAAATTTGGTGCATATATTTTCCGCAATAAGTTGGCCACATAATTTAACATCGTTTGGTATTTAAAGGCATTAACTAGGTGGGTGCACCTAACGTAAACCTAATACACCAATTGCAGAAGTTGATAGACATTTGAGCTAATTATACATAAAATAGCAAAGGCACATACTTAGCCCAACAAAGAAAGAAACATACGGGTTTGAAAATGCTGGTCGCAAAGAAGAATATATGGGGTTCTCATGAAGGCGGTGATTGAATGGAGGAAAATTGTAGAAGGATTAGAATGGCCTAAATGTTCAAAAGACCCTTCTATTTATAGAAATATTTAGTATTTACACCGCCTCATGAGTCATAACCCTAGAAAGGGTTGTGTGTCCCTCAAGGGTCATATCTCTTCGTCAAACTATATAATTGTATGTGAATCAAATCATCCTTTCATGGGTGCAATTTACTATATAAGGATGCATCATATTATGGTGTAATCATCATTCTCGGTATATTTACATATTCCATTTGACCACACCATATATAATTCTCATGTGATTTGTTATAGTCAACATGATAACACAGCTTCAATATTTGCTCTCATTTCAACTGTCATTTGTGGTAAAACACAGATTGATCTCAATGGATGACTTCTCTATGTGTGTTCATGTCACTCCCAAAATTGACCACTTTTGTTATGGATGACTTCCAATTCTCTCTCTTACAAGAATATGGAATTGGTTAATTATGGATGGTTATTAATAAACGAAAGAAAAATGCTAGGATCGATCACAAAAAAAGTTCATAACTTTTGTCATGTTGCGAGTTATAATTGGTGCATGAAGGTAATGTGGAAGGTCCATACTTTCACTAGTCACAACTCGTTGCATGGCGAGTTGTATCAAAAGTTGCTGACTTTTTTGTGATCCTATTATTCTCTAAACGGAATCATGGCGAAAAATATAGCCCATACCCTCTACCACAACCAACAATTTCAGTATCACTACTTTTGTGTGCTAACCTAGCTATGCTGCAATTTGCATCAAGTACGTCCTTCTCTACCAAAAAAAAAAAAAAAGGAAAGAAATAGGAAAAGGGTTTATAGCCGCGTTTTTTGGCACCGTTTTCAAAAAACATTGCTATAGTAACTTTGTTTTTAACAAATGCCGCTTAAAATCCTAAAAGTATGGGAGGTTTATAGCAGCGTTTTTAAGAGTTTTTGATCTTAGGGCCTGTTACGGTGTTCAGAAAGAGCTGCAATAGGTCCAACCAAAAACCACAAAAAACAAAATAAATAAAACAGAAAATTAGAGGAGCTATTACAGCACTTGATGTTGAGAGAACTACTAATGAGAAAGGGACTCTACGTCTCAGACCCAGCCCAAGTTTGACTTTGGAGTTCAAGGCTTCTTCAACAACCACTAAACGCTACTTATTTCATTTCTCATGATGCTCCTCTTCATCATCAACTAATTAAGCTTACTGATTCCCAAAAGAAATGGCCTGTAAATATCATATTTCGTTTTGTTTTGTTTATTTTTGGTTTCGTTTTACATAAATACTAACTTCAATCCTAAAACTTTCAGTGCCCCATCCTCCGTTGCTGATCCTAGCTATATATACAAATGCTCATCTATGATATAGGTAGACATGAATGACTATTTGAAGTTGCATTTTCCAAAATAAATCATTTTTTAAAGTCCATATTGGTAGAGGACAAGTATCTACTCTAATTTCTCGGTTTGTAGTGTTATTTATTTTTTTTAATAAAAAATTTGGATATATAATTATTTGTAGGGCGCGTAGTTATAATATTTGGCATTTAAAATTTTGGATAATTTTTTTTTCTTTTTCTTTGTACATCAGTCTTACTAACTCTAAAAAATAATAAAGAGGCCAGGGGTAAGCGGAAGATATGGAAATGTGATAAAGAAGTAGAACATATGATATACTTTGGCAAGACAAAAACAAAGGATGTAATTATACTATTCAGCTAAAGAAAAATGGATAGTGTTTATATAAAACTAATATGAAGTGCTAGGTTCTTACTATAAGTACCCATTTTGTATAAAATTTATACAAACTGAAACACATGCACTCTTTAACTCTTATATATATTCAATAAAAATAATTAAATTAAGTAGATGATGAAGTGCTCCGCAAGTGGCAAATGCAATATATCCTCACAAATGATTCGCACAAGAGTCAAGAGATGTCCAAGATAGACAAACACAGCCTTCTGATTATTTAATACATAGCAAGACTTAGCATCCAATGGAATAAACACAAAAAGGGTCACAAAACAGTTGTTGGTTATGCACAACATAGGGCTGTATTAATGTATAAAATTCTTAAATTAATTTGTGTACTATTACATTAACACAAAAGGGGGTTAGAAGCTTGGGAAAGAGACCGAAAGAGAAGCTTCTAAGTAGTACTATATATATATATATATATATATATATATATATATCCAAGTTCATTTGGTGAGATATATAAAAATAATGTAGAAAATGGATATTACATAGTCTGTCTTCTCTCAATCAAAACAAAAGGCAATATGAAATATGGTCCTTGTTGAATTCAAGCGGTCATCGATCACAACCAACCTATGAAAAAGCTCGAGTACGGGAATAGGTGGTTCTCCAAATGTCAATTTCTAAAAACTGTATTACATTAATTGTCCATAATTTATGAGATCGTGACTATTAGTATTAAATTTTATCTTGTTGCTAGTTGTTACTTATAAAGTTACAACCACCCCGGCACTGCAGACAATGATACTTCTTTTTCTAATTGTCATCACGGATTGGTGGAGTCTTAAAGAATGTATTTTATGAAATCTCTTTTTCATAACGTGTGAATACCCACACATAAGAGAAATGTCTTGTTAATAAAATGGTCTTATAAAATAATTTTTCTATTCATTTAATAGATTTGTCTCTATGGACCTCATATGCTATGAGGAAGCAGTTGTAGTTGCATACAACTGCCCCCACAAAATAATTATCCATATCAAAGGAATTACCAAGATTTAGGTAATAATTTTTTTACCTACTTAAGTTCATTTTGAAACAGTCAATGCGTAATGCAATTGAAGTTATAGGTAGGGGTATAAGCAAAAGAAATTATAGGTAGACAAATTGCAAGACATCCTGAATTTCACAAGTTCAAGCACTTTTTTATTACATAAAAAGCAGTTCAAAAAAAAAAATACATAAAAAGCAGGACGTACATGACAAAGAAAACAAAGATAAAGCTTATACACCTACTGTGGTTGAGAGTTTTATTTTTGGGTAGAAACTATGGTTGAAAGTTAAACCTTATTGGCATACAAGCTTAGACAAGTAACACATATTGATAAGACACACCCATTCAGAAACCATGACCTGGTTTGCCATGGTGATGATGGTGATGATGGTGATGGTCGGTCTCATCAAGTTTCCTTCCAGCAGCACCATGGTGATCATGGTGATCATGGTGATCGTGGTCATCATGGTGATCATGGTGATCGTGGTCATCATGGTGATCATGGTGATCGTGGTCATCATGGTGATCACGATGCCTGTCCTCATTCACAGTCTCCTCTACAAAAAGAAATGAAAAATGTTTACAACATGGCTAAAATATAATGTCAAGGTGTACTGAAAAATATGTAATAAAAAAAATAACGGATTACAAAACATAAGAGCTTAAAAGTATATACTTCCCACACGGAACTCATGAAAATGATGCTCCATTATTTTGTAAAACAAAAAGATGCAATGCTTCTTTCTTTTACTTTTTTCCTTAATCAATATGGATTAACAAAACTATGTACTATATCTTTTTTTTTTCCTTTGTTTATTTTATTTTCATTTCTTGTCAGAGTGAATGCATATTATCATTATAAATGAACAGTCATTTTACACTTTGATTGACTCAGAGATTTTATAACCAAGTGACCAAGATTCATGGTAACCATATGTACTTGTAAAAAAAACTAGCTCCAACCGATCGAATAGGTTTATTGGCAGTATATTTGCTACAAGGAAGGTGACTTGGTTATGCAATTTTGGTAAATTTCCCATGACAAGTTGGTATTTGAAGGCATTTGATGCATGTTGGTGAACCTGTGTCTTTGACATAAACCAAAAACACCAATTCTAGAACCCAAAAAAAAAAGACATTTGGGCTTAAAAAAAAATAGTAAAGGCATATATTTAGCTCAAGAAAGTAGCTTACGAGCTGAGACCTCGGAGGAGACGAGAAGAACCACAGCAAAGACAAGACCAAGAAGAAGGAAAGTCTTTGAGTAAGCCATTTTCCTTAGCAACACAAGAGGATTGAAGACAAATGTACTAAGCAAACTCGCTCTAATAAGATTCTCTGTAGTAGTGGATGAGTAAGAGCAGTGTGGTTCTCCCAATTTATAGAGTTTTCAACACAGAAAGAGAGAGAGAGATGGGCCCCCAAAGTTTTGTTTGGCTTTGATGATATGTGTGAAGTGTGAGGTAAACATTGGAGTATCAGGACTTGGTCTAAAATTAATTATGTTGGGAGGTGAACATGGGACCACAAAATTAGTTTATTTTATTTTTTTAGCCAAAGAAAATGATCATCATCCAAAAAATATATCATTGAATTGGCACGTAGCTTTGGTGCAGATTGATTGAGTCCAACTTCTTCTAGAGTTATTAAGGGTGTGTTTGTTTAGAGGATAAATAGATTGGATAGAAAGTTTTGGAGAGAAAATAGGAAGAGAAACTTTTTTAGATTGTGTTTGGTTGTGTGAAGTGTGAGGTAAACATTAGAGTATCAGGACTTGGTCTAAAATTAATTATGTTGAGAGGTGAACATGGGACCACAAAATTAGTTTATTTTATTTTTTTAGCCAAAGAAAATGATCATCATCCAAAAGATATATCATTGAATTGGCACGTAGCTTTGGTGCAGATTGATTGAGTCCAACTTCTTCTAGAGTTATTAAGGGTGTGTTTGTTTAGAGGAGAAATAGGTTGGATAGACAGTTTTGGAGAGAAAATAGGAAGAGAAACTTTTTTAGATTGTGTTTGGTTGTGTGAAGTGTGAGGTAAACATTAGAGTATCAGGACTTGGTCTAAAATTAATTATGTTGAGAGGTGAACATGGGACCACAAAATTAGTTTATTTTATTTTTTTAGCCAAAGAAAATGATCATCATCCAAAAGATATATCATTGAATTGGCACGTAGCTTTGGTGCAGATTGATTGAGTCCAACTTCTTCTAGAGTTATTAAGGGTGTGTTTGTTTAGAGGAAAAATAGGTTGGATAGACAGTTTTGGAGAGAAAATAGGAAGAGAAACTTTTTTAGATTGTGTTTGGTTGTGTGAGAAGGAAGGAAAATAAATGGTGGGGTTCACGTATTTTTTCTCCGTATCTATCAAAAAGTTTTCTCCTCAAAATGAAGAGAAAACTAAGAAGGGAAAACTCATGAAATGAGCTTCCAAAAATACCCTTGGAATTCACCTCCAAGTCTCCAATGTGTTTTTTTTTTTTTTTCCTTTGATTTTTTCTCTGTTACTAACGTGTGTTGGCTTCCTTCTTCCTTCTTCTTCTTCTTCTTCTTCTTTTTATTTTATTTTATTTTTTTTAAATTTTTTTTTAGACATGTTGGCTTTTTTTTTTCCTTTGATTTTTTCTGGACGTGTAGCTTTCTTCTTCTTTATTTTATTTTTTGGGTGCTCATATGTTTATTTTCTCTTTAATTTTGGTTGGTTTTTATTTTTGTTCTTTTTTTTTTAGAAAATAGTTTTGGGATAATTTTTTATGCTATTTTTTAAAATTTTTTTACTGAAGTGTCTATCGATATACAATTTTTTTAAAAGTATAATGTGTTACTTTTTGTTTTATTTAATAGGGACAATGTGGTAAATTTATACAAATTTTATTTTCAACCAAATAAAAAGGTTTTCCATCTCTCCACTTTTCCACCCTTCCAACCAAACACAAATGAGGGAAACTAAAATCATTTATATCCTCCCACTTCTCCATCATCTCTTCATTTTCTATCCTCCCACTTTTCCATAATCCCAACTAAACGGACCCTAAGAGCATTAGGATCCGGGATGCAAAAGAAAAAAAAAAACTTATTTTGCATTTTCAAACACTACTTTATTTATTTTACCAACCTATTTTACAATTCACTTTACATTCCAGCTTTTTATTTTTACATACAACCCAATAAAATAATATAAACTACCTAATAAAATAAGAAAAAAAATTATTATTCTCTCTTTTTCCCCACTCACTTTTTCTCTTCACACACAACCACTTTTATTTATTTATTTATTTTTTTTTTACAACTAATGAACAGTAAGGTTGCATATATGCAGCCTTACTATTTATAGGTTGAATTTTTTTTTTAAGTTTAAAAACCCAAATGGAGTGGGTTTTGGGCGGCTTAGGTTGTAAAATAGCAACTGGGGGTGTTTACATCCTCCAATGCTAATGCTCTAACGGTCTATTTGGTTTCAAAAAGTGGTGTATCTACTTTCCATTTTCTTTATTCTATATTCAAATTCTAAATTTGAATATAGAAAAAAGTACTTATTTTCACATTTAGTAGTATTTGATAAATTATTTTGAATACATAATATGGGTATAGAATATATCATACCCAGGTTTGGTCAGTATTTTTTTTTTAAAGTAACTTTTCTCACTCACATACATCACATCACTAAAATAAAAGTAACTTTATGTCTTCACAATATTTATAAATATGCCATTATATTCGTATTCATAGAAAACAAAAACGTAGAAAAATTGTTTTCATTTTTTGTATTCAGATCCAATTTTTAGAATACTGAAAATGAAAATTGAATATAAATACAAAAAAAAATTCAGTTTTTTTTAATAGTAGGACCCACTAAAATCTGAAAATGAAAACAAAAAATTGTGTTTTTTTCAACTAACTAAACAGGCCCTAAGCATCACAAGATGGATATTCATGGATCGACGTTGCAAATAGTTAGGTTCAAATCGATGGACTATGACAGTAATGCATGTCGACTCATTATGAAAAGCCTTCCTATCCTATGTGCTCACACCTTTAGCCTTTAGTTTGTGTAAAGTAAATTGCTTTTAATCCATTATAATGGCCTAAATGGGTCATTTTGATCAGCTTAGTTCAACTATAATTGCATCTTATATATTCAAGGATTTGAGGCTTAGTTTATAAACTCTTATAAGTTGGGACCGGACTAGGTGAATCAATTTCTAGTATTGGGAATTTAAATTGCAACTTGTTTATTATATTCTTACAATCTTTGAAATAAGAAAATATGACTACAATCACATGAGAAACAGTCTTTTTTTATATTTATAATCAACTATGATATTGAAAATCTATCCTCAATCTATATAATATTGTCCTAAGATTAAACATGTACTCCACCGTTACTGATCTATTTGTTGACAAAAATTATAAATAATTGTATACCACCTAATTCATTTTCTTTCGGGGTCGGTCTAAATTACCACCTAATATTCTTACTATTCTAGAATTTGGAAGAGCAAGATTTTATCTTTTATTAGTCTATTTTTTTTTTCTTATTCTCTTTGTTAGTACAAAGAAATTGTAATATTTCATGTAATTACGTGTGTTTTTTATGATGTTGATATATTCAAATTGTCTATTTATTTTAAATTTGGTATAATTTAAGTTTTTTTAGTGATCATCCTAAAAAAAAATTCCTAAAGCATAGTGGTGGAGCCAAGAATTTATCTTTGAGGGGGTCATCTATAAAAATGTGTGTATATGAAATCTAAAATAGTAATGTACAATACTTCATAACTCAACATGTGCTATAAACAACAACTAAATACATGTTTTTTTTTTTTTTTTTGAAGTGCTAAATACATGTTAATAGAGCAGTGGCGGAGCTAGGAATTTAGGTTAGGAGGGGCAAGATTAAAAGACAAGATTGGAAATAAAAAATTAATATAAAAAAATTAATCAATATTAATAACAAAATAAGTAAACAACTATATGATAATTTAATTTTCATACAAAATCTAACATAAAATGTAAACTTTAATTTATTTTTTCACACCTAGCTTATTTTACTAAATTGCCCTCAACGATTTTTCATATTTTGAAACCGCTGCATGATTTCTTCACACTTAATAGTCTTGAATATATCTTTCTCAATATATGTAACTAAGCAATCATTCAACCACTGATCTCCTATTTGATTGCGTAATCGATTTTTAATTATGTTCATTGTTGAAAAAGCTCTTTTAATAGTAGCTATTGTAACTAGTAAGATCAATGCCAAAGTCACTAATAAGTCATCAACTACTACTAGAAAAGCTGGAAAGATAACGTAAATTCATTTAATTGGGTTATTTATTTATTTATTTATTATTTTTTGTCTTTAGTGTGGGGGTTTATTTTTATTTTTTATTTTTTGTCTTTAGTGTGGGGGGCATTTGAAATTTCCCGGGGGGGAGGAGGTGCTCCCCTCGCCCCCTCTCCCTCCGCCCCAGTAATAGAGTAGTATATGCGGTATATTTTAATCAAACTAATAAAGTACATTTATAAATTATAATGCCCTACGGTATATAATATATTGGTTATTATAATAACAAATAATATATTATAAGGAAAATAAAAGAAGAAAGCAAATGAAAAGTAAAGAAATCAAAAGAAAGCAAATGAAAAGTAAAGTAACACAAGAATACTGTACATGAGTGAAGGGTCTCTAGAAGCATCAAACTTATCTTTCACTCTTTTTTTGTCTAGTTTAGTCACACAGAACTTTTACTTTTATACGTGGAAAAATGAAAGAATTGAAAACAAAAAAATATTGAATTGTATTCTATTTTGCAATATTTTTACAAAAGGTTGATGTAGCTAACTTTTTATAGATTTTTATTTAGTTCCACCATTAATATCACTTTTTCATTTATTAATAACCACTCACCACATCAACAATTGGTAATATTTTTTATAAAATAATTTGTATCTCTAATATTATTCTTCTATTTAAATGTTTATTTTTAGATTTTTTATTTATTCTATATATAAGATAGAATTCTACTCTAACCTAATCGGTGTATATGTGTGTGAAGTTATCTCTTGGAGACTTGAATCTTGACTCTTACTTTCCATATCCTACAAATACTTATATTTATGAAGTGACCGCATATGGTGATTAGATTTTCTTAAATATATATGTATATTATTAGGTATGGAGGGCAAAAATAATAATGTTCTTTTAAAAAATTTTAAACTACTTAGGATAATTCCAAAAATAAAAAAAATCATTCACTTTTTCCAAAAATGGGGGGAGGGGGCCAAATTCCCCTCGGATCTTGTGATGGTCCGCTAGTAGAGTCGCCATTAAAAGTATAAAATATGAAACACATAAAAATAATGCTCTGAATAAGAGATTGGAGTTCAATTCTCATTTTAAAAAAAAATCAGTACCCATCAGAAACAGAATGAAGAAATTCATGACTAATTAGCAAAAGCAAGATTACAGTCTCTTATATACAACATAGAGCAAGCCTAACTAACTAAAAGCTACTAACAGACTGAAAACTAACTCTCACACGTGAGTATACAGCAATAACTAACACTCCCACGTGCAATCACTAACAAAATAAAACAATCACTAAGCTACCGGTCGTATCTACAGTACAAACACTAGCTAACGTCGTTTATGCAGCTTTTATTCAATGTTTGTTGATTCTGAACCAGCTCCACCTTCTGCTCTTGCTTCTTCTCTGAGTTCAACACTCTGACAGTATCTAAGTCTAATGATAAAAAATAATTATTAGAAGCAGATGTAACTAGTTGAAACTTAAAAAAAAAAAAAAAAAAGCTTGCATGGCATGGATTAGGAAAATTAAGTACTCTCTGTTTGTTTGGCTCCCCCTTGTAGGACGAAATTAATGTATATTATCACTATATTTCTGTAAATGGTTATTTATAAAGAACCTCACACTTGAAATAATGCAAGTTTGGTTTATTTTCCAAAATAAGTTGGCCACATAATTTGACATTGTATGGTTTTACCTATACCAAAAACACCAATTATGGAACAATCAAGGCATCTGAGCTATAAAAAAAAAGAAAAGAAAAGAATTTAGCAAAGGAACATTTTTAACTCAACGAAGTAAGAAACATACAGGTTTGAGAAAGAACTTGCTCACGAGCTGATCTCTCGGATGAAATGAGAGCAACAACAGCAAAGACAAGACCAAGAAGAAGAAAAGCATTTAAGTAAGCCATTTTCCTTAACACAAGAGGATTGGAGAGAATTCTCTAAGCAAACACACACTGAGGAATTTCTCTGTACCTTTGGTGTTTTGAGTAACGGCAAAGGAGCAGTGTTGCTCTCCCTATTTATAGAATTTTGGAAAGAGAGAGAGAGAGAGATGGGGCCACAAAAAAAATTGTTTGGTTTTGAAGATATTTGTGAAGTGCCGACAATCATAGCGTGAAGTATTTAAGCAATGGAGTTCAATAGTCTAGATATTTAGTTAGGTTGGGAGATGAGGATGGGACACCACATTCATGCGCGTACTTTATTTTGGCCAGAGGACTTGACCATTATCGAAAAAATTAAATGTGGTTCTGTTACAAAGTTAATTATACGATGAATATATCATGGGATGTGACAAATAGATAGGTTTAAATTATTAGGATTGATGTTTATCTTATCAATTTGTGTTCGCTCGTTATGAAAAATATTTTCATTAGAATATTTTTTCAATTTTATGTTTCAAATTAAATATTTAAAATTTAAAATTGTGTTTAATGATATAACATTTTAAATTTTAAATGACATTGTAACATGTATATAGTTGTTTTTTACTATTATTATTATTATTATTATAGCATATACATAGTTAGATATAAGAAATAAAACCTTAACTCTAAAATGTGTTCTTTCCATTTTCACTTGAAATGGATTTTTTTTTAAATGAATTTTCTCAAAATTTATGTGCTAATTAGGTTAATGGCTTTAGGTAGCATAAAGTTGTGTTTAATCAATTAAACAGATGTGTTATGCTTGATTAAACTCTTAAAGATGATAAACCTTTATTTTGATAATTTAGGTAACGCATTTTATGGATTTACGTTTAGTTTAAAAACTATTAAATATGGCCAAGGGCTTTGTACTTGAATCGGTTGGCACCTTCTTATGTGTCATGATATTCAGGGTTTAAATTCTCTCTCTCCCAACTATCAATTTATCCACACAAGAAAAGAAAAGAAAAAAGAAAAAAGAAAAAAAAAACCTACTACAAGACTCTTAACATCTTAGTCAAGGAGTTACAACTTAGGCAAAAACCAATTTTTAAAGGTCATATACTTAGAAACCAAGCCAAACGAATCAATTTTTAGTTGGGATTTTAATTTCTAACCTTGTTATATTATTAAATCGTCGAATGAAATATATGACTAAAATCACATGATATATATATATATATATATATATATATATATATTTTTTTTTTTCAAAATGATAAATAGCGTTTTAAAACTAAAATAAAGTATAATTTCCAAAATTTTAGACATATATTTTGTCCTAGATTAGGCTTGTGAGCACCCTAAGGCATGACTCGTCAATGCCTTAATGGCTACCAACTGAATGACTCTCATAGGTGTTGCTCAATGTGTGTCCATTGTAGACATAGGCTCTTATGAATACACCACTAACTTAAAGGTTATGGGAGAGAAAGAAGTTGTCACTTAATTCTAAGTGTAGAAACCAACTTAAACCTTTATGCATAGGTCTAACTAAAGTAGACCTCACTTTGAAATTAGGATAATATGATTGGGCCGGGCCAATTTCCATACTAAGAGGGGTTGATTGAAATAGTAGAAATGAAGGCTAAAGCCTTGGCCTTGTTGCTATTTCCCTCCACAGCAGGCATACCGAAATTCTGAGTTAAATAATTGGTTTTATGAGAGAGAGAGAGAGAGAGAGAAAGAGAGAGAGAGAGAGAGAGAGAGAGAGAGAGAGAGATCCATTTCTCATCCAAAAATGATTTTGTGAGTCAATAAAAATCTTACGCAATTGAAACTCTAAAGTATTTTACAACCTAGAATAGAGAGATTATCAAGCATGTAATTTACATGAAACTTAATAAAAAAGAGTCATGGATTGTTAGCTTTTACTTAAAATTTAATTATGTATAGAATGTGACTGAATGTAGTTATATTATTTTTTCCTTAAACTTGTAATGAAGAGGCCAGTGATATTTATAGAAAATTATTGTATTCCCTCTCTAATTTCCTTGTCTCATAAGAGTGTATATGTTTCATCCTTTATTTCGTTCACACCTCATATAGCAATAGCAATAATAAATAATAATAATAATAATCTATATATATATATATATATAACCGAAACCTTAGAAGCTCCTACAATTTTCCACATCATTATTATTTTTTTTAAAAGAATTTTTTTTATTTTCTTTATTTAAGTTTAATTTTTTTTTAAGAGAATAACCCGACTATATTCAATATATATCTCTCCCGACTCCCTTCCATGCGAAGAACTCCCTCTCTCTTTAAATCTCTAACCTTCCCCCAAATCCTTAACCTCATGCACGCAATCTCTTCCGTATAAGTAACAATTTGAAGTTAAGAGTTCCAAATTTAATCAAAGTCAACTACAGATTTCATTGAACCTGGGGAAGGGCTTCGTCTCTTGGCGTTTTAAAGAATGGTTAGTAATGTTTTTATTTTAATTTTAGATTTTTCCCCTTACCCGTTCTCTTAATTTGGAGTAAATTTGTGGTTTTTCAGAGAGGGAGAGAAAAAACTGAGGGACTTTATAATCAAACTAGAACTTCTTCAAAAACATTACCGGTAAGTTTTTAATTTTGTTCTATTGTTATTGGCTGTGAAGTTTGATTTAGGGTTACAATTGGGAGTGTTTCTTTTGAATGATTAGCATAGATTGATAAGTTTGGAACCGGTAGTGGAGTTTGAAATTTTGTTCTATTGTTTTTGGTTGTTAAGTATGATTTAGGGTTAAAATTGGGAGTGTTTCTTTTGATTGGGACTTTATAATCAAACCAAAACTTCTCCAAAAACATTACTGGTAAGTTTTTAATTTTGTTCTATTGTTATTGGCTGTTAAGTATGATTTAGGGTTACAATTGGGAGTGTTTCTTTTGAATGATTAGCATAGATTGATGAGTTTGGAACTAGAGTTTGAAATTTTTTTTTTCTATTGTTTTTGGTTGTGAAGTACGATTTAGGGTTAAAATTGGGAGTGTTTCCTTTGAATGATTAGCATAGATTGATGAGTTTGGAACCGGTAGTGGAGTTTGCTAATTTCAATTATTGGTTGCATTGCTTTCTCTTTCATATTTTGTGATTTTTCACAAGGTCATATGTTTCAATTATATATGCCCATGCTGCAGTTTCAAAATCCTTAAGGCAAAGCTTAAATAATGTCACAATAAAAATTGATTTTTTTTTTTTGATTGATAATAAGTGTTTTATTGATGAAAAAGAACAATGTGTTTACGATTGTAAACTCACTGCCCTTGAACACAGAAAATTTACCCTTTTACCTTTTTATGTACCATCATTATTTGCTTTACTTGACATAAACCAGTCAACGGCTCACATAAGTAAAGAAACAATCTTGAGTTCTGAATCTATAAAGCGATTATTTGGAAATGTTTGTACGTGATTGCGTGGCTTATTGCAATAACTAAAGTATGTTGCAAAACAGCAGCAATACACTCACTGCATTAAGAAACAGTATGTTAAGGAAATTTTAGTTTTGTTCTGACAATTCCATAGTATTCTCTTACGAGCTTTATTCTATTACATGATGCGTCTTCTTTCTCCATGTGTTTAAACTACTTTTCAACATTTTCACCAGGTAAGAGTATCTTGTGAGGTGTATGTAAATATGAGCAACCAAACAATTGTCCACCAAGATTGCCACCCTGAGGTGAGCTTTTACTTATATAAAATTGTTGTTTCAGTTGCACGCATAAGGAAACTTTTCTATCATATCAAAACTAGCTTTTGATTTCGAGATTGAAAATTTGGTGCTCACTAATTATAAACACTTACTAAATCTAGCTGAAACCCAGACTAAGACTAATATAAACCATACCAATCATCCCTCAGAATTTTGGGCCACAAATGCACTAAGAATAAACAGGAATCAAGCATTTGTATTCTTCACTTGGGTCCCAAGGCCTTCAATAATTTACCTCTGACACCCAACTCAATGTTCAGCTTCCATCCTGTCAATTGTCATTAAGAATTTTCTACTAAAACAAAATCAATTCTAACCCAAAGACCTTAGTTTAAAAATAAAAAATAAAAATCTAACCCAAGTATAGTTATTTTGTTAGTTATGGTAAGGTTTGTATTTTAAATTTAGGTATAACCATGGAAGCCAAGATCCGTGCCTACTACTGACTTTATTTTCTGCTTTCTGCCATGCACAGCGGAGGACTGAACCTATAGAGTTTAGAGGCTGGCTACAAATTCCAGCAATAACAAAGTGAAAAGGTAGAGCTGTGTGTTCTCTTCTTCCATATCTATTTTTGAAGCATATTTTGTGAGACTTCACTGTGATCCAAGCTGATATATTGATTATTGAATCTAATAGGCAAATAGTGGGTTATTTTTCATTGCTTTTTTGCCTTTGAAAAGTGGGGGGATTTGTTTTGCAGGAACCAATTTTCACAATTAATTTAATTGTAAGAACTAATTACTTCACTATTAATGAGTACTACCATGAAATTTGAGGGTGCTTAGACCAGGGAAAGGACTAAGAGGGTCACTTATTGATAAAAATAAAGAATAAAGGATTAATAACGTTGAAGGGGTTATTGATGCATGATTGAATGTCATCACACTGAAGATATGGCCCTTGGTAGTACATTGGAGATTTTAAAATCCATTGCATAATAATTATCTGCACTAGAATGTCCAAGCAATTTGATCGGTAGGATATGGGCTTAGATATTAGATTTGGAAGCATTGATACATACACATTTTGGAATTTTTGCTGTTAAATTGAAGTTTTGCAATGATTTATGACTGTTATGCTACTATTTGAAAGTAGAGTAATAGACAATTTCTAATAATGTCCACTTTCATTAAGTGTTTTCACTTTTTCCATGTTGAGAGATATCAAAACGCTATTTTCTTCCATTGTTGTTATGCAATTACTTGGTAGGATGTCAATGTCAGTTTCGAAGCCATTTAAAATAATAATCATGGAAAGAGTATTCCACTTTACTTGCATTTTTTAGTTCTTTCTACCATATTGGGAAGATCCCTGATTTACTAAAGCCATACTTTTTTTTATTTCAGAGAAGCTCCTCATAACTGGAGCGCATGCACAGGATTTGATATCTTTGGATGGTAGAAAAGTTTGTAAATATGGAACTCGGAGAAGATAGCTCCAGGTTTGGGTCTTTACCAGTCACAAATTCAAGGAATCTGTCATCATCATCTTCGGTATTCTTTTCAGCTAATCAGTCACCCTTCTTCTCTTCTAGATCACCAACATGTCATTTATCAGAATCCAAACAGTCCAACATTCAATGTGATGGCATTCGTTCAAGTATTGATCCTCTTAAACTTTATTAGGATGAAAATATGCAAAGCGTAATGGAAAGGAAAGTGCGTCCTGTTAGGAATTTTTTTTTTTAATTATATACAATTAACTTGCAGAAGATGGAGGATATGAGAATGCAATTTGTAAATCTATTATCAAGCACTAAATTAGTAGATTTTCTATTTTTCTATTTTCAAGTGTAAGTATTCCTTCCCCTTTCTCAATTTTTTTTTTTTTTTTTTTTTTTAACACTTTAAAACACTATTTTATTCTAAAGAAATCTAATTGAGTTTGTGGCTGGTGCAACTTTTCTTCTTTATTTCCTTTTTAATTTAACCATTTGAATAATTGTATAATATATTTATCCAAAGTAGGATTTACTCTTTATGATATGTGCATAGGTTTACAATCAAAACATCTGTGATTAGGAGAAGTTTTGCACAATCCTTTGGGCTGAACACTACCCAAATGTAGTGCAGTGCAAAAGAAGAGGAAAGAGAACATCATTCTACACTAAAAAAGTTGGGAAAGTTGACATTCATCATGCATCCTTCAATGGAACAGTTTTATCTCTTTTCTCTACCATAGATTGTTTTATTATAAAATTGAAAATGACCCATTTGTTATGCAAACAAATGTCCAAGATAACATGGATTATATTGGTGGTGAATAATAAATTTAATTGCAATTGAGCATTCTATGAAGGCATCACAACAACATTTTTTCTTTAAAGCCAAGTTATAGTAGCAAAATAAATATTTTTATTTTTTATTGAACTATCCCGTGCATCGCACGGGTTAGCGACTAGTAATAATAATAATAATAATAGTAGTAGTAGTAGTAGTAGCAGCAGTAACAATGTTATTTGTTGTAGTTATTGAAGGGTCTAGGCAGTCAATAGAGAATAAAAGGTCTATAAGTATCAAGTTATCAAGTTGGACATAAATTTTTTTTTCTCATTATAGATTGTTTTCAGTTTTTTAAACTAATCTATATTAATCACTATTGATTAAACTATAATGTTGGTCTTTAAACTTTAATTCATGATCAATTTTTACTTTTGAAGTTTAAAGTAATCACAAAATTAATGTTGATGATTATTACATGAACTTGACTAAACAACATTTATTAGATTTATTTTCTGGGTTTTAGTTGGCTATCGAAACATGTGGGAGTGTGTGACTTTGATACTTTATAATGAATGGAGTAAAGTAGTTTTGTGGTCCCCAAACCTCCTTCAATAGTATTTGGGCCCCAATTAATTTATATGTGGGCTTTATCACAATCCTACAAATTGATCTCCAAGTTTCACCTGGTTAGTCCAAGCTCAAACTTTCTCCCTTTTTCCTTTCTGTTTCCCTCTATTTCCCTAGGATTGTTACCTTCTCCTTCTCAATCTCTCACTCTCTCTCTTTTCCAACCCCCTCTATGTTGACCCCCTTCCCCTTTTTATAGTCTCTCATTAGTGGGATTATTATCATTAACATTTTCCCACTTCGCATGTATTTCCGCATTCACTAGAATCCTAAGGAATCCTCACAACTTCAGAGGATTCTTTTGGAACTTGTTCTAGACGTCAAATAGTGTTTGGTAGTGGATTTTCCAAAGGCATTGACAGTGCTTGGTTACCGACCTTAATTTGACTATCCCCTTGCCGACTTCCTTTTAGCTTATTAGTTAGTATTTGGCCCAACTTGGCCCAAACACAATACAGTTTACCCCGAATGGTATCCTATGACTCTTGCTCGTTTTCTCAGTGGGCTAATCCTATCCCCACTGTGCTGAGCCTGGGCCTTGGTCACATGGGCCATTCTTGGTCTCATGGGCCCAAGCCCCTACAATAGCCCCCCATGATCCCATTTGCATGTAGTGGAGATGGGATCGGGGTTCTTCGTTTGGTGGTCAACTAGGTTTTCTCTCTCTTCTCCTTTTTCAAAAACGACTGTTACACCTCGGGAAGATCAATCGTCATTCAATTAATGCAGCGGACACGACTGCTCATCCTTTGCGCACATGTGGCAACTTTTGTGGCATCGGACGGTCAAGATGATTTGACGCTTTGATTACTGAGGCACACGTGAAAAGACACAACGGTAAGTATTGATTGGTTTTTTGTAGTTACATTATATGAAATTCATCTTTACAAATACTGATACACTTCATGCCATTATCTTCTTAATTCTTTTTCAAGTTCAGAGTTTTGTTTCTTCCTTCCTCCCGAGCCTATCCTTATCATCAAGAAATCACATAGTAAGTCTTCTTCCCTCTGTCAATCTTCTAGTGGGTTGGGTAGGAAAAGAAAATGGGTTTTTTCACATCTCTTAAGAACTAGTGCAGATGTTGAGTCTTTCAAAACTAGGTTCAACATTTTCACAACAAATTTTCGATGACAAATTGTTATCAGTTTTAAACTAGGTCCATTATTGATATCAATTTTTTATTCGTCAATAATACCTTGCCACTTATAATTTGTTGTAAAATTATCGTGAAAATGTTGTGAACTTAGCATTTTTTTAAATATTTTTTTTTGATCTATAAGGAATTGAGATCTTAGCAATTGTAAAAATATTGTGACAACAACAAGATGTTGTAATATTTTCACAATATATTTATTTTCAATTATGGTTGGTCTCAGTTTCATATTTTATTATTTTATTTTGAACTATAAGAAAATAACACCTCAATAATTGTGAAAATATTGTAAGAATATTTTGAGTTAGTATAGTAATATTGTGTCCGCACATATAAATATTTAAAAGAAAAAAAAAAAAAAGAGCACAAACTAAAACATTGGCATACTATGAAAAAAAAAAAGGCCAACTCAAGTAAAACGGTGAGTTTTGCCTCACCCAATTGAATAAACCAAAAATTAATGTAGATTGATGCTGTTGACACTTTTTATATAGTTAATATATATATATATATATATATATATATATATATATATATATATAAGGGTCAAAAACACTATAAAAAAAAAAAAAGAACTACTTGAGTGTTCTTGATCTACACAATTAATTTAAGATAGGTGAGAGATGAAAATCTACAATGGGAGAACTAAACAGCTAATCAAAGATGAAAATGGCTGAATCACTACTTATATATATATGGAAAGGGTTTTCCCGTGGGGGATACAATGATTCAAAGGGATGAACACTTGTTAAGGACAAATTTTTCACATCACATGGCTTCATTTTATTGGCAACCCGTACCACATCAACATTATCATGAATTTTGGGAAAACCTCTTTTAAAGCCTAAAAAAGCCCATATTTACACTAAAAGGTATTAATGCCCATGGTTCAAACTCATAGCACATCATCTCATTTTTGGCTCATGATCCAAACTCATGAGTCTCATCGAGGGAATTTTGGGAGTCGTGGTTTAGAGAGCGAAGAAGTATGTTCAGTAAAACTCCAGTAGTTCAAAGTTGATAAAGGAAAGCATGTTGCTTGGCATGTCTTCCCCAATTCCCTGAATTCTGACGGGTCAATGTACAATAGGTAACATTTGGTAAGCCTCTCATATCACATAACACTTAAAATGATAAAACTACCCATGCTTTTTACATAAAAATTAATGTCTATCATATAATATAAGTTTTAAAATATAATTATATAATTTCATATTAATTATATTATTATTTTCATTTAAATCAATCCCAAGCACATGGCTAAATATATATTAATATCTCATATCTAGCATTAAATGCTCTCCTTACTCTCCAAGATTTGGTTAAAATACAAAGAGACCATAATTACATTTCTAAAACTTCATCAAATATCAACCAACTAGTTTATTACCTACCAAAATTATATATGGACTAAACATATAATTTTTTAAAAGAGGATTAGTCAAAAATACCAACAACAACTCCAGCAGAAGCTGCAACAGCTCCAACAGAAGCAACAACAGCTTCTACAGAAACTGCAACAGCTCCAGCAGAAACTGTAACAGCTCCTGTAGAAACTGCAACAGCTCCAGCAGAAGCTGTAGTAACTCCAACAGGTTGACATATGTCCTAAAATGACATCATTTGCCCATTAATGCCTAATCCCAGTAGCTTGCTATCATACCCAAAGAAGTAAGGATCTCATAAAAGAAATCTTACCATTTTAAGCTAAGATCCTTAGCCTCTAGTTGTAGTACCAGAAATAGAAGAATCCCATAAAGATTATCTTACCATTTTTAGCTAAACCATGAATTTAATGCCAAATATTTTCCTCCAGCAAAAGATGTCATTTAGATGGCATCATCCAGCTATAATAGCTGTAACTGACAACTGTAACAGCAGCTCCAATAGCATTAAAGTCTCAAACTTTCTTTTTTTGGCTAAGAAACAAAAACTCACTAATAAAACCACTTACTTTGTCAAAGACTTTTCTTTATTTGCTAAATTTCCCTTCAACTAATTCTAATCTAGTTACATACTTGGCTCTATATAAAGAGGACCAAGCTACACACTAAAGGATCCACCATCCATCCCTCTCTCACCCGCTTATTTTGAAACTTCATTCATTTTGCTGCCACATACACATTTTCATACTTCTCCATCTCTCTTACAAAATCTCTCTTCATAGATAACAACACAACACATATGTTACAACACACCATTATCCATTACCTATCTTTCCCACACTCCATTATTCTGAAATATCATCATTTTGCAGCTCATAAACACATTCTCCATCTCCTTCTCTATTTCTCTTGCAATACCTCACTTCTTAGAAAACAACATAACTGATGTCATAACACAAAAAACAATTCCAACAGTAGTTTTTACTACATTCAACCTTCATATTATCTATCTCATACTTCCATATATTTTACAAATACATTCCTCATAGACTACCCATACTTACTTCCCACAAGTGTGTTTCTAATCTATCTTACAAACACCATATCTCACAAAACATATACATTTCTTACTATCTCCATACAGCTTAAAAGATACCCAACACTCTTCCAAGAACATATTACAAAAACCTTTCTCGTGAAAGACATATGACCATCAATACTAAGGCGCTTCTCCTAAAAGGCACAAAGACTTCATATGAAAGTCATTCTCAATGAAGACATACATTTCTAATACTTAAATCTATTCTTATGAAAGACACAAACTTATAAAATTAAAAGCCCTTCTTATGGAAGACAATATCACTCATATTTAACCAAAAACTAAAAGAGCATTACATTGGGAAAATCATTTAAGTGCATGATAAAAGGGACAAACTTAATCAACCTATGCACATGACTGAACATATTCTCTCTCCCTCCAGTTGCACCCATTTTTTCTTTTCAATCATGAAGTCACCATGAAAGGACTCATAATATCATATTGTATCGCTGGACTCATTTTCTCATGCTGCTGAAATGTTAATTCCACTGATGTTATATAGCTGGCGCTACAAAATATGAAGATAAGTCATTATATTTTTATCTCCAAAATTATACTATTGAGTATATTTTAATTTATTATCATTGTATTGTTGTACTTATATTATTCTGCTACTGGAATGTTATTAGCTAATCATTAACGCTATACGGCTAGAGCCACAAACTATGAAGCTCACTAATGTTATACAGCTGAAGCCACAAATCATATAATGAACTAAGTGATGCTGTACAGCTAGAGTCAGAAACATACAAAATAAGTCAAAATCTCTCTATATTCAAGATTACATTATTAAATATACATTAACTCATTATTATTGCACCGCTGGATGCAAGTTACTTTAATATCATATAATTATTTAATAAACATGATCTCACTAATACTTCATTAATGAACATATATATTAATAAATTGATCTACCACCATTGCACATATATTATTTGGACATGAACCACCATTGGAAACATATTTTTTTGGAAATGAACTACCATCAGACATATATTATTTGGATATGGACCATTGCTGGACATACTTTATTATGTTGAACATGAACCACGAACCTCAACTGGATATGGACTATTGGACTCATCCCATTATCGGATATATGACACTTAATTAACCACTTTCTAATATTGCACATCACTTAAGAAACATAATAATAATATATCAACTCACCATTTAATCAAAGCTATCATGCTAAGTATATTATTTATATGTTTCAACCATTATCATAATTCTAAGACTTTGGGTTTTTTCTATTTTGTAGGCTTAAAAATACACCAAAAGCCATTGGTCTATGCGGCCCAATGTCGAGTTCTGGGTTGAACTCTCCAAAACAAATCTGGGCTTAGCAAAGTCACACCCCTAACGAAAGGCACGTGGCTATGCACAAAAAACTGCCCCCGACAACACTTGTGGAAAATCTTCTCACTTTCTCTCTCTAGTTCCTTTCTCAATTTTTTTGAGCCCCCTACCTTGTTGTCCTTCTCTCCTTTTTATAACCCACCTCCTCGTCCAACTGTCTTGCCCTTTAACTGGATTTTGGGGAGATACTTGTCCCATTAGCACCATTCCCTGCTATTTCTTGATCATGAAGGAAGATTTTGGGGGTGTCCTCCCTGTTTAGGCCAATCAATCAACATTTAATACGGTTGACATTAGGTAAGAGAAGTTTTAAATGCGGAGGTAACTGTTGCATTGGGTTCTGCATTTTTCTTGATATGTTCCTGTGGTGATTAGATGGAGAGAGGATTCTTCAGTAACACGGGTGGGCACTCCTTGGTTGGATCACTCTTCCTCTGGAACATGGGCTTCTCAGATCTTCTTAGCATTGTTCTAAGAAGGCTTCTTCCCAACAGCGGGTTCCCTTTATACCTTGTTGGTATTTGGGTTGGGCCCTTACCATGGAGGGGACTTCTTGGTTTTCCTTCCTCGGGCTAAGGTCTTCAGGGTGGGCTCAGGTCCACACCCCCACAATATCCCTTTGATATTTACATAGATAACATAACATATTAAAGAATAAAAAGGAGAGACGAAAAAAGGAAAAAATACCTTAGAGTTTTGCCAAGAAGTAATGAAACTTAGATCTAACTTTGAATATGGAGCACAACTATCAAATGAAGATAAAAGGTTTGAAGCAGATTGACATAAATTAGAAGTATATAATAGCATTTTTGTTATTATTTAAAGAACTATTACACCAGTTCATTTTCTTATGTGAAACATATATAAACAATGAATGAGACACAAAGATAGATATTAACAATGAGTGGGACACACATTTTTGTAGGGTTCTCATCTTAAGAATAGTTGAGTAATAAGTATATTGTATTAAGATTGAAGCAGAGTCATTATTGTGGTACACCAAAATTAAGAAAATTCAATTGGACACTTGGTGCATTAGACTCCAATTGAAAGTCAATTTGGACTTTAATTGGATTTTCTATAAGCATTTGGCTTTATATGTGTGTGTGTGTGTGTGTGTGTGTGTGAAAGTACCACTATAATTGAACAAGTCCATGCATAAATACATATCGAAAGTACATTCAGATTACGGGTTAGAGCAATCGCACCAGTCAGTGCAAAATAGAAAAAGTTGCAAATTTTACACAATTTTACACATTTTTGCACAAAAACTATCTACATCAGTCTGTCTAAAACACTGTTTATATGCAAAATTGCTACAATAACCTTGCATATATGCACGGTTACTGTAGCTTTCTATATGATTATTTTATTTTATTTTCTCTCTCCTCTCCCTTGCCTTGTCAAACTCTTTCTCACCCACTCTTCAATGCCAAGAAGAAGAAGAAGCCGACCACCAACATCCATCCACCATCCTAACTAACCAACCACCACCACCACAACCAACCCATTACAACATCAATTTATTCCAAACGCAATCACCCCAAAATTAATGAAAATCACAAACCCAACTTAAAATCAACTCAAAGCAAAATCAACTAAAAATAAAACACAACAGAAAACCCATTTGGCAAAATACAAATCAACCCAAAACCCAAACTTATAGCCTCCATGAGAGAGAGAGAGAGAGTGAGTGTATTGAGCCATGGAAGCTTGGTAGAGAGATTTTTTTTTTTTTTTTTTTTTTTCAAATTTGAAGAGTGCACCAATTTGATAGAGAAAGAGAGGGGAGAAATAGAAAGATTTTTTTTTTTTTTTTTGAAATGAAAAAGAAGAAGAAGAAAGAAAGAATAGCAAAAGAAAAAGAAGAAGAAGAAGAAAGAAAGAAGATGCTGAAGAAGAAAATTGTAGAAGAAGAAAGAAGGAGAAGAAAAAAGAAGAGAGAGAGAGAGTTTTAGAGAAGTGATGTGTGGTAAGGTGGTGGGGCCATGCATGGGTAAGGGAAATAATAATAAAAAATGTGAAAAAATATTATTTTTATAAAAGAGTGTATTTTAGATAATCGTGATGTTTTTGCAAATTGATTGTATAAAATAGAAAAAATAGGTTTTTTTTTGTAAAATAGAATGAAACTTTTGCACCTATTGATGCTAATGCTCTTATATGGCACTTGGCACTTGCCTTCAGTTTCTAGGCCATCCTCATTTCCCATATGTGGCTAGGCCTCTCCTTCATGGAAGGTGAGTAGAGTTGGCCTCGTTGGCTCCACTTGTCATAGTTTGAACACTATTCTTAACAAAATTGAATTAAAATTAAATGGGTAACTACAGTGTTACAACGCATTTAAAAATTTTGATTTTAAAAATATAAGAGCTTGAAGTACTTCACACGAAAATCCCTTATTTTTTAAACAAATATAAAAGTGCATTTTCATTTTGCATGATTAATCTGTAAGGATTAGGAAAATGAAGTAGTCTCTTTCTTGGATTTTTTTTTTTTTTTTGGTTTTCTTTGTCCCATTGTTAGTGGAGTGGAAATGCAAATATTGACCATGGTTGCAAGGGTTTTTGGCAGTATATTTGCTACGTGTAGAGCCGCCTCACACTCACACATTCAGCTATATATCCAAAATTTGGTGCATATATTTTCCGCAATAAGTTGGCCACGTAATTTAACATCGTTTGGTATTTAAAGGCATTAACTAGGTGGGTGCACCTAACGTAAACCTAATACACCAATTGCAGAAGTTGATAGACATTTGAGCTAATTATACATAAAATAGCAAAGGCACATACTTAGCCCAACAAAGAAAGAAACATACGGGTTTGAAAATGCTGGTCGCAAAGAAGAATATATGGGGTTCTCATGAAGGCGGTGATTATATGGAGGAAAATTGTAGAAGGATTAGAATGGCCTAAATGTTCAAAAGACCCTTCTATTTATAGAAATATTTAGTATTTACACCGCCTCATGAGTCATAACCCTAGAAAGGGTTGTGTGTCCCTCAAGGGTCATATCTCTTCGCCAAACCATACAATTGTATGTGAATCAAATCATCCTTTCATGGGTGCAATTTACTATATAAGGATGCATCATATTATGGTGTAATCATCATTCTCGGTATATTTACATATTCCATTTGACCACACCATATATAATTCTCATGTGATTTGTTATAGTCAACATGATAACACAGCTTCAATATTTGCTCTCATTTCAACTCTCATTTGTGGTAAAACACAGATTGATCTCAATGGATGACTTCTCTATGCGTGTTCATGTCACTCCCAAAATTGACCACTTTTGTTATGGATGACTTCTAATTCTCTCTCTTTCAAGAATATGGAATTGGTTAATTATGGATGGTTATTAATAAACGAAAGAAAAATGCTAGGATCGATCACAAAAAAAGTTCATAACTTTTGTCATGTAGCGAGTTATAATTGGTACATGAAGGTAACGTGGAAGGTCCATACTTTCACTAGTCACAACTCGTTGCATGGCGAGTTGTATCAAAAGTTGCTGACTTTTTTGTGGTCCTATTATTATCTAAACGGAATCATGGCGAAAAATATAGCCCATACCCTCTACCACAACCAACAATTTCAGTATCACTACTTTTGTGTGTTAACCTAGCTATGCTGCAATTTACATCAAGTACGTCCTTCTCTACCCAAAAAAAAAAAAAAAAAAAGGAAAGAAATAGGAAAAGGGTTTGTAGCCGCGTTTTTGTGGCACCGTTTTCAAAAAACTTTACTATAGAAACTTTGTTTTTAACAAATGCCGCTTAAAATCCTAAAAGTGTGGGAGGTTTATAGCAGCGTTTTTAAGAGTTTTTGATCATAGGGCCTGTTACGGTGTTCAGAAAGAGCTGCAATAGGTCCAACCAAAAACCACAAAAAACAAAATAAATAAAACAGAAAATTAGAGGAGCTATTACAGCACTTGATGTTGAGAGAACTACTAATGAGAAAGGGACTCTACGTCTCAGACCCAGCCCAAGTTTGACTTTGGAGTTCAAGGCTTCTTCAACAACCACTAAACGCTACTTATTTCATTTCTCATGATGCTCCTCTTCATCATCAACTAATTAAGCTTACTGATTCCCAAAAGAAATGGCCTGTAAATATCATATTTCGTTTTGTTTTGTTTATTTTTGGTTTCGTTTTACATAAATACTAACTTCAATCCTAAAACTTTCAGTGCCCCATCCTCCGTTGCTGATCCTAGCTATATATACAAATGCTCATCTATGATATAGGTAGACATGAATGACTATTTGAAGTTGCATTTTCCAAGACAAATCATTTTTTAAAGTCCATATTGGTAGAGGACAAGTATCTACTTTAATTTCTCGGTTTGTAGTGTTAATTTTTTTTTTTTAATAAAAAATTTGGATATATAATTATTTGTAGGGCGCGTAGTTATAATATTTGGCATTTAAAATTTTGGATAATTTTTCTTTTCTTTTTCTTTGTACATCAGTCTTACTAACTCTAAAAATTAATAAAGAGGCCAGGGGTAAGCGGAAGATATGGAAATGTGATAAAGAAGTAGAACATATGATATACTTTGGCAAGACAAAAACAAAGGATGTAATTATACTATTCAGCTAAAGAAAAATGGATAGTGTTTATATAAAACTAATATGAAGTGCTAGGTTCTTACTATAAGTACCCATTTTGTATAAAATTTATACAAACTGAAACACATGCACTCTTTAACTCTTATATATATTCAATAAAAATAATTAAATTAAGTAGATGATGAAGTGCTCCGCAAGTGGCAAATGCAATATATCCTCACAAATGATTCGCACAAGAGTCAAGAGATGTCCAAGATAGACAAACACAGCCTTCTGATTATTTAATACATAGCAAGACTTAGCATCCAACGGAATAAACACAAAAAGGGTCACAAAACAGTTGTTGGTTATGCACAACATAGGGCTGTATTAATGTATAAAATTCTTAAATTAATTTGTGTACTATTACATTAACACAAAAGGGGGTTAGAAGCTTGGGAAAGAGACCGAAAGAGAAGCTTCTAAGTAGTACTATATATATATATATATATATATATATATATATATATCCAAGTTCATTTGGTGAGATATATAAAAATAAAGTAGAAAATGGATATTACATAGGCTGTCTTCTCTCAATCAAAACAAAAGGCAATAAGAAATATGGTCCTTGTTGAATTCAAGCGGTCATCGATCACAACCAACCTATGAAAAAGCTCGAGTACGGGAATAGGTGGTTCTCCAAATGTCAATTTCTAAAAACTGTATTACATTAATTGTCCATAATTTATGAGATCGTGACTATTAGTATTAAATTTTATCTTGTTGCTAGTTGTTACTTACAAAGTTACAATCACCCCAGCACTGCAGACAATGATACTTCCTTTTCTAATTGTCATCAGGGATTGGTGGAGTCTTAAAGAATGTATTTTATAAAATCTCTTTTTCATAACGTGTGAATACCCACACATAAGAGAAATGTCTTGTTAATAAAATGGTCTTATAAAATAATTTTTCTATTCATTTAATAGATTTGTCTCTATGGACCTCATATGCTATGAGGAAGCAGTTGTAGTTGCATACAACTGCCCCCACAAAATAATTATCCATATCAAAGGAATTACCAAGATTTAGGTAATAATTTTTTTACCTACTTAAGTTCATTTTGAAACAGTCAATGCGTAATGCAATTGAAGTTATAGGTAGGGGTATAAGCAAAAGAAATTATAGGTAGACAAATTGCAAGACACCCTGAATTTCACAAGTTCAAGCACTTTTTTATTACATAAAAAGCAGTTCAAAAAAAAAAAAAAAAAAAAAACATAAAAAGCAGGACGTACATGACAAAGAAAACAAAGATAAAGCTTATACACCTACTGTGGTTGAGAGTTTTATTTTTGGGTAGAAACTATGGTTGAAAGTTAAACCTTATCGGCATACAAGCTTAGACAAGTAACACATATTGATAAGACACACCCATTCAGAAACCATGACCTGGTTTGCCATGGTGATGATGGTGATGATGGTGATGGTCGGTCTCATCAAGTTTCCTTCCAGCAGCACCATGGTGATCATGGTGATCATGGTGATCGTGGTGATCATGGTGATCGTGGTGATCATGGTGATCATGGTGATCGTGGTGATCATGGTGATCGTGGTGATCGTGGTCATCATGGTGATCATGGTGATCACGATGCCTGTCCTCATTCACAGTCTCCTCTACAAAAAGAAATGAAAAATGTTTACAACATGGCTAAAATATAATGTCAAGGTGTACTGAAAAATATGTAATAAAAAAAATAATGGATTACAAAACATAAGAGCTTAAAAGTATATACTTCCCACACGGAACTCATGAAAATGATGCTCCATTATTTTGTAAAACAAAAAGATGCAATGCTTCTTTCTTTTACTTTTTTCCTTAATCAATATGGATTAACAAAACTATGTACTATATCTTTTTTTTTCCTTTGTTTATTTTATTTTCATTTCTTGTCAGAGTGAATGCATATTATCATTATAAATGAACAGTCATTTTACACTTTGATTGACTCAGAGATTTTATAACCAAGTGACCAAGATTCATGGTAACCATATGTACTTGTAAAAAAAACTAGCTCCAACCGATCGAATAGGTTTATTGGCAGTATATTTGCTACAAGGAAGGTCACTTGGTTATGCAATTTTGGTAAATTTCCCATGACAAGTTGGTATTTGAAGGTATTTGATGCATGTTGGTGAAACTGTGTCTTTGACATAAACCAAAAACACCAATTCTAGAACCCAAAAAAAAAAGACATTTGGGCTTAAAAAAAAATAGTAAAGGCATATATTTAGCTCAAGAAAGTAGCTTACGAGCTGAGACCTCGGAGGAGACGAGAAGAACCGCAGCAAAGACAAGACCAAGAAGAAGGAAAGTCTTTGAGTAAGCCATTTTCCTTAGCAACACAAGAGGATTGAAGACAAATGTACTAAGCAAACTCGCTCTAATAAGATTCTCTGTAGTAGTGGATGAGTAAGAGCAGTGTGGTTCTCCCAATTTATAGAGTTTTCAACACAGAAAGAGAGAGAGAGATGGGCCCCCAGAGTTTTGTTTGGCTTTGATGATATGTGTGAAGTGTGAGGTAAACATTGGAGTATTAGGACTTGGTCTAAAATTAATTATGTTGGGAGGTGAACATGGGACCACAAAATTAGTTTATTTTATTTTTTTAGCCAAAGAAAATGATCATCATCCAAAAAATATATCATTGAATTGGCACGTAGCTTTGGTGCAGATTGATTGAGTCCAACTTCTTCTAGAGTTATTAAGGGTGTGTTTGTTTAGAGGAGAAATAGGTTGGATAGAAAGTTTTGGAGAGAAAATAGGAAGAGAAACTTTTTTAGATTGTGTTTGGTTGTGTGAAGTGTGAGGTAAACATTGGAGTATCAGGACTTGGTCTAAAATTAATTATGTTGAGAGGTGAACATGGGACCACAAAATTAGTTTATTTTATTTTTTTAGCCAAAGAAAATGATCATCATCCAAAAAATATATCATTGAATTGGCACGTAGCTTTGGTGCAGATTGATTGAGTCCAACTTCTTCTAGAGTTATTAAGGGTGTGTTTGTTTAGAGGAGAAATAGGTTGGATAGAAAGTTTTGGAGAGAAAATAGGAAGAGAAACTTTTTTAGATTGTGTTTGGTTGTGTGAGAAGGAAGGAAAATAAATGGTGGGGTTCACGTATTTTTTCTCCGTATCTATCAAAAAGTTTTCTCCTCAAAATGAAGAGAAAACTAAGAAGGGAAAACTCATGAAATGAGCTTCCAAAAATACCCTTGGAATTCACCTCCAAGTCTCCAATGTGTTTTTTTTTTTTTTCCTTTGATTTTTTCTCTGTTACTAACGTGTGTTGGCTTCCTTCTTCCTTCTTCTTCTTCTTCTTCTTCTTTTTATTTTATTTTATTTTTTTTAAATTTTTTTTTAGACATGTTGGCTTTTTTTTTTCCTTTGATTTTTTCTGGACGTGTAGCTTTCTTCTTCTTTATTTTATTTTTTGGGTGCTCATATGTTTATTTTCTCTTTAATTTTGGTTGGTTTTTATTTTTGTTCTTTTTTTTTTAGAAAATAGTTTTGGGATAATTTTTTATGCTATTTTTTTAAATTTTTTTACTAAAGTGTCTATCTATATACAATTTTTTTAAAAGTATAATGTGTTACTTTTTGTTTTATTTAATAGGGACAATGTGGTAAATTTATACAAAATTTATTTTCAACCAAATAAAAAGGTTTACCATCTCTCCACTTTTCCACCCTTCCAACCAAACACAAATGAGGGAAACTAAAATCATTTATATCCTCCCACTTCTCCATCATCTCTTCATTCTCTATCCTCTCACTTTTCCATAATCCCAACTAAACGGACCCTAAGAGCATTAGGATCCGGGATGCAAAAGAAAAAAAAAAACTTATTTTGCATTTTCAAACACTACTTTATTTATTTTACCAACATATTTTACAATTCACTTTACATTACAACTTTTTATTTTTACATACAACCCAATAAAATAATATAAACTACCTAATAAAATAAGAAAAAAAATATTATTCTCTCTTTTTCCCCACTCACTTTTTCTCTTCACACACAACCACTTCTTTTTATTTATTTATTTATTTTTTTACAACTAATGAACAGTAAGGTTGCATATATGCAACCTTACTATTTATAGGTTGAATTTTTTTTTTAAGTTTAAAAACCCAAATGGAGTGGGTTTTGGGCGGCTTAGGTTGTAAAATAGCAACTGGGGGTGTTTACATCCTCCAATGCTAATGCTCTAAGGGTCTATTTGGTTTCAAAAAGTGGTGTATCTACTTTCCATTTTCTTTATTCTATATTCAAATTCTAAATTTGAATATAGAAAAAAGTACTTATTTTCACATTTAGTAGTGTTTGATAAATTATTTTGAATACATAATATGGGTATAGAATATATCATACCCAGGTTTGGTCAGTATTTTTTTTTTAAAGTAACTTTTCTCACTCACATACATCACATCACTAAAATAAAAGTAACTTTATGTCTTCACAATATTTATAAATATGCCATTATATTCGTATTCATAGAAAACAAAAACGTAGAAAAATTGTTTTCATTTTTTGTATTCAGATCCAATTTTTAGAATACTGAAAATGAAAATTGAATATAAATACTAAAACAAATTCAATTTTTTTTAATAGTAGGACCCACTAAAATCTGAAAATGAAAACAAAAAATTGTGTTTTTTTCAACTAACTAAACAGGCCCTAAGCATCACAAGCTGGATATTCATGGAACGACGTTGCAAATAGTTAGGTTCAAATCGATGGACTATGACAGTAATGCATGTCGACTCATTATGAAAAGCCTTCCTATCCTATGTGCTCACACCTTTAGCCTTTAGTTTGTGTAAAGTAAATTGCTTTTAATCCATTATAATGGCCTAAATGGGTCATTTTGTTCAGCTTAGTTCAACTATAATTGCATCTTATATATTCAAGGATTTGAGGCTTAGTTTATAAACTCTTATAAGTTGGGACCGGACTAGGTGAATCAATTTCTTGTATTGGGAATTTAAATTGCAACTTGTTTATTATATTCTTACAATCTTTGAAATAAGAAAATATGACTACAATCACATGAGAAACAGTCTTTTTTTATATTTATAATCAACTATGATATTGAAAATCTATCCTCAATCTATATAATATTGTCCTAAGATTAAACATGTACTCCACCGTTACTGACCTATTTGTTGACAAAAATTTTAAATAATTGTATACCACCTAATTCATTTTCTTTCGGGGTCGGTCTAAATTACCACCTAATATTCTTACTATTCTAGAATTTGGAAGAGCAAGATTTTATCTTTTATTAGTCTTTTTTTTTTTCTTATTCTCTTTGTTAGTACAAAGAAATTGTAATATTTCATGTAATTACGTGTGTTTTTTATGATGTTGATATATTCAAATTGTCTATTTATTTTAAATTTGGTATAATTTAAGTTTTTTTTAGTGATCATCCTAAAAAAAAATTCCTAAAGCATAGTGGTGGAGCCAAGAATTTATCTTTGAGGGGGTCATCTATAAAAATGTGTGTATATGAAATCTAAAATAGTAATGTACAATACTTCATAACTCAACATGTGCTATAAACAACAACTAAATACATGTTTTTTTTTTTTTTTTTGAAGTGCTAAATACATGTTAATAGAGCAGTGGCGGAGCTAGGAATTTAGGTTATGAGGGGCAAGATTAAAAGACAAGATTGGAAATAAAAATTAATATAAAAAAATTAATCAATATTAATAACAAAATAAGTAAACAACTATATGATAATTTAATTTTCATACAAAATCTAACATAAAATGTAAACTTTAATTTATTTTTTCACACCTAGCTTATTTTACTCAATTGCCCTCAACGATTTTTTATATTTTGAAACCGCTGCATGATTTCTTCACACTTAATAGTCTTGAATATATCTTTCTCAATATATGTAACTAAGCAATCATTCATCCACTGATCTCCTATTTGATTGCGTAATCGATTTTTAATTATGTTCATTGTTGAAAAAGCTCTTTTAACAGCAGCTGTTGTAACTAGTAAGATCAATGCCAAAGTCACTAATGAGTAAACCAATGGATATGAAACATTTTTTTTCATTTCTACCATCTTTTCAACAAGGTGTCCAATTCCTCTAAATGTTGAAAACTCTTCAATGGACTGCATGTCATGGATGTATATCTCAAGTTAGTTATCCAAGAAAGAAACTTGAGACATAAAAAAAATTCTACAGACAGTTTGGTCTAGTCCATCAAGTTTACTAAGTGGGACCCATTAATTTTATATACAGAATTGTACTAAGAGTAGAAGTCATCAACTACTACTAGAAAAGCTGGAAAGGTAACATGAATTCACTTAATTGAGTTATTTATTTATTTATTTATTATCTTTAGTGTGGGGGTTTATTTTTATTTTTTATTTTTTGTCTTTAGTGTGGGGGGGCATTTGAAATTTCCCGGGGGGGGGGGGGGGGGAGGTGCCCCCCTCGCCCCCTCTCCCTCCGCCCTTATAATAGAGTAGTATATTTGGTATATTTTAATCAAACTAATAAAGTACATTTATAAATTATAATGCCCTACGGTATATAATATATTGGTTATTATAATAACAAATAATATATTATAAGGAAAATAAAAGAAGAAAGCAAATGAAAAGTAAAGAAATCAAAAGAAAGCAAATGAAAAGTAAAGTAACACAAGAATACTGTACATGAGTGAAGGGTCTCTAGAAGCATCAAGCTTATCTTTCACTCTTTTTTTGTCTAGTTTAGTCACACAGAACTTTTACTTTTATACGTGGAAAAATGAAAGAATTGAAAACAAAAAAATATTGAATTGTATTCTATTTTGCAATATTTTTACAAAAGGTTGATGTAGCTAACTTTTTATAGATTTTTATTTAGTTCCACCATTAATATCACTTTTTCATTTATTAATAACCACTCACTACATCAACAATTTGTAATATTTTTTGTAAAATAATTTGTATCTCTAATATTATTCTTCTATTTAAATGTTTATTTTTAGATTTATTTATTTATTTTATATATAAGATAGAATTCTACTCTAACCTAATCTGTGTGAAGTTATCTCTTGGAGACTTGAATCTTGACTCTTACTTTCCATATCCTACAAATACTTATATTTATGAAGTGACCGCACATGGTGATTAGATTTTCTTAAATATATATGTATATTATTTATGAAGTGACCGCACATGTATATAGTTGTTTTTTACTATTATCTATCTATATATATATATATATATATATATAAAACCGAAGCTTTTGGAACTTCTACAAATTTCCACGTCAGCACAATGATAAAAAAAAAAAAAAAAAAAAAAAAAAAAAAAAAAAAAAAAAACCAAAACCAAAAAAAAAAAAAAAAACAAACAGCGCACCACCATGTTTAATAAAAATCTGATTTATTTCTTTTTATTAAATATATATACTCTCCTTTCTCAAGCCAAATACCCTTCTCGATATAATTCTGAAACCAAACACAGAACGGCAAAATCTAAAGCAACAGTGCAAGGGCAGAACGACAAAACCTCTCCTTTCGACAAAACCAAACCCAACACCTCTCCTTTCGACATTACTCACCAAACATAGAACATCTACACTCTCTCAAACACAGATCCGAGCTATTTCGCAGAAAGCTTGCAAGGGCACGACCATGGGAGCCAACGTTTTCAATCTCCGACCCAGCCTTCGTATCAGAGCATTCTCTCTTGGTATCTCTCAATTAATCTATGAATAATCCCTTTTCCTATTGTCTTTAATTAGGGTTTTCTATCAATTTAAGGATTTCGTCTCTAATTAGGTTTTTTTTTTTTTTCAAACCTTCTATCTCTTCTGTACAAGTTCATGTCTTTTTTGTTTTGCTCTGTCTCTGATTATAAAATGTAGGAAGAAATTTTATGTTCTCATTTGGGTTGTAGCTATAGTGTATACAAGACTAACACAGTTTGAATGTTAATGTTTTGATTAGAAATCAGTCGGTTTTTTTTTTTTTTTCATTTATTTTTGTAGATAATCAGTGGTTTTGATTAGGACTCTATAACCATTATCTTATAAATAGTTCTTGCGATAATGTTTATTCTATTTTTTTAATATATATATTTTCTGTGCACCAAACCAATTCACGACTGTTCAATTTATAATTCTTTGTACATTTGTGTTGTTCCTTCCCTGCAACAGATTTAAAACAGCAGATTTCAATAAAAACCAAACAGCAATAGATTTAATTCTTTGTACATTCGTTTGTTGTTTTAAAGCAGGTTTCATTCTTAATTTTTGTTCTTCCATTCACTTTTATTTAGATTTAATATTCTTGATTAATTTCTGCTTTTTTATTGCCTTTCTCTTCAATCTTTTCCTCCATTCGAATCGAGGTTAAAGGTCTGAATTTTTTTTTAGTATAGAGTTAAAAAAAGAAAATTTACATCAAAGTTAAAAGCCTAAAAAAGGTAGTGTAATTTCTCAGAAAGACTTGAGCATCTAACACTGAAAGCACAATTGGTATCAAGGCCAATTTGTGCAGTTCACTGCAACCTAATTCACTAAGGAAGCTACCTAAACAACTTTTGGAGTTTTAAAATAAATGGGTGTCAAATTGCTTCCTACTTTAGGATCCCCTCAAATTGATGCAGTATTAAATAATAATTGAATGAGATCAAAGTATGAATACCTTTACTGTTTATATATATATATGTGTGTGTGTGTGTGTGTGTGTGTGTGTATAATGTATTGTGTAATGCTTGAGTTCTAAAGATCTAAGGTATGTTATTCTAATACGTGAGAGATTTGCCAAGGCCCACTTGCTTTATTATAATTTTGTATAGATTATAAACCACCAGCTTCTTGCTTTAACTTCCTTATTATCTGAATCAGATCAGGTACTGTATTTATAACTTTTAAATTGCATCTTTAATAGATCTGGACTCTTACTGTGTTAGTCTTGACTGTTTCATTTGACTTGAATTTTCTTTTATGTTGCTTTAAATACAAATTTTGTATTTGTAGAACCAATTTTGTAGTCAACATATGATCTTTGAGTTAATTACAGTTTAATTGGACTGTAGTGAAAATTGGAGTTCTTATAAAATAAAAAGAATAGAAGAAGAAAAACATTTTGAACTGGACTATGCTGAAAAAATTGGTCAGAAATGAGAGATGGACTAGGGATGCAAGGTGTTTTGAAGCTAAAAATAGGATTTTAATACAGTGACCATTTTTGCTATTATGATTATCATTTTTTATGTAGTTGAATAATTGAGTGGCAAAAAGATCACACTCCTCTTGAAATTCAAATTAGGGTAAGTATCCTATTGATCACTGTGTGAGATAGATCTCTCTATTGAATTGGCTTTTACATGTAATTTCTTCCTTCTAATTTGATATATAATTTAAAGAATCTATGTGCAAAAAGTGCTTGAGACTATCATGGGTTCTGTGCTTTTGTTGTTGGAATAACATGGGTTCCAAAATAGCTGCCTAGGATCAACTTAAGGATAGTGTGTGCTAGGTTGGATAATTGATTGATTGGTGTTATTGTTGCTTTCATATGCCTCTTATATCTATGGCTGAATTCATATATAGATAGCTTACCTTCTTCCATTAAGAACTTTCCAATTTTGTTATTACAACTTGAGCTATGCATTTTTTGCTTGCTTATAGAAAAGGATATAAGTGCAATTTATGAAAGTTAGTATAATAGTTTGTTATCATTTTTCTTTATTAAATGAAGATCGAAGAAAATTTGTTATATATTTTTTAGTTTTTCATAGATACGTGTTTGTATATGAGTTTGTTTAATTTTATATTTTTGTCTAATTTATTGGTCTTTGTGATGTTTCTAGCAAGATGGTTTTCCCTTTTTGGTGACTTTCATTGGCTTTACTTACACTTAAGTGTTGTTTGTATTCCTATTAATCAATTAGTTCGATGAAAGCGATAGATATAAGTGCAATTTATGAAAGTTAGAATAGCAGTTTCTTATCATTTTCTTTATTAAATGAAGATAGAAGAAAATTTGTTATATATTTTTGAGTTTTCATAGATACATGTTGGAAATGAGTTTGTTTGATTTTATATTTCTATCTAATTTATTGGTCTTTGTGATGTTTCCAGCAAAATGGTTTTCCTTTTTTAATTTGGTAATTTTTATTGGCTTTACTTACAATAAGTGATGTTTGTATGCCTGTTAATCAAATAGTTCGATGAAAGTGATAACAATTTAAATAGAATTTCATAGTGGGTTTGTGTGTTTGTGTCTAAAATTGTAATTTTAAGATAGATTTGTTTGATTTTGATTGCTCGAATTTATTTGTCCTAAAGTAAATGTATCACAACAATACTTTTTAGGTTATTGATATTGTTGGGTTCTTTAGAATAATGGTTAGAACTCTATAAGCCATATGGTTGTGGTTGTAAGAAAATGTTTGCTCTACTCTCTGCCCTCTATAACACTCTAATATGTAACATTGGTTACACATTTTTGGATTGGATATTAGTTTTTGGATGTAGATTATAATGACAGAATTTTGTATAACCTTATACACATTTTTATGCAGTGACCACATGACACTTTTTAAAGCTTTTGAAGGATAGAAGGATGCAAACAGTAATGAAAAGAGTCCTGTCACTTTGCAAATGACAAAGGATATGAGAATGCAATTTGTAGATATATTTAGCATTGACTTTGTAAACAAATTGATGAGTGCCAATGTAAGTTCTTTAAGATTTTCAAATTTTAAAGTATTTAATTTGCTAAAATCTTATAGTTACTAAAAACTTTCCCGTGCATCGCACGGGTTAGCGACTAGTTATTATTATTATTATAGCATATACATAGTTAGATATAAGAAATAAAACCTTAACTCTAAAATGTGTTCTTTCCATTTTCACTTGAAATGGATTTTTTTTTAAATGAATTTTCTCAAAATTTATGTGCTAATTAGGTTAATGGCTTTAGGTAGCATAAAGTTGTGTTTAATCAATTAAACAGATGTGTTATGCTTGATTAAACTCTTAAAGATGATAAACCTTTATTTTGATAATTTAGGTAATGCATTTTATGGATTTACGTTTAGTTTAAAAACTATTAAATATGGCCAAGGGCTTTGTACTTGAATCGGTTGGCACCTGCTTATGTGTCATGACATTCAGGGTTTAAATTCTCTCTCTCCCAACTATCAATTTATCCACACAAGAAAAGAAAAGAAAAAAGAGAAAAGAAAAAAAAAAACCTACTACAAGACTCTTAACATCTTAGTCAAGTCCTATATAAAAAAAAAAAAAAAAAAAATCTTAGTCAAGGAGTTAAAACTTAGGCAAAAACCAATTTTTAAAGGTCATATACTTAGAAACCAAGCCAAACGAATCAATTTTTAGTTGGGATTTTAATTTCTAACCTTGTTATATTATTAAATCGCCGAATGAAATATATGACTAAAATCACATGATATATATATATATATATATATTTATATATATTTTCAAAATGATAAATAGCGTTTTAAAACTAAAATAAAGTATAATTTCCAAAATTTTAGACATATATTTTGTCCTATATTAGGCTTGTGAGCACCCTAAGGCATTACTCGTCAATGCCTTAATGGCTACCAACTAAATGACTCTCATAGGTGTTGCTCAATGTGTGTCCATTGTAGATAGGCTCTTATGAATACACCACTAACTTAAAGGTTATGGTAGAGAAAGAAGTTGTCACTTAATTCTAAGTGTAGAAACCAACTTAAACCTTTATGCATAGGTCTAACTAAAGTAGACCTCACTTTGAAATTAGGATAATATGATTGGGCCGGGACAATTTCCATACTAAGAGGGGTTGATTGAAATAGTAGAAATGAAGGCTAAAGCCTTAGCCTTGTTGCTATTTCCCTCCACAGCAGGCATACCGAAATTCTGAGTTAAATAATTGGTTTTATGAGAGAGAGAGAGAGAGAGAGAGAGAGAGAGAGAGATCCATTTCTCATCCAAAAATGATTTTGTGAGTCAATAAAAATCTTACGCAATTGAAACTCTAAAGTATTTTACAACCTAGAATAGAGAGATTATCAAGCATGTAATTTACATGAAACTTAATAAAAAAGAGTCATGGATTGTTAGCTTTTACTTAAAATTTAATTATGTATAGAATGTGACTGAATGTAGTCATATTATTTTTTCCTTAAACTTGTAATGAAGAGGCCAGTGATATTTATAGAAAATTATTGTATTCCCTCTCTAATTTCCTTGTCTCATAAGAGTGCATATGTTTCATCCTTTATTTCGTTCACACCTCATATAGCAATAGCAATAATAAATAATAATAATAATAATAATAGTAGTAGTAGTAGTAGCAGCAGCAGTAACAATGTTATTTGTTGTAGTTATTGAAGGGTCTAGGCAGTCAATAGAGAATAAAAGGTCTATAAGTATCAAGTTATCAAGTTGGACATAATTTTTTTTTTCTCATTATAGATTGTTTTCAGTTTTTTAAACTAATCTATATTAATCACTATTGATTAAAATATAATGTTGGTCTTTAAACTTTAATTCATGAGCAATTTTAACTTTTGAAGTTTAAAGTAATCACAAAATTAATGTTGATGATTATTACATGAACTTGACTAAACAACATTTATTAGATTTATTTTCTGGGTTTTAGTTGGCTATCGAAACATGTGGGAGTGTGTGACTTTGATACTTTATAATGAATGGAGTAAAGTAGTTTTGTGGTCCCCAAACCTCCTTCAATAGTATTTGGGCCCCAATTAATTTATATGTGGGCTTTATCACAATCCTACAAATTGATCTCCAAGTTTCACCTGGTTAGTCCAAGCTCAAACTTTCTCCCTTTTTCCTTTCTGTTTCCCTCTATTTCCCTAGGATTGTTACCTTCTCCTCCTCAATCTCTCACTCTCTCTCTTTTCCAACCCCCTCTATGTTGACCCCCTTCCCCTTTTTATAGTCTCTCATTAGTGGGATTATTATCATTAGCATTTTCCCACTTCGCATGTATTTCTGCGTTCACTAGAATCCTAAGGAATCCTCACAACTTGAGAGGATTCTTTTGGAACTTGTTCTAGACGTCAAATAGTGTTTGGTAGCGGATTTTCCAAAGGCATTGACAGTGCTTGGTTACCGACCTTAATTTGACTGTCCCCTTGCCGACTTCCTTTTAGCTTATTAGTTAGTATTTGGCCCAACTTGGCCCAAACACAATACAGTTTACCCCGAATGGTATCCTATGACTCTTGCTCCTTTTCTCAGTAGGCTAATCCTATCCCCATTGTGCTGGGCCTGGGCCTTGGTCACATGGGCCATTCTTGGTCTCATGGGCCCAAGCCCTTACAATAGCCCCCCGTGATCCCATTTGCATGTAGTGGAGATGGGATCGGGGTTCTTCGTTTGGTGGTCAACTAGGTTTTCTCTCTCTTCTCCTTTTTCAAAAACGACTTTTACACCTTGGGAAGATCAATCGTCATTCAATTAATGCAGCGGACATGACTGCTCATCCTTTGCGCACATGTGGCAACTTTTGTGGCATCGGATGGTCAAGATGATTTGATGCTTTGATTACTGAGGCACACGTGAAAAGACACAACGGTAAGTATTGATTGGTTTTTTGTAGTTACATTATATGACATTCATCTTTACAAATACTGATACACTTCATGCCATTATCTTCTTAATTCTTTTTCAAGTTCAGAGTTTTGTTTCTTCCTTCCTCCCGAGCCTATCCTTATCATCAAGAAATCACATAGTAAGTCTTCTTCCCTCTGTCAATCTTCTAGTGGGTTGGGTAGGAAAAGAAAATGGGTTTTTTCACATCTATTAAGAACTAGTGCAGATGTTGAGTCTTTCAAAACTAGGTTCAACATTTTCACAACAAATTGTTATCAGTTTTAAACTAGGTCCATTATTGATATCAATTTTTTATTCATCAATAATACCTTGCCACTTATAATTTGTTGTTAAATTATCGTGAAAATGTTGTGAACTTAGCATTTTTTAAAATATTTTTTTTGATCTATAAGGAATTGAGATATTAGCAATTGTAAAAATATTGTGACAACAACAAGATGTTGTAATATTTTCACAATATATTTATTTTCAATTATGGTTGGTCTCAGTCTCATATTTTATTATTTTATTTTAAACTATAAGAAAATAACATCTCAATAATTGTGAAAATATTGTAAGAATATTTTGAGTCAGTATAGTAATATTGTGTCCGCACATATAAATATTTAAAAGAAAAAAAAAAAAGCACAAACTAAAACATTGGCATACTATGAAAAAAAAAAAAGGCCAGCTCAAGTAAAACGGTGAGTTTTGCCTCACCCAATTGAATAAACCAAAAATTAATGTAGATTGATGCTGTTGACACTTTTTATATAGTTAATATATATATATATATATATATATATATATATATATATATATATATATATAAAAGGGTCAAAAACATTAAAAAAAAAGAACTACTTGAGTGTTCTTGATCTACCCAATTAATTTAAGATAGGTGAGAGATGAAAATCTACAATGGGAGAACTAAACAGCTAATCAAAGATGAAAATGGCTGAATCACTACTTATATATATATGGAAAGGGTTTTCCCGTGGGGGATACAATGATTCAAAGGGATGAACACTTGTTAAGGACAAATTTTTCACATCACATGACTTCATTTTATTGGCAACATGTACCACATCAACATTATCATGAATTTTGGGAAAACCTCTTTTAAAGCCTAAAAAAGCCAATATTTACACAAAAAGGTATTAATGCCCATGGTTCAAGCTCATAGCACATCATCTCATTTTTGGCTTATGATCCAAACTCATGAGTCTCATCGGGGGAATTTTGGGAGTCGTGGTTTAGAGAGCCAAGAAGTATGTTCAGTAAAACTATAGTGGTTCAAAGTTGGTAAAGGAAAGCATGTTACTTGGCATGTCTTCCCCAATTCCCTAAATTCTGACGGGTCAGTGTGCAATAGGTAACATTTGGTAAGTCTCTCATATCACATAACACTTAAAATGATAAAACTACCCATGCTTTTTACATAAAAATTAATGTCTATCATATAATATAAGTTTTAAAATATAATTATATAATTTCATATTAATTATATTATTATTTTCATTTAAAGCAATCCCAAGCACATGGCTAAATATATATTAATATCTCATATCTAGTATTGAATGCTCTCCTTACTCTCCAAGATTTGGTTAAAATACAAAGAGACCATAATTATATTTCTAAAACTTCATCAAATATAAACCAACTAGTTTATTACCTACCAAAATTATATATGCACTAAACATATAATTTTTTAAAAGAGGAAATTTAGTCAAAAATACCAACAACAGTCCCAGTAGAAGCTGCAACAGCTCCAACAGAAGCAACAACAGCTTCTGCAAAAACTGCAACAGCTCCTGTAGAAACTGCAATAGCTCCAGCAGAAGCTGTAGTAACTCCAACAGGTTGACATATGTCCTAAAATGACATCATTTGCCCATTAATGCCTAATTCCAGTAGCTTGCTATCATACCCAAAGAAGTAAGGATCTCATAAAAGAAATCTTACCATTTTAAGCCAAGATCCTTAGCCTCCAGCTGTAGTACAAGAAATAGAAGAATCCCATAAAGATTATCTTACCATTTTTAGCCAAACCATGAATTTAATGCCAAATATTTTCCTCCAGCAAAAGATGTCATTTAGATGGCATCATCCAGCTGTAATAGCTGTAACTGACAACTGTAACAGCAGCTACAATAGCATTAAAGTCTCAAACTTTCTTCTTTTGGCTAAGAAACAAAAACTCACTAATAAAACCACTTACTTTGTCAAAGACTTTTCCTTATTTGCTAAATTTCCCTTCAACTAATTCTAATCTAGTTACATACTTGGCTCTATATAAAGAGGACCAAGCTACACACTAAAGGATCCACCATCCATCCCTCTCTCACCTGCTTATTCTGAAACTTCATTCATTTTGCTGCCACATACACATTTTCATACTTCTCCATCTCTCTTACAAAATCTCTCTTCATAGATAACAACACAACACATATGTTACAACACACCATTATCCATTACCTATCTTTTCCACACTCCATTATTCTGAAATATCATCATTTTGCAGCTCATAAACACATTCTCCATCTCCTTCTCTATTTCTCTTGCACTACCTCACTTCTTAGAAAACAACATAACTGATGTCATAACACAAAAAAAAAACTCCAACAGTAGCTTTTACTACATTTAACCTTCATATTATCTATCTCATACTTCCGTATATTTTACAAATACATTCCTCACAGACTACCCATACTTACTTCTCACATGTGTGTTTCTAATCTATCTTACAAACACCATATCTCACAAAACATATACATTTCTTACTATCTCCATACATCTTAAAAGATACCCAACACTCTTCCAAGAACATATTACAAAAACCTTTCTCGTGAAAGACATATGACCATCAATACTAAGGCGCTTCTCCTAAAAGGCACAAAGACTTCATATGAAAGTCATTCTCATTGAAGACATACATTTCTAATACTTAAATCTATTCTTATGAAAGACACAAACTTATAAAATTAAAAGCCCTTCTTATGGAAGGTAATATCACTCATACTTAACCAAAAACTAAAAGAGCATTACATTGGGAAAATCATTTAAGTGCATGATAAAAGGGACAAACTTAATCAACCTATGCACATGGCTGGACATATTCTCTCTCCCTCCAGTTGCACCCATTTTTTCTTTTCAATCATGAAGTCACCATTAAAGGACTCATAATATCATATTGTATCGCTGGACTCATTTTCTCATGCTGCTGAAATGTTAAGTCCACTGATGTTATATAGCTGGCGCTACAAAATATGAAGATAAGGCATTATATTTTTATCTCCAAAATTATACTATTGAGTATATTTTAATTTATTATCATTGTATTGTTGTACTTATATTATTCTGCTACTGGAATGTTATCAGCTAATCATTAACGCAATATGGCTAGAGCCACAAACTATGAAGCTCACTAATGTTATACGGCTGAAGCCACAAATCATATAAAGAACAAAGTTATGCTGTACAGCTAGAGTCAGAAACATACAAAATAAGTCAAAATCTCTCTATATTCAAGATTACATTATTAAGTATACATTAACTCATTATTATTGCACCGCTAGATGCAAGTTACTTTAATATCATATAATTATTTAATAAACATGATCTCACTAATACTTCATTAATGAACATACATATTAATAAATTGATCTACCACCATTGCACATATATTATTTGGACATGAACCATCATTGGAAACATATTTTTTTGGAAATGAACTACCATCGGACATATATTATTTGGACATGGACCATTACTGGACATACTTTATTATGTTGAAAATGAACCACGAACCGCAACTGGATATGGACTATTGGACTCGTCCCATTATCGGATATATGACACTTAATTAACCACTTTCTAATATTACACATCACTTAATAAACATAATAATAATATATCAACTCACCATTTAATCAAAGCTATCATGCTAAGCATATTATTTATATGTTTCAACCATTATCATAATTCTGAGACTTTGGGCTTTCTCTATTTTGTAGGCTTAAAAATACACCAAAAGCCATTGGTCTATGCGGCCCAATGTCGAGTTCCGAGTTGAACTCTCCAAAACAAATTCGGGCTTAGCAAAGTCACATCCCTAACGAAAGGCACGTGGCTATGTACAAAAAACTGCCCCCGACAACACTTGTGGAAAATCTTCTCACTTTCTCTCTCTAGTTCCTTTCTCAATTTTTTTAAGCCCCCTTCCTTGTTGTCCTTCTCTCCCTTTTATAACCCACCACCTCCTCCAACTGTCTTGCCCTTTAACTGGATTTTGGGGAGATACTTGTCCCATTAGCACCATTCCCTGCTATTTCTTGATCATGAAGGAAGATTTTGGGGGTGTCCTCCCTGTTTAGGCCAATCAATCAACATTTAATACGGCTGACATTAGGTAAGAGAAGTTTTAAATGCGGAGGTAACTGTTGCATTGGGTTCTGCATTTTTCTTGATATGTTCCTGTGGTGATTAGATGGAGAGAGGATTCTTCAGTAACACGGGTGGGCACTCCTTGGTTGGATCACACTTCCTCAGGAACATGGGCTTCTCGGATCTTCTTAGCATTGTTCTTAGAAGGCTTCTTCCCAACAGCGGGTTCCCTTTATACCTTGTTGGTATTTGGGTTGGGCCCTTACCATGGAGGGGACTTCTTGGTTTTCCTTCCTCGGGCTAAGGTCTTTAGGGTGGGCTCAAGTCCACTCCCCCACAATATCTGTTTGATATTTACATAGATAACATAACATATTAAAGAATAAAAAGGAGAGACGAAAAAAGGAAAAAATACCTTAGAGTTTTGCCAAGAAGTAATGAAACTTAGATCTAACTTTGAATCTGGAGCACAACTATCAAATGAAGATAAAAGGTTTGACGCAGATTAACATAAATTAGAAGTATATAATGGCATTTTTGTTATTATTTAAAGAACTATTACACCAGTTCATTTTCTTATGTGAAACATATATAAACAATGAATGAGACACAAAGATAGATATTAACAATGAGTGGGACACACATTTTTGTAGGGTTCTCATCTTAAGAATAGTTGAGTAATAAGTATATTGTATTAAGATTGAAGCAGAGTCATTATTGTGGTACACCAAAATTAAGAAAATTCAATTGGACACTTGGTGCATTAGACTCCAATTGAAAGTCAATTTGGACTTTAATTGGATTTTCTATAAGCATTTGGCTTTATATGTGTGTGTGTGTGTGTGAAAGTACCACTATAATTGAACAAGTCCATGCATAAATACATATCGAAAGTACATACAGATTACGGGTTAGAGCAATCGCACCAGTCAGTGCAAAATAGAAAAAGTTACAAATGTTACACAATTTTACACATTTTTGCACAAAAACTATCTACACCAGTCTGTCTAAAACACTGTTTATATGCAAAATTGCTACAATAACCTTGCATATATGCACGGTTACTGTAGCTTTCTATATGATTATTTTATTTTATTTTCTCTCTCCTCTCCCTTGCCTTGTCAAACTCTTTCTCACCCACTCTTCAATGCCAAGAAGAAGAAGAAGCCGACCACCAACATCCATCCACCATCCTAACTAACCAACCACCACCACCACAACCAACCCATTACAACATCAATTTATTCCAAACACAATCACCCCAAAATTAATGAAAATCACAAACCCAACTTAAAATCAACTCAAAGCAAAATCAACTAAAAATAAAACACAACAGAAAACCCATTTGGCAAAATACAAATCAACCCAAAACCCAAACTTACAGCTGCCATGAGAGAGAGAGAGAGAGAGTGAGTGTATTGAGCCATGGAAGCTTGGTAGAGAGTTTTTTTTTTTTTTTTTTTTTTTTTCAAATTTGAAGAGTGCACCAATTTGATAGAGAAAGAGAGGGGAGAAATAGAAAGATTTTTTTTTTTTTTTTTTGAAATGAAAAAGAAGAAGAAGAAAGAAAGAATAGCAAAAGAAAAAGAAGAAGAAGAAGAAAGAAAGAAGATGCTGAAGAAGAAAATCGTAGAAGAAGAAAGAAGGAGAAGAAAAGAGAAGAAAGTAGAGAGAGAGAGAGAGAGAGAGAGAGAGACAGAGAGAGAGAGAGAGTTTTAGAGAATTGATGTGTGGTAAGGTGGTGGGGCCATGTATGGGTAAGGGAAATAATAATAAAAAATGTGAAAAAAAATTATTTTAATAAAAGAGTGTATTTTAGATAATCGCGATGTTTTTGCAAATTGATTGTATAAAATAGAAAAAATAGGTTTTTATTGTAAAATAGAATGAAACTTTTGCACCTATTGATGCTAATGCTCTTATATGGCACTTGGCACTTGCCTTCAGTTTCTAGGCCATCCTCATTTCCCCTATGTGGCTAGGCCTCTCCTTCATGGAAGGTGAGTAGAGTTGGCCTCGTTGGCTCCACTTGTCATAGTTTGAACACTATTCTTAACAAAATTGAATTAAAACTAAATGGGTAACTACAGTGTTACAACGCATTTAAAAATTTTGATTTTAAAAATATAAGAGCTTGAAGTACTTCACATGAAAATCCCTTATTTTTTAAACAAATATAAAAGTGCATTTTCATTTTGCATGATTAATCTGTAAGGATTAGGAAAATGAAGTAGTCTCTTTCTTGGATTTTTTTTTTTTTTTTTGGTTTTCTTTGTCCCATTGTTATTGGAGTGGAAACGTAAATATTGACCATGGTTGCAAGGGTTTTTGGCAGTATATTTGCTACGTGCAGAGCCGCCTCACACTCACACATTCAGCTATATTTCCAAAATTTGGTGCATATATTTTCCGCAATAAGTTGGCCACGTAATTTAACATCGTTTGGTATTTAAAGGCATTAACTAGGTGGGTGCACCTAACGTAAACCTAATACACCAATTGCAGAAGTTGACAGACATTTGAGCTAATCTATATATATATATATATATATATATAAAACCGAAGCTTTTGAAGCTTCTACAATTTTCCACTTCAGCATAATATTAAAATAATAATAATAATAAAACTTTTCTAAACCCTAATACCGGTGCTCTACTTCTCTTTATTAAAACTTTTCTAAACCCTACTTCAGCACAATATTAAAATAATAATAATAATAATAAAACTTTTCTAAACCCTAATACCAGTGCTCTACTTCTCTATATTAAAACTTTTCTAAACCCTAAACCCGATGCTCTGCTTCTCTATATTAAATAAAAAACGACTAGAGAGACAGATATAAAGAATAGGGAGCTTTTGTGACCGTGAAACACAGAGAAATCTGATAAGATGTGGAGAGAAATCCGATCTCCCTCCATCTTCCGGTTCCACACAGTTGTCGGTAAGTTTGAGTTTCATGTTCTGTTCTATTCTATTTTGTTTTTTTATTTGGCTTGATATCTGGGTTATTAGACAAGAAGGTAGTGGAGCAAATTTCAAATCCACAATGTTTCTACTCTCTCTCTCTCTCTCTCTCTCTGAATCTTTCTATTATTTACCTTTTGTTTTTTCGTTTTTCATCTTAGTTTCATATTCTAGGGTTTGTTTTTAGGTTTATTGTGTTTATGCGATCAAAATTGGGGCAGTTCTAATTGATTTATAATATGGGTTTGCTTTCATTAGATTAAAAAATGGGAAATTTCGTTTTTTTTGTTGGGCAATTTGGGTTTTAATCTATGACTTATTATCTGATTTTTGTTTTCCTCCTTCCTGTTTTGATTTTTTTAGTCAAAGATATATTTACTAATTTCAATTTTTGCTTTATTTCCGATTGTTACTAAGGGGTTTTGTGTTTTTTTTAGGCTAACTTTATAATCTACTTGATAATTTAATGTGCTTTTGATTTTAATCCTATCAGGGGGTTTCTCTACTTGAAAAAAGGGTCAAAATTAATGAAGTCCTTGCTTTTTATGAATACAGGTATATGACCTTTGTTTTGACGCTGAGAAGAAATGCAAGCCTTTTGTTGTTAATTTTCTGTTCCAATTTTGTTTCAAGCCCTTTTGTTCTGTTATAGTTTTCAGCGATTTAATTTTGATTTCGTTTTTTTTTTTTTTTTGTATGAATATGTATTGTGTAGAGAGAGTTGGAGAGAGAGAGAGATCTACGGGAGGCCCTTCACTACTGTCAGACCAATGCCCTCTAATACTGATGAAGAGATTGTTGTATTAATTGCTGATCTGACACAACCAGATGAAGCATGGAGTTGAATATTATGTATATGAGATTGTTCTAGTATTGGACAGATTCTTTTTCTTCTCTTTTAGTTTTATATTCTTGCACAGATTGTTTGTTCTTCTCTTTTCCATTATTATTATTATTATTTTTTATATGAATGCAACCAAATGACCAATCTTTGGAACTCTGGCATATTTTTTTATATATGTTTTATTTAATTATTAGGTGTCTATGTGTTAGGAGGAACTGGAGCATGACTATAAGAAGAAGAATGAAAAGCCACTTCAATCTGCATATTCTATAATTTTAATGAGAACCAAAGCAGTCACAATGAATCTAAGAGGAGATATGAAAAACTTGAAACCTTTGACTTTCAATTCTTTTATTCGTTTGTATATTATATGACTAAACATGTACCAAACATTGACTTTGTTATCATGCGATTGTTCATAATTGTTGGCTCATTCTAAGAAATCACAATGTGTATCACTATTGCACTCTTTTCTCTGTAAAAAAAAGGGGGGTATTTGGTATCGGATGTTGACTAAACTCTTTTCTCTGTAAAAAAAGGGGGGGGGGGTATTTGGTATTAGATGCTGACCAGTAAAAATAAGCTGAGTGGATGTGTTTTGTTTGATTAAATGATGGAGATTACTAACAAATTGTTTCTTATGATTTAGTATTTATTTGTGTCTTACACATTACAATTAAGTGTTGGATTTTGAAAATTTTCTTGGTTTTAATAATTGAAGGATGGGAGAGAGGAAGGTGCTAGACAAATACTACTCACCTGTCTTCAACCCAGAGACTTTTGAGGGGTCAAGCACGCATGATACTCCCCATAAGTAGATGTTATTGGTGACAATTATTTAGGTATTCAAAGGTTTTGATTCTACTTCAAATGTACAGATGCTTTGCTGAGCTTACCATCAAGACTGACCCACAAAATTTCAACTATATTGTTGAGTTTGGTGCTACCAAAAATTTTGAACCTGTGTGAAGAGGATGAGGTAAAATAAAAGTCTTGCAATCTTTTGTACATATAACATGGTTTTTGGCTAAATATTTTGATTATTCTTTTAATTCATTAGGCAGCAGAGACAATAACCATTAAAGAGAAGTTGGAGAGATGGAAGATGCAATGAAATCTTTAGAGAACAAAAGCCTTGGATTTGAAAAGAAAAATGGACATCATTACTACATTGGATGGGATGAAATCTATGAAGGTATTATTTGCTTTACCAATTATATTTTTATTTATTAGGGTAGGCTATCAAATAGCCTATGTAAAAGATTATATGATGATAGATCAAAGTAGAAGGCCATGAAGGTTGTCTCTGGCCTTTTAGGTATAGGTTTTTATTTTTTGGGATGCTCTTCAAAGCATATACTTGGTTATGTGATGGCAATGTTTCTTTTAAATTTTCCTTCAAAATCACTCACTTTCTTAAAGTAATTTTTATTTTCTTTAGTTTATAATATTTGGGTCTTTATTTTTCGTTCAACTTTTATGGGTTCAGTTCTTTTTCTTTTATTTCATGGACTTAATCAGCAAACAAGGTACCCCCACATGGTACTGCTCTTTCTTATCAATTTTCAGCTTCAATCTTCTTGGGTTTAATCCTTATTCAAATATGTTAAAACTTTTAAGGTTTTTGTTTTAATTGGTGGTAGTTGAGACTTGAGTGAGGATCTTGCAAAATATGCAAAAGTGTTAGTAGTAGGGGTTGATGGATTGGGCAGTGACCTACTAAAAGACTTGGCTCAGTCAGGTTTCCAAAATCTCAAGGTTATAGACATAGATAGGATTGAGGTAATCAATCTCAGGAAAAAAAAAATATCAAGTTCATTTAAAAAAAAAAAAAGAAATCATCACACCCATGTCATAGGTAATTTAGAAGATGTTACCATATAATAATAATAGAAAATTAAAAAAAAAAAAAGAAAAAAAAGAAGAAGGTTATTTGGAAGATGTTGAAGCACTTGGGCAAAGTAGGTAAATGAGATCTATCAAGTATTTATCTTCCTATTTAATGATTAATTGTAAGCATATAAAACGGGGTAGTCATGAAGGTTTCAGTTGCAATAGTGAAACTTGGGATAGTATTTAACATTTTATGGCTTTTACAGAAATTATGAACTTGAAGCAGAGGAATGAATTTTGTTGCCAAGTTGTGATGGGTGTGAACCCTCATCCCTCAATTTTTAGCAAAGACAACATTCCTGGTGGCTGTGATGTCAAAGTTTACTTCATGCTTTTTCATTTCATTTTTTACAATTTTGTGGAAAGAGTAATGGAATTGAAGTTGAATAAGACGAAAGAGAGAATCTTTTTTATGGTATGGCAATGGTATTTTCTGCATTGTCACAATTTGGCATTCCAACTTCTATGATTGGTGAGAGTATGTATTGGTAACTGTTTCTTCACTGTGTTAGCGTGCTTGACACAGCAATACGTGATGGAAATGTATGGTGCTAAGGACATAGATATAGTTGTTTCTTCAAGTAATTTCTATTTGAAACCGAGGTAAACTACATATAGTTTCGATAATGTTTTCTAGAAAGAGAATGATTGAAACTTTACTTTTAGTTTTAATATAGAGCTACATTCCATTTGCAATGAGATGTTGACTCCAATTCCATTGATGATTTACGAAAGTCCCCTCTCTATATACCTATTATCAATAAGTTATTTATGAAATGTTTTCCACATTGTCATTTGACCCTTTGACAATAGATTAATAGTTTTGTACATGAGCTATAATGCTACTTAGATTGATTACTTGATGAACAAATTAGTCTCTTATTGGTTCTTTTATTTTTTATTTTATTTATTTTTACCATGTGGTTGATTAATTATCTTTTTATTTAACTAGCCCGTGTATCGCACGGGTTAGCGACTAGTTATACATAAAATAGCAAAGGCACATACTTAGCCCAACAAAGAAAGAAACATACGGGTTTGAAAATGCTGGTCGCAAAGAAGAATATATGGGGTTCTCATGAAGGCGGTGATTATATGGAGGAAAATTGTAGAAGGATTAGAATGGCCGAAATGTTCAAAAGACCCTTCTATTTATAGAAATATTTAGTATTTACACCGCCTCATGAGTCATAACCCTAGAAAGGGTTGTGTGTCCCTCAAGGGTCATATCTCTTCGCCAAACTATATAATTGTATGTGAATCAAATCATCCTTTCATGGGTGCAATTTACTATATAAGGATGCATCATATTATGGTGTAATCATCATTCTCGGTATATTTACATATTCCATTTGACCACACCATATATAATTCTCATGTGATTTGTTATAGTCAACATGATAACACAACTTCAATATTTGCTCTCATTTCAACTCTCATTTGTGGTAAAACACAGATTGATCTCAATGGATGACTTCTCTATGTGTGTTCATGTCACGCCCAAAATTGACCACTTTTGTTATGGATGACTTCCAATTCTCTCTCTTTCAAGAATATGGAATTGGTTAATTACCGATGGTTATTAATAAACGAAAGAAAAATGCTAGGATCGATCACAAAAAAAGTTCATAACTTCTGTCATGTAGCGAGTTATAATTGGTACATGAAGGTAACGTGGAAGGTCCATACTTTCACTAGTCACAACTCGTTGCATGGCGAGTTGTATCAAAAGTTGCTGACTTTTTTGTGGTCCTATTATTATCTAAACGGAATCATGGCAAAAAATATAGCCCATACCCTCTACCACAACCAACAATTTCAGTATCACTACTTTTGTGTGCTAACCTAGCTATGCTGCAATTTACATCAAGTACGTCCTTCTCTACCCAAAAAAAAAAAAAAAAAGGAAAGAAATAGGAAAAGGGTTTATAGCCGCGTTTTTGTGACACCGTTTTCAAAAAACATTACTTTAGTAACTTTGTTTTTAACAAATGCCGCTTAAAATCCTAAAAGTATGGGAGGTTTACAGCAGCGTTTTTAAGAGTTTTTTATCATAGGGCCTGTTACGGTGTTCAGAAAGAGCTGCAATAGGTCCAACCAAAAACCACAAAAAACAAAATAAATAAAACAAAAAATTAGAGGAGCTATTACAGCACTTGATGTTGAGAGAATTACTAATGAGAAAGGGACTCTACGTCTCAGACCCAGCCCAAGTTTGACTTTGGAGTTCAAGGCTTCTTCAACAACCACTAAACGCTACTTATTTCATTTCTCATGATGCTCCTCTTCATCATCAACTAATTAAGCTTACTGATTCCCAAAAGAAATGGCCTGTAAATATCATATTTCGTTTTGTTTTGTTTATTTTTGGTTTCGTTTTACATAAATACTAACTTCAATCCTAAAACTTTCAGTGCCCCATCCTCCGTTGCTGATCCTAGCTATATATACAAATGCTCATCTATGATATAGGTAGACATGAATGACTATTTGTAGTTGCATTTTCAAAAATAAATCATTTTTTAAAGTCCATATTGGTAGAGGACAAGTATCTACTTTAATTTCTCGGTTTGTAGTGTTAATTTTTTTTTTTAATAAAAAATTTGGATATATAATTTTTTGTAGGGCGCGTAGTTATAATATTTGGCATTTAAAATTTTGGATAATTTTTTTTTTTCTTTTTCTTTGTACATCAGTCTTTCTAACTCTAAAAAATAATAAAGAGGCCAGGGGTAAGCGGAAGATATGGAAATGTGATAAAGAAGTAGAACATATGATATACTTTGGCAAGACAAAAACAAAGGATGTAATTATACTATTCAGCTAAAGAAAAATGGATAGTGTTTATATAAAACTAATATGAAGTGCTAGGTTCTTACTATAAGTACCCATTTTGTATAAAATTTATACAAACTGAAACACATGCACTCTTTAACTCTTATATATATTCAATAAAAATAATTAAATTATGTAGATGATGAAGTGCTCCGCAAGTGGCAAATGCAATATATCCTCACAAATGATTCGCACAAGAGTCAAGAGATGTCCAAGATAGACAAACACAGCCTTCTGATTATTTAATACATAGCAAGACTTAGCATCCAACGGAATAAACACAAAAAGGGTCACAAAACAGTTGTTGGTTATGCACAACATAGGGCTGTATTAATGTATAAAATTCTTAAATTAATTTGTGTACTATTACATTAACACAAAAGGGGGTTAGAATCTTGGGAAAGAGACCGAAAGAGAAGCTTCTAAGTAGTACTATATATATATATATATATATATATATATCCAAGTTCATTTGGTGAGATATATAAAAATAAAGTAGAAAATGGATATCACATAGGCTGTCTTCTCTCAATCAAAACAAAAGGCAATAAGAAATATGGTCCTTGTTGAATTCAAGCGGTCATCGATCACAACCAACCTATGAAAAAGCTCGAGTACGGGAATAGGTGGTTCTCCAAATGTCAATTTCTAAAAACTGTATTACATTAATTGTCCATAATTTATGAGATCATGACTATTAGTATTAAATTTTATCTTGTTGCTAGTTGTTACTTACAAAGTTACAACCACCCCGGCACTGCAGACAATGATACTTCCTTTTCTAATTGTCATCACGGATTGGTGGAGTCTTAAGAATGTATTTTATGAAATCTCTTTTTCACAACGTGTGAATACCCACACATAAGAGAAATGTCTTGTTAATAAAATGGTCTTATAAAATTATTTTTCTATTCATTTAATAGATTTGTCTCTATGGACCTCATATGCTATGAGGAAGCAGTTGTAGTTGCATACAACTGCCCCCACAAAATAATTATCCATATCAAAGGAATCACCAAGATTTAGGTAATAATTTTTTTACCTACTTAAGTTCATTTTGAAACAGTCAATGCGTAATGCAATTGAAGTTATAGGTAGGGGTATAAGCAAAAGAAATTATAGGTAGACAAATTGCAAGACATCCTGAATTTCACAAGTTCAAGCACTTTTTTATTACATAAAAAGCAGTTCAAAAAAAATAAAAATAAATACATAAAAAGCAGGACGTACATGACAAAGAAAACAAAGATAAAGCTTATACACCTACTGTGGTTGAGAGTTTTATTTTTGGGTAGAAACTATGGTTGAAAGTTAAACCTTATTGGCATACAAGCTTAGACAAGTAACACATATTGATAAGACACACCCATTCAGAAACCATGACCTGGTTTGCCATGGTGATGATGGTGATGATGGTGATGGTCGGTCTCATCAAGTTTCCTTCCAGCAGCACCATGGTGATCATGGTGATCATGGTGATCGTGGTCATCATGGTGATCACGATGCCTGTCCTCATTCACAGTCTCCTCTACAAAAAGAAATGAAAAATGTTTACAACATGGCTAAAATATAATGTCAAGGTGTACTGAAAAATATGTAATAAAAAAAAATAATGGATTACAAAACATAAGAGCTTAAAAGTATATACTTCCCACACGGAACTCATGAAAATAATGCTCCATTATTTTGTAAAACAAAAAGATGCAATGCTTCTTTCTTTTACTTTTTTCCTTAATCAATATGGATTAACAAAACTATGTACTATATCTTTTTTTTTCCTTTGTTTATTTTATTTTCATTTCTTGTCAGAGTGAATGCATATTATCATTATAAATGAACAGTCATTTTACACTTTGATTGACTCAGAGATTTTATAACCAAGTGACCAAGATTCATGGTAACCATATGTACTTGTAAAAAAACTAGCTCCAACCGATCGAATAGGTTTATTGGCAGTATATTTGCTACAAGGAAGGTCACTTGGTTATGCAATTTTGGTAAATTTCCCATGACAAGTTGGTATTTGAAGGCATTTGATGCATGTTGGTGAACCTGTGTCTTTGACATAAACCAAAAACACCAATTCTAGAACCAAAAAAAAAAGACATTTGGGCTTAAAAAAAAATAGTAAAGGCAAATATTTAGCTCAAGAAAGTAACTTACGAGCTGAGACCTCGGAGGAGACGAGAAGAACCACAGCAAAGACAAGGCCAAGAAGAAGGAAAGTCTTTGAGTAAGCCATTTTCCTTAGCAACACAAGAGGATTGAAGACAAATGTACTAAGCAAACTCGCTCTAATAAGATTCTCTGTAGTAGTGGATGAGTAAGAGCAGTGTGGTTCTCCCAATTTATAGAGTTTTCAACACAGAGAGAGAGAGAGAGATGGGCCCCCAAAGTTTTGTTTGGCTTTGATGATATGCGTGAAGTGTGAGGTAAACATTGGAGTATCAGGACTTGGTCTAAAATTAATTATGTTGGGAGGTGAACATGGGACCACAAAATTAGTTTATTTTATTTTTTTAGCCAAAGAAAATGATCATCATCCAAAAAATATACCATTGAATAGGCACGTAGCTTTGGTGCAGATTGATTGAGTCCAACTTCTTCTAGAGTTATTAAGAGTGTGTTTGTTTAAAGGAGAAATAGGTCGGATAGAAAGTTTTGGAGAGAAAATAGGAAGAGAAACTTCTTTAGATTGTGTTTGGTTGTGTGAGAAGGAAGGAAAATAAATGGTGAGGTTTAGGTATTTTTTCTCCGTATCTATCAAAAAGTTTTCTCCTCAAAATGAAGAGAAAACTAGGAAGGGAAAACTCATGAAATGAGCTTCCAAAAATACCCTTGGAATTCACCTCCAAGTCTCCAATGTGTTTTTTTTTTTTCCTTTGATTTTTTCTCTGTTACTAACGTGTGTTGGCTTCCTTCTTCCTTCTTCTTCTTCTTCTTCTTCTTCTTCTTCTTCTTTTTATTTTATTTTATTTTTTTAAATTTTTTTTTAGACATGTTGGCTTTTTTTTTTCTTTGATTTTTTCTGGACGTGTAGCTTTCTTCTTCTTTATTTTATTTTTTGGGTGCCCATATGTTTATTTTCTCATTAATTTTGGTTGGTTTTTATTTTTGTTCTTTTTTTTTTTAGAAAATAGTTTTGGGATAATTTTTTATGCTATTTTTTTAAATTTTTTTTAAATTTTTTTACTGAAGTGTCTATCTATATACAATTTTTTTAAAAGTATAATGTGTTACTTTTTGTTTTATTTAATAGGGACAATGTGGTAAATTTATACAAATTTTATTTTCAACCAAATAAAAAGGTTTTTCATCTCTCCACTTTTCCACCCTTCCAACCAAACACAATCGAGGGAAACTAAAATCTTTTTTATCCTCCCACTTCTCCATCATCTCTTCATTTTCTATCTTCCCACTTTTCCATAATCCCAACTAAACGGACCCTAAGAGCATTAGGATCCGGGATGCAAAAGAAAAAAAAAAAAAAACCTATTTTGCATTTTCAAACACTACTTTATCTATTTTACAAACCTATTTTACAATTCACCCTACATTCCAGCTTTTTATTTTTACATACAACCCAATAAAATAATATAAACTACCTAATAAAATAAGAAAAAAAATATTATTCTCTCTTTTTCCCCACTCACTTTTTCTCTTCACACACAACCACTTCTTTTTATTTATTTATTTTTTTTTACAACTAATGAACAGTAAGGTTGCATATATGCAACCTTACAATTTATAGGTTGAAATTTTTTTTAAGTTTAAAAACCCAAATGGAGTGGGTTTTGGGCGGCTTAGGTTGTAAAATAGCAACTGGGGGTGTTTACATCCTCCAATGCTAATGCTCTAAGGGTCTATTTGGTTTCAAAAAGTGGTGTATCTACTTTCCATTTTCTTTATTCTATATTCAAATTCTAAATTTGAATATAGAAAAAAGTACTTATTTTCACATTTAGTAGTGTTTGGTAAATTATTTTGAATACATAATATGGGTATAGAATATATCATACCCAGGTTTGGTCAGTATTTTTTTTTTTAAGTAACTTTTCTCACTCACATACATCACATCACTAAAATAAAAGTAACTTTATGTCTTCACAATATTTATAAATATGCCATTATATTCGTATTCATAGAAAACAAAAATGTAGAAAAATTGTTTTCATTTTTTGTATTCAGATCCAATTTTTAGAATACTGAAAATGAAAATTGAATATAAATACTAAAACAAATTCAGTTTTTTTTAATAGTAGGACCCACTAAAATCTGAAAATGAAAACAAAAAATTGTGTTTTTTTCAACTAACTAAACAGGCCCTAAGCATCACAAGATGGATATTCATGGAACGACGTTGCAAATAGTTAGGTTCAAATCGATGGACTATGACAGTAATGCATGTCGACTCATTATGAAAAGCCTTCCTATCCTATGTGCTCACACCTTTAGCCTTTAGTTTGTGTAAAGTAAATTGCTTTTAATCCATTATAATGGCCTAAATGGGTCATTTTGATCAGCTTAGTTCAACTATAATTGCATCTTATATATTCAAGGATTTGAGGCTTAGTTTATAAACTCTTATAAGTTGGGACCGGACTAGGTGAATCAATTTCTAGTATTGGGAATTTAAATTGCAACTTGTTTATTATATTCTTACAATCTTTGAAATAAGAAAATATGACTACAATCACATGAGAAACAGTCTTTTTTTATATTTATAATCAACTATGATATTGAAAATCTATCCTCAATCTATATAATATTGTCCTAAGATTAAACTTGTACTCCACCGTTACTGACCTATTTGTTGACAAAAATTATAAATAATTGTATACCACCTAATTCATTTTCTTTCGGGGTCGGTCTAAATTACCACCTAATATTCTTACTATTCTAGAGTTTGGAAGAGTAAGACTTATGTGCAGTATTTAGATACTGTTCCTTAGGTTCATCTTTTAAGATTCTACCATGTGACTTTTTTCTCATAAATAGAAATATATTTTTTAAATTAAGTAGCCATATAGCAAAATTTTAGAAAAAAAACTTAAAAAATAGCACTTTAAGAACTGTACATAAATTTTTGCAAGTTTGGAATATGGGTGTATCTAAAGGCCGGTGCCAAAGTTTTACTGCCCACGGCAAGCCACATGGAGGAGCCAGAATTATTGGCGTGGGAATGCATTAAATGGTGTAGGGCCCCAATGTTTGTGTGTGTCTCAACTCTCAAGAATTTGCTTAAACAAAAACCATTGACGATTCAAGTTGTGCTTTGTTGCTATGTTCTATCTCGTCGTGTTTATTTCATATTGTAAAGCAAATGTGAAAAGACATTGCCGCAAGGAGGTTGGGGCAGGGACCAATATCTTTACTGAACTTTGCGTTATCTAACATTGCTTTAATTAGCCAAAAAAGAAAAAGAAAAAGAAAAAAAGTTTTAACGTAACAAATCTCTTTATCTGATGTCGTATATATGAAAAAGACTTGCAAATCTCTCCATGTGAGAAAAATATAAATATAGGGTCTGTTTGAAATCTGTTTATTTTGTTGAAACTAAATTTTTGTTGTTGAAAGTACTATAAATAGAGGTAAAAGTTAGCTAAAATAGTATAGTGAGAGTCATTAATAGTATAAAAAGTGCAGTGAGACCCATGAATAATAGTAAAAATAAATTGATTAGTAACAAATCTTTTTATCCGACCTCGAATGAAAAAGATTTGCAAATCTCCCCATGTGAGAAAAATATAAATTTAGAATAGATCGACCGATATTACTTTTCTTTTGCTTTAGATGCGCAATGTCTTTATTAAATTTGATCTTCTTCCTGAGATAAATAATTAAATTAATAACCCATTAAATCTTCTCCTTTTTTCTGAATTTATCACCCATTGAATCATGTTTCTTTATAGACTTTTTTAACATATTTGAGGTGAACTTTAAGTTAAGAATAACGGATACGGACATGGATACAAGTACAGACATGGATATGAGTATGATATAGTGACACGAGAAATTTCTGAAAAATTATAACATAAAACTATTAATATAACATGGGTATGATATCAGTACAACACAGATACGGCACCCTAAATATAGTATCCATACTTCTTAGATTTTATGTCGGTATTCAAAAGATAACTATTTACCAGAATTTTTTTTTTTTTTACGTATACATTGGGTAGAGAATGAAGTGATTGCACTCATCGTAGATCCATGTAAAAAAAAAAATTGTTATCTTATAAATCAAGAAAAATGTTTCTCATGCAGGTAAAAAATATAACTTTATATTTCATGCAAATGTATAAGAAAGCTATAAACGAAGGCCATAATTGTATAAACCCCAACGATCCTCAATAATTACTCAAATGTCTACTTCAAGTCACATAAAATTTTCTGCCTTATTTATTTATTTATTCTTAAAGTCACATCAAATGTTGATCATCTTCTATTTTTCCTTCTTTGCTGTCTGCAGGTTACGTCGGTTTTTCAACATTGGAGAAAGAGAGAGAATATTTTAAAGGAAAATCTATTTAAAAACTAGACCCTTTCAGTTTTCAACTCCTTTCTTTTTCTCTTCGTTTCTTCCAAAATCGAATCAAAGTTTAACAATTCTCACAATATAATAGGTCAATTTGTATTTCTAATTTGCTCTAAAAAAAACAAGTTCCCAAAAGTTTGACTTTAAACCAATATCAACACGGGCTTACAGCTCTTACAGGACCATATTGTCTGTAAACAGCAATGAATTTGGGATTAAGTTCGGGTGGTATTCAACCACGTGCAATTACTTCCATTTTTATGACAAAATTTTTTACTTGGCAATTCATTTTTAACTTTTTAATTTTTTTTTTATTCAATGATCAATGAGATTGAAATTCCGTCATTAGAAGCTCTTGCCTGCTGTGCAATACCTACCTAATCAGTAATCACAGTCCTTGAATTTGTATCTCTAATCATTATCTCTCTTTATGGTGATATTCTTTCTTGAGCAATGAGTTACATTACACTACATATTCAACAATTTTTACAGTAGTTTAATTAATAAATTTTTTATTGGATCTCATGAATCTGAGGTGGACTAACCAGTAACCACCAACATCATCAATAATAATAATTTAGGATAAAAGTATTATTTTCATTCCTAAACTTTTATAAAGGTTCGTTTTTCGTCCATGAACTTTGCAAAACATTCTACTTTTCATCATTTCATCTATATTTGTTAGTTTATATCTTATGCAGCTTAACAAAATAATGATACAATATTTGACTTGGACCAAATTATTTTATTTATAAAATTAGGGGCAAAGAGTTATTGGCACACATAAATTAAATATTAAGTGATGTGGCATTCTTACAAACTTCCTATATCTTTCTTTCGTTTTCTTCCTATATCTTTCTTTCGTTTTTTATGTTTTGATGGTTTTTTACATTTGTAGCATTAGCTTCTTTTATTTTATAATTAGGTTTTGGATCTTTAGGGTCTTATATATTGTGAGGCATGAACATAGACGGGATTTTCTCTATTTTTTGAGAAAACACCAAATCTTCTTGTAGCATGGCTAAGAAACCCACTACTTCGTCCTTGTCATTGTCATCATCTCCTTCTTCGTCTCTAGTGCTCTCTATCTCCTTCTTCTTACTATAGTGCTTGTCATCATTGCAAAATAGGATGAATGCTTGGATGGAACAAAATGATGAGGACACGGGTGGGTGATAGTTTCCAGAGAATTGAGCTTGAATCAGTGCCAAGTGCCAACATCGAGAGATGAGAGGGGTTAAATTTGGGATTTATTTTAAATATTCTTGATAAATTTTTAAATTAAAATCTGAAGTTATAGTTTTCTTCTTCTTTTTTTTTTTTATAATTTTATTTTAATCCATATGTAGCAATGACTCTGTCATCAATCCATAATTTTATAAATAAAATAATTTGGTCAAAGCAATACTACGCCATCACTCTATTAGCCCATACAATGACAAAAGGATGAAAGTAGAACGTATGGTAAAGTTTAAGGATGAAAAATAAACTTTTATAAAAGTTTAGGGACGAAAATAATGTTTTACCCAATAATTTATCACCCAGCAGTTGTGAATGGTTTTTTGGCTTCGAGAGTTGTGTTCGTCTTGGAACAACTTTTTTTTTTTTTATATTAAAAATATGTTAAAATACACTTGTAATTAAAAAAAAAAATTAAAAAACTACACATAAAAAGTAAAAAGTTAGCTTATAAGCTAGTCCTAATCATAAAAGCTATCTTACAAGCTGTTATAGAAATAATAAAATATTACAAGTTGTTATTATTTTGTGTGTAATGTTAGAACTACAACTTTTACTATAACTTTACCACAACTTATTCACGTGATGAGTTATGAGTGGCAGAGTTGTGGACCCACAACTTGCCACGTGGATAAGTTATGACAAAAGTTGTGATTTTAGTATTTTTCTTATTTTTGAGTAATATTAAGATCACAATTTATCCACGTGAGTTGTGGGATGAAGTCATCTGTTTGGATTGAGCTTATTTTTATTGAAACTGAAAACTGAAACTGAAAACACTGTAACAAAATAATTTTTAAATGTGTAAATAGTACCGTGGGACCCATTTTTAATGAAAAAATTGCTGAAAAATAAAATTTATGGATATGTAAACAGTACATGAATGCACTGTTCACAATTGACTTGATCAAATAGTACGGCTGAAAAAAAAAGAAAAAGAAAGAAGAAAGAAAGAAAGAAGAAGTCAGAAAACACAAACGCAACTACTGATAATTCGAATCCAAACTCATATAGACGCACCACTTTAATTCGTTTTGCATATTTGGGTCCCTTCATACGTCATGGTAACAGTAGTGTTGTAAACAATGTCTTTTAATTTTAAAGTTTTCGTCAACGAACTTCGTAAATATCTATGCATGTACACTTTTTTTTTTTTTTTTCTGGAGAAATAAATGCATGTCCCTGTAATGGTGAAGTGCAACCTGCATTTATTTATGTTAAAGAATGAGGGGTGTTTGGTACATGTGTTTGAAAATATGTGTTTTATTATTTGAAAACATGTGCGAAAATACATGTGGGTAAAAAAGTGTATGAAAATGCATGTAATGTTGTTTAAAAACTGAAAATGTGTGTTTGAGTAGGTGTTTGCACCGTACAGCTTTATCTTTAATTCTTTATCATAAACTTGTAGTTGTGATTTAACATAGCTGTATGTAACCATTAATGGTAGTGACCTTGGCCAAAATGGGTATTTGCCTATTTCGTTTAAAAGATGTAGTAAAATGTTGTTATTCTAAAATTATCTAACAAAATACCCCCTGCTTTGAAACTTAATTTTAAAAAAATTGAGTTTCAATGAAAAACTCAATTCGATGAAAATCGAGTAATGTGAGAAATTTTACATGGAACTCGAGTTCCATGTTTTTTATTTTTATTTTTATTTTTTTAAGTTTGATTTCACATAAATTGATTTTCTAAAAATTGAGTTTTTCATATTAAACTCGATTTTTAGAAAATCGAGTTTAAAATAGGGGTATTTTACTAGATAGTTTCAAAACATGAGCATTTTCTTTGAAAGTTTTGGTGAAAGGTGCAAATACCCATTTTGACCAACCAATACCATTAATTGTGGACAGTGTTAGCTGCATCCCATCAATTTTGGGAAGGCTATGACTGCTAGGGACGAAGTTTGGGAGTGCCAAAGGAGGCCATCGCGGCCCTAACTTTTCAAAAATTCCCTTAACATTAGGTGTATTTTAGAATTTGGTCCAATATAATCGAACTCCCCCCCCCCCCCCCCCCCTTAGCAATATCTTTAGCCTCTTGAGAAAAAAAAAAAATCCTAATTACAAAAATTAAACAACCGGCATATGTAAGACCAAGCATTTACCAAACCCATCAGATACATTTAGTCAAAATTGTTCCAAAATTTCAAAAAAAGAAAAGCCCTGAATTAGTGCTGGTCCGATCACTTTAAATAGTAAATAAAGTAATTAGAGTAGAGACTAGAATAGTTAAATAAAGTACGTTACTGGTTGCTAATGGTTGGTTGAACATTTGATTATCATTGCTTTTATCTAATAATGATTGATGACTTGCTGAATATTTGATAAAGTTAGATGAAAATTTGTCTTTAGTTTAGCATCTTTACATTAAAGACAATAAGAACATTGTTTGACATAAATAATTAACTTAGCAATAGTAATTAAACTTAACAACAATCTTAATCTTAGCAACAATTGACTTTGAATTGTTTATTTTCTAGTATTCTTTTTTACCAAGCAACTATAATTAATTTGAGCAACAACATAAATGTATTGTAATGCGTTAAAAAAATTATTTTATATTTATTATTTTGTTTTTATTTTGTTAATACTAAATAGATGTTATTTTAGATTGTTAAGAATTTCTTTTGTTCCTACTTTACTCCCTCAATTGAAAATCTGGCTTGATGGCGGCTATGCCAAGGTTCAACGGGTTAGTTCTTTTCACACAATACATGCACATAGACTTTAGCTTGATTTGCATGTGATGATATATACAACCTGCATCCATGCATGTGTCGTCATTTAAAGCATGAAAGCACGAATATATTTATGTGACTATAGCACATATAAATGGGATACAGCAGCGCCAGGATTTCAGTTTAGGAAAGGTAGGATTCAAAGTCATTATTAAAAATGAAATTAATCTAAAAAATATTAATTGATAATAATAACAAAATTGATGTGATAAGAATGTGATTAGTGTTACTAGATAAAATAATAAAAAATTATATGAATTGATTTTTTTTGTGATGGTGATACATCATCTTATAAGATTAATATAGTAAAATTGGTAATATTTGTAACATTACTCAACAAGAAATGCGATAGAAATAGTGAAAAAAAAAAAAAACAAAACACTGGTCGATGGGTTAAAACGTGGGACAAGATGTAATACTTTAAAAGAATAGAATTGAAAAAGTCATAAGCTTTGATACGTGAGGCAAGTTTTTTTCCTTTTTTATATTGGTGTCAGGGCCTGTTTTTCTGGAGTGGGAGTTTTTATTTTGTTTTTTCACAATGTTAGGTAGGATTTTTTGGGATGAGTCGGCAGTTACCCCCACCTCCCCCGGGCTCCGCCTCTGGATACAGTCATTTGCATATAAATGGGAAGCTTCAATTGTCACATCCAAATTAATCCTTATCATTAACGTAGTCATGTCATCCATTTTGCTTTTTGGTTAACTGTGTGTACAGGAATATATATATATATATATATATATATAGAGAGAGAGAGAGAGAGAGAGAGAGAGAGAGAGAGAGATCTTTACTTCTTTTGGTATCTTCAGTTGTAACTTGTATATATTATCTGGACATTAAGCAATTAATTAAGGTGAAACACAAACACGTAACTGCATGCATGCTATAATTAATTGATATATATATATATATATTTCTTTTTTTTTTTTCAAACTTGTTTAGGATTATCTTCCTGTGACAATGGAAGAGACTATGCATATATAATTTTGATCACATAACAATTTTAATAATTATGTGACTCGTTTAAATAATAAATATAGATAATATTATAGTTTTTCTCGTTATTGGTTGTAAAAAATAACTCCAAATATATTTACAATTAATAATAATTAATAATACCCTAAGAATTTTATAACTCAATTGATATTATTTTTGTATTTTTAACCAAGTTATTCACGATTCAGGTTCTCCTCGACTTAATATATATATATGTTTAATAAAGCTTCCGTGTTCATCGTAAAAACCTTTAAAAAATAAACAAAAACAAAACAAAGAAAATCAATGTATGCCGACATAACTTCACCGACAAAGGATAAAAAAAAACGAAAAAGGATAAGTGGATATATTATAATAATAATATGAACCTTTGATGTCATGTCTGACGCAGAACGTAAAAGGATAAGTGGATATATAATAATAATAATAATAAATTGCAAAATATCCATGTTACCTGTGAGTCTACTGTCAATCGTGCATGGTATTGAATTGAATCTATTAATGCACACTGTTTATAGTTATTCTTCTTCCTTCTAGATTTTTCATGATAAACCGTGCAGCTCAGCAGCTAATGTTGATTTTTGTTACAATATTTTAGACATAATTAATAACTATTCCTATATGACTATATCTATTCTCAGCCACAAAAAAAAAAAAAAAAAAAAAAAAAAAAAAAAAAAAAAGAAAAAGAAAAAGAAAAAAAGACTATGCCTAGTGTGAGTAGTATCACATATAAATAGTTGCATATTTTAATTTCAACAACAATCTCAATTGCGTTTAACTTCTTTTTTTTTTTTTTTGAGAAACGTATTTAACAATTGAGAGATCACTAAAAAAATGTAATATATATTTTAATTTTAAAATTTTGAACAATTTGGATTATTTTAACTTTTTTTTAAATAGGAATTAGGAAGTTTCGTTTGTATTTGAGTACAACTTGTTCAGGCTGGCTCAAAACATTTGGGATCTAAGACGAGAACTAAAATGAGGCATTTTTTATATTTATGTATTAATTAAATTAATATTTATTTAATATTATTATATTATAATATATTTCATTTAAAATATATTTTTCTTGTTTTTAAGATGCAAATTGACTAATTAAATTTTTGTATTCAAATTCTTCTAATATCTCATTTTCAATCGATAATATAGTCAATCCATTTAATCTATGATTTTATTAATTTTAATTTTGAAAAACTTCTTTATGTAGAAGCAACAATAAAGTTATTGGTGGGCAAAAAAGTTATTTCATTAGCAAGTTTAAATTAGAACCAATAACAATTTACCACCTATGATTTGTTATGAAAGTGTTGTGGATGTAACACTTGTTTTGCACAGTAACTTTTTTTTAGTCATGATTGGTTCCAATATGATATTTTATTATTTTATTTTGATCTATAAGAAATTAACATCTCAACAATTGTGAAAATATTATGCCAATTTTTTGTGTTAATATTTTATTATTTTGTGAAATATTGCAAATTGAACAAACCAAAAATAATATAGCAAAACTACTCTAGCTTTACGCATTAAAAGAAAAAAAAAAGCTGCCGGTGAAACAGTGCAAGTTGAACAAACCAAAAATACTATAGCTTCAAGGCATTTGCTCTTTTTATATATAGATAATATAATATAAAAAAAAAGTTGGTGTACATGATAAGAAAAAAAATTCATCTCACCAGATTGGCCAAATGCCTTGAAAAAGTATGAAAGGTTTTTTAGTAGCATTAGAATGAGTCAAAAAACTTGACTAAACCAAAACACTATTCCTAAGCCTATTGAAAATCATTTTGTGAAACATTGCGAATTGAACAAACCAAATATAATATAGCAAAACTACTGTAGCTTTATGCATTAAAAAAAAAAAGAAAAAAAAAAAAGAAAGAAAAAAACGGCTAGTGAAACAATGCAAGTTGAACAAATCAAAAATACTGTAGTTTCAATGCATTTGCTCTTTTTATAAATAGATAATATAATATAAAACAAAAACAAATTGGCGTACATGAGAAGAAAAAAAAGGTCCTTCTCACCAAATTGGCTAAATGCCTTAAATAAGTATTAAAGGTTATTTAGTTGCATTAGAATGAGTCCAAAAACTTGACTAAACCAAAACACTATTCCTAAGCCTATTGAAAATCATTTTGTGAAACATTGCGAATTGAACAAACCAAAAATAATGTAGCAAAACTACTGTAGAGTTGAACAATCCAAAAATAATGTAACTTCGCTTATATATGTGTGTGTGTATATATATATATATATATATAGATAATATAATATAATTAAAAAAAACAAAAAAAAAACAAAAACAAATTAGTGTACATGAGAAGATAAAAAATCCATCTCACTAGATTAGCCAAATGCCTTGAATAAGTACGAAAGGTTTTTTAGTAGCATAAGAACAAGTCCAAAAATTTGACTAAACCAAAACACTATTCCTAAGCCTATTTACTCTTTTTATGTAGTTAACAAAGATAAATTATATAGATTAATGATATAATGTTTTAATTATATAGAAAAAAAAAGTGTTTTAAATATTCAAAATAAGTAGTCAGATTTTTTTTTTTGGGTAAATTCCAATAAACTACCCTGAGGTTTGGGCTAATACCAACAAGGTCCAAAACTTTTCAAAAATGGTCAAGTTGGTCCCTTGGACACAATTTGGTTCCTAAACGGCATTTAGGCCCATTACTCATTCTTAACCGTTCTTCTCCCTCTCCTCACTTAGAATCTCTCTTCTTTACCGAATGTTTATATTCATACTAACATTTATGAGTTGTGAGTTCTATTCAAAATGATTATACAAACATGTATACTTAGCCATATAAAACCTGAAACTCCCAAAATTCCTTGATCACATAGCATATATACATATCCATAATCATTCATATGCCAACAAAAACGCCATATTATAACAATTTTGAGACAAAATCCAAATTGTGTAATGGGTCTAAACGCTGTTTAGGGACCAAATTGTGTCCAAGGACCAACTTGGTCACTTTTGAAAAGTTTTGGACTTTGTTGGTATTAGCCCAAACCTCAAGATAGTTTATTGGAATTTATCCTTTTAATTTTTTTTTAAAAAAAGAACAAATTTGGTTATTCAATAAATAAAACTACCGTCCTAGAACCTTCCTTTCAAATCATTTTTCTCATTCCCAAGCTCCCACCCATGTGGCCACCTCTGCTCCTTAACTTTCCCATTGCATTTATTCTCTCATACATTTATTTATTACTTTTTTACGGTGTAGTAAGTTTACAATGCTTTTTTCTTCTCATTTCTTCAAACTCTCAACTTTGTCTTCGTCTCTCTTCTCAATTCTTCTTTCTTTAGAGGTTAAGGATGATATTTTGGGATAATTGATTTTGTTTAGACCCAAAAATTTTTTGGGGTACCAATGTTTACAAAGACGTTCTAGATTTTTTGTTCTTTTGTCATAAGGATGTATCAGATTTTTTGAAGTTTCATATGAAACTTTTTTTTTTTTTTCCAACTACCCTTCTTTTTCAAAATTTTGGGGCCCCTTCCACTTGGGAGCCTTAGGCAATGGCCTAATTGGCCTAATGGAAGGGTTGGCCTTGAACTTGTTTTCGGTAACTTACATATGCAAGACAAAAGACCAAAAATTAGTTTTTTTTTTTTTTTTTTCAAAGATCTAGAAGTTGAATATTTGAAATAAAATTGAGACAAAAGGCTAAAAGTTGAAAGTTGTAGCCCTTTTAGGGGGGTGCCGGTAGTGTCACTAGATCAAAAGCTTAGGCGAAATAAAATCTAAAATCTATTGCATATGATATGAGCACATCATTAATCATTATTGATTTCAATCACCCTCATATCATACGTGGTCATCATCAAGTTCTGGTTTTCATGGGTTTTGTTTTGGCCCAAATAGGTTAGATCTTTTAGCAACTTAAATTAACATCAGTAGGCCCATTGTCATTTGCAATCTCGGGTCAGGTCCTATTATAGCACTCAATGGGTTTAGGTTCTACATTGGGCCTATCAGTACAGGTCCATTGCATTGTTGCAGTTGTGTAGCCGTTGAAATTGTTAGTTATAATTGGTGAAAGTTTTTTTTTTTGATAAATGTAATTGGTGAAAATTGTTGAGGCAGGATCAATTACATTCATTATGTCAATTTTTAAACTTTGTACTAGAATTTGTAATAATTTTAATATTTTTCTTACTTTAAAATGGCTCAACTACTAACACTATTTTTATGTGCACTGACGTGATATGTTAATTATTATATTAGCATGTTAATAAAGAGCAAAATATCAAAATAATTGTAAACATATTTTCTCCACTTATGTAAGAAAATTAGAAATTAATAAAATATAAACAAAGAAATTAAAATTAATTTTTAAAAAGCATTAAACATAATTGCATGAAGAAAAAATTAATTTCAAATTTGACATTGTAATGTGACAAACAATAAAATAATCAAAGTATAAATTATTAATATAAAAAGAAATAATAAATGATAAAGTAAAATAATATAGATGCACGTATAAAAAAGATACCAAATGTCTATACATCTACAGATATGCCACTAGTTCTGTATAAATAGTGTGGGGGAGTAAAATATGGGCCCATGATCTAGGCCCAGGAACGACGTTTCATCAACAATACGCCCGAGGAGAAGAAGTCACAGAGGACCGTTGTAACTAACAGTAGAGCGCGTAAGGATCCAAAGAGGCTGGTCCGAGAGGAATACACTCCTCGGACATGACGTCTGATGATGAGAGGAACCTCGGCTTTCCCTTAGTCCACCCTCTAGGAAGTTCCAGAGGTAAAGATAGATTACCAATGCATATGGAAGGGATAAGGATGCAGAAATATCTTGAGAAAAAACTGCTACCACCGCATTAAATGCATCACAGCTGCTTTCCTGGCCGCATTTATGTGGAGAAGACCCCTGAACAGTGTTGAAAGTGATCTTTATCCCCAGGAAGTCAAAAAGCTGTAAGAAAGGAAATGGAAACTCAAGTACCGTGCTAGATGACAGACAAGTGGACGATGAGATCGGGCAATGAAGGACTATATAATGGAATAAACCCTTCATAAGAAAAGGGAGGAAAAAAAAGAAAAAGAGGAACATCAAGAAACAACTACTGTAGCACCGGGAAAAAGGCAACCTAAAAGAAAGCATCTTATCCAAGATCATACCCCTCGGATTTGATTATAACCCATGAAAATTACCCAAACCTTACTCCTCGGACGTAAAATCTTAACTCGCCTATGTGTTTTAGCCCCGTCGGCCAAGTACCCAGATCCCAGTAACTGTTGTAAAAATCGCTGCTAGCCCAATTCTTTAACCCACTCTCTCACAAATTTATTGTATTGGGCTTGTTGGGCCCATTTCCTGTTTCTCTTAAGGTGTGGGCTACAATTTGTGACCCTATAAATAGATTTCCGTTAACAGCCTTAAAAAAAAGAAAAAGATAGATTTCCGTTAATGTATAAAAAATCTTATGATTGCGCTTGGAAACTTAAATTTGAATTTGAATTTGAACTTGGATTTTAAATCAATATATTTTAAATGCTTTCATTTTAAATTCATTAATTTTAAATATCATTTTGAATCCAAATATTTTTAAGGGTTAAAATCCTTTGAGGATTTGTCAATTGAAATTCTTGATCTTCTAAAACTATCCAAACATGATATTTAGATTTTAATCACATAAATACAAATCCACATGCGCAAATCCTGCTATCCAAATGCACCAATACTGAATATAGTTTTTGGCATTTTCCTATATTTGATAGTATCAGGAAAAAAAAATTTCAAAGAAAAACTATCTTTTGACTTTCTTGGTTTAACTTAATGTGAGTTAGAGTTATTTTTCACTAAATAGGGAAAGTCAAAAGATAATTTTCTAACTCATTTTAAAGTTGCTACTAAACATAATAAAATAGGATAGTTTTCTAAAAATGTTTCTTGGAAAGTGATTTATTTTCTAGAATTTTTTTTTTTTTTTTGAAAAAAATGCCACAAATATCCATGGTATATCATCTTCCCTACCTCTTTAATTTCTATCCTCTACGTTTTCTTTTGTAACAAATAGAAGAAAAATCAAAATTAATATTTCTTTATATTTTCAATCCTTTCTAAAAATCACCCCCAACCAAACAAGGGATAAGACTCATGCTAAAACTAAGCCCAACTTGGCAGTGTCGTGGGTCACCTCGGCCTAATCAAATTTGTACTTTCTGCAACCCAAAAGAATTTGGGCAAAAATTTCAGAATCTGCCCAATTTCATTTCCCATTCATCTAGTTCCTTCTCTTCCGTAATGCTTATCTACGAAGTTTCAGTGCTGAGATCTCTGAAAGAAAATATTTTCCCTTTCGTTTTTTTCTCATTTTCTTGTCAACCAAACAGACCCCTTAGATTCTCCATTTCGGGAGATCTTCAATTCTTTTTTTCTCAGTTCAATTTTTGAGCTTTATCAAAACCCTAATATCCCAATTCAAATTCCCCAAATTTTAATATTGTTTGACCAAGCCAATTCAACCAGAATCGGGTTGTATCGACTGAATTGGATCGTATCGGCCGGTGGCCGAAACTGACCAAAACGGCCGAAATCGGCATTGAATCATGCTGGAACAACCAAAATCGGCTTTGAATGAGACCCAAACATCTTAAATTTGTCATTCCTCAATTTTATTCTGAATATTTGTTGCTTCTTTTATGTTTTCTTTTTTGTTTTGTGTTTCTTGCCTTCTTCTTTCTTTGTTTTGTGAACCAAGGCCATAGTAATGTGTTTTTTAAGAATGTTTTAATAGTAAAAATATATAGAAAATAAAAAAAAAAATTAATAATTTTTTAATCCTTGCACCTTGCATCCTACTTTTTCAAAAATTGCCGAGTCCCGCACTCACACCCACACTCTAATCTGGAAACGCACCTATGCTTCATAAAATAGAGGACCCTCTACTAATTTGTACATTTCTCAAAACTCAAAAAAAAAAAAAAGTTTCATTTATTTATGTTTTTGGGTCTATATGTGTGTAAATTTTATAGAAGTTGCTGCATTTGTTAATTCAAGATTGTATATAGTGCATAACTGAAACTTATTTACAGTAAGTAGCTCTAGATTCCATGATATATGTGGTGTTTGGCTAGGTTTTATGTGGTAATGATTTGGGCTTAAGATGCTTGGGGGATTCTGTTTTGTTGTGTCATGAAATATGATGGTTCAGTTCACTGAGTGGGAGTACTTAACAATCTCAACATCATCTTAGATGGGAGTATTTTAACAAGTAAGGAGTTCTCACTGTAGCAGAAGCCATTAATTTGAATGGCCATTACAAGTCAATATTCTGGTAGTTCAATGGCATTACCCAATTCTTCCTATTGGTTCGAACCTGAGTTCAAATCTACCCTTGCTTCCAACTTGTTAGTCCATTGAGGATATATAGAAAACTCCAAAATTTTGGGACTAAGACTTATTTTTTTGTTGTTGAATAAGACAATATATTAACACCAAAAGGAAAGCAGAGACAAACAGAAGCAAAGGAAGGGGAGAGAACTAGCCTACACCACCTTCCAAGAACCCATAAACAACAGAGCGAGGGGGGGACCCAAAACTATTACAAAAGTAAGCCCATTGGGCAAGGGAATGAGCTACATAGTTAGAATCTCTAAAAACAAAGGAGGCATTCCAACAAACAAAAGACTTTAGAATCAACTGGATATCCTCTATTATAGCATTGATGGACCAGTGAGGAGTTGTGGATGGTGATAGAATCAACAGGATATCCTCTATTAAGGCTTGTTGTTGTTGTTGTTGTGTGGTGATAGATTGTATATTGTCATATATTTTGAAGTTCATGAAATTCCCAAATACCATTTTTGAATTTCCTTACTTATATTGGTATATTTGTTTATTAAACGACATTTAAAAGAAGAAGGGTTCCAATTAGCTCATTTGACAAAGTCTCTAATGGTTGAATAAGAGATCATGAGTTCAATCACAGCGAACGGTGTAGTTCAAATATTAAGGACCATTAAATAGAACCTTAGTGGGTTTATATATATATATATATATATATATATATATATATAGTTTATTTTTTATTTTCCCCATTAAGATTTTGTAAACCTCTGAAATGGCTGTAGATGTCAAATTTTTTTAGTTTTGTTCTTTTGGATATTGAGGAATGGGCTTGCAAACTGGTTGATTGTGTGCCAGTTTAGTTTCTTATTTAGTCTTGGTAAAGTTTTGATGTTTTTAATGGATCCTCATACTGATTTCATTGTTAGTTAATCAATTTAAAAAAACTTTGACCCTTCAACTTAAAGAAGCTCAAAGTTTTGAAATCGAAAATAGAAATACTAGAATACTATGTCATTCAATGTAAAAGCACAAAATACATAACCCCAAACTATGCACCACCAAAGTCATGCATATATATAAAGTGTTTTAGTTATTGTTACACTATTTCAAAACATGACATGTTTGGTTTTAGTTCCGACTACTTCATGTGTCTCGACATCATGATTAGCACCTGGTCCCCGGTGATCACCACGATTACTACTTTTGCAGTGAATAGATCTTTTCCTGTGCCTTTCATTTAAAAGCTCAGCATTTATATTGGCCTCCTCCATTGAATCACTCTCATCTACAAAAATGAACGATAAGTTATAATGTCACAGTGTACTGCAAAAGAAAAAAAAAACTGTCGATTTAAGAAATATAAGAGCTTAAAGTACATCCTATGAAACAGACATGAACATAATGTTTTCATATATTGTGAAACAAATTAATACGTACAATGCGTGCATATCATAGATGAGGAAAATTAAGTATTCTCTCTGTTTGTTTTGCTCCCCCTTGTAAGAGGAAATTAATGTATATTACTACTATATTTCTATAAATGGTGAATTTACACGTTCTTTTTGTGAGAGAGCTCCTATTAATTGCTCTTTATTATTAGATCAAAACACTATTTAGTTTTTAGGTGTATGTTATTGACCGTGGTTAAAGAGGATTATTTTTAAATAACCTCACACAGTCACACCAGAAGTAATGCAAGTTTGGTTTATTTTGGTTTTGCCTATACCAAAAACACCAATCATGGAACAATCAAGGCATTTGAGCTAAAAAAATAAAAAGAAATAGCGAAGTGACATTTTTAACTCAACAAAGTAATTAAGAAACTTTACAGGTTTGAAAAGGAACTTGCTCACGAGCTGAGCTCTCGGATGAAATGAGGGCAACAACAGCAAAGACAAGACCAAGAAGAAGAAAAGCATTTGACTTTAAGTAAGCCATTTTCCTTAACACAGGAGGATTGGAGAGAATTCACTAAGCAAATACACACTAAGACACGCTAAGGAAATTTTCTGTACCTTTGGTGGTTGAGTTGAGAGCAGAGTGGCACTCCCTTTTTATAGAATTTTGGTGAGAGAGATAAAGAGAAAGTTGGGACCAAAACAAAATTGTTTGGTTTTGATGATATTTGTGAAGTGCCGACAATCAAACTGTGAAGTAATTTAGCAATGGAGTTCAATAGTCTAGATTTAGTTAGGTTGAGAGATGAGGATGAGACACCATATGCATGCTTTACTTTAGCCAAAGGACATGACCATTATCCAAAAAAATAAATGGGATTGTATGATGGCCACAATGTGGTTTTTATGCAAAGTTTATTATAAGATAATATATCATAGGATGTTGGGATTCTTTCCATTTCATACTTTAAATTAAATATTAAAAATATACAGTTGTGTCTAATGAATGACATATCATTTTAAATTTAAATGACATTATAACATGTACATATATAGTGGTTTATTATTATTATTATTATTATTATTATTATTATTATTTGAGTATAGCATATATAGTTAGCTATAAGAAATACAACATTAACTCTAAAATGTGTTCTTTCCATTTTCACTTGAAATGGATCTTTTTTTTTAAAATGAATATTCTCAAAATTTATGTGCTAATTAAGTTAATGGTTTTAGTTAGCATAAAGTTGTGTTTAATCAATTAAACAGATGTGTTATGCTTGGTTAAAAAATTAAAGATGATAAACCTTTGTTTTGATAATTTAGGTAACGTATTAGATGGATTTATGTTTAGTTTAAAAACTATTAAATATGGCCAACAAATTTGTACTTGAATTGGTTGGTACCTTTTGGTATGCCATGATATTTGAGGTTCAAATTCCCTCTCCCCCAACTATTAGATTATCCACACACACACACCAAAAAAAAGAAGAAGAAAAAACTAAAAACTAAAACTACATGACTCTTAACATCTTAGTCAAAGAGTTACAACTTAGGCTTGTGAGAACCCTAAGGCATTACTCATCAATGCCTTAATAGCTACCAATTGATTGACTTTATTAGGTGTTGCTCAATGTGTGTCCATTTTAGACATTGGCTTGAGAATACACCACTAACTTAGAGGTTATGGGGGAGAAAGAAGGCGTTAGCTAATTATATATAATGAAGTGTAGAAACCAACTTAGACCTATATGCATAGGTCTAACTAAAGTAGGCCTAACTTTTGAAATTAGGATAACAGTTAAGAGCACTAGCAATAGTGGTGCTAAATAGCCATTTTTAGCACCACTAAATATCAAAATGTACCCTGCAATAGCAGAGCCAAAGCTATATTTTTTGGCTCCACAGCTACAGTGCACAACTACTTTTGGCTGTGCATTGTAGCTGAGTGGTTGTGCACTGTAGCTGGAAAAAAAAAATTGCGTTCACACTGCTTTTTTCTCTCTCCTTACTACCTTTCCGTGTCTCTCCCAATGTCCACCATGCATTCACACTACTTTTGGTTGTGGTTGTGTTTTGGTGGTTGAATGAAATTATTTTATTGTAGTATTTATATTATTTTATTGTGTTAAAAGCTAAAATAAAACCACTGTTGTTTGATGTGAGAAGGTAAAATAGATAGAGTGACTATTTATGATGCTAAAAAACTAAAAATTTGACTCTACTGCTGTGGATGCTCAGTCCACTAGATCCAAGGATCAGCCTCCATTTATATTAGTAGGCCTTGTTCAAATAAAGATCTAACTAAACTAGATCCCTCCTAGAGCACACATGGGGATCACAAAATCTAATTCATGCATATAGGCCACACAGATCATACACCAGGGGTTTATTGACATAGTTGTAACTGGCGTCTGGTTTGCCGTGATTTTATATTATACCGTAATATTACATTATTGCAATCTTATATTAATGTAATCTCAATACAAAAATACAACATTATATTGTTTAAGAATGTAATAAGATTAAGATGATGTGACATATTTTGTAATTTTAGATTATGGTAATGTTAGAAAAAATAAAATAAATCAAAAACATTAATGTCACATCATTGTAACATGCATCACATAAAAGACATATCACAGCGAACCAAACTCTCTCTAAGTTTGAAATTTTAGATTTTTATTCAAAAAGACAGGCCAGTAGTTGCGCTGCAATTATTAACTCAAAAGAAAATAAAAATTGTTTGCAACTAGTGAGCATGCATAAGCATATAGAAGTCTGTGTGCATATTTTCAACACATTCAATTAAAATAAATAAAAGAAAAAGGAAAACTCAAAGATAAAACTTGAATAACACAAAAATAATTAAGTTTATAATCTGACACTTAATTTTAATATTCTACTAGTTTAATAATTAATTCCACGAAAGAAGGGAAAAAAGGGGCACATACATGTTATACATTAAACATGGAATAATGTTAAACTAGGTGCGCTTTTAATTAGATTAGATTTTTGTTGAAAACTTCTTTGTTTATTTGCTGAAAGCTAGCAAAATTATTGTTGTACTAAAAAAATGAGATTTTTAAAATGTTTTATATAAGCAAATAAGCTAAAAAGTCAAAAGAAAAAAAACTATGCAAAATCATACCATATATATAATTTTAAGAATAAAATATAAAATACTAGGTAAAAAAAATTTATATGATTAGGAAGAAAATCTATAATGAACTTATGAAAAAGGGATTCAATTTTAATTGTAGATCTAACACTAAAAACATTTATGTTTAAGATTTTTTTTTTCAAGTATAATAGTAATTTTACCAGTATTTTCAAATATAATATAAACAAAATTAACATCATTTTAGTATATATTCTTAAGCTTGTTTCTCATATACGAGATTTTTATATATCATTTAGTTAACTTCTAATTTACTTGTACTCCCACGCTTTGCATGCAAGAGAAAATTCCCTAATAGGGGGATCATCACATGGAAAACAGTGTTATAGTTTAATACGTACGAACTAGTAGTAGGCTAGTGTGATATATGGTATGGTGGTTAAAATTCATATATATAAACAGTAAAAAAATCTCAAATATTTAAAATTGAAGAATAAAATAGCTAATAAAAAAAACAACCTTAAATTATATGATAATAGCCTATTGCTAATTAAAACCCGACCCGATTATCAAAATTAAAGTACGGCAGACCATTAAAATATGTAATTTTTTAAAATTTTAAAAATAAGATTCCAATTCAAGTAATAATTTAAACTTCTTCAAATTTAAGTATTAAAACTTCAATTATAATAAAACTAGCTTGTAACCCATATTTCCGCATGAACATGTTCAATTATAGCGGTACTATTAATGTTATGTGTATATATATATAGAGGTCAAAAACATAAAAACAAACGAACTACTCGAGTGTTCTTGATCTGCACAATTAATTTAAGACAAGTGAGAGATGGAATCTACAATGGGAGAACTAAACAACTAATCAAAGATGAAAATGACTGAATAACTCCTTATATATATATATATATATATATATATATATATATATAATGGAAAGGGTTTTCCCTTACAATGATTCAAAGGGATGAACACTTGTGGAAACTCTCTAGTTTCTCTCTCTACCTTCTTGCCCTTCTCCCCCTTTTATAGTTAACCTCCTCCTCCTCTAATTGTCTGGCCCTTTAACCGGATTTTGGGGAGATACTTGTCCCATCATCACTCTTCCCTGCCATTTCTAGATCATGAAGGTAGATTTTGGGGATGTCCTCCCTGTTCAGGCCAATCAACCAACATTTAATGCGGTTGACATTAGGTAAGAGAAGTGTTAAATGTGGAGGTGACTATTGCATTGGGTTTTGCATTTTTCTCGATGTGTTCCCATGGTGATCAGATGGAGGGAGGATTCTTCGGCAACACAAGTGGGCACTCCTCGGTTGGATCGCATTTCCTCTGGAACATGGGCTTCTCGGATCTTCTTAGCATTGTCCTTAGAAGGCTTATTCCCAACAGTGGACTCCTTTTGTACCTTGTCGGTATTTGGGTTGGGCCCTTACCATAGAGGGGGACTTCTTGGTTTTCCTTCCTTAGGCTAAGGTCTTCAAGGTGGGCTCAAGTCCACTCCCCCACAATATTAAACTTCCACAAGTATCTACTTTAATTTCTCGGTTTGTAGTGTTAATTTTTTTTTTTAATAAAAAATTTGGATATATAATTATTTGTAGGGCGCGTAGTTATAATATTTGGCATTTAAAATTTTGGATAAATTTTTTTTTTCTTTTTCTTTGTACATCAGTCTTACTAATAACTCTAAAAAATAATAAAGAGGCCAGGGGTAAGCGGAAGATATGGAAAGTGATAAAGAAGTAGAACATATGAGTTCATGCAAAAAGCGAAGAATATTTCCAATATGGACTCATACTTTGGCAAGACAAAAACAAAGGATGTTATTATCCTATTCAGCTAAAGAAAAATGGATAGTGTTTATATAAAACTAATATGATGTGCTAGGTTCTTACTATAAGTACCCATTTTGTATAAAATTTATACAAACTGAAACACATGCACTCTTTAACTCTTATATATATTCAATAAAAATAATTAAATTAAGTAGATGATGAAGTGCTCCGCAAGTGGCAAATGCAATATATCCTCACAAATGATTCGCACAAGAGTCAAGAGATGTCCAAGATAGACAAACACAGCCTTCTGATTATTTAATACATAGCGAGCCTTAGCATCCAACGGAATAAACACAAAAAGGGTCACAAAACAGTTGTTGGTTATGCACAACATAGGGCTGTAATGTATAAAATTCTTAAATTTGTGTACTATTACATTAACACAAAAGGGGCTAGAAGCTTGGGAAAGAGACCGAGAGAGAAGCTTCTAAGTAGTATTATATATATATCCAAGTTCATTTGGTGAGATATATAAAAATAAAGTAGAAAATGGATATTACATAGGCAGGCTTCTCTCAATCAAAACAAAAGAAGGCAATAAAAAATATGGTAGTTGTTGAATTCAAGGGGTCATCGATCACAACCAACCTATGAAAAAACTGTGAGTACAAGAATAGGTGGTTCTCCAAATGTCAATTTCTAAAAACTGTATTACATTAATTGTCCATAATTTATGAGATCTTGACTATTAGTATTAAATCTTATCTTGTTGCTAGTTGTTACTTACAAAATTACAACCATCCCGGCACTGCAGACAATGATACTTCTTTTTCTAATTGTCATCACGGAGTCTTAAAGAACGTATTTTTACTTACCAAAAAAAAAAAAAAAACGTATTTTATGAGATCTCTTTTTCATAACGTGTGAATACCCACACATATAAGAGAAATGTCTTGTAAATAGAACGGTCTTGTAAAATAATTTTTCTATTCATTTAATGCATTTATCTCTATGGACCTCACATGCTATGAGGAAGCAGTTTTAGTTGCATACAACTGCCCCCACAAAATAATTATCCATATCAAAAGAATTACCGAATTACCAAGATTTAGGTAATAATTTTTTTACCTACTTAAGTTCGTTTTGAAACAGTCAATGCGTAATGCAATTGAAGTTATAGGTAGGGGTATAAGCAAAAGAAATTATAGGTAGACAAATTGCAAGGCATCTGAATTTCACAAGTCCAAGCACGTTTTTTATCACATAAAAAGCAGGACATACATGACAAAGACAACAAAGATAAAGCTTATACACCTACTGTGGCTGAGAGTGGTTTTTTTTTGGGTAGAAACTATGGTTGTAAGTTAAACCTTATTGGCATACAAGCTTAGACAAGTGACACATATTGATAATACACCCATTCAGAAACCGCAGGACAAAGGATTAATCTAATTTTGGTCGGTCTCTTCAAGTTCCTCTCCAGCAGCACCATGACCTGGTTTGCCATGGTGTCCATGGCCATGACCGTGTCCGTGTCCGTGTCTGTGATCGTGTCCATGGTGACCATGCTTGTCCTCATTCACTGCGTCAGTTTGCACAGTCTCCTCTACAAAAAGAAATGAAAAATGTTTACAACATGGCTAAAATATAATGTCAAGGTGTACTGAAAAATATATAATAAAAAAATAATGGATTACAAAACATAAGAGCTTAAAAGTATATACTTCCCACATGGAACTCATGAAAATGATGCTCCAGTATTTTGTTAAAAAAAAAAGATGCAAATGCAATGCTTCTTTCGTTTACATTTTTCCTTAATCAATATGGATTAACAAAAAAGATGCAATGCTTCTTTCCTTCGTTTATTTATTTTCGTTTCTTGTCAGAGTGAATGCATATTATCATTATAAAAGAACAGTCATTTTACACTTTGATTGACTCAGAGATATTATAACCAAGTGACCAAGATTCATGGTAACCTTATGTACTTGTAAAAAAAAACTAGCTCCAACCGATCGAATAGGTTTATTGGCAGTATATTTGCTACAAGGAGGGTCACTTGCAATTATGCAATTTTGGTAAATTTCCCATGACAAGTTGGTATTTGAAGGCATTTGATGCATGTTGGTGAACCTGTGTCTTTGACATAAACCAAAAACACCAATTCACAACAAAGAAAAGAAAAGAAAAGACATTTGGGCTAAAAAAAAAATAGTAAAGACATATATTTAGCTCAAGAAAGTAGCTTACGAGCTAGCTCACGAGCTGAGACCTCGGAGGAGACGAGAAGAACCACAGCAAAGACAAGACCAAGAAGAAGGAAAGTCTTTGAGTAAGCCATTTTCCTTAGCAACACAAGAGGATTGAAGACAAATGTACCAAGCAAACACACACTCTATTAAGATTCTCTGTAGTAGTGGATGAGTAAGAGCAGTGTGGTTCACCCAATTTATAGAACTTTGAAACAGAGAGAGAGAGAGATGGGACCCGTTTGGCTTTGATGATACGTGTGAAGTGTGATGGTCAAGTGTGAAGTCAACATTGGAGTATTAAGAGTCTAAAATTAATTATGTTGGGAGGTGAAAATGGGACTACAAAAGTTTATTTTATTTTTTTAGCCAAAGAAAATGATTATTATCCCGCATGCACTTTTAGTCCCAATATTTCGACTTTTTTTCCATTTTGGTCCCTACATTTTAATTTTTTCACTTTTAGTTCCTAAACCAATTAACGCGTGTTATTTTTATCATTTTCGTAAGTCAACCAATAGAAATATCTGAGGTGGCTGACAGAGGAATTAAAATATTATAAAAAATGCCATATCAGCATCTAATTTTTTTTAAAAAAATTATCAATTTTAACTAAATAAAAAAAGAAAAAACGGAATTAAAAACAATAAAATACATACATTTAGACCTAATTCATTTTGAACAATAATACACAAGAACGTGATCACTGATTTAAACATCATCACAAGAACATAAGAGCATGAATCTAGAACCAAACACAAACTCAAATTTAAAAACACAAAGAACACAATAACAAACAAAAAAAAGAAGGAATTCAAAATCCCAAAATGGCAGAATTCCTAGAACTAGAATCCCAAGACGGAGTCTGAATGCCATGCAAACGTGATCCCAGGCATGAAGCAAGAATCCTCAAACTGCGTCGTCCCAATCTCCGCCATCTACTCTCTGATTAGACCTTTCCTGAACATCACCCTTCTTTCTTACTCCCCTCTCCGCTGCCGCACATGTCGCTCTGTCCTCAATCCCTTCACCATCGTTGACTTTGCCGCCAAGATCTGGATTTGCCATTTCTGCTTCCAGCGCAACCACTTCCCTCCCAAGTACACCTCCATCTCCGACGACAACCGCCCCGCTGAGCTATTCCCTTATTACACCACCATTGAGTACTCCTAAAACAACCAAATTGACCAGTCATCGCCACAACTGCCGCTTGTTTTCTTGTTCGTGATCAATTCCTGTCTCATTGAGGAAGAGATGGGGTTTCTGAAGTCTCCAATCTACAAGCTAAGAGCATCTTGAACAGCGCTTAATCCACAAAAATGAGATGTAGAGGTTAAAGGGCAAAACAGAGGGTAAGTGCTGGGTATACATGTTTGTGTGCTCAGTGTTGTAAGGATTTGTGAGCATCTAACATGTGTAATAACACGCACACCCAGATCGGGTTGGTTAGGTTTGATGGCCGTGCCTAATTAGTGGAGGTGGAGATCATGGTGGTTGGGTCAGATCAGTGGTGTTGGTTTAGTTTTTTTGGGTCGCAGGTAGTGGGTAGATCTGGGTTTTCTGGGTTTGGATTGGCTAGGTCCATTGTGGGTTTAAAAAGAGGCTGAGATGTTTTGCTTTGTGTTGGTATGGTTGAGCTGGGTTTGTGTTGGTATGGTTGAGGGATTGAACTAAGTTTGTTCAATTTTGTAGGTATTTTGTTAATGATTGTATTGATTTAATTTTCAGATTTAAATCTATTTTTTCTTTTGGATAATTTGGTTTGTGTATATATATGGATTGATTTTTTTTTTTTTTGTACAATATTCTTTTATGATTTTTCTGTGTTTGATTTATAGGTTTGTATGATTTTTTTTGGGTTTGTGCTCTTGTGTGTTCTTGATGGGTTTGTATGATTTTTTGGATTTCTCTTGGTATTTATTTTGAGAGTAAATAGTTTATGTTTGTTATTGTGTTCTTTGTGTTTTTAAATTTGAGTTTATGCTCGGGTTCTGGGTTTATGCTCTTATGTTCTTGTGATGATGTTTAAATTAGTGATCATGTTCTTGTGTGTTCTTATTCAAAATTAATTAGATCTAAATTTATGTATTTTATTGTTTTTAATTATGTTTTTCCTTTTTTTTATTTAGTTAAAATTGATAAGTTATTTTTAAAAAAAATTTAGATGCTAATGTGGCATTTTTTATAATATTTTAATTCCTCCGTCAGTCACCTAAGATATTTCCGTTGGTTGACTGATAGAAAAGACGAAAATAACACGTGTTAATTGGTTTAGGGACTAAAAGTGGTAAAATTGAAATATATGGACTAAAATGGAAAAAAGCCAAAATATAGGGACTAAAAGTACATCTACGTCAAAAATATATGATCGAATTGGCACGTAGCTTTGGTGTAGATTGATTGAGTCCAATTTCGTCTAGCATCATTAAGAGCCTATTCGGTTTAAGAAAATAGTGTTTTTATTTTTCATTTTCTTTATTCTATATTCAAATTTTGAATTTAAATATAGAAAAAAGCATTTATTTTCATATTTAGTAGTGTTTGGTAAGTTATTTTGAATACATAATTTAGGTATAGAATATATTTTACCCAAGTTTGGTTAGCGTTTTTTTAAGTAACTTTTCTCACTCACACACATCACATCAATAAAATAAAAGTAATTGTGTGTCTTCACAAGATTTACGAATATGCTATTATATTCATATTCACACAAAATGAAAACGCAGAAAAATTTTATTTATTTTTTGTATTCAAATTCAACTTTTATGATATTAAAAATGAAATCTGAATACAAATGCTAAAACCAAATCTATTTTTTTAGTGGTAGGACCTACTAAAATATGAAAATGAAAACAAAAAATGATGTTTTTTTTCAGCTAACCAAACAGGCCCTGAGCATTACAAGATGGATATTGATGGAAGCACGTGGTAAATAGTTAGGTTCAAATCAATGGACAATGACAGTAATGCATGTCGACTCATTATGAAAAGCCTTCCTATCCTATGTGCTCACACGGTCACACCTTTAGCCTTTAGTTTGTGTAAAGTAAATTACTTTTAATCCATTATAATGGCCTAAATGGGTCATTTTGATCAGCTTAGTTCAACTATAATTGCATCTTATATATTCAAGGATTTGAGGCTTAGTTTATAAACTCTTATAAGTTGGGACCGGACTAGGTGAATCAATTTCTAGTATTGGGAATTTAAATTGCAACTTGTTTATTAGTATATTCTTACAATCTTTGAAATAAGAAAATATGACTACAATCACATGAGAAAAGAGTGTTTTTTTATATTTATAATCAACTATGATATTGAAAACCTATCCTCAATCTACATAATATTGTCCTAAGATTTGTGCTCCACCGTTACTGACCTATTTGTTGACAAAAATTACAAATAATTGTATACCACCTAATTGATTTTCCTTTGGGGTCTGAATTACCACCTAATATTCTTTCTACTCTAGAGTTTGGAATATGGGTGCATCTAAGGCCGGTGGCAAAGTTTTATTGCCCGCAAACGGCAAGCCACATGGAGGAGCCAGAATTATTGGCGTGGGAATGCGTTAAATGTAGGACCACAACGTTTGTGAGTGTCTCAAAAAGAATTTGCTTAAACAAAAATCATTGACGATTCGAGTTGTGCTTTGTTGCTATGTTCTAACTCGTCGTTTTTATTTCATATTGTAATTTGTATAGCAAATGTGAAAACTGAAAAGACATTGCCGCAAAGAGGTTGGGGCAGGGACCAATATCTTTACTGAACTTTGCTATCTAACATCGCTTTAATTAGCCAAAAAAGAAAAAGAAAAAAGAAAAAAAAAACCGCTTTAACGTAACAAATCTCTTTATCCGATGCCGTATATATGAAAAAGATTTGCAAATCTCCCCCACGTGAGAAAAATATAAATTTATGGTCCGTTTAGAATCTACTTATTTTGTTAAAATTGAAATTTTTTTATTAAAAGTATTATAAATAAAGGTAAGGACAAGACTTACTTATAGTATACTTAGGTATTGTTTCTTAGATTTCCCTTTTAAGATTTAGCCATGTGGATTTTTTCTCATAAGATGAAAGTGTATTTTTTAATTAAATAACTACATGACTGAATTTTAAAAGAGGAACCTAAGGAACAGTACCTAAAGTACTCTACCTAAGTTTTGTCATAAAGGTAAACGTTAGCTAAAATAGTACGTACAGTGGAACCTATTAATAATATCAAAAAATGCAGTAAAGCTTATAAATAGTAACAAAAATAAGCTGAATAGTAACAAATCTTTTTATCCGACCTTGAATGAAAAAGATTTGCAAATCTCTCCATGTGAGAAAAATATAAATTTAGAATAGATTGAACGATATTACTTTTCTTTTGCTTTAGATGCACAATGTCTTTATTAAATTTGATCTTCTTTTTGAGATAAATAATTAACTTAATAACCCATAAAATCTTTTCTTTTGTTTTCTGAATTTATCACCCATTGAATCATGTTTCTTTATAGACTTTTTAACATATTTGAGGTGAACTTTAAGTTAAGAACCATGGATACGGACATGAGTACAAGTATAGACACGAATACGAGTACGATATAGTGACATGAGCAATTTTTGAAAAATTATAACATATCAATATGACATCAGTACAACACAGATTTGACATCCCAAATATAATATCCATGTTTCTTAGATTTTAAGTGGGTATTCAAAAGATAACTATTTACCAGAATTCTTTTACATATACATTGTGTAGAGAATGAAGTGATTGCACTCATCGTAGATCCATGTAAAAAAAAAAAAAAATTGATATCTTATAAATCAAGAAAAATGTTTCTTATGCTTATGCACGAAAAAAATATAACTTTATATTTCATGCAAATGTATAAGAAAGCTATAAACGAAGGCCATAATCGTATAAACCCCAACGATCCTCAATAATTACTCAAATGTCTACTTCAAGTCACATAAAATTTTTTGCCTTTTTTTCTTTTTCTTTTTTTAAGTCACATCAAACGTTGATCATCTTCTTTTTTTCCTTCTTTGCTGTCTGCAGGTTACGTCGGTTTTTCAACATTGGAGAAAGAGAGAGAATATTTTAAAGGCAAATCTATTTAAAAACTAGACCCTTTCAATTTTCAACTCCTTTCTTTTTTTTCCTCGTTTCTTCCAAAATCGAATCAAAGTTTAACAATTCTCACAATATAATAGGTCAATTTGTATTTCTAATTTGCTCAAAAAAAAAAAAGCTCAATAGGTACTTGAGCAATGCTTGTGCCACGATTTGTACTACAATTTACCTATGTGATAAGTTGTAGTTGGTGGAAAGATATTCTCACATAGACCCATCATCACTTTTTTACTAACTATAACTCGCAACATGACAAGTTGTGACATAAATTATAACACTAACTTAATTCTAAATACTTAACCCACATGCATACATCCCTCCTTGCGTCATTGTGTCACAAAACGATAGGAAACTGTCCCAAAAGTTCGACTTCAAACTTTTGTCAGAAAAAGTTAACCAGCACCAAGCGGTGCTGGTTAAGTGCAGAGAAAACAAAAGCAATTTGTCAGAAAAAAGTCAAAAAAATTCTCAAATAGTACCTACAAAACTGAAAAATTGACATAAATTGAAAAATTATGTCAGAAAAAGGTAAAAGATTTTGTGCTTAATGGGCACAGCACAATCCTTAAACCAATATCAACACGAGCTTACAGCCCTTTACAGGACCACATTGTCTGTAAACAGCAATGAATTTGGGATTGAGATCGGGTGGTATTCAACCACGTGCAATTACTTCCATTTTTATCTCAAAATTTTTTACTTAGCAATTCATTTTTAACTTTTTAAATTTTTTTTATTCAATGATTAATGAGATTGAAATTCCGTCATTAAAAGCTCTTGCATACGATGCAATACCTACCTAATCAGTAATCACAATTCTTGAATTTGTATCTCTAATTTATGGTGATATTCTTTCTTGAGCAACGTAAGGTTACGCTACATATTCAACAATTTTTACAGTAGTTTAATTAATAAATTTTTTATTGGATCTTATGAATCTCAATTGGACTATCTAGTAACTACTTACATCATCAATAATAATAATTTAGGGTAAAAATATTATTTTCATCCTTAAACTTTTCTAAAAGTTTATTTTTTGTTCATGAACTTTGCAAAATATTCTACGTTTCATCTTTTCATCTGTATTTGTTAGTTTATGTCTTATGTGGCTTAACAGAATAATGATACAATATTTGACTTGGACCAAATTATTTAATTTAAAAAATTAGAGACACATGGCAAAGAGTTATTGACACACATAAATTAAATATTAAGTGAGGTGGCATTCTTACAAACTGATGTGCCATTTTTATAATTAAAAAAAAAAAAACCCAGCTCATATTTATGTTGAGAATTTATTAGGATTTAAAATAAAAAATTTAAACACCAAAACATTAAAACAAAAATAATAATAAATAAATAAATAAACCCAATTCAAGCTGTCCTTCTCCAGCAACGTCGGACGTTCAACCAAAACTTTCCATATCTTTCATTCGTTTTCTATGTTTTGATGGTTTCTTTTGTTTGTAGCATTAGCTTCTGTTATTTTATGATTAGGTTTTGGATCTTTAGGGTGTTATATATACTGTGAGGCATGAACATAGACGGGATTTTCTCTATTTTTTGAGAAAACACCAAATCTTCTTGTAGCATGGCTAAGAAACCCACTTCTTCCTTGTCATTGTCATCATTTCCTTCTTCGTCTCTAGTGCTCTCCTTCTTCTTACTATAGTGCTTGTCATCATTGCAAGATAGGATGAATGCTTGGATGGATCAAAATGATGAGAACATGGGTGGGTGGTAGATTCCAGAGAATAGAGCTTGAATCGGTGCCAAGTGCCGACATTGAGAGATGGGAGGGGTTAAATTTGGGAGTTATTTTAAATCTTGATAAATTTTCAAATTAAAATCTGAACTACTAGTTTTTTTTAAAAATTAATCCATGTGTACCAATGACTCTGTCATCTGTCCATAATTTTATAAATAAAATAATTTGGTCAAAGTAGATATTACGTCATCACGAACAAAGTTTCTCTCCAAATTAATTTGGATAGAAATCCTATAAACTACTTATATATTATTATATCGAGTGTGAATTTTGAAAATTTAACCGTTAGATTACATGTTTTTCTTATATTCCTTATACTTGTAAAATTTCAAAAAGATCAAAAATCAATTGCTATGTCATCAAAAAAATGTTAAAATTTCAAGTTTTCGTAATCTAAAATTGTGTATAAAAAATAAGTTTATTAATCGAATAATAAATAACAACCGATTTGAATGAAATTTAATATGCATGTTAAGAATATAAGGAACATGAAATTTAATAGTTCGATTTTCAAAATTCACAACAAAAAAAGAGACATATGAGAAGTTTGAAGAGTTTCTCTCCAAACTAATTTGGAAAGAAACTTTGTTCCATCATCACTCTATTAGGCCATATAGTGACAAAAAGATGAAAAGCAAAATGTTTTGTAAAGTTTAGGATTGAAAAATAAACTTTTATAAAAGTTTAGGGAAGAAAATAATGTTTTACCTAATAATTTATCACCCCAGCAATTGTGAATGTTTTTTTGGCTTCGAGATTTGTGCTCATTTAAAAACAACCTATTTAGTTTTTTTATTATTTTATTTTATTAAAAATGTGTTAAAATATACTTGTAATTAAATAAAAAAAATTAAGAAACTATATATAAAAAGTAGAAAGTTAGCTTATAAGCTAGTTCCAATCATAAAAGCTATCTTACAAGCTATTGTAGAAATAAAAAAAATATTACAAGCTGTTATTATTTTTTGAGTAATGCTAGAACTACAACTTTACCACAATTTATCCATGCAATGAGTTGTGAGTAGTAAAATTGTAAATTCATAACTTATCTCGTGGACAAGTTGTGACAAATTAAAGTTGTAATAAAAGTTATGATTTTAGTTTTTTTTTTATTTTTTTATTTTGAATAATATTGCATAATTTTTACCACAACTTATCTCCATGACGGGTTAGTTGTGAAGTTTTTGAGCACCACTCTAATTCTTTTTGCATTGTTGCGTCCCTTCTTACGTCATGGTAACAGTAATGTCGTAGATAATGTCGTAGATAATGTCTTTTAAAATTTTCGTCAACGAATTTTTCAAATATTATGCATGTGCCTTTTTTTTTTTTTTTAAATAAATGTATGTGCAACCTGCATTTATTTATGATAAATAATTAAGGGCCTGTTTGATAGGTTAGTTTGAGTAATATTGTTTGAGTGTTTTTTATATACATGTGAGTGAAAAAATATGTAAAAATGTATGTTTTGTTGTTTAAAATGTGTAGTTTTGTATTTGAATAAGGCTGCCAAATAGGCCATAAATATTTATGCATTGTACAGCTTTATCTTTTTTTTTTTTTTAAGAATCGGGCAGCTTTCTTTTTAATTCTTAAAATTTTTTTTTTTAAACTAGCGTCTATTGCATTGTTCATGTCTCATGAACAATTGAACAGTATTTTTTTTGTGAACAGTAATTCGAAAATTATTTTTTTATTGTTTTTAATTTTTAGAAAAATAAGCAGTATTCAAACCTACATTAAAAGAGTGTTTGGATTGCATCTACGTTTTGACGCAAATACATTTTTGCCATTTTTTTTATATTATTTTCAGTTTTTAGTTTTTAACAAAATAAACGACCTAAACCCACACTAAGTGTGGACAGGATCCGTTGCATCTCATTAATTTTGGGAAGGGGACGAAGTTAGGGGGTCCCAAAGAAGGCCATCGCGGCCTTAATTTTAATTCTTTATCATAAATTTGTAGCTGTGATTTAACATAGCTGTAGTAGGCAACTTCTTAGAACAGAAGCAACAAAAGGATTTTTTGGGATGAGTCAGGAGGCAGTTCCCCCACCCCGACGGAGGCTCCGCCCTTGGATACAGTCACTTGCATATAAATGGGAAGCTTCAATTATCACGTCATTCATTTTGCTTTTTTGTTAACTGTGTGTACAGGCTAATTATTATTGAAATATATATATATATATATATATATATATTTTTTTTTTGAGAGAGATAGTGAGAGTTCTCTACTTCTTTTGATATTTTCAGTTGTATATATTATCTTGGACATTAAGCAATGAAGGTGAAACACAAACACGTAGCTGCATCCTATAATTAATGGAAATTTTTTTATTTTTTAAGACAATTGAATTATCTTACTTTCACTTACTATGTGACAATTATAAAGACTATTCATATGTAGTTTTGATCAAACGAAATTTTTAATAATTGTATGACTTGTTTAAATAATAAACATAGATAGTATTAAAGTTTTCTTCATTATTAGTTAAAAAAAATAACTTCAAATATATTTTGAGTCAATAATTAATAATACTTCAAAAATTTTGTAACTCAATTGATTTTTTTTTTTTTTTTTTAAACAAGTCACTTTCGATTCAAGTTCTCCTCCTCGACATAAAATATATATATATATATATATATATATTTGTTTAATAAAGCTTCCGTGTTCATCGTAAAAACCTTTAAAAATAAAAAATAAAAAACAAAACAAAGAAAATCAATGTATGCCGACATAACTTCACCGACCACATGACTGAATATCAAACTCATATAGTTTACACCAGAAGTCAACAGGAAACGAAAGAAGTATGAACTTTTGATGTCATGTCTAACGCAGAACGTAAAAGGATAAGTGGATATATAATAAAAAAATTTGCAAAATATCAATGTTACCTGTAAGCCTACTGTCAATCATGAATGGTATTGAATTGAATCTATCGATGCACACTGTTTATAGTTATTCTTCTTCCCTTCTAGATTTTTCATGGTAAACAGTGCAGCGCTGCAGCTAATGTTGATTTTTGTTACCATATTTTAGACATAATTAATGACTATGTCTATACCTATTCTCAGCCACACAAAATAAAGACTATACCTAGTGTGAGTAGTATCACATATAAATAGTTGCAAATCTTAATTTCAACAACAATCTCAATTGTGTTTAACTCTTTTTTTTTTTTCTTTTTTGAGAAACGTATTTAACAATTGAGAGATCACTAAAAAAATCTAATATATATTTAGTTTAAAAAATTCGAACAATCTGGATTATTTTTAACTTTTTTTAATCGGAATTAAGAAATTTAGTGTGTATTTGTGTATAACTTGTTCAGGCCGGTTCTAAACATTTTGGATCCTTAGACGAAAATTAAAATGTGGCATTTTTTTATATTTATGTATTAATTAAATTAATATTTATTTAATATTTTTTTATTATAATATATTTCATTTAAAATTTATTTTTCTTGTCTTTTAAGATGTAAATTGACTAAATAAATTTTTGTATTCAAGTTCTTTTAATATCTCATTTTCAATCGATAATATAGCTACTCCACTTAATCTTTCTTGGAACATTGTCGATCTTAACTAGATATGATTTTATTAATTTTAATTTTGAAAAACTTCTTTATGTAGAAGCAACAATAAAGTTATTGGTGAGCAAAAAAGTTATTTCATTAGCAAGTTTAAATTAGAACCAATAAAAATTTATCACCTATGGTTTGTTGTGAAAGAGTTGTGAAAAATGTTGTGGATGTAACACTTGTTTTGCACAATAACTTTACTTTTAGTTGTGGTTGGTTCCAATATGATATTTTATTATTTTATTTTGACCTATAAGAAATCAACACCTCAACAATTGTGAAAATATTGTGCCAATTTGTTGTGTTAATATTTTAGTATTTTGTGAAACATTGCGAATTGAACAAACCAAACATAATAGAGCAAAACTACTCTAGCTTTACGCATTAAAAAAAGGGGGGGGGGGGGGGGGGGCAATGAAATAGTGCAAGTTGAACAAACCAAAAATACTATAGGTTCAAGGCATTTGCTCTTTTTATATATAGATAATATAATATAAAACAAAACAAAAAAAAAATTGGTGTACATGAGAAGAAAAAAAATCTATCCCACTAGATTGGCCAAATGCCTTGAATAAGTATTAAAGGTTTTTTAGTAGCATTAGAATGAATCCAAAAACTTAACTAAACCAAAACACTATTCCTAAGCCTATTGAAAATCATTTTATGAAACACTGCGAATTGAACAAACCAAATATAATATAGCAAAACTACTGTAGCTTTACACTTAAAAAAAAAAAAAAAAGCGACTGGTGAAACAATGCGCGCAAGTTGAACAAATCAAAAATACTGTAGCTTCAATGCATTTGCTCTTTTTATATATAGATAACATAATATAAAAACAAAACAAAAACAGATTGGTGTACATGAGAAGAAGAAAAAATCAATCTCACCAGATTGGCTAAATGCCTTGAATAAGTATTAAAGGTTATTTAGTTGCATTAGAATGAGTCCAAAAACTTGACTAAACCAAAACACTATTCCTAAGCCTATTGAAAATCATTTTGTGAAACATTGCGAATTGAACAAACCAAAAATAATGTAGCAAAACTATTGTAGCTTTACACAAAAAACAAAAAAAAAAACAAAAAGTGGCTGGTGAAACGGTACAAGTTGAACAAACCAAAAATAATGTAACTTCGCTTTTTTTTTTTAATAGAGATAAATTATATAGATTAATGAATATAATGTTTTAATTATATATAATAAGAAAAATAGTGTTTTAAATATTCAAAATAAGTGGTCAGATTTATTTTTTGGGTAAATTCCAATAAACTAGCTTGATGTTTGGGCTAATTCCAACAAAGTCCAAAAATTTTCAAAAATGACCAAGTTGGTCCCCTGGACACAATTTGGTTCCTAAACAGCGTTTAGGCCCATTACTCATTCTCAACCGTTCTTCTCCCTCTCCTCACTTAAAATCTCTCTTCTTTACCAAATGTTTATGTTCATGCTAAAATTTTTGAGTTGTGAGTTCTATTCAAAATGATTATACAAACATGTACACTAAGCCATATAAAACCTGAAACCCCCAAAAATCCCTGATCACAAAGCATATATACATATCCATAATCATGCATACGCCAACAAAAACACCATATTATAACAATTTTGAGACAAAACCCAAATTGTGTAATGGGTCTAAAAACCGTTTAGGGACCAAATTGTGTCCAGGGACCAACTTGATCACTTTTGAAAAGTTCTAAATTTTGTTGGTATTAGCCCAAATCTCTGGGTAGTTTATTGGAATTTATCCTTTTTTTTTTTTTTTAAAGAACAAATTTGGTTATTCAGCAAATAAAACTACCTTCCTAGAACCTTCCTTTCAAATCATTTTTCTCATTCCCAAGCTCCCACACATGTGGCCACCTCTGCTCCTCAACTTTCCCATTGCATTTATTCTCTCATACATTTATTTATTACTTTTTTTACGGTTTAGTAAGTTTACAATGCTTCTTTCTTCTCAGTTCTTCAAACTCTCACCTTTGTCTTCATCTCTCTTCTAAATTCTTCTTTCTTTAGAGGTTAAGGATGATATTTTTGGGATAATTGATTTTGTTTAGACCAAAAAAAATTTTGGGGTACCAATGTTTACAAAGATGTTCTAGATTTTTTGTTCTTTTGTCACAAGGATGTATAAGATTTTTTGAAATTTCATCTGAAACTATATATTTTTTTTACGACCCTTCTTTTTCAAAATTTTGGGGCCTCTTTCCACTTGGGGGCCTTAGGCAATGGTCTAATTGACCTAGTGGAAGAGCCGGCCCTAAACTTGTTTTCAGTAACTTATTTATGCAAGACAAAAGACAAAAAATTAGTTTTTTTATTTTTTTAAAAAAACTAAAAGTTGAATATTTGAAATAAAATTGAGACAAAATGCAAAAAGTTGAAAGTTGTAGCCCTTTTGGGGGGTGCCGGTAGTATCACTAGATCAAAAGCTTTGGCCAAATAAAATCTAAAATCTATTGCATATGATATGAGCATATCATTAATCATTATTGATTTCAATCACCCTCATATCATACATGGTCATCATCAAGTTCTGGTTTTCATGGGTTTTATTTTGGCCCAAATAGGTTAGATCTTTTAGCAACTTAAATTAACATCATTTGACCCATTGTCATTTGCATTCTCGTGTCAGGTCCTATTATAGCACTCAATGGGTTTAGGTTCCTACATTGGGCCTGTCAGTACAGGTCCATTGCATTGTTGCAGTTGTGTGCCGTTGAAATTGTCAGTTATAATCGGTGAAAGTTTTTTTTTTTTTTTTGATAAATGTAATTGGTGAAAATTGTTGAGGCAGGATCAATTACATTCATTATGTCAATTTGTAAACTTTGTACTAGAATTTGTAATAATTTTAATATTTTTCTTACTTTAAAATGGCTCAACTACTAACACTATTTTTATGTGCATTGACGTGATATGCTAATTATTGTATTAGCATGTTAATAAAGAGCAAAATATCGAAATAATTGTAAACATATTTTCACCACTTAGGTAAGAAAACTAGAAATTAATAAAATATAGACAAAGAAATTAAAATTAATTTTCATAAAGTATTAAACATAATTGCAAGAAGAAAAAATTAATTTCAAATTTGACATTGTAATGTGACAAAGAATAAAATAATCAAAGTATAAATTATTAATACAAAAAGATATAATAAATGATAAAGTAAAATATTAATATTATAGATACACGCATACAAAAGATACCACATGTCTATACATCTGCGGATATGCCTCTAGTTCTGTATAAATAGATTTCCATTCACAGCCTTAAAATAAAAAAATAAAAAAATAAAAAAGATTTCTGATAATGTATAAAAAATCTTATGGTTGCGCTTGGAAACTTGAATTTGAATTTGAATTAAGTTTTTAAATCAATATATTTTAAATGCTTTCATTTTAAATCCATTAATTTTAAATATCATTTTGAATCCAAATATTTTAAAGGGTTAAAATCCTTTGTGGATTTGTCATTTGAAATTCTTGATCTTTTAAAACTATCCAAACATGATATTTAGATTTTAATCACTTAAATCTAAATCCACATGTGCAAATCCTACTATCCAAATGCACCAATACTGAATATAGTTTTCGACATTTTCCTATATTTGATAATATCAGGAAAAAAAAAAAAAAAGTTGTCAAAGGAAAACTATCTTTTGACTTTATTTGTTTAGCTTGACGTGAGCAAGAGTTATTTTTCCCTAAATAAAGAAAGTCAAAAGATAATTTTCCAACTCATTTTAAAGTTGCTACTAAATATAATAAAATATGATAGTTTTTTAAAAAATGTTTTTTGGAAAGTGATTTATTTTCAAGATTTTTTTTTTTTTTTTGAAAAAATTGCCACAAATATCCATGATATATCATCTTCCCTACCTCCTTAATTTCTCTCCTCTGTGTTTTCTTTTGTAACAAACAAAAGAAAAATCAAAATATTCCTTTATATTTTCAATCCTCTCTAAAAATCACCCCCAACCAAACAAGGGGATAAGACTCATGCTAAAACTAAGCCCAACTTGGCAGTGCCTTGGATCACCACGGCCCAATCAAATTTGTACTTTCTACAACCCAAAAGAATTTAGGCCAAAATTTTAGAATCTACCCAATTTCATTTCCCATTCATCTAGTTCCTTCTCCTCCATAATGCTTCTCTACGAAGTTTCAATGCTGAGATCTCTGAAAGAAAATATTTTCCCTTTTGTTTTTTTTTTCTCATTTTCTCGTCAACCAAACAAACCCCTTAGATTCTCCATTTCGTGAGATCTCGCATTCAGTTCATTTTTTTCTCAGTTCAATTCTTGAGCTTTATCAAAACCCTAATATCCCAATTCAAATTCCCCAAATTTTAATATTGTTTGGGTTCTCTTTACATTGCAAATTCAAGAGAAATCAACATAGGGTTCTTGGTGACAACCCTAATTTTCGTTGTGATTTGGATCATTGCGTCTCTTTGCACCAGAATTTTCTGGAATAGAGGCTAGGAAGCAACAACGCGTCTGGGAGGGAGCCCCACCGGAGTCTAACGTGGCCTGACATGGGGTGCGGCCATCAACAACGCTGCTTGTGCGTTGGTGCCACGTCTGAGTTTTTTTTTTTTTTTTTTGGGATTCATGCTGACTTGGCTTTGATTTTTGCCAAAACGGGCCAATTTGGCCAGAATCGGGACGTATCGGCCGAATCAAATTGTATTGGCCAACAGCCGAAATCGGCCTTGAATCATGCCTGAACAACCGAAATCGGCTTTGAATGAGGCCCAAACATCTTAACTTTGTCCTTCCTCAATTTTATTTTGATTATTTGTTGCTTCTTTTGTGTTTTCTTTTTCGTTTTGTGAACCAAGGCCATAGTAATGTGTTTTTTAAGAATATTTTAATTGTAAAAATATATAGAAAATATAAATAAAATATTTTTAATAATTTTTTAATTGCCACACCCGCACCCGAATCCGGAAATGTACCCGTGCTTCATAGAATAGAGGACCCTCTACTAATTTGTACATTTCTAAAAGCCCAATTTTTTTTTTTCATTTATTTATGTTTTTGGGTCTATATGTGTGTGAATTTTATAAAAGTTGCTGCACTTGTTAATTCAAGATTGTATATAGTGCATAACTGAAGCTTATTTACAGTAAATAGCTCTACATTCCATGACATATGTGGTGTTTGCTGGGTTTTATGTGGTAATGAGTTGGGCTTAAGATGCTTGGGGGATTTTGTTTTTTGTGTCATGAAATATGATGGTTTAGTTCACTGAGTGGGAAGTACTTAACAATCTCAACATCATCTTAGATGGGAGTATTTTAACAAGTAAGGAGTTCTCACTGTAGCAAAAGCCATTAATTTGAATGGCCATTACAAGTCAATATTCTTGTAGTTCAATGGCATTACCCAATTCTTCCTTTTGGTTCGAACCTGAGTTCAAATCTACCCCTGCTTCCTTGTTAGTCCATTGAGGATCTATAGGAAAATCCAAAATTTTGGGACTGAGGCTCGTTGTTCTTGTTGCTATTGTTGTCGTAGTATGGTGATAGATTGTATATTGTCATATATTTTAAAGTTCATGAAATTCCCAATACCATTTTTGAATTTCCTTACTTATATTAGCACATTTGTATATTAAACAACATTTAAAAGAAAAAGGGTTCCAATTAGCTCAATTGACAAAGTCTTTAATGATTGAATAAGAGATCATGAGTTCAATCTCAACAAATGGTGTAGTTCGAATATTAAGGACCATTAAACAAAACCTTAGTGGGTTTATATATATATATATATATATATATTATTTTTTATTTTCCCCATTAAGATTTTGTAAACCTCTGAAATGGCTGTAGATGTCAAATTTTTTTAGTTTTGTTCTTTTGGATATTAAGGAATGGGCTTGCAAACTGGCTGATTGTGTGCCAGTTTTAGTTTCTTATTTAGTCTTGGTAAAGTTTTGATGTTTTTAATGGATCCTCATATTGATTTCATTGTCAGTTAATCAATTTAAAAAAACTTTGAACCTTCAACTTAAAGAAGCTCAAAGTTTTGAAATCGAAAATAGAAATACTAGAATACTATGTCATTCAATGTAAAAGCACAAAATAGATAACCCCAAACTATGCACCATCAAACTCATGCATATATATAAAGTGGGTTTTAGTTATTGTTACACTTTTTCAAAACATAACATGTTTGGTTTTAGTTCCGACTACTTCATGTGTCTCGACATCATGATCAGCACTTGGTCCCTGGTGACCACGATTACTACTTTTGCAGTGAATAGATCTTTTCCTGTGCCTTTCATTTAAAAGCTCAGCATTTATATTGGCCTCCTCCATTGAATCACTCTCATCTACAAAAATGAACGATAAGTTTTAATGTCATAGTGTACTGCAAAAGAAAAAAAAAACTGTCGATTTAAGAAACATAAGAGCTTAAAGTACATCCTATGAAACACACATAAACATAATGTTTTCATGCATTGTGAAACAAATTAATTCATACAATGCGTGCATGTCATAGATTAGGAAAATTAAGTACTCTCTCTGTTTGTTTTGCTCCCCCTTGTAAGAGGAAATTAATGTATATTATTACTATATTTTTGTAAATGGTGAATTTACACGTTCTTTTTGTGAGAGAGCTCTTAGTAATTGTTCTTTATTATTAGATCAAGACACTATTTAGTTTTTAAGTGTAGGTTATTGACCATGGTTAGAGAGGATTATTTTTAAATAACCTCACACAGTCACACTAGAAGTAATGCAAGTTTGGTTTATTTTGGTTTTACCTATACCAAAAACACCAATCGTGGAACAATCAAGGCATTTGAGCTAAAAAAAGAAAAAGAAAATAGCAAAGGGCATTTTTAACTCAACAAAGTAATTAAGAAACTTTACAGGTTTGAAAAGGAACTTGCTCACGAGCTGAGCTCTCGGATGAAATGAGGGCAACAACCGCAAAGACAAGACCAAGAAGAAGAAAAGCATTTGACTTTAAGTAAGCCATTTTCCTTAACATAGGAGGATTGGAGAGAATTCACTAAGCAAATACACACTAAGACACGATAAGGAAATTTTCTGTACCTTTGGTGGTTGAGTTAAGAGCAGAGTGGCACTCCCTTTTTATAGAATTTTGAAGAGAGATAAAGAGAAATTTGGGACCAAAAACAAAAATTGTTTGGTTTTGATGATATTTGTGAAGTGCCGACAAGCAAACTGTGAAGTAATTTAGCAATGGAGTTCAATAATCTAGATTTAGTTAGCTTGAGAGATATGAGGATGGGACACCATATGCATGCTTTACTTTAGCCAAAGGACATGACTATTATCCAAAAAAATAAATGGGATTGTACGATGGCCACAATGTGGTTTTTATGCAAAGTTAATTATAAGATAATAGATCATAGGATGTTGGGATTCTTTCCATTTCATATTTCAAATTAAATATTAAAAATATAAAGTTTTGTCTAATGAATGACATATCATTTTAAATTTAAATGACATTATAACATGTACATATATAGTGGTTTTATTATTATTATTATTGTGGGGATGAGGGCCCAAATTTGTATACTGGGCCTTAAACCTTATTTGATAATGTGGATATGTCTGAGGAGAAGTAAACAATTAGATAGGCCCCAGAATGGAGGATCACATACAAAAAAATGTGGGAGAGTACAGTCCAAGGAGGTTATCCTTCTCGGATATGGTGAATGTCGGTCAAGCAAGTACTTGGGCAACTTAGGTGACCTTCCAAGAATTTCCATCGATAAGGATGAACTTCAGGCACGTACGGAGAGGATAAGAATGCAAAAATATCTAAAAGAAAAGCTGTTACCACTACATTCAATGCACTGCAACAACTTTTCTGGCCGCATTTATGTGGAGAAAACCCCTGAACAGTGTAGTCTCAACCACTACCGTCCACAGAGAGCCAGAGAAGATACTTGATGGGACTTGTACTTAAGTGAAGGTTTAGATGATTAACAAGTGTACGATCAAGATGGTCGAAAAGAAAATTATATAATGTAAAAGACTCCCCATAAGAGAGGGATTGAAAAACGTAGTGAAAGGGAGGAGAAAAAGAATTACTATAGCTTTAAGTGTTGTATCAGCTTTCAGAAATAGTGAAATTAATAACAGTTCATCTCCTCGGACAACCATTACGTCACATTTTATGTGTGTTTCTCTGCTTGTTCACATTTTAAATTCTTGCTAGCCGTTGTCCAATTTGCTAAGAGTCCAGCTCTTTCACCCACTCTCTACAAATTTATTATATTGGGCTCATTAGGCTCATATCCCAACTCTTTTGGGCTTGGGCTACAAACCGTGATCCTATAATTATTATTATTATTATTATTATTATTATTATTATTATTATTTGAGTATAGCATATACATAGTTAGATATAAGAAATACCACATTAACTCTAAAATGTGTTCTTTCCATTTTCACTTGAAATGGATCTTTTTTTTAAAATGAATATTCTCAAAATTTATGTGCTAATTAAGTTAATGGCTTTAGGTAGCATAAAGTTGTGTTTAATCAATTAAACAGATGTGTTATGCTTGGTTAAAAACTTAAAGATGATAAACCATTGTTTTGATAATTTAGGTAACGCATTAGATGGATTTATGTTTAGTTTAAAAACTATTAAATCTGGCCAACAACTTTGTACTTGAATTGGTTGGTACCTTTTGGTATGTCATGACATTCAAGGTTCAAATTCTCTCTCCCCTAACTATCAGATTACCCACACACACACACCAAAAAAAAAAAAAAACCCTCCTACATGACTCTTAACATCTTAGTCAAAGAGTTACAACTTAGCCAAAAACTAATTTTTAAAGGTCATAAACTTAGAAACATGCCAAACGAATCAATTTTTAGTTGGGATTTTAATTTCTAACCTTGTTATATTATTAAATCCTTGAACAAAATATATGACTACAATCATAAGATAAATAGGTTTTTTTTTTCTTTTTCAAAATGGTAAATGGAGTTGTAAAATTAAAATAAAAGTATGATTTCCAAAGTCTCAGACAAATATTTTGTCCTAGATTAGGCTTGTGAGAACCCTAAGGCATTACTCATCAATGCCTTATTGGCTACCAATTGATTGACTCTCTTAGGTGTTGCTTGATGTGTGTCTATTTTAGACATCACCTTGAGAATACACCACTAACTTAGAGGTTATGGTGGAGAAAGAAGTCGTTACCTAATTATATATAATGAAGTGTAGAAACCAACTTAGACCTCTATGCATAGGTCTAACTAAAGTAGACCTAACTTTTGAAATTAGGATAACAGTTAAGAGCACTAGCAATAATAGTGCTAAATAGCTATTTTTAATTTTTAGCACTGCTAAATATCAAAATGTACCTTGCAATAGGCGAGCCAAAACTATATTTTTTGGCTCCATAACTACAGTGCACAGCTACTTTTGGTTGTGCATTATAGCTGAGTGACTGTGCACTGTAGCTGAAAGGTAAAAAAAAAAAAAAAAATTGCGTTCACACTACTTTTGTCTCTCTCCTCACTACCTCTCCATGTCACTCCCAATGTCCATCATGCGTTCACACTATTTTTAGTTGTGAATGTGTTTTGGTGGTTGAATGAAATATAATTGGTGTAAATGCACTTTTAATCCCTACATTTTCACTTTTTTCCATTTTAACCCATACATTTTATTTTTACCACTTTGTCTTTTAGTCTCTAAACCAATTAACGCCCTTCATTTAAGTCCTTGAAGCACCATTCCATCACCAAACTAATGGGAATTGACGGATCAATAAAATAATATGATTTTTTTTTTTTTACACGTTGGTCAATAAAATATCGGGGAAACTCACGTGAAGGCAATCTAGCGCGCAAGGTCTCCATATATTCTGTCCATTGATTGGTGCTATGATTGTATTTGCTTCTTTTTGTTCTCCCTCCTCATGTGGTTCAGCTGCCCTTAATCTAGGCTATGTTCCAGTGAGGGTTTCGAGAAGCCAAAGGCACAATAATCCTAGGAGTTACCTTATACCGAGAACCCATGAGCCCTTTTCTGCACCTGCTATAACTACTTATGAACATCGGCCTTAGATGTCGCCAGTTCACTCCGGAAACCAGTTGAACCTTGCAAGAGCCACTTGCATAAATTCTACTTGTTTTGTTTTGGAATCTAACTGCCATGTCAACCCAAATGCTAACCTCACCGCCCCTCGGATAGTAGCAATCCCAAGATTTTAAAAATATTAGTCTGTATTAATAAAAATAAATAAATAACTATATAATAAATAAATAAATAAAATCAATTCATATTAAATAAAAATTAATTAAAGAGATTAATCAATGCATTTACCTACAATTCAAGAAATTAATCAATGTACTCAAAAATAAACTGTGAGATTAACTCAATATAAAAGTGTCAAAACTATAACAATATAATTCAAATGTTTGTATAATGACTCATTGGGGCATCAGCTATAGACCTACTGCTTTAAATTGAAGTGGGAAATTTTAAACTTGGTTTAGTAGAAGATTATTTTAATTAAAAAAAAGACTTAATTAAGAAATGAAGTGATATGAGAAAAAAATGTTTTGATTGGCTTAAAAAACACTTTGTTTCAAGACCAAGAAACAAAGCATAGGTCCTAACATGAAAGGCAATTTACCCCTCCCTTTAAAATAGTAGGTAGATGATAAATTAATTGACCTTTTTAACATGTAGATCAATTTAAAAGCCACTAGAGAGCATTTCCTTTTTAACATGTAGATCAATTTACCCTTGCCCTCGGACTTACCCTTTCTCACTAGAGAGCGTTCCTGTTGGTCGTAACCAGTTGATGACCATGGAAAGTAACACCCCATTGAACTTGGGTACATTGTATCCATTGTATTATGGAACTCACTATCAAACTAGAGAGTCCCAATTAGGCTCCCAGGTCCCAGAAGAGTTACATTCCAATACTATATATGTTGGCACACCAACCAGAACATCAACTTCAGAGCCTGCCAAAATTGGTGTCTTGCAAAACCTTTTCGCCTATAAGAACTCTGAAAATACTTCAAGAGGCTTTGCGCAAGACACCCAGGAAAAGCCACAAGAAAGAGAATGTGATTTATCTTTGAGGTTGGGTCTATCTTCTCACTCGTGTATGAACTAGACGAACATGTAAAAAAAAAAAATCATATTATTTTATTGATTCGTAAGTTCCCCATTAGTTTGGTGATGGAATGGTGCTTCAAGAACTTAAATGAAGGACGTTAATTGGTTTAGGGACTAAAAGTGGTAAAAATAAAATGTAGGGACTAAAATGGAAAAAAATTAAAATATAGGAACTAAAAGTGCATTTACGCCAATATTATTTTATTGTAGTGTTTATATTATTTTATTATGTTAAAAGCTAAAATAAAACCACTGTTGTTTGATGTGAGAAGGTAAGATAGATAAAGTAACTATTTATGATGCTAAAAAGCTAAAAATTTGGCTTCACTGCTATGGATGCTCTAAGTCCACTAGATCCAAGGACCGGCCTTCATTTATATCAGTAAGGCCTTGTTCAAATAAAGATCCAACTAAACTAGATCCCTCCTAGAGCATACATGGGGATCACAAAATCTAATTCATGCATATAGGCCACACAGATCATACACTGGAGGTTTATTGACTTAGTTCTAAGAGGCGTCTAGTTTGCCGTGATTTTATATTATTCCGTAATATTACATTATTGTAATATTATATTAATGTAATCTCAATACAAGAATACAACATTATATTGTTTAAGAATGTGATAAGATTAAGATAATGTGATATATTTTGTAATTTTAGATTATGGTAATGTTAAAAAAATAAAATAAACCAAAAACATTAATTAATGTCACATCATCGTAATATGCATCACATTAAAGACATATCATAACGAACCAAACACTCCCTAAGTTTGAGAATTTGGATTTTTATTCAAAAAGACAAGTAGTTGTGCTGCAATTAATTATTAACTCAAAAGAAAATAAAAATTGTTTGCAACTAGTGAGCATGCATAAGCATATAGAAGTCTGTGTGCATATTTTCAACACATTCAATTAAAATAAATAAATAAACCTCAAAGATAAAACTTGAATAACACAAAAATAATTAAGTTTATAATCTGACTATTAATTTTAATATTCTACTAGTTTAATAATTAATTCCACGAAAGAAGGAAAAAGAGGGGCACATACATGACATACATTAAACATGGAATAATGTTAAACTAGGTGCGCTTTTAATTAGATTAGATTTTTGTTGAAAACTTCTTTGTTTATTTGCTGAAAGTTAGCAAAATTATTGTTGTACTAAAAAAAAAAATGAGAATTTTAAAAAGTTTTATATAAGCAAATAAGCTAAAAAGTCAAAAGGAAAAAACTATGCAAAATCATACCATATATACAATTTTAAGAATGAAATATAAAATACTAGGTAAAAAAAAAAAATTATATAATTAGGAAGAAAATCTATAATGAACTTATGAAAAAGGGATTCAATTTTAATTGTAGATCTAACACTAAAAACATTTATATTTAAGATTTTTTTTTTCAAGTAGAATAGTAATTTCACCAGTATTTTCAAATATAATATAAACAAAATTAACATCATTTTAGTAAATATTCTTAAGCTTGTTTCTCATATACGAGATTTTTATATATCATTTAGTTAACTTCTAATTTACTTGTTCTCCCACGCTTTGCATGCAAGAGAAAATTCCCTAATAGGGTGATCATCACATGGAAAACAGTGTTATAGTTAATTAATACGTACGAACTAGTAGTAGGCTAGTGTGATATATGGTATGGTGGTTAAAATTCATATATATATAAACAGTAAAAAAAAATTTCAAATATATAAAATTGAAGAATAAAATAGCTAATAAAAAAAACAACCTTAAATTATATGATAAAAGCCTATTGCTAATTAAAAACCGACCCGATTTTTTTAATTATCAAAATTAAAGTACGGTAGACCATTAAAATATGTAATTTTTAAAAATTTTAGAAATAAGATTCCAATTCAAGTAATAATTTAAACTTCTTCAAATTTAAGTATTAAAGCTTCAATTATAATAAAACTAGCTTGTAACCCATATTTACGCATGAACATGTTCAATTATATATAGCGGTACTATTAATGTTATATATATATATATATATATAGGGGTCAAAAACAAAACAAACGAACTACTTGAGTGTTCTTGATCTACACAATTAATATAAGACAGGTGAGAGATGGAAATCTACAATGGGAGAACTAAACAACTAATCAAATATGAAAATGACTGAATAACTACTTATATATATATATATATATATATATGGAAAGGGTTTTCCCTTACAATGATTCAAAGGGATGCACACTTGTGGAAACTCTTCTCACTTTCTCTCTCTAGTTCCTTTTGTACCTCATCGGTATTTGGGTTGGGCCCTTACCATAGAGGGGACTTCTTGATTTTCCTTCCTCGGGCTAAGGTCTTCAAGGTGGGCTTAAGTCCACTCCCCCACAATATCCATTTGATATTCACATAGATAACATAACATATTAAAGAATAAAAAAGAGAGAAGGAAAAAGGAAAAAATACCTTAGAGTTTTGCCAAGAAGTAATGAAACGTAGATCTAACTTTGAATCTGAAGCACAACTATCAAATGAAGATAAAAGGTTTGAAGTAGATTGACATAAATTAGAAGTATATAATAGCATTTTTGTTATTATTTAAAGAACCATTACACCAGTTCCTTTTCTTATGTGACACATATATAAACAATGAATGAGACACAAAGATAGATATTAACAATGAATGGGACACACATTTTTGTAGGGTTCTCATCTTAAGAATAGTTGAGTAATAAGTATATTGTATTGAGATTGAAGCAATGTCATTATTGTGGTACACCAAAATTAAGAAAGTTCAATTGGACACTTGGTGCATTAGACTCCAATTGATAGTCAATTTGGATTTAAATTGAATTTTCTATAATCACTTGGCTTTATGTGTGTGTGTGTGTGTGTGTGTGTGTGTGGAAGCACCACAATAATTGAACATGTCCATGCATACATATGGATTATGGGTTATATGGCACTTGGCTTTTGGCTTGAGTTTCTAGGCCATCCTTGTTTCCGCTACGTGGCTAGGCCTCTCCATCGTGGAAAGTGAGTGGAGTTGGCCTCCTCGGCTCCACTCGTCATAGTTTGAACACTATTCTTAACAAAAATGAATTAAAATTAAATGGGTAACTATAGTGTTACAATGCATTTAAAAAATTTGATTTTAAAAATATAAGAGCTTGAAGTACTTCACATGAAAATCCCTTATTTTTTAAACAAATATAAAAGTGCATTTTCATTTTGCATGTTTAATCTGTAATGATAAGAAAATGAAGTAGTCTCTTTCTTGAATTTATTATTATTTTTTTTTTTTGGGTTTTCTTTGTCCTATTGTTAGTGGAGTGGAAACGTAATATTGACCATGGTTGCAAGGATTTTTGGCAGTATATTTGCTACGTACAGAGCTGCCTCACACTCACACATGCAACTATTATCCAAAATTTGGTGCATATATTTTCCGCAATATGTTGGCCACATAATTTAACATCGTTTGGTATTTAAAGGCATTAATTAGGTGGATGCACCTAACGTAAACCTAATACACCAATTGCAGAAGTTGACAAACATTTGAGCTGAATTATACATAAAATAGCAAAGGCACATACTTAGCCCAACAAAGAAAGAAATACACGGGTTTGAAAATACTGGTCGGAAATTAAGAAGAATATATGGGGTTCTCGTGAAGGCGGTGATTATATTATGGAGGAAAATTGTAGAAGGATTAGAATGGCCTAAATGTTCCAAAAACCCTTCTATTTATAGAAATATTTAGTATTTACACTGCCTCATGAGTCATAACCCTAGAAAGGGTTGTGTGTCCCTCAAGGGTCATATCTCTTCGCCAAACTATATAATTGTATGTGAATCAAACCATCCTTTCATGGGTACAATTTACTACGTAAGGATGCATCATATTATGGTGTGATCATCATTCTCGGTATATTTACATAATCCATTTGACCACACTATATATAATTCTGTTATAGTCAACATGATACCATGGCTTCAATATTCGCTCTCATTCTAACTCTCATTTGTGATGAAACATAGATTGACCTCAATGGATGACTTCTCTATGTGTGTTAATGTCACTCCCAAAATTGACCACTTTCGTTATGGATGACTTCCGATTCTCTCTCTTTCAAGAATATAGAATTGGTTAATTACCGATAGTTACTAATAAACAGAAGAAAAATGCTAGGATCACAAAAAAGTTCATAACTTTTGTCATGTAGCGAGTTATAATTGATACATGAAGATAAAGGGAAAGGTCTACACCTTCATCAGTCACAACTCGTCACGTGTCGAGTTGCAGCAAAAATTGTTGACTTTTTTGTGATTCTATTATTATCTTAATTAACGGAATCATGGCCAAAAATGTAGCCCATACCCTCTACCACAACCGACAATTTCAATATCACTACTTTTGTGTGCTAACTTAGCTATGCTGCAATTTACATCAAGTAAGTCCTTCACTACAAAAAAAAAACAGGTCTATAACCGCATTTTTGTAGCGTTGTTTTCAAAAAACGTTGCTATAGGCAAACTATAACTATGTTTTTAACAAATGCCGCTTAAAATCCTGAAAGTATGGGAGGTTTATAGCAGTGTTTTTAAGGGTTTTCGAACATAGGACCTGTTGCGGCGTTCAGAAAGAGCTGCAATAGGTCCAACCAAAATCCAAAAAAAAAAATAGTAAAAAACAAAAAATTAGAGTAGCTATTACAGCGCTTGATGTTGAGAGAACTACTAATGAGAGAGGGACCCTACGTCTCAGACCCAGCCCAAGTATGAAACTTTGGAGTTCAAGGCTTCTTCAACAACCACTAAACGCTACTTATTTCATTTCTCATGAGGCTCCTCTTCCTCATCAACTAATTAAGCTTACTGATTCCCAAAAGAAATGGTCTGTAAATATCATATTTCGTTTTGTTTTGTTTATTTTTGGTTTCGTTTACATAAATACTAACTTCAATCCTAAAACTTTCCGTGCCGCATCCCCCGCTGCTGATCCTAGCTATATATACAAATGCTCATCTATGATATAGGTAGACATGAATGACTATTTGAAGTTGCATTTTCCAAAATAAATCATTTTTTAAAGTCCATCTTGGTAGAGGACAAGTATCTACTTTAATTTCTCGGTTTGTAGTGTTGATTTTATATATATATATATAATTTGAATATATAAATATTTGTAGGGTGCGTAGTTATAATATTTGGCATTTAAAATTTTGGATAAATTTTTTGTTTCTTTTTTCTTTGTACATTAGTTTTAGTGTGCATTTGGAACGCTTTTTAGTTGAAATAATAGTGGGTCTTGTGCATTGTTCACAATACCCACAAGTACTTAAAAAAAAAAAAAAAACAACAACAACAACAACTTCAAAACTGGATCTCACGGCACTATTAATATATTTAAAAATTATTTTACTATAGTATTTTCAGTTTTCAATAATAAACAGTATTCAAATAGACCCTTATTAACTCTAAAAAATAATAAAGAAGCCAGGGATAAGCGGAAGATATGGAAAAGTGATAAAGAAGTAGAACATTTGAGTTCATGCAAAAAGTAAAGAATATTTTCAATATGGACTCATGATACTTTGGCAAGATAAAAACAAAGGATGTAATTATACTATTTAGCTAAAGAAAAATGGAAAGTGTTTATATAAAACTAATATGAAGTGCTAGGTTCTTACTATAAGTACCCATTTTGTATAAAATTTATAAAAACTGAAACACGTGCACTCTTTAACTCTTATAAAAATAAAGTAGAAATTGGACATTACATAGGCAGGCTTCTCTCAATGAAAACAAAAAGGCAATAAAAAATATGGTAGTTGTTGAATTCAAGCGGTCATCGATCACAACCAACCTATGAAAAAACTCGAGTACAAGAATAGGTGGTTCTCCAAATGTCAATTTCTAAAAACTGTATTACATTAATTGTCCATAATTTATGAGATCGTGACTATTAGTATTAAATCTTATCTTGTTGCTAGTTGTTACTTACAAAGTTACAACTTCCTCGACACTGCAGACAATGATACTTCATTTTCTAATTGTCATCACTGATTGGTGGAGTCTTAAGAGTGTATTTTATGAGATCTCTTTTTCACAACAAGTGCCACACATATAAGAGAAATGTCTTGTAAATAAAACGGTCTTATAAAATAATTTTTCTATTCATTTAATGCATTTGTCTCTATGGACCTCACATGCTATGAGGTAGCAGTTGTAGTTGCATACAACTGCCCCACAAAATAATTATCCACATCAAAGAAATTACCAAGATTTAGGTAATAATTTTTTTACCTACTTAAGTTCATTTTGAAACAGTCAATGCGTAATGCAATTGAAGTTATAGGTAGGGGTATAAGCAAAAGAAATTATAGGTAGACAAATTGCAAGGCATCCTGAATTTCACAAGTCCAAGCACGTTTTTTATTACATAAAAAAAAGTTCAAAAAAAAAAAAACATAAAAAGCAGGACATACATGACGAAGAAAGCAAAGATAAAGCTTATACACCTACTGTGGTTGAGAGTTCTTTTTTTGGGTAGAAACTATGGTTGAAAGTTAAACCTTATTGGCATACAAGCTTAGACAAGTAACACATATTGATAAGACACACCATTCAGAAACTGTAGGACAAAGGATTAATCTAATTTTGGTCGGTCTCTTCAAGTTTCTCTCCAGCAGCACCATGACCTGGTTTGCCATGGTGTCCATGGCCATGGCCATGGCCGTGTCCGTGTCCGTGATCATGTCCATGGTGATGACCATGCTTGTCCTCATTCACTGCGTCAGTTTGCACGGTCTCCTCTGCAAAAAGTAATGAAAAATGTTTTACAACATGGCTAAAATATAATGTCAAGAGGTACCGAAAAATATATAATAAAAAAAAGAATGGATTACAAAAAATAAGAGCTTAAAAGTATATAGTTCCCACATGGAACTCATGAAAATGATGCTCCATTATTTTGTAAAACAAAAGGATGCAATGCTTCTTTCTTTTACTTTTTTTCCTTAATCAATATGGATTAACAAAACTATGTACTATATATTTTTTTTCCTTCGTTTATTTTATTTTCATTTCTTGTCAGAGTGAATGCATATTGTCATTATAAATGAACAGTCATTTTACACTTTGATTGACTCAGAGATTTTATAACCAAGTGACCAAGATTCATGGTAACCATATGTACTTGTAAAAAAAACTAGCTCCAGCCGATCGAATAGGTTTATTGGCAGTATATTTGCTACAAGGAAGGTCACTTGCTTATGCAATTTTGGTAAATTTCCCATGACAAGTTGGTATTTGAGCGGGTGGGCGGGTGGGTTGGACAGCCCTAATTTGAAGGCATTTGATGCATGTTGGTGAACCTCTGTCTTTGACATAAACCAAAAACACCAATTCTAGAACCAAAAAAAAAAAAAGACATTTGGGCTTAAAAAAAAATAGTAAAGGCATATATTTAGCTCAAGAAAGTAGCTTACGAGCTAGCTCACGAGCTGAGACCTCGGAGGAGACGAGAAGAACCACAGCAAAGACAAGACCAAGAAGAAGGAAAGTCTTTGAGTAAGCCATTTTCCTTAGCAACACAAGAGGATTGAAGACAAATGTACTAAGCAAACACACACTCTAATAAGATTCTCTGTAGTAGTGGATGAGTAAGAGCAGTGTGGCTCTCCCAATTTATAGAACTCTGAAACATAGAGAGAGAGAGAGAGATGGGACCCCAAAGTTTTGTTTGGCTTTGATGATATGTGTGAAGTGTGATGGTCAAGTGTGAAGTCAACATTGCAGTATTAAGAGTTTAAAATTAATTATGTTGGGAGGTGAAAATGCGACCACAAAAGTTTATTTTATTTTTTTAGCCAAAGAAAATGATCATTATCCAAAAAAATATGATCGAATTGGCACGTAGCCCCCTCAAAAAAAAAAAAAAAAAAAAATTTTGGCACGTAGCTTTGGTGTAGATTGATTGAGTCCAATTTCGTCTAGAATCATTAAGAGCCTGTTTGATTTCAAAAGATTGTGTATCTATTTTTCATTTTTTTATTCTATATTCAAATTTTGAATTTAAATATAAAAAAAAAAAACATTTATTTTCAAAATTTAGTAGTGTTTGGTAAGTTATTTTGAATACATAATTTGGGTATAGAATATATTATATCCAAGTTTGGTTAACATTTTTTTTTTAGTTACTTTTCTCACTCACACACATCACATCACTAAAATAAAAGTAATTTTGTGTCTTCACAATATTTATAACTATGGTACTATATTCGTATTCATTCAAAACAAAAACGCAAAAAAATTATATTCATTTTTTGTATTCAAATTCAACTTTTACGATATTGAAAATGAAAACCAAATACAAATGCTAAAACCAAATCAGTTTTTTTAGTGATAGGGCCTACTAAAATCTGAAAATGAAGATAAAAAATGGTTTCTTATTCAGCTAACCAAACAAGCCTTAAGCATCACAAGATAGATATTCAAGGAAGCACGTGGTAAATAGTTAGGTTCAAATCGATGGACTATGATGGTAATGCATGTCGGCTCATTATGAAAAGCCTTCCTATCCAATGTGCTCACACGGTCACACCTTTAGCCTTTAGTTTGTGTAAATTAAATTGCTTTTAATCCATTATAATGGCCTAAATGGGTCATTTTGATCAGCTTAGTTCAACTATAATTGCATCTTATATACTCAAGGATTTGAGGCTTAGTTTATAAACTCTTATAAGTTGGGACCGGACTAGGTGAATCAATTTCTAGTATTGGGAATTTAAATTGCAACTTGTTTATTATATTCTTACAATCTTTGAAATAAGAAAATATGACTACAATCACATGAGAAACAGTATTTTTTTATATTTATAATCAACTATGATATTCAAAACCTATCCTCAATCTATATAATATTGTCCTAAGATTTGTAATCCACCGTTACTGACCTATTTGTTGACAAAAATTATAAATAATTGTATACCACCTAATTCATTTTCTTTTGGGGTCTGAATTACCGCCTAATATTATTACTACTCTAGAGTTTGGAATATGGGTGCATCTAAGGCCGGTGGCAAAGTTTTATTGCCCACAAACGGCAAGCCATGCACATGGAGGAGCCAGAATTATTGGCGTGGGAATGCGTTAAATGGTGTAGGACCCCAATGTTTGTGTGTGTCTCAACTCTCAAGAATTTGCTTAAACAAAAACCATTGACGATTCAAGCTGTGCTTTGTTGCTATGTTCTAACTCGTCGTTTTTATTTCATATTGCAAAGCAAATGTGAAAAGACATTGCCGCAAAGAGGTTGGGGCAGGGACCGATATCTTTACTGAACTGTGCGTTATATCACATCGCTTTAATTAGCCAAAAAAGAAAAAGCAACGTAACAAATCTCTTTATCCGATGTCGTATATATATGAAAAAGATTTGCAAATCTCCCCCACGCGAGAAAAATATAAATTTATGATTTGTTTGGAATAAAGATTCATCTTTCTGAATTTGAAAAAGATTCATCTATCTGAATCAGCTTATTTTGTTAAAAATAAATTTTTTTTATTAAAAGTATTATAAATAAAGATAAGGGTAAAATTGTCTTACATACAATACTTAGGTATTATTTTTTAGGATCCTCTTTTAAGATTTAGTCATGTGAATTTTTTCTCATAACATAAAAATACATTTTTTAGTCAAACAGCTACGTGACTAATTTTAAAAGAAGAATATAAGGAACAGCACTTAAGATATTGTACCTAAGTTTTGTCCTAAAAATAAAAGTTAACTAAAATAGTACAATGGAATATATGAATAGTATCAAAAAGTACAGTAAAACCTATAAATAATAGCAAAAATAAACTGAATAGTAACAAATCTCTTTATCCAACCTCAAATGAAAAAGATTTGCAAATCTCCCCATATTAGAAAAATATAAATTTAGAATAAATCAAATGATATTACTTTTCTTTTGCTTTAGATGTGCAATGTCTTTATTAAATTTGATCTTCTTTCTGGGATAAATAATTAAATTTTTTTTTTAGTTGAGAATGATAAATAATTAAATTAATAACCCATAAAATCTTCTCTTTTGTTTTCTGAATTTATCACCCATTGAATCATGTTTCTTTATAGACTTTTTTAACAAATTTGAGGTGAACTTTAAGTTAAGAGTATCACAGATACGGACATGAGTATACGTACAAACACGGATACGAGTACAATATAGTGACATAAGTAATTTCTGAAAAATTATAACATAAAATTGATAATACGACACCAATATGATATCAATATAATACAGATATGGCACCCTAAATATAGTATCCATGCTTTTTAGATTTTAAGCGGGTATTTAAAAGATAACTATTTATCAGAATTCTTTTTACGTATGCATTGTGTAGAGAATGAAGTGATTGCACTCATCGTAGATCCATGTAAAAAAAAATTGGTATCTTATAAATCAAGAAAAATGTTTCTCATGCTGGTAAAAAATATAACTTTATATTTCATGCAAATGTATAAGAAAGCTATAAACGAAGGCCATAATTGTATATAACTTTTTTTTTTTTTAAGTCACATCAAATGTTGATCATCTTCTATTTTGCCTTCCTTTCTGTCTGCTGGTTACGTCGGTTTTTCAACATTGGAGAAAGAGAGAGAATATTTTAAAGGAAAATCTATTTAAAAACTAGACCCTTTCAATTTTCAACTCCTGTCTTTTTCTCTTCGTTTCTTCCAAAATCGAATCAAAGTTTAACAATTCTCACAATATAATAGGTCAATTTGTATTTCTAACTTGCTCTAAAAAAACAAGCTCAATAGGTACTTAACCTACATGCATACGTCCCTCCTTGCGTCATTGTATCACAAAACGATAGGAAACTGTCCAAAAGTTTGACTTTAAACCAATATCAACACGGGCTTACAGCCCTTACAGGACCATATTGTCTGTAAACAGCAATGAATTTGGGATTGAGTTCGGGTGGTATTTAACCACGTGCAATTACTTCCATTTTTATCACAAAATTTTTTTACTTGGCAATTCATTTTTAACTTCTAAAATTTTTTTTATTCAATGATTAATGAGACTGAAATTCGGTCATTAAAAGCTCTTGCATATGGCGCAATACCTACCTAATCAGTAATCACAATCCTTGAATTTGCATCTCTAATCATTATCTCTCTTTACTTGAGCAACGTGTTACCTTACGCTACATATTCAACAATTTTTATAGTAGTTTAATTAATAAATTTTTCGTTGGATCTCATGAATCTCAGGTGGACTAACTAGTAACCACCAACATCATCAATAATAATAATTTACGGTAAAAATATTATTTTCTTCCTTAAACTTTTATAAAGTTTCTTTTTTCATCTATCAACTTTGCAAAATGTTCTACTTTTCATCCTTTCGTTTGTATCAGTTAGTTTATATCTTATGTGGCTTAATAGAATGATGATACAATATTTAACTTAGACCAAATTATTTTATTTATAAAATTAGGGACACGTGGCAAAGAGTTATTGGCACACATAAATTAAATATTGAGTGAGGTGGCATTCTTACAAACTGATGTGCCATTTTTATAATTAAAAGAAAAAAAAAAACTCCAGCTCATATTTAAGTTGATAATTTATTAGGATTTAAAATAAAAAATTTAAACACCAAAACATTAAAAAAAATAATTAAAAAAAAAAAAACCAATTCAAGCTGTCCATCTCCAACAACGTAGGACGTTCAACCAAAACTTCCTATATTTTTCATTCATTTTCTATGTTTTGATGGTTTTTTTATGTTTGTAGCATTAGCTTCTTTTATTTTATGATTAGGTTTTGGATCTTTAGGGTGATATATATTGTGAGGCATGAACATAGACGGGATTTTCTCTATTTTTTGAGAAAACACCAGATCTTGTAGCATGGCTAAGAAACCCACTACTTCTTCCTTGTCATTGTCATCATCTCCTTCTTCGTCTCTAGTGCTCTCCTTCTTCTTACTATAGTGCTTGTCATCATTGCAAGATAGGATGAATGCTTGGATGGATCAAAATGATGAGGACATGGGTGGGTGGTAATTTCCAGAGAATAGAGCTTGAATAAGTGCCGAGTGCCGACATCAAGAGATGAGAGGGATTAAATTTGGGATTTACTATAAATGTTGATAAATTTTAAATTAAAATCTGAACTATTAGTTTTTTTTTTTTTAAATTCAATCCATGTGTAGCAATGACTCTATCATCACTCCATTAGGCCATACAATGACAAAAAGGATGAAAAGTAGAACATATGGTAAAGTTTAAGGATGAAAAATAAACTATTATAAAAGTTTAGGAACAAAAATAAAGTTTTACCCAATAATTTTTCACCTAGCAGTTGTGAAATTTTTTTGGCTTCAAGATTTGTGTTCGTTTAAGAACAACTTATTTAGTTTTTTTTTTATTATTAAAAACATTTTAAAATACACTTGTAATTAAAAAAAGTTAGCTTATAAGCTAACTTATAAGGAACATGAAAACATGAAATTTTAAGAAACAGCACATAAAAAGTAAAAAGTTAGCTTATAAGCTAGTCCTAATCATAAAAGCTATCTTACAAGCTATTATAGAAATAAAAAAATATATATTACAAGCCGTTATTATTTTTTTAGTAATGCTAGAAATACAACTTTTACCATAAATTTGCCACAACTTATCCACGTGATGAGCTATGGGTGGTAAAGTTGTAGACCCACAACTTGCCACGTGGACAAGTTGTGGCAAATTAAAGTTGTAATAATAGTTGTAGTTTTAGTATTTTCCTTATTTTTGAGTAATACTAAGATCACAATTTTTACCACAACATCCACATGATGAGTTGTGGGGGTAAAGTTATAGACGCACCACTTTAATTCTTTTTGCATAGTTGCGTCCCTTCTTACATCATGGTAACAGTAGTGTCGTAGATAATGTCTTTTAGGATATGTTTGGTTGGAGTGAAAACAGGGAAGATGGAAAATAGGGTGAAAAATGGCATTTTTCACTGTTTAGTTCAGGAGAGAAAACAAGAGAGACAGAAAAGAGGGAGGAAAATAATCTCTTTGGGCCCACATTTTTTTATCCTCCTAATTTGGGAGGAAAATGGAAAGAAAAAAGAGCTAAATGATATAATTTACACAAATACCCACACTTTAAGTTGCATTTTTTTTCTTTCTACTCTCTTCCCTGGGCAGCAACGTTGCCCTTTTTTTTTTCTTTTTCTGGGCAATCACGTTGCCAGTTGCCACTTTTTCTTTCTTTTCTTTTTTTATTGGGCATTAACATTGCCTCTCTTTTTTTTTTCTTTTGATTTTTTAGGGCTTGGGCGTGATAGTTTATTTTTATTTTTACTAGATGTGATTTTTTTTGGAACATGTTCTTTATTTTTATTAAAAAATTGGGTGATTGCTCTTTTTTGTGTGGTTATTTGTCACTTTTTTTTTTTTTTTTTAATTTGGCATCATTCTTTAACAAGGGTATATGAGTAAATTTATTCAAACTCATTTTTTCCATCCCTTTACTTTTCTACTCCCAACCAAATAAAAAAGAGAGAAAATAAAATCTTTTCTACTCTCTCACTTTTCCATCCTTTCACAATTTTCTATTCTCCCACTTTCCACTCCTCTAACCAAACAGACCTTTAAAGTTTTCGCCAACGAACTTCGTAAATATCTATGCATGTGCCTTTTTTTTTTTTGATAAATAAATGCATTTGCCTATAATGGTGAAGTGCAACCTGCATTTATTTATGATAAAGAATTAAATATTTATGCACTGTGCAACTTTATCTTAATTTAATTCTTTATCATAAACTTGTAGCTGTGATTTAACAGAGCTGCATGTAACAATTAATGGTAGTGACCAATACCATTAAGTGTGGACAGTGTTAGCTGCATTCCATCAATTTTGGGAAGGCTATGACCAGTGGCAAAACCAGAATTTTAGGTTAGGTTGGACAAGATCAAAAGAAAGTAAAATTAATTCAAAAAAATATTAATTGATATTAATAACAAAATAAATAAGCAACTATATGCAAATGTAATTGTCATATACAATTAAAATTTGGGTTTGTAAAAAAAAAACACTTGGGTTGGAGATTGAAAAATGCTAGTGAGGAAAGAAAAAATTGCTACACATAACGGAGGTGCTATGAGGAGTTCTAGACCATAAATTATTTCAGTGTTTTTGTCAAAACTTTTATTTTTTTGAGAAATTTTTTGCCAAAAGTTTGATATGACAGACTGTGAGTAATTAACAAATTCTAACACATAAATCCACAATTTTTTTTCAACAATCACACTCTGCCATGCAATAATTTTGACAAAAAAATTGTGAAAAATTTTGTGGTTCTCAACTTTTTTGATGTGCTATAATGACTAGTGAGTGAAAGTGTAGGTTTTTTTTTTTTTTTTTTTTTTTAATCTATAATTCTATTTAGCAAAATAGTGGTGGAGAAGTAGGCTGTACAAGTGGTTTTATTTTATTATAATATTATTATAAGGTGAGACCCATTACTTTTTTAAAAAGAATTGTAGTGGCCCCTAATGTGAAATTGTTTTCCTACAATGAACTAATACATAGTACAAGTACAATATATACGTAAAAAAGCTGATTGTCCTTGTGTATGCAAATAAGACTTTATACTATATATTACTTGAGAATTTTTGGGGCATCAGGGAGGCATTTGCCCCCCCCCCCTCTCCCTCCGCCCAGTTGGCTATGAGTCTATGACTGCCAGCGACGAAGTTGGGGGGTGCCAAAGGAGGCCATCACGGCCCTAACTTTTCAAAAATTCCCTTAACATTAAGTATATTTTAGAATTTGGTCCAATATAATTGAACTCCCCCCCCCCCCCCCCCCCAAGCAACATCTTTAGCCTCTTGAAATAATTAATTAAAAAAAGCCCAAATAACATCCCAATTTCAAAAATTAAACAACCCGCATATGTAAGATCAAACATTTACCAAAAATTTACCAAACCCATCAGATACATTTAGTCAAAATTGTTCCAAAATTAAAAAAAAAAAAAAAAAAAAAAAAAAAAAAAAAAAAAGCCCTGAATTAGTGCTGGTCTGATCACTTTAAAGAGTAAATAAAGTAATTAGAGTAGAGACTAGAATAGTTAAATAAAGTTAGTTACTGGTTGCTAATGGTTGGTTGAACATTTGATTATCATTGCTTTTATCTAATAATGATTGATGACTTGCTGAATATTTGATAAAGTTAGATGAAAAATTGTCTTTAGTTTAGCATCTTTACATTAAAGACAATAAGAACATTGTTTGACATAAATAATTAACTTAGCAATAATAATTAAACTTAACAACAATCTTAATCTTAGCAACAATTGACTTTGAATTTTTTATTTTCTAGTATTCTTTTTTACCTAGCACCTATAATTAATTTGAGCAACAACATAAATGTATTGTAATGCGTTAAAAAAATTTATTTTATATTTATTATTTTGTTTATATTTTGTTAATACTAAATAGATGTTATTTTAGATTTTTATGAATTTATTTTGTTCCTACTTTACCCCTCAATTGAAAATCTGGCTTGATGGCGGCTATGCCAAGGTTCAACGGGTTAGTTCTTTACACACAATACATGCGCATAGACTTTGGCTTGATTTGCATGAGATGATATATACAAGTTGCATCCATGCATGTATCGTCATTTAAAGCATGAAAGCATGAATATTTTTATGAGACTATAGCACATATAAATGAGATACAGCGGAGGCAGGATTTCAGTTTAGAAGAGGTAGGATTTAAAGTCATTATTAAAAATGAAATTAATCTAAAAAATATTAATTGATAATAATAACAAAATTGATGTGGTAAGAATTTGTTTAGTGTTACTAGACAAAATAATAAAAAATTACATGAATTGATTTTTTTGTTATAGTAATACATCATCTTATAAGACTGACGTAGTAAAATTTGTAATATTCGTAACATTATTCAACAAGAAATGTGATATATATAGTGAAAAAAAAAAAAAAAAATATGAGGTAAATTTTTTTCCTTTTTTTATGTTGGTGTCAGGGCTTGTTTCTATGGAGTGGGAGTTTTTTATTTTGTTTTTTTTCACAATATTAGGTAGGCAACCACTTAGAACAGAAGCAACGACAAAAGGATTTTTTGGGATGAGTCAGGGGGCAGTCCCCCCCGGGGGGCTCCGCCCCTGGATATAGTCATTTGCATATAAATGGGACGCTTCAATTATCACTTACAAATTAATCCTTATCTGTAACGTCGTCATATCATTCATTTTGGTTTTTAGTTAACTGTGTGTACAGGTTAATTATTATTGAAATATATATATATATATATATATATATATATATATATATTGAGAGAGTGAGAGAGAGAGAGAGAGAGATCTTTACTTCTTTTGGTATTTTCAGTTTTATATATTATCTCTACTACGAAAACTCTGTTTTTTAGTTACTATAGAATGTAAAAGCTTGGACATTAAGCAATGATGGTGAAACACAAACACGTACGTAACTGTATGCTATAATAAATGGAAATTTTTTTATTTTTTTATTTCAAACTTGTTTAGGATTATCTTACTTCAACATGTGGTAATTAAATAAACTATTCATATGTAATTTTGATCATATAACATTTTTAATAATTATGTGACTTGTTTAAATAATAAATATGAATATTATTATAATTGTCCTCATTATTGGTTTGAAAAAATAACTCCAAATATATTTGGAGCTAATAATTAATAATGCTCCAAAAATTTTATAATTTAATTGATATTTGTTTTGTATTTTTAACCAAGTCATTTACGATTCAAGTTCTCCTTAACTTAATATATATATATATATATATATATATATATTTGTTTAATAGAGCTTCCGTGTTCATCGCAAAAACCTTTAAAAAATAAACAAAAACAAAACAAAGAAAATCAATGTATGCGGACACAACTTCACCGACAACATGACTGAATATCAAAAAAGTATGAACTTTTGATGTCATATCTGACGCAGAAAGTAAAAGTATAAGTGGATATATAATAAAAAAATTTGCAAAATATCCATGTTACCTGTGAGCCTACTGTCAATCATGAATGGTATTGAATTGAATCTATCGATGCACACTGTTTATAGTTATTCTTCTTCCCTTCTAGATTTTTCATGGTAAACAGTGCAGCGCTGCAGCTAATGTTGATTTTTGTTACCATATTTTAGACATAATTAATGACTATGTCTCTACCTATTCTCAGCCACACAAAAAAAAGACTATACCTAGTGTGAGTAGTATCACATATAAATAGTTGCATATCTTAATTTCAACAACAATCTCAATTGTGTTTAACTCTTTTTTTTCTTTTTCTTTTTTTCTTTCTTTTTTTTTTTTTTTGAGAAACGTATTTAACAATTAAGAGATCACTAAAAAAATATAATATATGTTTAGTCTAAAAAATTCGAACAATCTGGATTATTTTTTAACTTTTTTTAACAGGAATTAGGAAGTTTCGTGTGTATTTGAGTACAACATGTTCAGGCTGGCTCTAAACATTTTGGATTCTTAGGTGAAAACTAAAATGTGACCTTTTTTTTTATTTATATATTAATTAAATTAATATTAATTTAATATTTTTATATTATAATATATTTCATTTAAAATTTATTTTTCTTGTCTTTGAAGATGCAAATTGACTAATTAAATTTTTGTATTCAAGTTCTTCTAATATCTCATTTTCAATCGATAATATTACTAACTCACTTAATCTTTCTTAGAACATTGTCAATCTTAACTAGATATGATTTTATTAATTTTAATATTGAAAAACTTCTTTATGTAGAAGCAACAATAAAGTTACTGGTGAGCAAAAAAGTTATTTCATTAGCAAGTTTAAATTAGAACCAATAACAATTTACGATTTGTGGTTTGTTATGAAAGTGTTGTGAAAAATGTTATGGATGTAACACTTGTTTTGCACAATAACTTTATTTTTAGTTGCGGTTGGTTCCAATATGACATTTTATTATTTTATTTTGACTTATAAGAAATTAACACCTCAACAATTGTGAAAATATTGTGCCAATTTGTTGTGTTAATATTTTATTATTTTGTGAAACATTGCGAATTGAAAAAACCAAAAATAATATAGCAAAACTACTCTAGCTTTACGCATTTTTTTAAAAAAAAAGGGGTCAATGAAATAGTGCAAGTTGAACAAACCAAAAATACTATAGGTTCAAGGCATTTGCTCTTTTTATATATAGATAATATAATATAAAACAAAACAAAAACAAATTGGTGTACATGAAAAGAAGAAGAAAATCAATCTCATCAGATTGGCTAAATGCCTTGAATATTAAAGGTTATTTAGTTGCATTAGAATGAGTCCAAAAACTTGACTAAACCAAAACACTATTCCTAAGCCTATTGAAAATCATTTTGTGAAACATTGCAAATTGAACAAACCAAAAATAATGTAGCAAAACTATTGTAGCTTTACACATTAAAAAAAAACAAAAAAACAAAAAGTGGCCGGTGAAACGGTACAAGTTGAACAAACCAAAAATAATGTAACTTCACTTTTTCTTTTCTTTTTTTAAATAGAGATAAATTATATAGATTAATGAATATAATGTTTTAATTAAAAAAAATAGTGTTTTAAATATTCAAAATAAGTGGTCAGATTTATTTTTTGGGTAAATTCCAATAAACTAGCCTGATGTTTGGGTTAATACCAACAAGGTCCAAAACTTTTCAAAAATGACCAAGTTGGTCCCCTGGACACAATTTGGTTCCTAAACGGTGTTTAGGCCCATTACTCATTCTTAACCGTTCTTCTCCCTCTCCTCACTTAGAATCTCTCTTCTTTACCAAATGTTTATGTTCATGCTAACATTTTTCAGTTGTGAGTTCTATTCAAAATGATTATACAAACATGTACACTTAGGTGTGGTTTGGATAGGACGTCTGCGTTCTGCGTTTACGTTTTTAGACTTTTTTTTCCCCTGCACGTGAACAGTAACATCACATGAATTTACTGTGTAGGGGACAAAAAACACTGTTCACGCACTGTTCATGCACTGTTTACATGTCCCATGGCACTATTCACACAATTAAAAATTATCTTGCTACAGTATTTTCAGTTTTCAGTTTTCAATTTTAGCAAAGATAAGTTGTATCCAAATGGACCCTTAGCCATATAAAACCTGAAACCCCCAAAAATCCCTAATCACAAAGCATATATACATATCCATAATCATTCATACGCCAACAAAAACACCATATTATAACAATTTTGAGACAAAACCCAAATTGTGTAATGGGTCTAAATGCCATTTAGGGACCAAATTGTGTCCAGGGACCAACTTGGTCACTTTTGAAAAGTTCTGAACTTTGTTGGTATTAGCCCAAATCTTAGGGTAGTTTATTGGAATTTATCCTTTTTTTTAAAGAACAAATTTGGTTATTCAGCAAATAAAACTACCTTCCTAGAACCTTCATTTCAAATCATTTTTCTCATTCCCAAGCTCCCACCCATGTGGCCACCTCTGCTCCTCAACTTTCCCATTGCATTTATTCTCTCATACATTTATTTATTTCTTTTTTGTGGTTTAGTAAGTTTACAATGCTTCTTTCTTCTCAATTCTTCAAACTCTCAACTTTGTCTTCATCTCTCTTCTCAATTCTTCTTTCTTTAGAGGTTAATGATGATATTTTTGGGATAATTGATTTTGTTTAGACCAAAATTTTTTTGGGGTACCAATGTTTACAAAGATGTTCTAGATTTTTTGTTCTTTTTTCATATCAGATTGTCCAGGTTGTGTATTCTGAAATTCCTTTTGCAGAAATTGATACCCGGATTTCACCATATATTCTCCTTTAGGATTATAGGGCCATGTGAGTACGCCAGGCTGGTTAGTGCGACACAAGGGAATTGTTCTTATGATCTCCACTTCAAAACTGAGCAAGGTGTTCTCTAGCACCTCTGTTTTCCATTGCCTCTGTTCAGCGTCTATCAATGAACACACTTTTGCACCTAACAATGCCTCAGGCCAAGGTGATAATACCCTAGGAGAGTATTTACTCGGCAACCAATTATCTGCCCATATGTCTACAAATTGTCCATCCCCTATCCGCCATATTGCTCATTTTTTTATGACTTCTCTACCTCTTATTATACTACGCCATGCATATGAAGCTAAGCTCGGATTGGTTGCCTCCATAATTGTACTTGTTGGAAAGAATTTTGACTTAAACACCCTATAGAACAATGATGTTTTGTCATGTAAGAGCCGCCAAGTTTGTTTTGCCAATAACACATCATTGAACATTGATAAATCCTTAAACCCTATTCCACCTTGGGACTTAGGTTTACAAAGCTCTTCCCATTTAATCCAATGGACCTCTCAGCCTCCTCCCCTTTGGCCCCAAAAGAATTTTTCGATGAGGGCTTCAATTTCATGACATAACCCAATTGGCAATTTGAAGCATGACATCATGTAGGTAGGAAGTGCTTGAGCCACCGCCTTGATTAAGACCTCCCTTCCCACTTGTGAGAGCAACTTCCCTTCCCATCCTTGCAATTTTTTCCACACCCTTTGCTTTATGTTGTCAAAGCCCTCCTTTTTCTTCCTTCCAATAAAGGATGGTAACCCCAAGTACTTCTCATATTGTTGGACCATCGGAACTCCTAGAGCTTGCTTTATAGATTCTTGCATATCTGGGGATGTGGACTTGCTGAAGAAGAGAGTGGTCTTATCCCGGTTAATTTGCTTCCCAGAAGCTCTCTCATATGTGTTTAAAATCTCCAACAATTTTTGACAATCATTATCTTGTGCCCTACAGAAAATAAGACTATCATCTACAAAAAGGAAATGGGTTAGTTTAGGACCATTACGAGAGATAGAGACTCCTTTAATTTCTCCCATATCTTCGACTTTTTTCAACAACCCATGAAAGGCCTTAGTGCATAGAAGAAAAAGATATGGGGAGAGAGGGTCTCCTTGACGAAGCCCCCTAGTTGGAACAATGTTTCCTTGTGGCTCCCCATTTATCAAGATTGAATAAGTGGCTATGGATATGCATCCCATCATTAGCTTCACCCAAGCCTCACAAAACCCCATTTTTTTCATCAGTTTTGCCATGTACAACCATTCAACCCTATCATAGGCTTTACTCATATCTAGTTTAAGTGCCATAAAGCTTGTACTTCCTGTGCTATGATTTCTCATATAATGCAAAGTTTCAAAAGCAACCATGATATTATCAGAAATCAATCGGTCTATCATAAAAGCACTTTGATGTTCAGACACAATATTAGGCAACATCTTTTTCAACCTATTTGCTAAAACCTTAGAGTATACCCTATATAGGACATTACTGAGGGAAATAGGTTGATATCGTGAAATGTATTCCGGGTTTTTTACTTTGGGGATTAAAGTAATAAAAGAGTGGCCAAGTGGGGATGGAAAAGTACCCGTATTCAAATACATAAGTATAGCATCTGTCACATCATTACCAACCAAAGACCAATAGTTTTGATAAAAAATTGGAGGCATACTGTCTGGTCCAAGTGACTTTAATGGTGCCATTTTTTTAAGTGCTACCTCCACCTCTTGTGTCGAGAATTCCTCCATCAATTCTGAGTTCATCTCCTCTGTAACTACATGTGGGATTTGCTCCAAAATTGTCTCAAAGTTGGTCGGATTTGAGGAGGTAAATAAATCTTGATAAAAATCCACCACCGTGCCCACCATACTACTCTGATTAGTGCACCATCTGCCCTCTCTATTATATAATCCCTTAATGTAATTCCGCCATCGCCGTTTAGATGCTTTGCTATGAAAATACCGAGTATTTCGATCACCATCTCTAAGCCACTGTATTTTAGACCGTTGGGACCACATTTGAGATTCACGGTCCAAAAGTATATTAATTTCATGTTCAAGCCTTCTCACCCGAGCCACATCTCCTCCTCTGCTTGCTGCTAGTTCAGCCTTGGATAATAGTTTTCTCTTTTCCTTTAATTCATGCCTCACACTCCCAAAACTTGTTTTACTCCACTTCGAAAGTGCTTCACCACAGTTCTGAATTTTTTTTATCACCCTATTGCAAGCAGCACCCTATTGCAAGCAGTAGTCTCAATATCCTTCTTCCACACCGCTTCAATGGTTGCACCACACCTTTGCTCGGCCATCCACATCTGCTCAAACCTAAAAGGTTTTTGCTGATTACACTCCATACCTTCAGGTCAAATTAATAAGGCTTTATGATCCGAAGTTATTGCATCTAAATGGTACACTTTTGTATCTGGGAACATTGAGAACCAATCATTGGTTGCAACAGCTCCGTCCAACCTCTCCCATACAGTATAGTTCTCAAAATGTTTATGCCAAGTGAACATAGGTCCCACAAAACCCAAGTCCATAAATCTGCATTCATCCAGTACATCTCTAAGCCCTTGCATCTGTCCATGCGGTCGTGCTTTGCCCCCAATTTTTTATGATTGCTTAGTTACTTCATTGAAGTCACCAGCACACAACCAAGGCGTCTTTCCTCTCGCTTTCAAACTTCTCAACCTTCCCCATGCTTCATGCCTTTATTAAGTGTCTGATTCCCCATAAAATCCTATAAAACGCCATTCCCTCTCCTTATTTTTGTTTAATGTACAATCTATGTGGTACTCCAAGAAAGTCTCCACTGTTAAATCAAAATCCTCATTCCAAAAAATCACCAAACACCCCATTTTATTTCTTCTAGGAGCCACAAATTTTTTCTTCATCTTCAAACGTTCTTTCACCAACATTAGCCTGGCTTCATCCGTCTATGTTTCGACTAAAAACACAACGAAGGGATCTTTTGCCCACACCATCTCTGCAAGCTGATTTTCTATTCGTTGGTTCCCAAGCCCCCGACAGTTCCAACATAAAATACTCATTGGTTCTGGCAGGGCTGGGAACCAGCCTCTGCCAATATCAATTTGTTTTTCTTACCCCCCTGAGAAACCTTTCTCTTCTTAAGTAACTCAGATTGGTCATCCGTACTATCCCCCCTCCTTTTTTCCCCTACAATGTCTTCCATATCAACATCTGTCCCCATCTCTGTTCTGTTTAATCTTTTCCAAGTTGCAACCCTTTCTATTTTTTGCACTGTGTTTTCATCAATAACTGACAATGGTGCACGTGTTACTGGGCTTGAAAAAAGAGGTTACTATGCACGTGATGTTTGAGTGTACACGGGTTGGTCATCAGTGAGTGATAGGGATTCTAGCAAATTTTCCTTACCAGTGGCAGCTATATTTTTGGCAGTAGTAGTTATTGTTGGATCAAAACTCTTTAACTCCTTATCAATCTCCTCGATCCTTTCCTCAAATATCTCATCAGCTGAACGTGTCTCCCCTAAATCCGTTGACTTCAAATTCAAATTCCTTAATATCCCCAAATTATAGGAAGCTGAACGTGAATCATGCGAATTATTCTCCTGAGAATCCACTTCCTTATTTCCCTGCTGTCCATTAACTATGCTTTCCTTTTCTGATCTAATCACCTCTGGCGACGGCTTTCCTGTACGAACAACCACCACCGATGGCTTCCCCATTGGTGGTGTTGGTGTAGTGGATGAATCTTTTCCCCGTTGAGTGTGAAAGCCAGGGACCTTAATGACGTTTTTCGTTAATGGAAAAAAAGGTGGAGCACGAATCCATGGCCCAAACTGTTGAGATTCAGTTGAAAAATTTCCTTCTAATTCAACCCATTGTTCACAATCCCTGTCATCATGCGTAAGGCAGCCACACCAGAAACATATATTAGGGAGTCGTTCATATCTAAAAGACACCCATAATTCCTTACCACTATCCAGAGAGATCACTCGTCCACTGCACAAAGGCTTCGATACATCAATGGTAACTCTAATTCTAATAAAATCATCCCCTTCCGACTCGTTTTCATCAGAAATTGCATTCACCTTTCCAATGGTCTCACAGATTTTCTCAGCCACTTGTCTACTTCAGAAACAGATTGGGATATCATGTTTCTGCACCCAAAAAGTAGCCCACTTGATCTCCATCTCAGTCAAGTCTGTCTCCTTATCATAGCTTTGCAGCACCATTAAGTGCTTGTCAAAACTCCAAGGTTCTACTGCTACGATCTTCTCCATCTCACTTTTATCATCGAAGGTAAAGAGAACTACATGGTCCCCTTCTTTCTGTATCTTGAAACCGTTTTTTGCTCTCTATAAAGGTGTGAAATTTTTCGCAATAGCATCTATATTAAGAGCGCGCTTGGTTAAAAATTTCACAACCAAAACGTGTTCTATCTCTACCTGTTCTTCCGTCAAGCGAAGGCTGGAACCTTCATTATCCGATAGTGTAAGGCAACTCCAGGATTTTGTTAGGTCTTCCATTGTTTCAGAGTTGATATAACTGAAAAATTATGTTTCCCTATAACCCATGAAAAAAGAACCCACAAAGCCTCGCAGGTAACTTGTTACCTAGAGGTACTACGACACTTTCCGAAGAAAGGACTACAAATTCTACACCCTATGAGAAGAGGGAAGACCCACGTTCTCTAGGGAGAGAAACTCAAATATTTCCTAAACTAATTACCTTTGAACACACGTTAGCTTTCTCGTAAGTGTATAAAATCTCGTATTAGCATGTTAATAAAGAGCAAAATATCTAAATAATTGTAAACATATTTTCACCACTTATGTAAGAAAACTAGAAATTAATAAAATATAAACAAAGAAATTAGAATTAATTTTTATAAAGTACTAAACATAATTGCATGAAGAAAAAATTAATTTCAAATTTGACATTGTAATGTGACAAAGAATAAAATAATCAAAGTATAAATTATTATATAAAGAAATAATAAATGATCGAGTAAAATAATATCGATACACGTATACAAAAGATACCACATGTCTAAACATCTGCAGATATGCCTCTAGTTCTGTATAAATAGATTTCCATTAACAGCCTTAAAAAAAAAAAAAAAAAAAAAAAAAGATAGATTTCTGTTAATGTATAAAAAATCTTATGATTGCGCTTGGAAACTTGAATTTGAATTTGAACTAAGATTTTAAATCAATATATTTTAAATGCTTTCATTTGAAATCCATTAATTTTAAATATCATTTTGAATCCAAATATTTTAAAGGGTTAAAATCATTTGTGGATTTGTCATTCGAAATTCTTGATCTTTTAAAACTATACAAACATGATATTTAGATTTTAATCACTTAAATCCAAATCCACATGCACAAATCCTGCTATCCAAATGCACCAATACTGAATATAGTTTTCGGCATTTTCTTATATTTGATAGTATCAAGAAAAAAAAAATTGTCAAAGGAAAACTATTTTTTGACTTTCATTGTTTAGCTTGACGTGAGTTAGAGTTATTTTTCACTAAATAAAGAAAGTCAAAAGATAATTTCCAACTCATTTTAAAGTTGCTACTAAACATAATAAAATAGGATAGTTTTCTAAAAAATGTTTTTTGGAAAGTGATTTATTTTCTAGAATTTTTTTTTTTTTTTGAAAAAAATGCCACAAATATCCATGGTATATCATCTTCCCTACCTCTTTAATTTCTCTCCTCTGCGTTTTCTTTGGTAACAAACAGAAGAAAAATCAAAATATTCCTTTATATTTTCAATCCTCTCTAAAAATCACCCCAACCAAACAATGGGATAAGACACATGCTAAAACTAAGCCCAACTTGGTAGAGCCTTGGGTCACCTCGGCCCAATCAAAATTTGTACTTTCTGCAACCCAAAAGAATTTGGGACAAAATTTTAGAATCTGCCCAATTTCATTTCCCATTCATCTAGTTCCTTCTCCTCCGTAATGCTTATCTACGAAGTTTCAATGCTGAGATCTCTAAAAGAAAATATTTTCCCTCTCGGTTTTTTTTTTTTTTTCTCATTTTCTCGTCAACCAAACAGACCCCATAGATTCTCCTTTCATGAGATCTCGCATTCGGTTCGTTTTTTTCTCAGTTTAATTCTTGAGCTTTATCAAAACCCTAATATCCAATTCAAAATCCCCAAATTTTAATATTGTTTGGGTTCTCTTTACATTGCAGATCGAAGAGAAATCGACATGGGGTTCTTGGTGACAACCCTAATTTTCGTAGTGATTGGGATCATTGCATCACTTTGCACTAGAATTTGCTACAATAGAAGCTAGGAAGCACCAATGCGGCTGGAAGGGTGCCGCAATGGAGTCCGACGCGGCCTGACGTGGGGTGCAGCCATCGACACCGCTGCTCGTGCGTCGATGCCACATTTGAGTTTTTTTTTTTTTTTTTTTTGGGATTCATGCTGACTCAATTCGATTCAGCCAGAATCGGGTAGTATTGATCGAATCATATCGTATCGGCCGACGACCGAAACAGTCGAAAAAGGCTGAAATCGGCTTTGAATGAGGCCCAAACATCCTAACTCTGTCATTCCTCAATTTATTCTGAATATTTGTTGCTTCTTTTGTGTTTTCTTTTTTGTTTTGTGTTTATTGCTTTCTTCTCTCTTTGTTTTGTGAACCAAGGCAATAGTAATGTGTTTTTTAAGAATATTTTAATAGTAAAAATATATAGAAAATAAAAATAAAAATAAAAATATTTTTAATAATTTTTTAATCACGGCACCCGCACCCACACCCAAATCTGGAAACGCACCTGCACCCGCACCCGAATCTGGAAACGCACCCATGCTTCATAGAATAGAGGACCCTCTACTAATTTATGCATTTCTCAAAACCCAACTTTTTTTTTTCATTTATTTATGTTTTTGGGTCCATATGTGTGTGAATTTTATAAAAGTTGCTGCATTTGTTAATTCAAGATTGTATATAGTGCATAACTGAAGCTTATTTACAGTAAGTAGCTCTGGATTCCATGATATATGTGGTGTTTGGCTAGGTTTTATGTGTTTGGAACTTGCTCACGAGCTGAGCTCTCGGATGCAATGAGAGCAACAACAGCAAAGACAAGACCAAGAAGAAGAAAAGCATTTGACTTTAAGTAAGCCATTTTCCTTAAGACAGGAGGATTGGAGAGAATTCACTAAGCAAATACACACTAAGACACGCTAAGGAAATTTTCTGTACCTTTGGTGGTTGAGTTAAGAGCAGTGTGGCTCTCCCTTTTTATAGAATTTTGGAGAGAGATAAAGAGAAAGTTGGGACCACAAAAAAATTGTTTGGTTTTGATGATATTTGTGAAGTGCCGACAATCAAACTGTGAAGTAATTTATCAATGGAGTTCAATAGTCTAGATTTAGTTAGGTTGAAAGATGAGGATGGGACACCATATGCATGCTTTACTCTAGCCAAAGGACATGACCATTATCCAAAAAAATAAATGTGATTGTATGATGGCCACAATGTGGTTTTTATGCAAAGTTAATTATAAGATAATATATCATAGGATGTTGGGATTCTTTCCATTTCATATTTCAAATTAAATATTAAAATTATACAATTGTGTCTAATGAATGACATATCATTTTAAATTTAAATGACATTATAAAATGTACACATATAGTGGTTTATTATTATAATTATTTGAGTATAGCATATACATAGTTAGATATAAGAAATACAACATTAACTCTAAAATGTGTTCTTTCCATTTTCACTTGAAATGGATCTTTTTTTTTAAATGAATATTCTCAAAATTTATGTGCTAATTAAGTTAATGGCTTTAGGTAGCATAAATTTGTGTTTACTCAATTAAACAGATGTGTTATGCTTGGTTAAACTCTTAAAGATGATAAACCTTTGTTTTGATAATTTAGGTAACGCATTAGATGGATTTATGTTTAGTTCAAAAACTATTAAATATGGCCAGCAGCTTTGTACTTGAATTGGTTGGTACCTTCTGGTATGTCATGACATCCGAGGTTCAAATTCCCTCTCGAACTATCAGATTATCCACACACACACACACACACACACACACACACACACACACACACACACACACACACACAAAAACCTCCTACATGACTCTTAACATCTTAGTCAAAGAGTTACACCTTAGCCAAAAACTAATTTTTAAAGGTCATAAACTTAGAAACCAAGCCAAACGAATCATTTTTTAGTTGGGATTTTAATTTCTAACCTTGTTATATTATTAAATCCTTGAACAAAATATATGACTATAATCATAAGATAAATAGTTTTTTTTTTTTTTTCAAAATGATAAATGGAGTTTTAAAATTAAAATAAAAGTATGATTTCCAAAGTCTCAGACAAATATTTTGTCCTTGATTAGGCTTGTGAGCACCCTAAGGCATTATTCATCAATGCCTTAATGGCTACCAATTGATTGACTCTCTTAGGTGTTGCTCGATGTGTGTCCATTTTAGATATCGGCTTGAGAATACACCACTAACTTAGAGGTTATGGTGAAGAAAGAAGTCGTTACCTAATTATATATAATGAAGTGTAGAAACCAACTTAGACCCCTATGCGTAGGTCTTACTAAAGTAGACCTAACTTTTGAAATTAGGATAATAGTTAAAATATTAAAATATACCCTGCAATAGTGGAGCCAAAGCTCTATTTTTTGCCTCCACGGCTACTATGCACAACTACTTTTGGCTGTACATTATAGCTAAAAGCTATGCACGGCAGCTAAAAGGTTTTAAAAAAAAAATTTGCATTCACACTGCTTTTGTCTCTCTCTTCACTACATCCCCGTGTCTCTCCTAATGTCCACCATGCGTTCACACTACTTTTGGTTGTGGTTGTGTTTTGGTGGTTGAATGAAATATTATTTTATTGTAGTGTTTACATTATTTTATTTTGTTAAAAGCTAAAATAAAACCACTGCCATTGAATGTGAAAAGGTAAAATAAATAAAATGACTTTTTGTGGTGCTAAAAAACTAAAAATTTGGCTCCACTGTTGTGGATGCTCTAAGTCCACCGAATCCCAGGATCAGCCTCCATTTATATCTGTAAGGCCTTGTTCAAATAAAGATCTAACTAAACTAGATCCCTCATAGAGCATACATGGGGATCACAAAATCTAATTCATGCATATAGGCCACACAAATTATACACTGGGGGTTTAATGACCTAGTTCTAAGGGGCATTTGGTTTGCCGTGGTTTTATATTATACCGTAATATTACATTATTTTAATCTTACATTAATGTAATCTCAATACAAGAATACAACATCATATTGTTTAAGAATGTGATAAAATTAAGATGATGTGATATATTTTGTAATTTTAGATTATGGTAATGTTAGAAAAAATAAAATAAACCAAAAACATTAATGTCACATCATTGTAATATGTATCACATCAAAAACATATCACAGCAAACCAAACACTCCCTAAGTTTGAAAATTTGGATTTTTATTCAAAAAGACAGGTAGTTGCGCTGCAATTATTAACTCAAAAGAAAATAAAATTTTTTTTGCAACCAGTGAGCATGCATAACCATATAGAAGTCTGTGTGCATATTTTCAACATATTCAATTAAAATAAATAAAAGAAAAAAAAAACTCAAAGATAAAACTTGAATAACACAAAAATAATTAAGTTTATAATCTGACAATTAATTTTAATATTCTACTAGTTTATAATTAATTCCACAAAAGAAGGGGAAAAAGGGGCACATACATGTTATACATTAAACATGGAATAATGTTAAACTAGGTGCGCTTTTAATTAGATTAGATTTTTGTTGAGAATTTATTTGTTTATTTGCTGAAAGCTAGCAAAATTATTGTTGTACTAAAAAAATGAGATTTTTAAAAAGTTTTATATAAGCAAATAAGCTAAAAAGTCAAAAGAGAAAAACTATGCAAAATCATACAATATATACAATTTTAAGAATAAAATATAAAATACTAGGTAAAAAAAAATTATATAATTAGGAAGAAAATCTGTGGGGACCAATTGTATCCGGTATTCAAACTACGCTGGAAGAGGCCAGGCCCAATATCTGATCTCATATGTACAAGCTGTGTAAAAAGGGGCCAGGCCCAATGTCCAATCTGAGGGAGAGAGAATATCCGAGCACAATCAACAAAAGAAGAGATAGGATTATCCTCCGAGGAGAGGTAAAGAAGCCATAGTATATAAGACGAAGAAAGGAAAAAGGAAAGGGGACTGAAAATTATTCTAAAATCATAGTACTAGGACATGTCCGAGGAGACTCTTTGCGTAAACTACACTTGTAGCTCTAGCCCCTTTACGCTAAAACCCAATATCTTGGCCCAAGATTCAGACTAGCTTTTCTTTCCTACACTCTATAAATTTATTGTTTGGGCTACGTGGGCCTGGATCCATTCCTGTTCTGGGTTCAAGTTAAATCTGGTCTTTACAATTGGCGCCGTCTGTGGGGAGCTGCTTGATCTGATCAGAAAGAGATTTGGGTTTAGCGCATAAAATGGAAGAATCAGGTTCGCATCAACCAACGGTAGGGCCACATCAGGATAATGACAATCCGCACCAGGCGGCATCAGGAGGTTGGCAGCATAACTACTCGGGGGTCCACCCTCAACAGAGGGGAGGTCGTGAGCAAAGTGGGCAAACCGTGCACACTAATAGAAGCCAATCACGTGGGAGAAGTCACGTATCCCATGCAGAGAATGAGAAAGACATGCAACATGAGATAGATGAATTGAAAAAGAAGTTACGCCGCGCGCAGCGTAAACGGGCATCATTTGAATCTGAGTCTTCCTCTGGGGATACAGAGGATGATACATATAGGCAAAGATCTAAAACTCCACCTAGTGAAACCTTCTCCGGTGATGAAGAATACAGTAATTATAGAAGGAAGAGCAAAGGTACCTTACATAAGGGCCTGGGAAACAGAGCTATGAACGAGGCCTTGAGTCAAGTGGCCAAATCGCCTTTCACACGACGGATTGAGGGTGCCAGCCTTCCTTGGCGATTTAACCAACCGACTTTCTCTCTTTATAATGGCCGGACAGATCCAGTGGAGCATGTAAGCCATTTTAATCAAAAAATGGCCGTCCATTCGAAGGATGAGGCCTTAATGTGTAAGATCTTTCCGTCCAGCTTGGGTCCAATGGCAATGAGATGGTTTAATGGCCTTAGGGCAAATTCCATTGATTCTTTTAAGAAACTTACCCAGTCCTTTGGCGCCCACTTCATCACATGCAGTAGGGTACCTCTGCCTTTAGGATCTTTGCTATCAATGTCCATGCGTGAGGGAGAGACCTTGAAGGCTTACTCGGATAGATATTGGGAGATGTTTAACGAGATAGATGGGGACTATGATGATGTGGCCATTAGTACGTTTAAGGCAGGGCTGCCGGCGGAGCACGATTTAAGGAAGTCACTCACTGGCAAACCTGTCACCAGTGTACGCTTGCTGATGGATAGGATTGATAAGTACAGGAGAATTGAGGAAGATCAATTGCAGGGTAAAGGGAAAGCGAAGGTGATCCCCCAGGAGAGGAGGGATTCCAGGTCGGATCGGCTGCAGAACAATCGTCCTCGGAGAGACTTTTTAGGGCAACCTGCATCTGCCAACGCTCAAGTGATCAATTTCGTGTTTCGAGAACCAGTGCAGAAAGTCTTGGAGAAAGTGAGGAATGAACCATTTTTTAAGTGGCCGAATAAAATGGCAGGAGATCCAAGCAATCGTAACCAAAACCTGTATTGCCAATATCATCAAGATCATGGTCACGCTACTGAAGATTGTCAAAACTTATGGGATCATTTAGAGCAACTGGTCCGAGAAGGGAGGTTAAAGCATCTATTGCGTCATTCCAGTGGCCGAGGAGGCCAGACTGGTGCAGCGTTTCAGGGAAATCCTGCATCCAAGCCTCCTCTGGGAACCATCAATGTTATATTCGCCGCCCTAGGGAGGACTGGATCTTGCCCAACTAGGATAATGTCAGTATCACATTACACCGATGATGAGCCTAATTCGGTGCCGAAGAGAGCCAAGACAAATGTCCCTCTAGTGCTGACTTTTTCAGAAGTGGACAAACAGGGAACTATACAGCCACATGATGATGCTCTGGTGGTTACCCTTCGAATTGGCGGATATGATGTGAAGAGGGTCATGATTGACCAGGGAAGTGCAGCGGAAATTATGTATCCTGACCTCTTTAAGGGACTGGGTTTAAAGCCCGAGGATTTATCTGCATACAGTTCGCCTTTGGTGAGTTTTGAAGGTAAGATGGTGGTCCCTAGGGGCCAGATCAGACTGGCTGTGCAAACTGGTTTGGATGTGGTTGAGGTAGATTTTATCGTGGTAGACGCCTTCTCTCCGTACACGGCCATTATGGGCAGGCCATGGCTGCATTCCTTGGGCGCCGTTTCTTCCACCTTTCATCAGAAAGTAAAATATCCGTCTGAAGGTCAAGTGCTGGAGATAGTGGGAAGCCAGTCTATGGCTAGGCAATGCTTAATTGCAACAATTCAGCACAAACCAGAGACTAGCGCGTCAGCCAATAAGGAAAATGACTTATAGCAATTAGGGGCCTCGTCGTCACTGCGCGGGGGGCCAGATGACGAGATGAATTGTGAGAGCCTGGAAAGGGTGATTATAGGGGACGACCCTAAGAGATTCTTCCAGGTTGGGGCTCGGCTGCCCCTACAGGAGAAGGAGGAGTTGGTTAAGCTTTTGAGGAGAAACGTAGACGTTTTTGCATGGGACGCCTATGAAGCCCCTGGTATGAATCCAAAATTCATCTGTCATCGTTTAAATGTAGATCCTTCAGCTACTCCAAAGAAGCAACCTCCTCGGCGCCCCTCGAGTGAACACGTGGAGGCAATAAAGACTGAGGTGGTTAAATTCAAACAAGCTAGGGCTATTAAGGAGATTTTCTACCCCCAATGGTTGGCTAATACCGTAGTGGTGAAGAAGAAGACAGGAAAATGGCGCGTCTGCATAGACTTTATAGACCTTAACAAGGCTTGCCCCAAAGATCCTTTCCCTATGCCGAGGATAGATCAGTTGGTAGATGCAACAGTAGGCCATCCTCGGATGAGTTTCCTGGACGCCTTCCAAGGTTATCACCAAATACCATTGGCAGCGGAGGATCAGGAAAAAACGGCTTTTGTCACTCCTGTGGCACTACAAAGTAATGTCTTTTGGCCTGAAAAATGCAGGATCGACCTATCAACCGATGATGACAAAGATGTTTGAATCACAGTTGGGAAAAACTATTGAGGTCTATATTGATGATATGGTGGTGAAGAGCAAGTTAGTGTCCAAACACTTAGCAGATCTTACAAATGTTTTCGAAATCCTGAGGTGGCACAAGTTGCGTCTGAATGCCTCTAAATGCTCCTTTGGAGTAGGGTCAGGAAAGTTCCTAGGATACATGGTGACTCATAGGGGGATTGAGGTAAACCCAGATCAGATTAAAGCAATCAATAGCTTACAACCACCTCGGAATCCAAAGGAAGTCCAGAAGCTTACTGGGATGATGGCAGCATTAAATCGGTTCATATCTAGATCGGCAGAAAGTTGTAGACCCTTCTTTCTTTTGCTGCATAAATGGAAAGAGTTTCAATGGTCCGAGGAGTGTGTCAAGGCATTCCAAGAGCTCAAACATTATCTGTCCCATCCGCCCATAATGTCTAGCCCAGTGGTGGACGAAGTCCTTTTTTCTTACCTCGCTGTTGCCTCACATGCCATAAGCCTTGTGCTCATACGGGTGGACGATGGTGTACAACGAACAGTCTATTATGTGAGCAAGTCGCTCAACGAGGCTGAAGTTCGTTACCTGCCACTAGAAAAAGCGATACTGGTTGTAGTGCATGCCACAAGGAAACTTCCCCATTACTTTCAGGCGCATACTGTGGTCGTTCTAACTCAACTCCCCCTCAAGTCAGTGCTCAGAAACGCCGACTGTACAGGGAGGGTAGCCAAATGGGGTACGATTCTAGGGGCTTTTGATATAAAGTACATGCCCCGTACCTCTATCAAGGGACAGGTGCTCGCTGACTTGGTGGCTGAGTTTGCTGAGTCTCCAGAGGAGGTGGAAATGGAAGATGGATCAATGGATGAAAGATCGGTAGGGGTAGCCTCTATTCAGGGCCTACAGCCTTGGGAATTGTATGTTGATGGAGCAGCCAATCAACGGGGATCAGGGGTGGGGCTAGTACTGGTATCCCCTGAAAAGATTACCATAGAGAAGTCCTTAAGACTGAATTTCTCCGCTACGAATAACGAAGCAGAGTATGAGGCTTTGCTGAAGGGAATGGAGATGGTGCAAAAAATGGGGGGAAAGGCAGTGAGAGCTTTTTCGGACTCAAAACTGATTGTGGGACAGGTAAGAGGAGATCTAGAAGCGCGAGATTCAAGGATGCTAGAATATTTATGCCAGGTCAGGAGTATTCAAGAAAGGTTTGAGGTTTTTGACTTGTCTCATATTCCTAGAAGTGGGAACACCCATGCAGATTCTTTGGCCACCCTTGCAACGTCCTCGGCCCAGGGTTTACCTCTGGTAGTGTTGGTGGAAGACCTATATACGCAAGCTCTGATGCATCATGGTGCTCCACGGATACACCAGGTTAAGCTGGGTCCGAGCTGGATGGATGCTGTATCACTGTTTTTGGAAAAAGATGTGTTGCCTGAAGAAAAGTCTGAGGCTGACAAAGTACAGAGGAAAGCTCCTCGGTTTTGGTTATCCGAGGACAGAAAACTGTACAAGCGTTCGTTCTCTGGACCTTATTTGTTATGTGTCCACCCAGAGGCATCGGAGTTACTTCTAGAGGAATTGCATGAAGGGGTTTGTGGAAGTCATACAGGGGGACGGTCACTGTCTCACAGGGCTCTTACCCAGGGATATTGGTGGCCAAACATGCAAAAAGAGGCGCAGGAATATGTCAGGAAATGCGATCAGTGCCAGAGGTTTGCACCAAACATTCATCAGCTTGGAGGGGTCCTTAACCTTTTGTCTAGTCCATGGCCTTTTGCTCAGTGGGGCCTAGACATTGTGGGTCCTTTCCCAAAGGCTGTAGGGAACAAGAAATACCTCCTAGTATGCACAGATTATTTCACTAAGTGGGTCGAAGCCGAGCTTTTAGCCAATATCAGAGATGTGGATGTCAAAAAATTCATCTGGAAGAACATAATTACGCGATTTGGAGTTCCCAACGTCCTCATCTCGGATAATGGTCTTCAATTTGACAGCAAAGCTTTTAGGAAGTACTGCTCTGACCTGGGAATAAAGAACAGGTATTCCACTCCGGCTTATCCGCAAGGAAATGGGCAAGCTGAGGCCGTTAATAAGGTCATTGTGAACGGACTTAAAAAGAGGTTGGATGACGCCAAAGGACGATGGGTTGAAGAGCTACCACACGTTCTTTGGACTTACAAGACGACACCACGAAAGTCTACTGGGGAGACCCCCTTCTCAATGACGTACGGGGCTGAAGCTGTAATTCCACTGGAAAACGGTTTCCCTACAATGAGGTCTGGCGCATTTACCTCGGATGGAAATGACGACTTGCTAAAGAAGAACCTGGATCTAATTGAAGAACGACGAGAAAACGCTAGGGTGCAGTTAGCCTACTATCAACACAAGCTAAAGCAAGGCTACGACAGGAGCGTGAAGTTGAGACCATTGGCCCCAGGGGACTTGGTTTTGAGGAAAGTTTTGGGAAACACTAAAAACCCTGCCTGGGGAAAATTGGGGCCCAATTGGGAGTGACCATATCGCATTACGACGGTGGCAGGAATAGGAGCTTACTACTTAGAAGATTTAGATGATAGGGCTGTACTTCATCCTTGGAATGTAAATAATCTGAAAATGTATTACTATTGATAATCAAAGTTATCTTGGTTTCCTCTTGCTTTTATTCGTCCTATGGCATCTTCTGAAATATTAAACAGAAACTAAGTTATGTCAGGTCCTCGGACCACAACTTACTGGAAATTAATATCCTATGACATCTTCTGAAATATTAAACAGAAACTAAGTTATGTCAAGTCCTCGGACCACAGACTTAGTGGAAATTAATATCCTATGGCATCTTCTGAAATATTAAACAGAAACTAAGTTATGTCAGGTCCTCGGACCACAGACTTAGTGGAAATTAATATCCTATGACATCTTCTGAAATATTAAACAGAAACTAAGTTATGTCAGGTTCGCGGACCACAGACTTAGTGGAAATTAATATCCTATGACATCTTCTGAAATATTAAACAGAAACTATGTTATGTCAGGTCCTCGGACCACAGACTTAGTGGAAATTAATATCCTATGACATCTACTGAAATATTAAACAGAAACTAAGTTATGTCAGGTCCTCGGACCACAGACTTAGTGGAAATTAATATCCTATGACATCTTCTGAAATATTAAACAGAAACTAAGTTATGTCAGATCCTCGGACCACAGACTTAGTGGAAATTAATATCCTATGACATCTTCTGAAATATTAAACAGAAACTAAGTTATGTCAGGTCCTCGAACCACAGATTTAGTGGAAATTAATATCCTATGACATCTGCTGAAATATTAAACAGAAACTAAGTTATGCCAGGTCCTCGGACCACAAACTTAGTGAAAATTAATATCCTATAGTACTTCTAGAGTATTACACAGTGATTGGCTTGAACTGGATTCACCAACCGTTGACTTGTTGAATGTAGGAATTCAAGAAATTCCTTTGAAATGAGAAAAAAAATAAAACTCCTCTGTACCATATCCACATGCCATGATCGTTGTAAAAGTGGTTAATCTCAAAAGATACCTTTAACGGACTATAAGTTGTATCAATACTTTCAAAGCGTGATACTTAATGTAAAATGTTAACTCCTAAGCTAGGTACTGCCTTATTTTTAAGCTATATGTTAGACTTATAATTAGCAAGTTAAAGGTCAGTATGGTTCCTTGTAGTGATATTCTGTTCGTCAAACGAATGTTGAAATGAATAAGTCAATAGATAGGATGTTATAACAAGACTTGATGATATGTCTTGCCAGCGCACTACATTCCTTAAATAATCTACGTAGAAGATAGGACGAAAAACAAGAGGAAGAAAAGACCACACATTCAAGTAAAATAATGTCACTAAGAAATATAATAAGAAGTAAATAATATTGCTTCAAACATTACAAAATCTGTCTTTCAAATATAACAGAAAAATATAATGATGAATACATATAACAATAACTACATTACCACTATCGTCCAGGTCATAAAACAAAGGAAAAATTACAAAAAGAAAACTGGCATAAGGCTCATTGTTTCAACTTGATCTGGAGCTTGTGCTTAGGAGCCTGGTCAGCTGCCTCAGGGTTGGCCTCTTTCTCTTTGTCCTTAAGAGACTCCTGCGCAGGCAAAGTGACTAAGGCTAACTGCTTCTCAAAATCCTGAGAAGCTGTCCCTGGTTGAGGGGCTTCAGTCACTTCACCTGAAAGGGGCCCCTTTTAGGTTTCTTTCTCTTTACCCTGTTCTGGCTGAGCAGCAGAAGGAAGGGGCTGAGAGGAGGCCTCGGCAGTTGGTTGAGGCGCGAGAGGGGCCGTCTCAGGCTGCTTAGGAATTTGCAGGGCTAAGGGGAAGATGATGTTTTCTGGCTTCCTCAGCCCTGATAAGGCTTCAACCCCAGCCTGGTTGAGAGCCTCTTCCCAAGTTTGTGCGCAGTAGGCGCGGCAAACGGCAGGGACCTCAGCCCGAAGAGCGTCCTCGGTCTCAACCACGCCAACGTCATACCCATGCTACTCGGCCTCGTCTCTCTCCTTCTTGGCCTTGAGCTTATCCTCCTCAGCTTGTATTTTTGCTTTTTCGGCCAAGGCTTTGAGCTGGTTAGCCTCCTCCAGTTGCTGCCTTAGAGTTGCAATTTGCTCCTTGGCCGTAACCAATTGCCCTTTAACCTCGATGACCAGTTTCCTCTGGCTCTCAGCTTGGGTCTCAGCCCCCTTCAAGGTAGCCTCAGCACTTTTCCTTAGCTGCTCCTCAGTCTTCAGCTTCTCCTTGAGGTTGGTATTACTCTTCTCAGCGACGGACATCGTCTGCACCGCAGCAATCCTTCTTCTTCTCTCCTCCAACTGCTGTGCGATGGAGTGGTAAATTTCTTCCATCCTAAAAGTGCTCTGAACAGCCTGTTTAAAAAAAAAAGAGGGGGGTTTAAAAATAAAAAAAAAAAAGAAAAGAAAAAAAATATATATATATGATAATAAAATAACAATACATACCATCCCTAGACATCGCTTGGCTTGGAGGAAGACCTCGTTCCTCCTCAATCCTCGTAGTTCCACCATGTCTTTGGGGAGCAGGAGGGTTTCTTCCAACGCCGAAGCCACCTAGCAGCCAATGCCCCCGTTGTAGTCTTTGATCGACGCATCGTCGGTCAGAGGCTCACCCCCAAGCATGGGAGCTGGAAGCCATGCTCGGGGTTCAGACTGTTGAACCTCTCCCATCTCTGGTCCTCGGCTGGGGGCAGGACCGATTTTCAATTGCTTCGTTGGCCTATGGGCCTCCTCTTCATTGGAAGAATGAGTCCTCCCAATCTCCACTACCTCCTTCCCCTTGGGCTCCCTTCTCCTCTTAGGGTCAGGTTGTTCGGTCCTAGAGGGAGGAGCTGGCTGAGGGGCACGTGGAGGAGATTTAGGAGGGGGGGAGGAAGTTTTTGTTGGGTTGGCCTCCCAGCCTCCCCCCTTCCAGGTTGGCTCTCCAAGAGTTCCTGTAGACTACGTTGGGGTTTCCTCTGAATGCCCATATCCTCGGGAGTGTTAGGTGATGGAGTGAGTAAGTCAAAAACTTCGAAGTCGTCTGTGGCCGAGGAGAGATCTACGAAACCTTCTTCCTCTCGTTCAACTTCTTCTTCCTCCTTTACTTGAGAAACGTGGGGAGAAGATGAAACAACTTCTGCGAGGCTTGCAACGGGCAGTGCCTCGGTATGCTGGGTGTACTCTGGAAGAGGAATGCCTTGGGGGACTAGGAACCCTTCGTAAGCAACGCTAATTCTGCGAAGCCGAGGATCCTTAGCCTTTATCACGCACGAGGGAGCTTGGAATGCACGCGATATAGGATTGTAGCCGAGGATGAGATGAGCTGCTGTTAACTGACCGTCTGATGGGTTGACGTAGATTTCGGCTCGGAGAACTCTATCCAAGCTGGCTTTGTTAACTAAGCGCAACGATGGCGTAGTGGCGCGGGGATCTGCAGTGTCAGTAGAGACAATAAAGAATCACTTTAGTATCAGTCGAAGACAATGGGAATTCTAGAATATGAAAGGTTAAACGTGAAGATTAAGTAAGTTAGATCCCCACCTGGCTCACCCTCTTTAACTGGGCATGGTAAGCCATCATGCCACTACCCAGAGAAGATTAAGAAATCTTCTTTTAATCCTTTATTAGATTGAGGAAGACACTGAATCATCCTGACCTCTGCTTGTTTGGATTTTAAGTAGTACCCCTGATTTTTTAGGTGTTGGAGATTGTAAATCCAGTTTATATCATGGTGGGTCAGGTTCAGGTTCATTCTTTCGTTCAGGGCTTCTATACATCCTAATACCCTGAACATATTCGGCGCGCATTGTGTGGGGGATAACCTAAAATACCTAAGGTAGTTCCTAGTAAGGGTGCCCATGGGAATGGTCATCCCCCCTTCTATGAAGGCGTTCATAGGAATGACAACCTCGTTTGTTTTTCTTTCATCATACCACTCGCCCTGTGCCGCGTACCTAACGCCCACATAAGGAGGGATGTTATACTTGGTCCTAAAATTTCTCATTCCCTCCTCGGTATCAACTAATTCCTTAAATCTACCCATTTTCTAAGAGGTCCTATAGGGGAAATTTTACAATAAAAGGAATAAGAGTTTGAGATAGTTTAGGAAGACTTACAGGTGTGAGAAATGGTCCTCGGACAGGATTTTTGTATTTGTAGACGCGCAAAGGAGCGAGAGAAAGAAATAGAGTATCAGGTTCTAGAATAGCGCAATCGTTCAAAAGTGACAAGAAATTGATTTGAAAGTCTACTTATAGTTGTGCAAAAATTAGGAGTGGGAGTTCGCCCGCCCAAATTCCCAAAAGGCTCAACCGCCGTTGGATTGTCATCTCACCGTTGAACGTGGGAGACAAATGAGTTGCCAAAATTAAATGAAGGCGCTTCCTGGACACTGAAGAGTCAGGAGCGAGTCGCGGGAAGATAAACACGTGTTGTTGTGATTTGACCCAATAAAACTAGATCACAAGGCAGATCCGACGAAAGAGTCAAAATCCTCATTTTCTCCCGAGGAGCCGAAAAGCAAGATTTTGAGGGGCTATTGTGGGGACCAATTGTATCCGGTATTCAAACTATGCTGGAAGAGGCCAGGCCCAATATCTGATCTCATATGTACAAGCTGTGTAAAAAGGGGCCAGGTCCAATGTCCAATCTGAGGGAGAGAGAATATCTGAGCACAATCAACAAAAGAAGAGATAGGATTATCCTCCGAGGAGAGGTAAAGAACGCTCGTGGGGATTTGACCGTGTCCGAGGACTATAGTCACCTCGGAACTTCTATCCGAGGTGTTTGGTGAACTTATCAGTCATTTAGAGTAACACCTCGGACAAACCTTACAGCAAAGTGAAAGGGAGAAATGTCAAATAAAAGATAAGAGTAAACAGGAACAAATATCTAAAGGTACTGTCACCTCCGCATTAAATGCCGCCCAGCTAACCTTCTGGCCGCATTAATGTGGAGGTGATGCCTGAACAGTAAACGGGCAGCCTTCCAGCTAAGAATGGAAGATTCAAGAAAGGGCAAGAGAGATGATGAAAAAGGACTTTCAACGCCAAGTCCACACGTGGATGAGAGAAAAGGTAAAAAAGCCATAGTATATAAGACGAAGAAAGGAAAAAGGAAATGAGACTGAAAATTATTCTAAAATCATAGCACTGGGACATGTCCAAGGAGACTCTTTGCGTAAACTACACTTGTAGCTCTAGCCCCTTTACGCTAAAACCCAATATCTTGGCCCAAGATTCAGACTAGCTTTTCTTTCCTGCACTCTATAAATTTATTGTTTGGGTTACGTGGGCCTAGATCCATTCCCGTTCTGGGTTCAAGTCAAATCTGGTCTTTACAAAATCTATAATGAACTTATGAAAAAGGGATTCAATTTTAATTGTAGATCTAACACTAAAAACATTTATATTTAAGATTTTTTTTCAAGTAGAATAGTAATTTCACCAGTATTTTCCAATATAATATTAAAAAAAATTAACATCATTTTAGTATATATTCTTAAGCTTGTTTCTCATATACGAGATTCTTATATATCATTTAGTTAACTTCTAATTTACTTGTTCTCCCACGCTTTGCATGCAAGAGAAAATTCCCTAATGGGGTGATCATCACATGGAAAACAGTGTTATAGTTTAATACGTACGAACTAGTAGTAGGCTAGTGTGATATATGGTATGGTGGTTAAAATTCATATATATAAACAGTAAAAAAATCTCAAATATTAAAATTGAAGAATAAAATAGCTAATAAAAAACAACCTTAAATTATATGATAAAATCCTATTACTAATTAAAACCCGACCCAATATTTTTAATTATCAAAATTAAAGTACGGTAGACCATTAAAATATGTAATTTTTTAAAATTTAAAAAATAAGATTCCAATTCAAGTAATAATTTAAACTTCTTCAAATTTAAGTATTAAAGCTTCAATTATAATAAAACTAGCTTGTAAACCATATTTACGCATGAACATGTTCAATTATTGCGATACTATTAATGTTATATATATATAGGGGTCAAAAACATAAAAACAAATGAACTACTCGAGTGTTCTTGATCTACACAATTAATTTAAGACAAGTGAGAGATGGAAATCTACAATGGGAGAACTAAACAACTAATCAAAGATGAAAATGACTGAATAACTACTTTTATATATATATATATATATATATGGAAAGGGTTTTCCCTTACAGTGATTCAAAGGGATGAACAATTGGGGAAACTCTTCTCACTTTCTCTCTCTAGTTCCTCTCTCAATTTTTCTGAACCCCCTACCGTCTTGCCCTTCTCCCCCTTTTATAGCCCACCTCCTCCTCCTCTAATTGTCTTGCCCTTTAGCTGGATTTCGGGGAGATACTTGTCGCATCAACACTTTTCCTGCCATTTCTAGATCATGAAGGTAGATTTTAGGGGTGTCCTCCCTGTTCAGGCCAATCAATCAACATTTAATGTGGCTAATATTAGGTAAGAGAAGTTTTAAATGAGGTGACTATTGCATTGGGTTCTGCATTTTTCTCGATGTGTTCCCATGGCGATCAGATGGAGAGAGGATTCTTCGGCAACACAGGTGGGCACTCCTCAGTTGGATCGCACTTCCTCTGGAACACGAGCTTCTCAAATCTTCTCAGCATTGTCCTCAGTAGGCTTCTTCCCAACAGTGGGCTCCCTTTGTACCTCGTCCGTATTTGGGTTGGGCCCTTACCATAGAGGCGACTTCTTGGTTTTCCTTCCTCGGGCTAAGGTCTTCAGGGTGGGCTCAAGTCCACTCCCCCACAATATCCATTTGATATTCACATAGATAACATAACATAACATATTAGAGAATAAAAAGGAGAGAAGAAAAAAGGAAAAAATACCTTAGAGTTTTGCTAAGAAGTAATGAAACGTAGATCTAACTTTGAATCTGAAGCACAACTATCAAATGAAGATATAAGGTTTGAAGCATATTGACATAAATTAGGAGTATATAATAGCATTTTTGTTATTATTTAAAGAACTATTACACCAGTTCATTTTCTTATGTGACACATATATAAACAATGAATGAGACACCAAGATAGATATTAACAATGAATGGGACACACATTTTTGTAGGGTTCTCATCTTAAGAATAGTTGAGTAATAAGTATATTGTATTGAGATTGAAGCAATGTCATTATTGTGGTACACCAAAATTAAGAAAGTTCAATTGGACACTTGGTGCATTAGACTCCAATTGAAAGTCAATTTGGATTTAAATTGAATTTTCTATAAGCACTTGGCTTTATATATATGTCTGTGTGGAAGTACAACTACAATTGAACATGTCCATGCATAAATACCTATGTGAAAATACATATGGATTACGGGTTATATGGCACTTGGCACTTGGCACTTGGCTTGAGTTTCTAGGCCATCCTTGTTTCCCCTACGTGCTAGGCCTCTCCATTGTGGAAGGTGAGTAGAGTTAGCCTCCTCGGCTCCATTCGTCATAGTTTGAACACTATTCTTAACAAAAATGAATTAAAAGTAAATGGGTAACTACAGTGTTAAAATTCATTTAAAATTTTTAATTTTAAAAATATAAGAGCTTGAAGTACTTCACATGAAAATCCCTTATTTTTTAAACAAATATAAAAGTGCATTTTCATTTTGCATGTTTAATCTGTAAGGATTAGGAAAATGAAGTAGTCTCTTTCTTGGATTTTTTTTTTTTTTTATTTTGGTTTTCTTTGTCCCATTGTTAGTGGAGTGGAAACGTAATATTGACCATGGTTGCAAGGATTTTTGGTAGTATATTTGCTACGTACAGAGCCGCCTCACACTCACACATGCAATTATATATCCAAAATTTGATGCATATATTTTCCACAATAAGTTGGCCACATAATTTAACATCATTTGATATTAAAAGGCATTAGGTGGGTGCACTTAACGTAAACCTAATACGTACACCAATTGCTGAAGTTGACAAACATTTGAGCTAAATATACATAAAATAGCAAAGGCACATACTTAGCCCAACAAAGAAAGAAAGATACGGGTTTGAAAATGCTAGTCGCAAAGAATAATACATGGGGTTGTCGTGAAGGCGGTGATTATATGGAGGAAAATTGTTGAAGGATTAGACTAGCCTAAATGTTCAAAAGACCCTTCTATTTATAGAAATATTTAGTATTTGCACCACCTCATGAGTCATAACCCTAGAAAGGGTTGTGTGTCCCTCAAGGGTCATATTTCTTCACCAAACTATATAATTGTATGTGAATCAAATTAATCATCCTTTCATGGGTATAATTTAGTACATAAGGACACATCATATTATGGTGTGATCATCATTCTCCCTATATTTACATATTCCATTTGACCACACCATATATAATTCTCATGTGATTTGTTATAGTCAACATGATACCATGGCTTCAATATTTGATCTCATTATAACTCTCATTTGTGAAAAAACACAGATTGAACTCAATGGATGACTTCTTTATGTGTGTTCATGTCACTCCCAAAATTGACCACTTTCATTATGGATGTCTTCCAGTTCTCTCTCTTTCAAGTATATGGAATTGGTTAATTACCGATGGTTATTAATAAACGGAAGAAAAATGTTAGGATCGCAAAAAAGTTCATAACTTTTGTCATGTAGCAAGTTATAATTGGCACGTGAAGGTAAAAGACAAGGTTCACACCTTCACTGGTCACAACTTGCCGCGTAGCAAGTTGCAGTAAAAGTTGCTAACTTTTTTGTGGTCTTATTATTATCTAAACGGAATCATGGCCAAAAATATAGCCCATACGCTCTACTACAACCGACAATTTAAACATCACTACTTTTGTGTGCTAACCTAGCTATGCTGCAATTTATATCGAGTACTTCCTTCACTACAAAAAACAAAAACAAAAACAAAAAAAACAAAAAAAAACAAAAACAAAAACAATAAAACAAAAACAAAAAACAAAAAACAAAATGTTAGGTTCTAAGACTTAGGAACTAATGTATTAGAACTTCAATTTGTATTATGTTGGCAAACCATGATCAAAATATAGAGTCTAGGTTTAGGCTTGCTAAAAGTATGTTTTTTTGTAAAATTGGAATCGAGTGATTGTAGAACTTATTGGACTAAATCTGCAAGGCTCGATCGATCGAAAATTAGACTTGATTGATCGAACCACGTACAGATTTATTTTTCTACAGAGTTTTAGTTCAACACAAACTCTACTTAAACGTATTAGGGTTCAAGTAAAACACTCCTATATATAAGGAAAACCTTTTGTATTTTAGGGTTTTGTACCCAAAAGCTCTCTAAGGACTTAGTTGCTCATATTGCTATTTGTGTAAATCCCTTATGAGATCTGTGAGGAGCTTTCCTTTACACAATCTTAGGGTTTTCAAGGAGGAGATGTTATCTACACCTTGATGATCAATTCAGTTGCTGCCATTGAAGCCTAAAGAAAAACTAGCGTGGGTGCTTGTATAAGGTGGTGAATCCAAGAAAGAATGAGTTCGTGGTCTCGGAGGTTGCACGTGGTCGTGTCAATAAGTTCTACTGGTGGGTAGCAATAAGAAGTCGAGCGTGGGGGCTTGTAAGTCTTATTGTATAAACTTTGATTCTTTCATAGTGGATTCAGGTTTACCTTGAGGATAGTTAGGTTAAATCCTCCCCAGGTTTTTACCGGTTTGGTTTCCTGGGTGATCATATCATTGTGTTATTTATCTTTCCGCTACTTTGCATGATATGATTGTTTAATTGTGATAACCTAATTTTGGAATTTGGATTAAGTAACAACTTGGCTAATTACCTAGGTTAATCCAATTGTGGTTTTAAGGGGTCTAAAAACTATCACAAAACAAAACAAAAACAAAAAACAAAACTAAAACAATCAGACAGGCAATTCTATAGTTGGGTTTTTGTGGCATCGTTTTCAAAAAAAATTGCTAAAGGCAACCTATAACTGTGTTTTTAACAAATGCCGCTTAAAATCCTAAAAGAATAGGAGGTTTATAGCAGCATTTTTAAGGGTTTTCAAACATAGAGCCGTTACGGCGTTAGGAAAGAGCTGCAATAGGTCCAACAAAAAAAAAAACATAAAATAAAAAAAATTAGAGGAGCTATTACAGCGCTTGATTTTGAGAGAACTACTAATGAGAGAGGGACTTTACGTCTCGGACCCAGCCCAAGTCTGTAACTTTGGAGTTCAAGGCTTCTTCAACAACCACTAAACGCTATTTATTTCGTATCTCATGAGGCTCCTCTTCGTCATCAACTAATTAAGCTTACTGATTCCCAAAAGAAATGGTCTGTAAATATCATAATTCGTTTTGTTTTGTTTATTTTTGGTTTCTTTACATAAATACTAACTTTAATCCTAAAACTTTCAGTGCCCCATCCTCCGCTGCTGATTCTAGCTATACAAGTCACATTTTCCAACATAAATCCTTATTTAAAGTCCATCTTGGTTGAGGACTAGTATCTACTTTACTTTCTCGGTTTGTAGTGTAAATTTTTTTTATATAAAAATTTGGATATATAAATATTTTTAGGGCGCGCGGTTATAATATTTGGCAATTAAAATTTTGGATAAATATTTTTTTTTTCTTTTCCTTTGTACATCAGTCTTACTAACTCCAAAAAATAATAAAGAGGCCAGGGATCGATAAGTGGAAGATGGAAAAGTGATAAAGAAGTATAACATATGGATAGTGTGACTTGGCAATATGGACTCATGATACTTTGGTAAGACAAAAACAAAGGATGTAATTATACTATTCAGCTAAAGAAAAATGGATAGTGTTTATGTACATAAAACTAATATGAAGTGCTAGGTTCTTACTATAATAAGTTCCCATTTTGTATAAAATTTATACAAACTGAAACACACTCTTTAACTCTTATATATTCAATAAAAATAATTAAATTAAGCAGATGATGAAGTGCTCCGTAAGTGGCAAATGCAATCTATCCTAACAAATGATTCGCACAAGAGTCAACAGATGTCCAAGTTAGATTAACACAGCCTTCCGCATCCAACGGAATAAACACAAAAGGGGGTCACAAAACAGTTGTTAATTAGTTATGCACAACATAGGGCTGTAATGTATAAAATTCTTAAATTTGTGTACTATTACATTAACACAAAAGGGGGTTAGAAGCTTGGGAAATAGACCGAAAGAGAAGCTTCTAAGTAGTACTATATATCCAAGTTCATTTGGTGAGATATATAAAAATAAAGTAGAAATGGATATTACATAGGCTGGCTTCTCTCAATCAAAACAAAAGGGCATTAAAAAATATGGTAGTTGTTGAATTCAAGCGGTCATCGATTACAACCAACCTATGAAAAAACTGGAGTACAAGAATAGATGATTCTCCAAATGTCAATCTCTAAAAACTGGATTACATTAATTGTCCATAATTTATGAGACCGTGACTATTAGTATTAAATCTTATCTTGTTACTTACTATACATGCCCAAATTTCCCTATTGGACCGGACTTGGAGTTGGGCTTACAATTAATTTGTATGGTGGGTAATGAGTTTCTTACTATGGGTATCTCTTGGCCGAGCCTTATTGAGGAGTTGCCCCGCACAGTATAACTCTCCTCCTTCTCACCTTAAACTACTCTAACTACTGCTTTGTTCTCTCTCTCTTACTCTCTCTTCTTTCCTCCAAAATGACCAACCCCATCCCTCTATTCTCTTCTATTATTTATAACTTAAGGTTAGTGGGGTGCTTATGATTACCCTCTGGTTTCACTCTTGTGGGTGAGGCCCAAATTGATTATTCCTGACAAGGAATATGCTTTGTTGGAAATGGTGTTAATGGCGTTAGAACTGGTTCCAGCCTCTAAAAGATTGCTCGGCAGCACGATTTCCCAGGGCATTACCGAGCTGCCAAGGAATCGCTGCCCATCGTAGAGACATCTACTGACCATTCTATATGTTGGTGGCATTTGCATGCTGAGCTTGTGACTAGTGAGCCGGTCATGGTATTAGGCCTCGGCTTGAGTATATTTATGTGCCTGTCCGGGCTGAGGCCCAAGATAAGTGGGCCTGTGTCCGTATGCCGTACAATAGCCCCCCCTTGATTCATGTTTGGCAACCGGGATTTACCTCAACAAGCCAACGGCTCCTCGGGAAGCTTAACCGACAGTCATTAATGGTAGATAAGACAGTTGTTAATGCTTTCTTAAAAGAAGCGCTAGGATAGCCTGTCAGATTGAGCTGTAATCATGACTTGATTGTTCGTGAACCGAGGCCACACGTGTGGAAGTTACAAAAGTAACTTGAAAATACTTTTCCCACTCATTTTTTCATTAAATGCCCTCTCCCTATTATTAACGTCCTCCTTCCCCTTAGATCATCTTTTCACTTCCTTACTCCCTTAAGTTCTCTACTGCTGAGCATATTCCTCTTCCCGAGCATAGATTCTCCAACCGAGATCACAAATTCCTAGAGCCCACAATAAGTTTCCTTGTTCATTTCTCTTATTTATTCAATTTCCTTTTCTATTCTATAATTAGGAATGGGTTTATCTCATCCTCTTAACACCAAGACAACCTTAGCCACTTTTAGGGCTGTTTTTGCCATCCTTAACGATGTAGAGTTAGCGTATTGTCATGAGGACAATATTGCTCTTGAGCGACATCCCCATGTAGTGTTTTTTCCTTTAATAGTTATCTTAGGAGGAGGCGTTAGATTTCCCATGGATCCTTTGTTACTCAAAACCCTTAGGTTTTATGTCCTATGTCCCGACCAACTTCCACCCAATTTTTACCGAGTAGTAAGTTGTGTTAGCCGACTAAACCACCTTTATGGGTTACAATTAGATCAACATGATATAAACTATATGTACAATTTGTGTGGTAATGATAGAACCGGGTACTACCTGTAGGTTAGAGATACTCGGGTACGGCTGATATCGTGCTTGCCTGAGTCTAATAGGAATTCAACAGGAGAGTTTGTTCGGGTGAGCGGCAACTGGCACACCAACGAACTCACCTACCCAACCTTACCCTAAAATGTTGGTCGGTACCGAGCATGCTAAATTTCTTTTTGCTATATATTAAAACTTACTTATTATTACTATTGATTGCATACTAATTAATTTCTATTTTGCCATTATGCAGACGATAAAAAGTTCGTGCCAAACCTTAACGCCATACATGTGAGAGACCTCAACTTCATGCTTAGGTCAGAGATTTTTGTCCACTACGACGAACAATTAAGGGCCTCCCACCTTATCCTCGATGCTACCTCCGTCTACACCAGCTACCAACCTTCCGGGTAGGCCTTGACAGTAGGTAGCCCATTGCTGTCATACATAGATATGTGGAACCAAGGATTTTTTCCTCCTAGGCTAACTGTTGGTGAAGCTAGAGATCTCAGCCCCTATTTGATAAGAGTTTGCTCGTTGGTACCTGCAAGAGACCAGTCAGCTGATACTGTTTTCTAAGGCCGGGTTGTGCATACACCAGTTAAGGAGCAGCGAACTAAAGTACTAGCAACCGAGTAGGTAGAGGTCGAATCAATTGATTCCTCAGGTGCCGAAGCCGAGAACACCGAAGACGAGATGGTAGTCCGTAGGAACATGACTGCTAACCGATTTTTCCTCGGTGGCCACCCCACCATGCAGCAACAACAACCCCAAGTCAGGGAATAGCCTCCTCCAGCCCCCTGCAACTGAAAAAGGCCCCGCCATACCAAGCAGCCTCTAAGAAGGCCTAAATAGACTCCTTCAGCTCCCACCACGGTTGCCATGGTGATCAGAGAGCCTATTAGCGATGCTTTCCCAACCGTGCAGGTTGGGTCTAATGTGGCTTCTTCCTCCTTCCCTCCTATTACTGGGTGGCAAACTAGTTAATGGGCCCCTGCCCGTGACCTCCACCATAAGGAACTGGGCCTAAGGTAAAGGTGGGAGTGATGAGGCCCTTGCTATTCGGTTGCAGTGGCACACCATTACGGTATTGGTTCCCATTCATTTTTACTTTTCATTATGTTCTTTTAACATTCTTTAAATAAATACTAACACTTCCTGGGTAGGCTGCACAACTAGCCTACATGATGGAGGACAAGTTGAAGGATGCTGTGGAAGAGACTGACAAGGAGAGAGCCTTAAAGGATGTGCTAGGGCTACAGTGAAGGAAAAATTCATGGCTGCAGAGAATGCTAAAGCACAGGCACAAATAGTAGAAAAGGACTAGGCATAAGCCGAGCAGTAGAGGGTAGAGGCAACGGTCAAGCTAGGGGAAGCTAAGTTAAGGGTGGCTAGCACCAAGAACATCATCACTACTAGGGATAAGGAGATAGCAGAGCTCAAAGCTGCCTTGGAGGAGAGTGAGAATAAATATTATAATATGAGGTTCAATGATGCTAAAAACTTGGCCGAGCCTGTTATGTTTGAAAATAGAAATTATGGGTTCGATGAAGGATGGATGGCTATCGTGATAGCTATGGAGTTACCAGAGGATTCCCTATTTAGGAACCCCGACCAAATCCCCTACTCGGAGCCACCCCCACCCCTAACTTAGAACCCTACTGAAGCCAAGGATGAAGACACCCTGAGCATAAGGGAAATGGTGCAAGCTATTGACTCTCACGCCGAGCTAAACGACTTGGAGATCACCAATAATCCTAGTATCGTGCTGACCTTACCTAAATTATCCCTTCTCACACCGAGCTAAACAACTTGGAGATCACCAGTAATCCTAGTATCGTGCTGACCTTACCTAAATTATCCCTTCCTTATGTTTTATCTTTCTTCTTTTTTCTTTTGTTTTTCGGTTAAATTGCCTAAGATCACCGAGTTGTGGTAATGAAACAATGTCAATTTTAAGAATTTTACATTTATGACTTTGAGAAAACTGTTAACACTATTGCTTGCCAGATTTAAACTATTTTGACCTTATTATATTTCTTCTTGCACTTTGTAGAAATTTTGTAACCGAAACCTAGCTAAGGTTTCACTTAACCGTGAATGGGAGATTCAATTAAACTTAAACTTGCATTCTCAAGAAGTATAATGTTTTAGCATGAACGATAACTGATGTCAAACTGATTGGTTGTCGAGATCGGTTAGAACTTATGTTTCAACATGATCCTTAGAAAACTTTTTATGATAGAGTTTCCACTTGGTTGGTGACCAAGATCGAACCAACCTAGGTTTCTGTCCTTAAGAAAAAAATAGAGATAAAGTTTTCACCTGGTCGGTGACCGGGATCAAACCGAACACAGGCTTCTGTCCGTAGAATTAATTAAAGATAAGGTTTCCACTTGGTCGATGACTGGGATCGAACCAAACACAGGCTTCTATTCTTAGAATTAATTAGAGATAAGGTTTCCACTTGGTCGGTGACCAAGAATGAACCGAACACAAGCTTCTGTCCGTAGAATTAATTAAAGATAAGGTTTCCACCTGGTCAGTGACCGGGATCGAACCGAACACAGGCTCCTGTCCTTTGAATTAATTAGAGATAAGGTTTCCACCTGGTCGGTGATCGGGATCGAACCAAATACAGACTTATGTCCTTAGAAAAAATTAGAGATAATGATGGTAACAACACTTCCGTATATTACGCACATAGATATCGTTATTTACATAGTAGCTTGTAGATATAATTTCCCACAATTAATGGTAGAATCTTTTCAAATTCTAAACATTCCACGGCCAGGGAAGTGGCCACTCCTCCATATCCTCTAAAGAGTACGCTCCAACTTCAGCAATAGTAGTAACCCTGTATGGTCCTTCCCAGTTCGGGGCCAACTTCCCGGCACTGACATCCCGTGCATTTCCCACAGCTTTCCATAACACTAGGTCTCCAGCGCCAAACTCCCTTTTCTTCATATCTTTGTTATATCATCAAGCAAGATTCTGCTGATATTCTGCCAGACTTATGGTTGTTGATTCTCGGCATTCTTCTAAGGAGTCCAACAACTTCACCATTAACTCTTCATTCTCGACTAGGGCAAATCCTGAAACCTGGGTGCTACATAAACTTATTTACACTAGTATGACTGTTTTTCCCCCATACGTTAAAGAAAATGGAGTTTCTCCCGTGGATCTTCTAGGGGTTATTCGGTAAGCCCACAAAATGTTTGGCAGTTCCTCAGCCCATCTACCCTTAGTCCCCTCCAACCTTTTCTTTAATCCGTTAACAATTGTTTTATTAATGGCCTCGGCTTGACCATTGCTCTGTGGATATGCCAGGGTTGAATACCTACTCTTAATGTCGAGGTCGCTACAAAACTTGTAGAAGGTTTTACTATTAAACTGCAACCCATTATCAGATACAAAAGACTCTGGTGCTCCAAACCTTGTTGCTATATTTCTCCACACAAATTTTTTGACATCTGCATCTCGGATATTGGCTAGTGCTTCAGCCTCTGCCTACTTGGTGAAATAGTCCACGGCTACTAAGACGAATCTTCAGTTTCCTATAGCCCGAAGGAACGGACCGATGATATCTAGCCCCTACTGTGCAAAGGGCTATGGGTTATTGATAGGATTTAAACTCCCTGCCAGCTAATGTATCAACGAGGTATGTCTTTGACACTACTTACACTTCTGGATATGGTCAGCGGCATCCTTTTGCATCTAAGTCCACCAAAACCCTTGGATCATTTCTTGGTAAGCTAATAAGTGTCCCCTGACATGACTACCACATACCTCTTCATGGAGCTTGGTTAAGAGCTCATCAACTTTGCTAGGATGCAAACACAGAAGGTAAGGTCCCCCAAAGGATCTCCAGTACAACCTGTGATCTTCAGACAGCCAATACATGGCAGCAATTCTGTGTACTCTTTCTACCTCTTTCTCATCGTTCGACACACGGTCCTCGACTAAGAATTCAATGATCGGATCCATCTAATAAGGCTCAGACATCATAACCGTTGAGACATTCACCTTTATGTCAATGTTGGGTTCTTTCACAACTTCCACCTTGATCAAACGTGGTACCTTCTTGGTTAATGATGACGCCAAGGTGGCCAATGAATCCGCATGTTGGTTCCGCCACTGGGCAATTTGAATCAACCTCACTTTCTGGAACAAACTCATGATTTGTTTCACTAACCACAAGTAATCAATCATCTAGGGATCTTTGGCCTCAAAGCTACCCTCTACTTGGTTAACAACTAGCCGTGAATCCAAATAAACCTTTACTTCCCATGCCCCTAAGTCAAGAACAGCTCTCAGTCCAACAAGTAAGGCCCCATACTTAGCCTCATTATTAAATGCTTTAAAGCCCAGCCTAAAAGAATGCTTCACCCGTATTCCTTCCAGCGTGATTATAACAATCCCGGCCCCTGCTCCCATTGCACTGAAGGCATCGTCCACAAATACTCTCCACAATCAAACTTTTACATGGCACACGGTCTCTAACTCTCTTTTTGGTGAAAATTCTACGACAAAATCAGTGAGAACCTGGCCTTTAATTGAACTTTTGGGTCTATATCGTATGTCAAACGAACCCAACCTGGTACCCCACATAGCTATCCAGCCCGTGAAATCAGATCTTTTTAGCAAAGATTGCAATGGATACTCGGTCAGGACATAAACGGTGTGGGCTTGAAAGTAATGGGGCAACTTTCTAGTAGCATGTACCAACGATAATACCAACTTTTCTAAAGGCAAGCACCTTGTCTCTATGTTGACCAAGGTCTTGCTAATGTAATAGACTGACTGTAGTATGCTTTGATCCCTCATCAATACGGCACCTACAGCATGCTCAGATACAAAGAGATACATGAATAGATTCTCACCAGGCTCTAGTGCCGACAATATCGACGCCCGTACCAAATACTTCTTCAAAGCCTGAAAGGCCTCCTCACAGTCCTCAGTCCACTGAAAACCTTTCCACTTCTTCAACAACTGATAGAATGTGCAGCACCGGTCAGCAAACTTCAAAACGAATCGGTTCAATGCGGCCAACATGTCAGTCAATACTTGTACTTCCTTTGGACTGTTCGAAGACTTAAGGCATTTTATAGCACTAATTTAGTTAGGATTCACTTCTATCCCTCGGTGAGTGATCATGTACCTAAGGAACTTACCAGCTCCCACTCCGAAGGCACACTTGTCAGCATTGAGACGCGACCTATGCCGTCTAAGTATTTCAAATATATCTGTGAGGTCACCAATATGCCCCTTCTCCTCTTCGCTTTTCACCACCATATCATCAATGTATACCTCCACCGTATGACCGATCTGCTCCCTAAACATTCTAGTCATCATCTTTTGATAGGTAGCCCCGGCATTCTTTAAGCTGAATGGCACCATGGTATAGTGATAATTAGCATCTGGAGAGTTAAATGACATCTTTTCCTGGTCTTCGGCAGCCAAGGCAATCTGATGGTAACGCTAAAGAGCATCTAGGAAACTCATCCTCAGGTGTCCATATGTTGCATCTACCAATTGATCAATCTTCAACATAGGAAATGGGTCTTTTGGGCATGCTCAGTTAAGGTCGGTAAGGTCCACATGCACCCTTCACTTTCCATTTTTCTTTTTCATGACCACCGTATTCGCTAACCATTTCAAGAAGAAAACCTCCTTTATCACCACCGTGTCTTTCAGCCTTTTCACCTCTTGCTTAACAGCCTCCACATGCTTTTTAGCCAATCTCCTTAACTTTTGTCTCTTAGGGGGGAATGACGGGTCCATATTAAGTCGGTTAACTATGGACTCCGAATCTACCCCGGACACCTCATATGGACTCTAAGCAAATACATCCACATTTTTCACCAATAATAATAACATTTCTACCTTATCCTTGTTCGGCATACCTGCTCCTATTTGGAAACTCCTATTCTCATATGGCAATATACTTACTTTGATCAGCTCCTCAGCATAACTAGCCCCTTTTTCCCCTAAGGGCTCCTATAATTGCTATAAAGGAACCTCCTCAGCGGACTCTTTCTGCTTTATCTTTCAGTTGATAGCTGCCACCATGCACTATCTTGCCACTTGCTGATTTCCCCTTACCGTTGCAATGTCGTGTTCGGTGTGGAACTTGACTTTAACATGCAACGTGGACAGGATTGCTCCCATTGCATGAATCCATGGCCTACCGAGAATGGCTGTATACGGGGAAAATGAATTAAACACTATGAAAGTCACCATCACCTCCTTCCCTTCCATATTTACAGGAAGTGAAATCTGCCCCTCTGGAACCACCATCCGACCATCGAATCCAACAAAGGGTGTATCATACTTAGATAAATCTTCATTCTTCAGACCAAGCCCCTTAAACAGGTCCGAGATACATCACTTTGGCTTCACTTTCCTGGTCCACCATTACTCTTTTCACTATAAAACCGTTTATTCAGGCCATAACCACCAACGCATCATCATGAGGCTGGGTCATTCCTTCCAAATCTTCATCGTTAAAGGCAATGGGTCCCCGACCATTGTTCACCCTCTTCACCGATGGTTGCTCATCCCGACAATTCTCCACCGGCACCACGGTCAGCACCCCCTTCCTTCGGGTCACTAAGGTACCCCTTGAAGCAGCATGTATGACTTCTATTACACCCAACGGGGGTGGGAGAGGGTTCCCCCGAGGTTTGGCATTTTGTTCGGTCTCTTGATTCCTGGGCTCTAAAACAAACTCCTTCAAATGCCTAGACCTCACCAATTGCTCCAAGTGATCTTTCAAAACCCTACATTTCTCGGTGGTATGCCTTTTGTCCTGACGATAAATGCAATACAAATTTTGATTTCTTTTTGATGGGTCACCCCCCATTTTGCTCGACCACCGAAAGTACAGCTCGTTTTTTATTCGTTCCAGGATTTTGTGCACAGGCTCCTTAAATGTCACATTGACTTCTCTTACCCTAGTACCAGGTTCTTGGATCCTTAGATCCCTTCTGGGTCTTGGCTGAAAACCCCCTTACTGGGACTCCTTTGAATACTGAGCCGTGACTAGTGCCTTCCCCTTGTTCTGCTACCAATCATCCTCTAACCTCTTATACTCCTCGATACGCCTCATAAGCTACCTCATATCCTCGAGAGGCCTCATCGTCGGCGACTCTTGTAATTTAGAGTCCTCAAGTAACCCCAACTGAAATGTGCTTGCTACCACCTTTTAGTTTCCCCCACCGATCTCGTTGTATAATTCTCAATACCTACTGACATAACTCTGAAGGGTTTCCCCAACTCCCATCTTCATAGATAACAGTGCATCCACAGGCTATGGTACATGGCTACATGTCATAAATCAGACCCCGAACTCTTGAATCAACTCTCCAAAGCTATGAATTGAGTTCTTCCTTAACCCGTTGAACCATCTCAGAGCAGTGGGCCCGAGACTAGAGGGAAACACCCTACGCATCAACGCATCATTATGATTATGCAGAGACATCATTTGGATATAGTGACTTACATGTTCTACTGAATATGTCTTCCCGTCATAAGAGATAAACGGGGGTCTGCTAAATCTGCTTAGCATTGGTGCCCGTTCAATCTCTTCCAAGATGGTGATCGAGCAACTCTGCGTAATGCTCGACTCATAGCATCCAATGCAGCATTTCGAGGTCACTGCCCCTCAGGGGAAACCGAGTCTTTGTCTGCGTATTCCCGAGACCAATCCCTAGACCAATGGGAGCCAAACTGACAGGATGCCTCTCCAAGACTACCTCCTACACTTGCTGACCCCTCGACATGCTCTTCATAGTTTCTTCTTCGGCACCTCCCTCGTACTTCTAACTCAAAATCCCTCACCATTCTACGTAAGTGTTCTAGTTCTTAATCCCTCCAATCACAACGCTCATGTTCAGAAGCACTTGACATTGATCGGTATGTCTGAGACAATCCCTCTCCTAGGCCAGAATGCTCTCCTTCTCGCTTATACCTCCGATCTTCATCTCTCTTGTGCCTCCTTTCTTGACAACTGGAGCCCCAAGAAGATCCTCTAGAGCCACTGGCAGCGTAACTTGCTGAGTGCCTCTCAAACATCTTCTTTGCTTGAACCTCGATAGAACTACACTATGTAGGAGATTCCCACAGACGGGGCCAATTGTACGTGCCCAAATTCCCTTATTGGACCAGACTTGGAGTTGGGCTTACAATTAATTTGTATGGTGGGTAATGAGTTTCCTACTAAGGGTAGCTCCTGGCCGAGCCTTACTGAGGAGTTTCCCCGCACAATATAACTCTCCGCCTTCTCTTCTTAAGCTACTCTAGCTACTACTTTGTTCTCTCTCTCTTACTCTCTCTTCTTTCCCCCAAAATGACCAACCCCATCTCTCTATTCTCTTCTATTATTTATAGCTTAAGGTTAGTGGGGTGCTTACGATTACCCTCTGGTTTCACTCATGTGGTTGGGGCCCAAATTGATTATTCCTAACAAGGAATATGCTTGATTGGAAATTGTGTCAATGATGTTGGAACTAGTTCCAGCCTCTAAAAGATTGCTCGGCAACGTGATTCCCCAGGGCATTACTTAGCTGCCAAGGAATCACTGCCCATCGTAAGGATATCTACCAACTATTCTATATATGGGCAGCATTCGCATGCCAAGCCTGTGACTAGTGAGCCGGTCATGGTACTGGGCATGGGCTTGAGTATATTTATGGGCCTATCCGGGCTGAGGCCCAAGACAGGTGGGCCTATGTCTGTATGCCATACACTTACAAAGTTACATCCACCTCGGCACTGCAGACAATGATACTTCCTTTTCTAATTGTCATCACGGATTGATGGAGTCTTAAGAATGTATTTTATGAGATCTCTTTTTCACAACGCGCAAAAACCACATATATAAAAGAAATGTCTTGTAAATAAAATGGTCTTATAAAATAGTTTTGCTATTCTTCTAATACATTTGTCTCTATGGACCTCACATGCTATGAGGAAGCAGTTGAAGTTGCATACAACTGCCCCCACAAAATAATTATCCATATCAAAGGAATTACCAAGATTTAGGTAATTATTTTTTTCCTACTTAAGTTCATTTTGAAACAGTCAATGCGTAATGCAATTGAAGTTATAGGTAGGGTATAAGCAAAAGAAATTATAGGTAGACAAATTGCAAGACATCCCAAATTTCACTAGTCCAAGCACGTATTTTATTACATAAAAAGCAGGACATACATGACAAAGAGTACAAAGATAAAGCTTATACTTTTTTTTTTGGGTAGAAACTATAGTTGAAAGTTAAACCTTATTGGCATACAAGCTTAGACAAGTAGCACATATTGATAAGACACACACATTCAGAAACCTTAGGACAAAGGATTAATCTAATTTTCGTCGGTCTCTTCAAGTTTCTCTCCAGCTTTGCCATGGTGTCCATGGCCATGGTGGTGTTTGTGTTCGTGCTCGTGCTTGTGTCCATGATGATCACCATGCTTGGCCTCATTCACTGCGTCAGTTTGCACAGTCTCCTCTACAAAAAGAAATGAAAATGTTTACAACATGGCTAAAATATAATGTCAAGGTGTATTGAAAAATATATAATAAAAAAAATAATGGATTACAAAACATAAGAGCTTAAAAGTAATATATACTTCCCACATGGAACTCATGAAAATGATGATCCATTATTTTGTAAAACAAAAAGATGCAATGCTTCTTTCTTTTACTTTTTTCCTTAATCAATATGGATTAGCAAAACTATGTACTATATCTTTTTTTTTCCTTTGTTTATTTTATTATCATTTCTTGTCAGAGCGAATGCATATTATCATTATAAATGAACAGTCATTATACACTTTGATTGACTCAGAGATATTATAACCAAGTGACCAAGATTCATGGTAACCTTATGTACTTGTTAAAAAAACTAGCTCCAACGGATCGAATAGGTTTATTGGCAGTATATTTGCTACAAGGAGGGTCACTTCCAATTATGTAATTTTGGTAAATTTCCCATGACAAGTTGGTATTTGAAGGCATTTGATGCATGTTGGTGAACCTCTGTCTTTGACATAAACCAAAAACACCAATTCTAGAACACACACGCACAAAAAATAATAATAATAATAATAAAGACATTTGGGCTTAAAAAAAAAAAAGTAAAGGCATATAATTAGCTCAAGAAAGTAGCTTACGAGCTAGCTCACGAGCTGAGACCTCGGAGGAGACAAGAAGAACCACAGCAAAGACAAGACCAAGAAGAAGGAAAGTCTTTGAGTAAGCCATTTTTCTTAGCAACACAAGAGGATTGAAGACAAATGTACTAAGCAAACACACTCTAATAAGATTTCTCTGTAGTAGTGGACGAGTAATAGCAGTGTGGTTCTCCCAATTTATAGAACTTCGAAACACAGAGAGAGAGAGAGATGAGACCCCAATTTTTTTTTTTTTTATGTTTTATTAGGTAGATAAACTACTTAGAACAGAAGCAACTACAGAATTTTTTGGGATGAGTCAGGGGGCAGTTGCCCCCCTCACCTCCCTTAGCTCCGCCCTTGAATACAGTCATTAGTTAACTGTGTGTACAGATTAATTATTATTGAAATTTATATATATAGAGAGAGAGAGAGAGAGAATTCTTTACTTCTTTTGGTATTTTCAGTTGTGTATATCATCTCTACTACAAAAGCTTGGACATTAAGCAAAAAAACAAACACATAACTGTATGCTATAATTAATGGAATTTTTTTATTTTTTTATTTCAAACATGTTTAGAGTTATCTTACTTGAACTTGTTGAACATGTAGCCTAATGTAACTCATTGCTCAAGAAAGAATATCACCATAAAGAGTGATGATGATTAGAGTTACAAGTTCGTGAATTGTTATTACTGATTAGATAGATATTGCACCGTATGCAAGAGTTTTTTATTACCGAATTTTAATCTCAATCATTAAATAAAAAGAATTTAAAAAGTTAAAAATGAATTGCGAAATAAAAAATTTTGTGATAGAAATGGAAGTAATTGGCTAATTGCAAGTGGTTGAATACCACCCGAACCCAATCCCAAATTCAGTGCTGTTTTCAGACAATATGGTCCTGCAAGGCTGTAAGCCAGTGTTGCTATTGGTTTGAAGTCAAACTTTTGGGACAGTTTCCTATTGTTTTGTGACACAATGACGCAAGGAGGGACGTATGCATGTAGGTTAAGTACCTATTGACCTTGTTTTTTTAGAGCAAATTAGAAATACAAATTGACGTATTATATTGTGAGAATTGTTAAACTTTGATTCGATTTTGGAAGAAACGAAGAGGAAAAGAAAGGAGTTGAAAATTGAAAGGGTCTAGTTTTTAAATAGATTTTCCTTTTAAATATTCTCTCTTTTTGTCCAATGTTGAAAAACCAACGTAACCTGCAGACAGCTAAGGAGGAAAAATTGAAAATGATCAACATTTGATGTGACAAAAAAAAAAAATTTAAGGGCAGAAAATTTTATGTGACTTGAAGTAGACATTTGAGTAATTATTGAGGATCGTTGGGGTTTATACAATTATGGCCTTCGTTTATAGCTTTCTTATACATTTGCATGAAATATAAAGTTATATCTTTTACCTGCATGAGAAACATTTTTCTTGATTTATAAGATATCATTTTTTTTTTTTTACATGGATCAACGTACGATGAGTGCAATCACTTCATTCTCTATACAATGTATAACTATACATAAAAGAATTCTGGTAAATAGTTATCTTTTGAATACTCACTTAAAATTTAGGAAGCATGGATACTATATTTAAGGTGTCGTATTGTTGTACTGGTATTATATCGGTGTCGTATCAACCAATTTATGTTATAATTTTTCAAAAATTGCTCGTGTCATTATATTGTACTCGTACCCATATCCATATCTGTACTTCTTAACTTAAATTAACCTGAATCACCTCAAATATGTTAAAAAAGTCTATAAAGAAGACATGATTCAATGCGTGATAAATTCAAAAAACAAAAGAGCAGATTTTATGGGTTATTAATTTAAGGCGAAACTACACTATTGGTCCCTAAAGTTTACCCTGTGTGCGCAATTGGTCCCTCAAGTTTAAAGCGAGCACAATTAGTCCTTTAAGTTTTAAAACTGAGCTGTGTCGGTCATTTTACTAACTGTTGTTAACGGTATTACTTATGTGGCTAATAGCACAATGATTTGGCTTTTTTTTTTTTATGATGTGGCATGTTTTTAATTAAAAAATTAGAAACTAAATTTACACATGAGAAAAAAAAAATCACCGGTACCAAATTAAAAAATTTATTTTCTGCCTGTTGTAAAAACCCACAACGAGAGGGTTAAAATATCTTTTCTCTTTTACCCAAAAAAAAAAAAAAAAATCTTTTCTCTCTCTCTCACACTATTCTCTCTGTTCTTCTTTCTCCGGACTCTCTTTTCTCTCTCTTCTTTCTCATTTTCTTCTCTCAAATCAAATCAATGTGCAAAAGCAAGGATTACCATGATCAATACATGATAAAGTGCTATACACAGCAAGTGCAAAGGAACCAAAATGAATTGCAAATTGTCAAGATTGAGAAGAAAAAGACGGTAACTAAACTTGAAAAAGAGGCCATTGATATTTGGGCATTCTCAGATACTCCAACCTGCATCAACTAAATATGCAGGAAGACCAAGTAGATATGAATCACTAGAACCTTTTGCAGAAGATATCCAATTTAGCTGGTTCATTGGTTTGAATTATTTGCCTAGTCGGCCTTTTGCTCATGGTGGTCTTTGGTGGCTGGGTTTTGTGATGGCTGGGTTTTAGTGGTTGTTTTGTGATTGGTTGTTTGATGGCTGGGTTTTGTGATTTGGTGGTTGTTTTGTATCGATGGTGGCTAGTGGTAGGTTGATTTTGGGTTGGGATTTACGGTGGTGGCAGGTGAGTGGGTGATGGTGGCTGGTGGTGACTATGGGTTTGCTGGGTTTACAGTGTTTGTTTTCGTTTTTGATTTTGGTGGTTAGGTGGTTGGGTGGTGGTGGTGGTGTGGCTGCTGTGGGTGTGGGCAATGGGTTTGTGGGGGGAGTGAAAGATCACCGGTTGCCTGATAACTCTCTCTCATTGTGGGTTTTTACAACAAGTAGAAAATAAATTTTTTAATTTGATACCGGTGATTTTTTTTTTCTCACGTGTAAATTTAGTTTTTAATTTTTTAATTAAAAACATGCTACATCATTAAAAGAAAATGCCAAGTCATTGTTCTGTTAGCCACATAAGTAACACCAGTGACGGAGCCAGGATTTTAGATTAGAGGGGGCAAGATCAAAAGAGTGTAAAATTAATTCGAAAAAATATTAATTGTTATTAATAAATAAATAAATAAACAACTATATGCAAATGTAATTGTCATATACAATTAAAATTTGGGTTTGTTAAAAAACATTGGGTTTGAGACTGAAAAATACTGTGAGGAAAGAAAACATTGCTATACGTAATAGAGGTGCTATGAGTAGTTCCAAACCATAAATTATTTCACAATGTTTTTGCCAAAATTTTGATATCGCAGATTGTGAGTGATTAACAAATTCTAACACATAAACTCACAATTTTTTTTTTCTATAATCATACTTTGCCACACAACAATTGTGATAAAAAGTTATGAAAAATTTTGTGGTCCTCAATTTTTTTGAGTTGCTATAATGACTAGCAAGTGAGAATAGTTTTTTTTTTTTTTTTTTTTTTTTTTCATAATTCTATTCAACAAAATAGTGGTGTAGAAGTAGGCTGTACAAGTGGTTTTATTTTATTATAATATTATTATAAGGTGGGATCCATTACTTTTTAAAAAGAGTTGCAGTGGCCTCAACGTGAAATTGTTTTCCTACAGTGAACTAATACATAGTACAAGTACAATATGTATGTAAAAAAGTTAATTGTTCTTGTGTATGCAAATAAGAGCTTGTACTATATATTACTTGAGAATTTTTGGGGCATCAGGGGGGGCATTTGCCCCCCCCCCCCCCCTTCCCTCCGCCCCTGAGTAACACCATTAACAACAGTTAGAAAAATGACCAATATAACTCAGTTTTAAAACTTAAGGGACTAATTGTGCTTGCTTCAAACTTGAGGGACCAATTACACACACATGATGAACTTCAGGGACCAATAGTGTAGTTTCATCTTAATTTAATAATATTATTTATCCCAGAAAGAAGATCAAATTTAATAAAGACACTGCACATCTAAAGCAAAAGAAAAGTCATATATATCGTTCTATTCTAAATTTATATTTTTCTCACACGGGGGAGATTTGCAAATCTTTTTCATACGAGATCGGATAAAGAGATTTGTTACGTTAAAGCCATGTTTTTTTCTTTTTTTTCTTTTTCTTTTTTGGCTAATTAAAGCCATGTGAGATAAGGCAAAGTTCAGTAAAGTTATTGGTCCCTGCCCCAGCCTCTTTGCGGCAATGTCTTTTCGCATACAATATGAAATAAAAACGAGGAGTTAGAAGTTAGAACATAGCAACAAAGCACAACTTGAATCGTCAATGGTTTTTGTTTAAGCAAATTCTTGAGAGTTGAGACACACAAACATTGGGGTCCTAAATCATTTAACGCATTCCCATGCCAATAATTCTGGCTCCTCCATGTGGCTTGCCGCTTGTGGGCAATAAAACTTTGCCACCGGCCTTAGATGCACCCATAATCCAAACTCTAGAGTAGTAAGAATATTAGGTGGTAATTCAGACCCCAAAAGAAAATGAATTAGGTGGTACACAATTATTTATAATTATTGTCAACAACGGTGGAGTTCAAGCCTAATCTTAGAACAATATTATATAGATTGAGGATAGGTTTTCAATATCATAGTTGATTATAAATATACATAATAATAAAAAAGACTGTTTCCCATGTGATTGTAGTCATTTTTTCTTATTTCAAAGATTGTAAGAATATAATAAACAAGTTGTAATTTAAATTTCCAATACTAGAACTTGATTCACCTAGTCCGTTCCCAACTTATAAGAGTTTATAAACAAAGCCTCGAATCCTTGAATATATAAGACGCAATTATAGTTGAACTAAGCTTATCAAAATGACCCATTTAGGCCATTATAATGGATTAAAAGCAATTTACTTTACACAAACTAAAGGCTAAAGGTGTGAGCACATAGCATAGGAAGGCTTTTAATAATGAGTCGACATGCATTACTACCGTAGTCCATCGATTTCAACCTACTATTTGCCACTTCCTTCCATGAATATTCATCTTGTGATAATTAAGGCCTATTTGGTTAGTTGAAAAAAAAAATTCATTTTTTTCTATTTTTAGATTTTAGTGGGTCCTACCACTAAAAAAACTGATTTGGTTTTAGTATTTGTATTCAGTTTTCATTTTCAATATCGTAGAAGTTGAATTTGACTACAAAAAATGAATACAATTTTTTGCGTTTTCGTTCGGTATGAATACGAATATAGTGGCATATTCGAAAATATTGTGAAGACACAAAATTACTTTTTATTTTAGTGATGTGATGTGTATGAGTAAAAAAAGTTACTTCAAAAAAACATGCTAATCAAACCTGGGTATGATATATTATATACCCAAATTATCATGGGCAGAGCCATGTTCAAGGGTGGGGGGCCATGGCCCCCCAAAATTTTGAAATTTATATATATATATATATATATATATATATAAAATTATTTTGATGTTTTCAAAATTTGGTCTACAGAAATAAGAGTTGGCCCCCCTAAGTATTTGAATTAGTCCAATGATGCTTTAAAAATAATAATTTGTCTAATAGTTATAGAGACAACTTTATTTTTCGCAATTATATTTTTATAGTGAAATGTGCTTTTATATCTATTAAATATTTGAAAAAGTTTGCACCAAACATGTTTAAATTTATCTTTTTCAACCTGTTATGTGGCAATTAACAAGTCATTGACTCATTAAAAAATTATTGTCACTAAAACTACACATGAAATGTCTCTTTAGTTGCCACATAATAGGTCAAAAGCAAAATAGTTTCAAATATATTTGGAGCCTAATTTGTTCCTCTAAGTTTTGGATCATTCTTGTTTTTGAAAATTACATTAGTTCAATTGAATAATTTTACTTACATTAGTATAAAATTTGATAATGTTTATAGAAAATGAAACTTTTTAAGAATTTCACTATGAAAATTCTGAAAATGTATTTTATTAATTTTATGAAAGATAGCCATCAAACATAATTTTTATTGAAAATATTAAGCTCTTTTTTTGTTAGGTGTGTGTATATATATAACTTGTCAAATAAAAAAGTGTGTATATAATAAAAAAAGCATGTGTATTTATGTGTGTATGAGGTTGTCTTGATAAATATATTAGTGTTGCAACTTGACCCCCCAAACAAAAATTTCTGGCTCCGTCCCTTCAAATTATGTATTCAAAACAACCTACCAAACACTACTAAATGTGAAAATAAGTACTTTTTTCTATATTCAAATTCAGGATTTGAATATAAAATAAAGAAAATGAAAAGTAGATACACCATTTATTTTAAAACCAAACAAGCCCTTAATAGCTCTAGACAAAATTGGACTGAATCAATCTACACCAAAGCTACGTGCCAATTCAATCATATATTTTTGGGATAATGATCATTTTCTTTGTCTAAAAAAATAAAATAAACTTTTGTGTTCCCATTCTCACCTCCCCAACATAATTAATTTTAGACTCTTAACACTTCACACATATCATCAAAGCCAAACAAAACTTTGGGGTCCCATCTCTCTCTCTCTCTCTCTCTCTCTCTCTCAAAGTTCTATAAATTTGGAGAACCACACTGCTCTTACTCATCCACTACTACAGAGAATCTTATTAGAGTGTGTGTTTGCTTAGTACATTTGTTTTCAATCCTCTTGTGTTGCTAAGAAAAATGGCTTACTCAAAGACTTTCCTTCTTCTTGGTCTCGTCTTTGCTGTGGTTCTTCTCGTCTCCTCCGAGGTCTCAGCTCGTGAGCTAGCTCGTAAGCAACTTTCTTGAGCTAAATATATGTCTTTACTATTTTTTTTAAGCCCAAATGTCTTTATTATTATTATTATTATTTTTTGTGCGTGTGTGTTCTAGAATTGGTGTTTTTGGTTTATGTCAAAGACAGAGGTTCACCAACATGCATCAAATGCCTTCAAATACCAACTCGTCATGGGAAATTTACCGAAATTGCATAATTGCAAGTGACACTCCTTGTAGCAAATATACTGCCAATAAACCTATTCGATCCGTTGGAGCTAGTTTTTTTAACATGTACATAAGGTTATCATGTTTCTTGGTCACTTGGTTATAATATCTCTGAGTCAATCAAAGTGTATAATGACTGTTCATTTATAATGATAATATGCATTCGCTCTGACAAGAAATGATAATAAAATAAACAAAGGAAAAAAAAAGATATATTACATAGTTTTGCTAATCCATATTGATTAAGGAAAAAAGTAAAAGAAAGAAGCATTGCATCTTTTTGTTTTACAAAATAATGGAGCATCATTTTCATGAGTACCGTGTGGGATGGGAAGTATATATTACTTTTAAGCTCTTATGTTTTGTAATTCATTATTTTTTTTATTATATATTTTTCAATACACCTTGACATTATATTTTAGCCATGTTGTAAACATTTTTCATTTCTTTTTGTAGAGGAGACTGTGCAAACTGACGCAGTAAATGAGGCCAAGCATGGTGATTGATGTGGAAGAAAAATAAGTAGACAATGTAGCCATGAGTAGGCTGACATTTTACAGCGACAACATGGGTTGATGACGACGACACGGGTTGACGGCATGTTTCGTGCCTATCAATTTCCATAATACTCGTCATAGGAAAGGGAAGCGACGGAAGCCTTGAAGGGCACCCTGAGGCTGACGCCTTCATGAGGGTGACGACGCTCATGAGACTGACCTCCTTATAGGGCTGACGCCCTCATGGGGCTAACGAGGTCACAAGCGTAGGGGTATTGAAAACCGACGGTACTGACCAATGATTGCTTGCCGTCCAAGTATCGTGTATATAACGAAATAACTTGCTCTCCACACTTCGCAGAATCCAAGGGGATTCCTATAAGGAAAGGATCCCGTAAAATACGCCTCGAAGAGATTCCTAAAAGGAAAAGACTTCTAATCCCACAAGGAGATGTCAACGCTCCACTACTATAAAAACCTCAATACCCTCACCAACCAAGGTACGCATAATTTACCCATCTCTAGCACTCTACAGTTATGAGAAGTTCTAACTTGACCTTCGGAGGGTATTCGGCCGGCACCACACCGGTGCTCTCTGTTAGGTCCTTTCTTTTTGTGTTGTGCAGGTGTCATTGCAAGCATATGTTAGCCGTGTAGCTCACTGTTGATTTTCTAGCATCATCAGTTGGCGCCGTCTATGGGAACAACACGAGTAATGTCATAAGCCACAGCTAACGCTCCCCCAACAAAAGAGTTGCATGGTACTCACTCAATCAATGGCAACCATCAACAACGTTCAGGAAGACGAGCCGCAACCGACTGCTCTAGAGAAGCAAGTGCAAATCCTGACAGCGGCCGTCGAATGCCTCACAAAGCAGAATCAGGTTTTGGAAGAGCAGCTATGTCGGAAGGCAGACAATAATATCGCAAAAGACCTAGAAGATTCCAGTGCTAAGCGGCGAGACCGCGAAGGACCGGAAGGCAGTAACGCCCCAAGCCGACTGGAGCGGCAAAATGTAAGCATCCCATCCCTCATGGACGCGACTCCACCCCCTGTCTTCGTAGAGATATAGGCGATGAAAGAGCAAATGGAGGTGATGATGAACGCTCTCAAGGGACGAGTGTCCAGTGATCTTGACGATCTTGTCAACCGCACTGATTCCCTGTTTACTGCCGCCATCAACTCTTTCCCCCTGCCGTACAAGTTTCGCATGCTACACATAGATAGCTACGACGGGGTCAAAGACCCTCTAGACCACCTGGAGACCTTCAAGACATTGATGCACCTTCAAGGTGTAGTAGATGAAATCATGTGTAGGGCCTTCCCTACAACACTGAAGGGTGTAGCTAGAATCTGGTTCAGCCGACTAACGCCCAACTCAGTCAGCACTTTCAAGCAGTTGAGCGCTCAGTTTACCGCGCACTTCATTGGTGGAGATACAAGAAGTCAACGGCTTGCTTGATGAGCATTAAACAGCGAGAAGACGAGACGCTACGATCCTACATATCTCGCTTCAATAAGGAAGCGCTCTCAATCGACGAAGCCGATGATAAGATACTTGAAGCAGCCTTCGCAAACGGGCTATGAAAGGGTAAGTTTTTGTTCTCCTTATACAAGAATGATCCGAAGACCATGTCAGAAGTGCTTTATAGGGCCACCAAGTACATGAACGTTGAAGACACGCTGTCAGCCCAGGAGGAGAAACCTAAAAAAAGGGAAAGGCAAGATGATACCCGACAAGACCAAGGGCGCAAGAAGGCCTGGACGGGAGACCGAAGGGACGAACGTCGCCCCAAGCCCCTAGGGGGAAGGTTTACGAGCTTCACCCAACTAACGGCCCCGGTAGATCAAGTTTTGATGCAGATCAAAGACGAGGAAGCCCTGACTTACCCCAGAAAGCTGAAGGGAGATCTCAACAGACGCTTGAAGGATAAGTATTGTCGCTTCCACCGGGACCACGGTCATGACACGGCCGACTGTTACGACTTGAAACAGCAGATTGAAGCCCTTATTAAACAAGGGAAGTTGCAGAGGTTCATCAGAAATGAGAGAGCAGATCAACCCCCTTAAGAGCAAAACCCCCGACGGGATAATGAAGGACTAAGTCCCCCCATAGGGGACATAAGAATTATCGTGGGAGGAACGGCAGTCACGTGGTCATCCAAAAATGCTCAGAAGACTTACCTTAGAATGGTCTAGAATGTTCAGCTGACGGGCTCTGTGCCGAAGATAGCACGAAGAGAAAGCCCCATAATCGGATTCTCGGAGGAGGATGCAAGACGTCTTCACCACCCGCACGACGATGCACTGGTCATCAACATACGGATAGAAGATTACAACATGCACAGGGTGTTGGTTGATAATGGAAGCTCAACAGATATCCTGTATTATCCGGCATTCCAATAGATGGGAATCGGCAGGGAACGGTTGATCTCGACGAACGCTCCCCTCGTCGGTTTTGGAGGAACGAGGGTGCTCCCCTTAGGTCCAATCACATTTTCCGTAATGGTAGGTGACTACCCACAACAGATCGCCAAGGACGTAACATTCCTAGTGGTCGACTGCTCATCTGCCTACAATGCTATCCCCGGGCAACCCACCCTCAATTCGTGGAAGGTCGTAACCTCAACCTACCACCTAATGATTAAGTTTCCTACTGACTACAAAGTGGGAGAGTTGCGAGGAAATCAAGTGGCCGCACGTGAATGTTACGTGGCCATGATGGAAATGGACAACCACCTCCAGGCAATGAGCATAGAAAAACACCGAACAACGACGGAACCTGTGGAGAAACTTGAAGAGGTGTTTCTTGACAACTCAAACCACTAGCAAACAACCAAGATTGGAACTCTCGCCAGTCCCACCGTCCACCAAGAGCTCACGTCTTTTCTGAGAAGCAATCGAGACATATTTACCTGGACCCACGAGGACATGCCCGAAATAGATCCATCAGTCATCGTACATAGGCTGAATGTATCACCTTACTTTCCCCCCATTCGACAGAAGAAGCGAGTGTTCGCCCCGAAACGAGACCAAGCCATAGCAGAAGAGGTCCGCAAACTTCAGAAAGCAAGCTTCATAAGGGAGGTATACTACCATAACTAGTTGGCGAACGTAGTAATGGTCAAGAAAGCTAGCGAGAAGTGGAGGATGTGCGTGGACTTTACCGACCTAAACAAAGCATGCCCCAAGGACAGCTACCCTCTCCCACGAGTCGACGTACTAGTGGACTCTACAGCCAGGCATCAGTTGCTAAGTTTTATAGACACATTCTCGGGTTACAACCAAATTCGAATGCACGAAAATGACCAGGAGAAAACTTCATTTGTAACCAGTCAAGGGCTCTTCTGCTATAAAGTAATGCCCTTCGGTTTGAAGAATGCAGGCGCGACATACCAAAGGCTCATGAACAGAATGTTCGCACCACAAATCGGGAGAAATGTCAAGGTCTACGTGGACGACATGCTAGTGAAAAGCCAAAAGGAGGAAGATCACTTGGAAGACCAACACCCTTCGTTCTTATAATATGAAGCTCAACCCAGGAAAATGCGCCTTCGGAGTGACGGCGGGAAAATTTCTAGGATTCATGGTGTCGCAAAGGGGGATAGAAGCAAACGCGGATAAGATTCAGGCCATAATGGAGATGACGCCCCCAAGAAATGTGAAGGACGTACAAAGCCTCAATGGAAAAGTGGCAGCGCTGAATAGGTTTGTGTCGAGGGCAACGGACAAATGTTTGCCCTTCTTCCGCACGCTGAAGAAGTCCTTCGAATGGACTAACGAGTGTCAAGAGGCGTTCGAAGAATTGAAAGCCTACCTCTCCACCCCGTCATTGCTAAGTCCATCGCAACCGAGTAAGGAACTTTTTCTCTACCTAGCTGTTTCCCCCGCCGCTATTAGTGTAACCTTGATCAGGGAGGAAGAAAAAGTACAAAAACCCGTATACTACGCCAGCCGGGTGCTTCGCGAAGCGGAAGAGAGGTACCCACCCATGGAGAAACTAGCCTTCGCTTTAGTTACGGCAACTCGCAAACTAAAGTCGTACTTCCAAGCCCATACGATAGTCGTCCTGACCGACAGGCCCTTGCAGCGAGCTATGAGCAACCTTGACGCCGCTGGAAGATTAGCACTTTGGGCCATAGAATTGAGCAAGTTCGACATCCAATATCGTTCCCGAACCGCTATCAAAGGGCAGGTCGTCGCGGACTTCATAGCAGAGTTTAATCATGACGAAGACAGGGGGGCAGAAGAATCCCCCCAGTGGAGCGTGCATACAGATGGATCATCTAATAGGCAGGCCGGGGGGGCCGGCGTAGTATTACTGTCACCTGAAGGAGATGTAGTTGAATGCATGATCCGTTTCGACTTCCCCACCACCAACAATGAAGCGGAATATGAAGTGTTAGTAGTTGGCCTTGACCTCGCCAGAGCCACAGGAGCCATAAGCGTAGTTATCTACTGCGACTCCCAGGTCATTACTAACCAAATGAATGGGGATTACGAGTGCAAGGGCGAAAGGATGAAATGATACCTAGATCAAGTGAAAATTAGGGTAGACGATCTACAGGCCAAAATTGTCCAGATCCCCAGAGGAGAGAATGAGCAAGCCGACCGCCTTACCAAGGCCGCTTCAGCAGAACACATGATCACCCATGGTAATGTACTCTCTTTTGTTCAACTTTCTCCACTAATAGACTCCGGCGTCGTGCAGGAGATAGGTTCTAAAAGCAACTGGACCACAACAATAGCTTCATACTTGAAGGACGGCGTTTTGTCGGATGAGAAGGAAGCCGTAAGAAAGCTAAAGGTCCAAGCAGCAAGGATCGTCTTGATAAAAGATGCTCTGTATAAAAAGGCTTCTCCCATCCATACCTAAGGTGCTTAGGTAATGAAGAGGCAGACTATGTCATGAGAGAGGTACACGAAGGGATTTACGGAAACCACTCGGGGTCAAGATCGCTAGTACACAAGCTTGTGCAAGCGGGATACTATTGGCCTACCATGCAGACGAACGCCAAAGCTTATGTTAAGGCCTATGACAAATGTCAGAGGTTTAGCAACATTATTAGACAACCAACCGAAGAGCTGGCTCCGATAATGGCCCCATGGCCATTTGCTCAATGGGGACTAGACATTATGGGACCGTTCCCTACAGCGGTTCGACAGCTGAAGTTCCTGCTAGTAGGTATTGACTACTTCACAAAGTGGGTGGAAGCTGAAGCTTTGGCCACCATTATGGAAAAGAACATACAGAGTTTCGTTTGGAGGTGCATCATATGCAGATTTGGCATTCCTAGGGTCTTAGTATGAGATAATGGAAAACAGTTCGAAATGACTCATTCCAGGACTTTTGCTCACAATTAGGAATAAGGAACCACTACTCCTCCCCCGCCCACCCACAAGCTAAAGGGCAAGTCGAGGTTACGAACCGATCCTTGCTCAAGATCATCAAGACTCGGCTCGATAGGGCAAAGGGCATATGGCCTGAAGAATTACCAAGCATACTATGGGTGTACAGAACGACGGCAAGGACACCTACAGGATAGACACCATTCCAACTGACATACAGAAATGAAGCGGTCATCCCAGCCAAGATTGGACTCATAAGCTATAGGGTAGATAACCACAACGAAGGAAGGAACGACGAGGCCATACGCCTTCAGCTCGATCTGGTAGATGAAGTCAGGGCGACAGCAGAACAAAGGCTCGCACAGTACCAAGACCGCATAGCGAAGCATTACAACTCCCGGGTCCGACGCAGAGATTTCAAGGTAGGAGACCTCGTCCTAAGGAAAGTCATGGGCGCTGCTAGAGACCCCACGCAAGGGAAGCTCGACCCCAACTGGGAAGGACCTTACCGAATCACGTCATGGTAGAGGAAAGGCACTTACCACCTGGAGACGATAGACGGACAGAAGCTGCCACATCCATGGAACACCAAGCACTTGCGAAAGTACTACCAGTGAAAAGGATGACGTGAAGAAGCAAAACCCCTTTATTTCTTGTTTAATTATAGCTACACTCCTCAGTTTCTTTATTTTACTTTAGTTTTCGTTACAATAACTTTTCAAAGCCTAAAGGGCAGGTTTTTGTTTTCTTTTTAAAGAACTACTTTTTCTACGGATGCATGGCAATAAGAGGAGTTTATTCAGAAAATAGTCAAAGTTTCTATTGACAAATTCATAACCCACAAAAGAGACAAGTTCACTAAAGCTACGAATAAATACAAGGCTGAATAAGCCGACGGCCCTCACTGGAGTGACAGACCTCTAAAGTCTATAATTAGGCTAACAGCTCAAAAGTAACAAGTTCACTAAAGCCTCGAAAAAATACAGAGCTAAATAAGCCGACAGCCTTCACTAGAGTGAAGGACCTCTAAAGTCTATAATTAGGCTGACAGCTCAAAAGTGACAAGTTCACTAAAGCCTCGAATAAATACAAGGCTAAATAAGCCGACGTTCCTCACTAGAGTGACGAACCTCTAAAGTCTGTAATTATGCTGACAGCCCCCATGAAAGTGACGGGATATTTAAGTTTAATTGGGCAAAGCTATAAAGCTGACGGCCCAACAAAAGTGACAAGATCACTAAGACAGCAACGGGGACGAGGCTAAGAAGCCGACGGTCCTATTAAAATAACAAATTCAATCTTAAACAAAGATAAGGCTAAAAAGCGACGGCAATCACAAAAGGAGATGGACTTTTAAAAGTCCACCATTGGGCAACACTATAAGGCTGACGGCCCATAAAAAAGCGATGGGCCCTTAAAGTCTATGATTGTAAGACTGACGGGCCCAACAAAATGAAACGGATTCGCGAAATCTTAGCTACAACGTCGGCGGCCTTACAAAATTTTTTAGAACCCCATAAATGGGCAAGGCTATAAAAAGCCAAACAAAGAGAATAAACATGCAAGACAGCCAATAAAGCTGACGGCTCCATAAGTAAAAACTAGTCATCAGAAAAAGATACAACCCACAAAAAAGTAATGGGTACCACAGACCGACGGGAATCCCAGCCCCCAACAGGCTACATAGCAACAAGAAATGAAAACAAAAAGAAAATAGAAATAATATACCATACATAGAGTAAATTGTTTACAAACAAAAGCCTAAAACCAAAAGGGCACTTAAACAATATTCTTATAGTAAAAAGAATGAACGTCACACACTAAGAACGTCAGCAGGGGTTCCGCCATTTTTCTGGGATTGAGTGTCGTTAGCATCAACAGTTAGCACAGGAGTCTTAGAAACAGGAGCAGGAGGGGTAATGGCAGGCTGGGCTAGGACGACGCCGCCGTCAACCTTGGGCGAAGGCTGGGACTCTGGGACGCCGTCATCATCATCAGTGATGACGTTCCTGGCAGGCGTCACTGGCTCAGGTGCATCTATTGAAATCCCAGACAAGTCCAGCTCTGGGAAAGCTGATGCTACCTGCTTAAAACAATCGTCAAATCCAGTGCCGTAATAATCAGCACAAGAGTCAATGAACGATTGCGACATTTTAAACTTCTGGACGGCGTCTGTCCCAGCCATCTCTACTTTCTCTTGCAAGGCCATCACCTCCTCCTGAAACTTCTGCTTTTGAGAGCTTGCCTCTACCAATTTCTCTCTCAGCTCTTTCACCTCCTGGTTGAGCGTACGCACGGCCTCCTTGTATTGTCCTTGTTCGCTCATCAGAGTGGCATTATGTTTCCTAACCCGGGTGACTACCCCCTCCTTAGCAATGCAACGATCCTAAAGAGCCTTGACACGAACCAAGGCCTGAAAAAGAGAAGGGCACAGACGTTAGTCAAGTAAGAAGGAAATAAAACCAAATTGGTCTAGTAAGAGCAAACATACCCTGGTAATATCAAAAAGAGCTGACACCCCTGGATCTTCCGTCGCTACTAAATCACAGGGCTCAAGTTCTGTCGGCTTTACAAACGAGCTCACCTCCCCAACGGCATATCCCTTGTGAGTCAAGAGGCAACACGGGCCCTCAAGGACGGGACCAGAAGAAGTCATTACCCCTTTGCCCGCGCCGTGACTTGGCTTAAAGGACGACTTCCCCTTTGGGGAAGCGTCACCTGGAGTGATAGCGGCCTTCTTAGACGGACGAGCGTCATCTCTGTCAGTTTTTCTCTTTGAAACTTAGCTGACGAATTTGGGAACTGACGAGTTTCCCTCCTCCGTCCCCTTCGCCAGTCTCTCTTCCTTTTTACGGGCTGCCACTGCCCTGATCCTTTGTTTAGCAACGTCCATCTCTACAAAGTTGACGAACGGGCGTCAGGAAAAGCAGACGTCAATTCCAGAAAAGTTATGTAAAAGATTTACTTACGCCGACGGAAGTACTCGCCTAATTTACGAGCTTCTGGCGACAGCTCAGGACCCCCGCAATACAAGTGGATGGTGTCAAGGTTGATTAAGTCTCGGCACTTTCTCTGATCCAAGGGGATTTCGAGAACCCATTGGATGAACTCCTCTTGCTCGTCAATTATGCAGGGACACACACTGGCTGCAATCAAGAAAAAAGTAAACGGTATTAGAAGCGTCAGAGTAAAACAAGCAAAAGATCAGCTGACGAGTTCAACCTGATTCTCTGATGAAAGCCCATGTGTTGTCAAAATAACCACAAGGCATTGTCACCCACTCTTCCTCACGGCACACCCAATCCGTTCCTTCAACAAAGAAAAACCTACTCTTCCAATTCCTATTAGAATCTGGCATGTCGGACACCAACTTTAAGTCTTTTTCCCTAACAGAAAAGTGGTACGTCCCTTTGGAGGAGGATATGTGATGAGGTCTATAGCAGTAAAAGAACTCGTCCAGTGTAAGCTGACAGTTCCCTCCACTCAGACTCCCCCACAGTATCTCTGCTCCAATGAAAGTCCTCCAAGCATTGGGAGCAATTTGGCTGACGGACAGACCTAGGTAGTCCACCAGCTGACGGTGCAATGCCGTCAACGGAAGCCTAAGTCCGGCAACAAACATGGCGTCATACATACTGATGTCAGCTGTCCTCCCCGTGTAACATTTTTCGTTCTCCTCAAGAAGACGGATCGGAATGTGCTCTGGGATTTGGTACCTGAAGCGCAACTCCTTGAAAATTTTGTCACTCATCAAAGGTAAAAACTTGTTAACGGCCCACCCCGCAGGGAGAATAAAGGGACTGTTGTCTCCAGGACCTACTGAGGCCCCTTCATAAGATTCCTCTCCATCATCCTCCTCATCATCGTCACCATCCTCCCCGTCATGGTCAACTTCACCGTCACCCCAACTTCCCTCTTTTCCTACTTCGATTCCTACTTCCTCACTCCCCTTGGCGTAACCCGCATCCTCGCCATCGAGGCTAACGTCTCTCTCCCTAACGAAGGTGAGAAATCCTCAGACTCATCACCTGAATCGAAGGCCTTGTCGTAGCCCGCTCCTTCACGGACTGACGACTCCTCACTCAACGCGTCACTTGACATCTGACTACCTACAAGTGGCGAGTCCAATCTAAGTACTTAGGTTGACATCCTCACTAAAGAATTATTTAACTACAAGTAAAAAATGTAAAGGAATAGAAACTTACTGTTAAAGTGACTCTCTGAAGAAAAGCCTGAAGACTGACGGTAGGTAAAGTGACGGAAGTTGAGTCGACGGAGTCAAAAGCGACGGTCTCTCTCTATCTATCTCTCAAAGTTCAGCCAGAATGAAATGAAAGAAAATAAAGGAGCACTATATATATAGGAAGGAAAAAACATGCGGAAGACGAAGCAACGTCTTCGTCAGAAACGGGGCCAACGAGACGCAGACACGTGTTTTAGGCATTAAATGCATCTCGGGTTGAGGAATTTACCAAATGATTTTCCGGCTTCTCTGGGCCCAAAAAAGTAATTTGACAGGACTCCATAAATCCGTCAGTTTAAAATCGACGAGATTATGGAGTAGGGGGCAACTGATGTGGAAGAAAAATAAGTAGATTATGTAGCCATGAGTAAGCTGACGTTTTACAGTGACAACATAGGTTGACGACGACAACACGGGTTGACGGCATGTTTCGTGCCTGTCAGTTTCCATAATATTCGTCATTGGAAAGGGAAGCGACGAAAGCCTCGAAGGGCACCCTGAGGCTGACACCTTCATGAGGGTGACGGCGCTTATGAGACTGACATCCTCATAGGGCTGACGCCCTCATAGGGCTGACGAGGTCACAAGCGTAGGGGTATTGAAAACTGACGGTACTGACCAATGATTGCTTGCCACCCAAGTATCGTGTATATAAGGAAATAACTTGCTCTCCACGTTTCACAGAATTCAAAGGGATTCCCATAAGGAAAGGATCCCGTAAAATACGTCTCAAAGAGATTCCTAAAAGGAAAAGACTTCTAATCCCACAAGGAGATGTCAACGCTCTACTACTATAAAAACCCTAATACCCTCACCAACCAAGGTACGCATAATTTACCCATCTCTAGTACTCTAGAGTTGTGAGAAGTTCTAACTTGACCTTCGGAGGGTATTCGGCTGGCACTACACCGGTGCTCTCTGTTAGGTCCTTTCTTTTTGTGTTGTGCAGGTATCATTGCGAGCACGTGTTAGCCGTGTAGCTCACTATTGATTTTCTAGCATCATCAGTGATCATCATGTACACAAGCACAAACACGAGCACGAACACAAACACGGCCATGGCCATGGACACCATGGCAAAGCTGGAGAGAAACTTGAAGAGACCGATGAAAATTAGATTAATCCTTTGTCCTACGGTTTCTGAATGTGTGTCTTATCAATATGTGCTACTTGTCTAAGCTTGTATGCCAATAAGGTTTAACTTTCAACCATAGGTTCTACCCAAAAAAAAAAAAGTATAAGCTTTATCTTTGTACTCTTTGTCATACATGTCCTGCTTTTTATGTAATAAAAAAGGTGCTTGGACTTGTGAAACTCGGGATGTCTTGCAATTTTTCTACCTATAATTTCTTTTGCTTATACCCTACCTATAACTTCAATTGCATTACGCATTGACTGTTTCAAAATGAACTTAAGTAGGTAAAAAAAATTATTACCTAAATCTTGGTAATTCCTTCGATATGGATAATTATTTTGTGGGGGCAGTTGTATGCAATTTCAACTGCTCCCTCATAGCATGTGAGGTCCATAGAGACAAATGTATTAAAAGAATAGAAAAACTATTTTATAATACCATTTTATTTACAAGACATTTCTCTTATATATGTGGTTTTTGCGCGTTGTGAAAAAGAGATTTGTTAGGAAATATGTGAATCATGTTAAGAACATATGTTATTTTAGAATTAGCTAATCCTTTGACAAAACGTACTTTACTTGTAATTTGGTAGATCTAGGATGGTTTAAGACTTCAAGAAACATGTTGTTCAAGTCAAAAGTTAAAGTCATGCAAATCTATTCAAGAATCAAGTGAAGAAGTGTTGTATTTTAAAACTCAATAGCTAGCTCAACAGATAGCATCTATTGAGGTTTAAAAGGCATGTTTTGCCCGATACTCGATAGCTGCTCGACAAATAACCTATCTATCAAGATTTACGAATCAGTTTTTTAGATCTAATTTCACACATATCCATGTATACTTGTTTAGGCTTTCTTTTCTCACAACCTAAACATATATAAGGATTATTTTAAGGGCCGTCTCAGGTGACACAAAGTGGATGAAACTTAATGCAAAGGTTTTGTTCAAGCAAATTGTGACTGGAGACAGAATTTGCCCTAGTTCATCTTTCTCTTGAAGAAGCTGCTGTGTTGTATGTCGTAAGGTTTTGTAACCAAGGAGCTTCATGATCTTCATCATGTTGATGAACTGAAGAACTTTGTAACCAGCATCCTTCTCAAGTTGGTGGTTAGTCACGTGCTTGGATCCATGTATCGATTGATTAATCACGTACTGGGATCCGTGCATTGAAAAGGAGAGATTGTCACCACGCGTATTGCATGTTGATTGACTTAATTAATTCACTTGGTTAATTATTGGTTAATTCATCACAATGGGTCAATACATTCTTGGCCTATCAAGATCTCATAAAATACTTCCTAAGAATCCACCAATCCATGATGACAATTAGAAAAGGAAGTATTATTGTCTGCAGTGCCAGGGTGGTTGTATCTTTGTAAGTAACAACTAGCAACAAGATAAGATTTGGCACCTCGCCATGCACAAAGTGCTTGGGGGTTTAGGGAGAAAGGGTTCGAGCTGCGGAGTTAGCAGAATGTTATAATTATTTCTCAAAAAGCAACAAGATAAGATTTTTTTTTTTTTTTTTTTTTTGAGAAACAACAAGATAAGATTTAATACTAATAGACACGATCTCAAAAATTATGGACAATTAATGTAATACAGTTTTTAGAAATTGACTTTTGGAGAATCACCTATTCTTGTACTCGAGTTTTTTCATAGATTGGTTGTGATCGATGACCGCTTGAATTCAACTACTACCATATTTTTTATTGCCTTTTTGTTTTGATTAAGAGAAGCCAGCCTATGTAATATCCATTTTCTACTTTATTTTTATATATTCCACCAAATGAAGTTGCACTTCTCTTTCGGTCTCTTTCCCAAGCTTCTAACCCCCTTTTGTGCTAATGTAATAGTACAAAATTTAAGAATTTTATACATTTTTCAGCCCTATGTCGTGCATAACTTACAACTTTTTTGACCACCTTTTGTGTTTATTCCGTTCGATGCTAAGGCTTGCTATGTATTAAATAATCAGAAGGCTGTGTTTGTCTATCTTGGACACCTCTAGACTCTTGTGCGAATCATTTGTTAGGATAGATTGCATTTGCCACTTGCGGAGCACTTCATCTTCTGCTTAATTTAATTATTTTTATTGAATATATATATATATAAGAGTTAAAAGAGTGTGTTTCAGTTTGTATAAATTTTATACAAAATGGGAACTTATTCTAGTAAGAACCTAGCACTTCATATTAGTTATATATATATATAAAAACACTATCCATTTTTCTTTAGCTGAATAGTATAATTACATCCTTCGTTTTTGTCTTACCAAAGTATCATGAGTTCATATTAGAAATTGTAAGAGCACAAGTTGATCCACGGTCCAAAAATGACTCGGACAATGGTTTAATAAGACCACCACAATAGATTTGTTAGAGAATGGGTTGGATACTGATCACTCAACAAGTTAAAGTTAATCACAATGAGATAAGAAGCCAGTGAAATGACTAAGACAACAAATTATGAAGAAAAGAGGCTCCTCGGTCAGGCCCGAGGAATGTCTACTTTATATGTGTGTGTTTCTTTCTCACTTGTACAAATATTTCAGTTCTTGGTTACAAAGTCTTCTTCTTCTTCTTCTTTTTCAATCCCCCACATATAGATCTTCATTTTTCTTTCATATTTAAACACAAATCATCTTAATCCTACACTTGGAGGGCTGAGATCGCATTCCTAGGACTTCTATCTCATCCGAAACATACTAGTAAGCTTCTACCCTGCAATCTTAGCTATGCCACCACTGTTCATGGTCATTTCCTCATTAATGCGGCCAAGGGAGTGGTTGTCTTGTATTTAATGCAAAGGGGATGGCTTCTACACCCTTTTCCCTTCACCCTTCTCGTAATTTGTGCCAAGTCTGCTTTCTTCCCTTTGTGATATTTTAACTTCATACGCCTCACACAGCTAATGCTTGTCCCTGAGATCCAAGGTGTATCCTCGAAAATAATCTTGGCAGCCCATCTAAATCGGATTAGGGATCCTCATCCTCACAATAGCCCCTAGAACCTCATTTTTCACTCCCAACCAAGAAAAGTGAGGTTTTGGCTAATAAAAGTCATTGACAAGGATACGCTCATAAATAGGTTCCCCCACGAACACGTATTTTCAACTGACTGCAACCCACTTCTGACGCTTCGAAATCCCCAATTCTACAATAAATGCAACTGGTGGCCTGTTGTTTCACACGTTCTAAGATGAGATCATGATCGAACGGCTCAGAATTCACTATTAGAAGGGGTGGGAAGATTACCGCTCCTTTTTCCAGCCTATTTATAGATAAATGAGAAACCCTTCTCTCCATTTCATCTCCCTAGAAGTAGAAAAGAACATAAATATTCTCCTTTCACTTGATAACCTTGCCCGATGAGTTTTTCTTCCCTGAACTCGTAAGTTTGTATTTTTGTTAACCAGAGTTCTTCCCTTATTCTTTCACACTAGTTGATTTTTTATTTTTCCCAAATGGGTAGATTTTTTAGTTTGGTTGACACTTCTGAAAACCGAGAGGAGTTTAAGAGGTATTATAGGATTCCTAGCAATATATCCATATAACATTGCAACCCAGGTGAATGGCATGAGAGAAGGCCTACTGGTGTTGTTGTAATTCCTATGATTTCCTTCATTTAAGGGGTATGAGGATTCCTATAGGTAGAGTCACTAGGGATTTTTTAAATCTTTTTAGATTGTGTCCTACCCAGTGTGTTCCCAATATGTTTAGAATATTAGGTAGTGTAGATTCACTAATTGAAAAGTTGGGTATACAACTTGCCCATCACGATGTGAATTTGGTGTATAGTTGTCAGAAAGGTGCCGATTGGGGGGGGTGTTATTACTTAAAAACTAGGTTCCTGCAATTAGGCTAATCTCTTGTCTCCTCGAGACGAACAAAGGCATGGACGAAGACTTTCTCATTGTTTCAAGGGAGTGGCACGACGGACTCCATTACCCTACCAAGGATGGAACTCTAAGTGAGATGGCTTAGGGACACTTAATAAAAATCAGTGTTAGCTTAGGAAACTATAAATAGTCTTTTACATGCCCCTTTATCGTTTTACCTTTATGTATGTATATTTTTCTTTTATTTGCTCAGATTTTGGCTTGTCCGACCTGCAAACTAATGTGAATTCTTAACTTTTCTTATTCAGAGAAAAGAGCCACCACCAAGAGATAAAGTTTGGTGAACTTTGAATTACTGAACTGAGTTTTGAGTTCCGAAATCTTCCTTCATCGAGACGGTTAGCTCTGCACAGTTCACGTGATCATAGGCTTCACCCCTATATCGAATCACTTCCAAACATCCAAGCACGTAATCAAGGCTCGAGACTCTCGTCTCGCTTTGGTTGACGTGGTCATTGAAGGCTTCATAGGCAAACCTCCTCTAGAGGGAACACAAGTAGTCGAGCTCCCCACCTTTAAGGATCCTAAACCCGTTGAGCTCCCTGCCTTTGAGAATCCAAAACCTATCATAGAGGAGATTACATCCTTAAACAAAGAAGCCGAGACAGAAACTGAAGATCACACTTTGGAGGGAGATACCGAAATTCCCATCCGAGATAAGGATTTTGAAAATTTTTCCCCCACCAACACATCCGAGGAGGAAAAACTCAGCTCCCAGTTAACTACAGCCTTAGTTAGTGAAGACCAAGAGGGTACTGAAGTGCCTGAATGGATGGTGATAGAGAAAAAGCTGCCAGATTTGCTTTCTCTGCTAGAGTCCCATGCTCGGACTGTAGCTCCCGAGGTCCCAGTAGTTCCCAGGCCTCCAAATCCAATCCCTCCTACTCGAGTACAGACTGAACCAGCTGATAAAAAAGGGAAAAGGGACAAAAAAGGGGGAAAAGGAGTTGTTGAGGAGGGCGAAGTCCAAGAAGAAACCCCCCCTAAGCCCACCAAAGTGGCTAAAATGACTCGCACCCAACAAAGAAAGGGGGTGGAAAGCTCGAGCACTGCCTTTGAGCAAAGGTCTTAAGTTCCGAACTAGAATCCTATCTTTGAGTTGGATGATTTGTCTCTCCAGGAAGATGCTTCCATCCATAACTTTGATGGTAGAAAAGCAAGCTACATGGCCAATGCTATGGAACAAGCTCTTCTTCTCCTAAGAGACATTGATGAGCTCCAAAATTTAAAGAAGCTCAAGTTTTCCTATCCGTGAAAAGGGACTTAGCTCTGGTAAGGTTTCTCTACATTTATCCATATTATTATATACCTTTAAAATCTCTTCCATGCATGCTCTCCCACTAATTTTTATATTAATTGTTCATACACAAGCTACCCAAGCAACACATGTGGTAGAGGAATGGGACGACCAGGCTTTCTGAGACTTGAAGGAGGAGGAATCCAAGCACTTTACTACGCAGAAGTCCCAGGCTTTGACTAATAAAGAGCTAAAGGAGACCCTCCTTAAGCTGGTTAAGTGTGATAAGGCCAAAAAAAGTACTGAGGCTTCCATTGAAAGCTCGGAAAGGTAAGCTCGAGAATAGCTTGTACACTTGAGGGAAGCTAAGAGCCAACTTTCCATTGCTCGGACAACCATCACTGAGTTGAAGAAGGAGCTTAGCCAAAAGGACAAAGAATTGGAAAAGGTTAAGCAAACTGCATACAACCAAGGGCAAAAGGAGACTGAGGCCCACCTCAAATCTCAACTCCCAGTTGTATGATATAGCTTTTACCTCTAGGCATGGATTGAGGCCTTGAATGCTACTGGGGTAGATTCCAATTTTGAGCTGAGGAATTCGAAGAAGGCCTTCTATCCCCCAACAATCAGAGCTTGTCCAGTCAGCCTACCCTCTGTCAATACCTCTGCTTCAACTCCTGTGGGCTCTACTGAGAACCCTCAGCCCAAGTCTGGCACTGCTACTCCTGTCCCAGCCAAACCAACTGAACAGCAGCCTAGTACCACTGCTCCTACCAAAGTCAAACCATCTGAGCAGCAACCCAGCACCATTGCTCCTGCCAAACCTAAGCAGACTGAGCCAACCATCTCTAAGCCCAGTGCAGCTACTGCCTAAAGTACTGAGGTGGCAACCAGGGCACCTCAAACAGCAGAAGATTCCTCCACAATTGCTCCACCAACCACAATGGCTCCTTTTTCCCCAACTCCAACTACTGAAGTGCAACCCAATACAAGGCCAAGGGCACAGAAGATTCCCAAAGCTTAAGGAATATGGCAGTGGGTCCCCATGCTTCTTTTGTTGTTTTTGTTGTTGTTTTTTTTTTTTTTTAAACAGATGGCATTTTGTCTTTACTTCCTTTCTTTGTAATATGTACCTTTTTGAACTTGGATTAATAGAAAATTCTTGCTAAATCTTTGTCATTTTATCTTTGTACTTATATTTTTATGATTTAATCTTTGTTTACCATACTCACATATAAGGAAGTGTTTATACCGAGGTTTTAATTTCCTGAGGCAGGTTTTTTTTTTTTTTTTTGAAACGGAAACATGACATTTAATTAATTAGAAAACTCAACATCCTGGTACAAAGCTTCCCTAACTATTGGAGGAACATCTTCCATCCAATACAGATCTTGACTAATGTTCCTAGCAAATTGAGCTAACTCATGAGCAACTCTATTCCCTCCACGTCTAGTACATTCAACCCTAACCCATTGCAAGCTCCGAACCAAGTGATGAATATCCCCAACAACGTTGCCAATCAAAGAAAAATCATCCTGCAAAGCCGAAACAGCTTTCATGACAGAAGAATTATCCCCTTCAATGACAAGTTCAGAGAAGCCAGCATCAATGGCAAATTCAATAGCTTTCCGACATGCGAGAAACTCAGCCTCCTCACTAGAAGATACCTCAGGACCCTTTGCTGCCATGGCTGCCATAACCTCACCTTTTTCATTCCGAATAACTGCACCAAAACCTGAACTTGTAAGAGTCGAAAACAGAGCTGCATCAAAGTTAAGCTTGAAGATCAAAGGAGGAGGTGGCTGCCAAGTTTCCCGAGGAGCTAGCCCTCCATGTGGTGGTCCCATTAATGCAGAAGCAGTCCGAAACTCCTCAAGAACCTCTGTTGCCCGATTATTCAACCAGCCTGGGTCATGAAACTTACCCCCATGCACAACCCGATTTCTTTGATTCCAAATCAGCCATGCTTGAACTAGCACAACCTCCAGATCATGAGACTCTACCCGCTCCATTAAGTATTCCATTAATTGAAGCATATCCACCATACCTGACCCACCTTTCTGCAGAATTTTTAAGCTACCTGCCCACACATCTCTAGCCGCACCACAATCCCAAAGTGCATGGACAACTGACTCCGGAAATCTCAAGCAAATTGGGCACATCGCATCTGCAATAATCTTTCTCTTAGATAGATTCAATTTTGTTGGTAAAATTTCATTACAAGCTCTCCACCCAAACACCTTTATTTTGTTGGGAATTCTAAGCTTCCAAATTGCAGGCCAAACTTCCTTTCCAGCACAACCCCGAGAACTTTCAGCTACTCTTCCTTCGCTCAACACTTTCCTAGCCACCTTGTAAGCGGATTTAACAGTAAAAGTCCTGAGGTAGGTTACACAAGTAACAGAACATAACCAAGGTTAGATTGAATACCAAAAACATAATTTAAGTATTAATTTGTTTAAGGCAAGTGACCCAAGGAATTTAACTTAGCTAAGGCTTTGTTTAATACATAAAAACAACCTAAATGTTAATTTATCCAAGGCAGGTAACCCATGGAGTTGAACCCAACTAAGGGTCTGTTAAACATAAAAATGATCTTAATGTTAATTTACCCAAGGCATAAAACTCGAGGAGTTGAATTTAGCCAAGGTTCTGTTTAACATAAGAATGATCTTAGTATTAATTTACCCAAGGCAGATAACCCGAGGAGTTGAATCCAACCAAGGTTCTGTTTAACACTTAGAGGAGTAAATGAAAGTATTAATTTACCCAATGTATGTGGTCCGAGAAACCAAGCATGACCGACATTCTGTTTAACACTAAAGGAATAACTGAGAGTAATAATTTACCCAAGGTATGTGGTCTGAGGAATCAAGCATGATCGAGGTTTTGTTTAACACTTAAAGGAATAACTGAGTTAAAATATACAATGATTGAAATAGAAAATTGCACAACTACCTTTCATTAATAATAATACATTTGCAGGTTATTTATATTCCATGGTCACGATACAAGATTTTCATCTAGATCTTCCAAAAAGTAAGCACCTACTCTAGCCACCAAGGTAATTCGATATGACCCTTCTCAATTGGCCCCTAACTTTCCCCGTGATGGATTCTTTGCGATACCTACTACTTTTCTCAGCACTAAGTCTCCTGAGGCTAATGGCCTTGCCCTTACACTGGTATCATACCTTTGTTTAAGCTTTTGCTGATAATACGCCAATTGAACCATGGCTGCTTCCCTTCATTCATAACCAAGTCTAGACTTTTCTACAATAGCTGATCATTACTATCTGGGGTGAACAAGCTCGTCCTTAGTGTTGGGAACCCCAACTCTAGAAGGATTACAGCCTCGAACCCATAGGTCATTGAAAATGGTGTTTCCTCCATTAACCGACGAAGAGTAGTCCGATATGTCCAAAGGACATGTGATAGCTCTTTTACCCATCTACCCTTTACTTCATCTAACCTCTTTTTAAGCCCATTTACTATAACTTTGTTTAAGCTTTTGCTGAGAATATGCTAGTTGAACCATGGCTGCTTCCCTTCATTCATAACCAAGTCTAGACTTTTCTACAATAGTTGATCATTACTATCCGAGGTGAACAAGCTCGTCCTTAGTGTTAGGAACCCCGATTCTAGAGGGATTACAGCCTCGAACCCATAGGTCATTGAAAATGGTGTTTCCTCCATTAACCGAGGAAGAGTAGTCTGATATGTCCAAAGGACATGTCATAGCTCTTTTACCCATCTACCCTTTACTTCATCTAATCTCTTCTTAAGCCCATTTACTATAACTTTGTTTAAGCTTTTGCTGAGAATACGCTAGTTGAACCATGGCTGCTTCCCTTCATTCATAACCAAGTCTATACTTTTCTACAATAGTTGATCATTACTATCCGAGGTGAACAAGCTCGTCCTTAGTGTTAGGAACCCCGATTCTAGAGGGATTACAACCTCGAACCCATAGGTCATTGAAAATGGTATTTTCTCCATTGATTGACGAAGAGTGGTCCGGTATGTCCAAAGGACATGTGGTAGCTCTTTTACCCATCTACCCTTTGCTTCATCTAACCTCTTCTTAAGCTCATTTATTATAACTTTGTTGACTGCTTCAACTTGCCCATTTCCTTGAGGATAGTCTAGAGTTGAATATCTATTTCTAATACTCATTTCACAGCAGTATCTCCTGAATTCTTTACAGTTAAACTGGAGCCCATTTTCTGAGATAAGGGTATAAGGAATCCCAAACCGAGTAACAATGTTCTTCCAAATGAACTTTTTTGCATCTATATCTCTGATATTGGACAATGGCTCGGCCTCCACCCACTTCGTGAAGTAATTAGTTCTAACCAGGAGCCATCTTCGATTTCCTACAGCCCTGGAAAATGACCCCACAATGTCCAAGCCCCATTAAGCAAACGGCCATAGACTAGATAAGGGATTGAGTACCCCCCTGGCTGATGAATATTCAGAGCAAATCTTTGGCACTGATCACACTTTTTAACGTACTCTTGTGTTTATTTCTGCATACATGGCCACCAATACTCTTTAGTAAGGGCTCTATGTGACAACAACCTGCCCCCTATATGACTTCCACATATCCCCTCATGCAACTCTTCTAAAAGTGGCTCCACTGCTTCAAGATGAACACAAAGCAAGAACGGTCCGGAAAAGGAGCGCTTATACAGCTTTTACTCCTTGGACAACCAAAATCGAGGAGCTTTCCTCCGTATCTTTTCCTCCTCACCCTTCTCATTAAGCAAAACACCTTCCTTGAGAAATAGAACAAAAGGATCCATCCAACTAGGCCCGACCCTGATCTGGTGAACTTGGACTTTCTGCTTCTTTTCCTCGGTGGACCTATACAAATCCTCAACAAGTATAACCCGAGGTAGATCTTGTCCAAAAGAGGTTTCTAGAGTTGCCAAGGAATTAGCATGGGTAGTACTGCTTCTTGGGATTTGATGTATGGTGAAAAGCTCAAAGCTTGACTGCAAATGCCGAGCTTGATTCAAATATCCTTGCATTCTCAAATCCCTAGCTTCCAGCTCTCCTTTTACTTGTCCTACAATCAACCTTAAATCCTAGAACACTTCAGCAACCTTTCCTCCCATCTTCTAAACCATAGCAATCCTTATTAGTAAAGCCTTATACTCGACCTCATTGTTCGTGGCCGAGAAGCCCAACCATAAAGACTTCTCAATGGTGATTCTGTCTGGGGACACTATAACCAGCCCCACCCTAGATCCCCTCTGATTTGCCACACCGTCAACATATAATTTCCAGGGTGAAGGCCCTTGTTGAGAAATTGCCTGAACTTGCTTTCCTCCTGAACTATGTTCCTCGTCCTCTTCCTCTACTTGCAACTCAGTAAAATCGGCAACCAAATCTACAAGAACTTGCCCTTTAATAGAGGTTCGAAGCATGTACTTTATTTCAAATGCCCCTAAGATTGTCCCCAACATGGCAATTCTCCCTGTATAATCAGCCTTTTAGAGCAACGACTGCAGAGGGAGTTGAGTTAAAACTATAATTGTATGAGCTTGAAAGTAATAGGGGAGCTTTCGCATAGCATGCACCACTACCAAAGAGAACACAAGTTGCACAAGTGTTGAGCAAAATTTGTTCAAGCAAATTGTGACCGAAGATAGAATTTGCCCTAATTCATCTTTCTTGTGAAGAAGTTGCTATGTTTGTGCACCGTATGGTTTTGTGACCAAGCATCTTCTCGATCTTCATCGTGTGATGAACTGAAAAACTTTGCAGCCAACAACCTTCTCTAGTTGGTGATTGAAGTTGTGTACTAGGATCCATGCAATTAGTTAGTCACGTACTAGGAGCCGTGCATTACAAGGAGAGATTGTCACTACAGAACAAGTCCAATTAGGTATTGGGATAAGGGTTCAATTGTAGGTTGGTATAAAGAACTGAGATTCCTTTACTTGTAATCGCTTGTTGTGATAATAGCGAATTCTTGGGAGTGGTGACCTTAAAATCACCCGGTGGAGTTTTTGCCATGTAGGTTTTCCCTATTCGTAAACAAATCACCGTATCAATTTATTTTCCGCTGCATACTTAATTTATTGGTGATTTCTTTGTGCTACCACGCATTTGCATGTTAATTTGATTAATTAATAAACTTGGCTAATTAATCAATTAATCTATCACAAGAGGTTAATTCGTTTTTGGCCTATCATAAAGCACACTCTTCATTCCACCCAAACCCCCTCCACTTGTGCAAGATTTGGAAGAATTGCCTACATCTATCTACAGACCGAGAGATAAATCTGTTCAAGGTTGTAGTCATTCCCATCAACTTTTGGACCTCTTTAGGATTTCAAGGAGGTTATAAGTCATTAATTGCCTTAATCTTGCCGTGATTAACTTCAATCCCACGGTGGATAACCATGTAACCCAAAAACTTGTCTGAACTGACACCAAAGGAACATTTAGAAGCATTAAGGTGCAATTTATGCTTTCTCAACACCTAAAAAACACTTCCAAGGTCATTCACGTGCTCAATCTTTGTTTTGTTTTTCACCACCATGTCATCAATATAGACTTCAATATTCTTACCAAGCTGGGGTTCAAACATTTTTGTCATCATCCTCTGGTAAGTTAATCCAGCATTCTTCAATCCAAATGGCATCACCTTATAATGATAATTCCCGGTAGGCATTACAAAAGTAGTCTTCTCTTGGTCTACTAAAGCTAATGGTATTTGATGGTACCCCTGAAAGGCATCTAAAAAGTTCATCCGAGGATGACCAACCGTCGTGTCCACCAACTGGTCTATTCGAGGTATCGAAAAGGGGTCCTTAGGGCAAGCTTTGTTTAAATCCATGAAATCCACACACACTCACCATTTCCCATTCTTCTTTTTTACCACCACCATGTTGGCCAACCATTTTAGGTATTAAAAAAAAAAAAAAAAAAACCTCTTTTATTATCCCTTCACGCTTAAACTTCGCCACCTCTTCTTTGACAGCCTCGAAATGTTCTTTGGAAGAGCCTCGAGATGGTTGTTTCTTAGGCTTGACAGTTGGATTAACATTTAGATGATGAAAAATAAAACTTGGATACACCCCGGGAGCTTCATAAGCACTCTAAGCAAACACATCAACATTTTTTCTAAGGAAGGAAACCAACTCTTCCTTCTCCTAAGGAGGCAGCTGAACTCCCACTTGAAAATACTTATCGTCATCATTATCAATAGTGATCTTTTCCAACTCTTCACATCTCGCCCCTTCAGCTACGGCGTCTGAGGACATCTCTGTTTCCTTTGGTTGCTATAAGGCCCTTTTTGTGGTGGCCGAGGATTCACCCTCAAATTGACGTCTAATTACTGTAACTAGGCATTACCTGGCCATATCCTGACTTCCAACCAACTCCTTGACCTGGTCCCTTGAGGGATACTTCACCTTTAAGTGCAAAGTTGAAGAAACAACCCCCATGGCATAAAGCCAAGGCTTTGCCATGATAACAGTATAGGGGGAATATGCATCCACCACAATAAAATATACCTCAACCATTTCTAACCATGCTTGAACAGGCAGTCTAATCTGGCCCCTTAGGAAAACTGTCTTCCTATCAAACCCCACCAGTGGGGACTCATAGCTAACCAAATCCTTAGGCTTCAACCTAAGCCCCTTATACAGGTCAAGGTACATTATCTCGGCCCCGCTGTCCTAGTCCATCAAGACTCTCTTCACATCATACCCCCCTATCTAAAGGGTGAACATCAAGGCAACATCATGCGATTGAAAAGTTCCAACTTTATCCTCATCAAAGAAGCTTAGAGCTGGTCAAACTTCCATTTTTCCATGCTTAGAATCAGGGATCAAATCCTCAATGTGTGGCCTTGCTATAGATATAACCCTTGATGGATACGAACCAATCCAGCTTGGGGCAGCAAGAATAACACTGATTATTCCCAAGGGTGGTCTTGAGGAAGCATCCCTTTGGTGTGCTGATCCGACCTAACTCCCCTACCCAGTGGGCTAATATAGGAATTGCTTCAACTTCCCAAATTTGACTAACTACTCAATGTAGTCACATAGAGTCCTACAATCTTTCGTAGTGTGTCTTCGGTCCTAATGGTACTGGCAATGAAGACTTTGATTTCATTTCATAGGTCTCCTCCCACTTATTTGGCCACTTGAAATATGACTCATTCTTTATTTTTTTTCTAGAATTTGGTTTACAGACTCCCTAAATACAGTGTTAACCACTTGGGCAGTAGTAGGCCCAGCAAGTCCAACAAAATCTCTTTTGGGCCGATTGCTGTCGTACCTTTCTGACCTAAAATCTATTTGGTCTTGGGGAATTACCTTCACTTTCTCCTTTCCTTATTATTGATCCTCTTCCACCCATTTATACTCATCAATTCGGTCCATTAACTACTGCATACTTCAGGCAGGCTTCCTAGTCAAGGACTTCCTCAAATCATGCTCAGTGGGTAGGCCGACCTTAAACGTCCTTATGGTTACATCCTCAAAATTTTCATCTATCTTGTTAAACATCTCCCAATACCTATATGAGTAAGTCTTCAGAGTCTCACCTTCTCACATAGTCATAGATAGCAAAAAGTCCAGGGGATAAGGAACCCTACTACAAGTGACAAATCAGGCTCTAAAGGCCCTAGTAAGCTCCTAAAAGGAGTTGATTGATCCCTCCTCAAATCATTGAACCACCTCATTGTTGGTAAATCTGGTTTTGTATCTCATACAAAACACATAGCGGAAGCAACAAACATAGATCTATTTCATTCATGATTGATAACATGCATTATGTGATTTTCAGAATTTGAGAACAAGATAGAGTACCTTGGTGCGGTGAAATTCAAAACAAAAGATTAGAAGTACTTGGGAACACTTTTAATTTTCACTCCAATTCCACTTTACGCCTAAGAAGTGTGGTCTCTCAATCAGTTTCTAAGGGAGAATAATTGAGTGGCTTCACTCGCACATACACACCACTTCACAATGATGATTCTCACAAAATAAATTTATGTATGTTTCTCCTTTTATAACTAACTGATTATCTAATTGGGCCGGCCTATTGGGCCTTTCCAATTGGGCTTTAATGTGTGGCTTGGAGTGAGACCAAAAGGGACCAATAAGACACTAGCTCCAATGGGCCTTGAGCTTTTCTGTCAACTCTTGACAAGTCCAAAGTTACCATTAATAATATTTAATACCACTATATAAATATAATTGCACTCTAGGCCTTATTTATAAATTATATCCCAAGATTTCATTATACACGCAACCCCTTTATAAAATATTCGTAGTAATACAAAGTCATGAATGTAAACTGCCACTTTGAAAATTACTACATCTTAATCTTTGAATACCCGGTTTAATCCTTTAAGTTATTTATCATATATTTATGAAATCCAATTTTATAAATATATACTTCAGTAATTTCTTACTAAAGTGGTTAGGCCTAACTCTCTGAATAACTAAACTCATTAAACTTATCTCAATGGAATATTTTATATCTCCGTTAAGAGACTATGAATTTCATCTTGAGAATATATGTTCCATCAACACTAAATGTGGTTGCCCAACATACTGAAGTTTTGATCGTAACTTTAGATCTCAATCCTGATATATCAAAGCAACCTACACCTCATGATCATGTCTATTATTCTCTCAGGATTAAGAGTTCATGCAAATAGAAGTCGTGAGATTTATTATTAATTTGACAGTCGTTAGGAGAATAATAAATCTCACAGTGGTCCAGTTTAATATGTCTTAACTCTTAAGACACATCAACATATCAACTAGAAGTCTCCACTTCCATGATCAAGACAAATTATCTTAATTGATATGTTATAGTCTTCGCAGATGAAATGCCCAATTTCATCACCAACTACGAACCAAAATTATGAGTTTACAAAGAACTTGTGATCTATATCTTCTGTGACTAAATCACATAAATCACATACTATGCATCTCATGGACTATATGATAATGTCCAAATATTCATGTTACCATTATTTTAGATAATAATAAAGAAACTTTATTAATCACAACATTAAGTCATACACAATGTCATACATAATAACATACATAGTATCATACAATAGGATTTAAAGGCACCAATCCTAACACTCATCGCAACTGGCCCCAAGCTAGAGGGAAAAACCTTGCACATCAAGGCCTCATTCCTCAAGTATACAGCCATTTTTTGGCTAAAATGACTGACATGCTCCACCGGGTCCGTTCTACCATTATACATGGTAAACATAGGCTGCATGAACCGCCAAGGAAGGTTTGCCCTGTCAATCTTTCTAGTAAACGGGGACTTCGAGATTTGACACAAAGCCTTGCTCATAGCATCGTTTCCTAAGCCTTTATAAGTCGGGCTTCTACTCCTTTGCCTATGAAGGCGCTCTTCTTTATAGGAGAAAGACTCACTATGAGGGGTCCTTGATAGAGGTCTGTAGTTGTCATCATCATCAGAGGGAGACTCTGTGCTTGATGGAGACCCTTTCCTCCGCTTCCGACGTAACTTGCTACGTAAATGATCTATCTACAGCTGCATGTTTCTGGTATCCTCTCCATGAGACACATACTCCCACTTCTAGAATGACTCCTACTGGTATAAGTTGTGTGTACACTAACTTTCGCGATCTCTCCTTTGCTCAAGATTAAGAAAATGATCTTGACGTTGCGATCCCACCGATTCCTCTGAACCCAACATGGTTGAACTAACTCAAGTATGTTCAATATTCTCACAGACGACGCCAATTGTAAAGGCACGATTTGATCCCCGGCCCAAAAATGACTCAGACAATAGCCCAATAAGCCCACCACAATAGATTTGTTAAAGAATGGGTTGGATATTGATCACTCAACAAGTTAAAGTTAATCACAATGAGATAAGAAGCCAATGAAATGACTAAGACAACAAATTATAAAGAAAAGAGGCTCCTCGGTCAGGCCCGAGGAATGTCTACTTTATATATGTGTGTTTCTTTCTCACTTGTACAAATATTTCAATTCTTGGTTACAAAGTCTTCTTCTTCTTCTTCTTTTTCGATCCCCCACATATGGATCTTCATTTTTCTTTTATATTTAAACACAAATCATCTTAATCCTACACTTGGACGGCTAAGATTGCATTCCTAGGACTTCTGTCTCATCCAGAACATACTAGTAAGCTTCTACCCTGCAATCTTAGCTATGCCACCATTGTTCATGGTCATTTCCACATTAATGCCGCTAGGGGAGTGGTTGTCTTGTATTTAATGCGGAAGGGATGGCTCTACACCCTTCTCCCTTCACCCTTCTCGTAATTTGTGTCGAGTCTGTTTTCTTCCCCTTATGATATTTTAACTTCCTGCGTCTCAAACAGCTAATGCTCGTCCCCGAGGTCCGAGGTGTATCCTCAGAAATAATCTTTGCAGCCCATCTAAATCAGATTAGGGATCCTCGTCCTCACAAAAATATTCTTTGCCTTTTGCATGAACTCATATGTTCTACTTCTTTATCACTTTTCCATCTTCCGCTTACCCCTTGGCCCTGGCCTCTTTATTATTTTTTGGAGTTAGTAAGACTGATGTGCAAAGAAAAAGAAAAAAGTATTTATCCAAATTTTTAAATGCCAAATATTATAACTATGTGCCCTACAAATATTTTTATATCCAAATTTTAAAAAAAATAAAAATAACACTACAAACCGAGAAAGTAAAGTAGATACTAGTCCTCAACAAAGATGGACTTTAAAAATGATTTATTTTGGAAAAAGCAACTTGTATAGCTAGGATCAGCAGCGGAGGATGGGGCACTGAAAGTTTTAGGATTGAAGTTATAAGTATTTATGTAACGAAACCAAAAATAAACAAAACAAAACGAAATATGATATTTACCAACCATTTATTTTGGGAATCAGTAAGCTTAATTAGTTGATGATGGAACCGCCATGTAGCAAGTTGAAGTAAGATAACTCTAAACATGTTTGAAATAAAAAAATAAAAAATTTCCATTAATTATAGCATACAGTTATGTGTTTATGTTTCACCTTCATTGCTTAATGTCCAACCTTTCGTTGTAGAGATAATAAATACAAATGAAAATATCAAAAGAAGAGCCAACAGCCTTGTAGCTGAATTGGCACTTCCCCATACAAAAAGTGTTTGGGGGTGCCTAGGTGGGAAAAGGTTCGAGTTACAGGATTAGCAACATATTGTAATTATTTCTATAAAAAAAAAACACCAAAAAAAGTAAAGAACTCTCTCTCTCTCTCTCTCTCTCTCTCTATATATATATATATATATATATATCTATATCAATAATAATTGACCTATACACACAGTTAACTAATGACTGTATTCAAGGGCAGAGCTAAGGGAGGTGAGAGAGGGGGGGGATTCTAAGTAGTTTAATAAATAAATTTTTTATTAGATCTCATGAATCTCAGGTGGACTAATTTAGAGTAAAAATATTATTTTCATCCTTAAACTTTTATAAAGGTTCATCTTTCGTCCATGAACTTTGCAAAACATTCTACTTTTCATCCTTTCATTTATATCTGTTAGTTTATATCTTATGTGGCTTAACAGAATGATGATACAATATTTGACTTGGACCAAATTATTTTATTTATAAAATTAGGGACACGTGGCAAAGAGTTATTGGCACACATAAATTAAATATTGAGTGAGGTGGTGTGGGGGTAAGGGCCCAAATTAATATGTTAGGCCATGGGCCTGTCCGAGGACAATAAACCGTCCAAGGAGATTGCCAGTACATAGTAAAGGCCCAGCATAGGGCCCCGTAGGTAAGAAGCACGCAGAGGGGTGTCCAAGGATGAAAACCCTCTCGAACATGGCTAGCATACCTCAAATTTGCATCCCAATAGCTAGAGGAACCTTCCAAGAAGCTCAAGAGAGGAGGACGTGTCCAATAGATTTGAAAGGAATGTAAGAAAGCCCAAAAGATCTAAGGAAAAGTTGCTGCCACCGCATTAAATGCACTGTAACCACTTTTCTGACCGCATTTATGTAGAGAAGACATTTGAATAGTGATACTTTGGTTACTACAACTCACAAAGAACCAGAAGAGGTGGCTGATGGGATAGACACTTAAGTGAAGTTTCAAATGAACGACAAGTATAGGGTTAAGATGATCTGAAAAGAGCTATATAATGTGAAGAATCCTTTATAAAAAGAGGATGCTGATGAACAAGGGAGAAAGAGAAAAAGATCGAGTAATATCAAAATAAAGCTCCTCGGATTGAGAATATTTTCCCATTTGTCTCAGTTGTTTCATTAAAACTCTCTCTGAACTTACGATGATAGTAGCCCGAATCCACTAAAACCCAGTTTTCCAACCCATTCTCTATAAATTTATTGTCTTGGGCTCATTGAGCCAGTGCACTATTAGTTTGGACCACAAACTGAGTCCACACAAGTGGCATTCTTATAAATTGATGTGCCATTTTTTATTTTTTTTTTTTTTTTTTTAAATCCAACTCATATTTATGTTAAGAATTTATTAGGATTTTAAAAAAAAAAATTTAATACCAAAACATTAAAAAAAAAAAATTAATAATAATAATAATAAATAATAAATAAATAAAAAAACAATTCAAGCTGTCCATCTCCAGTAACGTCGGACGTTCAACCAAAACTTCCTATATCTTTCATTCATTTTCTATGTTTTGATGGTTTTTTTTTTTTTTTCGTTTGTAGCAGTAGCTTCTTTTATTTTATGATTAGGTTTCGGATCTTTAGGGTGTTATATATTGTGAGGCATGAACATAGACGGGATTTTCTCTATTTTTGAGAAAACACCAGATCTTCTTGTAGCATGGCTAAGAAACCCACTACCTCTTCCTTGTCATTGTCATTATCTCCTTCTTCATCTCTAGTGCTCTATCACCTTCTTCTTACTATGGTGCTTGTCATCATTGCAAAATAGGATGAATGCTTGGATGGATCAAAATGATGAGGACATGGGTGGGTGGTAGTTTCCAAAGAATAGGAGCTCGTTCAATAAGAGATTTCTAATAATGTTGTTTAAGTGTTGTGAAAATACGTGTAGGTAAAAAAGTATTGTGAAAATACGTGTACTGTTGTTTAAATAATGAAAATTGTTGCTTAAACAACAGTACCAAACGGGCCCTAGAGCTTGAATCAGTGCCTAGTGCCGAGTGCTGACATCGAGAGATGGAAGGGGTTAAATTTGGGATTTACTTTAAATCTTGATAAATTTTTAAATTAAAATATGAACTATTAGTTTTTTTAAAAATATTTAATCCATGTGTACAAATGACTCTATCATCTATCCATAATTTTATAAATAAAATAATTTGGTCAAAGCAAATACTACGTGTGTGTTTGGCAAAAATTAAAAGCCTACTTATTTTTTTATTCAGTTTATTTTTGCTACTATTCATGGGGCCCACTACATTTTTTAGTACTATTCATGGGTTCAACTCTACTATTTCAACTAATATTTACTTTTATCTACAGTACTTTCAATAAAAAGTTTTCGGTTTCAATAAAATAAGCGGATCCCAAATAGACCCTACATCATTACTTTATTAGGCTATACAGTGACAAAAGAATGAAAAGTAGAACGTTTTGTAAAGTCTATAGACGAAAAATGAATGTTTATAAAAGTTTAGGGATGAAAATAATGTTTTACCCAATAATTTATCACCCCAGCAGTTGTGAATGTTTTTTTGGTTTTGAGATTTGTGTTTGTTTAAGAACAACTTATTTAGTTTTTTTTTTTTTTATTAAAATATACTTATAATTAAATATAAAAAAATGAAATTTTAAGAAATTGTACATAAAAAAAATAAAATAAAAAGGTTAGCTTATAAGCTAGTCTCAATCATAGAAGCTATCTTACAAGTTGTTATAGCAATAAAAAAAAAATATTATAAGTGTTATTTTTTTAGTAATGCTAAGACCACCACTTTTATTATAACTTTGTCACAACTTATCCAGTGATGAATAGTGAGTGGTAGAATTGTGGACCCATAACTTGCCACGTGCACAAATTGTGGAAAAATTTGTAATAAAAGTTGTAGTTTTAGTATTTTCCTTATTTTTGAGTAATAATAAGATCATAGCTTTTACCACAACTTATCCATGGGGTGAGTTGTGGAAGGTGAAGTTATATAGACCCACCACTTTAATTCTTTTTGCATAGTTACATCCCTTCTTACGTCCTACGAAGACTGTCGTAGATATTGTTTGGAAAAGTATAGGACCATATAATTTTTCGCAACTTTTTATCACAACTATGACATAACAGAGTATGATTGATAAAGAAAAAATAGTGAGTCCATATGTAAGTGATAGTTAACCACTCACAATCTGCCATATTAAAATTGTGGCAAAAAAATTATAGAATAATTTGTAATCTTAGAATTACTCGTAATATTTTTTTAAATTGTCGTCAACGAACTTCATAAATATCTATGCATGTGGATTTTTTTATTTTTTATTTTTTGGAAAAATAAATGCACGTGCCTGTAATGGTGAAGTGCAGCCTGTATTTATTTATGATAAAGAATTAAATATTTATGCACTGTGCAGCTTTATCTTTAATTCTCTATCATAAACTTGTAGCTGTGATTTAACATAACTGTATGTAACAATTAATGGTAGTGATTGTCTCTCAAAAAAAAAAAAAAAAATTAATGGTAGTGACCAATACCATTAAGTGTGGACAGTATTAGCTGCATCCCATCAATTTTGGGAAGGCTATGGCTGCTAGGGACGAAGTTGGGAGGTGCCAAAGGAGGCCATCGCTGCCTTAACTGTTCAAAAATTCCCTTAACATTAGGTATATTTTAGAATTTGGTCCAATATAATTGAACTTGCCCCCCAGCAACATCTTTAGCCTCTTGAAAAAAAAAAAGCCTAATTACAAAAATTAAAAAACCGGCATATGTAAGTTCAAACATTTACCAAAAATTTACCAAACCCATCAGATACATTTAGTCAAAATTGTTCCAAATTTTCAAAAAAAGAAAATCCCTGAATTAGTGCTGGTCCGATCACTTTAAAGAGTAAATAAAGTAATTAGAGTAGAGACTAGAATAGTTAAATAAAGTTAGTTAGTTACTGGTTGCTAATGGTTGGTTGAACATTTGATTATCATTGCTTTTATCTAATAATGATTGATGACTTGCTGAATATTTGATAAAGTTAGATGAAAATTTGTCTTTAGTTTAGCATCTTTACATTAAAGACAATAAGAACATTGTTTGACATAAATAATTAACTTAGCAATAGTAATTAAACTTCACGACAATCTTAATCTTAGCAACAATTGAATTTGAATTTTTTATTTTCTAGTATTCTTTTTTACCTAGCAACTATAATTAATTTGAGCAACAATTTAAAGGTATTGTAATGCGTTAAAAAAAATTATTTTGTATTTATTATTCTGATCATATTTTATTAATACTAAATAGATGTTGTTTTAGATTTTCGAATTTCTTTTGTTCCTACTTTACCCCATTAATTGAAAATCTGGCCTGATGGCGGCTATGCCAAGGTTCAACGGGTTAGTTCTTTACACACAATACATGCACATAGACTTTAGCTTGATTTGCTTGTGATGATATATACACTTGCATGCATGCATGTGTCATTTAAAGCATGAAAGCAGGAATATTTCTATGTGACTATAGCACATATATATGGGATACAGTTAATGGCAGAGCCAGAATCTCAATTTAGGGAGGGTAAAATTCAAAACCATTATTAAAAATGAAATTAATAAAAAAAATATTACTCTCTCCGTCCTACTTTTTTTTGTCTTCTATTTCATTTTGAGATGTCCCAAAATATTGTCCTATTTCTAAAAATAAAAGTCATTACTTTACTAATGTTCCTATTATACTCCTATTAATTTACTAATTCAATTTTTTGATAAATTTTTTTAAGGGTAGTTTTAAAAACTTATACATTTTTAAAAGGTATACAAAACAATAAATAATATTCTCTTAAAAAGTTTGACTTTTCAAACATGACAAAAAAAGTGGGACGGGAGAGTAAATGATAATAATAATGAAATTAATGTGGTAAGAACGTGATTAGTGTTACTAGACAAAATAATAAAAAATTATATGAATTGATTTTTTCGTGATGATGAATTGGTGATAGTAGGGCTGTCCATCAACCTGTCAGCCCGACCCACCAGTCCGACCCAAAGACCAATGGGTGGATCTGATTGCCAAAACGGATCAGTTGCGGGTCAGTTAGAGATAAATTTTCGAGTTTTCGATTCGGTTTCGAGTTCCACAACTCATAATCCATTGAAACCGACCCGACCCGTAAGAAGTTTAAAAATAAGGCAAACAACCCAACCCGTGAGAAGTTTTCATTTTTCATATTTTTACACTCTCTCTCCATCGGTTTCATATTTTCACTCTCTCTCCTTCTCTGATCTCTCTCTCTCTCAAATCCCTAAGCCTAACCCTTCTTACAGCTGCTGCCATGGTCAAGTTTTCCTATTACCGCCACTGTCGTCGTCAAGCTACTCAAACCCTTCTCGAAGCCTCCTCTAATTTTCTTGAAATATCATTTGATCTTGTGCATCTTATGGTGGGTTAGTAAAAAATGTAATTGTTTTTTAGAGTTCACACTGATCTTGTGATGATGTGGTGATGATGGGTGAGGGGTGTGGTGGTGGTGCCGGTTTAGTGTGATATCTCTCTTTCTTTCTTCATTTCAATCCATAGATCTGAGTTCTTGTTTGTGCTATGTGATTTTTGCAGTTTATGTTTGGGTTTATGTCTTTTGGGTTTTGATTTCTCTGTGTTCTTTGGGTTGATTTCTCTGTCCTTTTTGGGTTTTTATTTTTGTGTTCTTTTGGCTTGATTTCTCTGTGTCCTTCGGTGTTGATTTCATGTTTTTGCCTTGATTTCTCTGTGTCTGTGTTCTTTTGGGTTTTGATTTCTATATTGTTTAGGTTGTGATTTCTCTATTTTCTTCTTTTGTTTCAAACCCGATATTACCCAACGGATCCAACCTACTCAACCGATGACCCAAGCTGCTGATTTCAATTTGAACATATGATCGGTTGCGGGTCCATTTTATGTTCACCCGAGCTAATCGGGTCGGGTGCAAATCAGCCGCAAACCTGATCCGATCCAACCCGTGGACAGTCCTAGGTGATACACCATCTTATAAGATTAATGTAGTAAAATTTGTAATATTAGTAATATTACTCAACAAAAAATGTGATATAAATAGTGAAAAAACAAAAAAAAACAAAACACTAGTAAATGGGTTAAAACGCGGGACAAGACGTAAGCTACTTAAAAAAAATAGAATAGCCCATAAGCTTTGATACAGGAGGCAAGGCTTTTTCCATTTTTATGTTGGAGTCAGGGCCTGTTTCTCGGGAATGGGAGTATTTTATTTTGTTTCTTCACCATGTTAGGTAGATAACTACTTAGAACAGAAGCAACTAAAGAATTTTTGGGGATGAGTCAGGGTGCAGTTGTCCCCCTCACCTCCCTTCCCTTGAATACAGTCATTAGTTAACTGTGGGTACAGGCTAATTATTATTGAAATTTATATATATATATATATATATATATATGATATAGGTTCAAGTTACATATTTTTTAAATTATTAAATTTAAGTAGATCTAACAGTCAAAAAATATACTCATTAATTAATACTGATATTCTTATTAGGATCTCATTTATTATTTCGTATTTATTACATTTCATACTTATCTCATTTCATACGTTCTCTCTGCTTTCTCCTCTATCTTTCTCCTCCATTGCCCTTACGATTGCAGACCATGGATTTTTGGATTTTTGGCTTACACTTCATTTTGCAGGGAAATGTTGTCCCTACATATGGCATTATCAATGAACAAAATCCCACTTTCCTTTGTGACAAGAAATAAATCAAGAGTTAAAAATCTTAGACAAAATGGCATAACAACGTAATTAACACCGTAAGAGTCGATAACTTTATCCAAAGAAGTTGAATACTTATTGATACTTTATCCAAAGAAGTTGATAAAGATAAAAAATAAATAAAAAATAAAAAATAAAAAAAATTGTTTTTATCTAAAAACTTAAGTGAATGAATTTATTGAAAAATCTAAAAAAATTCTACAATTTGGTAAAGCCATTTGGCACAATCACGGCTTCTAAACCCAACTTTTATTATATAGTATATGATATGATATATGTATATATATATAGAGAGAGAGAGAGAGAGAGATCTTTACTTCTTTTGGTATTTTCAATTGTATATATCATCTCTACTACGAAAACTCAAAGGAGTCATTTTGTAACATTGTTCTAGTAACGTTGTTTATATTTTTTGAAAATACGTGTGGGTAAAAAAATATGTAGAAATACGTGTAATGTTATTTAAGAACTGAAAATTATTACTTAAACTACCATACCAAACGGGCCCTCTATTTTTTAGTTACTATAGAATGTAAAAGCTTGGACATTAAGCAATGAAGGTGAAACACAAAAACAAACATGTAACTGTATGCTATAATTAATGGAATTTTTTTATTATTATTGTTATTTCAAACATGTTTAGAGTTATTTTACTTCAACTTGTTACGTGGCAATTGAAAAGACTATTCATATGTAATTTTGATCACATGACATTTTTAATAATTATGGGACTTGTTTAACATAGATTGTATTATAGTTTTCCTCATTATTGATCCGAAAAAATAACTTCAAATCTATTTAGAGCCAATAATTAATAATGCTCCAAGAATTTTATAACTCAATTGATATATATATATATATATATATAACCAAGTCATTCACGATTCAAGTTCTCCTCGACGTAGAGAAAATATAATAATAAAAAAATATTCGTTTAATAAAGCTTCCGTGTTCAGCGTAAAAACCTTTAAAAAATAAACATAAACAAACACAAAGACAAAGAAAATCAATGTACCCATTCTCGATGACTGAACACCAAGCTTTACACCCCGACGCGAACGATCTTGAAAATAACTTCCTGAAGAATAACTCACGCAAGAAAACTTACGCCGAGGTTATCCAGGCAACCATCATGGAAGACTCAAGTTGTGACGAAGCTGAGGACGACCTGGAGGACCACTCAGATACAAAACGGAACACAAACTAGCAGACTCCACACGAAGACATCCACCTAGAATCCGATGGCCAAGATGTTGAGACTTGGGAGATCCAGATCACACCGGAACTAAAGAACAGCTGGCGGGACCGTGGAAAACGAGCATTATTCTTAAACTTATGGGTCGACCGCTGGGATATCGGGCACTCCAAACCAGGTTAGCCGGTATTTGGCGCCCCACAGGTATGATGCATTTAATCGATATTGGCTATGGTTATTTTATTATGCGATTTGATGTCATCAAGGACTACCACCATGCCCTCATGGATGGGCCATGGTTCGTAGGAGATCAATACTTACATGTGCAAGCATGGGAAGCGGATTTTCATCCGCATATTGCCAAAATCACAAAAACGGCGGTTTGGATCCATCTAGAACAACTGCCGATAGAATACTACCACCCGGAGTTTCTTAAATATGTGGGACAAAAATTGGGAAAACTTTTAAAAGTGGATGCCATTACAAGTGCCGCCATTCGGGGGAGATACGCTAGAATCTGTGTCCAAATTAACATAGCCAACCCACTGCCTAAACGTGTCAAAATAGGTTCATTTTGGCAAGACCTTGTGTATGAAAACCTTCCAATGTTGTGCTACAAGTGTGGCAGAATTGGCCACCGAAAACCCCAGTGCCCAGAAACCAACACTGAGCAAACATCCCAACTGACTCACTCCTTGGCCCCACCTCACCAAACCGACCCACCGCTTGAACCAAAGCAAATGGCCATGCCTTGGAAAACTGTACACACACGTCACATGCGAGGAAGGACTCGCCCAACTGACCAACACCCACGTGGGAAGCCCCCACATCCTAGCACTTTATCCCCGAGCTCTCCACTTGGCCATAGCTACATTCATCATGTCGCTGAACCACGCATGCAAAAGAAAGGCTTGGCATCATCCCATGCCTTAGACGTGCCTAGCGAGACACGTCAAAGCCAGCTCGATAAGGTGTCTAAAACTTACACCAAACAGCTGCATGAGGAGCCACGAGAACGAACCAAGGCAGGCATGCTTAAGCCATGCATGGCCGAGTGTCCTAGCCTACCCCAAAGGTTTCGTGAGTTGGCGCCTATCCATGTGCATGCATCAGCCACGCCTTCATCTTCACAACTCCATGCACATAACAAGGACGTCCCAAACTCACATCCTACAAACACCAACCAACCCTCCTCACCCGAAACACATTCCACAGATTTTCACTTGGAGAATGGCTCCGTCCTCGGACCAAACCTCCCCGACCACAACACCAACGGATCCCGACCTCCACCTATCAACCACACCCCAAAGCAACCCTCACATGGCAGCCCCTCTCACCATGAGCAGCCACAATCACTCTCCCCCAACCCATGCTCAGGCAATGGAGGAACTAGAACAAATTTGGAGCAGCCTGTCATTGGAACATTTGCAAAACGAGACAATAAGTTTTGTCCGGATACCGGTTCACCCACGGACAGCAATGGTGTGGGACCAGGTGTCCCAATCCCCGAGTCTGCCGCTGCGACTCGAACCGCCAGCTCAACCACCAACCCAACCACCACCCCCCCATAGGCCTCGCTCCCAAATTCGGGTGCGACGCTCAGGACATCCTTACCACCCCCCAACAAGACCATCACGAGCCCCACCAGTCCGACAGAGGAGCGTTCCACCAAGCTCATCCAGTGCGAACTCCTCGGACCCACTACCCGCAACCATTTTCCGCTTCCTGAATCGAAGCGAAGTAAACATTGCCATGCGAGAAGACGAGCCCAATCTTTACATTGTCATGTTCTCAAGCCACAGCCTACCATTTGTCGTGTCCGGCATGCACTGGGCCAAGCTCGGCGACGTGGAAGCACTATATCGCATTAAGACCACCACAGCGAGGCACCAATGGCCCACCCCAACGGTAACCAGGACTCCGCCGACATGGGGAGGTCCAGATGATTCCCTTTATCCCTTCTCCACTACCATGAAGATGATTGCCTAGAACTGCCAAGGAGCAAGCAATGAGATGTTTCGAGACCATGCCTATGAGCTCCACCGTAGGCATCGACCCAACATGTTAATCATTATTGAGCCCCGCATTGCTGAAGCCAAGGCTCAGGCTGTGATTGATACTCTCCCTTACACCCACTCTCATAAGGTGGACCCCACTGGCTATTCGGGTGGTATATGGATGCTGTGGAATGAAAGTCCCTCCTTCTTTGTCGAGATCATCACCCGCAGCGAACATAGCATCCATGTGCTTGTAAAGGTACAATCTCCCTCTGTCTCTTTTTTACTTATCGCTACCTATGCCCCTCCCCAGTTTCATAAGCGCAAATTTTTTTGGGAATATCTCCAAAATCTTGCTTTGCATGTTTCCCTTCCATGGGTGCTCCTAGAGGACTTTAATGATATGATTTCGGATGAGGAAAAACTGGGCGGTCTTCCTGTCAATAGGACTCATATGTCAGCCTTTAGAAATTGCATGGATAATTGTGGGCTCATAGACCTAGGCTTTCACGACCCTCGCTACACGTGGACCAATAAAAGTTTGTGCTGGCACACCACCATTAGAGAACGGTTGGACAGAGGATTGGGCAATGCCGAATGGGTAACCCTATTCCCTACAGCGGAAATCCACCATCTCCCTAGGGTCAAGTCTGACCACTGTCCCATTCTTCTATCCACTGATCCGAGGGAACGAAAACCCCCAAGCCCTTTAGGTTTGAGCAAATGTGGCTCACTGACCCCACCTTCCCTGCCCTTGTAGATGAGAGCTGGAAAGCCTCTGAACAGATTCCTTCGGCTTCTTCCTCTTTATCTAGGTTCCCCCGGCGCCTTGATGTTTTAACCAAAAACATTCAGTCTTGGAATAATAATCACTTCGGAAACATCTTCCACCGTAAAAACCGCCTGTTAGCTAGACTTCATGGTATTCAAGTGGCATTAGCTAGGAACCCATCCCCCTTTTTATACTCGCTTGAGAACCGCCTCACGCAGGAGTATAATACTACCCTCCACCAGGAATATTTGTTTTGGCGCCTCAAATCGCGTATCATATGGTTAAACTATGGGGATGCCAATACCAAATATTTCCATCTCAAGACCATTCAGCGCCGCAGTCAAACTAGGGTTATAACACTGAAAGATGACACTGGCCTATGGCTTAATGGAGAAGCCCTGACCCATCACATTCACACCGCGTTCAAAAAACTGTTCCAAGCTTCTACCCCCACTCGATGCGCCGCTCCTAGGACTAATAGGCTTTTTTGTCCCAATAGCCCATTCCTAAACCCAGCCCAGGATTTAACTAGAACCCCTCCTCCTGAAGAAATTTTCCAAACCCTCCAAGGGCTCCCCCCTACGAAGGCCCTGGGGCCGGATGGATATCATGCGCTCTTTTTCCAAACTCATTGGGCAAGTCTGGGCCCAAGCATTGTTCAAGTTATTCAAGATATCTTCACCGAGTACATGATCCCGCCTAGCTGGGGTATCACAAATTTGGTTCTTATTCCAAAAATAGCCCACCCTGAGCTTATCACCCAGTTTCATCCCATAAGCCTTTGCAATACCCTTTACAAATTAGTGTCTCGTATCATTGTCCAGCGGCTCAAACCCTATATGGCAGAGGTGATTAACCCTTGCCAAGCTGGATTTGTGCCAGGACGACGTACGAGTGACAACATTATCATTGTCCAGGAGGTGATTAGAACTCTCATTTCAAGGCGGGGTCCGATAGGGTATGTTGCTCTCAAACTGGATCTTGGTAAGCCTATGATCGGCTGGAGTGGCACTATATCCAGGATACGCTTGAATTCTTTCAACTGCCCCCCACCCTTATCACTCTCATCATGAATATGATCTCCTCCACCCGATTCCAAGTGCTTTGGAACGGCGCTCCCCTTCCAGAAGTGATTCCCAGCCGGGGCCTAAGACAGGGAGATCCACTCCCCCCATATCTATTCATTCTCTGCTTGGAGCGTTTATCCATCCAGTTGAGTAAGGCGGCTCAAAATAAGCGTCTCCATCCGATCTCCTTTCGGGGACGGGTCCGCCTCTCGCACTTATTTTTTGCGGATGATATCTTCCTCTTTACGAAGGCCACCTGTTTTCACCACTCGTCGTACTGCCAGCTCATACCAATACTTGGTGGAGACTATCAGTAAGCGTATTGAGGGATGGCAAACTAAGTATCTGTCGATGGCTGGTCGGGCCACTCTTATTAAAGCCTCTATCACTTCTATCCCGACCTACGCGATGCAAACCACACTCCTGCCTCAGAAAATCTGCCACCAAATTGACAAATTGAGTCGGAATTTCCTATGGGGAGGATCCGAACAGCACAAGGGCTGTCACACGGTGAGTTGGGACACTGTCACTCTACCCAAGGCAGCGGGCGGGCTGGGAATTCCATCCATCCGTCATAGAAATCAGGCTATCCTCATGAATCAGGCCTGGCGCCTGTTCTCTAACCCCTCGTCATTATGAGCCCGAGTGCTTCAAGCAAAGTATTTCCCCCAGGCTACTTTATTTACTAGCCCGCAAACTCCCCGAGGATCTCACATATGGACCGCTATCTCGATAGGGGCCAATCTTCTTCGCAAAGGGATGCGCTAGTATATTGGAGATGGCCAGACCATTCGAATTTGGCAGGACCCATGGCTCCCTAACGGCACTTTACGCAGCTATATTGAGGGTCCTCTCCTCCCTCAGGAGGATGACCGAAGAGTTAGGGAGCTATGGTCACACCATGAGTGGTCGCTCGAATCCCTAAACCATCCTCTTCCTCCCCAGATCCACAGCCTTATTCAAGGTATCCCGGTGCCCCGTTTCGCTCAACTCTCAGATGCCTACCTATGGCCTCACAATAAGGGCACCTGCTCGGTGAAATCCGCCACAATTTTTCTATACCAGCAACGCCAGGTGCCTTGGAATAAAGCCATGTGGAATTGGCTGTGGTCTTTACCATGCCCAAAAAAAAATTCAAGTCTTCCTCTGGAAGGCTTTGCGAAACCGCCTTCCCACTAAATCTTTCCTTGCTCATAGGCGCCAACATATGGACTCTCTTTGCCCTCGTTGCCAATCTCCTGAAACCACTCTTCACATTCTCTGAGACTGTCCTTGGGCAAGAGAAATCTGGAGCCAAGCTCCAGGAATATTGCCCATTTCCTTCTTCACTCTGCCACTGCAAGATTGGCTTCAATCAAATGCCAATTCAGAGAGGCCTACCCATCCTCATCTCATCCCTTGGAAAGTTTTATTTCCGTTCACTTGCTGGAAACTTTGGCTTGCCCGTAATGAGAGAATATTTAACCACAAGTCCACCACCCAACATGTCCTCCTATACTCTTCGGTGCAAGCAGCCACTGAATTCCATTTCCTGGCAGGCACCATCCACCAACCCCCGAGCCAGATTCCTCATATCATAAGATGGCACCCGCCCCAACCCCCCTTCCTTAAACTTAACATGGATGGAAGTGCACTAGGAAATCCTGGCCTTGCTGGGGTAGGAGGCGTGTTACGAGACCACTGGGGCAGGTGGATCTCGGGTTTTTCCCTTCATGTGGGACTGGCAACAAACAATTTGGCAGAACTGACGGCAGTCAGACGGGGTCTTGAAATGGCCTGGGACAAGGGCACAAAGCACCTACAGTTGGAATTAGACTCCAAAATGGTTTTAACATGGCTAACAAATCCCTATGTAAATTATCCGACTAACATGATGCCTTTAATTTGTGACTGCAGGAACCTGTTAACCCTGGAGTGGGAGGTGCATGTGCGGCACGTGTACCGTGAAGCGAACGGGTGTGCGGACGCACTAGCAAAGCGGGGAACTCGCCAAAGGACCTTGGAGACTATCTATGAGCACTGTCTCACTTTTGTTGATGTATCATATATCAGGGATCTAGCTGCCTTGGGGGAGACTAGACTATGTACCTCAGGAGTAGTAACTAATGTAATATAAACTTTGGTTTCTTTCAATAATACCCCCGCTTTTCCATCAAAAAAAAAAAAAAAAATCAATGTATGTCGACGTAACTTCACCGACCACATGACTAAAGGATAATTCTTACCTGCTTCAAGGAGCAATCTTCTTATATGAAGATTTAGTCTCATGGTAGGAGTGTAGGACCCACATGTGAAACCCATCCCTCATATAGGAGAAAACATTACTTCCGGAACACCTAGGTTTTTCCCATGTCTGAATATCAAACTCACATAGTTATACACCAGAAGTCAACAAGAAACGGAAAAAAGTATGAACTTTTGATGTCATGTCTGACGAAGAACGTAAAAGGCTAAATGAATATATAATAAAAAAATTGCAAAATATCCATGTTACCTGTGAGCCTACTGTCAACCATGTATGGTATTGAATTGAATCTATTGATGCACACTGTTTATAGTTATTCTTCTTCCCCTCTAAATTTTTCATGATAAACTTACAGTGCAGCTCAGCAGCTAATGTTGATTTTTGTTACCATATTTTAGACATAATTAATGACTATGTATATACCTATTCTTAGCCACACCAAAAAAAAAAGACTATACCTAGGTGAGTAGTATCACATATAAGTAGTTGCATGTTTTAATTTCAACAACAATCTCAATTGTGTTTAACTTCTTCTCTTTTTCTTTTTTTTTTCTTTTTTCTTTTTTTTCTTTTTTTTGAGAAACATATTTAAAAATTGAAAGATCACTAAAAAATCTGCTATATATTTTAGTTTAAAAAATTCAAACAATCTGGATTATTTTTAACTTTTTTTTAATAGGAATTAGGAAGTTTCGTGTGTATTTGAGTACAATTTGTTCAAGACCAGCCCTAAACATTTTGGCGCTTTAGGCGAAAACTATTTTTTATATTTATGTATTAATTAAATTAATATTTATTTAATATTTTTATATTATAATATATTTCATTTAAAATATATTTTTCTCGTCTTTTGAAATGCAAATTGATTCTAATATCTCATTTTCAATCAATAATATAGCTAATCAACGTAATCTTTCATAAGACATTGTTCATCTTAGCTGGATATGATTTTATTAATTTTAATTTTGAAAAACTTCTATATGTAGAAACAACAATAACATGTATTGTTAGTAAAATTCTATAAACAATGCATATATTTGGAAATGAATCTAACATTTTTATATAATTTAGTATGTTAATTGAAGTATATTCTTTTATTTGTAAAATTTCTATTAAAAATTTTAACTCTAAAAATAAATCTAAATCATCAATATCATAATAAGCATCATATTTGAGAAAAGATTCAAGTTTATATAGTGTCTTTGCAAACTATCATCATCTAGTGATTTCAATTTCATGAGGTTAAATAGAAAACCAAAAATATCTTCATATATTTGAAATTGTTCAAACCTATTCTCAATTGAACGAATTGCTTTATCTACTACATATAAGAAATAATCAATTCTAAAATATTTTTCAACAGATCATGTTGTCTGATCATGAACATTTTCATCAAATTGTTTCTTTCTATGAATTATACATTTCTCACGAAATATAGGTTCTATTTCCATTTTAGATGCAATTTTTTATATGAATTCATGGCAGATGTAAATTCATTTCCTCTATATCCTTTAAAATAAGAAATGAGGTCCTTTAATTGATCAACAGCCACATAAGTCTTATTGGCTTATTTAATAAGACTCCACCCCAAAGTTTTGAATTTCGTTCCAAAGGTCGTTCCAGATTGGCTATGGGAACGAAATATTCCGGTACCGGCGTGTGCCGGTGCACTATTCTAGGGTTATGGGCCAGATATATATATATATATAATGGTGTTTTAAAATATTCAAAATAAGTGGTCAAATTTATTTTTTGGGTAAATTCTAATAAACTACCTTGAGATTTGAGCTAATACCAACAAGGTCTAAAACTTTTCAAAAATAACCAAGTTGGTTCCCTAGACACAATTTGGTTCCTAAATGGTGTCTCATTCTTAACCTTTCTTCTCCCTCTCCTCACTTAGATTCTCTCTTCTTTACCAAATGTTTATGTTCATGCTAACATCTCTGAGTTGTGAGTTCTGTTCAAAATGATTATACAAACATGTACACTTAGCCATATAAAACCTAAAACCCCCAAAAATCCATGATCACAAAGCATATATACCTATCCATAATCTTTCATATGCCAACAAAAACAACATATTAGAACAATTTTAAGACAAAACCCAAATTTTGTAACGCGTCTAAACGCCATTTAGGGACCAAATTGTGTCGAGGGACCAATTTGGTCACTTTTGAAAAGTTCTAGACTTTGTTGGTATAAACCTAAACTTCAGGGTAGTTTATTAAAATTTACCCTTATTTAAAAAAAAATAACAAATTTGGTTCAACAAATAAAACAACCTTCCTAGAACCTTCCTTTCAAATCATTTTTCTCATTCCCAAGCTCCCACCCATGTGGCCACCTCTACTCCTCAACTTTCCCATTGCATTAATTCTCTCATTTATTCAACTATTACTTCTTCACAGTTTAGTAAGTTTACAATGCTTCTTATTCTCAATTCTTCAAACTCTCAACTTCGATTTTGTTTAGACCAAAGAATTTTTTGGGTTACCAATGTTTACAAAGATGTTTTAGATTTTTTGTTCTTTGGTCACAAGAATATATCAGATTTTTTGGAGTTTCATTTGAAACTTTTTTTTTTTTTTACTACCCTTTTCAAAATTTTGGGGCCCCCTTCCACTTTGGGGCCTTAAGCAATGGTCTAATTGGTCTAGTAGAAAGACCAGCTACTTGTTTTCGATAACTTATTTATGCAAGACAAAAAAACAAAAAATTAGTTATTTATTTTTTTCAAAAAACTTAAAAGTTGAATATTTGAAATAAAATTGAGACAAAAGGAATAAAGTTGAAAGTTGTAGCGAAACGTTGGAACTTAAACCCACCCCTTTTGGGGGGTGCATGTCATTAATCATTATTGATTTCAATCACCCTCATACGTAGTCATTATCAAGTTCTGGTTTTCATGGGTTTTGTTTTGGCCCAAATAGGTTAGATCTTTTAGCAACTTAAATTAACATCATTTGACCCATTGTCATTTGCATTCTCGGGTCAGGTCCTACTATAGCACTCAATGGGTTTAGGTTCCTACATTGGGCCTATCAGTACAGGTCCATTGCATTGTTGCAGTTGTGTAGCCGTTGAGATTGTTAGTTATAATTGGTGAATTTTTTTTTTTTTTTTTGGATAAATATAATTGGTGAAAATTGTTGAGGCAGGATCAATTACATTCATTATGTCAATTTGTAAACTTTGTACTAAAATTTGTAATAATTTTAATTTCTTCCCTACTTTAAAATGGCTCCGCAATTAATACAATTTTTATATTGACTGATGTGATATACTAATTATTGTATTAGCCTGTTAATAAAAAGCAAAATATCTAAATAATTGTAAACATATTTTCACCACTTATTTAAGAAAACTATAAGTTAATAAAATATAAACAAAGAAATTAAAATTAATTTTTATAAAGTATTAAACATAATTGCATGAAGAAAAATTAATTTCAAATTTGACATTGTAATATGACAAAGAATAAAATAATTGAAGTATAAATTATTAATATAAAAATAAATAATAAATGATAAAGTAAAAAAATATAGATACACACGTATACAAAAGATACCACATGTGTATACATCTGCAGATATGCCCCTAGTTCTTTATAGATAGATTTCCATCAACGACCTTCAAAAAAAGATAGATTTCCGTTAATGTCTAAAAAAAATTCTTATGATTGTGCTTGGAAACTTAAATTTGAATTTAAATTAAGATTTTAAATCAAGATATTTTAAATGCCTTCATTTTAAATTCATTAATTTTAAATATCATTTTGAATCCAAATATCTTAAAGGGTTAAAATCCTTTTGTGGATTTGTCAATTGAAATTCTTGATATTTTAAAACCATCCAAACATCCTCTCATATATATATATATATATATATATCCAAACATGATATTTAGGGGCTGTTTGGTAAGAGTATTTAAATATAGGGTCTGTTTGGATATCGTTTATTTGCTGAAAACTAAAAACTTATTGCTAAAAATATTGTAGCGAAATAATTTTTAAAAATGTGAATAGTGTCGTGAGACCCAAAAATGCATAGGTATGCCCATTTTTGCGTTTTTGGCTGGGTTATGAATAGTACCAAGGGACCCAGCCAAAAATGCAAATGCTGAAAACTTAATTCGCAAACGTACGCATAGTTTTTTGTTTTGTAATCTATAAAATAGTGAGTCTCACTCTTGAATTTATTGTTTGACTAATATTTTCTAAATACAGCTTTCAAAAAACTGTATCTTATTTTCCTAATTTAAAACAATATTTTGAAAACGGCTTAGGGGGTATTTTCAGGATTCAGAAAATGTTTTTAATGACATAGTGGTAAATAAATTGAAAATAGTGGACCCCACATATTTGTCCAAACTCTTTTGTCTCTTAAATTTATAAGTTTATCTTTATCACAAAAAAATTCTCACACTTCAAATTTGAAACTTATTATTAAAAAAAAAAAAATGATGAGCTTTATTCTTTTATCATTATTCACCCAAAAAAAAAAAAGTAATTTACTGATTTTACACATTACTTTTTGTAAATATATATTGTAGTGGTATTGGGCCCAATAGCTCATTATCTATGTATATACTGGGCCTGAGGCCCAAGCCGATGATAAAAGGTCATCCGAGTAAGAATAAACATTGCCAAGGGAGTCCGTGTTAGTAAATGAAGAACTTAGTTTTGGTCATAATGGCCCAGGAGGTTATGCCGAGGATGAATGCCTCCTCGGCTAACCAAATCCGAGGTTCATAGAGGTGGTTTGCCGTTTAGGGGGACGTTCCAAGAAGTTCTGTTGGCACGGGTAAACACTGCAGAAACATAGGACAGGGAGGAGTCCTAAAATATCTGAGGAGAAAGGTACTACCACCGCATTAAATGCTCTGCAGCTAACTCTCTGGTCGCATTAATGTGGAGGTGATACCTGAACAGTGGTTTTCAGTCTTACAGCTACGACATAAAAATTTCAGGAAAGTACTAATGGGACAAGTATCAAACACCAACCATTTGGCTTGCACGTGGAGGGTATGGATGAAAGGGGAAGAGAGTATAAAAGGAGAAGGAGGCAATGAGAGAAAAGGATCAAGAAATCAAAAGAGAAACACTATAGCGATCAGAAATCAAATTTGTAATCAAACTTGTGAGAAATATATAAGAACTGATCTCCTCGGATTATACCAATGACGATTTTCTTTAGTTTAAATCAATCTAGCTACCTATTCTTGTTATTTAAATCCACTTTATTTGTTGTTCAATTCATTTTAGCCCAGTTTTCCAACTCACTCTCTATAAATTCATTGTTTTGGGTTTTTTTGGATTTAGGTCCATCATCTTTTGGGCTAGGGACTCAAATCTGGTTCTTACATATATTTTTTAAATCTCAAAAATAGAAATGATCTCCCAAACAATTATTTTTATTTTTAGTATTTTGAAAATTGTTCTTAAAAGTGTGAGCCAAACGCGTAAAATATAAAAACTATTATCTGAAAACTAGTTTCAAGTTCAATTTTTTTTAAATTGTTTTTATACAGTTTTGAAAGCAGTATAGTTTTTTCAAAATTGTTTTTAAATCTAAATCCACATGCGCAAATCTTGCTATCCAAATGCACCAATAGTGAATATAGTTTTCGGCTTTTTACTATATTTGATAGTATCAAGAAAAAAAAAATTTCAAAGGAAAACTATATTTTGACTTTCCTTATTTAGCTTGACGTGAGTTAAAGTTATTTTCCACTAAATAAGGAAAGTCAAAAGATAATTTTCCAACTCATTTTAAAGTTGCTACTAAACATAATAAAATAGAATAATTTTCTAAAAAAATATTTCTTGGAAAACGATTTATTTTCTAGAAACTATTAATGTCTTTTTGAAAAAATTTTGAAAAAAAATGCCACAAATATCCAGGTATATCGTCTTCCCTACCTCTTTAATTTCTCTCCTTGCGTTTTCTTTTGCACCAAACAGAAGAATTTTCCCCCTTAAAAAAAACAGAAGAATATTCATTTATATTTTCAATCCTCGGCCAAAATGGCCCAATACCACCATTTTTAGAAATTTTTAGCAAGAAAACACTGTTTCGGAAATAATTAGCAAAGTACCACTTTTTCTAGAACTCGAGTTTCAGAAACTCGAGTTCCTCATTAGTTTTCTACCGTGGCATTACTGAGTTGGATTTATGTGATTAAAAAATTTTTTGTGGTACTCGAGCTTGGTAAACTCGAGTACCATTTACACAGTACTCGAGTCTATCAGGCTCGAGTACCTTTTTCTTAAAAAAAAAAAAAAAAAAAAAAAAATTACACAGTACTCGAGTTTGGTAAACTCGAGTACTGTGTAAATTTTTTTGTGAAGTTTTTTTTTTTTTTTTTTTTTTTTTTTTCTTGTTTGGGGATAATAAAAAAATAAACATAAAGATAAAAATAAGTAGCTTTTTTATGTTTTTATTTATTTAAATAGAGGTATTGTAAAATATAGAGATTTTAATTTCGAAATATGAATTTAATTTCTACATTAATTAAAACTAGTGTATGACCCGCACAATGTGCGGGTTAATTAGTTTTATTTATTTATTTTGAATTAGGATACTCTTATTTGTTATTTATGGTAAAATAAATAAAACTCTCTAATTTATAGGTATGGTATCTTAAAATTTTAAAGAAGCTCTATTAATATGGTATTACAATTTTCACTTATTTTATGAAGCTAACAAAATGAAAATGAAGTGACGATAATTATTTTAGAATACCTATCATCACTCACTTGAAGTGTCAATGCTAGGTTTGTAATGCCCTTGATAATAACAGTCTTCAATCTTCTATATGATCCAATCCTTAATACATATTGGGTTACACCTCACTTCTACTATTCCTATAAAGTTACTTTTCTTTTCCTTCATATTCTTCTTCAATTCTTTACTTCTTCCTCGTTAGTGAGCCTCTATGAACTCCCATCACATCTTTTTTTTTTCCCCATTTTCACCATGCTTTTCTGCTAACATTTTTAAGTTTTAGTTTTTTCTTTTTTTAATAATCATTCAGTCTCATGAAAAATAGCACATGAAAATATTCTCACATTTCAACTAGTTGTACTAAATCCAACAACTTTCTTGCCATAGTAAATTATTCTTGCAGAGCGAACATTAATTCGAAACTTCTATCACTTTTTGTAGCGAAAAAATGGTTCAAAAGGTAAATATAAATCTGTTTAGAGGTTTTGAATGGAAGATGGCCGTTGTAGTTAATTTCGCAACTACCTAAGATCACGTTGTTTTGGATTTCTATTAATTGGCTGAAAAAGTTATGAGCGGTGTTTGTTGATAAAAGTTGGCAGACAATAGTCCGCTTAAGCATTTTTTAAATGTAACGGTTCCTAAAGCATTTTTCTTTCAATGGCGAAGGAGTGCAATGCTTGATTTTTTAAATCCTGAAGACATGAAAGGCACAACGTTTCGCTTTTTATTCCATGCTTTTGACTAGTAGTTTGGCAAATTTTTAAGTGGGATTTTTTCCTACATGTCACAACCTCCTCCTTAATTGCAGGGCAAGGTTTCTGCTATTATATATAGTAGCTAGTCGCTAACCCGGGATTATATAACTCTATCTAGTCGTAGTTGGTTAGGCATTGAGTTCTATGAATTTTACCATTTGAATAGAGTTAACCAGACCCTGGAGGTAAAATTTGAGTTGGTATATGACAAGATAATTCTTTGCCAAAAGCACATAGTTAGAGAAATACCATACCATATCATAAGCTTTTTAGAATCCAGCAGGAAAATCCATCATTGTTCGCTCTCTTTTTTGCAGAAATTATTTTCTGTTTACTATTTAAAAAATTGTTCACTGTTTTCTCATAAAACACCTGGTGAAATCGTGTTTTCTAAATTTAAACGCCAAATCTGAATTTTTTTTCATGTTTAAATTTCACAATAATCGAATTTGTTTTTCTGCATTGATAAAATCGGTTTCTATGTTAATAAAATTTGCTCTCTACACATCATGTTTACTGTATATTCGAATTTGCTTATTGCATTCATAAAATCTGTTTTTTTTTATTAAGTAAAACTGTTCACTGTTTTCTCATAAAAATTGTTCACTGTACAGATCATCCAAATTGTTTTCTCATAAAAATTGTTCACTGTACAGATCATGAAAATTCAAATGAAAATTGAAGAACATAACAAATTGAGTAAACTTAATGGAAAATTAATTACATTAGATGTACAAATCATCCAAATTTGTTTCCAAATTTAAAGTCGTCAAATGTACAAAATCATGAAAATTCAATTTAAAACTATGTACTAAGGTACTAATCATCCTGATTTGATGAAAATTTCAAAATTGTTGAACATACTATATATAATAGCAGAAACCTTGCCCTGCAATTAAGGAGGAGGTTGTGACATGTAGGAAAAAATCCCACTTAAAAATCTGCCAAACTACCAGTCAAAAGCATGGAATAAAAAGCGAAACGTTGTGCCTTTCATGTCTTCAGGATTTAAAAAATCAAGCATTGCACTCCTTCGCCATTGAAAGAAAAATGCTTTAGGAACCGTTACATTTAAAAAATGCTTAAGCGGACTATTGTCTGCCAACTTTTATCAACAAACACCGCTCATAACTCTTTCAGCCAATTAATAGAAATCCGAAACAACGTGATCTTAGGTAGTTGCGAAATTAACTACAACGGCCATCTTCCATTCAAAACCTCTAAACAGATTTATATTTACCTTTTGAACCATTTTTTCCCTACAAAAAGTGATAGAAGTTTTGAATTAATGTTCGCTCTGCAAGAATAATTTACTATGGCAAGAAAGTTGTTGGATTTAGTACAGCTAGTTGAAATGTGAGAATATTTTCATGTGCTATTTTTCATGAGACTGAATGATTATTAAAAAAAGAAAAAACTAAAACTTAAAAATGTTAGCAGAAAAGCATGGTGAAAATGGGAAAAAAAAAAAGATGTGATGGGAGTTCATAGAGGCTCACTAACGAGGAAGAAGTAAAGAATTGAAGAAGAATATGAAGGAAAAGAAAAGTAACTTTATAGGAATAGTAGAGGTGAGATAAATCTCAATCATGGATGGGATTGAGAATAGTAAAAGTAATTGAATAGGAACATTCTTCGAAGGTTCATACTTCACAAAATACCCAATATGTATCTTTATTTACACTAGGACAATTTTTTTGCTTTTATTTTTAATAAGAATCTAATCACTCTTTTTATTTTTTCTTTCACTTAAAAAATTAACAATCATTATATATTGGGTCCTAAAAATAAAACACAATATTAAATTTATTAAGTTTACTTTCTTTTTTTTGAGAATGAAGTTTACCATATACTTGTATATGGTTAGCGGTTATTAAGTATATGGTTAGTGGTTATTACTTATGTGGGTGAGGTGTAACCCAATATGTATTAAGGATTGGATCATATAGAAGATTGAAGGCTGTTATTATCAAGGGCATTACAAACCTAGTATTGACACTTCAAGTGAGTGATGATAGGTATTCTAAAATAATTATCGTCACTTCATTTTCATTTTGTTAGCTTCATAAAATAAGTGAAAATTGTAATACCATATTAATAGAGCTTCTTTAAAATTTTAAGATACCATACCTATAAATTAGAGAGTTTTATTTATTTTCCCATAAATAACAAATAAGAGTATCCTAATTCAAAATAAATAAATAAAACTAATTAACCCGCACATTGTGCGGGTCATACACTAGTTTTAATTAATGTAGAAATTAAATTCATATTTCGAAATTAAAATCTCTATATTTTACAATGCCTCTATTTAAATAAATAAAAACATAAAAAAGCTACTTATTTTTATCTTTATGTTTATTTTTTTTATTATCTCCAAACAAGAAAAAAAAAAAAAAAAAAAAAAAAAAACTTCACAAAAAAATTTACACAGTACTCGAGTTTACCAAACTCGAGTACTGTGTAAATTTTTTTTTTTTTTTTTTTTTTTTAAGAAAAAGGTACTCGAGCCTGGTAGACTCGAGTACTGTGTAAATGGTACTCGAGTTTACCAAGCTCGAGTACCACAAAAAAATTTTTAATCACATAAATCCAACTCAGCAATGCCACGGTGGAAAACTAATGAGGAACTCGAGTTCTAGAAAAAGTGGTATTTTGCTAATTATTTCCGAAACAGTGTTTTCTTGCTAAAAATTTCTAAAAATAGTGGTATTGGGCCATTTTGGCCTTCAATCCTCTCTAAAAATCACTCCAACCAAACAAGGGGATAAGACTCAAGCCAAAATTAAGCCCAACTTGGCGGTGCCTTGGGTCACCTCGGCCCAATCAAATTTGTACTTTCTGCCACCCAAAATAATTTGGGCCAAAATTTCAGAATCGGCCCAATTTCATTTCCCATTCATCTAGTTCCCTCTCCTCCGTAATGCTTATCTACGAAGTTTCAGTGCTGAGATCTCTGAAAGAAAATATTTTCCCTGTCGTTTTTTTCTCATTTTCTCGTTAACCAAACAGACTCCTTAGATTCTCCATTTCGTGAGATTTCGCATTCGGTTCGTTTTTTTCTCAGTTCAATTTTTGAGCTTTATCGAAACCCTAATATCCCAATTCAAATTCCCCAAATTTTAATATTATTTGGGTTCTCTTTACATTGCAGATCGAAGAGAAATCGACATGGGGTTCTTGGTGACAACCCTAATTTTCGTAGTGATTGGGATCATTGCGTCTCTTTGCACCAGAATTTGCTGCAATAGAGGACCCTCTACTAATTTGTACATTTCTCAAAACCCAAAATTTTTTTTTTTCCATTTCTTTATGTTTTTGGGTTTATTGTGTGTGAATTTTATTAAAGTTGCTGCATTTGTTAATTCAAGATTGTATATAGTGCGTAACTGAAGCTTATTTACAGTAAGTAGCTCTAGATTCCATGATATATGTGGTGTTTGTCTAGGTTTTATGTGGCAATGATTTGGGCTTAAGATGCTTGGGGGATTTTGTTTTGTTGTGTTATGAAATATGATGGTTCAGTTCACTGAGTGGGAAGTACTTAACAATTTTAACATCATCTTAGATGGGAGTTTTTTAACAAGGAGTTCTTACTGTAGCAGAAGCCATTAATTTGAATGGCCATTACAAGTCAATATTCTTGTAGTTCAATGGCATTACCCAATTCTTCCTATTGGTTCGAACCTGAGTTCAAATCTACCCCTGCTTCCAACTTGTTAGTCCGTTCAAATCTCGCTGTTGTTGTTCTAGTATGGTGATAGATTGTATATTGTCATATATTTTGAAGTTCATGAAATTCCTAATACCGTTTTTGAATTTCCTCTCTTATATTGGTACATTTGTTTATTAAACGACATTTAAAAGAAGAAGGGTTCCAATTAGCTCAACCGACAAAGTCTCTAATAGTTGAATAAGAGATCTAAAGTTCAATCCCAGCGAACGGTGTAATTCAAATATTAAGGACAATTAAACAGAACCTTAGTGGGTTTATATATATATATATATATATATATAGTTTTATTTTTTATTTTCCCCATTAAGATTTTGTAAACCTCTGAAATGGCTGTAGATGTCAAATTTTTTTAGTTTTGTTCTTTTGGATATTGAGGAATGGGCTTGCAAACTGGCTGATTGTGTACCTGTTTTAGTTTCTTATTTAGTCTTCATAGATTTTTGATGTTTTTAATGGATCCTCATACTGATTTCATTGTCAGTTAATCAATTTAAAAAAACTTTGACCCTTCAACTTTGGGTTGGGTAGTGTCCTTCTTTGCCAATTTACTCCACTTGGGAGTTGGGACCATCTTGATTCCAAGTGATGATCATCTCACTCTCTTCCAAATAAAACCACCACCAACCTTTTGCTTGTTCTTCCTTTCAGGTTCCTTACGTTAAGAAATTCATTTCTTTGTCATGATTATTCAATACTTTTGCTTTGAACAATGTCTGAAGATCTAATAGTAGTAGCAACAACGACAAAGTCTTAGTCTTAAAACTTTTGGGTCAGCTAGTGAAGGTCTGATAGTTCAATTATCTATATATTTATGATTTATGTGTATTTGATTAGGAGCTCTTGTTGAGAAAGTCTTGTTTGTTTTTTATTTTTTGGTGTTATTCTCTGTGTACTTTACTGCTTATTGATAAAATCTTGGCATCTCAAATTTTCTGCACTAGAAAGGTGCTAATGCATAGTAGGTGTGATTATGAAATGCTGGTTTGAGTAAATATAGTAATCAGACATCTAAGTTTGCGTGAAATGCTGAACCATCTATATGTTAGGCTTTGTATAATTCTTGATACTTATAAAATTCTTGCATTTATCTGCTTTTCATAACCTTTTGTTCTTTTTGTAATCTGCAAAATATGCCTAATCTATTTTTCTCATTGCAGGTTCCACCTGACATTGGTTATTACAGCAACAGTCTGTTGTTGGATGATGTAAGTTCATGTTTAATTATGAAAACTGGAAGTTCATCTGATTTGATGTTTTATTTAAAATTCATTTTTAATACGTGCGCATCTTTAGGTTGGGACTTATATCCTCGTGTATTTAGCTAGTGCTACATGTATCTTTTATTATTTGTTGGTAATTACACATGCAGCTGGTGGGTCTGGAACCCAATACCTTGTCCTTGACCTTGCTCTTGTGGGGGAGGAGGATTTAGGCAATGAGATCTCATCTGCATACATTTCATCTTTGGCAATTGTTTCTTCACTCCATAAAACCTATTGTCAAATCTAAGCACTATGTGTAGCCACTAAATTTGATCCAGTAGTTCTGCATGATTTTTCATAGGGCAAAGGTGCTCTAATTAAGATCCTATATATCACATACCTTTTCTAGTATTTTCTTGGTGGGGCTTAATTCTTATTTTAGAAATGTACGTGGTCTTGTCTGTATGGTTGTTTCTTCCTTTTCATACTGTGTATTGTTCTCTTTGCTGAAATTTCATATTGTATTCTTCTTTTCCTTAGGTGGGCGATAGTATATCTTGCACAGATGAAACCACTTATTGTCCCAATTCTCAGTGAAGGGGAATGAAGTTCTGCGTGGAATACCATACAGTGCATTATCAGTAAAGCCAACAATATGGATTATGGATTGGCTAGCAGAGTATCTGATTTCGGTTTTGTGGATCATTCAGTAGTATTTTCTTGTGTATGTAATTCTTGTTGCAGCATCAACCTTGAATTGGTTTTACATTGTTGCTCAACATCACATGTGATAAAATTGTTGTATTTACCCTTCTTTCACTTCAGGAGTCATATTATCAGAGTGTAATCATAAAAATATGCAGTTTGGATGAAATAAATGATGATAGAGTATTTCTCTTTTTTAATTGTATGGAGGCTATAAAGATAACCATCTCGTTATCCATGCTAATATGGACTAAGGGGCTGAGTTGGTATCTGCCTGTTAGTCCTTTTTCAAAATTAGTGATGATATACAGATCAAACTATAGAGCAAAATGCAAATGAAAAAAAATGCTATAGTTTGAATAAGTTGGGACTTGTACAGCACTAATACGATGAAGGGGTGGGGCAGGAAAGGGACTGAGGGAGACATAGGAAAGAGGGGGAGACAGACAAGAAGACGTCCAGAATATGAAAATACATACAAGGGAGGGTATATACTTTTCTTTCACACTCTCGTTGACCAGTGCTCTGTTAAGCTGGGGCCTCTATGATGAGAACCTTGTAACTTGATTGAGTTTCTGCCTATAAGTTTATGAAAAGTACTTGCATTTTTTTTTTATCAATTTCTTAACTCGTTGGCATGCTACTTTAGTATATTAGGGACGACTATTTTTACAACATGTTAATATGATAAGTAATAATTGAAGTAATATCATTTTTACATGTGTTTACCAATGATATCATATTTTTCAACAATTGTAAAAAAATTTGTTTCTCCCTAAAATTATTATATGTTACGAACCTTTCATGTCAAAGGCGGCTCCACTTGGAACCATTTGAACCCCCGGAATTGAACCCCAAAAAAAAAAAATTTATTATAATATTTTTTATTTTATTTTTCCTATTTTGATGATTAAAATAAAAATTTGAACACCCTCATCTTAAATCCAACTGAAATAAACTTGAATATAATCATTTTAACAATATCTTGACCTTTTTAAACCCAAAGAAAAATCTCAATAACAAATCAATTGGATCTAAAATTCGGTAAAAAATTTTAGTTAGCCCAACAACAAAAGTAAAATTTGTTAATCTTAATATGTGTTTAGCATTGGCTTAAAAAATTAGTTTTTTTACTATTTAGCTTATTTTTTCTATTAATCATGAATCTCATTACACTTTTTGATATTATTTATGAATTTCATTGTACTATTTCATCTACCTTTTAGCTTTATCTACAGTATTTTCAGCAAAAAATTTTAAATTTCAACTAAATAAACCTGTTTCCAAACAAACACTTAAACATTAGAAAAAGCTCATTTAGATCTTAAGAAATTTTAAATAAATCAATCAAATGAGAAATTAATGGATGAATGATTGCTTAACTATGTACATTGAAATATATGTCACTAGTAGGATTGATAGTGAAGATATCATGCAATAATTTGAAAACGTGAAAAATCATAGAAGGCAATTGTAAAACTTTATGTATTAAAGATTTTTTGTTTTTTTTTTTTTTTTTTTGTGATGTCGATATATTTAATTTATCTTTTGTTTAAAATTTTATATAATTTATATTTCTTATTGAACCCCCTAGAAAATAATCCTGGAGCCGCTACTATTTGATGTCTTAAGTTTTGAGTTTTAATCTCTACACAATGTTGAGATTAAGAATAAGAAGTGAAAAGAACAATTCCATTTTGTTGATTACACTTTGAGGCAACTGTTATCTTTTATAATAGTGGGATGTTGCAATCCCTTAAATAAAAACAGCCATCTAGCATCCATCCCTCATCCTTGAGGCTTGACAGCCAGCTTCACGTATTGCTTGGTCTAAGGCAGTAAACGAAACGCAACTTACATATCATTACTCTATCTTTTTTTTTTTCTTTTTTTGGGCCCTTTTGAGGTATTTAAGGGAAGACTTAGAATAGAATCAAGAAAAATGTGATCAACCTTAACCAATTTTGTTCAAGAACTATAGCCAACCCCAAACTAATGTTTTTTGGTTATGTTCACAAATGTGGAGAACATAACATTGAAAAAACATGATAGTGATAGATCACAAACAATATTTCAAATTTACAACTGATGCCCTTTTTTTAGCTTTAAATTGAATCAATTCATTTTTAGTACTATTTTTGAAAATTGTGTTTTTTTTTTTTTTTAATAATTTTACCTTCCGTCCTTTCTTTAATTTCTCTTAAAAAAAAACAAATCAAACGCAGGAAGTAAAGAAGCATTTTACAACCACCAAAAAAATAGCTAAACAAACAATCGAGTATCATGTATAAAAACCAGAAACGACATCGTTTGGAGGGTTTTACTTTTGAAATAAAAAAAAGAAAGCCCATCAAATTGGCAACCAGACCCGATCCATTCTCTATGATGTCTAATTATCCAAATCCACCAAAAGAAAAGAAAAAAACCCAAAACGTTTTTCTTTTCTTTTTGGGTAATTACTTAAACTTCAATTCTAATTTTTCAAATTTCTAAAACCCTAAAAACCCATCATTTCCTGTAAGGAAAAGAAAAAGGAAAAAAAAAATGGCAACACTTCAGCTCACAAACCCAAACGAGCTGATGATCTCATCCCCTTCAATTCCAACCCCATTTCAACACAAGTCATTGCCTTTTCGAAAATGCTTTTCTCAGAGGAAAAGCAGCAATTCTTCGCAGAAACGACACCGTTTCGGGGTTGTCAGTTGCTCTTTTACCCCAATGGAATCGGCCAAAATTAAGGTGGTTGGTGTCGGTGGAGGTGGCAACAATGCCGTTAATCGCATGATTGGTAGCGGTTTACATGTGGGTTTTCGTTAACTTTTTCTGGGTTTTCGCTTAAACTTTAAAATTCCAATTCTCTCTCTCATTTTGTTACTGACTGTTTGTGTTTCAGTGTTTAGCTTGATACCCATTTGTTGTTGTGCTTCATCTATGTCCATTTTTAGTGCTACATTGTAATTAATCGCCATATTTTATGTTTTATGGTAATACAAAGTTAAGTGAATTTATCATTTTTCTCTTAGGATTAGATAGTAGTTACTACATTGTTAGGCATCACCATTTTTATGTTGTATGTTAATAATGCTTGTAATCTGCGTGAAGATTCAATTTTCATTGTTTCATTGGCTGTTTCTTGCGAAATTGTGTTTGTTTCATGTAGCTGTTGGGTTACTGACTAACTCAATTTGAAGGCACCTTGATTTGGTTAAAAGCTTCACCATTTTTATTTTCCAAATTATGTGTGTAACTTCTAGTTGCTTTTTAGATTTTAGTTTTCACTGTTTTCTGTGGTTGGAAGTTTGAAGTATACACGGGTTAGTGTCAAGTTGCATATGTAAGAGGTTATTGGTCTTGATGTTTTACAGTTTTTGATATTTCAGGGTGTTGATTTCTATGCTATAAACACAGATGCGCAAGCATTGTTACAGTCTGCTGCTGAGAACCCACTTCAAATTGGAGAGCTTTTGACTCGTGGATTAGGTCTGGCATTCTCACTATGATCTGTTTACTTCACTCTTTTGAAGCTTAAGGTGTTAACCAAGCAATCAATCCTGGCAGTTGGGTGGTTTTAGTCCACTCATAGTCATGTTTGAACTTTGTATAATTACCAGCTTGCTATTATCTACATTGTGGTGGTGGTGGTAGTATCATGTCTATTGATTTACTTACTTGATAGAGATGCAGGTACGGGTGGGAATCCACTTTTGGGAGAACAAGCTGCAGAAGAATCTAAAGAAGCCATTGCAAATGCACTAAAGGGGTCAGATCTTGTGTTTATAACTGCTGGTATGGGTGGAGGAACAGGGTCTGGCGCTGCCCCAATTGTTGCCCAGATATCCAAAGAAGCAGGTTATTTGACTGTTGGTGTCGTTACCTATCCTTTCAGCTTTGAAGGACGTAAGAGATCCTTGCAGGCAGGTGTCCTTTTGGTGTTTAATTGAAATCATGGAAAACTTATTTGTCATTCAGTATATGCTAAATCCAAGACTTCCTAACCAAATTTTTATAAGCTCTTTAGTTGATGCATCATTCATATTTTTTTTCTTTGATAAGTATGATAAGATTTATTAAAAAAAGGCTACTTCATGAAAAAATATCACAAAGCAGCCAAGATGCATCATTCACATTACTTGAGTTGAGTTGAAATGGATGTCCTATGTTTTCTTTCCTTTTTGAGACTATTAGCTCTAGGAGAATCTCCCTTGCATTTATTCTCCCGTATTCTGTTTTTGGAACTAGAAATGTATTTATGACATTATGCATTTTTCTGTTTGTTTTAAATTGACGGAATTCATATTCAAAGGATGAAAGATGTTTAATGTGCCCAACTCTTTGAGCTGTACTGCTGCAGTTCTTTCATTTGTAAATCATAATCCTGAAGCTTTGCTGGAAGCTAGACTTCTACATATATATATATATATATATATATTGTAAGTTACACACGCACTTGATGGATCTTGAACCCACGACCTCACCCTCCACTTAGCACTTATAAGGGGAGGAGGTCCAATTAAGCTAGAGCTCGTTGGCTACATTAAAAAAAGTTTATTGAAAGTGCTTAAGGTAAAGCGTGTTTCAGTAGGCTTATGGTTAGGGAAATATGTGGATTTAGGGTTTAGAACTTCAAAAACAAGGTGAGGATTAAAGAATGAGTGAATGACTTAAGGTTTTGGTAGGGATGAAAAAAAGATTTGATTTAGGGTTATAAAGAGGAAGAAAAAATGAGATCAAATTTGTCCACAAGTTATGAATAGTAAAACGAACTATACACAAACTATAATTTGGATGGTGATAGAATACCTAAGGAGAAGAGAAATGGAGAAATGAAACACTAAGGTTACATTTGGTACACTGAATGTAGATTACAACGGGAATGGTAATCTTTATTACCAAGAATAAAAGGTGTTATAATAGAATAACTAAACATATTCATTAATTTAGTTGTGAGTTGTAACATTAGAATGAAACTTATGATCTATTTTAGGAAATATCCCATTCATACAATTATATTTCCTAGAAAATAATATATTTTAAATTTTAGAGGGATGAGTTATTTTTTGATGATTTTTTATTTTCATAATTGTTACGTAGATATGGAAAGTTTTTATTTGGAAATATATTAAAAGAGGTGCTACGTCTATAACATTTTTACAACATTTTTATAACAAATCATGGGTGGTTAGTTGTTATTGGTTCAAATTTAAATTTAGCACTGAAATTACTTTTCTAACCCAACAATAACAACCAGTAACAACCTGCCACTTAGGATTTGTTGTAAAATTGTTGTAGACATATCATTTCTCATATGTTAATGTTAAAAGTTATTACATCCACTAATGAATAGCTATTACAACCCTTTTAGAGAGGAATAGTTATTCCTCATTTTAAAGAATAGTTATTTATAAGAAATGACTATTCCCTGTAATAAAAACATAATCAAACTATTGAATAACTAAACCATAGGAATAACTATTACATTACAGTGCCTATTACAGTCTACCAAACGTGTCTTAAGGCACGCAAGCATCAACAAGTTTTCTAGTAATCAACTTTCTTCTAATTTAAGTACACTGACCCTTATATAGACTCTAGATCTTAGATTTCCCTAATAGGATTAAAACTCCTTTGTTCAGTAAAGAAACTCCTAATTGAATTGACCAAAGCCCTCACTTAAAGCACATAAGTTTTTTTATTTATAAAATAAAACCTAAGGCCCACGACTATGACCCACAACCAAAATCATAGAATTATTGAAATGCCCTTGACTTTAGAAAAAATCAAACAAAACATAAAATATAATATTAATAACCTAATTAGCCTTTTTTATTGGTAGGATACACGCACACATTGGGTCTTGAACATATGACCTCTCCCTCCATCTATTAATATGGAAAGAGGAAGTGTCATGTAGCTAGAGCTCATTGGCAATGACCTAAACAAATACCACGGATACTTATGCTTGGGTTTTGCCCTAAGTTTAGACTTGCATATTTTTCTTCCCTAGCCAGGCAATGGTCGTGCCATCAGTGCTTTCAATAAATTTTGACTTCTTCCATAAATTTTGACCAGTTATGGTATTATGGGATATCTTAAGCTGTTCATATTCTCTAAAAATAACCCTGTTGTACTGCTTTTCATTGTCAATGGGTAGTATGGATCAGCTGGTTTGCTTATGTTTAATATATGTATACTAAAAGCTGAGTGTCAAGACTCGAGTAGACACAGAAAACTAGGTTAATAATTTATGATATAGCTGGAGTATCTATATACACACCAATTTCTAGTACTTTTAAAGTTCCAGAAGTTATGTTGCATTTACTTGTCTTCAGGCTTTGGAGGCTATTGAAAAGTTGCAAAAGAATGTTGATACTCTTATAGTCATTCCCAACGACCGTCTGCTGGATATTGCTGATGAACAGACACCCCTTCAAGATGCTTTTCTTCTTGCTGATGATGTTCTACGTCAAGGAGTGCAAGGAATTTCAGACATTATCACAGTGAGTGTTTAGTGAAACACCGAACTGCATTTCACATTTTGATCACTGGCCCACTAATTTAAGAAGTTTAAGTTAGTCCATGACTACCCAAATTCAGCATAATTTGCTTACATTATTGCTTATATAATAATTAGAGAATTATACACAGCATTTGTGATTATTAAAAATCAAATACACAATACCCTAACTATTCCATGTTATCTTAAATTAGCACATTTGATTTTTCCCTTCCCAAAAATTATCATTTTGCTTATCCTAAATAATTTGAAGATTGATTTGTTCTTTTGTAGATACCTGGACTGGTAAATGTGGATTTTGCAGATGTAAAGGCAGTTATGAAAGACTCCGGAACTGCAATGCTTGGAGTGGGAGTTTCCTCTAGCAAAAACCGTGCAGAAGAAGCAGCTGAACAAGCTACTTTAGCTCCCCTAATTGGATCCTCAATTCAATCGGCTACAGGGGTAGTGTACAATATTACAGGAGGAAAGGACATAACCCTGCAGGAAGTGAATAGAGTGTCTCAGGTACTGAAGAAATATAAGCTATTGATATCCATTATTCTATATAATCTAATGAAAGAAGGCATACTTCAAAATTCATTTTCCTTTTAAATGTGATGAAATAAAATTGAATTTATTGTAAGTGAATCTTCTCATAAGGAACCACGTCTGAACAACCCCCCCCCCAAAAAAAAAAAAAAAAAAATCAGCTAGTTGATTTTGCAATTCTTTTTTTTTTTTCTTTTCATTGTGAAATTGAAAAGAAATGTTCCTTATGCCCCTTGAAAGAAATTCATATGTAAGTTCATTTTTGTGTTGCTTCATATTTCCAAAAATAATAATTACAAAATCTGGATCATCCTCTTGTTGCTCCCTTTTGAGCCAATTGTGGGAACTTCAGCTCTCAGGTAACTCATAAACTTTGCATAATTTAAAGGTCTGGAAAACATAAAATGGATGCTGCTTCAATTGTTCTCATGATTCCATGTGTTCTAAATTGTCCTTAGTTTGCAATGGTGATTGTTAATTATTATCTTAAATGTATTACGATCTGGCAGCAGTTTCTTAGAAAAGGGTTGGGGATTGTAATCATGTGCAGTAGTGCTGAGATTTTCTGTTTCTTTGTTTTCCACATGCAGCATACTAATGTCTGCATATGTAAAATGACCTTTTTCAGGTTGTGACAAGTTTGGCAGATCCTTCTGCTAACATCATATTTGGGGCTGTCGTGGATGACCGCTACAATGGAGAGATTCATGTTACTATCATTGCTACAGGCTTCTCACAGTCATTTCAGAAGAAACTATTAACAGACCCCAAGGCAGCAAAGCTGATTGACAAAGTTCCAGTGGACCAAGAAAGCCAGGGAATGCCCTTCCCCCTCAAGTCCCCAACCTCACCTTCAACTGTTCCATCCAGACCGTCTCACCGAAAGCTCTTCTTTTAATTCCTTTTTTTTTCCCTTCTTCCCATTTAACTCCTTTTGCCATTTGGCTCTGTAATGATCTTGAAGTTGATATATGAGAACTGCATTTTGTTCTAGGGTTTACTCTGTTTTGTAGGTAATTATTGAGTATCTTCATTCTTTATTATCTATCTTATCTATAATTGTTGACATAAACACTAATTTAGCTTCTGCATAGTTTTAATTAATAATTTTTTTTTTCTTCTAATTTCTTAAACCAAGAGAGTGGATACTATTACTGATGCTTACTATTTAGACCAACACTAATACTACATCCATTATTTTCAAACTTATGTTCTATATGTAACATATGCCTATAATCCTCCTTTTCATTTCCTAGCCCAGAACTAATACATTCTATCTTATCGCTACTATATGATGTCATTTTAAACTACCGTAGGAACTTGAGACCACCTATATGCTTCATGGGGCCAAAAATCAAGCTCCCTAATGCCAAAGACTCACTAAATACGACTTAAAACTGGCTAATGGGAGATACACAGCTAGAAGTGAAACGACACGCAATAATAAATTAATAGTATTCATGAATATAAAAGATTTAGTCAAGCATGGAAGATTTATATAGAAAAATTTACTTAAAATATGATATAAACCTACAAGCTCTTTAAGATAATAGATATATAGGATTGCTTCACACCTATGTACAAACTCTCAAAAGAAATATATTTTTATTATTTAGATCAGTTGTAGGCTTTGATACCAATAATACAAACTTAAAGAAGAAGATTATCTGAAACTAAAACTATATAGAAGAAGAAAGTTATATTTCCATTTGTTGTTCTCTTACAAAGAAATTACACTCCTTTTATAGGAGAAATGGAACGAATGAGGACAAATAATAATAATAATAATAATTCATGTATATAATATTAATATCTTAAAGCTGAATCTTGATATTTATTGTTGCTATGATCTTATTGAGCTACATTAGTATAGCATTTCAATCCCATTCAGTCCAGTTTGGTCTCATTCGGTCCAGTTCGGTCTCATTCAGTTTATTTTGGTCCATTCAGTCCAATTCTGTCCATATATTTCGGTCTACTCAGTTCAGTTTGGTCTCATTCGGTCCGCTTAGTCCATTTCAGTCATTCAGTCCACTTTAATGATACTTTGAGAGAAGAGCTGCTTCATTGACAATTATGTCACATTCCCAACATACTGATGGTTAGCTCTTGATAAAATTTAAATTTTCTTATGTCATTAAAGTCTTTTTTTTCCTAATATAAGTGATAGATTTACTTATATTTGCTTACCTTTTAGGTCATTCAAGATGTATAGAGGCCGAACCGTTTATAAGGAGCACTAGAAATAAATTATAACCACACAATACATTATTTACAAAATACCTCATTTTATGTAATAATTGAATGTAAAATGCGTTATGTTTCCTTTTAAAAAAATTTACAAAATTCAAAACATTTTCAAATAACAAATATAGATAGTTTAATTTAGAAAATCTAATATATTGTATCAACTATGTTTTGTTAGAAAATAATTACATTATTTAAGGGTTTAAGACTAACACTTATATCTTATCTACTATTTTTCATTTTTCACTAAACAAAAAAATAAATAGTCAAATTTTTCTATGCATGGTGTGAGTCTACAACTAATAAAGAATAATAAATAATACATGAATAGGTGTCCTAGTAATGCACAGATATCTACAACTTTTTTAGGTACAATAATTCATGGGCATCTATACCATTTTACAAGGGAATCAATTCTTTGCCGTTGAATGGCAAACTCCAATGTAGAATAACCACAAGAAAGAAAAGCACACTTTTTTTAAGGCATCAAAAAGACTACTAATAATTGCACACAAGAAACCCAACTGGGTTTAAAGAGCTAGTCCACGTAGAATACCTACAAGAAGGAAGAGTATAAGCTGTCCACATGATGTCTGAAAGAGTATCAAGCAACAATGCATTAAGAATTTAAGAGGCCAGACACTGAAGCCAGCTGGGGTAGTGCTAGGGATTTTGTGATGCACTATTGCCGTGATTGGCATACAATCTTGGCATTTCTCATGCCAGTGAGGTCAGAAAATGGCCATCACCTATTATTCAAGAGTAATAAACTGTCTACCAAAGTATAAATCAAGATGTATGGAAGTAGAATTCATTTCTAGGGAAGCCAAAGAAGACAACCTTCATCAACAGCTCAGCTTATGCAGTTGTTGCTGGTTCAATCAGATAAATATTCACACTTATGGGAAAAACATGATTAAATTAGGTGTAGAGAAATCATTGCAGGGGAAATTAGGAGATCAGTTGCATAAATGCTCCAACACATGGGACAAATGTAAAGAATCGCTATTATATACAAATTTCAGTTTTTAAGAAGTTCTGATGGAATTGCATAAAACTTGACATTTTGGACTATATAAATCATCTACCAGCAGGTTGCCTACAATTACATATTTGCACGGTATCTATATACTTCTGTAAAGAAAGGAATTTAACAGATAATTTACCCATTGATGTTCAATTAAATCACAAGAAGAAAGATAATTCAGGTTTTGGGGTAAAGGCAAACACACTTTCACCAAAAAGTTCAAACAATGATGCCAACATTTGTCCTGCATCCATGTCCTCCTTCCAAGCCTGAGAGAGAACAGTAGACGTTTTTACCACTCTACCACCAACCTCCCTTCCAGGCACGTTTTCAGTTGGTAACTGCCGGGACATTGATGATAAACCAACACCGGAACCACCTGCAGCAGTGGAATACCCACCCATTGTCCCTTGCGTGTCAATTTGCATGGAGTTCATTGGTATTACACCCATTTTGCCATCTGTTGCTACTTTCTTAAGTGATGGTTGATGCATTAAGTTGTCTGTGCTTGCTTTGCGCTTTTCTAGATAGATAAGAAAGCAGATAAGATAAAGAGCAAAGATAATCAGGAACGATGAGGTAAGAGCATTATTGCAAAGCTCGTGCAATGGCTTTATGCACCCATTTCAAATAACCAAATACAAGATATATGACATTTAGGCTATTTAAACACCCATTTTCAAATAACCAATCGCAACATATATCTACATGCACACACAGTTACCATGATCACCTCAGAAAAATTTTCAAGATTCATTTGATTGGCCTGTAGATTGCTTCTTTATTGAACTCCCACCAATACATTCAAAGAGTTGATCTCAAGTTTACATTCCTGGAGGCTGTATCACATGCAATGCCATCTCACCCCCAAACCCCATCAATAACCCCCCACCCCCCCACCCCCCCCTCAAACACACACTCAGTCTTCCAAAATCATGTTTAAAACAAACCATTTGACCTCCTGTTAAAACTTACAATAAAGGGCGTTCATGCAGCATACACAAGTACACATGATATATGTATCTATTGCATATTCATTAATGTAAACCTAGATGAGATAGGTCATACTTGAAATTGTAGACACAACTTTTGCATCGGTCTTCAAGATGGCACGAGTTGGTGGAGAAAGCAAACCAGGGAACATCTTGACCCGATCATACATGCATTGGCCAGCCGCACACTATAATGTTGATGGCTTTGTTAGTTCCACAGCACATCCAAGTCAAATAGAAAATCCATATCCAAAAAAGATATAAATAACAAATGTCATATTGGACAGAAGCCTAGGGGAAATTTTTAACTATGAGTGTAGTGGTGAGAGATGATCACCCATTAATTCATTGCTCAATTGCTAGAGGGTTATGGTCCTTTGTTATGCGAATTTTGGGGTTCAATGGATCTCTGAAAGTGGTTGTGTACTTTATTTGGAGGAATCTTTTCGGAAGGCAGCTTGTCATTGATTTATATGGACATTTTGGAGGGGGAGGAATAGTTGCACATTTTGTTAATTTTGGGGTTCAGTGGATAATACATGAGAAAGTGTGTGTTATTCATTTGAAAAGGTCTTTTTGGAAAGCAGCTTCTCTTTACCTTATATGGACAATTTTGAGACGGAGAGAAAGAGAGGGAGTGGTATAAGTGCATGTTTAATGGCATAGAGTTGTCCAACCTAAATCTTTACTCTTGCAGTCTTTGTATGAGTGGTCTACTGGTAATGGCAGAGTTATATTGCTTCTTTTGTATAGTTTGTTAATTATTTGTATCTTAGCTTGTAATTATTTAGAGATACCCGTAATTATTTAGAGGGTATCTACATATACTGCTTACAAGTATAGATGTCCTCACTAATAGAGAAAGAAATCAGGGCTTTTTTTAGCATACAATATATCAGCAGGTAAATCTTTTGCTACTTAAAAATATGAAATATGAATCACCAGCAAGGCCCCATAAACACGCCAAGCTTCATGTCTCTTCATCTCATTCTTTTGCTTCTCAAGTATCATTTCTGGCGCCAGAAGTTGCAAATATGGCTCAAGATTTGGTAATATAAGCAGCCGAACCTGCCCAGAGTTCAGAAGCATAAAAATTGCTCAAACGAACGTAAAAGAGGATCTTACAAAGGAAAGCACAAGAAACTAAGAAACAGGCAATAACAATAGCAACAACTACAACTAAACACATAACATACATGGTGTAGTTCAACATAAAACAGGAACCATAGGAAAAAGTAAAATACCTCCCAAAAATACTCTTTTTTTTTCTTTTTTTTTGTTGCAAAAAAGGGGTCTAGAGTTCAAGCGCCTATCTATTCTCCCAGATGTGTGTAGTCCCCCTGTCCTTCACACACCAGGTAATTACAAGGAGGAATCCCTTGGTATAAAAAAATTATAGAATATTTCCAATCTAAAATGACAACTTCCTATAAATCATGTAGCATCCTCCCCTTGATATTAAAAAAAAAAAAAAAAAAAAAAAAAAGGGCATAGAGATAAGAGATTACCACACTATGTCCAAGGGCTGCTAGCCCTTGAATTGCACCATAATGTTGAGGCAATGCTTTGTTTGGGTCCAAGAAAGCATGAAGCAGAGTCCTTGTGACACGTGGCTGAAGATTGTGATAAACATGCCCAAATCTGCATAGTTGTACTAGTGAGTATAATTATATATATTCTCTTGAAAGAGAACAGAATATTAAAGAGGCTCAGCATTTTCTAGTCTCTTTATCTCCAAATATAACTTACATGTAAAGCAAACTAAATCTGAACAAAGATAAAAATGAGTAGGCATTTTAATTTAGAACATGCATGCATAATACTTGGTTCAAGGGCAGAGGAGGCTTGGTTAGCTTAAAGATAGATCGACTCAAGGACACCAGCTTATATTCTACACTTTACAGGAGTAAATATATCATATTATGCATGAAATTACAGTGCCATAATCATCAAATATGTCCATTTTTGGACTGCACACAAGCACAAGAATAAGGCATCATAGAAATGATTATTATGTGGCAGATAAAAAGCAAATATTTAACTATCGTGCTGAGTACTTCTAAATAACTGAAATGCAGAAGATGGCAGAAGTTTAATGTACACAAGGATTATACCCATGAGATACATAGATTAATCACAAATCATATGCAAACTAAAGAAGATATTTCAATAATGTAATAAAAAAATATATAGCAAAAATGAACAAAATTCTCTTCATGTTACATGAAGAATGCCCATTGTATAAGACCAAGTTTTTATTTTTAAACCAAAGACTACGATAGAGATTATAAAATAAATTATGAAATTTCTTTTAAATTCCTTGAAACTTTTAATAAATAAGTTATAATCAGAATAGTATTTTAATCTCATTAATATTTGGTAAAAGAGTTTCACTTAACGTAATCTATGTCAATAATTATATGTACTTATATTTATCCAAAAAAAAAAATTATTATACGTACTTATAATGAGTCATATGGCAAAACTTTCATACAAAACATGGAGCACACATAATGCAAGCACAACGAATACAATCTAACCCTTATTATTAAAACAAAAAATTATGGTATATTATTAACATAATGGAACTTGTTTTAAATTTTTAGAAACTATTGGTAGTAGAATTTTAATTGCAAGTGGCATTTTTTGAACTTTTTGAAACATCAGAAATAGAAATAGAGTTTATTACGTTAATTATTTTAATATACCTCTAGCATGTGTCACATGACATAAATGAAAAAGGCGGGAAAAAAAAAAGAGAGGGCATACACTTGACGCAACCACATGTAGGACACAACTTTTATCATAGTGTGTGTGTAAGAATAAATTGAAAGCAGACTACTTCATGCAAAGAAGGCACAAAGAAAATCATATGATTTGCACAAGAGCTTATATAATATTAATTTTTTATGAATGTTTTGGTGACAAACTGACAATTAACTAAATGGTAGGTTATTATATAATTTTACAATTCTCATATGGTGTACTAGAGGATTTTTTTTTTTTTTTTTGTGTGTTTTCATAGGTTTTAATCAAAACTTATGTGAATTTTTTGGACTTAAATAATAGTGTCTCATTAAGTCAGTGAATGAAAATGATCTACATAATTTACCAAAGTCTTACATAAAAAGTAGCCACAAGAAAATGAACCACTCAGCACAACCACAACTTCTAGGATCCAACTTTTATTATAAAGTATATGATTTGCATAATTGTGATCACTAAAGCTGTAATGCTAATATTCTCCATCAAGTAAATCTCCCATAGATTTTGTATAATTAATATACAACAGCAAAAATTTATCACCTTTTGCATATTGAAGCAACAATGTTTGCTGTGAAGTTCCTAAGTTCCCAATGATTGTCAGAAGATCTATTCCCTAATCTTTTTGCAACAAGGCATGTAATAACGGAGGGCATCAATTGGTGTAGCTGCATAAGATTAACACAACATTAGGTGGACAGCAAATCAACCCATGATATAACATATATCAAATAAGGTACTCAAAAATCAGCAGACTTATTTCCCACTAATGACAAGCCCAAGCCCAAGGTTTATAATCTAACAGGCCCCAAAAATGTGATAACTCATTAAACGTCAACCATAAAGAAGTTTTGTGCCATCCTATTTATAGCATCCTGTTGTGCATTCAAGATCAAGGGTCAAAATGTTCAGGAAAATCAACAATGACAGATATCATCATCCAACTAGATTGTTTCTGGGGTTTCTATCTCTTTGTTAAACGCTTCAAGTGGTAATCCCAAAGATTTAAATCATTGTTTAAGATGAGGCACAAATGACTACTGAATCCTTCTGATGGTCATGTTGAGGACTTGTAATTCAGCATCAAACTTGTCATGGCTATACATGTACATAAATTAATAGTTGGCCAAAATGGAAATGACTAAATACTTACATAAGGGTCTATGTGAATGTGTGGATTCTGAAGAAGGCTTCGAACAACACGCATCAAAGCAAAAAGGAGAGGAAAATCATTCAAATTGCGTGCAACCTGAGACAAATTGGGGAAAATATCAGTTCAAAATGAGAAACAAAAAAGTGATCTCAACCGAAAGTGTGTTGAGGATAGACAATAAGAAAGATATAGGCTTATAGCGTCAAGATCACCTCATCAGCAATGAAGTATATGAAGTAAGGAACTAAGGGATGCAAGCCTGAGTCTGTGGCCAAGCTCACTAATGCTTTTTTGAAGACGACAGAGCCAGACTTATTCACAGTCAATTCTGTGATATGTTTAAAGTATAACTGCAGAGGCAATATCAAAAAAATTTGGAGATAAGACTGTTCCTTGAATGGAAATACAAAAAAGAAATGCATAGAGTAAGAGATATGGAATATACCCGCAGTTCCCCTGATAGAACATGCTTAACTGGTAATTTAAGGTCAATAAGAACTTCTGTGTACTCAGATTTTTTTCCATCAGAGGGTACTGCAAGTGCTACAAACAAAGCATATTACCAATCTAAAGCACCAAAAATGGGGAAATTAAAATTTCAAACAAAAATAGACTAGTTAAACCAAACATAAAGATTAGAGATTATAATGAATTTAGGAATTACTACATTTTCCCACTCTACCTCCCATTCAAAATGTTAAAATTCCCACATGTTGGGCCTCACTTATAATGTATTAAAAAAAGGGAATTACAACATTTTGAAATGGATCAAAATATGCAAGTAATCAAACAGAAACATTCTCAGCAGCAAATCCTTTCCAATCAGAAGTTACAAAATAAAAAAAGTAGAGCATGTATTAGAAGGGCAAGTCTCCAATTAGATGAGAGATCCCTCATTTCTTCAATTATATTGCACCTAAGTTTAGCAAGAAGGCAATATACCTTCAACTAAAGCATTTTCAGGAATTGCAGGTTGAACACCTTCAATTGCCAGCCAGTGAGTATTAACTGATGTATCAAGTGGTGCCTTTGCCAAAGGTGCTTCAATAACCTATATAAATCAAGTAAAATATGAGAAAATAAAGCAGTAATTTAAATAATTTAGTTATAAAATCCTGCTTAATATCATTTATAGCTTCTTACATCTTTAAATTCCACATCCTTGTCATCAATATAAAATAAATCCTTGTGTCCAGCAGCTCGTTTGAACCTCAGGGGATCTCCGGATGTGAAGCCATATATTGGCTGAAGCAGGTAGAAAGACACAGGTAAGCAAATGGAAATCTAAGAGAACCACAAATACACATGGCGAAGGAAACATCAGCCGAATAATATTACTCTAACTTACCTCCACATTTCTTAACTTAAGTGCACTATCCACATCATCAGCTGTCAAACTAGTCCGCCTCGAGTGGCGCATGCATTTAATTGCCTCCTACATTTCAAAAAATACAGAACATTTCAGTTTCTTTAAAATGCACTTCAATTGCTCACTTTCCTTTTATCCTTGCGTCTACTAATCATATCTATGTGTTTGTGTGCATTAAATAAAACTGGAATTGTCATTAAGGAATATAAAAACTTTTAACACTTGGGTTTGTCCAGCTCCAATTCATTCCACCACCAGCAAGTGAAACTAAAGCTAGCTCTTGAATTTCCTAACCATCACACTCTCCAATTAATACCCCAATGCTACATTTACATTGCACATAGTACAAACTACAAAACTCTCACAAATGTACCAAACTGAGCAAAAATTCAAAACAACCAAATTCAAAATGCCATACCTGCATGATCTCGCGAACCCGGTACTCGACATCTGGGGCAAGAGCCAGGGCAACATCTGAGGACAAGTTGGTAATCCCAATGCTCTGTGCAATGACCTCAATTGCCTCCTTTGGCACAGTGCTCATCTTTTCTTTTCTTTTTTTTTAACACTTCAATAACACACACTTCATTAATCTACTTACTCCATACCTATACACAAGAACTCTTTGAAGTTATTAGGTAATGTAAATTCAAAAAGCAACTAAATTTGCATCTGGGTATTCAATTTCTACCAAAATTTTCATATAAACCAACAAAACCCACCCAAAATAAAATAAAAAACCCATCTTGGCATATATCCATAGCTATATCTATCTACATACATACATATATGAGAGATTAATAAAAAAGAGAAGATTTTTGAAAAGAACAGTACCTGAAGACTGGATGTGAATATTTTCAAATTTAGGGCTAACTGTAAAAACTGTAAGACGAGTCCTAGTGAAACGGAAAAGATATCTCTGTCATCAAACGAGGTTTACTGGGCTTTTTATGGGCTTTGGAAGTTCAATTTGGACTCGGCTCATGTAAATGATTCCGGCCCAAGGAAGTAGTGTTGGGCTCGAGTTTCTTTCTTCTCTTCTCTCTCTCTGTTTTGAGTTGTTCTGCACATAAGTGGAACCCACATATCTACCTAAACCCAACAAAAAGAACCCACGTATCTATGACAAGCCTAAAGAGTAGGGACTAGGGACAATCTCTTTTTCTTTTCTTTTCTTTTTTTCTTTTTTGAAATGGTTAAAAATTTCTGCTCTACTTTTTTTTGTTTTTTTTTGGGAAAAAAAATGATTTATTTATTAACTGAGGAGCTATCTTACAAGTATTCTCCATTGGGGACTCGTAAGGAGTGCCTAATTGCAAAATATCACTTACATATTTTACATAAATAAAATTTGAATATTCATTATATTCTCTAAAACTGCATTGGTGCTCACATCCCCTCTTTGCTAGTTTATCTATCACACTATTTGCTTTACAAAAGACGTGACGTGGAAGGACAGTCCATTCTTGGCCGAGCCACATCCTGCAATCCAAAATCAAAACAGAAATTTTCAGTGCCAAAACACCATATGTTGTTAACTAATTGAGAAGAAATTGAGAATCAATTTCTAGGTTTTATATGTTTATATCTTAATTCCCATTCCATTTTTAAACCATATCTAACAACTTATATTTCTGTAATATTGTTTGAGACAATACCAATGTGAATTGAGAAACCTTTTATCCATCTTCCCTGGCTGTCTCTTAATACACCGCCACCACCTACTTTACCAGGGTTATCTTTAGAACTACCATTTGTATTTAAAGTAACAAAGTGGGGTTGTGGAGGATGCCAAGATATTATTTTAGTGACTTTTGTACCTTTTTTTTTCTATTATATGCAAGATGATAAAATTTTGCGCTAGATGTAAAGTTTTATGCATAAGCTGGTTTAGTGTTTTAGATTAAGGATTGAATATCCTATTATTCCTAGAAAGCCAAAGTTGCCAAATTCCATAAGCAAATAAAATATTCCAAGGTGTCATTTGAAAAGAGCTAGGAGATGTATTAGTCAAATTTTTGTGTAACCATTCTACCAGTGATTTATGAAAAAAAAAAAAAAAAAGGAAGAAGAAGAAGAAGAAGAAAGAAGATATTTCTCGTTGTCTTGGAAGAGCAATCCAAAATTCCTTTGCCCAAGGGCAGTCTCGAATGACATGTAAAGTACTTTCAAGATTTAGACATCAGAGACACTCAATGCTAATACCATGTTGGTGGTGAGCAATAAAGGAACAAGTCAATAATCTATTATGGGTGCATTTCCATATAAAAATTTGAATTTTTTGTGGACATGGGCTTTTCCATATCCAATTCCATCTACTTTTATCAAATTGAATCCCTTCATGTGTGTATATGAATTTGGATGCTTCTTTCATAGTGCACTGACCATTACTATTTGGCCAAATTAGTTTGCCTAGTTGGATATTGTGCCAAAGGAATACCTTTAATAAGTTCATTGATTTCGTTAGGTAGTGGAATGGTTAAAGATTCTAGATTCCATGCAACTACTTGATGCATGAATTCAACGTTAATTTTGGTCTTCTGCATGGGATGATGGGCCCTCAATACGATACCTAAGAGGTCCTCATGATATCCAATTATCATTCCATACATTTGTAAGGCATCCATCTCCTACTAACCATCTCATACCCTTAAATAGCAATTTACCACCTATCTGAAAAGCTTTCCAAATATGAGATGAATTTTTAGTGGAGTGTGTATCCATTAGGATGTTATTAGGAAAGTACTTGGTTTTAAGGAGTTTGGCCCATAAAGAGTCTGGATTTGTCCATAAATAGCAGGCTTGGTTCATAAGACTCTACTACCAAACCCGAACCAAACTCCTTCCCTCCCCTTCAACCCCTACCCGTAGGTGCCATTAAACCAATTGGGTAAAGTTTGAGAATTGCCTTCAAAATCATTTGTTTTTTTTAGCAATATTTATTTGTTATAAACACACACGCGCACGAAAGGTCTCTAATTTTAATGGTGCATGAAAAATAACAAATAATTGATTATTGAAAGTTGAGAAACACCTTAAAATTTATTTGTTTAATTTTTAAAGTAAAATGTTTGTGTAAAGGGTCTCTACTTTTAGTGGTTGATTAATATTGTAAGCATAGAATTTTTTAGATTAGATGTTAGAAGTGACGTTAGTTCAAAGAGTTTCACTAAAAAATTCCAATTACAGAAACCTTTTAGGTTTTTGTCGCTAAATTTTTTGTAACAAAATACAATTGGATTTGCTGCTAATATGAAAAATAAGTACTTATTCCCAAGAATAAATAACTGAAAATTAAAAATCCCCATAGGTTCCTTCTTTTCTTCTTTTTTTTTTTTAATATATATATAAACCCTTATTTCTTTGGAATGGGTAAGTTTTTATTCATCATACATTCATACCCATTATAATAGCGAAAAATGGAGCAAAGTTGAAAGCTACTATCAAGAAAACTCACGTCAGTCTCATTCTAGTCTTCTATTGTGAAGGACTTTACGATTGGGAAGCAATCTTAACAGAGGCAAATGACCAGCTAAAATCTTTGGTTGAGCATGCAGTAAACAATGGTTGTCCTGCATTGGTTTCCCAATTAGTTAGATTTCAAAGCTTCATCCATCTCATGAATATGCTAGAAATGTTGGCAGCTAATGCATTGGTAAATGATCTGGGATCATCACATTATCTTGGCATAAAAGTTGTGGGAGAAAGCATAGTTAAAATTCCATAGAGATCAACTCCTTTTTATTTGATATAATTTCTTACAGACCAAATTGGAAGAAAGTTCTTTTAACATACTGTATGGAAACTTATACTAGAATACAACTCTATTTATAGTTATATAACCTATTTATTTGCTATGTGACTTGTTTAAAAATAATTTAATGAGCCATGTGGTCTTGTAGATAGTCTTATGAATCATTATGTAATGGGTTAAAACTTAAAAGAGATTGCTGCAACTTGATTCAAAGGAAAATTTTATCGTTATTGAAATCAACATTTTTAGACAAAGTTACTCATAAAAGTTGGTAAGAGAACAAGAATTCTTCATTTTTTTATTATTATTGATAAGTTAAGCACGAATCCAATGAAACTTTAACTCCTGACATTGTAACATCAGCCTCCACCTTGATCTTACTAAGAGAGGAGAAATCATTCAAAAGTTCATTGACAACACTAACTTTGCCAATGGATATAGTAGCATGATAAATGCTTCTTTCTTTCCTCATTGTGCAAAATAGGCAAGATAAATATATATATATATATATATATATATATATAGGCCGATTACAAATGCGATTTACAAAAGCATCTTAACACCTCACCAATTGCATTTCGCAAACAAAAAATCACCAAAGGAAAACACGGAAGCCAAATATTGTTAACAACCATGACAGGAGCAACAAAAGCCAATTCACACCAAGAACCACATAATACAAAGAGAAAGCAGTGTTTGCCATTGTTGTTATTACAAATATTTGATCAGTAAGTATATGACAGCAACCAGAACCACGATCCCAATAACTGACAAAAGCAGGCACATGCAAGAGCAGCCACCTTTGGTGCGCTTGTTCAAAATAGCCAAATTCTTTTGCACCCGCTGTTTTGACAATAGCAGAGACCACAAAAGAAACATAAATAAAATCCCCCCAAATTAAAGAATAAAATAGACAGAGTAGAAATGTATATCTACCTGCATGTGTGTTTGTGGATATAAATATATCAAGTACAAATTTTCGAGGTGGGGGATTTGAACCTTGGATGGTTCCATTAGAAAAACTAGGAGGTGCCAACCAGTTGAGCCACATGGCTCTTGGCATCTATTAGGTTTACTTAGTATAATACATTATAAGCAAAAGGAAAAAAGAATGAGCCGGGGGTGGGAATGTAACTTTTTGGATTATGAATCCAATCAATAATTCTTTTAAGTTATTTATCATTCTATTTCACTCTTTAGTTTCTATAAACTACAGTTTCTAGGTGAGCCAGAGTGGAATTTTATGAAGGGATTTTATTCCTTCTCTCTTCTCTCCGCCCCTTCTCATTTATGAACCAAGCAGATATTCAACTATTATGTGATGCTACATAGGATGACCTTTGGTTTTGACAGGGACAGTTGAATGAGTTACTTTATTGCATTGACATTTTGCGATTACATAACTTGCTAAACAAAAATTTTCAGAACAAATTAAAAAGTAGCAGTGAGTGTATTACCCGTAACCTGGAGTCTGTAACATCCACATGTTGGTCCAAGTCATCCTGCATAACGAAGAGCAACAAATTTAAAATTCAGGGTGGCTATAGTTAATATCACTATGTACTAGACTTTAACTGAGATTCAAAGATTAAAAAAGAAAAGACAACTAAGCGAATATGGTGGGGGGAAACACATACAATCAGCCTAGTGTGAAGGTCAAGTTCTTCGTTGACTGCCAATGCAATATGTTTTGTACTTACTACAGTCACCTCCAACTTCTCAAGATCCTCATCTTGCTCTGATTCATAGAGCATACCACATAAAAATCCATAATCCAAAAGCATAAGAAGTATATTTATAACAAGGAAAAGCATTGTTCTGAATAAGTGATAGCAACACCTTTCATAACTTGTCGTTGAAGCCCAACAAGGCCAGAGTTGTCCAAGCCAACTGTTCTGCTCACAGCATCAGCTGGCTTTATTTCTGGGCCAATCAAGCTGTCTCTGTTAGCAAAATTTGACATATTTAATGTTGAAGCCATCTGGTTAACTTTTGATCTCAAATTTGCAAGATTGTCCTTGCGACGATTCATCTCTTTCTCCGTTCTGTGTATCACAAGAAGCAGAACAATACACTTCAGATAACAACCACTAGAAAGATTTTTTGAAATACCAACTCACTCAAGTGATAAAGCAAATATTGCCAACTTTAATCAAAGAAACATCTACTTTCAGCCCAACAGTGATGAAGATGTGTAACAACAATACATTAATATAAATAAATAAAAACATAACATTACAAAAAACAAAATTTACTTTGCTATGCTAAAATCAGTAACCTCAAAGTTGTTGAGATAATACATTGTGGATCAAATATGTTTTAATATAAAGTTTAATCAGCCAGGATGGATACTACAGGTGATGAATAGAAAGAAAATACTACCAAATGTGGTAAAGGAGATTACAGACATTTCAAACCACCTCTTCCAATTTCTAGATTACAATCCAACCTGCATCTAACTGATACAGTAGAGCATGACCATTAGCAGTCAAGTCTTGAACCTTTTCAACCTCGCAAAATCCAGTGCCCAGAATTTAGGAAGTGAGATTTCTATTATACAGCACAACAGATAATCAGTTAGCCTTTTCAATCACATTTGAGTTCTGTTACTTCTTTTGCAAAAGGTATAAGTCCTGCCTGTAACCTGAAGGACTCCCATTTTCTGCACTTTTATAAGAAGATTCTAAAAAACCCTCTAATTTATAGTGTATACGTGTGAAACTAACCAATTCTCTAATAATATAACTTGATTACATACCGGATTCATATCACTGCCAATATATAAAATCTGACTACATTTTGCCCTAATAAATGGCCTAAACTTTGGAGCCATGGCCCTGAATCTTGATTATAAAATCACTGGGATTTGGAAGAATGTCAATACAAGAAATACAAAAGGTTTTTTTGAGAGCCAAAAACGGGAGATAAGCACTAGATCAAACCCATATTAAAATATAAATGTAAAAGATTTTGAGCTAAAAAATAAAAGATTACATCCATCAAAGATGAAAGACAGTGAAAGTGAAATAAACTTATAGCAATATAAGTTATGCTACAGTATGAAAAACTGCTCATCTCAAAAGGTTCAGATGAATCACCAAAACACTGTAATTATTAACATGGGCACCTTCCTCACGGCCGTATAGCCAAAACAATAAAACATTTTTTATCAGTATCAAATCAATAAAAACACTATCATAACAGAAAACTGGGTCCAGAAACATTATGATCATAAGAACAAACAAAGCATTTTAAGACATTCACTCGAGTCCTAAATCTATATTGCAGCGATTACAGTCTTCTTATTAACATTAGTGCAGTTAAGAAGACTTACATGGGCTGCTTTCCAGGAATCTTCGACAGAAGGGACTGTAAGCTATCAAGTCTAGTCCCTAATATTGTGATCTTCCTCCGTATAGAAGATGCATGACGCTGAGCATCTGGTCCTGTTGCAGGCAATGAAGTACGTTCAGAAATCATGCCATTGATATCTTCGGCAAGTTTTACTGCTTCATTGTATTCCTTCACCCATGAGTCTGCAGAAGCTGCCATTGACCTGAAAGATAAAAGGGAGAATATATCAGTAAAAAATTTAATCGCAGATAATTTACCAAAGTCCTACACAGATACATGGTAAAAGAACTTCAGCACCAAGACAACCACACACACATACAGAATAAAAAATCTTTCTGACATTAGGACCTCAACTAAAAAGATGAAATTAATAACAATAAAAAATATAAGTTTAGGCACTGACATAAGTAGAAGGATAATAGCATAATAAACGTGAGATGTATACATTTTGGTTAATATACCCTTAACAGATCTTATAGAAACTGGTCATCCTAAGATCTGTGAAGGGCTAGGTCTGGTATTTTACAAATAAACTAATACTTTTTAACTCACACCAACTAATTAGTTTTTTTTTTTTTTTTTAGGTAACGAAAAAATTTTATCAAGCAAAAAATAGCCAACCCAAGTACATTGGGGATGTACCATGAAGGCAAAAATCAAGAACCAAAATTACAATGACCAAGTAAAACAGGAAGGGAAAAAAAAAATAAAAATGCAACAAAGCCACACTCCAATTAATTAGTTGTCTTTGTTGCAGTAAGATCACCTTCCGCAACTGGCTTAGAACCATTGAACACTTCAAGAAGACGGATATTCAATTACACATGAATTCATAACACCATTACTGGCAGTTGTTTTAGCATAAATAAGAGTCAGAGATTAAACAATCATACTCTAAGAAAACTATATAAGTATACATACATCAAGGACACTAGCCACTCCACTCATGAATATATTAATGAATCCCACTGTCCACACACTGATGATCACGAGAGCTTAGGCAACCAAGAAATAAGCCAACAACATATATCTAGCTAACAACAGCAAAGCCACCCCACTTTTTAGTCCCAAAAGCAAACATGCAATAGCTTAAATCGTGCGCAAATGCAAGAAAATTATAGAAAACAAAACAAATGGTCACATAATACAAGAACAGCCCACTTGTTTGCCAAATGAGGACATTTCCAACCATTACTCAACTCAACTGGACTAATCCAAAATTCCCAACTCCTATTAGCCAACACACGAATTACACAGGATCCTCTACACTAATCCTTATGCACCATCCCACTCTTAAGTCAATATATGTAAACACGCACACATAAATATATAGCTAAAACTCAAGTTAAGACTAGGGCGGCGGGGCTTTAGATCAAAAGAAACCATACCCAATTACCTAAATTTTCATTGAATTATGAAAAAGCATTCAAGCATGAAAAAACACACACCCACGAACATGTATTTATATCTAGCACAAGGGAAGCGAGGCTTAGATCACAAGAAACCATACCCAATTATCTAAATTCTCACTGAATTATGAAAAACCACATATACATATATTAAGCTAAAATTCATGTTTAGACAAGAGGAAGCAAGGCTTAGATCAAAAGAAACCATACCCAATTACCTAAATTCTCATTAAATTATGAAAAACCATTCTATTTCAACAATTTCCCAGCTCAATGTCTAAAAATAAAAACAATACAACAAAAATCCCTCCAATAGCCAAAAAAAAACCCAAAAGCTAATAAGCTTCACCTCAATGATCGAAAAAAAAAAAACCCAAATTTCTAAATTCAATCTTAACGAAAACCCACAAAAGGTTGCATCAAATTATCAAACCGATCACACCGAATATTCAAGCTTTGATAGAAACCCTAAACAAAAAATCCAAAACCCCAAAAGGAAATTGACGACGCTTTTAGGCTAACAGAGAAAGAAAAGTCAAATGGGAAATTACATGATCATGATGGGAATGAGAGTTTCGGATCGAATATTGGAAAATTTTGAGAGGAAAATAAATTTTGAGAGGAAAATTGAGAGAAAAAAAAATAGCACCTGTGTTTTGGGAATTTGATGGTGATCGAAACGAGGTCGTATACGTGAAGGAGCGTGTTGAATTGGGAATTTGGAAATGACGTACGGCACCAGCACCACCTAGGATAGAACCGGAAGTAAATATTTTTAATAAAACTAAAATAAATATGTCCGGCTCCGTCGTCGTTGTCAAAAACACACGACAATGAATGAAATGAAAGTTGGAATTGTAAATTATTATTATTATTCTTTCCCACCGAGGTGTCGTTTTCACATTTTATTTTACAGTTATCCGAAACCTCTTTTTTCTCTATCTTACTCTTTTTTATTTTCTTTTCATTTTTAACACCCAAAAAAAAAAAAAAAAGTTTTAAACCAATTCACTTAACTTTGTTATGATTAATTGATTATTCACATTGCACATTATCCACGTATTGTGAAGGAGAGGTTACATATATCAAATATACCATACGGTCTTAGGAAGGTGAGGTCGAATCATGGTATTCTGTTTTGCACAATAATAACCATATCTTATCTCGTTTGTACTCATAAATAAATTTGAAAAATAGTATATTAATAAATTAATATAAAAATCCAATAATAACATGGATAATATTGCATTAATGATACAAAATCTAATATTTAATAACACAAATCAAAGTATTTATAACACAATAATTGTTCAATAAAACGCTATATCAAAATATATCAAAATCTTTAACACAAATACAAACCACAAATTCCATACCAAATCATATATTATATTATTATATAATAAAAGTTGTGTTCTAAAAACCGTGGTTGCGTTAATTGACTATTTTCTATTTTCTTGTTTGCGCTTTCTTCAATTATTAAGATGGTTATTTTTTAGAAGAGAATATTTAAGTAATTTAGTTAAAACTCTATTAAATATTCAAGTCACTCACTAATTTTTAATATAGTTTTGATATATTTACATTTAATTTGTAATTGAGACATGCATCACACAAGCATAATTAATAAATAATAATAATAGTTGGACTTAGAAACCATGGTTACACCAAGTGACTACTTTCACTAATTAGTAAATTAAATTTATATTATTTGTTAGGATATATTTCCTCATATTAAGGGATAATATTTAACAAATGCTTAATTTAGGTAGAAAATTACCATTTCAATTTTATTCAAAATTTCAAACTAAAAGTCTATTACAAAAAATTCTAAACTTAAATCCCAAACAACAACCCACGTTTTATTTCTCAAAAAAAAGAAAACCTCATGTTTTGATTTATACTCTAATTAAAAGTCTATTATCAATATTTTAAGAACAACTAATTAGTAAATTAACTTTATACATTTAAACTTCAACAAATTTGAATTCTATTCAAACTAAAAGTCTATTATAAAAAATTTATAAAGTTAAATATTTTAGTTGGACTTAGAAACCATGGTTGCACCAAGTGGCAACTCTTACTAATTAGTAAATTAATTTTATATTATTTGTTAGGATATATTTCTTCAAATTAAGAGATAATACTTAACGACGGTTTAATTAAAATAAATTTTATCACTTAAATTTCAAAAAATTTAAATCATATTCAAACTAAAAGTCTATTATAAAAAAATTCTAAACTTAAATCCCAAATGACAACCCACATTTTCTTTCTAAAACAAAACCCACGTTTAACTTCTACTCCAAATAAAATTATATTATCAATATTTTAAGAACAACTAATTAGTAAATTAATTTTATACATTTAAATTTCAACAATTTAAATTATATTCAAACTAAAAATCTATTATCAAAAAATTCTAAACTGAAATATTTCACCAAATTTAAATTATATTCAAACTAAAAGTCTATAATAAAAAATTCTAAACTTAAATCCCAAATAACACCCATTCTTCTTTCTAAAAAAAACAACCTTTTAACTTCTACTCTAATTAATAGTCTATTATCAAAATTTTCATATATATTTATATTAAGTCCTTCCTTTTAGATAAATCACACACAATACATCCTACGTTGTATTTTTTATTTTTTTTCCAAGATACAACTTACACTTATATTTTATTCTAATAAATTCATCTTACTTATTTTTCTTTGCTTCTGAATTTGTGTGTAGGATATTATGTCGAATGAAGTTTACTGTAAATAAGCAAAACAATTGACACTCATTTAAATTTTTGGTTCTCTTATGTAAGTTTTTTAATTTTTTTTTAATATTCTCAAATTTTGAAATCTTTTGTGTATGTTTTGATTTTGGTTTTTGGTTATTATATTTAATATGTAAGTGTGTTGAATTTTTTTAATTAGACTATCACTAGGGAAAAATTTATATTGATGGACTATTTTGTTTATTATTGTTTGTGCTAGTTGAGTATAAATCAAACATAACCCAAATAGGAATGATCAAACTCATTACACATCTCATATTAAAAAATTAACACAAAGCACAAAGAGAATTTTAAAATATAAAAATAGATAAACACTGATAAAGTCCAAACTTTAAACAACTAGAATTTAAAACAATTTTTTTATTAAAATTATTTACTTATTTTACAATTTATTATTACTATTTATTTAATAATTTTGTTTTAATTATTTTTTAAGAAATTTAGCTTTCATATGAATCTTCATGAGGCCATGTATCGCACGGGAACAATACTAGTATATATAAATAAATGGGCCTTAAAGTTGTGGTTGTACCAAGTGGATAGCCTACCTAATCGTCATGTGTGTATTACAATTAACAATGGTTTAATTGTTGATTATTTACTAGCAATAGTGAAATTTAAATGAGCCAAAGGATACTTATAAAAACATTGAGCCAAAGGTTACTATCCAATAAATGCAAATCCTATATTTTATATAGAGCAAGATTTAAGTATAATATTTAGGTGTTGTTCCTTAGGTTTACCTTTTAAAATTCTGTCAAGGTTTATCTTTTAAGATTCTGTCATGTGGATTTTTTCTCATGGGATGAAAGTATATTTTTTAGTTAAATAGCCACATGGCTGAATCTTAAGAGGAGAACCTAAGGAATAGCACTTAAGTTACTATATCTAAGTTTTGTCCTTTTATATAAGTAAAACTAAGAGAAAATCCAATTAGGTTTTAAATTGGATTTCAATTGTTGTCTAATTTTGGGCCACATGTTCTACTTAATTTTTTTTTTAATTTTTGTTCTAGGTGAATTAATGAGGTGCAAAAGACAAAATGTCTAATATAAATAAATTATCAAAAACTCAATAAACAAAACAAGAAAAAAAGAAAAGGTAAATTTATATAATTAAAATAAAAGAGAGAGTATAATTTGAATCTATATAGGTGTAATTGTAATTTTTTTTAATTGTACCATGCTTATACAAGGGTTTTATACTAGTACTTATAATTTGCAGTTATCATATTAAACATAGGATTTCAATTCTATAAAGACTTATTATAACATCTTATATTTACACCATGAATACTGTCACAACTTAATGAATAAATAAATTTGAAATTGCAGATAGATTTGTACTAAACACATTAACACCGTCCTAACATAATCCTAGCTAATAATAATTGGATTAGTTTGGGATTGTGTTTAATTCGCTATTCACTTCTACACAAATGACGAAGACTACATTGTGCATCTTGAAGTTATGTGAAACTCATCAAACCTACAAAAGAGAGGAAAGAGGCTGCTACCAACTTACGTAACTTGTGAAAATCATACTTTTAACTTCCTAAAGAAAAGTTAATTAAGGGTGGTCTGACGAAAGAAAAAGAGACACTCATGTATGTATGTATGTATGTGTAATCAGAAACTTATAAAGAAGTGTTCCATATATACTGAATGATGCAAGGGTGTATAAGTTTATAAGTATATGAAGGTTTTATGTGTTCTCTCATAATAACAAGAATTCAATTGAAATATACATAAACAATTAACAATAGGCAAAGATTTACTTTTACTCAAAAGGCAGTTCCAACACTTGTAGTAAAATATTTTATCATACATACTTTGCTTTTGACAATTACATTTGTTCAAAAACCAAAATTTTAGCCGAGGGAGAAGATTGTGATCCTTTGAAGCAAAGTAGTTTTCCTCATGTCAAAAGCTAGGGTTTGTGAGGTTGAAGATTGGATACTTGTGAAGCCACCACAGAATCAACAGCATGCCCATTAATCAGCACTTTCATCCTCTTCTTCCAGCCCACGGAATCAGTACTACTGACCATAAGGCCTACAACTGAAATGCAAATAGCATGTCAATGGTTAAATATATTAGTATATTACATTCTCATGCCCATTAACTCAAAAAATTAAGATCTATTGTAACAAAAGAGAACTTAAGAAAGAATACCACATCAGAAAGGCACCACTACCCTTCCCCACACCCCCCCCCCCCCCCCCAAAAAAAAAAAAAGAGTGAAAAGTATCATAAACACAATAATAACCCCAAGAAAATCCAATCTATTGAGTTCAGAAAGATTAAAGGAAACAAGATCCCCCTGAGAATCATTTGGTCATCTTAGCAATCACACCAACGTGGGGATTATTTGTATCTGCCATATTTTATAATGATTTATAGTTCAAAGATTAACTCACAAACAGAAGCATGCTATAAAATTATTTACACCCTAGAATCAAGGAAACTTGAGCAAGCAAAGGCACATATCATGATACCATAAACAAGCAACATAATTTAGCAAGATAAAATTGCTTTACCTTTAATCTGAATTATATGCCATTAAGTAAGCAAGCTTACCAATGACTTATACGTCTATGCTTGAGGCATGACCAATGGTGGTGCAAACATAGTAAGCTGAATTCACAAAATGATTCTATTATAAGTATGAAGAACAATCTACCAATCTAACCCACCAAACTAAACATCATGTCTACAACAGAAGAGAAAGGCTCTTAGTTGGGGATTGGTTTTGTTCAACAATAAATGGAGAGCAGCTCTGCTAGAGGCAGTATAATAGCAATAATTCCATATGAGTCACAGCTCAGCCAGAGACATCATGATAGTTAATAACTCCTTACCCTACATTTCTTAAACTATTAAGAAAAAGCTCTCTCCCAACCACAAACCCAAGGATGTCAAGCATTAAGACACTGAAACCAACCACTCAATGCAAAAGTTATAAGTCACCCACTAAAATTCTACAAAAGTTACCATTCCAAAAATAACCATTCAATAGTAAGCAGTATTTGTTGTGAAAAAAACCAACAAAAGCTATTTTAATTCTAATTGCATTTTATTTGTAGTCTGAGTGTGAAATCTGAATAAATTTGTAAGCAAGACAACACCTTTTTCTTTCTTCCTCTTAAAATTCATGACACAAATAATTCTATGACCCCAATAACACCAAACACCCACCACTGCCAGGCGCTGGCATTCACTGGCCCAAGCATCCGTAAGAAAAGTATAACTTTTTATTTTTTGACCACCATCAACTAATCAAAGAGTTTGATCAAACTAGAGGGCTGAAGGACAAATGCTAATCATAAACGTACACAACATCAAATTCCAAAAATGAATTTGTAATGTACTTAAATATGTGTAGATGCAAGCAGATTTGGGGTTACCTGCCAAGCATCTTTTGGGAGGTCATCTGAAGCTTTAGAAACAAAAATCTGATACTGAAATCAAAGAAGGGGAAAAAATCAATGAAAGAACAGGATGGTTTTAGTGCTACAAATGAAATAAAGGGATGAACTTTAAAAAAGAAAATCAAGGAATGGAAAAAAAAAAAAAAAAAATCATAAATCTGACATCAAAATTTCCTTACCAAAATAAAGGAAAGGTTAGATTCTTCTGGTATGAATGCTGTTTGTTTAAGATTCAAGCTTTTTTCTAACAGGTCAGTATGTGTAATGGGCATAGAGTTTATTTCGGGTACGCTTTTGAAACATAGGTGACGTGGGCGAGACGCTGGTAGATGGCGAAACCCTCTCCTCCAGGCTTCTTCTTCTTCTTCTTTTATTATTATTATTATTATTATTTTTTTTTTTTTTCACAGTTGCCATTGGGGTGGAGCAGTTGTCTCCGCTGCTGATTTTTTTTTTTAGTTGCCATTGGCGTGGAGCAGTTGTCTCCGCTGCTGATCAATCACAAAACCAGGTGGCTCACCATCCGCTGGAAGAGAGCAAAGGAAGAGAGTGTTCTTAAAAGTTGAAACTGAGAAAAAAGGGGGAGTGAATGGCCTATTGAAAATTTTGTGGGTATCATTGTAATTTCCAGTTGGTGCAGGTATCTTCTTTATTGGGTAGTCTCAACAAGTAAGAAGCTGACCTGGAGAGAGTGGCTTATAAGATACTTTCTCCCCAAACAGAGGGTTGGGATGACTTAGTGGGACTTGGTACTTATAAACTTACTCTTGCTCGTTAGCTTGTGCTCCAACAAAATGAACTACAAATAGAATGTTGAGTGCAGTGCTTTACATACTAACCAACTTTTCTGTTTTGACTTGCAAGGCCACATTAACACCGTTGTCTGAAAAATAATTTTTTTCATCAGCTTTCATTCAAAGAAAAAGAGGTGCAAGCACATCAGCATCCTTCTTGCTATGCTATGAAAATGGAACAAAAAAACATGAGCTTACAGTTTTGTTCATTGGGGTTTGGGTTTGTCCAGTCTCAGGTGAGCTTGATAAAGCTCACATCTAGCTGAGGTTGAACGGACCTGGATTTCAGAGTTCAAATGGACATCAAGCCATTGTATTTTAGATCAACCCAAACTTGAGCTAATTTGCAGGCTTGCAACCCTATCCAATAGCAGACTACAATGGAAATATAATTTCAACAATATATATGCCAGTAAAATAATCTGTAAATGCACATCTGTACTAGCTAAACAGATGCTATTCTCCACTTACTAGCTATATGAAGATAACCACCATAGAAGCTGCATAAACAGCCATATACATTACCAAGTGCATACATGGTTGAATTCATCACATAGCTAGGTTCCTCAATATATAAATCGTAAGGAACTTTTCCTCTAAAGGAATTGATGGTGGCCATAAAATAAAACAAACTTTAACTATTCTTAAGCAATTAGGGGAAAGGAAAATGCATTCAGCATAGATCGACATATCAGAAACGCAATTTTATCACCTAAGTTATAAACATGGCCATGCTTCCAAGACAGGGAAAAAACCAATGCAACTTTCAACAAAAAATCCAAAACAGTTTCCTAAATTCTTAATGACTGGATCTTAAGAAAGTTCAGACGATATGATCTTAGATACATAAAAAAATTGACTTCAGAGTGATAAACCAGCAATTTGTCCAAATCCATGACCTCATCATGCTTTTATGCCATGCCATGAGCCCTGCAAACATAAAATGACCAGAAATGATGATTTTACAATTACAAATGTAATCAGTGGAAGTTTTATGAAAATATTTAATCTGTCACACTGACAGTTTGTGGTTTTTAGCATACTGCCTCCTAAAGATGAATTCAATTCACAATATTTTTTCATGGCATGCAATAATGAAAAACATTGAAGCATTTGCTAATTTAATCCACAATTTTAACATGTGAAGCAGAAAGTAGCCCGCAAGCATTTGCTCTAGGATGCACGGACATTTCATTGAAGGTGCTGTGTCAATGTCATATCTGAGTCATACCAGTGTTGTAACAGCTGTTTCATGTTAAAAAATTTCAAAAATTGCCTGTGTCATGTAATTATTAGGATTTGAAACAATTATCATCAATAGCAATACTCTTTTGCATAGCTTTGTTGCAATTCTACATTGTCATAGAGAAATTGCTAAACAATTTTTAATACTTACAAAGTATCATAGTACATAAATTTCTTGTTCTTACAAGTTAATATAACATTAGCAATTTATAAAACAATGAAAACAAACATGATAATGATAAGAATGAATATACCTTAGCTCTCAACGGTTGGCATTGAGAGCCATGAGAAGCTTCTGGCCACCAGGCAAGTAAGAGACATTCGGGGACTTAGCAAGCGTGGCGGCATTCTCCCTCATTGCCTCGATCTTCCTGAGCTCAATGAGTCCCGTTCCAGCCTTCTCAGTAGCCTCCGATATCATCTTCGCCGACTCGCTCTCTCCCTCAGCCCTAATGATGGCGGCGCGCCTCTCCTGCTCCGCCTTCGCCACCACAAACTTCGACCTCTCCGCCTCCTGCTGCGCCACCTGCTTTTGCTCCACGGCGCGCGAGAACTCCGCGCCGTACGACAGGTGCGTGATCGCCACGTCATCGAGCACGATGTTGAAGTTCCTGGCGCGCTCGGTGAGCCCGCTCTGCACGAGCGCCGAGACCTGCGGGCGATCGGTGAGGAGCTGATCGGCGTTGAACTGAGCCACGACGGCCTTCAAGACCTCGTTGCCGATCGAAGGGAGGACTTTCTCGTCGTACTCGAGACCTAGGGTTTGGACGATCTGAGGGAGGCGGGTGACCTCAGGGCGCGAGAGGACGCGGAGGGTTAGGTTGACCATCTGGAGGTCCTTGGTGCCGGAGACGGAGGAGAAAGTGTGCGGCTTCGTGCGGATGTCGAAGATGAACGGCTTCTGGAGCCATGGGACGAGGAAATGGGTGCCTTCGCCGACGGTTTCGTCGAGAATTCCACGGATGCGGTCGAAGATGACGGCGCGCTGGCCGCCGTCGACGGTGTAGAGAGATGAGTTGAGAGCCGTCGCGGCTACGCCGAGACCCAAGGCGGCGCGTGCGACGTTGTTCAGTAAGGAAACAGCGCCTTGGCTTCCCATGATTGATACGGTGGTACTGAGGACTGTGGAAGCACCGTTCAAGTGCGGCTTGTTTTCTGCGTCAGGGTTTTCTGAGGTTTTAGTTATTTTTTTCTTTTTTTCTTTTTCTTTTTAAATTATAAATTTCTGTTTTACTCTCTAGATTTTACTAAATAATTGATTTCTATCCATTAACTATTAAAAAGTTTTTTCCTTAGCATTGTTGAAAATGTTTTATTTTTTTGTTCTTAAATTTTACTTTTTTTTTTTTCTAAACTATTGCAAAAAGTTTTTTTTTTCATCCATATTTTCATTTTTAAACTATTATTATTATTATTTTTTTTTAACAAAACTTAAGGATGAAATAATAATTTTTAATAGTTTAGGGACAAAAAATAAATTGTTGATAAAATTTAGAAACCAAAATTGTATTTTACCAATTTTTTAAGAGATAGTTTGAAATTTTTTGAAAACCTCATTTAAAATATTGGATAAACTACATATTTGGTCCTTATCTTTTACACAATATTTTAATTTGGTTCATAACCTTTCAGTTGTGTTAATTTGGTTCCTAATTTTTTTAATGCTGTGTCAATTTAATCCATACTGTTTTATCTTTGATGAAAATTGATGACCTGGCAAACAGCAAAAATAAAATTTTAGTTTATTCTCACATCAACATAAGCTAATTTTTTATTTTGACGATTAAACATATCATCAATTTTCACCTAAAAGATAACAACAGGAATTAAATTGACATTTTACTGGAAGGTTATGAATCAAATTGAAATATGGTATATAAAATATATACCAAAAACGTTGTTTACTCTAAAATATTTTATGTAGCCTTGTTTGGAACACAAAAATTTTAAAAAACTCAAGTTCCATGGATAAAAAGCCTATGTTGAGATGTTGTTAAGTTCTCATTCATTTTTTAAAGGAACTTGAGTTGAAGAGAGTTGAGTTCTTCACATTGGAACACGACTCTTATAAAGTAAAGTTCCAAACGAGGCTAAATAGCTTCAAATAAGACTTTTTAGCAAAATATTTCTTAATAATTAACAAAAGATGCCTTTTTAGTATCGCATTTGAGGTAGTGTTGTTTTTTCTAGCACTAAGAAATAAATAAATAAATTAATAATGATGTGAAAAATTGTGAGTCCTCCAAAGTTTAAGTAAAGCGGTCATAAAAATGTGAAACGTTTCTTTATAAATATAGATATTCATATGGGTCCTAGCCATAGTTCTGCCAAGTGAATGCCCTAGCCTAATTATCATATGTATTGCTTTTTAATAGGTTTAATATTGATTGTTTACCAACAATCATAAAATTTAAATGAGTCAGATACAATGCTAGTAAAATTGTCATAATATATAATTTGCATTTATTATATTAAAGATTAGGATTTCAATTATATAAAAACTTCTTCTAAAATCTTATATTTATAGTTTTATACAATGATATTTACTGTCACACCATTTTTTTTTTAAAAATGGAGATAGATTTGTACTAAACACAATCATAATATAATCCTAGTTAATAAGTATTGGATTAGTTTGGGATTGTGTTTAATTTGTTACTCACCTTTACACAAATGATGATGAAGACTAGCAGTGTGTCTTGAAGTTACGTGGAACTCATCAAACCTACGAGAGGGAGAAAGATCCTGCAACTAGTTTACATAGCTTGTGAAAACCTTACCTTGATTTTCGTAAAAAATGCAAAGGTGTAGTTGCTAAAAAAAAAGAATAATAAAAAAAAAAAATCAAAGGTGTATGAAGAGGATAAAATTATGATGACAAATACATTCTTATGAACTTGATTATTTTGAGATAAGTGGACCAATAGGAGACGGAACCTGATGATGGACAGATCCAAGGTGCACAGGTGTGAAGAGGACGGGTCTTAAGGACCATGTGGCTTCTACATGATTTAAGTGGCTTTCAAGGAATTCCAAAGGGAAATAACTTGTATCCCACAACTAACCCTAGTCAATAGAATCCCAATATGGGAAGAGTCCTGGTATGAAAAGGATTCCGTAATATACGCCTATTAATGATGCTCTTCCCTATAAGGAAACACCTTGCTACGCAAATAATGGAGGTCGGTTCTATGCTACTATAAAAACCCTCAAAGACTCTCAGAAAAAGGTACGCATAATTTACCCCAATTTTGGCACTCTAAAGTTGTGAAAAGTTATAACTTAACCTTCAGAGGGTATCTGGCTAGCACCACACTGGTGCTCTTTGTGAGGTCTTCTCTTTTTGTATTGTGTAGGTATTATTTCAAGCACGTGAGGACTCTGTGGCTCATTGGTGATTTTTCAGCATCATTAGTGTATAACTTCATAAGCATAAGTAGGTTTTGTGTTTTCTCTCTCCCAATCTATCTCCCTTACTTTAGCATCGGGCCCCTTGCTCTTAATAATGATACTATATAATCATTTAATGGCCTACTAAAATGAGGGAAAGATCAATTATATTTTCCAGACATTATTTAATTAAGAAAATATAAAAAATAATACTTATTAAAACACACACGAAAATAATAATACTAGTGTTTTAAACCAAGTTTATAATAAATTACATAATCAAAGTACAACTACAAAAGAGCAATCTATTTTTTGAATAAAAAGTAATACTTATTAGAACACACACGAAAATAGTAATACTAGTATTTTAAACTAGATTTATAATATATTATATAACTAGAGTATAATTTCAAAAATGTCTAACATTTGTAGTTGTAGATTGAGTTTATAAACAACAGACACTAGACACACACAACCAATGTAGGATAAACATCCTTATTATTATTATTTTTTGAATAAACAGTAATACTTATTAGAGCACACACGAAAATAGTAATCTACTAGTATTTTAAACTGGATTTATAATACATTACATAATTAAAGTACAACTACAAAAGGGTCTAGCATTTTGTAGTTGTAAACTGGAGTTATAAATAGCAAACACTAGACACACACAACCAATGTAGGATAAATATCCATATTATTATTATTATTATTATTTAATAAACAGTAATACTTATTAGAACATGCACGAAAATAGTAATACTAGTATTTTAAATTGGGTTTATAATACATAATATAATCAGAGTACAATTACAAAAGAGTCTAACTTTCGTGAACTTTTTTGTTATACCTTGCATTTTTAAATGGTCGGTTTAATGATTTTTAAGATTTCATGATATCTATGAGATTCTAAGTTCGAAATCTTTTACTCCCTTCCTGGGACTCTTTGTTCTCCATGTAATAATCCTATGTGTGTGAGAAGAGAGAGCTGCACATACATGATGAATAGTCAAATACTCAAAGATGTTTTAATCCCATTTGAGAGTTTTTTTTTTTTTTTTATGAGAAAATCTTCATTGATACTGAAATTGGAATATAACAAAGGGAGCTAAGTTATACACCAGGCTAGGTATATTCTAGATGGATTAGATGTTGGATCATCGGGGGAGTACACCCTTTCCACACCTGATTTGCTCTATTGCATCTGGCATAATGAGCAAGTTCATGGGCCACTCTGTTGTGCTCCCTTTTCAGATGACAGATTTTCCAACTCCTAATCGACTTAAGGAGGTCAGTAATTCCCTGGTATAGATGGCCTAGGCTGCTACTTGATTCATTTGTGTGAATATCTTGGACCAAAGTGAAGGCATTCGATTAAAAAATGACCTGTGAAGGCGACATTTCTTTAGCTAGTAGAATTCCATTTTCTAGAGCCACAATTTCAAATTCCAAGCTTGAATATTGGCCTTGAAGGACTTTACTGAGGGCTGCTATTGGTTTTCCTTTACTGTCCCTTATAATGACCCCAACACTAGATGGTCGACCATCATTGGATGTAGCCTTGTCCACGTTGATTTTGTACATACCCGATGGTGGTGCCTCCCACCTGGAAGCTTCATTATTTTGGCTTTGTAAACACAATCTCGCGACTTCCTTAAATTCCCACCTGATAGTATTTGCAGAGCACCAAATTTGGGCAGCTGAGTTGCACACATCTTTAAAGACCTTTTGATTCCTGTTGTACCAGATTGCCCAGGAGGTTACAAAGAAAATTTCGAGGTCTTGATCAGCTCCCTCCTTCAAAAATTTTAAAGTAGCATCTGTAATTTCTAGAAGCTGACTTCCTCTCATGTTCATTGGACTCCCTTGCCATCTGTTCCACACTTGTTTTGCTAACTCACATTGAATCAAAGCGTGGGTTGTTGTCTCTAGTTCTTGATCATAGATAGGGCACATGGGGCTGATATTTACCCATCTTCTGCTCAAGTTCAGTCTAGTTAGGAGGCCATTCATGCATGCTCTCCACGCGAAAATCCGTATTTTACTTAGAATCTTTAGATGCCATATTTTCTTTCAAAGGGGGGTTCTCGGATCACTAGATGAACTTTCACTAGTCTCTTCGGCCTCCACCAAACTACAAGCGATATAATATGCACTCTTTACAGTAAAGTCTCCTTTTTTATTGCCGGACCAAATGAGTTTTTTCTCGTGTAAATTGTAACTCAGTGGCATGTTTAGGATTGTATCAGCTTCAAAAGGAAGAAACACATCTCAAATAAGCTCAACTGTCCACCTCCTAGTTTCGTGGTCTATAAGGGTTGAGACCATCGGAAAGTCATCAAAAGGTCTAAGAGGAGAAATGACCTTGTATGTAGTAGGAGTAGGAAGCCATTTGTCTTCCCAAATATGTATTAACCGACCATTCCCCACTATCCATCGTGTGCCTTTCCTTATAACTTCCAAATCTTGAAAAATACTACACCAAGCGTATGATGGGCTGCAACCAAGCTTTGAGTTCAAGACATCCCCATGTGGAAAATACTTTGCTCTATAGATTCGAGCTAGTATTGAATGGGGATTTGAGAGCAAGTTGGTGCGAAATGTCTCTTTTTGTCTTCCATTCCACCTCTCATAATAATCTTAGCTTATCTTAGCTTTTTAGCATTGCTTCCTTCTTCATGCATGGCTGGTCTCATGAGCTTTGTGGGCTTCATTAGCGGGTTTCTTGGGCTGGGCTTCCTAGCCCAACTTAAATCAAAACCAAATGTTAATCTTGATTAGCCTCATGGACCAAATCCATTGGTGATATGAGAGTATTTATCTCAATGAGTGAGAATATCTTTCAGTAACTTTTGTCTTATTCTTATATTATTGTTCTTATTATTAATTTCGGAGTGGGGTCAACACTAAACAGCATGTTGATGACTTTTTATTTTTATTTTTTTTAGAAGAAGCATGTTGATGACTTCATACTTCACCATCGCACATTAGCATGCTTACGGCAGCAAACTGCAATTAGCATTATAAAAAGGGCTGGAAACCAAATGTTAAAATACGCCTTTTCTATCCCAAAATATTTATATAATTTTGTGTTTTCATTCCTTAAATTAGATAAATTATAGCTTAGTCATTGACAAATTTTAGGATTTTTGGAAAAAAATATTATCAATGGACTCTATCGTATCTCGTAAATGTCAATTTACATTGAATTTCTGATTCATAGGCAAATCAAATCTTCTAGTAATGTTTTATATTAAAGATTTGTGAATTTAATCACATTATTAACACAAATTTTTTTATCATATTATCTTATCAAAATTTTTTTTTGTCATATTATCAATAATTTTTAAATGATATTTTTACTAAATACACATTACCTAATTAAATCCATAGATTTAAAAAAAATGATAAATCCATTAGACTTAATAAAGAATAAAAACAAAAAGTTTGATTTGTCCTGAAACAGATGTGTAAGGGTTAGTCATTAGGGTTTGATTTTTGTCAATATAGTCATTCACTTTGTCAAAGCGAGTCAATCTAGTTATTTTTTCCAAATATGTTAAATGAAGTCATTTAAACATTTTCTTAAGGTTTTGTTTTAAACAATACTTATCACAACAATAACAAGTGATAACCTTAAAATGGGTGAGCAAAATTTTCAGCACGAAAAGTATAATAAGTCAAAGATAAACGATACCGTTTTAAATTTATTATTGTAGGTAAATCAAACTTGGATCTAAGAAAAAAAAAAGCTTGAACAAATGATGGCAATAACTCTTTTTTAATAACTCTTTTTTAATAACTCTTAAATCACAACAAATTTGACAACTATAAATTGTTGTTAATTAAAAGCAGATAAGAACCAATAAAACCTACAAATTCAATTGTTTAAAAAAATTATTGCTTACATAACATTACTCATAATTTGTTTAAAATTTCAAATTAAGGTAAAATACTATTTTGGTCTTTAAATTTTAATAAAAACTTGTTTTTCGTCTCTAAACTTTAAAAGGTCTTTTTTCATCCTAAACTTCATAAAGAGTTTTTTTATTAGTTTAGAGACAAAAATGGAGATGAAAAAAGAATTTTTTTCGATAGTTTAAGGATAAAAAAAACTTTTAAAAAAAGTAAAGGATATAAACTAAACATTTTTAATAGTTTAGAAGATGAAAGATGATATTTTCAATAGTTTAGAAATAAAAAACAAAATTTCGATAAAATTTAGAGAGTAAAATAGTACTTTACACTTTCAAATTATCTATATAAATCAGTAATAATAAACATATATGATATGTTCATAAGAGTGCAATTACGGCAACATACAAGGGCACCATAGCAAAAACCTCGATAACAGAAGCGAGTTTACAAAAGGAAGTGAACAACACTAGAATATTACAACTAAAAATAAAAAGGTTGCAGATTCAGAGAGAGAGAGACCCAAAACCAAATCGGCTTTTGCTGTTTTGGGTCTTTCTGAGGAAGAAGAGGGTTTTGGCTAGAGATAGAGAGATGTCAGACCTAGACAGACAAATAGAGCAGCTGAAGAAGTGTGAGCCTCTCAAGGAGTCGGAGGTGAAGGCTCTCTGTCTCAAAGCCATGGAAATCCTCGTCGAAGAGAGCAACGTTCAAAGGGTCGATGCCCCTGTCACTGTAACCTCTCTCTCTCTCATTGATTTTAGTGGGAAATACTATTGTTTTATGTGATTTGGGTTTCTGGGTTTGTTTTGTTTTTTTGAGTTGTGGGTTGGATTTTGCTGTGGATTTCAATGCTGAGTTTGGTTTTTTTCAAGTGGGGTTTCTATATTTTGTTTCCTGTTTGTGAAAATGTGATCTAAAAGTGATAGGAAGTTATTAGAATAGTTGGATTTGATAGTAAAAATAAATTATTTATTGGAGAAATGAACTGGGTTTAGGGATTTTGAACAAAGATTTAAGGGCATGGCACTAATTTTTAGAAGTCAATTTGTTGCTGATATTTGTTGTATTTTTAGTTAAAATGTTTAATCAACTGAGTTTAATAGGCATGGAAGGAAATAAACTTGTTTTGGTAATGAGTCTGCTCAGTTTAGGTTATTGTTTTATGAATTAGGGAATCCATGTGGTTGAATTCCAGGGCCGTGGATTCATTGCTGTTTCAAGTGTGAGTGTTTGACTTGCCAATGAGTCCTGGCTCAAATGGCAGTTTCTCCTCTCAAAAGTGTGTGTGGAGTGTGACGTCGTGAGTTCAAAATTTACTTGGTGCTGTGTAACTTATAAAAAAACAGTACAAGCAAGGTAGTCAAAGGCAAAAGGCGACCTTAAGGCACCAAAGCCTTATATTGCCCAAGGTGTGAGGTCATGAAAAGGTGCTAGCCTGATAAAAGCAAGGCGCCAAATTCTAAATATATTTGGTATACATGTAGAACTTAAATCATATGTTGACATGTGTTGCATGAATAAATTTGGTCTATTAATTGATTTTAAAATAGACTTAACACGGTTTAGGCTCTATAAATTATTCTAACAATAGGTTTTAAAACAAGCTTCTATAAATTAATTAATCTAACAAAGCTTTTGTAAATTAATTAATTTCACAGTAGGATTTACTTATCAAAAAAAAATTTCACTGTAGGATTTATATCAAGCTTCTGTAATTAATAATCTAATGATAGCTTCTACAACAAACTCCTATAAATAATCAAACTCCCAATAGGTTTTACAACAACGCTCTCGCCCTAGTCTTAGTGCCTTTTACTTGGTTCAAGGTGCTCTTGCTCGCCTAGGCTCTAAAGGCAAGTGCCTAGCTTGGACGCATAGGTGAGTGCTTGGATTGCCTTTGACTACCCTAAGTCTTTGATTTGCCAGAGTATGCACGTAGCTTTTAAAGGTCATGGCATAAATAATTCATCGTAAACAGCCAAACACATGGTTAACTTGAATTTTTCTTTGTTGGGTAAGGTGCTGAAACTGGCCGCAGTACAGGTTAGCCTTTCAGTTGTATCAGGTTGGGCTTCAGGTCAAACCTAAATTAAAAGATTTTGCAGATCTCCTATATGCGGAAGATTAAAACACAGCTCCTATCTTGTGATTGTGTGTGACACTAACAGGAAACTAGAGCTTCCCATTCTTTTATGGAACCATAATTGGCAGAATAGGTGATAGGATAGAAGGTGCATTCTTATATACTTTTTTTAATTTTTATAATTAATGAATTTTATTGACGGTAAAAAATATTTTATGTTCATGATGATGAGAACAAAGTATCTTAAAAAAATTACAGTAAATCAAACTGAAAATCTAAAAGAGTTTTGAAACTCCAAAATGGAAGTAAAATGCCTGTGCTGATTCCTCTCTGAGTGTAATTGTCTCTTGCATTACGCTCAGTTGTTTGTTGCATTAAGTGAGCTTGTTGGAAGTCACTTGAGATGGTTTGGTTATGTTTAGAGTAGAACGATTAATGCGCTAGTGAGAAAGAGTGAGTTGATACAAGTTGAGGAAACGAAAAAAGATAGAGGAAGACCAAAAATAACATTTGTAGAAGACTAGAAGTAATAAAAGGACATGTCAATTAAGGATTAAAGAAATAACATATGGTATAAATTTAGAAAGAATAGAATGGCGGAAAAGAATACACGTGGCCGACATTGACTAATCTATTGAGGATCCATAGCCAACCCCAAGGAAATTAGGGCTAAGGCTTGGTTGTTGTTGTAGTTTCACTTGCAATTGCTGTTTATCTTTAACCATAATTTGATTCCCCTTTTTGCCTGTCTGCTCTATATTGTGAAATGGTAGGAGGGAGCAGAGCAATGGGCAAATCTGGAGTGGAAATAGTGAATCCATGATGGTTTTTATTTTACATCTAAGTATATTTCATTGTTTAAGAGTCTGACTGTGATTCAGGCTGTGACTAATGTCAGTTGACTTTGTTTTTTTTTGCATAGATATGTGGTGACATCCATGGGCAGTTTTACGACATGAAAGAGCTTTTCAAAGTAGGAGGTGATTGCCCGAAGACTAATTACTTGTTTCTTGGAGATTTTGTTGACAGAGGATTTTACTCTGTGGAAACATTTCTGCTTCTACTAGCCCTGAAGGTATTAATTTTATACTATACTCACGATGGCTTTAAGTTGTTTTGTTGAATGTAATGGGCTTTTGCAGATTCTTGTACTTGCTATTTATATTTCTCTCTCTCAAAATTTTTTTTTTCTCTTTCTTTTGATTTTGTTGTCCTGCCAATTCGCTAGGAGGTTCTCATACATGCACTTCTGTGGCTTCTATAGCATAGTTCTCTCTTGAAAAAGAGGCTTTAGATGACTACCAATAGATTCTACTTCAAGTCCAGATTTTTTTGTTTATTTATTTATTTTTGATTGGTAATTACACACACACACCCAGAGGGTCCTGAGTCCATGATCCCCCCACCCCCCTCTCCCCCCTTGCTCTTACAAGGAGAGAATGTGCCATTTTAGCTTGAGCTAATTGCCCATGTCAAGATTTATTTGGGAACACTACACTGGGTGGTTGAACGGATGCAGTATTCTGAAGACTTTTTATTTTTTATTTTTTTAAATAAAAAATTTATAGGCTTTTGCAATTGTTAGTATGTTTTGCAACAGCAAAGCTTTGCTTTTAATTGATAAAAAAATTGGCATTGATATTATCTCCCAGAATACTGCTTGATGACTCAAGAAAGCTACCCTGAGTTTTAAACAATCTGACTCACCTATCAAAAACAAAAGTTTTAAACAATCAGACTCTTGAGAAAATAATGTTTGATATTGATAAATTACCAGTTGTCCCCAAAGCTTAAATTGTTAGGAAATGGTGTATTTAATCATGTAATCATTATTCTAACACTCCCTCTTGTGTGCGGGTCCAAACTCCCCTGTAATAAGTGGGGCCAAACATGTGAGATTTTATTTTTTTAAATGGTAGGTATAGTGAAGCCAATGTTCAAACTTAGGACCATCTACTCTGATACCATACCGTGGTAAATTACCTATTGTGCCAAAGTTTTAGCTATAGGGAAATGATGAATTTAATTACTTAATTATTATTCTAATAGATATAATCGGAGTAGCAGCAGCAAAAGAAGCACTCCTGACCAAACGAACTTGGAAGAGTAAAAAAGATGTTCCAAAATACTGTAAATGCTTACTAAACCAGCACTCATAAAGCTTTGTGAACAAACATTTCCATCTTAAATTCAACATAAGAAAAAATTCACTGATATATATATTTTTTTGATAAGTAAAAGATGAAAAAATTCACTGATATATTGTAAACTAACTTATAATCATAGGTACATTAACACGTCTTTGACTTTAAGTGAACCATTAATGATGGTTAACTTCCTCAAAGAGAACCCTTTGCAGGAGGAATACCCATTTACTATCCTAGTAGGACCCACTTTTAGTGATACATGAAGAAGGCTTGAAACTAAGCAACAGAGGCTGTTTGTGGAATGTCAAAGATTTATATCACTTTAATATATTCTCACATTGAGTATTATACATAAGTTCATTTATTTTCCAGGCCTGCTGTCTGGTTGTTCAGTCAAAGGGATTGCTTGAAATCCAACTGTTTATTGAATTGGTTGAATGTGGCATATCCATTTTGACTTGCGAATTGCCAAGGCAGATTGCTGTTATTAATAAATTACGCATTATAAGCTTTTCATCTGGTCTTTTGATGTATTGTTGATTTTTTCTTCTCTATCATTTTTGTTTATTAAGGCGTTCAACTAATAATTGTTTACAATCAGGTTAGGTATCCAGATCGGATAACTCTCATTAGAGGGAACCATGAGAGCCGTCAAATCACACAGGTTAAGTCTTTTTAACTTGTATATCTGTACTTTCTTTGCTCTTAGATTTACTGATTGTCACTTTTTAAGCATTCTGAGAATTTGCCATTTATCTTTACATTTCAGGTATATGGATTCTATGATGAGTGTCTACGTAAATATGGCTCTGTGAACGTTTGGAGATACTGCACCGATATATTTGATTACTTAAGGTTAGCCAATATCTTTTAGAGAAACACAGGACACCTGTTTGTTGGAATGTAAGGAAGGTGTAACAATTATAGACTGGTGCAGGGGATGGTAGCCTGTTAGGACACAGTTGTCTGTTAGACAATTCTTGTGTTAGTTGCCTAATCATTCTTCCTTTTCTTGGCTGGTTAGAATTATGTTCCATAATTTTCATCAAGTTGGATGGTTGGGGTCATGGGCTTGATATATTGCTTCTTCCCTAGAGAGTCATAACTCATAGTTGGGAATCACTAAACTATAACTATACTGCTGCCATAAGAACATGGATACCAGTACCATAATATGCTATAACATTGATAAGTCGGATGTTAGTCCCTCTGCATTTCTCCTTGTCATGCAGTTTCTGTGCCTTTAGTACAGCTTCCTTATTATCAAACTTGATGGGTGTCCTGGATTTTAATTTTGCTATGGTTTTGGAAGCAACTGACAAACTTTCTTGTTAAAGTTTCATTGTTTGTTTTCCACACCATTTTCAAATTTCATAAGTCCAAGAAACTCACCATCGAAGCAGTTCCTAGAAGTAGGTATCTCTCGCTTAATTCTGTAAATCTAAATGGAGCCTTTTAACTAAGAATAATGGACACGGACATTGACACTGACATGACATGGGAGATGGTGACATGACACTTCTTGAAAAATTAGGACATGGAGTGGTGGGATATATGACAATTAATAAATGAATTATTATCTCTAGGTATATTTTTATTTCTTTATAGACATGTTTTATGTTAATTTTAAGTTCAAAAAATATATAACAACTATCAAAATCTTTAAATACATTGAAAATCAATTTTATGCTTTATATTTAAAATAAATAAATAAATATATAGTCCCTCGTCACAAAATGAGGATGCATTTGTAGGAATGTCCCAGCATGTCAGACATGGACATGCTGGGGATTATGAAGTGTTTGTGCTTCTTATTTTAAGTGACGTATAGTAAAAGTAATATGGTTTTGCCTTTATTTTTGCAAAGTTTTGGTATTGACCATCACATGTTACTCTGTGGCCAATTAAAGTTATTCTTCGATACAGTTGCTTCCAACGCAACCCAAATTTGGGTACTTTTGTTATGTCAGTCCCTTACAACTTCTAAAGTTTCAGCTGTGGTTTGTTACAGTCTGTCAGCCCTCATTGAGAACAAAATTTTCAGTGTCCATGGAGGTCTCTCTCCTGCCATAACAACATTGGATCAGGTCAGAGAATTTATCATGAATTTGTATATATTCTCTTAAGCTTTACATACTAATAATGTTTTGCTTGCCAGATACGAACAATTGATCGGAAGCAAGAAGTACCTCATGATGGTGCTATGTGTGACCTCTTGTGGTCTGATCCCGAAGATATTGTGGATGGTTGGGGTTTGAGTCCCCGTGGTGCTGGCTTCCTATTTGGTGGCAGTGTTGTTACTTCTTTCAACCATACAAACAACATTGACTACATATGTCGTGCTCATCAGTTGGTAATGGAAGGATATAAATGGATGTTCAATAACCAGATAGTTACAGTCTGGTCAGCTCCAAATTACTGCTACAGGTAAAATAAAAATTTAGATTTCTTCTCTCTGGTTTGTTCTAGTATTTAATTAATTTCATTCTTGGACGTGTTTGCAGATGTGGTAATGTAGCCGCAATCCTTGAGCTAGATGAGAATCTTAACAAGCAGTTTCGTGTGTTTGATGCTGCTCCACAGGTTTGTATATTTAATTGACTTGCAATTGATTATCCGAGGAAATTAGGCGGTCGACTTCTGATAGCAATTACTTCGTTCACTTTTTATGTTTCTCATGGTTGTTAATCTTGAGTCATACCTTCTGGATGAGGAATTTATAGATTTCATCTGATATTAAAAATATGCAGGTTTATTTGCTAAAGGCAGCCATGTGATATTTTGCTTTAGAGAGATATATATATATATATATATATATATGTATGTATGTATGTACTTATCAAAAAAAAAAAATATATATATATATATGTATGTATGTATGTATTGATGAAATTGCTTTTTATTTGTTGGGGACGTTGTTGGCTTTATTGTTGTATTATTTGGGAAGTTTTGAATCTAAGACTAATCTAACCCATAACCACCTGAGTCATTGCCAAGGGACATAGTACCTATATTACATGAATGAGTATAGTTTTTGAGAAGGGATACAGTACTACTGGATCTGGTTTCTGCAATTCTTTAACTCAAGAGTCAAGACTATATGGTTGCATGACCTACCATCAATGTGTGCTCCTAATGTAAATGTTTGCAGTTTATACAAACAGATAATGCTCCATTGACTGAAAGGCATGATCTGTGACTTTGTATGGCATAATCTGTGAAGAGGTGTTGTGTTTCATGCTTCTTGATTGAATTTACTTCTTGCATTCTGTGGTGAACTGAATGATTAAAATGATGTGCAGGAATCGAGAGGGGCCCCTGCCAAGAAACCTGCACCAGATTACTTTTTATGAAACCAATTCAGTATAGTGTCACTTTTTATCATTCAACATGCTTGCATTGATAGACAAGAAGATATACGGTCACATGGAGATCTCATGTAATACCAAAGGAACAGAGGTGGAATAGAGGTTGGCTGCTCAATGATCGGTTCCCTGAAATGACTACCAAGGGGTGTACTTTCCAGTTCGTGATCGGTTTAGATTATTGGGTTTGCATTTCTTGTTTGTCTGCTTCTACCGTCTTTGTTGTTAATGTGTAATTGTAGCATGCATTGCATAGTCTATGCCAGTGAATCATCGAATATAGAATCCCTATCCTTGTTAATTTGATGGTAGAGAGAGACAGGTCTTGGAAAGGAGAAGCTCTGGTTCCATCAATAGGAGTATGAATAGGAAGTACTGGATTAGGAAATGAGGAGGGAATTATTCTGAACATCCATGGAAAAAGACATTCATGTTGGGTTTTGTTTGTCCTCTTGGACAATAAAAGTTCCTCACGATTATCTTCTTCTATATGTTACATTAATTGTGAGACTTTGAATAGTCTACTAAAGATTCATAGCCAATCCCAAAATTATGGGATTAAGGCTTGATTGTTATTATTGCTATCTGCATGTAAAACTCTGCTGCCCCTTATGTACCACTACGCTAGTACTCAGGACCTCACCCCATTTTGACAGAGAAAAAGTTGTAATGCATCAAGTGAACTGTGAGAATATTTTTGAAAGATATGTTCAATATCATGGATACCATTTTCTTTCCCACGATTATATTTCGGTGTTAGTGATGACCTAACCAAGATACTTACCCCTCTCTCTCTCTCTCTCTCTCTCTCTCTCTAATTAATAAAAAGCTAAGGTTAAAATGCAAATTGCACTATTTAATTTTGACTTAAATTTGTTTTATTCTTTTAACTTTATTTTTGTTCAGTTAAGTCCTTTAAGTTTTAAGTTTATTAGTTTAAGCTTTTTGTCAATTTAATTAAAAAATTTCCAATACAAAAATATTTCACATGAAAAAAATCTAAAAAGTTAATAAAAATATTTGGCGAAAATGTAAATTGCACCTTTTAAGTTTGACTGAAATCTGTTTCAGTTCTCTAATTTTATTTTCATTCAATTAAGTTTTTTAAGTTTTAAATTTATACAATTCAAGAATCCAATTTTTCTAAAAAGTTGTCATTAAGAAATTATTTTCTAACATGAAAAAATTTATAAAATTAATAAAAATATCTATAGATTTTTTATTTGAGAATTTATTTTCGAAAACTCTTCTTTTATTAGTTAATTCCATACCCAACGGCAATTTTTAATGGAATTGGTAGGATATCTTGAATTGAATAAATTTGAAAAAGCATTTAATTGAATGAAAGTAAAATTCGAGGAGTGAAATGAATTTTGGTTAAACTTAGAAATTGTAATTTGCATTTTAACCAAAATATTTTATAGATTTTTTATGTGAGCAATAATTAATTTTGGTTAAACTTAGAAAATGTAATTTGCATTTTAGCCAAAATATTTTATAGATTTTTTATGTGAGCAATTTTTTTTTTCATTACTTAATTGTATATTTAATGACAATATTTTTAATAGAATTGGATGAAAGGTCTAAATTAAATAAATTTGAAATTTAGATGACTTAATTGAATAAAAGTAAGGTTAGAAGACTTAAATAAATTTTAGATAAACTTGATGGTACAATTTGCATTGTAACCAAAAACTAATAAAGAAATTTTGGATCATTTGCTATATTTTTCAGGCAAAGGCATTTACTCCGCCTATGAATGAGGGGGAGTTGAGAATGTCTATTATGTGAAATGTTTGTTATAAATCTTATGGGATGGAATTGGCTTTTCTTGAAGCCTTTTACCAGCCATTGCAATTCCATGAACACTGCCATGCTCAGGGAACCACTAAAAATTGAATGGACTATAATTTCCTCATAAATATGTTTAAAGTTTTATAATCCGGTTTCGGCTCCAAAGTATTATTTCATATATACGTCATTAGGTTGAGGATGGGATGGGTTGGAGCCTTGGAGGTATTTTGTGGCTTCAACATTAATAAGGTAGAAATGAAAGAGAAATAGAATTGTGCCTTCAACCTTAATAAAGTAGAGATGAAAGTGATAGAGAATGGGCACTGGTGTGTGTGAGTTCTAAAAGAGAAAGAAAACAAGTGTTTTAAGGAAATTAATAAAAATATGTATAAAAAAAAAATGTTTACTTACCATGTTAGACCTTAATGCTTGTCCTGTGTCAAAATGGTTTTTAACATCTTAAATGTATCAATTTAGTCTCTAAACTTTTGCTATTGTGTTAAAATATTTAACATTATTAAAAAGGGTTTAAGTCTTGACATTTTAGTTAAAGTGCTCATGAACGACATTTGAAAAACATACTATTTAGCTAGTTTTAAAATAGAAATTAAAAAAAGGAAGCCAAATGCCAATTTTTTTGCATTATCATTTTTTTAAAAAGATAAAGTTATTACCAATTATACTATAAAATCCTTATAAATTGAATATAATTGGTGTCATGTGAACAAGGTAAATAATTTTTTTTTTCTATTTTATGTTTAAAAATTGATACACCCATTTAATATACATCTATTTCAAATTACTTGCTGTTCGTGAAATCACAGTCCGATGTGTCCCTTTTAGCCGACTAATACAAACATATTCTTACTATTTTTCAATATAAAAATAAACTACAAATTTGTCAGCTAAAAAAGTGAAAGAAAAAAAAAAAAAAAAAAACCTATTAGACTAACCTTGAATTAGTAAATTTCCCATAATAGATAATATAAGACATACAAAAAAAATTAATATAAAAAATGTACGAGATGCGAAGTTAAATCTATGTAAGGAAATCCTCAATTGAATAAGTTTATTAAAGTCAATTTAGTAGTCTGATAATGTTAAAAAATTATGTTTTCCCTTTTAGTGGAACTTATGTAAGTTATCTAGTTTTAGATGAATAACCTCAGATTGAAGTTAAATATATACCACCTTATCTTAAAGCAACGGACATTTAGATTTTCGCACAATGATAGAAAAACTCACATTGATTACCGCCCAAAAAAGAGAGTAAATCAATTCAAAATCTCTGAAATTAACAGTTAAGTATTAGTTTATACGCATAACATGATCCATGACTATAATACCTAGAGTACCACAACTGATAAAAATATATACAAAGTAATAAGAATTTCATTTTTTTACAGATATTTAAAGAATCACATATCCTAGACACAAACAACAACATTCAAATTGCAAACCTGACATATATGTTATTGAACATATTCACATTTTCTTCATCTGAAAAAACTCAATATAAAAAGAAAATTATTGGTCATTCCCAGCACCCAAGGATCCACTGTACAGGAAGAGTCAAGTATAGCTCTACTTTCCGCCCTCCCCCCCCCCCCCCCCCCCCAAAACAAAAAAAACAAAGAAGTATGGCTCTACTCGGGAATTACTGATCAACGTCAACCCCTAACTCTGAAGTTCAGCACTATATTCCTTCTTGAATTTGCAACAAAAAGTGTGAATGAGAGAGACAGGCACACACAAATAGAGAAAGATATGTGTATGTGTCACTTATAGAATAGAGTCAGCATCGTAGAATTTTTTGTAGCAAATTAAATGCCCTTGATGCACTAGTTGAATTCCCAACTAAATCAATAAGCAATCCATGGAGCTTGGGAATCTCAATGAATATTTACCACTGACTTGCTGCTATATACTGTAGGCACTTCCATTTCAGCTTTTCCACTTTCTGCATTTGAAAATTCTAGCTATTAAGAATAAACCCCAAAGACAACCAATGAAATTGGAAATTAAGTTCTTAATATCAGATTTTGGTTCTAACTTCCAAGTTTGTGTCTAAATCAAATAAATTGACATTTAAAGTCACAAATATCAGTAGTTTAAACAATATCACGAACAAACTAATTTCATTAAATAACTTGAATACTAAGAAAATGTACAGTATGATTTCTTTTACCTCTACAACTCTTTTAACTTTGATAGGTGCTCTTTAGGGAATGTGTGCCAAAGAGGGAGCCCGATGGCTGCAAGTTTTTTGAGACTCATGCTGGTTATGAGTTATAAAGGAATAATATTCATTAATCATCCAACCTGTCAATCCAAATGAAACTAGACCAGCACTCAAGCAGTCAAGCGTTGCTGATAAAAAAGAGTACCAACCTTCACACGGGCCAAAAAAGCAAATGTTCACCGAGACACTTATCACAGAGAAAACAATGGTGCTGGATAATCTGTTTCAGGAAAAAATATGATTACATACACATCAAAGACAAGTCACTCGCAACACATGAGCAGATTTGACAATACACAGCTTTATTTCTCTAATAGAAACATGCATATTCAACTTTTTCTTAGAAATTGTACATTCAAATCTAACATAATTCCTTTTTGCTAGAGAAAAAAGAACCTATTTTTAAATGAAGGCCACACCTCATCTATGCCTTTTCCAGTCTTAAGTTTGTTATGCATTGCGTGCCAATTATATTCAAGAACATGAGAATATGCATTAACATATTAAAGTGTTGGTGCACTCGGCATTTTTGAAATTTTATGACAAATTTTGCACATAAAAATAACATTGACGGAATCATAAAATTATAATGCAGAAAACAAAAGAATTAAACCAACTTAATCAAAACACAGAAACCACAATAATTTTTTTTTAATCTGATATCTCCGTACTTATTATTCAACTTTGAATGTATGCAGCATGAACTAGAACAAGGGCCATGGATATAACACAACTGACACGCACTAACATGGGCAGATCATGGGAAAATAAGACAATAACATTAATCTGTTTCTGTTTGTGTGTTCTAACACTTGCAAGTAATAATATTAACAAGTACCTATGTGTATGTTTCTGGCCAATTAAGCACAATTTAGTCCATTACATTATTAAAATAGTGGCTGTCAAATGCATAATCAGGGATGACTCACGATGCAAAAATTTAATGACAAATTCCAACAGCAAATCAAATTATACCTTTCTTAGATGTCAAGATATGCATTGCTTGCACATTGTGTAATTTTTTAAAGCAATTACCTCACTGCACTATCAGCTGCCCTGGCCCTGCCCTGGATGCAGGAAAAGCAATTTCAGGAACTAAGAAAACAGATACTCCCTTCATGCCATGACAAGGGTCAACATTCCCAGTTTTTACCTAATATATCTGTACCTCGTCAAAGTCAAGGAATATTTATTTTCACGTTACAGATAACAACCCTTTATTTTTATCACATCAGTTACAAGAGATATACTGAATTTTATGCTCATTTAAATGTTGAAGTAGGGTGAAGATTGGACTTTACTTATGAAAGATAATTGTAATAACACCAGATGCATTTTTTTTTTTTGTAAGTTGTATAGAACAAGCTCAAAACTTTAACTGCAAAGAGAAAAAAACCATCTAAGGAGAAACATTATTTTTTAAACAAAAGAATAATTCAGATATAAGGTTTACCTGATTCTGCAAGAGGTTACGAACAGCGGAACATGCAAAATCATTAAGAAGCTCTATATCAGATTGAACAATGCTTGCATAGATAAATCATGGGTTGCAATACATGTTGAAAATCCCATCAGTGAACATTCTAGGAATGATAGTGTGGATTCAAGGCACCAATCAAACTTGAAAGTGAAATCACAGTTCTTGCATCTTCCAACTAGAAATTAGTGCCTAAATTCTGCAGCTCTACCACTGTGCCCTAGTAATTATGATTAAGAATTTTTGACATTTAATCAAATGTGTATTGTGAATGGCATAAAATTTTTTAAAAGGACATTTAACTGAAAAATCATAGTCCAAATAATATAGAATTGCTTGAACTGATCAAGTAAATGAATGAGTATTTTGAACTAGGAGGGAAAATTTACATGCAAAATTAACATTATATATTCATGAGATTTTCATTTTGCTAAGTATTTACTTGATATTGTCTTTTTGCTAAGTATGTACTTGATATCTAAACTTAATCATTGGTTACAACAGGTACAAAATTAACAAAAGGGGAAAGGAAAAATATATGCAACAAGAAACTTTATTTTTTATTTTTTATTGGCAAGTACGAACCTATTGAGTTTTGAAACCATGACCTCACCCTCAATTCCATTATTATTGGAGGAGATAGTGCCAATTGAGCTATAGCTCATTGGTCATAAGTGACCTCTTCTCCATAGTTTTTTTATTTATAAAAAAGTTCCATGCATATTGTATGTACAGGATATACAAGCATAACCATTTGCTCATGAACAATGTTTACTTTTCTCTTCAAGGCATTCCAATAATCTAAATTTGGATCACTATTTAGATATCATGCTAAATTATCACTTGTTGCAAAAGTTTAAACTCAGAATTTTAATAATATTTCAACAATTAGTGTAATTAATTGGAGATAGCAACTTAGGATAACCTGTATCATACCATGATATCGTGGTAAGCTATCATTTATTGCAAAAGCTTAAATTGTTAATTTTAATAATCTTTTACTATTAGTAGAGACTAATTGGGGATAGGAACTTTGGATCACCAGTATAATACCATGATGAACTATTGCTTATCCGCTTATTCAGATAGAAAAGCGTATATTTAATCGTTTAACTGTTATTTTAAGACAGATGTCTTACAAGGTTGTGTTTGACGAGAATGGCAATGTGAAGCTTGAGTGTCCAACCATAGTCAAGTAGTTTGCAGCAGAGGAGATATCTGCACTGGTTTTGAGGAAGCTTGTGGAGGATGCATCCAAGTTTCTGAATGATGAGGTGAGCAAAACAGTGATCACATGCCTGCGTACTTCAATGATTTGTGAAGGATGGCAACCAAAGATGCAGGCCACATTGCAGGGCTAGATGTTCTGCAAATTATTAATGAACATACTGCTGCTTCGCTTGCCTATGGGTTTGAGAAAAAAAACAATGAGATCAATCTGGTTTTTGACCTTGGAGGTGGTACCTTTGATGTTTCAGGTATGCCAACTGCTTTGTTACATCTCTTTTAGGAATTTTATGTTATTGGTAAGTTACATGTGCAACTGTTGAAAAATCTCACACACAGCCCATTTTTATGGGAGGAGTGTCATTGGAGGCAGAGTTCATCAAATATTTTTGACTTCTCTCTTGCTAGTCCACTTCATATGTTTATTTCTACTTGTTGGAACAAGACAAATGAGCAGAGCTTTCACTTATATTCTTTGTTTTCTGATCCATTAGCTGTTACAAATTATAGTTTTGCATTCTATACTATAATTTTCAACAGAGAATAAATTGGCAAAAAAAGAACCTTCGGAATCAAAACACAGAAAACTGACTTTTGGAAATCAAACACACACTGATACTTCGTAGAGGAAAACCACAGACTAGCATTTGTCAAAAGGCATACCTGTCTAATAAATTTCAACACAATTCTTCAAACTTGATCCTTGTCAGAGTGGTGTCAATGTGTTTTGGGTCATTTGCAGTGGAGGTAATGAAAGGTAAACTTGAAAAACAAAAATATATTCTCAGTAAATATGAAAAAGAGAGATCGACTTATCGAAAGAAGTTATAGAAATCGCCACATACCTAATATTGGTCTAAGTCAAAGATGACAGCCACAGCCCACAGCCCATTTTTTTGGGAGGAGTGTCATTGGAGGCAGAATTCATCAAATATTTTTGACTTCTCTCTTGCTAGTCCACTTCATATGTTTATTTCTACTTGTTGGAACAAGACAAATGAGCAGAGGTTTCGCTTATATTCTTTGTTTTCTGATCCATTAGCTGTTACTAATTACAGTTTTGCATTCTATACTATAATTTTCAACAGAGAATAAATTGGCAAAAAAAGAACCTTCGGAATCAAAACACAGAAAACTGATTTTTGGAAATCAAACATACACTGATGTTTCGTAGAGGAAAACCACAGGCTAGCATTTGTCAAAAGGCATACCTGTCTAATAAATTTCAACACAATTCTTCAAACTTGACCCTTGTCAGAGTGGTGTCAATGTGTTTTGTGTCATTTGCAGTAGAGGTAATGAAAGGTAAACTGGAAAAACAAAAGTATATTCTCAGTAAATATGAAAAAGAGAGATTGACTTATTGAAAGAAGTTATAGAAATAGCCACATACCTAATATTGGTCCGAGTCAAAGACGACAGCTCCATTTTCACTTTCTCAGCACTCTCAGTGAGGCGTAGAGCTTGCTTGTCTTTCGAGGACAAGTTGAAACTGCCTCGAGTGATGCAAAGCTTTCCTTCAAAGATATAGATGAAGTAATCCTCGTTGGTGATTCAACTTGCATCCCAGCTGTTCAGGAACTGGTGAGGAAGATGACTGGAAAAGAGCCCAATGTGACTGTAAATCCTAATGAAGTTGTTGCTCTTGGAGCTGCAGTTCAGGATCGTCCTTTTCTCCTATTGAAAACATGACCTCACCCTCCATTCCATTATTATTGGAGAAGGAAGTACCAAATGAGCTATAACACATTGGTAATAAGTGACTTCTTCTCCACAGTATTTTTATTTATAAGAAAGTTAACTATTTGTTTGTACAGGATATACAAGCATAACTATTTGCTCGTGAAAAATGTTCACTTTTCTCTACAAGGCATTCTAATAATACGTTCTCAAGGTGATACTTTTTGTGTGTCTATATATATACATTCAAAATTGAATTTGTACATATCAGTAACTCAAAGTGAAATAAGTAAGAGAATGCCAAAGAACCGTAGAAAATTACTATAATAAAACTAATCAGAGGTAATCCTAAATTTATTCACAAAGGATTTGCAAGTAGGTGAGACATGAAATGGTTACAGAACTATAGTCTTCAAAGGGATAGAAGACTTGTTCATTGCTGCAGATATAGTGATTCATTCTAATGTCTACAAAATAAGGACATCAACTACCAAAGAAAAGACTTACATCTGTAGAGAAGTCATCAAGTATGAAGTCATCAAAATACCAGAACGGAGAACTATGGCTGAGAGAAGCAATAACAGCATCACCCATCATAATTCGACAATTCGATGGCGGTGGCAGCGGAAGGTTACAAAGCCAAGCGAACCCATGATGACTGTGATGGGGCTGTAAGCTCTAATTACGAACCTCACCCAAAAAGGATTGAAAGGCTCACAGAATTTATGGCAAGTGAGTACGTGGAATGTGCTGAAGAGCTAGGTGATTGGCAGGAGTCTAGTGAAAGTGACCTTGGTTCATCAAAATACCAGAACAGAGGATCCTCGGGAACAGGATGATCATTTTTGGGCACAAAACTCATGTGTGAGGAATTGCTTTCATCAACAGCTACAGAAATCAACCCAACAATGCTGAAGTTGAGGCCCTGTCATCATTACTGATTCAAGTAGTTGCAATAAATACTTGAGCAAAAATTCTATAATTGAACCTTTAATTAAGATGAGAATCCAAAAATGCAAATATAAGGAGGCATACCATGGCATCTAAGTTCGATCAAGATTTGCTGGTGGATATAACTTGGAGTTGGAACCATCATTAACATAAGTGTGGGCGATTGAAAGCCCTGAATCTTCTGCTCCATTGTTGAAAGCCCTGGGATCTATCTCTTCCATTTCCCTCAGAGCCCTTGAGTTTTCCAAAAAAGAAAAAAAGAAAAAACTTGTTTGTTTCCTTTTCTTTGGTTTTTCAAACAGAGAGAGTGAATAATAAAAAGGAAGAAAGTACCTGGACATGAGCGTTGCACTTGGAAGGGTTGGGCGAGAGCTCCGTTTCCAGAGTCGGAATCGGATTCGAAGCCATCCGAAGTGGGACAGGTAGTGTTTTTGGGGACGTCTGGCATAGGTTGGTCGATGGTTTCTTCTTTGCAGTCGGCATTGTTGGTAGCCAGTTGACAGATGCACTCTACACCGACCCCCCACCTTGTTGGATGGTTTTTAACCCAACCCTCCATTTCACATATTACCTCAACGTAATTTAGCTCAGATGGGTTTGACCCATTCAATTGGTTCTGTAATTCGTTATTAGATAAAGAAAATATCCACAGATTGTCGGATAATTCATAGAGATAAGCTGATCTAATGTTCTTTTTTTTACGACCATTGATGGAAAGGTCAACATAGCACAAAGACGTCAATGGATATTTTACCGGTCCAAAAGCAAAACAGACATAAAAAATATTTGGAAATGTGCGACCAACCCAAAATGATATGACATTTCCATCACTCTCATGGTTTAAGTTTAACCACTTTGGAATCTCAGTTCCTGGTAGTTGTATTCCAAAATAATCATCTTCAGGTTTCGATGTTAATATCCTGCTTCTTGTTCCCTTGCGAGCTCTATTTGGTAAAATCCCTGAAATTTCTACAATCTGCATTCAATTAGCAAATTGAATTAGGGAAGAAAGTAACAAAAAATGTTTCTTTTTTATAACTTAATAAAAAAAAAAGAGTGTGAAACCTGATTCAATAATCTGCTTGATGATTGTGCATTCAACGAATAGCAATTTCTTACATCCACATCTCGCACAGATTGGGGAAGCCTTGGAATTTCCCGAAGCTGCTTGCAATTTCGTATTTGGAGGACCGCTAAATTAGCAAATCTGCTTAGGCTTTCGGGGATGCTAACAATATTCGTTTCAGAGAGATCTAGAGAATCCAGTACGGGGAAGTACTCGGGTTTCATCAAAATATCTAATTCAGTTATATTTTTATTGCCCCTGAAACTCAGGGAATCCAAATTTTTGCAATGGGAAAGATACAATTTTTTTAGGCTTAGGGTACAATGGGAAAGATACAATTTTTTTAGACTTGGGGCATAGAACTCAGGTAATTCTGTAATGGACTCACAGTTGTTGAAATTGATATATTTTAAAGATATCAACCTGAGGCAGTTTGGAAGAATTTGAAGTTTTCCACAACCTTCGAGATCCCAATACTGAAGCTTATCAAGAAATCCAATCGACTCATGAATCTTAACTAAATTTTTACAACGGGAAAGAAGCAATTTTTTTAGGCTTGGGGTACAGAACTCGGGTAATTTTGCCATGGATTCACAGTTGTTGAGATTGATATATTTTAAAGATATCAACCTGAGGTAATTTGGAAGTTTTTGAAGTTTTTCACAACCTTTAAGACTCCATCTCTGAAGCTTATCAAGAAATCCAACCGACTCATGAACCTTAACTAAATTTTTACAATGGGAAAGGTACAATTCTTTTAGGTTTGGGGTACAAAACTCGGGTAATTCTGTAATGGACTCACAGTGGCTAAGATTGATATATTTTAAAGACATCATCCTGAGGCAGTTTGGAAGAATTTGAAGTTTCCCACAACCTATGAGATCCCATTTTTGAAGCTTATCAAGAAATCCAACCGACTCATGAACCTTAACTAAATTTTTACAATGGTAAAGATACAATTTTTTTAGGCTTGGGGTGCAGAACTCCGGTAATTCTGTAATGGAATCACAGTAGCTGAGATTGATATATTCTAAAGATATCAACCTGAGGTAGTTTGGAAGAATTTGAAGTTTTCCACAACCTTTGAGATCCCATATCTCAAGCTTATCAAGAAATCCAACCGACTCATGAATCTTAACTAAATTTTTACAATGGGAAAGGTACAATTTTTTTAGGTTTGGGGTACAAAACTCGGGTAATTCCGTAATGGACTCGTAGTTGTTGAGATTGATATATTTTAAATATTTTAGCTGGATTCCCTGTAGAAGAAAAAAAAAAAATCATCCAACATTCAAATAAAATTTAAATAAATTATAATTTATAAATACTAATATTTATACCAATTTGAATGTTGTCTCCAGTCTAATAAGACAATGTGGCATCTCAAGTCCAACAAGTTGTCGAGGATAATAGTTAGATGGTAAGGAAAATGGAAATCCAGGCCATTGAAGCAAGCTTAACCCATTGGGGAGATATTCGAGTTCTTCACAAATGTGTACATTATGAACTATAAGAAATTTGAGATTTTTCATCTTTTCAAAAGCTTTAGCTTCTATTGGCATCGTTATCAGTTGAGGTGAGCAGCACATAATGCCCCGAATTTTACTTGAGCCCTAGTTGGACAAAGCATTAGTTACACTAAATAACAGAACAATAAAAAGTTTTAAAAATTAGAAAAACATATCCAAATAAAATTAAATTTCTTCAACGTTAAAAAAGAAAAAAAAAATGGAAAAAACTCATTTGGAAAAAGGAGATGCAAAAGAGCTTATACCATATTTGTAGTTAGTATTTCTTCAGCATCCTCAAAACACCATATTCTGCTACATTTTCCAAGCTCTTTTGATTCTTGTTGAGCAATTTCTCTCCCCATTTGTTGAAGCAAGTCATGCATCCACAACTTGCCAGATTGATCAACAGTTATGAGACACTTATCAATAAGTTTTCCAATTCCATAACCTGGATATAATTTGCAAGCATCTAATATATTCTCTACATAACTCCTATCGAATCCCTTAAAGAAACATGCAATATCCAAAAAAATATCATTTTCGGTCTTTTCAAGTCCGTCATAACTTATTTTGAGCTTTTCCACAATTTTTTTGTGAGGAATGTTTTTGTACTTTTCTAACGCACTTCTCCAATCACGTATACTTTTTCCACACAAATCATAACCTATTATTTTAAGAGCTAATGGAAGGCCATTGGCATAATGTATTTTGCTTTGCAACTTCTGAATAATCTTTCTTAGGTTCAATTTTTGGGAAGGCATGCAGGTTGAAGAGTTCATGAGATTCAAATTGATTTAATCCCTTAAGCTCATAAATTAGATGATCTTTTCCAAGAGTATTTAGCACTTGTTTGTCTCTTGTTGTTATAATGACTCTACTTCCTAAAGCAAGCCAATCACATTCTCCAAGCAAATTTTCCATCACTTCTGACTCATCCACATTGTCAAGAATTAAAAGAAGTCTTGTACGAGAAAGCATTTCCTTTATCATAATAATTCCTTTGGGTATGCTGTCTACCTTTACATAGGTGCCTTGTGAGATCTTAGAAAGAAGCATCTCTTGTAGATTGATTATGTCAGCATGTGTTCTTGACTTTTCTCTGACATCCTCTAAAAAGCAACTCAATTCAAAAAAATTAGTGATTCTGTTATAAATAGCCTTTGCAATTGTAGTCTTACCTACTCCTCCAAGACCATGAATCCCTACCATTCGAACATCATTTGAGTTCATATCTAAAAGCAATTCTATAGCATCCACACGAGAATCTATTCCAACTGGGTGTGTAGTAACAAATAACTGAGTGTGATTCAATTTTGTAGCTAATATCTCTCTAATAATTCTCTGGATAAATTGAGTTTCAGATTCAATACAACTGTCACACACAAAGAATAAAAAACATATAATAAGTTAGACAAATTGAAAATATACATAGATGGGTCGTTCATGTTTGAAGAGTTCAAAAGTTATTGTGTGTTGGAATAGTAAGTTCATCTAATGTGTAGTGCCTAGGGGCAAGGATCTTGTACTCTATTTGTTCTTCTCTTCATATACTGAATTGCCCTTGTAATCTCTCTTTCTTTTCTTTTTTTTCATTGGAGATGTTCTCTATCAAATTTTATTTTATTTTATTTTTTTCACTTTCTCATCATATCATTGTGTTATTTGTTTATAACTTTTATTGCTTGCTTTATTGATTTCTAACTTGATGGTTTCATTGATTAAATCATTAAAATTGGGTTGTTATAATTGGGAATTAATTCACAAATGTGTTGCATTTAACCTTGGGAATTAATTCATCTCCAAGACTATTTTACAATTGAATTTCATGAGTGAGTAGAGATATATATATATATATATATATATATATATATATATATATATATATATATATATATATATATATTTATTTATTTATTTATTTATTTATTTGTGATCTACAACAGATTCTCAATTAAAAGAGTTAAATAATCGTTTTAGTGAGCATGCAATGAAGTTTCTTTGAATGTCATTATTGAATAGATATTTTTTCAGTTACAATAGATTATCAATTAAAAAATTAATTTACGGTTTTACTAAGCATACAATGAAGTTGATTATTCTTAACTTAGCATTACATCTTCAAGAGATCAATTATTTCTTTTATTTAGAATTGATGATATATATTTGTTTGTTGAGAGAACAATTACTTACAAGATTTTACATATAATGAAAAACTATTATTATAAACAGAACTTTATCATTATCAGCATAATGTAGTTTAATTTAGTACTCAAACTTAAAAAAAAAATTTAAAAACAAAAAATTTAAGAATTGTACAAATAGATGGTTAGGAATAGAAGATCAATAGCTTAACAACTTGTTTTTAGAGTGGTTTGTTACGTACTTACTTATCTAAGACTTATTGTAACTACAAAATGAAGACTTTCTGTCATAAATATAGTAAAGATTAAGCTCACAACAAAATGAGAAGACGATTATCTAACAATCTTTGATCACGTATATTGAAAGCGAAATTGCTATTAAATTTAGAACAAAATTAATTATAGATTATTATATAGAATAAAAAAGAAGATCAAATGCTATTTTGATAGATCATATATAAGTGGGTTGAAATATATTAAAATCAGTTTATTTTTTCTATGTTTTTGTTTATATTTTATTAATACTTAATAAAAACAAGTATATTTTTTACATATTTATGTAGTTTTGAGCTTTAGTATACTTCCTCTGTGAATTTTTATATTCAAGATTTGGGCTTGCCAAAGATGAAATCCTAATTCCCTCGTAACCTTTTTCTAATCCATAATAGGATCTATGAAGATCATTTAAAGTTTTTAACTCATAAAAGTACACAAGAATTAATAGTCTTAAACTCATAATAGGTAAAATTATATGGCTTTAATATATATATTTTAAATTTATACCAACGACTTTTATAACTTAACTACCTCTTTAGTAGAAGATTCTATGAAAAACAGGATACTTTCATAATCTAGAATTTAGTGAACACATTTCTTTTTTCGGGAATCCATAACAAAACTATTAAACTCTATAACTTATAGAAGAGTAGTTGATAGTTACATACCCATCCTTGTAATGCAACCCAGACAAATTAGTTGCTTTAGTCAAAGCTGTCCCCCACTTGTGAACCCTCTCCATGTTATCTTTTGAATTTTCTTCATGTTGAGTTAGCGCTACTCCAAATTTTCCCTTTTGTTTGCGTATTTCTGACGGATCCACTTTGTAAAATATAGGTAGAACTAACTGTCCATTATTCCTACATTCAAGAATCTTTACAAATTCGTCTAAGCACCAACTGGAAGATGCATAATTTTCAGAGAACACAATAATCGAAGTCATTGACAATTCAATAGCTATAAGAAGTTTTGTTGAAATTTCTTCTCCTCTCTGAAGGTCATCATCGATAAAAGTGTTAAAACCCTTATCACATAAAGCTTGATATAAATAACTTGTAAAATTATAGCGGGTATCTTCACCTCTAAAATTTAAAAAAACATCATAGGTGAATTGGGGAGTGAAAGAAGAGGAGGCTCTGTAGTTGATTTGAGGAGCCATAGGAATCTAGAGCCAAAAAATTGATAAAATTTGGAGAAAAGAAAGATGTGATGAGATGCGAAATAGAATGACTTTAAGTCGTTAATGACAAAATGCAATTTGACTGGAAAAGTGGGTGTAATCCTCCCCACTTCTCTCTGTATCAATATGATAGTTGTGATGGTCCATGCGTTTTCACTTTTTAGTTTTTTATTAAAAAGTAAGAATACACAATTTGACTGATTCTCCAAAATTTCATAATTTTTTTCTTTTTGATGAAATTTCATACTTTTCTCACAACCCATAATTTTGAGTAAAGTTTGTTTTCTAGAAATTTTCTTAGCACAATCCTTCAGGTGGTCCCATTATTTTTTCAAAGAAGACCTTTCTTTCAAAGAAATTGTATTAATGCAATCCTTCTATGTACAACTCTCTCTTCTTCCCTTTCCCTTCCCTTACTTCTTCCTCCCTTCTTTTCTTTTTTGTCATCTCCCTTACAACCAAACATGATATTAGTTTCCAAATTCAGCTAATAAAAAAAAAAGTGTTTTGAGGATATTAATAAAAAGAGTCCGAATTCGGTAAAAATGGGGTGTAAAATTCATGTTTTATATCATCCAATAAGAGATTGTCATATCAGCTTTTTACTTAAACTCAATACATCATACCACAATTAATAACATCTTAATAAACTCTCAATTTGGTTGAATTTTCAGAAGAGTATGGTTGGGCTTATTCTTTAATATGTGATAAAATGATGTGGGAGAAAATGGGCAAATGCCCCTTTAAAAAAACAATCCAACATTTTGCCCCACTTCCCAAATTAATTAGGAAAATGCCTATCTTTTGAAACTCGATTTTCTCAAAATTGAGTTATAAAAAAAAAAAATTATGGAGCCCTATAGTGGCATTTTAAGGAGCCTATAGTGACGTTTTAAGGACCTATAGTAGCATTTTTTTAACTCGATTTCCCTAGAGTCGAGTTACATGCAATTTTTTTTCTTTTTTTTGCCTATAACTCGACTTTATGAAGATCGAGTTAAAAAACGCCACTATAGGTCCTTAAAACGTCATTATAGGCTCTTTAAAAAGGTCACTATAGGGCTTAACTCGATTTTGAGAAAATCGAGTTTCAAAAGAGGAGCATTTCCCTAATTAGTTTGGGAAGTTGGGCAAAATGCTGGATTGTTTTTTTTAAAGGGGCAAAAGCCAATTTTTTCCAAATGATGTGGCATGTTGGGATTGGAGGGTGTAAAACTTAAGTTTTAAACCACATCCTTATAGAATTTAATCTTTAATAAAAATATGGAAAAAACATGTTTAATTACTATTTTAGTCTTTAACACTTGTAATATGTGTCAAAATGGTTTTTAACATCTTAAATGTGTCAATTTTGTTTCTAAACTTTTGGTATTGTGTCAAAATAATCATTATTAATATGCAGTACATGAAAAAAATTGATGTAACATTAATATCAAAATAATATTTTTATGCCATCTAAGCTATCATTGGATTATCATGTGTCCTTAATTATAAAATATTTGAAAATATATTATTTGCAGCTCCCTAAGTAAATGAGATGTCATTTTATTAGCAAAAATTGAAAATTTCTTTTCTTTTCTTTTCCTTTGCTTTCTCGGCAACTAAATGGGGTTTAAGTCTTGATCTTTTTAGTTAAAGTGCTCATAAACAGCATTTGAAAAACATACTATTTACCTAGTTTTAAAATGGAAATTAAAAAAAAACAAAAAACCAAATGTCAATTTATTACATTATCATTTTTTTTAAGAAGTCAAAGTTGTTGCCAATTATATTAAAAAAAAAAAAAACCTTATAAAATGATGTGGTAATGAATATAATTAGTGTCATATCAATAAAATAATAAATAAATTTCTTAATTATTTTTCTATTTTGTGTTTAAAAATTGATCCATCCATTTAATAAAATGTATAGTAACCTACCATCACTCTATTTAAATTTACTTGTTCATGAAATCGCAGTCCCATGTGGCCCTTTTAGCTGACTAATACAAATATATTCTTACTATTTTTTAGTATAAAAATATACTACAAAGTTGTCATGAAGAGGTGAGCTAAAAAAAAAAAAAAAGAAACTATGACTAACCATGAATTTGTATCCTTCCCATAGTAGATAACATAAGACATGCATAATAAGTTAATAACAAAAAAGTACGAGATAAGAAGTTAAATCTAGGCAAGAAAATCCTCAATTGAATAAGTTTGTTGAAGCCAATTTAGCAGTATGATATTAGTGTTAAAAACTTGTGTTTTCCCTTATAGTTGGAACTGTGAAACAGTGAAAGGATACACGTTCTTAAACTTTGAAGACGCGAATATTGTGCATGGATGCTTGTCTTAGCCAAAATTTAGCAGATGCACTCCAGAAGATGACATTAATTTTACACTCGCCTTTTGCAACAATATTGAAAACATTAAATTTAATACCAATTTTACTTGGACAAAAAAAAAAAAAACTTACAAACAGACTTAACTAAAAATATGATTGATGTCAACCCAAAAAATAGATTGAAAGTTGCATAAAGTTGTAAATGAGCTGATATTAAAAATTCAGACTCATTCATTGAGCTTGAGTTCATTATGTTCAAGTTTTGTACATATATTTGTTGAGCAAGCTTGAACTTGTTTACGACCTATTGATTAATAACTTTTTTTTTTTTTTTTTTTTTCTTTCCATATACAAGACACGCTAACATGAATTGACAATGCTAATTAATCCAAACTGAAATCAGCATAAACTATAAGAAAGAAAGAAAAGACTTATAATGGGGAATTAAAAAAATAACACTAAAACATATCAACTCGAACTAGAGTTATAAAAAAAAATATATACAAAAATTCATTAATTTATAGCAGAGGTGTAAGAAAAAAAATCCAGCAAAAGAGAAGAAAAAAGAATCGAAAGAAAGAGAGAAGGCAATGACCTTTTTGGAAAGTTCTAGGTGAGAAGTGATAGTAATTAATAAACTAAATAAAGATGTTCGTATACATCGGCACATGAATGCGCATTGTAAAAAAGAGAGAGGAAGAAATTAAAGTGATTCCCACTCACTCTTTATGGAAATGCAAGACGTGTAAGACACCCAGGTTGGAAAATTGCATTGTGGAAACTTCGTGGAGAAGGATCTCTACTTTTATTCACCATTGTGGTTATTCTTCTGTACCATATAGCATAGAATAAGTAAGTAATAAATCAAGTGGCACTTTATTGATTGCACCATTGTTTTGTCTCTTTCGGATATATTAGATTAGGAGCCACTATCTCATAAAAAAGAAAAAGAAAAAGAAAAAGGTTAGTGTTACTGTAATTCAATGTATTAAAAAATCGGTTTTCATGAATTTTTTTGGTCATACTAAATTTTGGTTCTATTTTTACATCAGAGTGATACATGTCATTTTTAAAAAAAATTTATTGTTAATGCCCTATGACTAAAAGTATGCGTTGATGATTTTATTAATTGCCATGTATTGAGTTGAAAGAATTTTCCTTCAATCTAATGGAGGTAAACTTTTTTAATTATTATTTTGGGTGTTATATAACTTTTTATTATTTATATATTTTTTGGAGATAATATATGTTTTGATGTTGTTGTATATAGACTTTATCTATCATCTTGAGATTATTTGTGGATTACTCATAGACCCATTGCAGACACATGCGATGCGTGAAAATATATTAATATTTTGTAACGTGGTATAATGTGTAATTTGTTTTTAGAAATTTATTGAAGAATGTTTGATCCCTTTAAAAATGAAACATATTTTACAAGTATTTTCTATCTCTCTTTTTCTACAAATATATTATTCTATTATATATTTGGGTGTATTTGAAAATTTGGTTGATATATATTTTTTGAGGTGGTCCATATTCATTTAAAAATTACTTATAGTGCATTATGTTTTCATGATTGTTTTTGTAGAACTAAAATTTTTAAGTTTCAAATATATTTTTCAAATTTCTTGTTTTCTTAAGGAGATTATCATAATAATCAAAACTCATCAAAAAATTATAATATTATCTTAATAAAAATTAAAATGAAACCAAATGCATTAAAGATAAACAATATAATAATTTATGACTCACCCAATTTGAAGACACATTCAAACATATAACCAATGGCGGAGCCAGGAAATTTTCTCAAGAGGGCCGGTGAATACATTTTTGTGTAATTTTTAAATCTATTACCAAATGTAAAAGAAGATTAATGGAAAATTTCAAAAGTTAGGGAGGGTCATGACCCCCCTTGGCCCACTCCAGCTCCGCCTATGCACCTAACCATATAAATTGGTGTTTTGAATTTTTGGATATAAACTCAAAACTTCACTTTCAAAATAACTAAATATTAATCCATACAAAAATCAACATAAGCTATAAGAGGGAAAGAGAGGAATTGTGATTGAGAATTAAAAAACACTAAAACTTCATCAACTTAAGGTGTAAGAAACAATAAAAAAATTCAGCTAAAAAAGAAAATAAATTTTTTTAGAGAAAGAGAAAGAGTATTCACCTTTTTGGAAAGCTCTAGGAGGGAACCAAGAAGTTAGAGCGATATAGATGTTAGCACATGAACGCACATTATTAAAAAAAAAAAAAAAAAAAAAAAGATCTCCACTTTCTCTCTTTATGGAAAATGAAGAACGTGTAGACACCCTCTGGAAAGCTGCAATTGTGGAAACTTTGTGGTTGAGTGATCTCTACTTTGTCTATCAAGGTCAACAAAAAGGAATCTATGTGGAACAATGTTAATTTCCTTTCATGCAATTACTACTTTCTATTTCAAATGATTATTGTCGATTGCACATCATTACTCTCTCCATTTTATATGTTAGAATATGCTATAATTGGGGAATTGATCCCTCTATGGTGCTTGTTGATTCTTATCTAGCTTGAGGGGTTAGTGATCTGCTGTTTTTGTTGCCAGTAGTTTATGCTTTGAGTTTGTGTTGATTGCTTTTAGGTTCACCTTTGTGATTTAGATGCTGATAGTTTGCTTATTTCAAATGTGAGGTCTGATGGCCTAGACTTTGTAAAATTTCAAAGAGATGTCCAATCAATCTCTCTCTCTCTCTCTATATATATATACTAGAATTTTAAATTAGAGTCCAATTTTGCACCATCAATCCTATTTTTTTTTTTTTTTTAGAAAGAGTTTTATTTTCTAATTTAGAGTCAAATGTGGGAACACATCAGAAATATTTATCAAAGTGAGTTATTGAGTACAAAAACCAAATAGTTTAGAATAAATGAATCATAAAAAAAAGTATTTCACAATAACAAAAATTAAGAAGTAATAAATAAAATAATAAATAAACATAAACAGTTTCCATTTTACACATAATAATATTCTTACAAGACTTTTTAAAGAGTTAAAAAAAATTAAAAAAATGGCTATCAATAGTATTTAAATTATATATAGAGGAATTATACTATGCATCTTATTGTATATCTTTAAGTATATTCATGCATATGCATGTGATTACAAGCTAGTCTCTCTCCCTCTCTCTCTCTCTCTCTCTATATATATATATATATATATATAGCCAAATCTTAGAGAAAATTCAATTAGATTTTAATTGGATTCTCAATTTTGCGCCACGTGTCTTATTTAATTTTTAATTTTGTGTCAAATGAATTATTGAGTGTAAAAATCGAAGAGTCCAAATTCAATTCAATTCTAAATTTGATTTCAATTGAAGTCCAATTTTTCGCCCTGTTTCCATCTAAGTTTTTTTTTTTTTTTTTTGCAAGTGAAGTATTGAGTGTAAAAACTGAAGAGTCTAAAACCAATTAAATTATAAACCATATATATATATATATAATGAGAAACCATTACATATTTTAGAAATGTATCATTTAAAAAAAGTGTAAACTAATACCGTGTATAATTTGAACATCTTATAAAAAAGAAGTATAATTTTTTTTTGAGAATCGTATAATTTGAACCGTATAATTGTAATTATTTTTTAATTGTACCTGTGTATATACATGGAGCTACACACTATTGATACCCATTTTCGTGACACCATTTTTTACAAGCCCAATTCAACCAATTCCAACTTCCTTGTGAGCTCAATTTATATATTTTATTATATTATATTCTTTTAAGCATGGCACAAGCCCATGTGACATATTGGTGGAAATTGAGGAAGTATGGTTTGGAGGGTATGAGTCGATTTCTTTCGGACCTTTTGCATGAGCTCAACCCATTTGTGCTTTCAAGTGGGCAAGGGAAAGCGGTAGCACCTTAGGCTCATGGAGGAGGTCTTGTACTTGAAATTTCCACCCCAAAAGAGTTTTTATACTCTGGCTAACTGTGGCCCAACTTTTTTGCTCTGTACTTTTTTTTACCTAAAACACATGGCTGATTCTAAGTGGCTAGCCTTGCTTGCTACAACAACCAAATGTAGACCCCAAGGATCTGCCATGTTTAGGAAACATCAGCCCATGAATTTAGGCCACACCATTCCCAAATTATGCAAAAAGCAAGCTAACCCTCTTACCTAATTAAAGCAAATCTAACTATAACCTCTTTGATTGAGACCTTAGGGTTCAAAGCCTCTTTTATTGACCAAAAACCAGTCACTTAGAGCACCTCGGACTCAATACAAAAGGCCTCAATCAGATTCAAAATGAACCACGTTTTCCCCACAGAGCTGAAACTTTAGAGCGAAAGCCCATTCTGCCAACTAACATCCTCATAATTTTGTAGCTTAAGGGTGGAAATATGGGTACATGAGAACCTTCCCTCTTTTCCTCACAACTCCTCTGAATTTCCTCTTCTTGTTGACTATGGGTCGAAGTTGTCGGACTTGTGTACATTTTCTGCATTTTCTTGTATTTCAGTCATGACATTTTCTTGTATTTCAGTCATGACATTTTGATTTTTTTTTCTTGTTAAAGCACCATTAGCTTTTTGTTTATTATATATACATTTGGAATTTTGGGATTGATTCTCCACAAATAAACATTTCTAAAGAACCCAATGGGAGATTTGGGCTAATCTTGCATTTTTGGCCCTTGTCTCAAAATGCCCCTGACATTTTGGCAACTCTGCTGAGGACTCAAGCAACTGAAACAAGAGGAATTATGTCTCTAAATATATGAAATCAACAAAAGATGATGCTATCAACACCAACTTGTCATTCCAAAAGGCATCGTATGATGTCTTGTTATCACAAAAGAAGCATCATGATGTAGTGTAAGAAGTGGTCCATTTTCAGCTTGTCAATATGTTAAGGACACTCTAAGATGTGCAACAAATCCGCTCCAACCTTGCACAAACCATCCAAGAAGAAAAGGACTTTGAGGATGGAAGAGGAACTAAGGGTATGTTTGGTAACTGTTTTTTCCTTTATTTTCTATTTCCAAAAACAATTTTCTATTTTTGAAACTAAAAAACTTGTTTGGCAATCCAAAATGGACAGAAAACAAAATATGTTCTAAAAACTCAATTTGTGAAGGAAACTGAAAACATGCAAAATGCTGTTTTCAGTTTCTAATTTTCAAAAGTCAATGAAAATACGCATTTAATTTAATGAATTTATCTCATTTAATGAGTTAGCATTAGAATTCAAATCCTAGTAACAACTTATTTTAGTATATTCTTTTTTTTTTCTTCAAAAAACTATTTTTTTAATTTTAACTAACTAAACATGTTTTTGATTTCAAAAATATAAGAAAATTGTTTTTTCTTTACATTTCCCAAAACAAGTTTTTGAAAATAGAAAACAAAAATGGTTACCAAACATAACCTAACTCCCTTATTAATGGGAATTTTTTTCTTCTACTCATTTATATACTCTTTTAGCTATTATACTTATGGATGAATCATCCTATATCTCTTGTTTTTACTTGATATTTGTGAAATATTTTGCTTTTAAGTGATAAAAAAATTTGGCATTGATATTAACTCCCAGAATACTGCTTGATGACTAAAGAAAGCTACCCTGAGTTTTAAACAATCAGACTCACCTATCAAAAACATAAGTTTTAAACAATCGGACTCTTGAGAAAATAATGTTTGATATTGATAAATTACCAGTTGTTTCCAAAGTTTAAACTGTTAGGAAATGGTAAATTTAATCATGTAATAATTATTCTAACACTTCCTCTCATGCAAGTGCGGGTCCAAACTCCTCTTTAATAAGTGAGGCCAAACATGTGAGATCTTTTTTTTTTTAAATGGGAGGTATAGTGAAACCAAGATTCAAAATTAGGACCACCTACTCGGATACCATACCATGATAAATTACCTATTGTTCTAAAAGTTTTAGTTATTGGGAAATGATGAATTTAATTACTTAATTATTATTCTAATAGATATAATCGGAGTAGCAGCAGCAAAAGAAGCACTCCTGACCAAATGAGCTTGGAAGAGTAAAAAAGATGTTCCAAAATACTGTAAATGCTTACTAAACCAGCACTCATAAAGCCTTGGGTACAAACATTTCCATCTTAAATTCCTGAAAAAATTCACTGATATATTGTAAACTAACTTATAATCATAGGTACATTAACACATCTTTGACTTTAAGCGAACCATTAATGATGGTTAACTTCCTCAAAGAGAACCCATGATGAATGCCCATTTACTACCCTAGTAGGGCCCACTTTTAGTGATACATGAAGAAGGCTTGAAACTAAGTAACAGAGGCTGTTTGTGGAATGTCAAAGATTTATATCACTTTAATATATTCTCATATTGAGTAATTATACATAATTTCATTTATTTTCCGGACCTGCTGCCTGGTTGTTCAGTCAAAGGGATTGCTTGAAATCCAACTGTTTATTGAATTGGTTGAGTGTGGCAAATTTTTTTGACTTGTGAATTGCCAAAGGCAGATTGCAGATATTAATAAATTACGCATTATAAGCTTTTCATCTGGTCTTTTGATGTATTGTTGATTTTTTCTTCTTTATCATTTTTGTTTATTAAGGCGTTCAACTAATAATTGTTTACAATCAGGTGAGGTATCCAGATCGGATAACTCCCATTAGAGAGAACCATGAGAGCCGTCGAATCACACAGGTTAAGTCTTTCTAACTTGTATATCTGTACTTTCTATGCTCTTAGATTTACTGATTGTCACTTTTTAAGCATTCTGAGAATTCACCATTTATCTTTACATTTCAGGTATATGGATTCTATGATGAGTGCCTACGTAAATATGGCTCTGTGAACGTTTGGAGATATTGCACCGATATATTTGATTACTTAAGGTTAGCCAATATCTTTTAGAGAAACACAGGATACCTGTCTGTTGGAATGTAAGGAAGGTGTAACAATTATAGACTGGTGCAGGGGATGGTAGCCTGTAAGGACAAAGTTGCCTGCTAGACAATTCTTGTGTTAGTTGCCTAATCATTCTTCCTTTTCTTAGCTGGTTAGAATTATGTTCCATAAATTTCATCATGTTGGATGGTTGGGATCATGGGCTTGATATATTGCTTCTTCCCTAGAGAGTCATAACTCATAATTGGGAATCACTAAACTATAACTATACTGCTGCCATAAGAACATGGATACCAGTACCATAATATGCTATAACATTGATAAGTCGGATGTTAGTCCCTCTGCATTTCTGTGCCTTTTTTTTTTTTATAAGTAATAAAGATGTATATTCAAGAACACTACTTCATGCAGAAAGTCATAAGGCAGAATTAAAAAATTATAGAGAAAGAAGATAAAAAACAGAAAGAGAAGATACTATCCAACTTGATGGGTGTCCTGGATTTTAATTTTGCTATGTTTCTGGAAGCAACTGACAAACTTTCATATTAAAGTTTCATTGTTTGGTTTCCACACCATTTTCGAATTTCACAAGTCCAAGAAACTCACCATCAAAGCAGTTCCTAGAAGTAGGTATCTCTCGCTTAATTCTGTAAATCTAAATGGAGCCTTTTAACTAAGAATAATGGACACGGACATTGACACTGACATGACATGGGACATGGTGACATGGAGTGGTGGGATATATGACAATTAATAATGAATTATTATCTCTAGGTATATTTTTATTTATTTATAGACATGTTTTATGTTAATTTTAAGTTCAAAAAATATATAACAACTATCAAAATCTTTAAATACATTGAAATTAATTTTATGCTTTATATTTAAAATAAATATATATTCCCCCTCTTTCAAAAATATATATATATATATATATTCCCCCGTCACAAAATGAGGATACATATGTAGGAATGTCCCAGCATGTCAGACATGGACATGCTGGGGATTATGAAGTGTTTGTGCTTCTTATTTTAAGTGACGTATAGTAAAAGTAATATGGTTTTACCTTTATTTTTGCAAAGTTTTGGTATTGACCATCACATGTTACTCAGTGGCCAATTAAAGTTATTCTTCGATGCAGTTGCTTCCAACGCAACCCAAATTTGAGTACTTCTGTTATGTCAGTCCCTTACAACTTCTAAAGTTTCAGCTGTGGTTTGTTACAGTCTGTCAGCCTTCATTGAGAACCAAATTTTCAGTGTCCATGGAGGTCTCTCTCCTGCCATAACAACATTGGATCAGGTCAGAGAATTTATCATGAATTTGTATATATTCTCTTAAGCTTTACATACCAATAATGTTTTGCTTGCCAGATACGAACAATTGATCGGAAGCAAGAAGTACCTCATGATGGTGCTATGTGTGACCTCTTGTGGTCTGATCCTGAAGATATTGTGGATGGTTGGGGTTTGAGTCCCCGTGGTGCTGGCTTCCTATTTGGTGGCAGTGTTGTTACTTCTTTCAACCATACAAACAACATTGACTACATATGTCGTGCTCATCAGTTGGTAATGGAAGGATATAAATGGATGTTCAATAACCAGATAGTTACAGTCTGGTCAGCTCCAAATTACTGCTACAGGTAAAATAAAAATTTAGATTTCTGCTCTCTGGTTTGTTCTAGTATTTAATTGGTTTCATTCTTGGATGTGTTTGCAGATGTGGTAAAGTAGCTGCAATCGTCGAGCTAGATGAGAATCTTAAAAAGCAGTTTCGTGTGTTTGATGCTGTTAATCTTGACTCATACCCTCTGGATGAGGAATTTATAGATTTCATCTGGTTAAAAATATGCAGGTTTATTTGGTAAAGGCAGCTATGTGATATTTTGCTTTATATATATATATATATTGAGGAAATTGCTTTTTATATATATATTTACATTGTTTGGGACGTTTTTGAATACCCCTATCAGTTTGTTGAGGATTCATAGCCGATCCCAATATTTTGGAACCAAGGCTTTTTTGTTGTATTATTTGGGAAGTTTTGAATCTAAGACTAATCTAACCCATAACCACCTGAGTCATTGCCAAGGGACACAGCACCTATATTACATGAATGAGTATAGTTTTTGAGAAGGGATACAGTACTACTGGATCTGGTTTCTGCAATTCTTTGACTCAAGACTATATGGTTGCATGACCTACCATCAATGTGTGCTCCTTATGTAAATGTTTGCAGTTTATACAAACAGATAATGCTCCATTGACTGAAAGGCATGATCTGTGACTCTGCATGACATAATATGTGAAGAGGTGTTGTATTTCATGCTTCTTGATTGAATTTACTTCTTGCATTCTGTGGTGTACTAAAAGATTAAAATGATGTGCAGGAATCGAGAGGGGCCCCTGCCAAGAAACCTACACCAGATTACTTTTTATGAAACCAATTCAATATAATGTCACTTTTTATCATTCAACATGCTTGCATTGATAGACAAGAAGATATACGGTCACATGGAGATCTCATGTAATACCATAGGAACAGAGGTGGAATAGAGGTTGGCTGCTCAATGATCAGTTCCCTGAAATGACCACCAAGGGGTGTACTTTCCAGTTCGTTGTAAAGTACTGGATGTCCCTATCATGACCTACTGGATGGTAGGTCATGACCACCAAGAGGTTGGCTGTCCCTATCCTTGTTCATTTGATGGTAGAGAGAGACAGGTCTTGGAAAGGAGAAGCTCCGGTTCCATCAATAGGAGTATGAATAGGAAGTACTGGATTAGGAAATGAGGAGGGAATTATTTTGAACATCCATGGAAAAAGACATTCATGTTGAGTTTTGTTTGTCCTCTTGGACAATAAAAGTTCCTCACGATTATCTTCTTCTATATGTTAAATCAATTGTGAGACTTTGAATAGTCTAATAAAGATTCATAGCCAATCCCAAAATTATGGGATTAAGGCTTGATTGTTATTGTTGCTATCTGCATGTAAAACTCTGCTGCCCGTTATGTACCACTATACTAGTACTCAGGACCTCACCCCATTTTGACCAAGAAAAAGTTGTAATGCATCAAGTGAAATGTGAGAATATTTTTGAAAGATATGTCCAATATCATGGGTACCATTTTCTTTCCCATGATTATATTCGGGGTTAGCAATGACCTAACAAAGATTCTTACCTCTCTCTCTCTCTCTCTCTATTAAAAAGTTAAGGTGAAAAATTTATTAGTTTAAGCTTTTTGTCAAATTTAATTAAAAAATTGCCAATACAAAAATATTTTTCTCACATGAAAAATATCTATAAAGTTAATAAAAATATATGGCGAAAATGTAAATTGCATCTTTTAAGTTTGACTGAAATTTGTTTCAATTATCTAATTTTACTTTCGTTCAATTGAGTCATTTAAGTTTCAAATTTATACAATTCAAGAGTCCAATTTTGCTAAAAAGTTGTCATTCAGAAAATATTTTTTAACATGAAAAAATTTATAAAATTAATAAAAATTTTATAGATTTTTTATGTGAGAAATTATTTCCAAAAACTCTTTTTTTATTAGTTAGTTCCATACCCAATGGAAATTTTTAATGGAATTGGAAGGATATATTGAATTGAATAAATTTGAAAAAGGATTTGACTGAACGAAAGTAAAAAAGTAAAGTTAGAGAAAAACTTAGAAAGTGTAATTTGCATTTTAGCCAAAATATTTTATAGATTTTTTATGTGAGAAATTTTTTTTCATTACTTAATTATATATTTAATGGCAATATTTTAAACAGAATTGGATGAAAGGTTTGAATTAAATAAATTTGAAATTTAGAAGACTTAATTGAATAAAAGTAAGGTTAGAAAACTTAAATGAATTTTAGTTAAACTTAGACGGTATAATTTGCATTTTAACCAAAAACTAATAAAGAAATTTTGGATCGTTCACTATATTTTTCAAGCACAGGCATTTCTCCACCTATGGATTCTAGGAGGGGGAGTTGAGAATGTCTATTATGTGAAATGTTTGTTATAAATCTTATGAGATGGGATTGGCTTTTCTTGAAGCCTTTTACCAGCCATTGCAATTCCATGAACACTGCCATGCTCAGGGAACCACTAAAAATTGAATGGACTATAATTTCCACATAAATATATTTAAAGTTTTATAATCTGGTTTCGGCTCCAATGTATTGTTTCATATATATATCTATATATATTTAGGTTGAGTATGGGATGGGTTGGAGTCTAGGAAGTATTTTGTGGCTTCAACATTAATAAGTTAGAAATGAAAGAGAAATGGAATTGTGCCTTCAACCTTAATAAAGTAGAGATGAAAGTGATAGAGAATGGGCATTTGACGCTAGGAGTAGCATCCTTAAAGCTGTGCCATTGCTTTCAATACTTAGAATCATAATCCCAAGTGAGGCTCTCCAATAAAAGATTAATAAATTGTGAGCATCTAAAAAAAGATTTTATAAACTCATAATTATTGTTAATGGAAACATACCTTTGAAAAGATTTGTTCTCTGCAATGAAAAATCCACCATAAGGATCGTTAACCACTCCTTCAGAGAACCACCCAAAATTTAATTCAATTAATGTTTGAGAAAGAAAAGAATTAGACGGAATCATCAAATTATAATGCAGAAAACAATAGAATTAAAACAACTTAATCAAAACACAGAAACCACATTAATTTTTTTATATTCTAATATCTCCAAACCTTATTTTTCAACTTTGAATTCATGCAGCATGAACAAGAACAAGGGTCATGGATACGACACTGATGACACACAAACATGGGCAGATCATGGGAAAATAAGACGATAACATTAATTTGTTTCTGTTTGAATGTTCTAATACTTGAAAGTAATAACATTAACAAGGTACCTATGTGTGTGTTTGTGGCCAATTAAGCTAATAGTTAAGTCCATTACATTATTAATATAGTGGCTGTCAAACTCATAATCAGGGATGACTCATGATGCAAAAATTTAATGACAAATTCCAACAACAAATCAAATTATACCTTTCTTAGATGTCAAGATATGCATTGCTTGCACATTGCATCATTTTTCAAAGCAATTACCTCACTGTGCTATCAGCAGCCCTGGCCCCAGCCTGAATGTTGGAAAAGCAATTTCAAGAACTAAGAAAACATATACTCCCTTCAAGCCATGATAAGGGTCAAAATTCCCAGTTTTTGCTTAATATATTTGTACCTTGTCAAAGTCGAGGAATATTTATTTTCACGTTACAGATAACATCCTCTCTTTTTTTCACATCAGTTACAAGAGATATATTGTATTTTATGCTCATTTAAATGTAGAAGTAGGGTGAAGATTAGAATTTGCTTATGACCTAGGAAGTAAGGACATTTCATTTAAGGTGCTGTACCCGTGTTGTATTTGTTTCATACTAGCCATTCATGTTATAATTTTTCAGAAATTATTCATGTTGCCATGTCCTACCTATACCCATGTCCATGTCTGTGCTTCCTAGCTTATGATAGATAATTGTAATAACACCTTATGCCTTTTTTTTTTTTTTGGTACATTGTATAGAACAAGCTCAAAACTTTAACTGCAAAGAGAAAAAAACCATCCAAGGAGAAACATTATTTTTTAAACAAAAGAATAATTCAGATATAATTCAAATTATTTGGAACATGCAATATCATTAAGAAGCTCTGTATCACATTGAACAATGCTTGCATGGATTCATCATGGGCTGCAATACATGGTGAAAATCCCTCAGTGAACATTCTAGGAATGCTTGTGCGGATTCAAGGCACAATCAAACTTGAGAGTAAAACCACAATTCTTGCATCTTCCAACTAGAAACTAGATCCTAAATTGTGAAGCAGTACCACTGTGCCCTAGTAATTCTGATTTAAGAATTTTTGACATTTATAAAACGTGCATTCATTGTGAATGGCATAAAATAATTTTTTTTTAAAAGGACATTTAACTGAAAAGTCATAGTCCAAATAATTTTTTTTAAATGTATGAGTATATTGAACTGGGATGGAACATTACAATGCAAAATTAACATTACATATACATGAGATTTTCTTTTTGCAAAGTATTTTCTTGATATTGTCTTTTTGCTAAGTATGTACTTGATATTTTAACTTAATCATTCGTTACAACAGGTGAAAAATTGATAAAAGGGAAAAGGAAAAATAAATGCAACAAGAAACCTTTTTTTATTTATGGGTAAGTACGAACCTATTGAGTTTTGAAACCATGACCTCACCCTCCATTCCATTATTATTGGAGGAGGAAGTACCAATTGAGCTATAGTTCATTGGTCATAAATTACCTCTTCTCCACATTAATTTCATTTATAAGAAAGTTAAACCCATGTATATTATTTGTACAGGATATACAAGCATAACTATTTGCTCATGAACAATGTTTACTTTTCTCTACTAGGCATTCCAATAATAAGTTTTTAGGGTGATATTTTTCGTAATTACAATATATATATATATATATATATATATATATTCAAAATTGAATCCGTATATATCAGTAACTCCAAGTGAAATAAGTAAAAGAATGCCAAAGAACCATAGAAAATTACTATAATAAAACTAGTTGGAGGTAATCCTAAATTTATTCACAAAGTATTTGCAAGTAGGTGAGACATGAAATGGTTGTAGAGCTATGGTCTTCAAAGGGATAGAAGACTTGTTCATAGGCACAGATATAGAGATTGATTCAAATGTCTGCAAAATAAGGACATCAAGTACCAAAGAAAAGACTTACATCTGTACCCAGCTCCACCAAGTACGAAGTCATCAAAATACCAGAACAGATGATCCTAGGGAAAATCTCATATGTATGAGGAATTGCTTTCATCAACAGCTACAGAAATCAACCCAACAATGTTGAAGTTGTGGCTCTGTCATCCTTACTGATTCAAGTGTTTGCAATAAATACCTGAGCAACAATCCTATAATTGAGCATGTAATTAATAGAAATAGAAAGAGAAGTACCCAAAGATGTGAATCCAAAGATGCAACTATATATAAGGAGACATACCTTGGCATCGAAGTTCGATCAAGATTTTCTTGCCTTCTTTGATGGTGGATACAACTTGGAGTTGGAAGCATCATTGAAAAAAATGCGGGCCATTGAAAGCCCTGAATCTTCTTCTCGATTGTTGAAAGCCCTTGGATCTATCTCTTCTAGATGTCCGGAATCTCCTCCATTGTTGACAGCCCATCGATCCATATCAGAGCCACAACAACTATGCCTAGCACTTGGACTCGGCAAGTGAAAAACATCAGATTTTTGGGAACAAACAGATGAACTCTACACGTACCCCCCCACCTTCTTGGATGGTTTTTAACCCAATCCATCACAACCAAACCCAAATCCTTAATTTCACATATTACGTCAACATAGTTTAGTTCAGATTTTTGAAGAACTCCAAGATGTCCCTTCTTTCCTTTCTTTCATCTCCCTTACGACCAAACAGGATAATAATTTCCAAATTCAGCTAATAAAAAAGAGAAAGAAAACAAGTGTTTTGACTTTTGAGGATATTAATAAAAATATGAAAAATACATGTCTAATTACCATTTTAGTCTTTGAGACTTTTGTTGTATGCGTCAAAATAATCTTTTTAACATTTTAAATGTGTCAATTTAATTTTTAAACTTTTAGTATCGTATCAAAATAATTAATATTATTGAGTGGTACGTGAACAAAATTGGCGTAGTTAACATTAATATCAAAATAGTATTTTTATGTCACTTAAGTTATCTGTGGGTTATTGTGTGTCTTTAATTATAAAATATTTAGAAATATGAAAATTTTCTTTTCTTTTCTTTGCCTTCCCTTTTTGATAGAGCAAACAAGGTTTAAATCTTAGCTTTTTAGTTAAGGTGCTCATGAATGACATTTGAAAAGTATACCATTTACCTAGTTTTAAAATGAAAATTTAAAAAAAAACAAAAAGCCAAATGTCAATTTTTTGCATTGCCATTTTTTTTTAAAAAAGTTAAAATTATTGCCAATTATATTAGTATAAAATTTTTATTAACTGATACAATTGGTGTCATGTCAACAAGGTAATAAATAAATTTTTAGTTATTTTTCTATTTTGTGTCTAAATTTTTTATTTTTTTAGAATACTAAGTATTTTTAACACACACGTGGAGAAGGGAGAAGGTTTTTTAAAAAAACTTATAATTGTGTATATTTAAAATGACCTAACTCTTGAATACATAGCACAGACTTTAATAAATTGATGCATCCATTTAATAAGAGAAATGCTACATTTACAATATTTTTATAACAAATCACAGGTGGTTAGTTGTTATTAGTTCAAATTTGAAACTAACACTAAAATTACTTTTTTGCCCCAATAATAACAATTAGTAACAACCTGTCACTTAGGATTTATTGTAGACATATCATTTCCCATTTAATAAATGTATAGTAACCTACCATCACTCTATTTAAAATTACTTGTTCATGAAATCACAGCCCCATGTGGCCCTTTTAGCCGACTAATACAAACATATTCTTACAATTTTTTAGTATTTTAAAAAAATAAAAATAAAAATAAAAAAATAAAAACTACAAATTTGTCATGAAGGGGTGAGCCAAAAAAAAAAAAAACCATGACTAACCTTGAACTCAGTGGCCAAGCCACACACAAGGGTGGGGGGCCAAGACCCCCCAAAGTTTTAAAAAATTATTTTATAGTATTTATATTATTTACATTTAAAAAAATGTAGCATGTAAAAATTGAAGTTCCCCCAATTTTTAGTCATTTCAATGGTGCTCTTAAAAGAAAGAGAAATTATATTAAAATCATAGAGTATAATTTAAGAGGTTTAACAAATTAAACTATATAAAAAATGATAATTTTTTGTACATGTCTAATAGAAGAAATACATGACTTTTGTATGCTCATTAAAATTTAGAAGATGATAAATTCTCTTAGTAAATTAATTTTTATATGTGTGTGTAGAGTTTTGTCTTAACTAATATATTAACATCACAACTTGACCCTCCCAATTCAAAATTTCTGGCTCCCTACTTGAACCGGTAAACTTCCCATAATAGAGATCATATGACATGCAAAATAACAAAATAAAGTACGAGATGATGACAAGTCAAAAGACTCAAAACCATGCAAGAAAATCCTGAATTGAATAGGTTTGTTGAAACCAATTTAGTAGTATAATAGTGTAAAGTTGTGTTTTCCTTATAGTTGGAACTGCGAAATAATGAAAAATAAAAAAAGAAGGATACTCTTATTAAACTTTCAAGATGCGAATATTGTGGATGCTTGTCTTTGCCAAAATTTAGCACACGCGCCCAAGAACGTGACAATTTCACACTCTCCCTTTGCAGTATGGAAAACTTTAAACTTTTCTTTTTTCTTTTACTATAAATATACTTTTAGACAAAGACACTTATAAATAAATATATATATATACACACACACACACTATTATATATAGATAATTCAAGCACTCGTATTTATGAATTTGTTCACGGACTCATTATTATGTTTGAGTTTGACTCATTTAATAATTGAGCCTAAAGTTAGGTTTAAACTTAGCTTGTTTACTAAATAAATTAGTCATAGACCCATACGATACATGAATATGTGTTATGTTTTCTTCTTCTTTTTTTGGGTACAACTAAATTCAAATTAATGATTCAAATTTCTTACTCTTGTAAAGAGATCATCATTATAATAAAATCTCATCACAATTTTAGAATTAATATTACTCAAATAATTGAAAGTCACATTCAAACATAGACATGTAGATCATATTTGGCTATAAACTCAAATTCTCACTTTCAAAATGTCTAAAAATTAACTTAAAAATGTATAATTGTAAACACAAAATTATCCAAGTCATGCTACCCTACGTAATAAAATTACAGTATATCATTATATACTTCTATCAATTAAAGAGAATAAAATAAAATAAATATAACAAATTAAAACACAACTAAATCGTATCAACCCAAAGTAGAATTCAACACAAAAATTCATAACTTAAGTAAATATGCAATAAATAATTAAAAATCCACAAGAAAAAGGGAAAAAAAAAAATATATATATATATATATGTATAGAGAGAGAGAGAGAGAGAGGGAGAGAGAGTATTTATCTTTTTGTGTGGGAAAAACATGGACTAAATGAAAAAAGAAAATAAATTTTTTTTATAGTAAATAAAATGAAGAGAAGAAGAGTCAACATAAAGGAAGATTAGAAGGGATAGAGGAACTACAACGTTGAGATATAAAGTATTAGGAAGATAAAAAGGGAAAAGTGAGGGGAAAATGTTGGAGGAAGTGTAATTGTAAGATAAAAGAAATTGTTGAAAATAAGTGAATGATGTAACTATTGATATGGCGCAACAAAAACATAGTAATTAAAATTGTTATATTTTAGTATTTAAATATATATAGATATAGATATAGATGAACATAAACAAGATTTTTGTCAACCCGAGCTCAAATGTTCATAAACAATTGGCTTCGTTTATAGTCCTATAATTTCACGCCAGTAACATACTCCTAATAAATAAAACTTCAAAATACTTTTTGTTTTGTTTTTAAAAATTGATAAATATTATTATAAGAGTAAAGCTAAGTTACAAACTATTTTATAACATTTTTACAAATTGTTAATGTGCCCAATTATTGATTTTCATTTAAGCTTACCATTAACGTCATTTTTTTTCATTTACCAATAACCATTCATTATATCAGCAATTTGTATTTGTAAAAATGTTTGTATTTTTAGCATTACTCATCTCTTATTATAAAGTTTATGTATTAAATTATAACATTCCTAAAATCTCGCTCTTGTCTTGTATTAAAGAATTGTAATGTAATTATAAGATTTATGAGTAATTTAACAAATATTTTGAAAGTGTAAGGATGTAATTTTTTTTTTTTACATTCTTTTTAAGAAACAAACATACACAAGACAAAAGAAAAAGAAGTTTTAATATAAAAACACACCGGATACTGATTGCCATGATAGTAGGTTTGACTAATTAAACTGTCTTAACAAAAAAAAAAAAAAAAACTGTAATGAGATGAAAAGAGAGAGAACCAGGTAGCTGTACTATCTAATCATTTTTCAAGATTTATTATGGGGTGGATCCATTTGTATTTGTAGCAGACGTAGCAATGTAGCTCCACTCTTCTCTTCGAAACATATGTTGCTCTACAACGCGATGCAGATACGCGTGGTTCTTGTTGTCAAGCAGCCACAGTATCTTATACAAATTCTATTCTAAAAATCCACCCAACCAAACTAAAAGTAATGAAGAAAACTCCAAAAACTTCAACCAACCATAACTTTAACACAACCCCTAAAATTTCCACCTGTTGCTTCAACACAAGAAGATCAGAAAAACATGGTGGTTTAGCTCTTATTTGAAAAATATTGTGTAATTTGAGTGTTGACTCTCATATGAAATTCTTGAAAACCAAAAACCAAAACAAACAGAAAAAACAGGGTCTTTGTTCATTCTTTGAGCAACTTCTCTTCTGAGTTCTCCTATTAATGGCACCCATTATTTTGTTGATAGTTTTATCATTTTTATTCACTCCTACCAGTACCCAAATTCAATCCAACGATGAAGGCTTCATTTCTGTGACCATATCAGAAAAGGGTCTTGATTTTGCAAAGGATGTGCTCATAGACAGGGCTATTTCCTCCATTATTCCCCTTCAACTGCCTGATATTGAGAAGTTTGTGAAAATCCCACTTGTTGGCAAAGTCTATATGCTTCTTTCAAATATTACAATTTTTCATGTTGATATTGCTTCCTCATATGTTAATACTGGTGAGACAGGTATTGTCTTAGTTGCTTCAGGTGCCACTGCAAATTTGAGCATGAGTTGGCAGTATTCTTACCGTACTTGGTTGGTGCCAATTGCAATTACAGATGATGGGGATGCATCTGTTCAGGTATACAGCCAGGTTTTTCATTTAACTTTTGCACTAATTGTAGTAAATAAATAGGTATATTGTTGAGCTATGGTAGATATGTAGTTTTTCTTCTATTGGTTTGCCTTTGTCATAGTATTTGGAGTCTGTTTACCTCAAAAGGAGTGGGCTTTGTGGGGGTAAAGTGCGTATAGCCACTATGTTTCAAGTTCCAGTCAAATTGCTGGTCCTATTTCACCTGAAACCAAAAAAATTATATAGGATTTCTGCAAGTAACTAAAAATCCCTCATTAGTTTGTGGAGCATCCATAGCTGACCCTAAAATTTTGGGACTAAGGCTTGACTGTTGTTGTTTTTGTTCTGCAAGTTACCAAAATATATGTGATGAAGAGGGTTCAATGATCAGTAATCTGCAAATAATCTTAATATGTCATCATGTCTGTTCATTTAAGCCTTACTGTCACAAAATAAATATCTTGATGACTAACATATTAATCTCAAACAAGCATCTTTAACAATCAAAGAATTAGGTGGATATATTAAATAAGATGAAACAAAATTCTTAAATGTCAAATGAGGAGATGATTTCAAAGATGAAAGAAAATGACAAATAATATAAGGGCGAATTATAAAAACAAATCTGTTTAGTAGCTGACATGAAATGGAACCTGTAAGAATACTCTGTTCTTAGCAAAAAGTGTCCAGGGAGTTTTTAACTTGAACTTTACTTTCTCATTAAGCAGTGCTGTTTCTGTGAAGGTTGAAGGTATGGATGTAGGGGTAACTGCATCTCTGAAGAACCAAGAAGGAAATCTTAAGCTCTCTGTGCTAGAATGTGGATGTCATGTGAAATATATCTCAATAAAGGTGAATGGTGGAGCATCTTGGCTTTACCAAGGGTACGCAATCTTCCTATATAATCAAGTTCTACTGATAAGCAGTCAGTTCCCTCTGTTCTAGTAAGAAGGTTTATTTTTCTTGTGGTGGAGCATCAACTTTGATTCAAATTCAGATTTGCTTCTCTTCTTTGGTCAACATAATTTTTTATTTTTCAATTATTTGTTATGATTTCCATCAGATTATTTTCATTTATGGGGGAAGTTTGATAGCTACACAGATATTATAGATATGTAAGTGGTTTCAAGTGTGAAGTTGCTTCAGTTGGAGGTACTAGCATTGTAGTGGTAGAAGTTTGTGGTTAAATGATTATATTTACCATATCCAAAAGCTTAAACTATTGAGATATGGTAAATTTAATCATTTAACTACATACTTCTAACACGTAGACCATAGGAATATATTGTTAGAAGCTTCCCTTTTATTTCTCTTCTTCAGTTTTAAACCTTAAACTTAATTTCGATCTAGCACACAAGATTTCTTTTGGGAACCGGTTTTAACTGTGGAGAGCCAAAAGTACAAGACTGGAAGTGCATGGTACTAAATCATCAACTTATCAGTGTTCATGTGATTTCCTAGCCTGCTCGTTCTGTAAATGTAAAGTTGATAAATTGTCAACCTCTCTTGGTTAGAATATCTGCCCTAAAGTAGTTTCACCGTGTTACTGGCATTTATAGTTGTATTTATGTAAGTGCTAACTTTTTCAAACACCCCCCCTCCCCAAAACAAAAAAAATGAGCTTACTTTAAGGAAGCTCAAGGTAAACATGTCATATAGAAGTAGAGATCCCTTCCCACTTTAATCATACTAACTTCAAAACACATCATTTAATTGATAATACACATCATATTTTGTTTCTTTATTACATTAATCTCTATTATTCTCTCTGTCTGAGTCTGCATTCCATGTTCTAATGTGTCTTACTAATTTAAAAGATTAACTACTTATGCACTTAAACTCCTTTACTTTTACTCCAGGGTGGTGGATGCTTTCGAAAAGAAAATAGCAACTGCAGTTGAAAATGCTATTTCCAAGAAAATCAGAGAAGGGATAATAAAGCTTGACTCCTCATTGCAATCAATTCCAAAACAAGTCCCAGTATACAGCATTGCTGTTTTAAATGTTACTTTTGTGGACAATCCTGTGATGAGTAATTCTTCCATTGAATTTGAGATTAATGGTCTAGTAACAGCAAAGGTTGCATTTGTAGTTTCAAACTATAACCATAAAGGATGGAAGGGTTCTTCTTCCTGCAGCAATCCTACTAAGATGATCCAGATCTCATTACAAGAAACGTTTTTTAATTCTATATCATTAGTTTACTTTGATGTAAGTTCTTTCACTGTCAACTCTTTGCTTTCTAACTCATTATTCAGGTGTAGTTGAAAGGATCTCTTTTGCTCTTTTAACAGTGCCAATATGGTATTTTGAAAATATCAAGCTATAAAACTGTGTTGCATTTTTTACATTGTCAAGATGGGACATGTTACTTGAACTGGCTCTGGCTTTTTCTCAGTATCACCGAAGTGTCATATACTGGATTGAAACAGTTGCCTGAGCACTGACTTGCAACGGACATCCCCAAGTTGAAAATTTTTATTTTCTGTGATGCAATGAAGTTGGACGCCTGAACTTATGTGTCTTTTGTGGTCAGGCAGATTATATGCACTGGATTTTTGACAACATACCGGATCAGTCCATTTTGAACACTGCTGGATGGAGATACATTGTTCCTCAACTGTATGAGAAGTATCCAAATGATGACATGAATCTTAATATTTCTGTCTCTTCTCCACCAATCATAAAAGTTGCAAAGGATGACATCAATGCTTTTGTTAACTTAGATGTGACAATTGATGTTATCGATTCTGGTGAAGTTATACCGGCTGCTTGCATCTCATTGGTAAACTTGTTTGAAATATCTGTTTGAAGAAGTTGTAAATTTTTATGCACTGCAGTTTCCTTACCTTTACTTGATTCTTTCCTCCTTTTCTTCTCTCATTTTCTAGGTCTCTTTTTTTATTATGTATATTTAGAATCACCATTTCACATCATATCTGAAAGTTGACAATTGGACATATCAATATGTGCTTCATGAGAATCAGTGTGTGCTATTTGTTGGTGCAGGAGATAAGTACATCAGGCTCTGCAGAAATCTTGAGGAATAATTTAGCTGGTAGTGTCAGATTGAAAGACTTCTCTATGTACTTGAAGTGGAGTGAGATTGGTGACCTGCAGATGCATCTTCTTCAGGTTAGTGTCATCTTGGTCTCTGTCAGATCAAACATATTGTTGTTAGGAAATTGAAGAGAAATAGAAAGCCAAAGAGTGACCAAAATTTTCTTTAGAAGTTTATTTATATAATTTATTATTTTATCTGAGATAGAAATCCCACTCTAACCTAACTAAATGTATGTATATGAATCTCTCTCTTGAAAACTTGAACTCCGGCTCTTACCCCTCACCCCCACCCTATAAGAACTTGTACTTGTGAAATGACCATCATGCCATGGTGGTTACAAGTTTCTGAAGTTGAAAGTTCGGTTAGTGTTGTTGCTGTTTTTTTTTTTTTTTTTTTTTAATTTTTAATTTTTAATTTTTAAATCATTTAGACATACTTCCTAGTGGCACAGAAACTCTGACTTTTAATATTTATATCAAGCACCATAAATATTCAGAGAGTGATGGACATGGTGGTCTAGGAGTCTGACTCAGTGAGCTAAAAGATGCAAAGTTCTGGATCCCATTAGTCATAGCTGTTCATTCAGTAATAATCACTTGTGAGCACTTCTGCACCCATGGCCCATGGGTGAACTTGACGGGGGAAAGGAGGTTTAAAATAGGTTCTTAGTAACTTTTATTTTTTATAATTACCAAATTATACTGTGAATGTCATGTTTATTGTAAGATAAATGTAAGTATTTGAGACAACAATCAATTTAGTTCCTCTTGTTTATTGCATTCTCTTAATCAAATAAAGGGACATTACTTTCTTGCTATAAATCTCATTAAGTGTTGATCTTTGCAGCCAGTAATGTCAACTATCCTGAAAACCGTTTTCTTGCCATATGTGAACTTACACCTAAGAAGAGGATTTCCTCTGCCAATCCTTCATGGTTTTACACTTCAGGATGCTGAAATTGTCTACACAGATTCAACAGTTATAGTTTACAGCGATCTGGCCTCCACAAAACAATACTTATATGCTGCTATGTAAACGAAATACACTTCTATGCTGTGCTTACAAATTTAGAATTGTAAATGTAGTGTTTTCAAGTGTTAAATAAGTTTTGTCATTAATATTGTATAAGAGATGCTTGTACAAAAAATTTGTAACATTTGGTGCACTGGGAAGAGGTAATGGCGAGTTCACATCACAGATAAAAATGTGGAAGGATAACACAATTGGTAAAGTAAAAAATTTGAGATTTTGCTTGTGAAGGATAAGTGTGTGTGTGTGTGTGTTTTTCATTTTGGAGTAAGAACCTATGTGAAAATGGTTCAAAAAATCAAACTAATTTACCTATTAGGCCCGGGGTTGTGAAGGGCCAGACCCGAATCAACTAAATGCCTCAATTACTTAATCTAACTCAGCTTCTGACTGAAGTCCAAGTTTTTTTTTTTTTGTCCTAGTAGGGTAAAAAAAAAAATCCTCCAAGGAGATCAAGGAGCACCCCCTTTGATTGCTTTTGTTTTTGTGTGCCAGTGTCTTTTGACCGGCCACTTTTGGAAAACTTACTGTGGGATGCAGCGAAATAAACATAAGGGTATATAAGAGGAAATTCATCTGAAACAGGGCTCCTAGGTTCTATGCATTAAGACGAATTGAGATCCGATGCAATAGTTAAGGCTATTTTACCATGCAATAGAAAATCAATAGTTGAGATTAAAAGTTACAAAAGTCACTTTTAATCTCAGTTTTTGATCGAGAATAAAAAAGTTTTTAACCTTTAAATTAATATTATTTTACTTTTACACTTTATTTTTTTACTTCTCTTTCACATACTCACATGGTTAATTATACGGTGCAATAGCATATTACTATTGCACCGAATCTCAATCCGACTAGCCTAAGATAGTGTGTAATATACTGGTCAAAGACAATCACAGGCTGCACCTGCTGTGTTCGGCCTATCTCATCCCATCAAGTTGTCCCATTAGGAGGCTGTTCCATTAGCCGGAAGTAGCCTTGTAGGGCAATAATGTTCCCTACCATGTTACACTTGGTGTTAAAGATACAAATACCCCCCCCCCCCTCTCTCTCTCTCTCTCTCTCTCTCTCTCTCTCTCTCTGTCTCTCAACTGAAGGAGATAGGCCATAACTCTCAATTTTCTCTCTTCATTTTCTCTTTGCAAAATTTGCAGTTGACTTGAGTTTTGGAGTGCTCACTATTGCCTAGTGCGGCATTATGCCCTTCTTGGCTTGATCCTAGCAATGTTGGGCTTCAGTAGAACTTCTTTCCCATAGAGTCATGTCCCTTATATTCCCAGGCCCAGCCCTTAGTTTCCCAAGCTGGAGAGCCCTGGTGCCATACCATTTCTCTTGCGAGTCGAGTGTTGAGGATTAGGGGTTTGGTTCATCAATAAAGAAATTTATTGTAATGAGTTAATAAATACCGACTACATTAACAGACATTATTTCTATTAGTGCATATTATAATTATTGTTGTAGTAAGAGATAACAAAAACTACCTTGATGGGCTTTGATTTCCAACTCCATTTCAAAACTTATGTATGTCAAAGTGATTAGTAAAATTAAAAAAAAAAAAAAAAAAAAAAAGGAGGAATAATGAAGGACAAACTACACTTTTGGTCCTCCAATAATGGGGTAATTTCAATTTTGCTTCTCATATATCAAGTCAATTTTGTTATAGATAAAATTCTCAGCGCTAACTGGCTTTCTATTGTAGAACATGTTAGACGGTTGTTAGAGTTGTTTAGAAGAATTTGGTTACTCTGTTGTAATTACATCGATTTTGTTAGTATATATTTCTGTAATTAATCCTACTCCTCTGGTGTATAAGGAGTTCTCTGTACAGAACAGTAAATAAATGAGAATTCAGCATCATACTTTCTCTCTCTAAACCTCCTGCTCTATTCTTCATCCTATCATCTTCTTTCTTGTTAAGTGTTAGAAACTGTCACGTCTCTGATGCATTTTCTTCAAAACCAGCATGAATTTCGACTTCACCAATGAATCCCACAATGTATGCATCATCATCTTTGAAAATTTGGAAATTACTAATATGTGAACCAAGCTTCAGTAACTTGTCATCACATTCAAAACCTACACTGTCCCTGACATCCAAATGCACAAGCTTCTTGCAGCCCCGCAGTATTCTCTTCAAACTCATCCGACTAATGTTTGCCCGTCTCAGGTTTAAGTACTTTATGTTTGGCAAAAGGGTGGGAATGGCTGCTGCTGCACGTCTCCCAATATATGCTGTAGAATCAATGTCTAACCGGCAGAAATTCTTGCAGTGAAGGCTGATTCCTTCAAGTATCTTAACCATGTTAATGGAATTTCCAAGTTTCAACAGCTCTAGATTTTTCCATTTACGTATGAGTTTTGGCAAAACAAATGAAGAGTTGTCCCATATCGCAGGTGGAAAATACAGAGCCTTCAATGCAGGGCACCTGGAAACAATGAATTGCATCAATGACAAAACTAGGAATGGCAACTTCAATATGTATTAGCAAGATCTGCTAAAAATCTATACAATGACCTGGGCAGTTGCAAAGATTAGGTAAGCAGCAAGGATGAGACAAAAAGTAATGTTGCACCTTCATTCAAATTTAGGTTTAAAATTCCTGAAAATCATTCAAGACTTTAGCCTATTTTTATTCTTTGTGACATACAAGAGTGAGCCTGAACAACATTGCCAACCTGCCTGTTAGAAGTAACCACTTGACCATGTGCACATCCATAACACCACATATAAGAACAGTGAACTAAGGAAAGGGTAAAACTATGACATTGTGAGCAGTTGACAATGGGAAATGATATCTGTTAAACTATTTTTTATTATATTTCTAATTATCCCTCTCACATGGTGGGTTTCAAGCATTATCCACTATGTTAATAGTTTTTTTAGGACACAAGACTTTTTAATAAGCATTAAGAATATTCAAACCAAACAAAAAGTTAGCATTAATGCCTTTTATCATAAAAAATTAAAAATTAAAAAAATTAGGTACGGTATAAAACTTACTCGTTTGCAAGATATCTTAACACCTCCTCTGTGCATAAGGTAGGTAGCATGACTGCAGTAGCATTTCCTTGGCTACGCTTGATAATGGACTTGAAAAATGCATAAGCTGAAGAAAAATGGTACCAAGACTGATGACCATACTTGATTTCTTGAAAATTAATAGTTTGCCAGCATGAAGGATCAAGGCTCACTCTGTACCATGACTTGCACACAAAAGGAATGACAATTAGCAGTGATTTCGTGCCCAATCTTGTAACCACGTTCACCAAACAGTCCTTGTTCAAATCCTCCCATTTTGGACCAGCCTTCTATAACATACCAAATCACTCAGGGCCTGTTTGGTTCAATTTTTTTGATCACTCAGAGCTTGTTTGGTTTGTCAATTTCCACAACTCATAACTCAGTTTCCATAACTCATAACTCAAAAATGGTGGGACCCATTGCTAAAAGTCTGTTTGGCATCACCATCACTCTGTTTCCATAACTCTGTTTCCATCACTCAATTCTTTAATTTTTGAGTGATGAGTTATGGAAACTGAAAACACATTTTAGCTGTTTTCAGTTTCCAAAACTCAAAACTCATGGCATTTTCGTAAATTACTTTACATTCATGGTCCCACAGTCAGAACCACACACGTGAATTGCTCCTTTTGATGCAGTCTTCAACGGCTCCTTCACAGCTTGTCATCAGACTTCAGTCCAGCAGGTACAGAGCTCCCTCATCTCCATTCCTCATCTCCATTCCTCATCTCACTGCCTTCACCTCCTCACACAGCGGTGAAGCCTGTCCGACGTCAGCCATACCGCGCCACCGTGTCACGGACCGAGCTCTTTCTCAGCCATACCGCGCCGCCGTGTCACTGATTTCTTGTATTCTTTAAGGTATTTTCGCATCTTTGTACGTTGAATCAACCAAAATGGCCATACGAAGCTTGATTCTCTGTTTATTTTCCCACATTTTTTTCAATGTTTGTAAGAAGCAGACTTTTCGCACATGGTTTGAACTATTACGCTATATATGCGGACCAAATCACAGATTTGTGCTTGAGTTTTGTGTTTTTTTTCGCCGGATTTGTATGGGTTTCGGGTGTTAGGTTGTGTTTTAGGCCTTTGATTTTTTTCAACAGCAACTGGGTTTTTTATTTTATCGTTACAGTATATTGGGTCTGTTGTTTGAAGTAAAATTTTGCCCAAATGGAGAAATGGGTTTTCATACCAGAAGCACAATAGGTCGCCATTGTTGTCATCTCCAAGTTATAAGAGCAGCTATGACTATTTTGCTTGAGTTAAATGAGTTAGGTCACCATTGTTGTCTTCTCCAAGTTAAAAGCAGACAGCCATGTTGATTTTTGTTTTTTGTCGGTTTTATGGGATTTGAACAGTAGTTGTTTTAACTGGGGTATTGCGCAGACAGGTTCGAGATGAGGAAGATGAGCATCACTCCGATTGATGATGCTGGGGTTTTGCGCAGTTTTATTTTGATAATTTTGCCAATTTTGGGTTTCTGGATGTTGGGGATCGTTTTTGGGGGTGGAATGGGCGTGAAGAAGAGACAGAGAGAGAGAGAGAGAGAGAGAGAGAACGCGGGTAGGAAAGAGACCGTTCTGTACCAGCAAATTTTTAATTGATATTGTGGGACCCAATGAGTTGACATAAAGGTGAGTCATGGAATTGAAAACATACAGAAAAATTTTAAACCAAACAAGCCACAAACAGAGTTATCAGAAATTGTGATATTTTTGGGTGATGAGTGATGAGTGATGAGTGATGAGTGACGAAAATTAAGTGATGAGTTTTGAGTGATGAAAAATTTTAAACCAAACAGGCTCTCAATTTCCATCACTCAATTTTCATCACTCATCACTCAATTTTCATCACTCATCACTCATCACTCTAAATATCAATGTTGTTTGGTACCATCACTCAGTTTCCATCACTCACTATTTTTCACACTATTTAGGGGCCCCACGCCTGTCATAGTGCAGCTTTTTTTTTTTTTTTTCCACTAGCAGCTTTTTTTTTTTTTTTTTTTCCCTCCTGGGTTGGCTGTTCGGTCTGGGTTTTTTTTTTTTTTTTTTTTTCACTAAGTTTGGTGAGTCTAGGTACTAAAGAAAAAAGAAAAAAAAGAAGAGAATAGAACAGAATAGACGAACCAGTTAAAAAAAAAAAAAAAAGGAATAAACAGCCAACGCCAACCCAAAAAAAAAAAAAAAAAAAGTCAAAAGGTGGTCAAAAGTTGCGGCTGTGGGTCCCTCATGTGTGTTTATTTACGAAAATGCCATTGAGTTATGAGTTATGGAAACTGAAAACAGCATTTTGTTGTTTTCAGTTTCCATAACTCATAACTCAAAAATCAGAGAATTGAGTGATGGAAACAGAGTTATGGAAACAGAGTTATCGTTTGGCCAAACAACCTTTTTGCTATGGGTCCCACCGTTTTTGAGTTATGAGTTATGGAAACTGAGAATTGAGTTACGGAAACAGTTAAACCAAACAGGCTCTCATATTCTAGATCACAATTGTTTTCAAAATAAACAGAAAATCAAACTTAAGTTATATGCTTGGACCCCAAGGGAGTCCAATATAACAAAGACAGAGTATTAATCCATTAGAGAATATCAATAAACTACGATTTAATCTAGGAGAGACTAACGAGATGCACCTGCAAATTCATGAAATATGATACGTACTGAGAGGAGTAACGAAGAAGAAGATGAAATCTTTGTTTATATAAATTAGCTAGAGAACATGAAACGATTGTCTTTTCTACGACATAATTGAATGTCTAGAAACCCACTCCTCCAACTTTTCCACTACTCAAAAACTTTAATTAAAATGTGACTTTAAAGCTTCACTGACAGTACTCTAAAACCCCAACATATATCAAACATATTTGACTGTTGACTATTATTAAAACATTGACAACACTGACAGCTGCACCCAATGGGTAATGTTACTACAACATATTTTAAATATATTAGCTGCACTAAACGATATGAAAAACAAAATACTCTCTAAATTTATACACCTATTTGGATGTTGCTCATGGGCATAAGCATAAATTGGAGAAATTATAGATTACTCTGATGGACCACATTATTTGTCCACCATTCCACTAAAAAATTTTCACTTGTTTAAAATTGCTAAGCCAATAATTAATTTTTGTTTAAAAAAATTTTATAACTAACAATTTTAAACATGTGAAAGTTTTTTAGTGAAATAGTAAACCACATCACTTGTCCACCATATAAATCTTATAATTTCTCCATAAACTGCTTGAGAAATACTACGTCCACAATAATTCCTAAGTGGCAAGTTATTATTGACTATTATGGGTGGGTAAAAAAGTCATTTCAGTGGTGAGTCCAAATTAGAACCAATAGCAATTTGCCACCTAGGATTTATTGTGAAATTATTATGAAAATATTGTGCATATGGCATTACTCTAAATTGCTTAGGTCATTAGGGGTGAATGTCCCTGGATTACCCATCATTTGATTATGGTGGGTGGGGTCAATTGGCCATAGCTTAAACCGGCTTAAGACGAAATGAAAAAATGTTTTTAGTCTTGAACAAAAAAGAAAGAAAAAATGTATGTTTCTATATTTATGTTCTTATGCATATTTGACATGTTTCTCTATTTTCAACAACAACAACAACAATGTTATTAACAAAATAGCACTAAAATCTGAAGCAACAAAATCACAATCAGGATTCTAATTATACTAAACAAATTCTACTTTACCACCACATAATTAAAATCAAAACAAACCTTAACCAAAAAGTAACACAAAATGAAAATGTAAAATACAAAACTGACCCTCTAAATTTCTTCAAATTTCATTTTAGTCCTTTAACTTTGTTATATGTTGTGGTTAAATTTTCAATTTTATAAATTTTTCTTCAAATTTTTTAAATTAAAAAAAAATTTAATTAATGATTAAAAAATATTTTCTGGATTTTTTTTCAAAAATTTTTAACAAAATAAAAGAAAATGTCTTAATTGAATAAATCTGAAACTAGAAGACTGAAATGAAAGAAAACAAAGTAAGATGACTGAAATGAAATCCAAAGAAAGTTAGAGCATCATTTTTGTATTTTATCCAAAATGTTTTTACTTTTTTTAGTCTTGAACAGGAATTCTTACTCATATTTGACATATTTTTTCAACAACAAAAATGTTTTTAATCAAAACAAATTAGAATTAAAATGTGAAGCAACAAATCAGAATCATAATTCTAATTAAACTAACGAAATTCTACTTGACCACCAAGTAATCAAAATCAAAACAAAACCTAACGAAAAAGAAAGAAAAAAAGTACCAGATTATTGCCTCTGAAGGAAGGAGACGACGGCGTTTTGGTGGTGTTTCAGGATTCGAATCCATGAGGTCTTCTGGTCCGAAATCTTCGTGATTGGGAGCTGGTGTTCGGGTCGGGTGTTCTTCAGGAACAATTTGGGGCTCCGAAACGAGTCCGAGGGAGAATGAGCAAGTGGGTTCGTCTGAGTATCCTTCTAGTTCCATGGAGGAGGAAGAGAGACGTGAATTTGGGGAAATTTTGGACTGCGTGAGTGTTGTGTGTATTTTGTTTTTGTTCTCGTTTTGGACTGCGTGAGTATTTTTTGTTTGTTTGTTTGTTTTTTTTTTTTTTTTTTTAAGAATTTGGAATTATATAACTAAAATACAAATATTATTATTATTAGCCGCTAACTCATGTTAAGAACGAGAACCTATTTATTGATGGGGTAAATTAAAATAAGTTTATAAAATCTTAAATTGTTTAAGAAATTTATACTATTGCATGATTTGTCCTTGTATGACTTCAATTTGTATTACAATTTGATGAAAAAGTCATTACTTAAACATGCAATAGCTTACAAAAAAATTTTGAACAATTTTGAAAGACCAAAAAATATTAAATAATCAAATTATTCATTACTTAGAAATTATTGAAACAAAACAATATATATATATATATATATAACTAAACAATAGATAAATATAAGAGAAAAATGGAGTCTTTTGGCTAAATATTGCAAAAAAATAAGTTTATTTGTAATATAGGTATTGTTCAAACTTATTTAGGAAAATGAAGAGAGAAGCAAAGTTCGGTAATACTATCACCAAAATTCTGACAAAAAGAGCAGAGAGGAGAGAGAAATGATGGGATGGAAGTGAGAAAAAAAAGAATTTCAGGCTGCATTTGGTTCGATGTAAATCGAATTCCGAATGTAAAATGAATGTAGGGGAAAATGAATTCCTGTAAGGAAAATGAAATCCGGGTGTTTGGTTCTGTAATGGAAAATAGTCCGGAAAATGATTTTTGGTGTTTGGTAACATTATGAAAATGCTATTTTCCTACAAATGTTTCACATTTTCTCAGCTTCCAAACAAATTTTATAACAAAAAATTTCAAAATATACACTTAACACAACTAAAAATCAAAATAAAATCATTTATTCACAATATATACGTATACTCGGTGAGAGGAGGAAGAAAGAGTGAGAGATAGATTGGGAAAGAGAGAGATCGGTATCAACGGAGGATTACGGCGGCCAAATCGGGAAAGAGAGAGGTCGATACCAACGGAGGACGGCGGCAGCTAGATCGGGTGGGTGTGGATCGGGCAAGGTGGGTGTGGGTTTGCCGAAATGGGAATTGGGTTATGTGGGTAGATGGGTAGCTTGGATGTGGATTGGAGCTCATGCAGGAGGGTAGCTTGGATGATGGCGGGGGTGGTGATGACGGTGGTGGATTGGAGACATGCAGCGGTGGAGCATGGCGGTGAGGTTGAATGGGTGCGATCTCGATGTGAACAAGCCGGTGTTGGGGTGCAATCTCAGTGGTGCGGCGTGATTTGGGCGAAGGGGGCGGCACGATCTGGGCTGGCCTTGGCTTGGCTGGGCAACTAGAGCTTGGCGTCGGACTGTGTGTGGAGTTGAGGTTGGTGCGTGGGCTGGTGCTGAAATGAGGTTGGTGCGTGTGTGAGAGGAGTGTGTGAGTGAGTAATTCTGGAAAGCATTTGAAGGTAAAATGGGAACGAAAATGATTTTACAGGTTTGCAAGTATTTTTTCTGTCAAACTAAATTCTATTTTTAGTTTGACTTTATTTTCAAGTGGTGCCAAACATGAACCCGAGTGTAAAATATTTTCCGAAAATCATTTACACCCAAAACAAACACCATCTCAGTGATGTGGTTGCCAGAAAAAAAAAAAAAAAAAAAAAAAAAAAAAAAAAAAAAAAAGAATTTCGGTAATAGGATTATCGAAATTCATTTGCCCTTGGCCCACAAAAACTGCCCAAACTGTTACCAAATTTACGCTGATACTGTTAGTTTCATTTTTAAAAAAAAGGTTGGATGCGCAAATTGACGTTAGTGCTACTAGTTTCATTAAAAAAAAAAAAATGAAGCCATTAGGATTTGAACCCATAAGGCAAAGCTCTTCCCTTTAGAAGCTAATCGGTACACTACCATATTACATCTTACTTTAATTGAAATCTAAATCTATTTATTCTAAAACTAGTAGGTATTTCAAGTAAAAAAGAAAAAGCATACATTTTTTTTCCCAATATCTTCCAAAAATTTATAGTTATAACAACTAGGATGGTGGATTCAAACATTGAACATCTTCTTAGAGACATCAAAACCTTGAACTTTTTTGTTTTACAGATCTTTCAATAGTTTATTTTCTTAAATATTGAGAGTGGACTAATTACAAAAAAAAAATATATATATATATATATAATATTAAAGAATAAGTTATTGAAACAATTTAAAAAATATATGACTATTCAAAAGAGAAATATAAGAAAAAGAAAAAAGTACATGAACCCATAAAATAATCATTTTAAAATTTTAACGAGTCTAAAATTTAAACAAACCTTATCAGCTTGTGGTCCATGCAAAAAAATGTTGAGCAAGAGCTCACGTTGAAATAATGAAAGACATACCTCCTTCTAATATATCGTATACAAGCTTTCTGCCCAAGAAATTAACATACTTTCATATCGTGAGGTGGAACAAAGACATATGCAGTAGCAGCAACCTTAAATTTCAATTATTGCAAGTTTTTTTATCTTGTAAAAAACGGCTAAAGAGAGTCTGGTGGTTAGTGCACGAAAAAAAAAAAAAATGAAAAACTATAAAATATATATATATATATATATATATTTTAACAAAGTAGAGGAGAAGAAAATAACCGAAGAAGAGCTCATACCTCTACTCGGCTTTAAAATATATATATATATATATATATATTGGAGTTTGCACTGCTTTTATAGTATTCAGGATTAACCTCGCAAATTTGGAGATAAATTATCAACGTTTGAGTTTGAGTTTAAGTTGGACTAATTAGAGAGACAGAGTTTCACTCCTTAAGTTTAAACTAAACAAAAATAATTTTGTTTAAAAAAAAATGATAATGATATGGCATGTTTTAGAGAGGTCAATAAAAAGTTCGGTTATATATATATATATATATATATATATATATATATATATATATAGAGAGAGAGAGAGAGAGAGAGAGAGAGAGAGAGAGAGAGAGAGAGAGAGAGATTATTATTGATTTTTAAATAATAAATATAATTCACTTGAGTCTTTGTTGGAAACACATGAATTGTGTAAGTTGAATTATAGTATCACATTTTTTAATCAACCAAATTCAAAATTCACCCATATCACACTATATAAAGTTGTGTAAAAAAACCTACCACACTCTTGGTACAATGATCACTTTACAAGTATAAGTGCTTGTGGTATTTGGAGAGCAAAGGCTGGGGTTTAAGTCTCTTTTACACTGACACTTTTTATTTTTACATCAATCGTGTAATTTTACACGGATACTATTTATTTTGTATTTAGTATTTTATTCTTTCTTTACATATTTCAAGAATAAATGAAGAGAATAGATGGTGGTTGTTGTGTGTAAAAGAGAATAGATAGTGGTTTGTTGTGTGTAAAGAAAGAGAAATAATTTTAAAAATCAATAAAAATTTAATATTTTAATGAAATGTAATGTAAAATAAATAATCTAATGTGGTGTATTTTTGAAAAGTAAGAATAAAAAAAAAAAAAAAAGTAGATTCTTATGCTAAAATATAAAAGATTTTTTGCATGAGCTAATATAACTTCTCTAATATTTTAAATGAAAATTTTTTAAAAATGAATGATACTAGTATATTTATGTTGTTATTATTATTATTATTATTATGGGTTTAAAACTATTTTGGTCCCTAACTTTACCAAATTTTTTTTTTCCTTAAACTTTGTAAAGAGTTTTTTTAATAGTTTAGAGACAAAAATAGGGATAAAAAGAATTGTTCTCAATAGTTTAAGGGTTAAAAACAAACTTTGAGCAAAGTGTAGGATATAAAGTAAAACATTTTCAATAGTTTAGAGATGAAAAATAAATTTTTCAATAGTTTAGGAATGCAAAATGAAAATTTTAAAGTTTAGAAATGAAAAAAAAACATTTGATAAAGTTTAGAAAACAAATTTGATATTTTAATAAAATTTAATCTAAAATAAATAATCTGGTGTGGGGTATTTTTGAAAAGTAAGTATATAAAAAAGAAAAAGTAGGTTCTTATGCTAAAATATAAAAGATTTTTTTGCATGAGCTAATATAAATTCTCTAATATTTTAAATGAACAATTTTAAAAAATGAAATGATATTATTATTATTGTTGTTGTTGTTGTTGTTGTTATTGTTATTATTATTATGGGTTTAACATTATTTTGGTCCCTAAATTTTACCAAAAATTTCTTTTTCATCCACTTTAATTTTTTTTTTTTTTAATATCCTTAAACTTTGTAAAGAGTTTTTTTAATAGTTTAAAGACAAAAATAGGGATAAAAAAGATTTTTTCTCAATCGTTTAAGGATTAAAAACAAACTTTGAGTAAAGTGTAGGATATAAAGTAAAACATTTTCAATAGTTTAGGAGACGAAAAATGAAATTTTCAATAGTTTAGGAACGCAAAATAAAAATTTTAAAGTTTAGAAATGAAAAACAAACATTTGATAAATTCTAGGAACCAAAATAGTATTTTACCCATTATTTTTTATTTGTGATTAATAGCACAATAAGTTTGTGTGGGGTCAAAGAATTTGGCCACCTCGGCCCATTTTATACTAAGCCCAAGGCTCACACCGAGGAAGAAGAAACACCTGAGGACAAATGAAAAAAGTCCAAATTGCCGAGCAGCATCGCCGAGGACAACCCTGTCCTCGGCCAACCGAGATTATAGAAAGGAAGAGCAGCATGCCATCAAAGGCAGCCTCGCAGAGCATCCCAATAAAAAGGACAAGTACCGTGGGTCAGCCATGGGAGCCTAGTGGAGGAGCAATTCAAGGGGAAACTGTCACCTCTGCATTAAAGGCCTACAACTAAATTTTTGGCCGCATTAATAAGGAAATGACCCCTAAACAGTGCTGCTTTGGTTACTGCAACTCACATAAGGTTTGGGAAGGTGGCTGATGGGACAAGCACTCGAGAGGTGATTTGCATGATCAACAAATGGAGGGCCAGGATCAACTGAAAGAGGATATATAATGTAAGAAGTCCTCCAGGAAAAGGGGGGAGGGATTTGGGAGGATCTTGGAAACACTAGTAATGAAGCACTGAAGAAGGAATAAGAACTACAAGCTCCTTAGATGAGAGCAGAGGGTAGCATTTCACACTTTAGTCCATTGCCTTACTATTCAGTCCACTCATAACCATGTTTTGTTGTTGTAACCCTCACTAAGGCCCTGTTCTTAAACCCATTCTCTATAAATTCATTGTATTGGGCTAGTTGGGCCTGAATCCACTCATCTAACAATAGAAGTGCTCAAACCCAGTCCTTACAGTTTGGTTTTGGGTTTCAATTGGTGGGGAAAGCAAAGCACCAAATGTTGTACAAGTTTTGGTTTAAATTTGGGAAAGTTCCAAATGCATATTTGTATAGGTGAGTGATTTGCTAATGTGTGATTTTTTTAATTGGACAATTATATGTTTACATTGTACTATCAGGGTAAGATTTATATTGTAAACTAACTAAATGTGCACAACATTTTACACATTTGCAAAAAGTGCATAATATTTTATACATTTGCATAGAAGTGTACAATATTGTATATATTTACATAAAAGTGTATAATATCGTATACATTTGTTTAGAGACAATGTAAATTTTACATTGATAGTACAATGTAAACTAATAATTTTTATTTTTATCAATAACTTGTTACTAAAAAATATTGAGCCACATATACAAGAAAATTAATGAAACTAGACAAAAAAATAAATAATATTTATTTTTAAACTTTAGGAACTACAATTACTCATTTGAAATGCCAGCTAAATCAAACATCTTGTCCCAGGTCAAATTTAAGGGTAATCCGGACCTTTCACAAACCTCAAGTCAGGTGGAAGCAAGTGAAAATCTTGGCAAATCAGATCATAGTGATTCAGCTGACACAGGGAGTGAGACAACACGTGATGAGGCAGCCCAAATCCCGTAGAGTGATCTTGAGATGAGAAAGGATTGTATGATGGAAGATTGCATTAAAAGCCCAAGAGCTAAATGTCAGTAGGATCTGAAGCACAATTCAGGGAATAAGAGGAAAGCTTTAGCCAAAAACAAAAGCAAAGGAAGTGAAGGTTTGGGGATTAGGAACTCAAAAAACTCAAAAAGCCATAAAAAGCTTTCTCACAGCGCCGAAGGGAAGAAGGAGTTGATTTTGCTTTCAAGAGAGTTGGAGAGTGGTAAGCTTGTGGAGAATGGAGAGGATGTTCATAGGGCTACCCTCGCTGCCAAAGATTGAATGGGCCATCTAGTACAGGAATCGAGTGGTGGTAATCCTAGACGAGATAATAGCGGCACCGACGGAAACTTCGGGTTGGTTCGAGGAACAGCTGGGTCAGGCTTGGAAACGTATTTTTCCCATAACTCCAAAGAGTATCAGATTGGGGAATCTTCCTTTGGAACACAAGGCATGGACTCTCATGCCCAATCCGTGGTGGAAATTTCTCGCGGATGTTCCAAAAATTTCATGGGAAGCGGCGGAGGATCTGAACAGGCAAAGGAGGCCATTTGTAGTGCCATATTGGGACGAATCCGGGTGGATCATTCAAGAGAGGAAGTTAGTGGATTTCAGAGGGATGGCCACAGCTCACATGGGGAATCACCCAACTCTGAAGCTGATCCAAATTATGGCGCTGGTTCAGAAATGCGATGTGCTCTCGAGTTGTAGAAAGGACATTCTAGGCATATTGAAATACATGCTAATTTGGAAGCCATACTGAATGGCATCCAAGGACCTATTGAGGAGGATGGGGTGGAGTATGGTGGAAGCGGCGACAATGAATACTAATCCACCAGAGATTGAAGTGCCCTTAAATCAATTTGTTAAAATGAATGTGTTACTCTAGAATTGCAGAGGAGCTTTGAATCTAGACTTCAAGAGGAGAATTTTTGAAATGGCAATCAACCATGGACCTGCCATTTTTGTAGTGACAGAAACGAGAGTTGGAGGAGACAGAGCAGCAAAAATTATTGAAGGGCTGCCTTATGATGGGTTTATTACTACAGACACAATTGGTTATGCTGGGGGATTGTGGATTCTTTGGAAATCAGAAGAGGTGGAGATTCTTCCTTTATCTTCCACAGAACAGGAAATACATGCTACAATTAAGGTGCGTTCCTCCAATTTTACCTGGCTTATGTCTGCTATTTATTGCTAGTCCTAGGTTGGTTGAAAGAAGAATTATATGGAATAATTTAAAAACTGTAGCTCATCTCCATAATTTACCTTGGCTCATGTTGGGTGACTCTAATGAAGTGTTGTGTGGGAAGGATAAATTTGGTGGTAACCATGTCAATCTGAACAGAGCTTTAGATTTTAAAAATTGCTTAGATGAGTGCAATATGCTAGATTTGGGTTTTGCGGGTCCAAAGTTCACGTGGACTAATCGTAGACCCATTTCTAATTTGATATTAGAAAGAATAGATCAATGTTTTGCCAACCCAGTGTGGCGCATGCTTTTTCCTGAAGCCTTAGTGACTCACCTCCCTAGGACATTCTTGGATCACTGTCCTGTCCTAATTGAGCTTTGTAGAGCCAGTGTAAACCAACAGAACAAACCTTTTCAATTCCAAACCATGTGGTTATTCCATCAAGATTTTCCAAGAGTTGTCCAGCAAGCTTGGTGCGAAGATAGAGATTTGCAAGAAGCAACTTTGGATTTTGTAGTTAGAGCTAAAAAGTGGAATTGGAATCTATTCGCTAAGAAGAGGAGAATTTTAGCTAGAATACATGGCACCCAGAAAGCCCTAGCCAACAATCCCAATGAGTTTCTCTTGGAGTTGGAGCAACAGTTGATCTTAGATTACTCTCTAATCCTTATGTAGGAGGAAGAGTATTGGGCTTTCAAGTCTAGGTTAAATATTGCCACTCTTGGAGACCGCAACACATCCTTCTTTCATGTTTCTACGTTGGTTAGGAGACATAGGAACAAAATCAGATGCATTAAGGATAGGGAGGGAAATTGGTTAACTGATGAAATTGAAATAAAGGATCACATTCAAGATGGCTTTAAGAAGCTATGTAGAACAGAGCTTGAAGTGATCCCTATAGACTCGAATGTTTCAAGATTTTCTTGTTGTTTTCTAGAAGAGGAGGATAGACCTAGAATTGATGGGGAGGTGACTAATGGGGAGATACAAACCGGATTATGGGCTTTTAAGCCATTTAAGGCTCCAGGACCGGATGCATTACACGCCAGTTTCTATCAACATTTTTGGATGGAGGTTAAGGAGTTGGTGTACAAAGAGGTTAAAAGAATTTTTCATAAGGGCTGTATGCTGAAGTTCCTTAATGAAACCTTGATCTCCTTGATTCCAAAATGCCAAAATCCTGAGTCTTTGAGTAACTATAGGCCCATAAGCTTATGCAACTCGGTCTATAAGGTTGTCTCAAAGATTTTAGTGGCTCGAATTAGGCCGTTGCTTGGAAAATTAATCTCTCTTGTCCAAACAGCTTTCGTCCTTGGTAGAAGAGGCACTGATAATGTGATGATTGCTCAAGAATTGTTCCATGCTTTGGATAAAAAGAAAGGGAAAACTGGATTTATGGTAATAAAGTTGGATTTGGAAAAGGCTTATGACAGATTAGAGTGGAATTTCATTTATAGAGTACTCCAAGCCTTCCACTTTCCCCCAAAAATTTCCAAGCTTATCATGAGTTGTGTCACATCCACAAGTACCTCTATTTTGTTCAATGGGGGTGCTTTAGAGAGTTTCGAGCCATCTAGGGGCATTAGATAGGGAGATCCTTTGTCCCTATACCTATTTATTCTTTGCATGGAGTATTTGGGGCATCTTATTGAACAAAAGTGTGTGAATGGAAGTTGGACCCCCTTAAAGGCTTCAAAGGATAACTTAGGCTTTTCCCACCTCCTTTTTGTGGATGATATCATCCTTTTCAGCAAAGCTAATGCGAGTGGATGTGAAGTTATTGCTGAAGTGCTTGAAAAGTTTTGTAGAGAATCTGGCCAAAAGATTAGTCATGAGAAGTCGAGAATTTACTTCTCATCTAATGTTAGTGAGGAGTTGAAGGAGGAAATAAGTGGAAGACTAGACATTAGTGAGACTAATAATATTGGAAAATACCTCGGATTCACTCTTAAACACCGAGGGGTTCCTAGGAATCCCTACAACTTCATTGTGGAGAGGGTTATGAGTAAGCTCGCTGAATGGAAGGCCAAATTCCTTTCCTTTGCTGGTCGGGCTATTTTAATTAAATCAACCATGTCAGCCATCCCAAATTATGTTATGTGTTGAGGGCCATTTGTGGAAGCCCAGTGGAAAGAAAAGCCCAATGATGAGGGCCACAAGGAATTGACTGTATAAATAGTTAAAAAAGACCATTAGGCCCAAGCGGCAGGAATAATGGGTCACTAGCCCAACAATGTATACATGAGCCTGGAAAAGGCAAGCGGGCTCAAAGAAGCCAGGAAAGAAAGAAATAGCATCCCATGGGCAGAGTATGAGTTAGAAAAGAGAGAAAGGGTCACTGCAGGCCCAAGGTAGTGTAAATTAAGAGAGTAAGGGATTTATGGCAGGCTCATAAAACCCAAAGATAAGGATAAGGTTATTGGGCCGGGGAAGCCCAATAAAGTTAGTAACAAAGCCCATGGGAGTGCGGAATTAGCAAACGGGCCGAGGAAGCCCAAAAGAATTAGCAAACGGGCCGTGGATGCCCAAAAGGAGAAAACGAAGGGACATAGGAGCCCATGAGTAAAAAGAAACAAAACAGTGCCTATGATAGGCCACTGAGAAAAGGAATAAAACGGCCGGCCCAAAAAAGGGGTCCAGCAGGATTGAGTCATTACGGCAGGAATTACAAGCCAACGCGGTAGGCAGCAAAGAAAACCAAAGGTGGGCCAAAGAAATATAAAGCCCATCATCATACGAAGCCCAGCTTCTGATTGGAGCGAAGGACCAAAAGAAAGCCCGCATGAAAGGCCAGGAAACGCAGACGGAGAGTCTCTAGGTTACGGCAGACACATGAGCAGCAGGCAGACTCTTGGACAAATTTGAAAGGGAAGCACGCGCAAGGCCCAGGCGCCACCAGCCTATACCTAGCCAATATAGGACATGGTGGGGCCATGGGCCAGAGGTAAGAGGTAAAGGGGGGTGTGGTTTGGTGGTGGGGAGAGGGGAAAAGATCTATTCTCGGCCCCTGCTCAAGCCTCTTTTGGGAGGTATGTCATGCTGGGATGATAGACCACCCAAAAGAGGCAATTTGAGAGGGAATCATTGAGTGCATGCTCTGAGTGTGAGGAGAGAGGGGATTAACATCGTGGCAGGAAAGGCCGCGACGCACAGAGGGACAAAAACGAGTCCGCCTTTGTCTGGCAAGGGTTTTGTGTCGCACAGTATGGTCGGCAAGTACACCCAGACCAGACAAAGGTGGTTAAGGGGCAAGACGGTAAAACACTAGCCACGGTAGGCACTATAAAGAGGCCCTTGCCGTGCCCTTTAGAGGGGATCGAAAAACAGAGAGTGCATCCCACAACGTGAAAAGAAAAAACAAAGTAAGAGGAAAAGAAAAAAGATAAGAACGAAAACAGAGAGAAAAGGAAAGAACACTAAGAAAGAAAGAAGAGAGTTAGTTCAAAGAGCATGCACCAATAGATCGGCTTCCCTCTCTCCCCCTTCAAAATCTTACCCTTCTCCAAAAAACGCAAACAAGAACTTTCCCATTGGGACAATAACCATTCAGGGCCGACTCCCTCAAACCCATTAATTCCCATGACAGGATTTTTCCTGGGGGATTATTTGCATTGAGAAGAGGCGTTTTCCCCTCTTTGGTTTTGCTGCGGCAGACAAAGCTTATAACTTAATTTTTTGCCTATTCAAATTAATCAGTATTATTCTCTTTATTTTCCTTAGTAATTGATATCATTATGACTGTAATCCTGTTTTACTAACAGGAAATACATAGCACTCTGTTTTAGTCATTATTATATCTGCCTGCCATAACTTGTCTGCAACAGTCTAACCTGTCATAGTTTGCCTGCTACGATTCTGCTTGCCGTAAACTTGCTCCTAGCAGGCGTGGCATAAGTTTGTGCACAAACCGGCCCAAGTTGAGTTACAATTGGACCGGTCTCAGCTCCCTTACTCAGAAACACTAGGGCCCATCATCGCAGGAGGCAGCCCAGCCCATTACCGCAGGAGGCAGCCCAATCCTACCAGAAAAGGCCCTTACATTATGCAAGGGGTAGGCCTTCCCATGCATGTGTGTGAGAAATTGGATAAAATCAATCGTGATTTTTTATGAGGGTCAACAAATGAAAGAAGGAGAATGCACATGGTGGGTTGGAACAAGATTGTAAAGTCCAAAGAAGAGGGAGGATTGGGTATACAAGAGGCGAGAGCGAAGAATATAACATTGTTATCCAAATTAAATTGAAGGATGTATCATGAACAAGATGCATTGTGGACAAAGGTAATTCTAAATAAATATTGCTCCCATTTGAGAGTTAGATCGAGGGACCCTGAAAAACTTCCTTCATCTTCTAATTGGAAAGCCATTAGTTTGGGATTTCCTATCTTCAAAAAAGGGATTGCTTGGGGGGTTGGAAATGGATCCAGGGTTAGTGTGTGGATGGATAATTGGGTGAATGGTAACTCTTTACGGAGCATGATTGAAGGGCCTCTTAGACAAGAGGAGCAAAACCTAAAAATTTCTGACCTGTGGTGTGATCAAGAGTGGAAATGGGAGTTGTTCTCCTTTGACCTCCCTCAATCCATTAAAGAAAAGATTAAGGCAATACCAATCCAATTGCATGGAAATGGGAGAGATACGGTGTTGTGGAAGTTCTCCAAGAATGGAGAATTTACTACTAGTTCAGCTTACCGGCTTGTAATTCAAGGGGAGGAAGTTGTCACGCAATTTCATGGGCAATGGATTTGGAAATTGGACGTATTGCCAAGGATTACAAATTTTCTTTGGTTATGCTTACATGGCAGTATTCCAGTTAGGGAAGTGTTAGCTGAAAGGGGTATAATTTGTGAAAAGGTTTGCCCAATATGTAGAGAGCAGGATGAATCTATAATTCATCTCTTCCATGAGTGAAAATTTGCCTGTGATGTGTGGAGAAAATTGGTTGTCCCTCCATCTCATGTGAGTTCATTTGCTAATAACTTTGAGGTTTGGCTGAAAAATAATTGTTTGAGTGAAGTAAGACATTTAGGGTCCATCCCTTGGTGTTTTCTCTTTTTATTTGCTGTTTGGAACCTGTGGAAAAATAGAAATAGAGTTGTGTTTGAGAACTCTATTCCAAATCTCACTTTGGATAAGATATGCCTCAGCCAAGCTAAAGAGTATTACTATTGTGTAAGCAAGGCCAAGCAGGTTGTTTCCAAAGCTGTTATTCTTGTCAAATGGTCCAAGCCTATACCGGGTTGGCATAAGCTTAACACAGATGGGGCCTCACTTGGGAACCTAGGTAAGGCAGGTGGTGGAGGCTTAATTAGGAATAGTGAAGGGGGTTGGATTAAAGGGTTTTCAAGAGCCATTAGGTACACTACAAGTGTAATGGTTGAATTATGGGCATTGAGAGATGGATTAACTCTTGCCAACCAACTGGGAATTGGCTATTTGGAAGATGAACTTGATGCCAAGGATATTGTGGAGATGCTAAACAAGGTTGATAGCTCTAAATTTTTTTTTCTCCTTCGCTTCTTGACTGCAAATCTCTCATGGCAAATCTCGCACAGGTTCGGATAGCACATGTTTTTAGAGAGGCAAACAGGTGTGCTGATTTTTTGGCTAAAAAAGGATGTTGTATGAGGGAGGATTTTGTTATCTTTGATGTTTCCCCCTCAGATGAATTAAGTAGGCTTCTTGTATCTGATAGAAATGGTTTGTACTATTATAGGCAGGTTGCCAATACTTTGGCCTCTGTGGCTGCCAGCTTGTAGTCTTTTTGTTAAATATCATGCCTGTTAACCAAAAAAAAAAAAAAAGAATGTTAGGGACGTAAGCAAATGTCAGGGACTAAAAGCCCTCAACATATAATGTTTAAGGACAAACTGTGTACTTAAAGTATAGTACTTTGCCAAACAAAATTGTTAAAATAGATAGAAAATGGACAAAATAGAAAAAGAAAAAAAAAAAAAAAAGAAAGAAAAGAAGAAGGTTAACTTGGCAACATATAAGTTCAAGGGATAATGAGTTAAAAAAAAAAAAAAAACCCAACCCTTAAGGCTTGTTTAGATTGAAGGGGGGGGGGGGGGGGGGGCGGAGGGGGGAGGAGGGGGAGTAGAGTAGAATTGGTTGAAAACAAATTAATTTTGAACAAACTATTCTCTACTCCCCACTTATTTCCAGGCATTACCAAGAGTTTTCAAAGATATTCAATTTGCCTCTTGAATTTGAATACAAACAAAACTTAACATTGTTTGCACTCTTTTTTCCCTAAAAGCTAATTGATGGCTACATTGTGTCATTTATATACACTAGAGTGATAGAGCAACAAATGTTAGATAGACAATAACCACAAAGAGAGAATCGAAACAGGGGACTTGGGGGAATTGGAGAACTTTCAGATAGTGTTAATTATCGTTTGTGTTTAGGGGGTCAAACTGTATACTCTTTAAAATCTTGGTAATACATGCTATTATTAATTGAAATTTCACTTTAGGGGAGGGGAGAATTTTGTGTTTTAACCAATTTTTTTTACTATTAAACTTGATGGTTAAGATAATATGAATATATTTGACATTTTTTTTTTTTTTGCAAATTTTATGTTGGTTAACCAAACTATTACAAAATGACAACCAAAATACCAATTAGTTACTTCTCCCAAAAAAAAAAAAAAAACCTATTAGTTTTGACTTTTTTTCTTCATATTTTTCATTTAACAAAATATAAGACAATATGTGAGAAGCCCCAACCTTCAGATCTTGAATGAATATGTAAATTGTGTAGTATTATTTCTCATAAACTACGGCTCAATTGTCAATATTTTCCCTCTCAAATTGAAGATTTTACATTAAAAATTTTCACTTATTTTAATTATATGGAAAAATAAGAAATTCATAAACTTTACAAAAATGAATAAAAAATTTTAAATTCTACCAGACAGAAATCGAAATTACCTTAAACTCTCTTTAGGCAATTTACACTCAAATCTAAAATGAAAAACATCCCTTTATTTCTTTAAAAAAAAAAAAAGTGCTGAGTTTACAACATAAGTAGAACAAAAAAAAGAAAAAAAAGAAAAGGAAATTATAAGGCTTTTACCGTTGGCATAATTTAAGAAATTATAGCACTGTAATTCTTAGGGTTCATTTGGCATCTTTAGTTTCTAGTGACTTATTTGGGTAAATATAGTTTTTGGTAACTTTTATATTAAACAAAGGCTAAAATGCAAAACACACCCTCTAAGTTTTACTAGAATTCATTTTAGTTCTCTAAATTTGTTTTCGTTCATTTTAGTTAGGGGTGTGTATGAGTCCGGTTGAGAAGTTTTTTCAACCTCACCCACCATGGTGGGTTTAGAAATTCAACTCAACCCAACTTATCATAGGGGCCCAATCCAACCCACGTGGATAGGTTGGATCGGGTTGGACCCATAGGTTGGACAAATATTTTTTAATTGTTATTATTAATATTAAATTGAGAATTAAAACTACACGATCACAAATAAAAGCAAATTTATAACCAAATAATCCTGAACATAACACCAAACTAACATAAACTATATGAGGAAAACTTAGGGTTTAATTTTAATTTAGGAAGAGGAGTAAAAAAGTAAATAACAAAATTGTATAATATATTTTTAAATTTAAATATATATTAAGGGTCTGTTTGAGATCCGCTTATTTTGCTGAAATTGAAATTTTTTTGCTGAAAGTACTGTAGATAAAGGTAAAAGTTAGCTGAAATAGTATAGTAGTAACCATGAATAGTACCAAAAAGTGCAGTGAGACTCATGAATAGTAGCAAAAATAAGTTGAATAGTAAAATAAGTTGGCAAAAAATAAGCTATCCAAACGCAACCTAAATACAGGTGGGTCGGGTCAAATTATGCAGATTTGTGAATTTTATAACCCGAACCCAACCCAATCCATTGTAAAATTTTTTTTTACAACCCAACACAACTCACTAATCCCTAAAAACTGAACCAACCTGGCGGTTTGGATTGGATCAGGTCGGTTTTTGCTGCACACCCCTAATTTAAGTCATCGAAGTCCCAAGTTTATTTAATTAAAGTCTCTTTGTCAATTTTTGTTATTTTTTTAGTTATGGAAAACATTTTTTAATTTAAAAATTTTGAAAAAAAGGAAGAATAACATTTAGATAATTAACCATAATATTTAACAAAATTTGATGTAGAGGCTTTAATTAAATAAACTTGAAATTTAAATGACTGAAATGAATGGAAAAAAAAATTAAAATGCTGAAATAAATTTTGGTAAAAAATAGAAGGTGAATTTTGCATTTTAGCTTTCAAATAAATATTTCTTTTAAAAAAGAGCGACAAAAAACAAACAAATTTACTTATTTAAAAAAAAAATAATCTTCATATAAAAAAATAAAAAAAGTCCACAGTTCACATGATCCACACCAGCGCACGCTCCCAAGGCCTTGTACTTTGAGATCCGGTTCTCAAACTCGTAACCGGGTTTTATGTAACAAAATACTTGTACTTCCCAAATAACCCTCTCTCTCTCTCTCTCTCTCTCTCTCTCTCAAAATCGCTCTGCTCTACTACCTCTTCCTCTCTCTCTCTCTCACACACACACACACAAAACTCACACTCCCACTTAAAACTCAAACTCACAAATTACAATTACACATATACTCTCTCTCTTGCTCTCTAAATTACCCGCCAAAAAGGTCTCTAATTAACGTACCCTAATTTTAAAAAACCCACACACGAACCAAATTTCAAAACCCCCCCCCACACACACGCACGCACAAACTCTCCCTCTCTCTCACTCTGTGTCTAAAACGGCGTTGTCTGCGTTTTAAACCGAATGGATCCGACGGTGGAGCCCATGGAAATACCCGACCCGTCGGCGGGAGAGGGAGAATTGACCCGGTCGAGCAAGCGGGCCAAGACTGGGCCTGGGCCTGGGCCGGACCTGAAGAGAGTGGCGGAGATTGTTTTGGTGTTGTCGACGATGGCGAGGATGCGGGGCGGCGGGAAGAGTCCCACGGCGGCGGAGATGGAATTGATGGCGGAGGCGAGGACGAAGCTTGCGGAAGCTTGTGCTTGCTTTGCTCCTAAGGATTTGATAGGGAGGGAAGCGATTGGGTCGGTTATGGAGGATTTGGGACTCAATGCGAAGCTCAGGGATCAGAGGCTAGGGTTTCGTGGTCCTCCTAAGTTCACTATCAAGGAGAAGCTCGACAATGCCAAGCGAAAGGTACTCCTTCAAATCCTACACCTTTGTTTTCTGTATAGGATGTATTGGGATTTTCAACTGAAAGAGAATTTAGGGATTTATTTGAATATATTAGGAACAAAAACGATTTGAAGAATTTGAATATGCAATTTAATAGTTGCTTTTGATTCTTAGGTTTCTTTGGATTGGATATATTTGGATACTTTCAATTGAAAGATAATTTTGTGATTATTGGTCATGAATTATATCTTTGCATACGAACAAAAACAGTTAGAAGAAATATAATATGCAATATCTAATAGTTGTTTTGATTCTTAGGTTTCTTTGTTTTGGATATATATTAGGATTTTCAATTGAAAGAGAGAGTTTTGTGTTTATTCGTCATGAATAATATCTTTGCTTCAGGAAAAAAAATAAAATAAATTTACGATATGCAATTCAATAGCTGTTTTCAGTTTTTGGTTTCTTTTTTCGGGTATATTTGGATTTTCAATTGAAAGAGAATCGGTTTTGAATAATATTTGCTTCAGGACAAAAATGATTAGAAGAATTAGGATATGCAATCAATGTCTTTTAAGTTTTAGATATTTTTGTTGGACATCTTAGGATTTTCAATTGAAAGATGATCTAGTGATTCTTGATTGCGAATAAAATCTTTGCTTTAGAAACAAAACAATTAGAATTAGGCTTGAATGTGTATTGTCAATCATATAGATCTGTTGACTTGAGAGATAAAGAGAAAGATAAAGAGAAAGGTCTCGTTTTTTTTGATAAGTAATATAACTTCATTGAATAAAGAAATCAGTACAGGGAATGAAAGCACATAGGCTGTGTACTAAGGAACCAGAAAAAAAACTATAATGCAAAGAAAGTACAATTATCTAACAAATCCATCAAAGAACTAAAATTAAAAAGACCCGAAGCATTTGTCCACTCTAGCAATGTCTGGAGAAAAAACAGTTTCATATCATGAGTTGATCTCTCACACCCTTCAAAAGTATGACCATTCCTCTTCTGCCAAATACCCCACATAAGGCGATGAGGAATCATACTCCAAATCACCATAGACTTATGTCTGCTACATTTATACAACCAACTTGCTAGAAGATCCACAACTTGTAATGGCATAACCCAGTGAATCCCAAATAAAGAAAAAACCATATCCCACAACTCTCTACCTACATGGCAATGTAACATAAAATGATTAATGGACTCCCCATCCTTCTTGCACATGCAATACCAATCCAACACAACTTCTTTGCATTTCAATGATTTATTTTATTTAGTTATTCAGTTAAACCAATGATTTGTTATTTATTATAAGAGATAGCAACGATGGTTGTCTCATCTCACATGTATATTTTTGTTTTTCAATGGATTTCATATATATCTTGAATTTTTTTTTTTTTTTTTGATGTTGCTAATGCAAAAATATAGTGGACAAAGCTGTTGCTGACAAACTGAAAGTGGTGGCGTGAGTCATGGCTTAGGTTGAAGAGAATTATTGTTATTTGGATAGGTATAGTAATTGTGTGTGTGTGTGCGCGCGCGCAATTATGTTATTTCTAAGCTGCTATGTTGGTCAGGTAGTTCAAAGTCATGCAATCATAGAGTGTGCTTAGGTAATAGTATTATTCTTTTAATCTTCTAGTCTATGTTTATACTATGTCCCTATATATATATTAAATTGATAATAACAATAACTTATTAGGGTTCTTCAAAATTATCAAACTACTTTCTAGGGTTTAGTTTTTAATCGATAATGTGCTAAATGATAAAATTATTCTCTGATATACAAGTTAATATACAGCAGAAAATTATGGATTTTTGATGCTTTATTTTTTGGTTCCTTTCCCCTAGATGGATGAGTCCAAGCATTTTACTGCACATGCTACTACATATACTTCTCACTCCTCTACATTAAGCGACATCCGTGGGGCACCGCATACTGCCCGTATCTTTCCATCAGATAAACCAAGTAATCCGCCAATTTCTTCTGGAGCCATCCCGGCTTCTTCACCTTTAGGTCATGCTTCTCCAGCAACTTCTACATCCTTGCCAACCAATGAAGTTCGACCAGTTATGGTTTCTAGAGGATTGCCTAGCAGTAATTTAGGAAGAGACTCTTCTTCCTTGCCATTGCAGAAAGTTGAAAAACCACAGTTCAAATCGGATGGAGGATTAAATGGGTCTTCTTTTGCATCACAAGTACAAGGTAACTTTCCCCTCTTATAAACTTTGATGGAAATACACTTCCATTCTGCAAAATAATCTTAAGATTTCCGAGTTTGTTATGTTTGCTACTTAATATAGAAATGAAAAAAATATCAACCAGGAAAAGCTTAGATAGCCTGCTTTGAGATATCTGGCAGGCATATTACACATGACAAGGCATGCCCTTTGCCTTAATGAATATATATTTATTAAAAAGCTATTATTTCTCTTTGATTGGTCTCGGTGTTGGGGTCTCTTGGATTGTTCTACACTTATGGATTTTCTTTTGTCTCTTAGAATAGCTTAGTGATTGCTTGTTACTTTTTGTTTCTTTTTACTCTTTGTTCACTACCGTGAACTCTATGTATTTTTCCTGCTATTCCTTTTTCAATAATATTTTCTTCTTACTTATGAAAAAAAAGAAAAGAAAGTAGCTTGTTAAGATGGTTGGGTTTTTGCACATGCTTAACTTTTTCTTTTTTATTTGGGGTGGTGTCGGGGTTGGGGTGGTTGTGGGAGGTAGAGTTAGGATGGTAACTTTTTATTTTATTGGTGAGGTACACACACACCCAATGGGTATTGAACCCACAACCTCACTCTCCGCCTAGAACTTATTTGGGGGGGGGGGGGGGGGGGGAGGCGCCATATAAGTTACAGCTCATTGGCTTAGGATGGTAACTTTCAGTCAACATTGCCCATTTTCTCATGTTAGCATGGGGTTTGCTAGAACTACTGTGATGGTTCTTTCCATTTCCTTAAGCTATTGAATGTTATAATTCTTTAATCTTCATATGTTTTCTGTTTGCAGCAAATTCTTCTGTGAACCATCCACTGGTAAATGCTCCTACATGGTCCATACAAACCCAATCTTCCTCAACGGCTAAAAGTGTGCAAGAAAACAAGGTTCCAAATCATACGCCTACCAAGGTTGAGGGAACTGTTGATGTAAGTGCGTCACGTGTTGCTCCTCAGTTAGTGAGAGATCAGAGCTTTAGGCCATTTATAACTCAGACAGCAGCTGGAAATTTGCCTACTACACATCAGCCCATGCAGGGCATGAGCTTTGTCCAACCCCCTTCCCTTGGTAATAATCACAATGAAATTGCTAAGCTTATTCAGAAGTTTTTACAACCACAGCGTCCGGATCATCCTAAATGGACTCCCCCATCAAGGGATTACATGAATAAGGCTTTAACTTGCCAATATTGCCAGGTTACCATCAATGAGGTGGATAATGTACTTCTTTGTGATGCTTGTGAGAAAGGGTATCACTTAAAGTGTCTGCAGCCTACTCAAAAGGGAATTCCTAGAGGTGAGTGGCATTGCATGAGGTGCATGACCTTGACCCAAGGGAAACCTTTGCCCCCTAAATATGGCCGTGTCATGAGAAGTGGTACGAATCAATTAAATGTGCCTCCCAACATAGCTACAAAGGCATCATCTTCTGAGAAGAAAGTGGAAACTTTAGATCCAAAGGTCAATCAGCAGAAGATTACAGCAAATGGAAGCTCTGATCTACTAAGCCCCACATCTACTGGTAGTGCAGGCACCAATCACGATGAATCAGCATCTGATATGAAGATTTCAAATGCAAGAGAAACTCAAGGGAATGATGTTATATCAAGTAGTAAAATTACTGATGACAAACCTTTGTCTGGGCCAGCTTCTGGTTCTCCTTCTGTTGCCTCATCAATTTTAATGTCTGCTGAACAAATAAAAGACTCTGAATCATCTATACATGAAGAGAAATCTTGTGAACAAAAAATAGAGCTTCCTCCTAAGGTAGATGAAACTGTTAGTAATAAGTCTGATGATTCTCAACCCTCACACAATTCACAAGTTGTTGACCGGGCAGTCTTGCCAGACTGTGCTGATGTTCCATCAAAGAATTGTCATGACAAAGACCTTAATGTCAAAGAACCAGAAAAATCACATACAAGAGAAAATCTTGACTGTACTTCAGGAAATGATATCAAGCAAGATGACCAACTTGTTGCTCAGGCAAATCCTTCAGGAGGTTCTCAAACTGGTACTGAGGCTAGTGAACGCACTGGGTTTCCTTCGGATGGCTTGCGTGGTGTTGAATGGATTGACAATGTTGTTCAAGTTTTAGATGGGAAATCATTTTACCAGTCTTGCAGGGTCAATGGAGTAACCTATAAGCTGCAGGATCATGCTCTTTTCCGTGCGAGCCATGGTGAATTGATACCCTCTAAGCTTCAGGCAAGTGAATTATCAGACATTCTATGACACTTCTAGCTTTATTGCTTGTGCACTTACAACCAAGAGACCACTAAATTTGGTTTTTAGATCTGATATGAGCCATTTCTCTGGGTTACAATTTGTATTGAACTGTTTTAGATCTTTTCTCTTTTGGAATTGCTTATCATTTGTTTCATCTTCCAAGTAAATTTTATATACTATAGGTTATAATATGGAAAATGCTTGATTTTTGTTCTTTGATTGCAGTCCATGTGGGAGGATAGCAAAACTGGGTCAAAGTGGGTTATAGTTACAAGGTGCTACTTTCCTCGTGACTTGCCAGAGAATGTTGGACGCCCATGCGCCCCTGAAAACAATGAGGTGAACTATTCTCTTATATACATGTATTTCTGTATTAATTTTTTTAAGATTTCATGTCAACATGAAAATTCTGTGGTTGTTTAATTGGTTGACTAGTTGATTGACCTATTGAGATTTTGGTCATATGGATGCACCCACAGCCAGATGGAACTTATTTAAAAGTAGCATAGTCCATTGTCGTCTAAAAGTAGCATACTCCATTGGGGTTGCATTCAATGTAGTCTGTTATGTTAGTTAATTGGAATTCTGCTCTCTCCCCCTTCTTAATTTGGCATATGAATGGATGGTATGCAAGAATACATTATGCAATGTTGATACAAACTCGTTGCTCTGTCATAGGTGTATGAATCAAATCATGAAAGCACAATAATGGCTGGTTTGATCCAAGGCCCATGTGAAGTTCTCCCTCCTGCCAAGTTTAGTGAGGAAAATGAAAGACGAAGCCAGTCAGGACCTGATGCAAATATGGGATTACAGCCTGTTTTCCTGTGCAAGTATGTTTCATCATTACCTACTCTTCATGCAATTGCTTCAGTACTTATGTTTTCCTTCTAAAGGAAGAGTAGAGAGAATGTTTCTTGTACATGGTTATAGGAGTGTGCAACAGATGGAAACATAAACATTTTTTTGTAATGATATTTCTGAAAATATGCATTATTTGAAGTGTATATGTAATTTTTAATATATTTTATTGATCTTATTAAACCCTTTGGTTGTCAATGAGCTCTGGCTCAAGTGAGACTTTCTTCTCTCACAAGGGTGGTGGATGAGGTTGTGGGTTGAAAACTTTCTTGGTGCAAGTTCAACTTATCAATAATGAATATATATATATATATATATATAAAAACCATTAGTTTATATGGAAAGCAAAGAGATGGAAGAGATTGAGGGGAAATACTGCAAATAAATTTACATATATTTGAAGTTTATTACACTATTCTGGTGAAATTATGAAAATGTTCCTATTTTTAGTGAGGCAACAAGTATCATGACATGTCACTTATAAAAGAAGAAGAACAATTATCATGACATGCCTTCTCAAATGACTTTCTTGTAAAGAGTAGTTTTCCTAAATCTTTCCGCTTGACATTTGTTTGTGATCATTTTACTCTCCAACTCACCCCTACCCTGAATAAAGTCTTTTATCCAGGGTGTGGGGGCAGTGGTCCAGTTAAATGTGCCCCATTGCCATCATCCCCATGTGGGTGGGTGGGTCTCGCTGTGATTTATGTGCAAATCCCATCGTGCTGGATGAAGACAATCCAGTGTTTAGTATTGTGGTAATAACTAACAAGTAACAATGCAGTTTTGCATAATATTTATGTTTTTTTTTTTCTTTTGTCAAACCAAATTTGATACCCGAATATTCGGTTTGATAACCTGCCACTAAACAAATTGATGCCAATAGCCATAAGAATACACAAGACATAACTTATTACTTGTTAAAATAACAATTAAGGTTATTTTTTTACTCAAATATTAGTTTTTAAACTTCTTTTTTATTTTATTTTTTATTCTTATGTTTCCAAATATCATATATTAACTTTGTCAGTTATCTTTACATTATATATTTATTTAAGATATACATATATACATACACATTTTCCTATTAAAAGTTAATTACAATATAGAGTCTACACAAACTAAATATAAACTAAAAACAAGTTTTAATATAAGTTTAGATAAACTACAAGTTAACCCAAACCTGGTTCTAAGTTGAGTCTAGACAAACTAGGCATAAAACAAAACCAGATTTCTTTGGTTCAGGCTCAGCTATAGCAGAACTAAACCAATTTTGTGGTTTGCTAAACAGTAAACACCCCATAGATCTTTGGATGTTTACTAAACTGCATTAGTATATGCTTTTTGTATGTGACCATAAGGAGACGTAACAAATGGATAAGGTAGAGAGGTAAGTTTAGACATGGCATATTAGAACTGATGGCTATTATCAATATAATTTAAGGGATTGGTTGTTTGCCTTGCAAAGACAATCATTCCCTTCTTTTTTTGATTTCCTAGACTCTTGCAATTTTTGTATGTAATTTCTTTTCCCTTGTTCACTTCCGGTGTACTAGGGTGCTCATTTTTTATCAATATAATTTTATTACTTATAAAAAAAAAAGAACTGATGGCTATTATCAAAATAACAAGCACTTTTTTTATATGTCTAAGTAGAGAATTAATTGGATGATCTTGGCTCTTCTTTAACGGGAGAATGATGTTGTTTTGCAGATGGGTTTATGATGAATTTAAAGGGCTGTTTCAACCTGTTTACAGTTAATCTGGTCATGCTAATATTTTGGTGACTGATTTGGTTTTTGTTTGTTGCACCTTTTAGGTGCTCCCTCTGATCAGGTATTTGATATGTGTTTTTCTAACTGATTCCTTATTTATTTCTAGCCCTTTTATTTATGTCAATATTCTTTGGTCATTTATAGCATGGGAGTATGGGACTCATAAGAATTAGCTGAAGAAACAAATTTTTTTGGCATAATAATGTTCTTCTGTAATGTAGAATGCTTTCTGGGGAAAAAAAATATTCATAAAATGATAATTATGGATGGGGGCTTTTTGGTTGATGATTCAGATCACCATGTGGTTAATTGAGTCAACAAGGAATACTTTTTTCACTTTTATGTGAGAACATGGAGATAATATGCTCTAATTCCATTGACCTTTAGTACAAAAAGTGAGGCAGAGCTAGGGCGGGGCGGTGGGAAGGATGTGCAAAGGGAGAAGGATAAAATAAATTTTTAAAAAATATTTTCTTATAGGCTTAGGTATTCATAATAGTATTCCAAAATTTTAGAGGCTGTATCCAAAATCCTGTTACACATAACATGGTTTAGTAATTTACCAGGAAAGTAGTATGATTTTTCTGGATATGCTGGCCACTGACTTTAGTCCAACTAGTGATTTTTTAATTATGGAAACAAGAAAAAAATATTGCCACTTAATGGAGGACATTAGTTATACCTTAATTTCATTAAACATGAATGCTGCTTGCTTTTGAACAATTTCATTTATGCTGTATCAGATGTTCTTGTAAATTCTTACTTTATAGTTCTTCTCTCTTCTCCATTTTTTCCCCATTTTTAATTTGTGAGATTTAATACACATTCTTTGTCTTATGGCCAAAACAAATGGGTGACTTCCCCTTCTCTCTTTGAGTATGTGATTATTGGAATTTCAAATGGCTTTGGTTGGACCATCTTGTTGACTAGTCTGCTTAGAAACCTTTTCAACCTCTCTATGATAACCCCAAGGGTTAACACAATTAAGTGGGGATCTCGACTCATGACGTGGAAGTCACTAGTTCAAATCTTCCTTTTACCAAAAAGAAAAAAAGAAAAAACTCTTTATTGATGAATCTGGTAAAGATCAAACAAATCAAGGCTACAAATACAATTTGTAATTTGGATTCATATGCCTTCAATTAGTGTTTATAGGATATGATTTCCATACAATCTTTAAGAAATTTGGGGGTGCAGTTTCCTGCTACAGTTTCTTGCATATTCTAGCTGATGTGAAGATATTTTAGAGGTTGGTTTTGGTTAGAGAAATGTCAAGATTGAGATCAATTGCCATGATATGTGAAACAACCCAAGATGTGTGCACGTATGACACACACTTGCAGAGAGCGCTCTCTTGGTGTCACAAATTCTGGAGTGGCGTGGAATAATTTGATAGAACCCCAGAGGGAAAAGTTTGTTTGATAATAATGTGTATAAGTTTTCATCTAATCTTGCAATATATGGTGTGGTTTTCATATTTATTCAGTTGGTTGTCATTGTTGAAAATCTTAGGTGTGAATTGAGAATGCTAGGAACTGATGTGTAGCATGCTATATGCGCTTTTATTTGTTTAACTCTCTCTTCTTCTTCTTCTTCTTCTTAAAGTTCATATTGCTCTTTGCTGAGTTTCTGTGGAGGATCTAATAAACTATGTGTGTCAGTACAGGTAGTCTATAGCAGATGTGGTATTCAGTGAATTGACGGTTAAGGAAGTTTCAATATTCATTTCCTGTACAATATGTAGCTGTGATCTTAGCTTGTATTATCTTCCAATAGCAATTCAAATTGTAATTTTTTATGCCTCTTTGGTGCTTCATGCCCACTATTACATTATCTCACCCGTAAATTATAGAAGGAATTTCCGCAGATTTTCTTTGACTTCTTGAAATATTCCATTTATTTTTTAAGAAACAGTTTTCTTATGTGAAAAAATTTAGTGGTTTTAATTTGATTCCTTTTACTGGTACTCTGTAAAGTAAGAAGCAACCTCCCTGTTATACAGCAAAGAGTCAGCACAAATATTAGGATCGCCTATTCAAGGATAATGGGGAATCCACCCCTTCTCTTTCAACCCCTTTTCATTTAGTTACTGTAATATGGACACAAAAAAAGAAGGTAGAGTTAGGGAGTGATGCGTCCTTCGGGCAAGACATTGTGAATGCATATGTTGGAACACCATGTGGAGTACATGGCAATGGATTTGAATTCAACTATGTTATATTTATCACTAGTTTGAGTTGTATTTTAGTTGGTGTGAAATTTTATCATACATGAAACTCTTAACAACTATAAAAGAATATATTCCTTTCTCAAAAAAAAAAAGAATATATTCCTTTGAGAGTTCAACTAATATTTGAAATACTCAATTGTTTTCAACTGATCATAAAGTTGCAACCTGCTGTTTCATTTCTTTTCACCACCCTTCTGGACAGACCCGGCTACAAAAGTTTGAAGTAGCTAGAAAGAGTAGAAGATGGGGGATGGTTGAGGCTTTTTAATTATTATTTTTTTTGGGTATAATAGGGATATATATTAACGAAAACTAAAGAGCAGCTGCAGGGATTGTAGCAGTACAAATTCTATTTTGGAATAGATCAATAAGGTCATGAAGCAAAAGGTGAGCTGACTCCATAGAGAGAGAGTCTAAAATACAAAAATTCTACTGAAGTAGTGTTGGATTTTCCGGAAGGAGAGTTGATTCATGAGGTTTCTACAATAATCAACAATTGGGGTATAGTCAGCAAAAGGGTCTTCTTTGCTAGATAGTAGATAGGCAACAAATTTGGGGGGAAAATTACACTTAACCATTCTAAATTATATCTTAGATTATACTTTGCATCTTAAACTTTTTGAATTCACGTTTTGTATCCAAAACTATGACTCTATATACACTTTGTATCCCAACATCAAGTTTGTTGTTAACTTGGAGAAAAATCAAAAGTTTAAGGTGTAAAGTATAATTGAAAGTATAGTTCAGGAGTAATTGGGTCTTTTAACGTGGTGCCACATTTTTCTGTCCAAGTTAACAACAAATTGAAAATTGGGGTGCAAAAGTGTAACAAGGGTCATAGTTTATGATGCAAAACGTGCATTTGAAAGGTTTGAGGTGCAAAGTGTAATCATGAATATAATTTAGGGTGGTAAACTTTAATTCTCTCCGAATTTCATCAAGTTTGATTTCAATAGCTTGATTTTGGAGTTAAATACAGAGAGCTAGGTCATCTCTCATAGCCCATATTTCAGCTTCTAGGCTGTGTGCCCAACCTTTTGCTCTAACAAAACCCTTGACCCATCACCCATCTGCCATGACAATCTCGGATGAAACCACTACCACTGGCTAGACTAGGGAAGCCTAAAGCTAACCTTTTAGTATTTCGTTTGTACCAATTAAAGGCTGGAAGCTCCCACCTCACTAGTAGGGATGGCCATACCCATTGGGTAATGGATACCTGGCTCGACTTGACTCAATAATCATGGGTATTACCCTACCCGATTATGATCTAAGTATTAGGTGTGAGTTTTTACCTATATCCAAATTTGGTGGATCAAGTATGGGTACTACCTGACTAGCATTTTTTTAAAATAAAAAATATATATAATCGTTTTTTTTTTTAAAGTTGTATTATTGAGTGGATAAATAAATTAAGTAATTAACCCCTCTTTTTAAATAGAGAAAAAAAAAAAAAAAACAAATACAAGAACCAATTATTAGTTTCTTTTTTTTTTTTTTTTTTAAAAAAACTACATTTTATCAAGAAATAAAAAAAACAAAATTTTCTAATTTCCTTTGCAATTTTCACGGAATAATATAGTATTATTATTATTACCATACATTGTAATAGTAAACAAATTTTCTCTATCTATAGGCAAAAAATTAAGGATTTTTTTCTTTCTCTTTTTTCTTCTTCTAATGATAGATAGGATATAGCTATTCAAATGACATTCCAATATTAGAGATTCAAAATGTATATTGGATACAGAAAAGAATGTGATTCTCCTTAAAAATAAAAAAATAAAAAGATAAGGAAATGTATGTTGTTGACATTTATTTGATAGTTGTCACTAAACAATTTAATTTTGCATTAACTAACTTTAATTTTGGTAAAAGGAAATTTAAGAATAAGAAAGAGAACAATGAACCATAGTGTGCCATGAATATTTTAACAAAAATTATAAAATAAAAGGAAAAGAAGGAAAACAAAAGGAAAAAAAAATTTCAAATGTACCTCTAAAGTCCCTAATCAAACAATTTTAATTCCATATATTCATAAAAAAAAAAAAAAAAAAATTATAATTCCATATAGGAAGCAAAAGTGAAATAGAGTCAATAGTATGCTACAAACGCAAACTATTTTACAATATTTTTACAATATGTTGATGCGGCCAACCTCTTATTGGTTTTCATTTAGGCCCACTATTAATATCATATTTTCATTTACCAATAGTCACTCACTATATCAAGAGTTTGTAAATTTTTTTTGTAAAATAGTTTGTATCTCTAGCATAGTGTGCCATAAATATTTTAACAAAAATTATAAAATAAAAGGAAAAAAAGGAAAACAAAAGGAAAAAAATTTCAAATGTACCTCTAAAGTCTCTAATCAATCAATACGTAGACTTTGTAGAACTGCTAACAATTCTAATTCCATATATTCATTAAAAAAAATTATAATTCCATATAGGTAGCAAAAGTGAAATAGAGTCAGCAGTATGCTACAGACGCAAACTATTTTATAACATTTTTACAAAGTGTTGATATGACCAATCTCTTATTGGTTTTCATCTTGGCCCACCATTAATATTACATTTTCATTTACCAATAGTCACTCACCATATTAGGAGTTTGTAAATTTCTTTGTAAAATAGTTTGTGTAAGGGCAAAGGTCCGAAATAATATGTTGGGCCATGGGCCTATCCGAGGACACTAAAATGTCTGAAGAGATTGTCAGTAATTAGTAAAGGCCCAGCGTAGGGCCTTATAGGTAAGAGCCACCTGGAGGAATGTCCGAGGAGGAAATCATTCTCAGATATGGCTAGCATATCTCAAATTTGTATCCCAGCAATTGGAGGAACCTTCCAAGAAGCTCAAGAGATGAGGACGTGTCTTATGAATATAAAGAAAAGGGGGGGGGGGGGAATATAAAAATATCTAAAGAAAAGCTGCTACCACCACATTAAATTCACTATAATCACTTTCCTAGCCGCATTTATGTGGAGAAGACATCTGAACAGTGAAGCTCTGGCTACTACAACTCACAGAAAACTAGGAGAGATGTCTGATGGGACAGGTACTCAAATGATATCTCAAACGATAGACAAGTGTAGAGTTAAGATGATCCAAAGGGAGCTATATAATGTAAAGAATCCTCTATGAAAGGAGATCGAAAAAAATTCTAGGGAAGAGGATAACAAGCTTATTGATAATTGTATGCAGGGAAAATCAATCTATATGAAAGCAAAGCTCCTCGGATTGAGAGTCTGTTCCCATTTGTTTTTGAAGTTTAATTCAAATATTCTTTGAACTTGTGATAATTGTTGCTCGAATTCACTAAGGCCCAGTTTTCTAATCCAATTTCTACAAATTTATTGTCTTGGACTCATTAGGCCATTATACTATACGTGTGGACCACAAATTGAGACCTTACAATTGGCGTCGTCTGTGGGAAAGACTTGTGCATTAGTGAGTATATTAGTGAGTGTAACGGTCAAATATGGAAGGATCAGGTCAGCACCAAGCGAATCCATACCAGGCAGAGCTCGCAAACTCTCAACGACAAGATGACTTTCTCAATCTTGAATGTGAACAAGATCGGGAAGAATATTGAAAGGGCAGTGTGCGTACCACTTATACAAGTAAAAGTCACTCTCAAGGGGTAAGTCACGTATCCTAGAGGAGAGATGATAATAAAGCCATGCAAATTTAAAGAAGAAACTACGTCATGCGCAACAAAAGCGATCCCCTTCCAGTTTTGATGGCTCTTCTAATGATAAAGATGACACTAGCTACAGACGAAGGTCAAGAACTCCGCCGAGCAAATCTTTCTCCTGTGATGAAGAGCTTTACCACCGGCAAAAATATAACAGCCCACCTCGCAAAGGTGTAGGAAACGACATTATGAACAAGGCACTAAGTCAGATCTCTAAATCATCATTTACACGCAGGATAGAAGGAGCTAAACTTCCGCGGCATTTCCATTAGCCTATATTCCTCATTTACAATGGTTGGTTAGATCCTGTAAAACATGTGAGCCAATTCAACCAGAGGATGACCGTCCATTCAAAGGATGAGGCCTTGTTGTGCAAGATATTTCCTTCCAGCCTAGGACCTGTGGTGATGAGGTGGTTCAACGGTTTAAGGGCTAATTCCATAAACTCCTTCAATGAGCTCACTCAAGCCTTCAGTTCCCGTTTTGTCACGTGTAGTAGGGTACCTAGGCCCTTGGATTCACTACTATCCCTATCCATGCGAGAGGGTGAAATCCTAAAAACGTATTTGGATAGGTACTGGGAGATGTACAACGAGATAAATGGCGATTTTGAAGACGTAGCCATCAATACTTTCAAGGTTGGCCTCCCTAATGAGCATGGACTAAGGAAATCCTTGACTGACAAATTTGTTACCAGTGTGCGCCAACTTATGGACTAGATTGAAAAATACAAGAGGGTTGAAGAAGATCAGCAACAAGAAAAAGGTAAAGCGAAGGTTATCCCTCAAGAGAAGAGGGATTTCAGGTCGGACTGATTTAATACCGTTCGACCTCGAAAAGATTATGTTGGACCAACAGGATCTACCAACGCCCAGGTGGTTAATGCTGTATTTCGAGAATTGGTGCACCAAGTTCTCGAGAAGATAAAAAACGAATCATTATTTAAATGGCCGAACAAGATGGTCGGGAACCCTACGAGGCAAAACCCGAGCCTTTATTGCCAATACCATTAAGACTAGGGACATATTACGGAAGAATGTAGGAATTTGTGAGATCATTTAGAACAGCTGGTCCAAGAAGGAAAGTTAAAGGAGCTCTTGCACCATTCCAGTGGTTGGATGGAGCAAACTGGTTTGGACCCTTGGAGGGATGCTCCTTCAAGACCTCCTCTGGGAACGATTAATGTCATCTTTGCTGCTCCAGGAAGGACTGGATCCTCTTCGTCTAGAGTAATATTTGTGGCTCAGCTGCCTACTGAGGACTCCAGTTTGGGGCCAAAACGGGCCAAAATGGATATCCAGCCAATCCTAGGATTCTCGGACGAGGATAAGATTGGAACCATCCAACCCCATGATGATGCTTTGGTAGTCACTCTCAGGATAGTGGGATAAGAGAGTATTGGTGGACCAAGGCAGTGTTGTCGAGATTATGTATCCCGACCTATATAAGGGGTTGAATTTAAAACCCGAGGACCTAACAATCTACGATTCCCCCTTGGTGAGCTTCGAAGGAAAAAGTGTCATTCCCAAAGGCCAGATTAGATTACCTATATAGACTGACTCAGAGATTGTGGAGGTGGATTTCATTGTAGTAGACTCATATTCACCCTACACAGTTATTGTGGCCAGGCCTTGGCTCCATGCCTTAGGAGTCATTTCTTCCACCCTTCATCAGAAGGTGAAGTATTCGTCCCACGGCCAAGTCAAAGAGATCGTGGGGAGCCAATCCATGGCTAGACAGTGCATGGTGGCTGCCATATTACACAGACCAAACGTAGAGTCCTCGACCTATTCTGAAAGGAACTTATAGCAATCAAAAACTCCGACATTGACCGATGATGAATCAGCCAAGGGGGTGGAGTGCGAAGATCTAGAAAAGGTTACTATTGGTGATGATTAGGAGAAGTTCTTTTAGGTCGGATCCCAACTGCCTCCCCAAGAAAGACAAAAGTTAATCGAATTCATGAGAAAAAACATGGACGTATTCGCGTGGAATGCCTACGAAGCCCCAGGGGTGGATCCGAGCTTCATTTGTCACAATTTGAATGTCAATCCATCTGTTACCCCCAAAAAGCAACCTCCTTGGCGCTCGTCCAAAGAACATTCTGATGTTGTCAAAGACGAGGTGACAAAGCTTAAGTAGGCAGGGGCTATCAAAGAAGTCTTCTACCCAAAATGGTTGGCCAATACTGTGGTAGTAAAGAAAAAGAACGGAAAGTGGAAAGTTTGTGTAGATTTCACGGATTTAAACAAGGCTTGTCCGAAAGATCCCTTTCCTATGCCTCGCATAGACCAGCTGGTAGATGCTACTGTAGCCCATCCTCGGATGAGCTTCTCAGATGCATTTCAAGGGTACCATTAAATATTGCTAGCACTAGAGGATCAAGAAAAGACAGCTTTTGTTACTCCCACTAGAAATTAACATTACAAGGTGATGCCCTTCGGCCTAAAAAATGCAGAATCCACCTATCAAAAGATGATGACTAAGATGTTTGAACCTCAGTTTGACAAGAATATTGAAGTCTATATAGATAATATGGTAGTGAAGAGTAAGGAAGTACCCGATCATGTGGATGATCTAAGAAACATCTTTGGAACATTAAGAGAATATAAATTGCGCCTTAATACCTCCAAATGTTCCTTTGGGGTGGGGTCAGGAAAATTCCTGGGCTACATGGTGACCCACCGAGGAATTGAAGTTAACCCCGACCAGGTTAAGGTAATAAACAATTTACAATCACCTCAGAATCCTAAGGAAGTCCAGAAACTCACCGGAATGATTGTCGCTTCAAATCGGTTTATTTCTCGATCTGCAGACAAATGTAGGCCTTTTTTCCTATTGATGAATAAATGGAAAGGATTTGAATGGATTGAAGAATGCGCTTTGACATTTCAACAACTTAAAGAGTACCTGTCTCGACCACCTATCATGTCCAGTCCTTTGACGGACGAAGTGATGTTCTTTTATATCGCGGTTGCCTCCCATGCCATGAGTTTGGTATTGATACGAATTGATAATGGAGTACAATGGCCAATCTATTATGTGAGAAAATCATTGCATGAGGCTAAGATTCGCTATCTGCTGCTGGAGAAGGCCATCCTTGCAGTGGTACATGGTACAAGAAAGCTTCCCCACTACTTCCAAGCACATACAATTGTTGTCCTAACTCAACTTCCACTCAGGGCCACACTTCGAAGCGCTAATTACACGGGGAGAATTGCAAAATGGGGCACCGTTCTAGGGGTTTTTGACATCAAATCCATGCCCTGCACCTCTATCAAGGGTTAGATACTGGCAGACCTTGTGGCCAAGTTCGCTGAACCTGCGTTAGAGGAAATGTTAACAACACAGAACATGGATGGAAAATCAGTTGGCATAATCTCCCTACAAGAACCTCTTGTCTGGAAGGTATATGTTGGTGGTGCGGCAAATCAAAGGGGCTCTGGAGTGGGGCTAGTTTTGGTCTCGCCCGAGAAGCTCACCATTGAGAATTCACTAAGACTGGGGTTCTTGACCACGAATTACGAGGCTGAGTATGAGGCTTTGTTGGAGGGAATATCCATGATTCAAAAAATGGGAGAAAAGGCCATAAAAGTGTTTTTGGGCTCAAGACTGGTCGTTGGTTAAGTGGGCGGGGAGCTAGAAGCTAGGGATGAGAGGATGCAAGGGTACTTAACTCAAGTCAGGTTCCTAAAATCGAAATTTAAGTCATTCAGCCTACACCACATTCCCAGGAGTGGGAATACACATGCTGATTCCCTAGCCACGCTTGCATCCTCCTCGGCTCAAAACCTACCTCGGGTCATTCTTGTTGAAGACTTGTAAAAACCCACAGAAATAAAGGGAATGGAAGCCCACATTCAAAAAATCAAGGTAGGATCTAGCTAGATGGATCCCATGGTATCACTCTTAAAAGAGGACATTTTACCATCGGATAAATTAGAAGCTGAAAATATATGGAGAAAGGCGCCCCGATTCTGGCTGTCCGAAGATCAGAAACTGTACAAGCGCTTCTTCTTTGGGCCATACCTACTGTGCATTCATCCTGAAAAATCAGAGATACTTCTTGAGGAATTACACGAGGGAATTTGCGGAAGTCACACAAGAGGAAGATCTTTATCTCATAGAGTTATCACACAAGGCTATTGGTGGCCAAACATGCAAAAAGAAGCACAAGAGTATGGAAAGAAGTATGATCAATGCCAAAGATTCGCACCAAACATACACCAACCAGGAGGAGTTTTTAATCCCCTATCTAGTCCTTGGCCGTTTGCATAGTGGGGCCTGGATATTGTTAGTCCTTTTCCTAAAGCAGCAGGTAACAAGAGATATTTGCTGGTCGGCACAGACTATTTCACCAAGTGGGTTGAAGCTGAACTTTTGGTGAACATTAGAGATGTGGACGCTAAGAAGTTTATCTGGAAAAACGTTGTCACCCGGTTCGGGGTCCCTCACTCCCTCATCTCAGATAATGGCCTTCAGTTTGACAGCAAATCCTTTAGATTATATTGTAGTGAATTGGGAATTACGAACAGAAATTCTACCCCAGCCTATCCTCAAGGAAACGAACAAATTGAGGCTATTAATAAGGTCATAGTTAATGGAATCAAGAAAAGGCTAGATGATGCGAAAAGAAAATGGGTGGAAGAACTGCCACATGTCTTGTAGACGTATAGAACCACGCCTTGCAGATCAATCGAGGAAACCCCCCTTTTCAATGACTTATGGAGCCGATGTTGTCATTCCCCTAGAGACAAGTTTCCCAACGCTAAAAACCAGCTCGTTCAGTCCAAGTAGTAATGATAACTTGCTAGAAAGGAGTTTGGATCTTATCGAAGAAAGAAGAGAAAATGCAATGGTCCAATTGGCGTACTACCAACACAAACTCAAGCAAGGTTATGATGTCAAAGTAAAGCTAAGGCTACTAATGCTTGGTGACTTAGTATTGAGGAAGGTCCTGGGCACTGCAAAGAATCCAGTATGGGGAAAGCTAAGACCCAATTGGGAAGGACCATATCGCATCACATCTATGGCTAGTATAGGAGCCTATTTCCTTGAAGACTTAGATGAACGTGTAATACCACGCCCTTGGAATGTAAACAACCTGAAAATGTATTATTATTAATAAAAATTTTCCTTTATCAAGAGAATTCTCTTGTTGTGTGAAAACATCGTACTTCATGTTACTCAATCTCTTCAAATATTAAACAGAACCTAAGTCCTGCATGACTCCTCGGATCATTGGCTTAGGGGAAATTAATAACTTATGGCAACTTTTCAAGTATTAAACAGAACTTAAGTACTGCATGGCTTCTCGGACCACTGACTTAAGGGAAATTAATATCTTATGGCAACTTTTCAAGTATTAAACAGAACCTAAGTCCTGCATGGCTCCTCGGACCACTGGCTTAGGGGAAATTAATAACTCATGGTAGCTTTTCAAGTATTAGACAAATCTTAAAGCATATCATATCTTATAGGCCAAATATTAGGATGGAATTAATATTTAAGGGCATGTACTTATATTTAAACTTGTATACATGAAATATTTACATGTAACGTATGGTTATCTGCCTTTATTACTTAAATTTAAACTTATATTTGCAAGTAATGTACAAATTATCCGCCTCTATCACTTTCCTCCACGTGATACAAGTCCATTAATATCAATTTATGTTATCTAAGATTCAGTTCGCAACACACATACTTATTTAGCAACTTTACCCTTGACACTTTATCAAATTATAAGTGGCATATGATTGTTGGCTTTAATTGAAGTCACAATGATATCAAAACTACACGAGGCAAAAGAACAAAGGATGAACAAAAGCACGTTCTCATTAAATGATAAAACAAAATATACATTGAACACACTGATGTAATGTTAAAAAAAAAAAACAACAACAACAACAGAAACAAAACAATCTTCTTTCAAACTACTACAAAAAGAAAGGGGGTAAATCCTAAGGGCTACGCTTTAGCAGGAGGGTCCTCCTTCTGGCTTGGCTGAGAGCTGGGAGCATCCTTCGCCTTGGGATCAATCTCCTGGATTCCGGCCTCTGCTTCCTTCACTTTGGCGGCATCTTTGGCCTTGGCAGATGGCTTCTTCCCTTTGTCCTTGTCCTTGCATTTTTCTCCCTCATCCCCTTAGCCTTGATCACCAACCTGGCTGGATTCCTTTGAAATTTTAGGAGGAAGGAGGGAATCTGGAATTGCCAAAGGTTGCTCAGAAGACTCTAGGGCAAGGGCAGGAGGAGAGGAGGCAGAGGGGATCTCATGGATTTGTGGATGGTAATAGATACTCCCTGGCAGCCTCAAAGCAAAGTCAGCAGGGACTCCTGTAGTGGTCAGGGCTTTGTCTAATGTCGCGTCACAGTAGTCGCGACACACCTCTGATAGCTCCTCGGCAAGCCTTATTTCAGTTTCCTCCACACTGAGCTGATAAGAAGCAACCTGGCCTTGCTGCACATCCCGAGGATCCCAAGCTCCTAGGAGTCCCTATGTGTCTTGGTCCAGTTTTCTCCCCGAGCTCCTTAGTGATTTTCTTACTTTTGAGGGTTGGGCTGAACTTCTTCTTTCCTTTATTTCGTGAGGTCCAAAACTTGTCCATTCATGGGCTTGGGTCCCTTCCTATGGACCCTTAATGGATTTGGGCCTTTCCTTTTTTTATTGAAAGCTCGAATGTTTTCTAGATTTTAATCCTTTATGTTGTTTTGGACTTTGACACAACATTGTGATATTTTGGAGCTCAACAGTATGTTGTTGACATTTATTTGATAGTTGTCGCTAAACGTTTCAATTTTGCATTAACTAACTTTAATTTTGGTAAAAGGAAATTTAAGAATAAGAAAGAGAACAATGAACCATTGTCTGCCGTGAATATTTTAACAAAAATGATAATATAAAAGGAAAAGGAGGAAAACGAAAGGAAAAATAATAATTAAATGTACCTCTAAAGTCTCTAATCAATCAATACGTAGAAGTTGTAGAACTACTGGCAATTATAATTCCATATATTCATTAAAAAAAATTATAATTCCTTATAGGAATCAAAAGTGAAATAGAGTCAATAGTATGCTATAGACACAAACTATTTTACAACTTTGTTATAAAATGTTGATGTGATCAACCTCTTATTGGTTTTCATCTAGTCCACCATTAGTATCACATTTTCATTTACTGATAATTACTTTCCACATGAGAAGTTTGTAATTTTTTTTGTAAAATAGTTTGTATATCTAACATTGTTCTATGTTTTATTCCTACCCGAAATTTCTATTGTGTCTTTGATAAGGAAAAGTAAAACAAAAATTATTTCCTTTTGTAATATTTCTAAATTAATGATAAGGATATTCTATGATGTATTTATCTTATGTACCAAAATCATATCGTTTTAGAATATTTCTAAATTAATTCAAAACTATTTATGCGAAACCATTTTATAATACTATACTTTCTCAAAATAAAAATAAAAATTCATAATACTATAAAAGAAATGAGATCAAATTTATTATTCTCCCACTGATACTAAATATCATATCTATTGTTTTTTTTTTTTTTGGTGAACAATATCATTCATATCTATTGTGATCGAACTGCATTGCTCTTTGAATCCATCAAGAGATGAATACTCTTCGCGATGTACTGATGTAGAAGAGGTCATGATTGCATGATTTTGACTTTCACTTGTATGGATATTATTGAAGTCATTAGTATAATTACATAACATAAAATACTAGATTAACGTAATTTGCTCACAAATTTTTTTTTTATAAAGAATTTATAGGGGAATATGTTATATAAGAACATATTACATCAATCTTCCTATTAATTACTAATTGCTTTTGTTTGTGCATGTCAACGTTCCTATAAGTTTTTTATTTTTATTTTTTATTTTTTACAGAATAGAAATTCTACTCTACCTTAATCTAAGTATATATGTGTGTAAAACTCCCTCCTAGAGACTTGAACTCTGGCCCTTGTCCCACCACACTTCACAAGTGCTTATACTTGTGGAGTGACCATTGCACAAAGAGTATGCGGTGATAACGTTCCTATAACTAGGGTATTCATCAAACCACATCAACCACACAAATCGCAAAAACCACACCAAAACCGTTCGCAAAATGGCATAACCGCATTGCACCGCAAGTAATAGTGCATTGCATCGCATCACACCGCATGGTGTAGTGCGGTTTGCAGTTTTGTAATAAGAAAACCGCATAAACCGCGTTGCACCGCACCCTCTCTATATATTAATGTATTTATTTATTTTTAATATTAGATATATTATTAATAGTTTAATAACCCTAGTTTTCAAAAAAAAAAAAAGTTTAATAACCCTAGCAAGTGTTGACTAGAAAAACCAACCAAAAATAAAGAAAAACTAGCTCAATAATTTAAAACTTGACCCCGAAAAAGGGAAAAATTAGTTTTGGGCTGAGTAGGAAAAGCCTAAAATTTGGAAAAAAAACTAACTTCAAACCGCATCTTATACATAGTATCGCATATGTGACTGCAAAAATGAGGTGCGGTGCAGTTATGATTTTAGCTAAACTCTAAACCGCACCACACCACACAACATCGCACCGCATATGTGACTGCAAAAACAAGGTGTGGTGCAGTTATGGTTTTAGCTAAATCGCACCGCAAAGTACGGTGCTAAAAATGACTCAAGACCACACCGCACTGCACCACGAACACCCCTACCTATAAATTTTATTGTGAAGCAATTTGGAAGATCACACTAATCATGTCTATTTTATTTTCTTAACTTATTTGATCATTTGTACGTATTTAGAAGATTTAAATTAGTTTGTTTGACACTTTAATTAGAATTGTTGTTTATAGCTTAAAGAATTTAAAAAAAAAAAATAAACCTCTATTTGACACTCTAATAGACTAATAGCAATTGGATATCAAGTAATATTTGAAAAATATCAAACTAATGGCTAATGTTAATGTAAAATAAATGGTTAAATATTTTAAACAAACAAGGAAACTTTTCTAATATAAAGACATACGACAACTCCATTAAAAAACCATGGTAACTTTTAAGGAAGGGTTGGGCAAGTTATACTACACACAACACACTCTCTAAAGCAATGTGGGATAATTACCCATTATTTTTTTTTTTTTTGAGAAACAAACACACACACACAAGAGAGAGGGAAATGAGTTATAACATAAAGGCACACCACAACTCCACTTAAAAGCCATGGTAATTGTCTCACATTACTTAAGAGAGTGTGTTGTGTGGAGTGGCTAATGTGATTGGTCTGGTGATTGATGATATTCTCTGTTAGGCTAGTGGGTTACGTTCTTTTGATTTTTGCCATATCAAACACAATTGTAATTGCGTAGCTTATGCTTTGGCCAGAAAAGCCAAAAACTGTAACGAGCTACAGGTTTGGTTAGAAACCTTAACTGAGGATATAGCTCTTTTTTAGCTTCTTTTGATGTACCTTGAGTTTTCTTTCAAAATTCCAGTTTAGTTTCTCAAAATAAAAAAAAAGGGGTTGCTAATAGATTTTTTTTTTAAAAATTTATCCCTATGATACAATCAAGCAAAATTAAAGTAAAAATGGAAGGTTTATTTATTTATTTATGAATAGTTTAAGAATAAAGTTAAAATTACTAATCACTACACATCCTTGGTGCAGTGTCACTCTACAAGTATAAATGCTTATGGGGTGTGGGGGGTAAGGGCCGGGGTTCAAATTTTCAGGAAGGAGTTTCACACACATATATATTTAGATTAGGCTAGAGTAGAAATTCTATTTTGTATATAAAAAAAAAAGTTAAAATTACTATATATAAAAAAAATGTCAGTTTAAAATTCCATCAATGAAAAAAATAAATCAGGTTTTGGGTGAGTATAAATATCTATGGGTAAAAGATCTGGATAACAATTGAGAATGAGAATTGGGTTGGGTATGGGTATACTCGACATGCCTGATTCAAGGCCATCCTTACTCTATTTTGGTCTTGCAACAGCTTGGATGAGAGCCAGGCAAGAGAATTCAGATGTAAGATGTTCAACATCGTTGAGGAGGGAGGGGTTTATTCTAGCACGTTAAAAAGTACATCTATTTCTCTGAAGCCATAAATTCCATATACCAACGACAAAAGAAAGTGTTCCAGTTGTAGGGTTTGGTGGGGAAAGTAGAAGGATCACATGCATTAGAGATTTAAGCCAGGTGTTACAAGGGGTGTTGAAGAACACAGGCTTAGGCCCAATAGCACCAGCCTCCAACCAAAATTAGGGTTTGTAAGTTCTAAGTTGTAACTCCCTATCAATGTGCAGTCTATATGTACACCACTGCTCTACTAGTACATATTAAGTAGACATAAAAGAGCATATAAACCATTGGAGTAGGTTTTGAGGATTCCTATATATTATTACATTAAAAAAAAAGAGTAAAATTAGCTTTTAAAGTTTTTTATTATTATAGATAATTTGATAATTGGGGAAAAAATAGAATGATTTTAATAATGGATGTCTCCATTACAAATATACCAAACTATGGGTCTGTTTGAGATCCGCTTATTTTTCTGAAAGTACTGTAGATAAATGTAAAAGTTAGCTGAAATAGTACAATGAGACTCATAAATAGTACCAAAAAGTGCAGTGAGGCCTATGAATAATAGTAAAAATAAACTGAATAGTAAAATAAGCTAGTTTTTTTTTTAATTTGGAGGCAAACACAAACTATAAAACTCTTGGCTTACGTATAGTTAGCTACATTCCTTTGCTTAGTCTGAAAAGAAAGACAAGGAGAAGAGAAGAAAAAACTGCTAGATGTCTGTTTGTCCATGATCCTATCCCTTCACCTTATTATAATAGTTCAAAATCCTAAATTTCATGCAGACCTACTATTCCCAAAACCGTTGAATGAAGTTATTACAGCTATAGGCCGTTATGCCTCTTGGAAGTTTTATGGTCACTTTAGACGTGGATGGATCCATTCGCATTAATACCTTATAGAATTATTATTTCTTGAATCTCTGTGTGTGTCCGTGGACTTAAAGGCAATGCAACTGATCAGACAACAATTTTATTATGTCGCCACCATATATCTTAATAGTATAAATTAAATGCCACATGGAATCCATGGAAAATAGCCTCATTTTCATCCTAATTCTGACACTCATTTGTAGGAAAAACCAAGTATATATATAGGGATCTGGAAATCTCTACTCCTTTATCAATCAACGTAAAGAAAACTCTCACCTCTCTAGGAACAATCTGCAAAAAAAAACCATTAATTAATAAAATCCACATGTAAACTATAACATTTTTTTTTTTAAAGAAATAAAAAATTTATGAGGAGATAGTACATGCTAGAACGGACCTAGTAATTGTTTGTTTCTGAAAAACAATAATATAGACTCATCTTTGTTGTGACAAAACCCAGACCATGTTTCATTTTGCTAGGTAAATATAGTACCAAACCATTACTATGTTTGAATGATTGTAGGAGGGCTGCTCCTCTTAAGGGTTGCAAAGCCATGCGTGGATGAGGTTCTCAGATTGGACATTTATATTCAAATTAATTATCTATCTTTAAGAGGCCAGGGATCTGGTCTATTAAATATATACCAACCTATGTTATTCAAAGATCGTACCTCTTTCTAAGATTCTAAGTGAAGTTTAAAAAGAAAAGGTAAAAAAGGGCTTAGTGCATTCTTGTAATAAAAATAAATTGACTTAGAAGTATTAAAAGTGTGATATATACTCAAAAATTTAAAAATTTTCTATGTTGCCTTGATTTTTCTAAAGGGATTATGTGGGTTTTATTTATTTATTTATTATTATTAGAGATTATATGGTATTTTATTTTTAACTCCACCTACTGATAGTTAGAAATAAATTCTAAGATGGAAAAAATGATCATTGACGCTTTTAAGTTAATTTAAAAATAAAACACCATATAATCAACTTAAAAGCATCAATGATCATTTTTTTTCATCTTAGAATTTATTTCTAACTATCAAAAGGTGGAGTTAAAAATAAAACACCATATAATCTCTTTAGAAAAATCAAGGCAACATAGAAAATTTTTAAAATTTTTTAGTATATATCACACTTTTAATACTTCTAAGTCAATGTATTTTTTCCATTTACTTTTTAAGTAATTAGATGACTTGTTCAAATAACTTATGTCTATATTAATTTTTAACTTCATATATTAATTGACTATAAATTGATTATTTTTATTTTTATTTTTTCTTTTTTGAAATATATACTTACAACAATTGATCTTAAATTATGAAATACCTTAAGAATAACAATATTGTAAAAAGTTTGATACTTGACATAATAAAAAAAATCATAACTTACACTTATATTATATTTTCTATGTTAAACAATTTTTTTGTTTAATTAACTAAGTACTTTTTACTTATATTAATTAATATTTTGGAATTAAAACCTGTGTGGGCCAATCTTTCCCTGTGGTCAAACGGTGTGTGAGAAAGCCAGGCCCAATATTATCCCCATTCATACAAACGGAGCAAGGAAGAGCCCGGCCCAATATCCCGTGTGAGGGCAAATGAATATCCGAGGACATCCAGCCGAGGAATGGACAAAATTACCATCCGAGGAGAGATGGAGCATGCATATCAGGAGTGGGACCGTGTCCGAGGACGATGGTCACCTCGGTACTTTTGTCCGAGGTATCCGGTGAACTCGTTAATCACTCAGAACAACGCCTGGGACAAATCTTATAACAGAACAAATGGGGAAATATTAAACAAAAAGTAATGGTAGGAAATAATAAATATCTAAAGGTGCTGTCACCTCCGCATTAAATGTCTCCCAGCTAACCTTCTGGCCGCATTAATGTGGAGGTGATACCTGAACAGTGAAGGAACAGCTTTCCAGCTAAGAATGGAAGATTCAAGAGAGGGCAAGGGGGATGACGAAAAAGGACGTTGGATGCTAGGTCCACACGTGGATGATGAAAAAGGCAAAAAAGCCATGGTATATAGGGCGCCAAAGGGATAGAAAAGTGGAGAGGAAAAAAAAGAAGAAAAAGAAGGGGGAAAAGAAAAATCAGAGCTCTAGGGCATGTCCGAAGAGACCTATTGCTACATTTCTTGCTCGTATCTTTAATCTTTTTACACTAAAATCCAATATCTTGGCCCAAGATCAGATTAGTTTCCTTTCCTGCACTCTATAAATTCATTGTTTGGGCTACGTGGGCCTGGATCCACTCCCGTTTCGGATTCAAGTCAAATCTGGTCCCTACAAAACCTTTTTCTTTTTATCTTATAATCTCAACCCTACCCTTCATATCAAAATCTTAGTTCTGTCAATGGTGATAGACTTATGTAAAAATAACATTAATCCAATCATAATTTAGGACATCACATAATTATAAAAAATGTGAATAAATTTGTGTCCATAACATGATTGCTTGGACAAAACAGTCTCATCATTAGTCAAATAGATAGGCCTTGATTCATTTTTCTTTGCTGAGCTGATGGTCTTACGTCTTAGACAACAAAAGAGGGTAATCACGTGGCTTTTGTAATAAACAGTAGACTTTTATCTTATTTTAAACCTTAAAGCCTCTTATGACCATCACATTCCTTCTATTCTTTAGACTAATTTGCACTTGGTCCAATCTCTTATACCCGTCGAGAAAGAAAGAATCAAAAGCAACTGTCCCTCTCAAATTTACATTATATATATATTTTGAGACTCTATTATATATGCATACATAAAAATCTATATAGGGGGGGCCATGGTGAATACTAGACAAAACCTCATGAATCATGATACTAATAACATTAAAAGGAATATATAAAACTAACATCTTTTTTGACCATTCCACCACACTACTCTTTAGTAAACACAAACTTTATCATCACCCTCAATATTTTTGTTTGAAAAACTAGCATAATAATTAAGTAATGGGATTATGATCAATCTAAGTACTTAATTTCATGAATATAAAATAATAAAGAACCCCTTACGCTAGGCCCCTAGCTATTCAATGGCCATGATAGATTTGAATCTTGAAGTAAGGCCAACCCACCATTATAACAGAAGAAGACACATACATGGTTACTTTTATATCTTAACATTTGCATGGGTTGGTTGAAAGTATATAGTATTAAAAGTAAGAAAGAAGCAAAAACCTATGGTATAGGGTTAGTTAGTACGTTAAAGATAAAAGCTAAGAAGAAGAAGAAGAAAGAAAAAAAATTAAGAAATAGTTGAGCCTAGTTTCACGTGAATCAGCGACTATCACGGCGTTTTAGACTTTTAGAGAGATGATAAAGAAAAGAAAAAGGGTGAAAAATAGAGAACAAGATTCCGGGTCTTAAGATTTGAAAGAAAAAAAGAGTCACACACAGACACAGTAATAGTGATTAGTTTTGTGAAAATTGGTACGTACCTTTCCCATTCAATTATTATAGAGCATGCGTATGATGGGGATGAAAATTTTTTTGGCTCTTCTCCATAATAATCAACACTGCCTTCATTTGGATTTGAAAAAAGAAGAATGGTATCCTTCAAAATTTTTTTTTTGACAAACGAGAGTGTCTAGATCTCTTTGAGTATCCGACTATTCTCTCAGATGTATGCAGTTTTCCGTCTCACAAGCACCAAGTTATTACATGGCAAGAGCCAAGAGGTTTCAAATTTAAGATCTCATATGAATATCACGAGGCCTTAAAAAATACTAAGCCAACCTCTTGAGATTGAATTTCTTAAGATACCAATTTTTTTAAATGTGAATATTTTTAAATGAATTTTAGACATTAAGTGAGTCATTTTTTCAATTAAATAAAATTGAAAAATGTGTACTTGTCCCGCCTATTTTACTCTAGATATGATATGGGTTGAACTTTACTAAAGTTTTTAGAGTAACTTTATCATAGGGTTTTAGATTTGAAAGATGCTACGTTCACAACATTTTTACAACAAATTACTTGTGGTTAGTTGTTATTGATTCTAATTTGAACCTACTACTAAAATTACTTTTCTACCCTACTAATAACAATCTATAACAGCTTGTCACATAGAATTTGTTGTAAAAATGTTGTGAAAATATAATGGACATATCATTTCTCTTTAGATTTACATTCTTATTTATTATTTTTGAAATATATGGATTGAATTTTGTCATATCATTAATAATTTATTAAATGGATATCAAAATGATAAAAGTTAATTAGTATTATTTATTTAAATATTGATCATGTAAAAAATTCAATCCACTCATCTTAAAAAAGATGGATAGAATTTTAGAGACCTCATGGGAAGTTACTCTTAACGCCTCTAAAGAGTAAAGACTCGTATTCTCTAATTGATAGGATCAAGTCTGATATATAAAGTTAATCCCAATATTTGGGGTGACATATAGATTATCATCATATTTTGAATCGTTTTCTTTCGTGTAAACATTTTTTACTATTTTTGTGCATATAGACTAGTTGTTCATAACAATATAATAGAATCTCATTGTCCACTACTCAATTGTTCTTTTGGACATAAATATAAAGGCTCAACTAAGTCAAAAAGAGATACAGTGGGCACACACATATACATATCCATAAATATATATGGGCCTCACATGCAGAGAAAGCTAACAGGTTCAAGATTGATTGATGCCGGATTTTGATGTTTACATCTCTAAGCAACTAATTGGCTGAACTTTATTGCTCCAGCTTGACGGCCATGTCACCCGACTTAAACCAAGGGTTGGTTTGGTAAATTTCTTTTGTTTAGGTAACACTAGACAAATAACCCATGCTACAGACGAGATAAGAATTATCTAATAAACCTATTCTATTTGTCCATATAATCCTTCCATGGAACCTCATAATTGCATTTAACTTTACAACTAAGACTCATTAAAAAAAAAAAAAAAAAAAGAAGCCTTTACAATTAAGAGAAGTGCTACATTCACAATAAACCTAGCTAGGTGATAGGTTGTTATGGCTTTACAGGTTTTTAATCTGAATCCACCATTGAAATATATTAATTTTAGAAAATATTCCATTACCTATTTTACTCTAGATTTGTGGACGTATCATTTCTCACTTAAGAATAGTTATTATAACCATTTTAGAAATGAATAGTTATTCTTCATTATAAAAAATAGATGTTCATATGGAATGACTATTTTTTATAATAAAAACATAATCAAACTAAATAATAGTTAAACCATATGAATAACTTACATTACATGAGTGTTTATCACAATTTACCAAACATGTCCTAAGTGTAATTATTTCTAAAATTAATATATTCCCAAATAAAAAAAAATTCCATATATACATAACAATTATAACAATAAAAAATCATAAAACATAACTCATCTCTCTCTTCAATTAAAAAAAAAAAAACTATTTTTAGGCAAATATAATTGTATGAGTAAGATATTTCTTAAAAATAATTCTTAATATTTATTATAATGTTACAACTCACAGCCAAACTTAATTATAAATAGGTTTAGCTATTTCATTACAATACATTTTATTCCCAGTAATAGAGATTACTATTCTTGTCGTAATTTTCATTCAGTGTACTAAACGTGTCCTAATTGGCTAAACCTTGCTCTAGCTTAACTGTGTCATCTGACTTAAACCCAAGGGTTTTGTAAATTTCTTTTGTTTAGATAACACTAGACAAATAATGAGTGTTACACACGATATAAGAATTCTCTAATACTACCGCACACTCTTGGTGTGATGGTCACTCCATAAGTATAAGTGATTGTGGGGCGTGGGGAGTAAGGGTTGGAGTTCAAGTCTTCAGGAGAGAGGTTCACACACATATATACTTAAATTATGCTAGAATAGAATTTCTATTTTGTGTTAAAAAAAAAAAAAAAGAATTCTCTAATAAATCTATCTTATCTATCCATATAATCCTTCAATGTAACCTCATAATTGCATTTAACTTTACAATTAATGTCTTAATAAGATAATAACTAAAATTCTATGACCATCAAATAAGACATAAGAGATAAGAGGAAGACAAAGATATATGGAGATAAAAGAATCACACGAAGAGTAAAAAATTGACATCTCGATCTGCTTAAACCATTTAATATAAGACTAAGGTTTTGGGTTTAAGATTCACACACACAAGGGTGTATTTGTTGAAAAGTCAGTTGATACTCATTATCCAAGTACAAATAAGAGTAAGATTTGTGACACCAAGGAAAGGACAAAGTTTGATTACAAACTTGCTTATAGCCAATGACCACAATTTTCACTAAAATATTAACATAATATATATTTTAAAAATCTAACCGTTAGATTACATGTTCTTTATGTGCTTAACACGTATGTCACATTTTGTGCCAATTAGATGTTATATATTTACTGTGTGGGCCAATTTTGCCCTGGGTTCCAACAGTGTAAAGGGAAAGGCCCGGCCCAATATCTTGTATGGAGAGATACGAACATCCGAGGACGACCAGCCGAGGAACGGATAAAATTACCATCCGAGGAGAGGTGCAGCATGTTAGCAAGAGTGGGGACTGTGTCCGAGGATGAGGGTCACCTCGGCACTTTTGTCCGAGGTTCCTGGTTAACTTGTTGATCACTCAGGACAGTGCCCAGGACAATCTTATAACGGCACAAAGGGGAAAATATCCAACAAAAAGTAATGGTAGAAAATGGCAAATATCTAGTGGTGCTGTCACCTCCGCATTAACTGTCTCCCAGCTAACCTTCTGGCCGCATTAATGTGGAGGTGATACCTGAACAGTGAAAGAGCAGCTTTCCAGCTAAGGACGGAAGATTCAAGAGAAAGTGAGAAGAAAAGGCAGAAAGGCGATGATATATAAGGCGAGGAAAGACAGAAGGAAGGGGGATCGAAAAGAGGGAGAGAGAAAAACAGAAAGAGAAAAATCAGATCTTCAAGACACGTCCGAAGAAAATTTATTGCAAGAGGTCACGCTCGTATATTGGATCTCTCTTACACTAAAATCCAATATTTCGGCCCAAGATCAGACTAGCTTTCTTTCCTGCACTCTATAAATTCATTGTTTGGGCTACGTGGGCCTGGATCCATTCCCGCTCTGGATTCCAGTCAGTTCTGGTCCTTACAATTGGCGCCGTCTGTGGGGAGCTGCTTGATCTGATCAGAAAGAGATTTGGGTTTAGTGCGTAAAATGGAAGAATCAGGTTCGCATCAACCAGCGGTAGGGCCACATCAGGGTGAGGATAATCCGCACCAGGCAGCATCAGGAGGGTCGCAGCACAACTACTCGGGGGCCCACCCTCACCAGAGAGGGGCTCATGAGCAAAGTGGACAAACCATGCACACTAATAGAAGTCAATCGCGCGGGAAAAGTCGCGTGTCCCATGCAGAGAATGAGAGGGACATGCAACACGAGATAGATGAATTGAAGAAGAAGTTACATCGCGCGCGGCGAAGACGGGCACCATTTGAACCGGAGTCTTCATCTGAGGATACAGAGGATGACACATATAGACAAAGATCTAAAACTCCACCCAGTGAAACCTTCTCCGGTGAGGAGGACTATAATGATTATAGACGGAAAGGTAGAAGTACTTCGCAGAAAGGTCTAGGGAACAAAGCTATGAATGAGGCTTTGAGTCAAGTGGCCAAGTCGCCCTTCACACGACGGATTGAGGGCGCCAGCCTTCCTCGGCGATTTAACCAACCAACCTTCTCTCTTTATAATGGCCGAACGGATCCTGTGGAGCATGTAAGCCATTTTAATCAAAAAATGGCCGTCCACTCGAAGGATGAGGCTCTAATGTGTAAGATCTTTCCGTCCAGCTTGGGTCCGATGGCAATGAGATGGTTTAATGGCCTTAAGGCAAACTCTATTGATTCTTTCAAAAGGCTTACCCAGTCCTTTGGGGCGCGCTTCATCACCTGCAGTAGGGTACCTTTGCCGCTAGGATCTTTGCTATCAATGTCCATGCGTGAGGGAGAGTCTTTGAAAGCTTACTCGGACAGATATTGGGAGATGTTTAATGAGATAGATGGGGACTATGATGATGTGGCCATTAGTACATTTAAGGCAGGATTGCCGGCGGAGCATGATCTGAGAAAGTCACTCACAGGCAAACCTGTCACCAGTGTACGTCTGCTGATGGATAGGATTGACAAGTATAGAAGAATTGAGGAAGATCAACTGCAAGGTAAGGGAAAGGTGAAGATGATTCCTCAGGATAGGAGGGATTCCAGGTCGGATCGGGTACAGAATAATCGTCCTCGGAGGGACTTTTTAGGACAATCTGCATCTGCCAATGCTCAGGCCGTCAATGTGGTGTTTCGAGAGCCAGTGCAGAAAGTTTTGGAAAAAGTAAAGAATGAACCCTTTTTTAAGTGGCCGAATAAAATGGCAGGAGATCCAAGCAATCGCAACCAAAACCTGTATTGCCAATATCATCAAGATCACGGTCATGCTACTGAGGATTGTCGGAACTTATGGGATCATTTGGAGCAACTGGTCCGAGAAGGCAGGTTGAAGCATTTATTGCATCATTCAAGTGGCCGAGGAGGCCAGACAGGTACTGCGTTTCAGGGAGGCCCTGCATCCAAGCCTCCTCTCGGGACCATCAATGTTATATTCGCCGCTCCAGGGAGGACTGGATCCTGCCCAACTAGAATAATGTCAGTATCACATTACACCGACGGTGAGTCTAATTTAATGCCAAAGAGGGCTAAGACGAACGTTCCTCTAGTCCTAAGTTTTTCAGAAGCGGACAAACAAGGAACCATACAACCACACGACGATGCTCTGGTGGTAACCCTTAGAATTGGCGGATACGATGTGAAGAGAGTCATGGTTGACCAGGGAAGTGCAGCAGAGATTATGTATCCCGACCTCTTTAAGGGTCTGGGTTTAAGGCCCGAGGATTTGTCGGCCTACAGCTCGCCTTTGGTGAGTTTTGAGGGTAAGATGGTGGTCCCTAGGGGCCAGATCAGACTGCCTGTGCAAGCTGGATGGGATGTGGTCGAGGTAGATTTCATCGTGGTAGATGCCTTCTCTCCGTACACGGCCATTATGGGTAGGCCGTGGTTGCACTCTTTGGGCGCCGTATCCTCCACCCTTCATCAGAAAGTGAAGTATCCCTCTAACGGTCAAGTGATAGAGATATTGGGAAGCCAGTCTATGGCTCGGCAGTGCCTAATTGCAGCAATTCAGCACAAACCAGAGGTTGGCGCCTCAGCCAGTAAAGAGAATGTCTTATAGCAGTCGGGGGCCTCGTCGTCGCTTCGTGGAGGGCCAGACGACGAGATGAGTTGTGAGGGCCTGGAGAAGGTGATTATAGGGGATGACCGTGAAAGATTCTTCCAGGTAGGGGCTCGATTGCCCCCACAGGAGAGGGAAGAGTTGGTCGAGTTGTTAAGGGGGAACGTGGACGTTTTTGCATGGGACGCCTACGAAGCCCCTGGTCTGAATCCGGAATTCATCTGTCATCGATTAAATGTAGATCCTTCAGTAACTCCAAAAAAGCAGCCTCCTCGGCGACCCTCGACTGAGCACGTGGAGGCAATTAAGTCTGAGGTGGTTAAACTCAAACAGGCAGGGGCTATTAAGGAGATTTTCTACCCCCAGTGGTTGGCTAATACAGTAGTGGTGAGGAAGAAGACGGGGAAATGGCGCGTCTGCGTAGACTTCACAGACCTTAACAAGGCTTGCCCCAAGGATCCTTTCCCTATGCCGAGGATAGATCAGTTGGTAGATGCGACAGTAGGTCACCCTCGGATGAGTTTCCTGGACGCCTTCCAAGGTTATCATCAAATACCATTGGCCGTTGAGGACCAGGAAAAAACGGCTTTTGTTACTCCTGTGGGGAACTATCACTACAAAGTAATGCCTTTTGGCCTGAAAAATGCAGGATCGACTTACCAACGGATGATGACAAAGATGTTTGAATTACAGTTGGGAAAAACCATCGAGGTCTACATTGATGATATGGTGGTGAAGAGCAGGTTAGCATATGAACACCTAACAGATCTCACCAATGTTTTTGAAATCCTGAGGCGGCATGGGTTGCGTCTGAATGCATCTAAGTGCTCCTTTGGAGTGGGGTCAGGGAAGTTCCTAGGGTACATGGTGACTCATAGGGGGATTGAGGTAAACCCAGATCAGATTAAAGCAATCAACAGCTTGCAACCACCTCGGAATCCGAAAGAGGTCCAGAAGCTTACAGGGATGATGGCAGCCTTAAATCGGTTCATATCCAGATCAGCAGAAAGGTGCAGACCTTTCTTTCTTTTGTTACACAAATGGAAAGAATTTCAATGGTCCAAGGAGTGTGCTAGAGCCTTCCAAGAGCTTAAGCATTACCTATCCCATCCGCCTATAATGTCCAGCCCAGTGGTGGACGAGGTCCTTTTCTCTTACCTTGCTGTCGCTTCACACGCCATAAGCCTTGTGCTCATACGGGTGGATGGCGGCGTCCAACGACCAGTCTATTATGTAAGTAAGTCGCTTAATGAAGCCGAGGTGCGTTATCTACCACTGGAAAAAGCGATACTGGCTGTGGTGCATGCTACGAGGAAACTCCCCCATTATTTCCAGGCACATACTGTGGTCGTTCTGACTCAGCTCCCCCTTAAGTCAATACTAAGGAGCGCCGATTATACAGGAAGGATAGCCAAATGGGGTACGATTCTAGGGGCTTTTGATATAAAATACATGCCCCGTACCTCAATCAAGGGACAGGTGCTAGCCGATTTGGTGGCCGAGTTTGCCGAATCCCCGGAAGAGGTGGAAAGGAAAGACGAGCTAGTGGATGAAAGAGTGGTAGGCGTCGCCTCTATTCAAGGCCTACGGTATTGGGAATTGTACGTTGATGGAGCAGCCAATCAGCGGGGATCAGGAGTGGGGCTAGTACTGGTGTCCCCTGAAAAAATTACCATAGAAAAATCCTTCAGATTGAATTTCTCCGCTACGAATAACGAGGCCGAGTATGAAGCTTTACTGCAGGGGATGCAAATGGTGCAAAAACTGGGGGGAAAGGCAGTAAGGGCCTTCTCAGACTCAAGATTGGTGGTCGGACAAGTAGGGGGTGATCTGGAGGCGCGAGATTCAAGAATGCTGGAATATTTACATCTGGTCAGGGATGTGCAGGAAAGGTTCGAAGCTTTTGACTTGTCTCACGTCTCCAGAAGTGGGAACACCTATGCAGACTCGCTGGCCACTCTTGCCACGTCCTCGGCTCAGGATCTACCTCGGGTAATCCTGGTGGAAGACCTGTGTGTGCGGGCTGGGGCACATCAAGTTGCGCCACGGATACACCAGGTTGCGCTGGGTCCCAGCTGGATGGATGCCATATCACTATTCCTGGAAAAAGATGTACTACCTGTGGAAAAATCTGAGGCCGACAAAATACGGAGGAAAGCTCCTCGGTTCTGGTTGTCCGAGGATAGAAAATTGTATAAGCGCTCGTTCTCTGGGCCCTACTTATTATGTGTGCACCCAAAGGCATCAGAAATACTTCTGGAGGAATTGCATGAGGGAATTTGTGGAAGTCACACTGGGGGAAGGTCACTGTCTCACAGGGCTCTTACACAAGGATATTGGTGGCCGAACATGCAGAAGGAGGCGCAGGAATATGTCAAGAAGTGTGATCAGTGCCAAAGATTTGCACCAAACATCCACCAGCCTGGAGGAACGCTCAATCCGCTTTCTAGCCCATGGCCTTTTGCTCAGTGGGGCTTAGACATTGTGGGTCCGTTTCCCAAAGCTGCAGGGAACATAAGATACCTCCTGGTCGGCACAGACTATTTTACCAAGTGGGTTGAAGCTGAACCTTTGGCTAACATCAGGGATGTGGATGTCAAAAAGTTCATCTGGAAGAATATAGTTACGCGGTTCGGTGTTCCTAATGTCCTCATCTCGGATAACGGCCTCCAATTTGACAGTAAAGCCTTTAGGAAATACTGCTCTGACTTGGGAATAAAAAATAGATATTCCACCCCCGCCTACCCGCAGGGAAATGGGCAAGCTGAGGCCGTCAATAAAGTCATCGTGAACGGATTAAAGAAGAGGTTAGACGACGCCAAGGGAAGGTGGGTCGAGGAGTTACCTCATGTACTATGGACCTACAGGACAACACCTCGGAAGTCCACTGGTGAAACACCCTTCTCGATAACATATGGGGCTGAAGCCGTAATACCACTGGAGAGTGGTTTCCCTACATTGAAATCCAGAGGGTTTACTCCGGAGGGAAACGAAGAACTGTTAAAAAGGAACTTGGACCTAATTGAAGAACGGCGAGAAAACGCTAGGGTACAGCTGGCCTACTATCACCATAAGCTAAAGCAAGGTTACGATCTTAGCGTAAAGCTGAGACCATTGGCCCCAGGGGACTTAGTTTTGAGGAAAGTTGTAGGGAACGCTAAAAACCCCTCGTGGGGGAAATTGGGTCCTAATTGGGAGGGGCCGTATCGCATCAAGGCGGTGGCAGGAATAGGAGCTTATTACTTAGAAGATTTAGACGAAAGAGCTGTACTTCATCCTTGGAATGTAAATAATCTGAAAAGGTATTATTACTAATAATAAAAGTTATCTTTCTCACTTATTAATATACGATGACATCTTTTGAGATATTAAACAGAAACTAAGTCATGTCAGGTCCTCGGACCACATACTTAGTGAAAATTAATATACTATGACATCTTTTGAGATATTAAACAGAAACTAAGTCATGTCAGGTCCTCGGACCACATACTTAGTGAAAATTAATATACTATGACATCTTTTGAGATATTAAACAGAAACTAAGTCATGTCAGGTCCTCGGACCACATACTTAGTGAAAATTAATATACTATGACATCTTTTGAGATATTAAACAGAAACTAAGTCATGTCAGGTCCTCGGACCACATACTTAGTGAAAATTAATATACTATGACATCTTTTGAGATATTAAACAGAAACTAAGTCATGTCAGGTCCTCGGACCACATACTTAGTGAAAATTAATATACTATGACATCTTTTGAGATATTAAACAGAAACTAAGTCATGTCAGGTCCTCGGACCACATACTTAGTGAAAATTAATATACTATGACATCTTTTGAGATATTAAACAGAAACTAAGTCATGTCAGGTCCTCGGACCACATACTTAGTGAAAATTAATATACCATGGCATCTTTTGAGATATTAATCGCTACGGCATCTGTTGAAATTTTAAATTGAAACTAAGTCATGACAGGTCCTCGGACTGCAGACTTAGTACATATTAACGTATTATGACATCTGTTAAAGACTTGGTAGAAACAGATGTTACAGAGCATCCCCTAAAATAAACAACAAGTCATCTTCATTAGATCCGTATGCTATGGTAAATTCTTTAAAATATAATCTTGAGTGTAAATTACTGCCTCCTGAGTTAGGTATTAACCTACCTTATGGGCCATGATTGACTTTGTGGTTATCAAAAAAGTATAAGTATAGCTTAATATGCCCACACTCTACTTGTGGCCTAAGTGAAGTAATATTGCTTGAAAATCTTAAGACTAATCATAGAACTAAATACAAGGGTGATACATTTTCTTGAAGGATCGACGTCATAATTTATTAATTCATTTTTTATTCCTCAATAAGGTATGTTGGTTCCTCAGTAATGGATTACGTTATGGAAGAAAGCAAAGAACTGAGCAAAATAAGTATAATACAGTTAATTAAAGCAATGAGGCTGACTGACATTACTTGAAGTAAAGAAAAGAATTCCATATATCATCAAAATTGGCCTTTTAGCATAGCAGAAGGAATTACAATCACTATCGAAATAAAAAAAAAAAAAAAAAAAAAAAAAAAAAAGAGAAGAAGAAAATGAAATTGAAATGATTACATTGATAAAAAGAAAAAGGAAAATGAAACTAAGGCTTTAATTTGATCTGGAGTTTTGGCTTGGATGTCTGGTCAGCTGCCTCGGAGTTGGTCCCTTTCTCCTTGTCCTTAAGAGACTCCTGAACAGGTAAGGTGACTAAAGCCAACTGCTTCTCGAAATCTTGAGAAGCTGCCTCTGGCTGAGGAGCTTCAGTCACCTCACCTGGAAGGGGTCCCTTTTGGATCTCTGTCTCCTTCTCCTCACCAAGCTGGACAGCAGGAGGGAGGGGCTGAGGGGGGACCTCGGAGGTAGGCTGAGGCGCGGAGGGGGCTGTCTCAGCCTGCTTGGGAATTCGCAGGGCTGAGGGGAAGATGATGCTTTCAGGCTTCCTCAACCCTGATGAGGCCTCAACCCCAGCCTGGTTGAGAGCCTCTTCCCACGTTTGAGCGCAGTAGGCGCGGCAGACCGCAGGGACTTCGGCACGAAGAGTGTCTTCAGTCTCTGCCACGCCGACATCATACCCGTGCTGCTCAGCCTCGTCCCTTTCCTTTTCGGCCTTCAGCTTATCCTCCTCCGCTTGTGCCCTCGCTTTTTCGGCCAAGGCTTTAAGCTGGTTAGCCTCGTCCAGTTGTTGCCTTAGAGTTGCAATTTGCTCTTTGGCAGTGACCAACTGTCCTTTGACTTCCACCACCAGCTGCCTCTGGCTTTCAGCCTGAGTCTCAGCCCCCTTCAAGGCGGCCTCAGCGCTTTTTCTTGACTGCTCCTCAGTCTTTATCCTCTCCTTGAGATCAGTGTTGCTCTTCTCGGCAACGGCCATTGTCTGCACCGCAGCTATCCTTCTCCTTCTTTCCTCCTCCAGCTGCTGAGCAACGGAGTGGTAAATTTCTTCCATCCTGAAGGTGCTCTGGACAGCCTGTTTGCCAAAAAGAAAGGAAAATTTAAAATACAAGTAAAATAAATAATAGATATATATATATATTAGTAACACTATTGGTGACGAAGTAGTGGTACATACCATCCCTAAGCACCTTTTGGCTTGAAGGAAGACCTCGTTCCTCCTCAACCCTCGTAGCTCCACCATGTCCTTGGGGAGCAGGAGGGTCTCTTCCAAGGCCGAGGCTACCTGGCAGCCAATGCCCCCGTTGTAATCCCTGATCGACGCGTCTTCGGTCAGGGGCTCGCCCCCAAGCATGGGGGCTGGAAGCCATGCCCGGGGCTCGTTTCGTTGAATCTCCCCCATTTCAGGTCCTCGGCTGGGGGCAGGGCCAAGCTTCAGTTGCTTCGTCGGCCTGTGGGCGTCCTCATCGTGAGAGGGTGGAGCCCTCCCGGTCTCCACAACCTCCTTGCCTTTGGGCTCCCTCCTCCTCTTAGGTTCAGGCTGCTCGGCCCTGGAAGGAGGAGCTGGCTGAGGGGCAGGTAAGGGAGATTTGGGGGGAGGGGGAGGAAGTTTCTGTTGGGCTGACCTTCCAACCTCCCCCTTCCCAGGTTGGCCCTCCAACAACTCCTGGAGACTCCGTTGGGGTTTCCTCTGAATGCCCATATCTTCCGAGGCAGTAGGTGAGGGGGTGAGCAAATTAAAAACCTCGTAGTCGTCGGCGACCGAGGATACGTCTACAAAGCCCTCCTCGTCTCTTTCGACCTCTTCCTCCTCTTTTATTTGAGGAACGTGGGGCAAAGGCGAACTGGCTCCGGCGAGGCTGGCGACAGGCAGTACCTCAGTATGCTTGGTATCTGCTGGAAGAGGAACACCTTGTGGGACTAGAAACCCTTCGTAGGCGACACTGATCCGGCGAAGCCGAGGGTCCTTTGCCTTTATCACGCACGAAGGAGCTTGGAACGCCCGAGAAATAGGAGTGTAGCCGAGGATGAGATGGGCCGCGCTCAGTTGACCGTCTGAAGGATTGACGTAGATTTCTGCTCGGAGAACTTTGTCCAAGCTAGCCTTGTTGACTAAGCGCAACGATGGCGAAGTCGCACGTGGATCTGCATTTTTAATGAAAGTGATAAGAGTCACTTTAATATAAGCCGACGATAATGGAAAAACTAGAATCCAAACAGTTAAGCATATAGATTAAATAATTTGGACCCCCACCTGGCTCACCCTTTTTAACTGGGCATGGTAAGCCGTCATGCCACTGCCCAGAGAAGATTAAGAAATCTTCTTTTAATCCTTTATTGGATTGAGGAAGACACTGAATCAGCCTAACCTCGGCCTGCCTGGATTTCAGGTAATACCCCTGATTTTTTAAGTGCTGAAGGTTGTAAACCCAGTTTATGTCATGATGGGTCAGATTTAGATTCATTCTTTCGTTCAAGGCCTCTATGCTCCCTAGTACCCTGAACATATTCGGTGCACATTGGGTGGGAGATAGCCTAAAAAACCTAAGATAGTTCCTAGTGAGGGTGCCCATGGGAATGGTCATCCCTCCTTCTATGAAAGCGATCATAGGAATGACAACTTCGTTCGTCTTTCTTTCGTCGTACCATTCGCCCTTGGCCGCATATCTAACGCCCACATGGGGGGGAATGTTGTACTTAATCCTAAAGTTTCTCATGCCCTCCTCAGTATCTACTAACTCCTTAAATCTACCCATTTTTTTTTTTTAGGAGGCCCTAAAGAAGGGATTCTACAATAAAAAGGAATAAAAGTTAAAGAGAGTTTAGGAGGACTTACAGGTTTGAGAAATGGTCCTCGGACAGGATTTATGTGTTTGTATACGCACGAAGGAACAAGAGAAAGAAATAAAGTCTCAGGTTCTAGAATAACGCAATCGTTCAAAAGTGACAAGAAAGCGATTTGAAAGGTTATTTATAGTTACGCAAAAATTAAAAGCGGGAGTTCGCCCGCCCAAATTCCCAAAAGGTCCAACCACCGTTGGATTGGCATCTCACCGTTGAACGTGGGGGACAGGGGGGTTGCCAAAATTAAATGAAGGCGCTCCCTGGACACTGAAGAGTCAGGAACGGATCGCGAAAAGAAAAACGCACGCAGCTATGATTTGACTCAATAGAATCAGATCATAAGGGAGATCCGAAGAGAGAGTCAAAATCCTTCTTTTCTCCCGAGAAGCCGAAAAGCAAGATTTTGAGGGGCTATTGTGTGGGCCAATTTTGCCCTGGGTTCCAACAGTGTAAAGGGAAAGGCCCGGCCCAATATCTTGTATGGAGAGATACGAACATCCGAGGACGACCAGCCGAGGAACGGATAAAATTACCATCCGAGGAGAGGTGCAGCATGTTAGCAAGAGTGGGGACTGTGTCCGAGGATGAGGGTCACCTCGGCACTTTTGTCCGAGGTTCCTGGTTAACTTGTTGATCACTCAGGACAGTGCCCAGGACAATCTTATAACGGCACAAAGGGGAAAATATCCAACAAAAAGTAATGGTAGAAAATGGCAAATATCTAGTGGTGCTGTCACCTCCGCATTAACTGTCTCCCAGCTAACCTTCTGGCCGCATTAATGTGGAGGTGATACCTGAACAGTGAAAGAGCAGCTTTCCAGCTAAGGACGGAAGATTCAAGAGAAAGTGAGAAGAAAAGGCAGAAAGGCGATGATATATAAGGCGAGGAAAGACAGAAGGAAGGGGGATCGAAAAGAGGGAGAGAGAAAAACAGAAAGAGAAAAATCAGATCTTCAAGACACGTCCGAAGAAAATTTATTGCAAGAGGTCACGCTCGTATATTGGATCTCTCTTACACTAAAATCCAATATTTCGGCCCAAGATCAGACTAGCTTTCTTTCCTGCACTCTATAAATTCATTGTTTGGGCTACGTGGGCCTGGATCCATTCCCGCTCTGGATTCCAGTCAGTTCTGGTCCTTACATTTACTATTCGATACATAAGTTTATTTTTTATTCATAATTTTAGACAATAAAAACTTGAAATTTAAACATTTAATTGATGACATAGCTATTGATTTTTGATCTTTTACAAATTTTATAAGCATGAAGAATATAAGAAGAAAATATAATCAAATGGTAGATTTGTCAAAATTCATATCTAAGAAAAAGATATTGAGTGGAGTTGTAGCTATTTACTACAACCAAGTTTATAATCAAACTTTGCCCCCGAAGGAAATTAGGAGTAACACATGATGGTAAGTATTGACTCCTCAACAAATGGATATAAAGTCATTTAAAGCTTACTATTAAGTATTAACGGTATATATCTGTAATAGAGTAAGCATACATAGTTGAAAAGTTAGTTAAATGGAAATGCACTTATTTAAGGAAAATACTAACAAATGCCATTAGGGCAATGATTAACAATCTATTTAAAGAAAGTTTTTATGGCAAAAGAAAAAAAAAATATTTTGACAGTTTTTTTCATTTTCCATAAAAGTGGTGTCAAAACTTTCCTAAAATTGACTGTTAACTATTGCTCTAAGGGCATTCGTTAGCATAACTTTTCATTTAAAGCCTTGTTTAACTGGAAAGCTAATAATTAAGTGACACATGGTGGCCATGGTAATCAGAAGATGATAAGTTGGATGATTAATTGAAAGAGTTCTCTTAATATTGATTAGTTTTCATAAATAGTACAATGTAGATTTTATATTGTAGGCAAAAATGGGGCTAATATTTTCCATTTTGTAAGAATGGTAAATAATGTATAGCTTTGCTTAATTGTAAGAATGCACGTTATACATTGTAGGCAAAATTTTGCCTACAATGTATAATGTACATTTTACTATTACACAAAGAGCACCCCTTTTGCAAGTCTAACCTTGCCTCAAATAAGCCTAACCAGGTAAATGTAACCTTGAAGCATCATGCCCCAGCAATTCAAAATGAAAAAAAGAAAGAAAGAAAGAAAGAAAGAATAAACAAACAAGAAGTACCAGATAAAAAAAAAAAAAAAGAGAGACCACCATGAACCACCATAATTAGCTTCCAATTAGGGAAACTAGCAGCCCATTATTTGTAGATATATATACGTGATAAGCTTGAAATGTTTGACAGTATTATGAATGATATATAAGTGTGTCTTCTTGTAGTCTTACCTACCATATAAAATAATGGTGAAATTAACAAATGTTGTAAGAACATTGATTTATCAATTATTTTAGAAATTTTTTATGAAAAAAGAAAAAAATTATTATATATCTCATGAAAATAGTATTAAATTTTTTCTAAAATGATTTATGTAGGGTCACAAATTGTAGCCCAAACCCAGATGGAATAGGATATAGGCCCAATGAGCTCAATACAATAAATTTATGAGAGTGGGTGAAAGAATTGGGCTGGTGATGAGTTTTATAACAGTTAATAGGGGTTATGAGTCTGTCCGAGAAGGATAAAACACAATCAAATGCTGAAATCAAGTCCGAGGAACAGTTTTTAGGATAAGTTGGCTGTTTCAGATGATGTCCGAGGAGGAAGTTCTTAGACAAATTGGCTATTTCCGTTGGTGTTCTTCTTAATGCTAGAGTGTATCTTTTTCAATGTTTTTCCTTAATATCTCTCGATCCCTTTTTTTCTGGAGGCTTTACTCTATTATATAGTCATCCTCCATTCAATCCTACCGTCCACTTATCTACTTTCTAACCCCGTACTCAAGTTTTTCTCTCATTTCCCACTGCTTTTTGATTTTCTGGGAGTAAAAGTGGTTGTAAACACTGTTCAAAGGTCTTCTCCACATTAATGCGGCTAGGAAAGCTGTTGTACTGCATTTAATGCGGTGGTAGCAGCTTTTTCCCTAGATATTTCTGTGTTCTTATCCCTTCCCTGTACATTTGAAGTTTATCTTCGTCGCTGGAGCTTCCTGGAAGGTTGTTTAGAGCAAGACGAAACTCATTCTATTGATATATGTCAGATCCGAGGAGGATGACCCTCTCGGACCAACACCCTTGGATATTTATCTGCTCTATTATCTGTTACGGGGCCTTTTCCCATGCTTTCTTCTCCTTGGATGCATTATTATTAAAGAGTGGAGCTCAAGCCTAACGCAAAGGCTCAAGTTTTCGACCCCCACAATTTATTAACAAATGTCCTAAGAGTACTCATTAACCAGATCTTAACATAATTTAGAGATAATTATTGACTAATAATCCACAATCAACAATACACACACAGCCCTAGCAAACTGATTACAAACAAAAGATGACAATTATGTTACTTAAAGCTACATACGATTATTTATTTTTTGGGCCTCAAGTATAGCTTGAGGTCAGTCATTAGGTCGCTCCATCATAGCAATTCAACTCATATTACTAGCCCATCACATAACTTTTATTCTTCAAATCTTCTAAATTTAAGTTTATTGAGAGCATAAGAAACCTTTGAAGAGATAATTGGAGATCAAGAAGATCAATTAAATGCCAAATGATGATTACTTATTCACTGGTTTATTAAACCATCACCCCAGAAATCAAGGTTCTGTTTGTACCGAACCCTTTTTTAACTTTCTAACTAGACCCTTAGTCTTTGTTGGATTAATGTTGGTATTTAAGCAAGCATTTCAAGCCACCCCCACGAGCCTTCATTAGAGCGTGGGTGCCACTTTCCAATTTCTATTACGGTAACCATATGGTCCCTATAATGAAACTAACTATGCTAAATCAATTTGAAAACTCCACATAATTAACTAAAGGGGGTTTTGACATCCTCAAAATGTGAATTTCCTGTAACTTTGTTTTTATAAAAGCTTGCAATATTATATTATGATTTGATGAACACTTTGAATTGACAAAAATATTCTTGAGAATTTTTTTTTTTGAGAAATAATTACAATATGTTACTAATTCCGCAATTCAAATACTTTCTTCCTTAGAGCCCCAAACACTTTATGTATGGGGAAGTGGCAATTTAGCTACAAGGTCATTGACGAATATTCTTAATATTTAAGTTTGACTATAATATAGATCTGCTTGTAAGTATTCTTAACCTGAGACCTATTTTTTATGAAAGAGAAGTAACATTTAAGTTACAAAATCATCGTTAATCATTACATAGTTAATTAGTAAAAGAAATGGTTTATGAATTTTTTAGAACCAATAATGGTTTATGACTTGTTATTAGGGATTTGACGCTCCCTTTATTATGATGAGAAATCTTAGATAAAAATAGTTTTTTTTATTATTATTTTTATTTAGTAGTTTAAAAAAAGGGGTCAATGAAAAATTATCTAATAATAGAAAACCTTAATAAAGTATGACTTTTATTTAGAGATTATTTTTTACTAAATTATTACTGGTGAATGGAATTGCCCCTATCCTTTTTATTTAGATCCTTTTTATTTAGCCACCCCAAAAAAAACAGAGAAAAAGAAATAAATAAATTCAATGAAGAGTAAAATAAATACAAAGGAGGCAATTCAGACCATGATTCCGGTTGGGTAGTTGTGTGTTTTTGAACTTTTAAATACCATTCAATTCTCTAAAAAACAAAAGCACCATTCAATTGCTTTAAAAGCATCCTTTTAAAAACAAAATAATGAAAATAAAGGAGAGTATCTATATCGTACAACTCATCAAGCCCACCAACCAATTTATCCCTTTTATTTATTTATTTTTGGGTGTATAATTCCATGGTTAGTATGTACTTTTTTCAAAAAGGGTTTCATTCTCCTATCCAAAAAAGAAAAAAAGAAAAAGAGGTTTCATTTTAGAGAGAAAAAGAAATAAAAGATCCCCGACCAAAAAGAAAAGAGTTACAGAGGACCCACAAAAGATCATAGGTAAACTAGTCAGCTTTTTTTTTACAATTTATTATCGTGGTATTGATTAGATTAGATAATGCTCACCTTTTGTATCCCAACCAGAGTACAAACACAAACTTCCTTAGTCCTATCTCTTCCTCTCAAGCTCTATATATTCCACTCTAGCTAGCCTCATTTTACTACCCCACAAGCCAGAAAATTTTCTCATTTCTAGCTATATCATATCAAACACATATAGCACTATTGCACTATGGCTCTCAAAGGAGACAATGTTGTGGTTTCTAATATGAAGCTTGAGAGGATTTTTAGCATGAAAGGAGGCAAAGGAGAGACCAGCTATGCCAACAATTCCCAAGCCCAGGTTTGCCTTTTCCCTGCTATCTTGACTTTCTTCTATTTGTTTTTTTTCACCTCCATATTTCTTTTAAAAAGCTCTTGTCAGCTTGTTCCTCTTCTCTCTCTCTCTCTCTCTCTCTCTCTCTCTCTCCTCTTGATCTGAAATTTACCATCTCTATAGTAGTTTAATTCTCTCAAAAGAAAAAAAAAATCATCAATCCTCCCAAAGCTTTTATCTTAATGTCACTTAAAAAATACAATAACCTTTATTTCCTAATCAAATATTCATGTCTTGTGTTGTCAATATATATATATATATATATTATATATTCATGTTTTGTCGTTAGCATATTCCTGAATTTCTCTGAGAAACTTTATGATAAAACACCATCTTTTTTTTTTTTTTGATCTTGATAAAATCACCATCTTAAAAATCCTATATATTTAGGTTGTCTGTCATCTTGGCACTTAAAAGACCACCAATCAAAAAAGAAAAGAAAAAGTTGTTCCTCATGTTCATTATATTCATGTTCTCATATATGGTTGTTATCCATGCAGGCTAGACATGCTAGATCCATGCTTCACCTTCTTGAAGAAACCCTAGATGGGGTTCAACTAAACTCACCAGAAGTTCCCTTTGTGGTTGTGGACCTTGGATGCTCAAGTGGCGATAACACCATCTACATAGTTAATGTGATCATCAAGCACATGACCAAGCGCTATGAGGCCTTGGGACAAGAACCACCAGAGTTCTCAGCTTTTTTCTCAGACCTCCCTAGCAATGACTTCAACACCCTATTTCAGCTCCTACCTCCTCTAGCCAATTATGGTGGTGGTAGCATGGAGGAGTGCCTAGCTGCCGATAATCATCGGTCTTACTTTGCGGCTGGGGTGCCTGGCTCTTTCTACCGGAGACTTTTTCCGGCTAAGTCCATTGATGTCTTTCACTCGGCATTTTCTTTGCATTGGCTATCTCAGGTTAATTATAAATTTGACTCTATAAACTTAAAAATTGATATCACTGATCTCAAAAAAAGTAATTCAATTATTTATTTATTAAATTATTGATGTGATAGTAATTACCTCAGTTAATATGTGCATTTATAAGTAATAAAATAGGTAGAAGGTTTAGACCTATAGCATTCATTTTCTTTTGGTGTGCACTTTAATACCCTATTATAAGTACATGATATATATTCTATGCTGACATTTAATATGGTACATAGGTTGTTTGGTACAATAATATATGCAGCCCTAGATAGTAAAAGATCTTAGCCGTCAGATTAATTGCTGGCTTTTAGAAGGTCAAGGGTTAATGCAACAAGTCAATTAATTATGGTCCTTAGGGTCGAAAGGAACTGAACCTGTTTTCAAAAAGAAAATGACATGTTTTGAAATTCTATCCTATCAAAAGAAGACAAACCATAAAAATGCTTCTAGCTTTTAGTAAACAAACTGTGGATCATATTATTGTGTCCCAACATATTTTAATTATATAGTTTCTTTCCAATGAATTCTTTAGTGTTGCACTCTTTAACTTTTAAGCCTTGAAAAAAAATATATGATTTGATTTGTTTGGGAAAGGGGAATTAATTGAAAACTTTAGGGAGAAACTATTGTAGCTAAGTAATTAACAACAGTTGTTGGCATCATGAACAAAGCTAAATTCAATGATATCTTATGAATACCTTATGAATACTTCTTTGGAGTTCATCAAATTTTAAAACATTATTATAAGCTTATTGGGTTATTAGTGCTCTTAACTCATAAAGTTAGTAGGGTTGCTCTCAATCCTACTAGGAATGAGGGCCAAAAAAAGAAGGAACTAGAAAAGAAAACTTGTGTATATTTTTTAACGTAGGTAGAGCACCCTATTATTACTTGGCTCCTCAACTAAGGGATACTTTTGAGTACATTTTAGGCAAGAGAGTTCATTAACTTTGATTTAAACACACAATTGAATTCATAAATACTTTAAAATAAAGAAATACTTTGGAATCTTAGAATTTGAGGATTATAAAATATCTTCGTGTGCATGACACTTTGAGAAATAACTTCAGGTGCCTGAGAGTGTGCTAGACAAGAGATCAACGGCGTATAACAAAGGCAGGGTGTTCATCCACGGTGCAAGTGAGAGCACAGCAAATGCATACAAGAAACAGTTCCAGACTGATTTGGCAGTGTTCCTGAGATCAAGATCACAGGAGATGAAGAGAGGTGGGTCCATGTTCCTTGTTTGCTTAGGGAGAACTTCTGTGGACCCCACTGACCACGGTGGGGCCGGCCTCCTCTTTGGGACCCACTTTCAGGATGCTTGGGATGATCTTGTCCAAGAGGTAAAAAAAAACTTTTCAAACATAATTAAGCACATTTTAGTTTTACTTATTTTCTTTCTGAAAGAGAATCTAAAATTTTAAAACATATTAACCTAGAAAATGTTAGTATTGTACATAAAAATAAACAAATATACAAATAAAGTAAGGGAAAAAAAAAGTCAAGCTGAACAGACAAAAATATACACATGCCCATAAATTCATGCTTCTTTTGGACACTGAATAGTGCACACTATAGGTTCTTTTATCATTGGCAAGCTCAAAAAAAAAAAAAAAAAAAAAAAACCATAAAAGGGGAAATGATTAGGTGGTGGTGTTGGGTTTCAATGCCTTGTGAATTTCACCTAGTCATGATTAAAAATCATCAATTATGGCCGTCCGATAGTCTCTGAAAAACTGGGATCCATTTCTTATTGTGTCGGCACTCGGCAGCATAAGTACTGTTTGGCAGGTGGGCAGTCCACATTTTTGACCGTGGAATTGGATTTGAGTGTTGTAGCACAACATAATCATACCTTGTAGCATGGCAATAGGGCCATTTGGATCCATCTGATCATTGTTGATCAGAAAATGATTCATTAGAGGGCCCAACATTTACTGTCTTTATAAACAAAGTTAAGATCCTGTCTCTTAATCAACTGCTCTAGGATAGTATGCATCATTAAATGTTGATGAAGTTTAATAGTAAAATCACACAAAATAATATACATAGCCCATTACCATTAGGCCAGCCCATGTAATTGATTATAAGTAAATCATCCTTTAGATGGGCTGCATGTACTTACAAGTTGACTTTGGAAATACAAGGTTTTTATTAGGTTTAGTCCACGCCAATATCTAGCATGTGATATAAAGAAGGTTCAGGATCATCCTGCCCCTTGTGAATTATATCTTTCTTTGCTTTGTTAATAAATTTTATCCATATTCAGAAAAAAAAAAAAAAAAAAAAAAAAAAAAAAAAATCTCAATCTCAACTTCATAATTGGAACTCTTAATGAAGTAAAAAATAAATAAAATAACATTCTTTCAGCCTTTAAAAGGTTGGCAACCATTCAAGAAACATAAATGAGGCTATGCTACTCATTTTTTAAATGTAATGGTGGTTTATACATTATCAATAGTGCCACTCCATGATTTGAGAAATTAGATTTAGCATGATTTTGATATAAGTGATGCTGAAAACATAATTTATTCAACAACTAGTTAAGATTGTATATTATAATTGTAGTAACATCATTTTTACATATACCTACTACACTTGAAAATTTGGTAGTACTAAGACTCATTGTTTTGATATTGTTGCATTAATTGTCCCTAACTATTCCTATGCATAAAATCAATATAGGGCCTTATAAGTGCTGAGAAACGTGACAGCTTCAACATTCCTGTGTATGCACCAAGCCTACAAGACTTCAAGGAGGTAGTTGAAGCTGATGGTTCATTTGCCATTAACAAGCTTCAGGTTTTCAAAGGAGGAAGCCCTCTTGTGGTTAACCAGCCTGATGACGCGGCAGAAGTCGGCCGAGCCTTAGCCAACAGCTGTAGGAGTGTGTCTGGGGTCCTAGTTGATGCTCACATTGGTGACAAGCTTAGTGAGGAGTTGTTTTCAAGAGTAGAACGCCGAGGCACAAGTCATGCTAAAGTGCTACTAGAGCAATTACAGTTCTTTCATATAGTGGCATCCCTTTCTTTGGCTTAGAGCAAAGAAAAAAAAATTGCTTTTTTTTTTTCTTTTTATTTATTTATTTAGGCGTGTCATTCTATTGAAGAAAAAGTCAATCACATAAAAGAGAGAAGCAGGAAAGGCTTTAATTTTGATCTCCTATTATTTTTCTTTTCCCTCTCTCTTTTGTGTGTTTCTGTGTGTTAATGTAGCTACTTGATGGCTTTTGTGACTTTGTGTTCCCTTGAATCCAAACTGAGTAAATAAAGCTAGCAATCCTATTTCATTCTGCTTTCTTTATAGCTCATTATTATGTCTTTCTGTTGTATCAATGAAAGGTCCCCTTCTTTTACCTAACAAGTTGTGAATATGCCCTAAAAAAAAAGTTGTGAAAATGCCATTTGAATTCAACTTTTATTTTCCTTTACTTTTTTGTTTTCAATAAATGTAGGAGGGTGGGATTGACTAGGGCAGTGACAGTTATTTCAGTTATTACTGACTTTGCCCCCTTCTTTTCAAAAGTTATATCTATTATTTTTCCTTCCTTTTTGGCACTCCTTTCTTTTCTTCAACCATAGGATTCTGGCTTTTTTCATTTTTTTCTTTCTTATTTACTATTTTTTAAATAAGCTAGTCATCATTGCCATATACAAAGTTCAAACGAAAAAGAAAATGCTTACTTAGGCCCCCTTACATATAGAGTTTCTATTTCACTTAACTGAGAATTTGAAAGGGTCTTGATAAGAACAAAACATAATTGTACCTACAATATTATCCTATCAAGTAATCCACTATATTTATATTACAATAAGATACTTTGTGTACCTAACATATGCGATCTCTTTCTCACAATATGTGAATTTCATAATCATGTTTCTCGTATAATATACTACAAAAAAAAAGGGGTCTATAGCTGCGTTTTTGAAATGCAGCTATATACCCCAAAAACGCAGCTATAGGATATAGCCGCGTTTACAAACCCGGCCTAAACTGCACAACAATAGGCCCCTGCGGGTCTATAGCCACGTTTTTATAACCGCGGATGCGGCTACAGACTCGCTTTGAACTGCATTTATAGCGGACCTATAGTTGCATTTTTAAAAAACACAGCTATAGGTTAAAAAAAATTGTGTGTTTTTTTTTCCCCAAAAAATTTAAAATCAAATACAAATCCAGAAAATTCAAAATCAAACACAACATACTCAATACAAACACACCCAGAAAATTCAAAATCAAAAACAACATATTGACAATACAAACACAACGTGCTCCAAAATATAAGAACACAAACTCATGAATCTCCTCTCATTCAACAAAACCAACCCAAATACATGTAAAGTATATATTTGATAGAGATAATACATACGCTGGATAAATGAAATAATTATTGTTATTACTCAAGGTTTTATATAGATAAAACCATTAAGAAAATCTAGAACTAAAGGTGCCTCAACAACAATAGAAAGCATAGATTGTATTAGAAATTAAATCAATGGCAAGCGTCCCTCACTGTTCAAACTAATCTTTTGGTGAATAGAATATGATGGTATCAGCCTCTTCAGGTAGTCTAAAGCTTACTCTTTTCTTTAAACTATCGCTTCTTCTCATTGATGAAGAAACACGCATTTCTCTTCTATCAATCTCTTCAACTTTCAACAGCCTTTCCAAAGAATAACCGTCCCTGCTAGTATTAGTTTTATCTCCATCTTCTACAGCTAAATCTGGATAAACCATGTGAGAAAACTGTTTAAGAACATGGTATTCACCTTCAAATTTAGAATCTTGTTCATAAGAATAGCCTGGTGAATTTTTCAGGCACTCCTCTAGGCTAAAGTACCCCCCAATCGTTTTCAGCTGTTGCTTCTCTTTTGCGTGTACTTGCCTCTTCTTCTTGAGCTTGGCCCGTAAGCACTTTGGCTTCATAAACACAATAATCGTTGTTTTAGAAAGAGAGAAACAAAAACATTTTTTTTTTCTTATAAAATGTAAATAATTTAAGACGCATGGCGCAAAATTGAACTATAATTTAAAATTGTAATTGGACTTTCTTTGAGTTTTGCCTATTAATAGACAAAACTCAGAGAAAGTCTAATTAAAATTTACATTTGGAGTCTAATTTTACATGATATATCCCAAAAATTTTCTAATTTTGCGTGTCAAGTAGGACCACACCATAAATATATGTACAAAGGTCCTTAAATCACGTATGACTCTTTAATGACTCTCTCTCTCTCTCTCTCTCTCTCTCTCTCTCTCTCTCTATATATATATATATATATATATAAAGTCAAAGCTTAAAAAAAAAAAAATCAAATTAGAATCTAAATTGAATATGAATTGGAGTCCAATTGCGTCATGTGTCCCATTTAATTTTTAATTTTTGTGCCAAGTGAGTTATTGAGTATAAAAAATTCTAAATTCAATTAGATTTTAAATTCTATTTCAATTGGAGTCCAATTTTGCACCATGAATCCATATAATTTTTTAATTTTTGTGGTAAGTGAATTATTAGGTGCAAAAACCAAAGAGTTTATATATATATATATGTATATATATATATATATATATATATATATATATATATATATATATTGTATGGACGCAATTTGATCCACAACCCAAAAAATTCGGACAATGACCCAACAAACCCACAACAATAGATTTGTTAAAGAATGGGTTTGTTATTGAACATTCAATGAGTTTAAAGTAACTCATAGTAGTTTAATTAGTGTTGGAATGGCTAAGATGAACAAGTTGAAAAGAAAAAGACTCATTGGCCATGCTCGAGGATGGTATGTTCTTATAAATATTTTCAGACTTATACAAATATTTCAAGTTCTTGGTTACAAAGTGGTTTATTTTCTGATGTTCTGATGATCCCTTCTGTAATGGAATCATTTTCCTTTTATACTCCCTTCCTTTCTTTCATCTTAGCCTTCCACGTGTAGGTCAGATTCTACTCTCCTTGATACTTGTCCCATTAGCACCTTCTTGAAGTCTTTGTGGGTAGCTGTAAGGCTAGAGGTCACTGTTCAGGTATCACTTCCACATTAATGCGGTCAGTTGGTTAGGTGCAGAGCATTCAAAACGGTGGTAGCAACTTCCTGCCCAGATATTTCTCAATTCTTTGCCAACGCTCTTCTCTCTAAGGCTTATCCTCCTTCCAAGCATGGTTGTCCACTTCCTAGTACTTGTTGGATGGTCAAGCTTTAGGTTTCCATTTTGCTTCCCGGGGAGTTTTATCTCCTCAAACAATATCGCTTGCTTGTCTTGACCAGCTCCCATCCTCGGACCAATAACCTACTTACCTTTACTAACACTAGTTTGTCATCGGGCTCTTTGACGTCCTTAGGCGCGGCCCATGGCCCAATACCCTTATTCGAGCCACTCATCCCCACACACACACACACACACACACACACACACACATATATATGTATGTATAAAATTGGAAACCATTACCTATTTTAAAAATCTATGGTTTAAAAAATGTGTAAGCTAATACTAAGTATAATTTTAACCTCTTCTAAAAATATTTATAATTTGAATAGTATAATTGTGATTATTTTTAATTGTGTAAGGTTGAATTTAATTAACCATCTTGTTAGCTTTATTCCGTGTCAAATTTGCTTGTAATTTAGCAATTCGTAACTTTGTATTTATGTGAGAATCATGTAAGGGTAGTGTGTGAAAGAGTGTGAAGAAATGCTCAAAATTGTGCAGTGAAGCAGGGACTCGCGGTTGGATCTTACGGGTGGCTCGTGGCTTGCAAGTCGCCAGAAGATGCACACGAGTGAAGCATGCAGAGAAGCTGAACCGTCATGCTAGCTGTAGCACTACAGGACAAAAAGTCCAATCTGGCCATTCAGTTAGTTCGCGGCTTGGACTCGCGACTTAGTCAAGTCGCGAGGCCAAGTTGCCAGTCTACTCTATTATGAAAAAAAAAAGACTTTTCGCATTCCTTTCTTATTACAGTATAAATACCTCTTATACCCACGAAATGTAGAGAGCTTCCAAAGAGAATTTTGAGAGAGAAACCCTAGAGAAAAACAAGATTGACTCATCCATAACCTTTACATAGTGACTCTTCAAATTCCTCAACTCTCACCATTTCCATTGTTACATCTTTAAGAGGTTCATTAGCCAAAACTTTTCTCACCATACCCATATCTGTGAGAAGGCTTTTTGGTACTTTGGGAAGCAGTTAGGAAGGGACCAATTCACATTAGTTGATGCTATGGTTTATAGCAGAATCCGGTAAGCTAAAGAAGACAAAGGTTCGGCACAACCTCATTGGAGTAGGAGCTTGGAGGGTTTAGGTACATTGGGTAGATTAGGCTTGGAAGGTCTTCTGTTGTTCATATATCTCAACTACATTCTTTAGTGATTATTTACCGCTTGGAGGGCGGCGGAGAGGTTTTACACCGAGGGCTTCAATTTTCTCTTCGATAACACATTCTTGTGTTGTCCTTGTGTTTGCATCTCTCTTCCCTTAATCTTTGCAATTTAATTTCTGTTGTGAATGTGATTTTATTTGGTTTAGATCAATTCTGTTATATGCTTATGTTCATATTCCGCACATTAATTGTTTGATAATAAACTTGAATTGATAATTTGGAAATTGGGAGTCTAAATGTTTATAGTGTTTTATACACTTTTTGAACATTCAAATTGTATTCGTGTATATGCACGAAGTTACATGCTAGTATATATATATATATATAGATAAAAAGTTTTGTAAGAATATTATTGGTATAAAATGTAAACTGTCCATGTTTACTTTATTTTTATTACTTCTTAATTTTTGTTATTGTGAAGCACTTTCTTTTTTACGATTCATTTATTCTAGACTCTTTGATATTTATACTCAATAATTCTTTGGTCTCACATTTGATTTCCCTATCTAAAAATAAATAATTTAGGACACATGACGCAAAATTAGACTATAATTTGAAATTGTAATTGGACTTTCTCTAAACTTTACCTATTAATATATATATATATATATATATATATATATTAATTTATGATGTGATCTCACATTTAATTTTTCTCTATAAAAATAAATAATTTAGGACACATGGTGCAAAATTAGACTATAATTTGAAATTGTAATTGGACTTTCTCTAAACTTTGCCTATTAATAGGCAAAACTTAGAGAAAATCTAATTAAAATTTACAATTAAAGCCTAATTTTGCACCATATGTCTCAATTTTTTTCTAAATTTGGGTGTTAAGTGGGGACTACACCATAAATATACGTACAGATTTCCTCAAATCGTGTATAACTCTTTAATGACTCTCTCTATCTCTTGTCTATATAAATATATATATATATATATATATATATTAAAAGCCAAAGCTTAAAAAAAAAAATCAAATTAGAATCCAAATTGAACATGAATTGGAGTCCAATTGTGCGCCATGTGTCCCATTTAATTTTTAATTCTTGTGCCAAGTGAATTATTAAGTATAAAAATTGAAAATTCTTATTCAATTAGATTTTAAATTGGATTTCAATTGGAGTCCAATTTTGCGCTATGAATCCACCTAGTTTTTTAATTTTTGTGGTAAGTGAATTATTGGGTGCAAAAACCAAAGAGTCTAAATGTGTATGTGTGTGTGTGTGTGTATATATATATAATTAGAAACTATTACATATTTTAAAAATATATGATTTAAAAAAAGTGTAAGCTAATACACTATGCATAATTTCAACCTGTTCTAATTTTTCTTTTTAATTTGAATAATATAATTGTAATTGTTTTAAATTGTACTCGTGTTTATGCATGAGGTTACACGCTAGTATATATATATATATAGATAAAAAGTCTTGTAAGAATATTATTAGGAATAAAATGTAAACTATCTATGTTTATTTATTTATTTTTATTACTTCTTAATTTTTGTTATTGTGAAACACTTTTTTTTTCTTACGATTCATTTATTTTACACTCTTTGGTTTTTGTACTCAATAACTCATTTGGATGAATATTTATGATGTGGTCCCACATTTGATTTCTCTCTCTAAAAATAAATAATTTAGGACACATGGCACAAAATTAGACTATAATTTGAATTGTAATTGGACTTTCTCTAAACTTTGCTTATTAATATGTATATATATACACACACATACACACTAGTGTGTAGTCCTGTGCATACGCATGGGTATATTTAAAAACAATCACAATTATATATTTTTTTTTGGCAGAGATTCAAATTATACGTAGTATTAGCTTATATTTTTTTAAACCATACAATTCTAAAACATGTAATGGTTTCTCATATTATATATATATATATATATATGATTTAGAATTTAATGGGATTTAGACTTTTTGATTTTTTCATCCAATAATTCAATTGCCACAAAAAAAAAAAAAAAAAAAAAAAGAAGATACGTGGTGAAAAATTGAAATCCAATTTAGGATCTAGTTGGATTTGGATTCTTCGATTTTTATACTCTATCATTCACTTGGCTCAAAATTAAAAATTAAATGAGACACGTGGCGTAAAATTGAGAATCCAGTTAAAATCTAATTGGATTTTCTCTAAGTTTCGACTATTAATATATACTAGCATATAACTCTGTGCATATGCATAGGTACATTTAAAACCAATCACAATTATATATATATATATATATATATATATATATATATATATATATATATATATGATTTGGAATCTAATTGGATCTAGACTCTTTAGTTTTTGCACTCAATAATTCACTTGCCAGCACATGGCACAAAATTGAACTTCAATTAAAACTCAATTTAGAATCTCATTGAATTTAGACTCTTTAATTTTTGCACCTAATAATTCACTTGACACAAAAATTAAAAAATTGGATGAGACACACGGTGCAAAATTAGACATGATTTAGAATCTAATTGGATCTAGACTCTTCGGTTTTTGCACCCAATAATTCACTTGCCACAAAAATTAAAATATTAGATGAGGCACATGCCACAAAATTGAACTTCAATTAAAATTCAATTTAGAATCTAATTGAATTTAGACTCTTTGATTTTTACACATAATAATTCATTTGACACATAAATTATATATATATATATATATATATATATATATATATATATATATATATATATATATATATATATGATTTGGAATCTAATTGGATCTAGACTCTTCAGTTATTGCACTCAATAATTCACTTGCCATAAAAATTAAAAAATTAGATGAGGCACATGACATAAAATTGAACTTCAATTAAAATTCAATATAGAATCTAATTGAATTTAGACTCATTAATTTTTGTACCTAATAATTCACTTGACACAAAAAATAAAAAATTAGATGAAACACATGGCGTAAAATTAGACATGATTTAGAATTTCATTGGATCTAGACTCTTTGATTTTTACATCCAATAATTCACTTGCCACAAAAATTAAAAAAATTAGATGAGGCACATGGCACAAAATTGAACTTCAATTAAAATTCAATTTAAAATCTAATTGAATTTAGATTCTTTGATTTTTGCATATAATAATTCATTTGACACATAAATTTAAAATTAGATAAGACACGTGATACAAAATTAGACTTCAATTATATTTTCTCTTAACTTTACCTATTACATATATATATATATATATATATAATATTTAGAATTTAGTTGATTTTAGACTCTTCGTTTTTTCACCCAATAATTCACTTGTTACAAAAATTAAAAATTTAGATGGACATATGACGAAAAATTGGACTTCAGTTGAAATCCAATTTTGAATCTAATTAGATTTGGTCTCTTTGATTTTTACACTCAATAATTCACTTGGCACTAAATTAAAAATAAAATGGGACACATGGCACAAAATTAAGAATTCCTAAATTATTTATTTTTAGAGAGTTTTATTTTCTAATTTTAGAATCAAATGTTGACCATATCATAAATATTCATCTAAGTGAGTTATTGAGTACAAAAACCAAAGAGTCTAAAATAAATGAATTGAAAAAAAAAATAAAAAGAGTGATTCACAATAACAAAAATTAAAAAATAATAAATAAATATGGATAGTTTACATTTTATACCTAATAATATTCTTGCAAGACTTTTTAAAGAGTTAACAGAATATAAGAAAAGCTATAATAGTATTTAAATTATATATATATATATATATATTATTTTGCATCTTATTGTATATTTTTAAGTGTATTCATGTATGAGTAATGATATAGACACAAACCATTTTACAACATTTTTACAAACTGCTGATGTAACTTTAGTATTTTGTAACTAGTTATTGCAAGTAAAAATGTGATGTTAGTAATGGGCCCATATTGGAACTAGTAAGAATTTGCCACATCAGCAGTTTGTAAAAATGTTGTAAAATAGTTTGTGTCTATAGCATTACTCTTTATGTATATGCATAAAGTTATAAGCTAGTATATATAGATGTCAAGTATATATGGTATTTAAAAATCAAATAAATGTCATATGTCACACATCCAGCTAAAAATGAAAAGGAATCAATAGATTCAATTGAAGAATTCCATTGATGTGATCCATATCATAATCATTAACATGTCAATTTGTAAATATTTTGAAATAAAATTGTTAATAGTTTCCTTACCTTCATTACTGCTTATCCACCTTTTCACGAGGACAAATTTTCAAATAGTAAATGTGTTGATGAACAAGATCGACCTAGTAAATTAGCATGGATATTGGACACAAAACAAGAAAGACAAAACATTTTACTTATATTGAGGACAAACCAAGGTCTTGTATTCAGTAGATAAGGTACTGACTGGTTAAGCATATTACTTTGGTCAATTAACTAAATTGGAAAATGGTTTATATCCCAAACTTTTTGGCGGTTAGCAGTTGTATTACTTACGGTTTGTCTTGGTAGTATCTATTCATTAAGAAGAGTCTGCGTAAATGTTAAAAAGGGTCCTGAATTAAGATTAAGATTTTAGAACACAATGCCTGAACCCTGAAGACCTTATTCATGATGCCAATGTGGCCATGGGAATGGCAAGTACGAAGAAATGATTATTAGGTGCTCTCATAATATAATTGATATTGTTCAATAACAAAACCACCCTGAAGTTGCCATTAACAAAACACTGTACCAATTTGATACTCTCTAATAGTTTAGCTAGAAGCAAAGTAACTCAATTCTAACAAATCAATGGGCTGTACCAGAAAATAAGTAATTTGGTCAGGGTAAATAGTTGGGTAATAAATATATGTATCTACTCAACTGCAAGCAATTATGTATTTTTCTTTCCCCATTAACTGGACTGTTTTAACTTTATATTTATGTGAAGACAGCATATTGTGTATTAACTGGGCAGACACCACCAGTATCACGAAGTCCCAAAAAACTTGGGCCACATAATTTTTGTTCTATGATCACTTCCTTTTCCGAATTATTCATATGACCACTTTTTGGCACGACACAACCCGACACTAAATAGTACATGGTACATACTTATTGAGATTTGAGACGGCCCAGAAGAAATTGCCTTTTCCTTTTTTTTTTTTTTTTCGGTAAACATGGCCTTTTCCTTTTCAGTTCTTACAAAACCACGCTTGAGTTGAGCCTCAGGCTCAACCAAACAATTGAGGGTTCCAAGATCACTGCCACTAGTTAACAATTTTACCTAAATAATATGAACCACTTATTTTATGTGACAGGCATTCTTTTTCTTTTTTGATGAACATGTGACAGGCATTCTGAGTCTCTGACATCACAATACTTTTTTGAGACAATTTGGAAGCAATTCTCTTTCTTCAGTTGTTATCAACATATGTTAACAAGTAACAACATTGTCTTAACAATTCTGAACCAAAAAACTAAAAGAAGACATAGAAAGTAAAAACAGTCTGATGCTTGAGCCTCATGCTTGACTAATAACTTCCACACCAACGCATCTCTGGCATTACAATTGAGACAGTCCAGAAATTATTGCTCTTCTTGAGCTCTATGACCATTGACCACTCCATCCTTTGACAATCCGACATTCCATGCTTATTTGAGACAGCCCAGAATTATTGCTCTTCTGAAGTTCTTACTCTTGTCACATAAAGCTGAATCCAGACCCGATTCCCACTGTCCGTGGTTAGGTCTAAAATTAATATGTTCTTACATCAACGATTTTTGTGTGCAAAAAGCGACTTGTAAGGGGGTTTAGAATTCAAAAACAACGACATAGGAAACCATTATTGCTCTTCTTGAGTTCTTACTGTTGTCATATAAAGCTGAATCCAGACCGATTCGCACTGTCCATGGCCCGTTAGGTCTGAAATTAGTATGTTCTTACATCAAAAGTTTTTTATGTGCAGGGACAACATGTACGGGGATTTAGGATTCAAAAAAAACATAGGAAACATTATTACTATTTGTCACATAAAGTTGAATCCAGACTGATTCCCACAGGCAATTAGGTCTGAAATTAATATGTTCTTACATCAACATTTTTTATGTGCAAGGAGCAACATGTTAAGGGGATCTAGGATTCAAAAACAACATAGGAAACAGTATTGGTCTGTATGTTGGGAGGCAAACCCACCCCCACTTATAACCATCTTGAATCCATATAAACAGACTCATAAAGCAGCAAAAGAATCTGTGGTGTATCAATAATTACATTCACAGTCTCATAACATAAATAAAACCCTTGGCATTTCATTTATGATTCCAAATAATATTTACAAATCAAACCATGCAAAATACGAAACAGAATACAGAACCAACTCTAGAATGCCATTCTGCCGGATGTTAAAGACTTAGTGGCTGGCGGATGGTTTTGTCAGCAATTCAAGCGATTTCTTCAAGTAGTCTACTGCAATTGACACGTCGTCAAATGCCAGCGCCCCTACTGCAAATCTTGCAGCTTTATGTGCCTCGGCAATTTTCTCGGGTGATGGCTGATAGTTACTGTCATATTGATATGTTTGAGCAGCAGCAGGGGAAGGTTCTGAAACAGTCCCATTTGTGCTGCTCGAACGCTGTGGGGCATTTGGTGCGTAGTTTGTCGCAGGAGGAGCTGTGTGATGAGAGTAGGAAGCATCAGAGCCCTGATAGTAAGAAGGATAGTTAGATGGAACTGCTGGGAGGCTACTTTCTGAAAAACTTGGATAAGTTTGGAAATGAGGATAAGAGTAAGAGGAAGTTTCATGAGGAGGGAAATTGGAAGGCAGATGCTGTTGAGGTTCTTGTGGGTAAGATTGATGGTGGTATGGCTGAGGATAAGTAGGACTTTCTGAACTGTTTGTTGCAGGTGGTGGATGAAAGTCGTGGGATGGGTAACTGGAAGTAGGGTAAGAAGGAGGTGATGGTGAAACATATGATGAACGCTGGTTGTCTTTATCATGGAACTGAACTGCTGGAGGAATGATTGGAGAATGTTGGTCATCTCTATCATGGAACTGAGCTGCTGGAGGAATGTTTGTAGAATGCAGGTTGTCAATATCATGGCCCCGTGACGATGGAAGACTTTGTGTAGAATGCAGGCTGTTTCCTTTATCATGGAACTGAAGTGATGGATCAGATTCAGGTCCAGGACTGGTAACTGCAGTTTCGCTTGGCCCAATATCCTGCAAAGATGAATATAATAAAAGATTTCTTAGAATTGTCATTCTTAAGAATATTACCTAACGCAAGCAACTTTTGATTTATGAGCAATTAAAAATCAAGAGTTTCGAAGTGAACATTTATTAAATCAGTGGGTAAAATGCAAAAAAATAACACTTTTTTGGAGTCAGCTTCTTAAACTGTAAGACATTTTCCACAGTATCCGAGATTATGATCCATCATGGAAAAACAAACAAATCAATTCCTTGCTACAATTAAGCAAAAATTATTTCTTCTTTACCATATTCATGAACCAATAAACTAAAATTATTTAAAATATAGTTTCATTTAACATAATGAGCTAAAAAGGGGAGAAGAAGAGTGAGAATATTATTGTATGAATGTAAACATGTTCCCCACCCCCAGAAGAGAGAGAGAGAGAGAGAGAGAGAGCGGGGGTTGGGGGGAGGGCAAAAGGGTTCCCAAGAAAATATACATGTGCATATATGTGTGTGTCTCATTTCATGCTTATTCCAGATCATTCTAATAAAATCCCCTTGTTTTATTTTACAAGAGTAATCTAAATTAGAGTTTAGAACCATACGTATGAGCCACTAAGTGATGGAATTGACAGATCATCATCACCAGCAGGCGGGCCTGGGTTCGGCTTCCTTCCTTCTTTTAAAGCTTTCCTTATATCTGCTGCTTTCCAAGCTGCATACTTCTGCTTCTCCTCAAGCTGTAAAAGAGGGCTATTGCTTGAAAACTATAAAAAAGCTATCCTATGTTTTTGATAAGTGAAAGCCTATTCTATGTTCCTAATATCACAATTAGATAACATGGAGAGTTACTAAGGCCATAAATAACATGATCAGAAACTCACATCAAATTGGAGTACCCCAAACTGGTTGATAATCTCAAAGAAAATGCTTGCAGCATAAAATGTTTTTGCAGTATTCCTGTAAAAAGTTCAAAAGAAATAAATGTGAAATCAGTTGCATTATGTATGTATATATGTATATATGATTCAATAAAAATTTATTGAGTGGAGTAACGTTGCTTAAAATCACATAAGTGTAACTTGATCCTCATTGAGGGAAAACAACTCTTCTTTTTGTTTCATTTTTCCCTCTTTCAAGCATGATGAACAACTTTTATTTTTGTTTCTTTTTTCCCCCTTACAAACATAATGATTCATCAGAAGTGTTTTAAGGTGATTCACATTGCGAAGTCTCTACTAGTAAACTATAAGCCCTCAATGGCTCAGATTTATTGATGACAATTAAAATGAAGTTGCAAGCCATATAAGTATGAAAAGTTAGAAATAATGAGGAGTCCTAAAAGTCGTATCTCCTATATTATTAACTCTTTGTTCAAAGAATTAGGATAATCAAGGTAAAGGACAGATTGAGGAAGACGAAAATGGGAAGCCGTGAGAACAGGTGAAATCCCTGTTGAAGTTTGGACGTGCTTGGATGATGTGGGTTAGTGATGAATCACAACCTTTTTCAATGAGATCTAGTGTTAACAAAATGCCTAGTGAGTGGAGGAGTACTCTAATAACTATTTACAACAGCAAGAGAGATCTTTAAAATTGTACAAAATACTGTAGAATTGATTCAAGAGGAAGTCCTTGGTGTATGATTTTTGCAAATGATATAGTTTTAGTGGATGAAATCAAACGTAGAGTTTATGTCAAGTTAGAAATTTGGAAAGAAGAATCTAAATGCTTTCAATTAAATTAAAACCAAGATGAAAGGGTTATAAGTCTTGACCAAAAAGGAGAGAGCTTATGATATCTTGGACCAATAATTCATAAAGATAGAGAGTGAAGAGGATGTGAATCAAAGATAAGAGCAAGTGGATGAAGTGAAAAGTGCATCAAAAGTTGTGTCATCGTAGAATACCTACCTATTAAATAAAAGATTTAATTTCATACAACCTGCTATGTTCTATGGTACTGAATGTTGGGTTGTTAAGAAACAACATTCATAAAATGAGCGTAATTAAAATGAGAGTGTTGAGAGTCACTTAAAATGGTTTGGTCATGAGAGAGATTAATGCACTAGTGAGAAAGAGCAAGTTTATTCAAGTTAAGGAAACCAAAAAAGGGAGAGAAAGACCAAAAATAACATTTGTATTAGTGAAAAAAGACATGTCAATTAAGAAAGTAACAAAGAGTATGACTTTGGATAGAATAGAATGATGGAAAAAAATACATATAGCCAACCCTGACTAATCTGTTGAGAATTCATAACCGACCCCAAAATTTTTGGAACTAAGCCTTAGTTGTCGTTGTAACGTTTTTTTTTTTTTTTTTGATAAGTAATTAGAGAAATGTTATAAATGAGGAAAAAGAAAAGTACAAGTAGTTCATGATGATGAACAACAAGAAACAGAAAAACCAAACAACAAAACAAAAAATAAGGAACTCAGAAAGATAAACTAAGGGAAAACATAAACTCTGAAAGAGTTACAAGATTGTTAATTCGTTATATCAATACCATACCCAACACCAGGCATTTACATACCTTACAAATCACATATACCATCACTATACTCTACCACAACCATCAACTAATTTGCAGAAGTCATCAACCATCAACTGTTTAGGTCACATTGCTAGATTTCCATATTCAAATCTTGTGAAAATAACGAAACAAAGGACCCTCAAGTCATGAGTTATTCATTTCATCAGTGCCTCACAACAAGAGGTGTAGATAAACTATAGTCTCTAAGATTACAACTATGGGTGTAGACAGACTAGAGTCTCTAAGAATATAACTAGAGGTTAGTCAAGAGGCAATAGCATTCAACGTCTTTTAAAATGATAGTCATATATGAGAAACAAGATTCGACATACAAATCAGATCGTCCTGCACGATCTTGCTTGTCTGCCTTCGCAAAGACATTTAAGGCAAAACCCTCCAGATGCAATCGGTCTTCAGGCCCCAACTTTAGTGACTTCTTGTCCTGTAAAGGACAAATGGCAATAGACATCAATATGGTGAGAGATATTGAGATTAAACAAACTTAATAAATTTCTATATATCTTCAAGAGACAAGTTTTTTATACTCCCTGTGTACTTGGGCGACTCAATTTTTTTATATCAATGAATTTTTCCATTTTTAAAAAAAAGAAAAAAAAAAAAAAGGAGTTCTGCCTATGTAATGCTTGAAGTTTTGAAGTTTTGAGGACTTTGTTTTATTGGATGTTAGATTGGGGTTCTTTTTCCATGTATTCATTACTAGATATGCTTGATCTTTGTACTTGAAAGGTTGATTTTCATGCTCCCATGTATACTTGGGCGACTCAATTTTTTTATATCAATGAATTTTTCCATTTTTAAAAAAAAGAAAAAAAAAAAAAAGGAGTTCTGCCTATGTAATGCTTGAAGTTTTGAAGTTTTGAGGACTTTGTTTTATTGGATGTTAGATTGGGGTTCTTTTTCCATGTATTCATTACTAGATATGCTTGATCTTTGTACTTGAAAGGTTGATTTTCATGCTCCCATGTATACTCCCTATTGGGGCTCTTTTTTTTTCTTTTTTTTTTATCAATAAGATTGTTATTTATCAAACACACACACCAAGTTCCATCTATCTCCTACAACAATTCAATGTCAGTAGATATTCTTTCACAGTATCTACTTGATAAGTCCATTGTAACTATAAAACTGAGTGATATGTATCCGTTTGGGAACAGCTTATCTAGCTTTTTGCTGAAAGTAATATAGATAAAAGGTAAAAGCTAAATAAAATAAGTGGGTGACTCATGTGGGACCCACAAATAGTAAGAAAAATAAGCAATAAGTTAGCTTATAAGTGCATCCCAAACAGGTATGTAGGATAGAAGGTATAGGATGAAACAGAATCGAGCCTATGGGCTAGTTGCTCCTTAGAATGCCCCACAGAAAAAAATAATAATAATAATAATAAATAAAAATTCAAAAGTTTCCACTCTTAAAAATAACTATGACATCTTATAAAGAATTAACCTCATGATGTTCTAAATTCTAATATACAACCATTTCAATGGTTTTCAATAATGATTTCAGGTTTAAGTATTAGTCATCATCAAATGGGGCAATATCCCAAAATTCTATTTGAAACAATAAGAACTTGGAAATTTCCCTATAAATAAGCAGATCCAAGATTCAAATTTAACGCTTGGAGGACCGTAATAACTTCATGAACTTCAAAGTTCAAACAACATTCTAGTTACAATGAGCGTCGCTTGCAGTAATTGCTTCCACCCTGAAGCACTAGAATTATAAACCAATTGATAAACCAAATGAAAACCCCACATTTTGAAAGAACATACTCTCCAGTCAAATCCAAAGAAGCAGCATATAAGAAGTAAAGAAATCATTTAATTCTTAAAAAATGACCAAATTTTGTTAAAGACATCATTTCATTCTTTAAAATGATCAACTTTTGTCACCATAATTAATAACATTTAAACCTAAAACCTATCCCACGAGCAACCACAAATTCTCACTATGGAGCAAAATATATGAACAATGTGAGGGCATTACAGGCACAAGAAACATATTGTATAAAGTTCAAGCAGCGAAGTGGTTGCCAAAAAATGTTTTAGCACATTCGAATTAGGCAACAGGAAAATTGACACTCTGCTTGAAAGCCTCAGTACCAGTGCAAATACAAATCAGACCAACATTTTAAATTTGCAACAGTTTTCCCAGCAGACAAACAGTAAATGAAATATTTACTATTAATTCTAATATGCATGAAATATAGAACCAAAATAATGGTCTTAGAGCATGATTTCCACATAAGTATAATTCAAAGTTAAATCAGGACATTATTCACCCCAAAGGATAGCACAAGCTGCTAGGGACCACGCCTCATGAAGAGGTGGTCACTAGTTTTAATCTCCCATTCACCTTCCCCTTGGGGCCAAATCTGAGAAAAGGGACATTATTCCAAACTTTTCAAAATTCAAACTATCACTTCGAGAACCACAATAACTTCACAAACTTCATAAATATCCATTTTAACTACCCAAAATATTTTCACTTATCAAAAAAAAATAACTTCACAAACTTCGCACAACATTTTTCTTTTTTTCTTTTTTATGATGTGGAACTTCACCAAGGCAAGGCCCCTTGGACCTACCACTGGGGAGTAAACAATAACATTCTAGTTACTATTAGTTTCACACAAAGTAATTGCCTCCACACTCAAAGCTACAAAATTTATAATTCTCCATACCAAAACTATCAACAGAGTGAACAGACAAACCTAAACTCTACTCAAATACACATAAAAGGTACACAAAAAGTAAAGAAATCCTTTTGTTCATGATTAATAAGATTTAAGCACGAGACCTATCCAACTAAAGAGCAAACATAAATTACTAGTGTCAATGAAAATTCATATGTGAGGGCATTACAGGCAGCAGAAACATATTGCATCAAGTTTAAGCTGCAAAGCGGTTCCCAAATTGTTTTAGCACATTCAGATCAGGCAACCGGCAAATTAATGCTCTGCTCGGAAGACTTAGTACCAGTGCAAATACAAATCAGACTAAATTTTTAGTTTCTATGAGTTTCCCAGCAACCAAACAATAAATGAAATATTTACTACATATATTCTAATATGCATAAAATATACAACTGTAACGATGGTTTTGAATCAAAATTCAACAGGAAGTGCTGTTCAATGATAAAACAGGAAATTAATAATCCCAAGGAGTGGCACAGTCAACTAGGGACCACACCTCATGAAATAAGGTCACTATTATAAATCTCCCATTCCCCCTTCCCTTGAGGCTAAAGTTCAACCCAAAAAGAAAGAACATATTCCAAAATTCTTTGGAACCAAAGAATTTGGATATTCCCCTATAAAATTAAGTCCAAAATTTGAATTATCACTCAGAGGACGATAATGACTTCACAAGAATTCATAAACAATGTGAGGGCATTACAGGCAGCACAAACATACCACATTAAGTTTAAGCTGCAAAGCGGTTCCCAACAATTGTTCTGGCACACTCAGATTAGGCAACCAGCTAATTAACCTTTGCTTGGAAGCCGCAGTACCAGTGCAAATACAAATCAGACTAAACCTTTAGATTTTACCAATTATACCAGCAACCAAACGGTAAATGAATATTTCCTATTTATATTCTAATATGAATAAAATATAAAACTGTAACAATGGCTTTGAATCATGATTCCACATTAAGTATTATTCAACATTAAAATGGGATATTATGAATGCCAAACTGTAGCACATTCAGCTGGGAACCATGACTCAAGAAGTAGAGGTCACCAGTTCAAATTTCTAATTCTCCCTCCCCTTGGGGCCAAAACTAAAAAAATAAGGACATTATTCCAAACCTCTTTTGTAATCAAAAAGAATTTGGAAATTTCCCTATAAAAACTGTCAAGTCCAAAATTGAACTGTCACTCTGAGAACCCATAATAATAACTTCACAAACTTTGGGACAGCATTTTAGTTACCATTAGTTTCACACAAAGTAATTTTACCTCCACTCTCAAAAGCTTCAAAATCTAATCCTCCATACCAATACTATTAACAAATCAGTGAATCTAATCTTTGATCAAATACAGATAAACGATACACAAAAAGTAAACAAACCCTTTCATTCATAAAGTAATAAGATTTAAACCTAAGACCTATCTAATGAAAGAGCAAACACGAACTCTCACCATCCATAAACAATGTGAGGGCATTACAGGCAGCAGAAACATATTTTATAAGGTTTTAAACTGTAAAGCGTTTCCAATGATTGTTTTTGCACATTTATATTAGGCAACTGGCAAATTAAGATGCTCTGTTTGGAAGCCTCAGTACCAGTGCCAACATAAATCAGATAAAATTTTTAGGAGTTTTCAAAGCAACCAAACAGTAAATGAAAATTTTACAATTTATATTCTAATATGCATAAAATATACAACCATAACAAAGGTTGTAAATCATGATGTCAACAGTGAGTGTTATCCAACATTAAAAAGGGACATTATAACCCCAAGGGGTAGTACAATTAGTAGGGGGCCACGCCTCATGAAGGTTCACTAGTTTAAATCTCCCATTGGCCTTTCCTTGAGGCAAAACTAATGAAAAGGACATTATTCCAAAATTCTTGAAACCAATAAGAATTTCAAAATTTCCCAATAAAAACTTTGGTCCAAAATTCGTATTATCACTCAGAGCACCATAATAACTCACTGAAGTTCAGGGCAATATCGTAGCTACCATTAGTTTCTTTGATAACATAGGGCACCTTTCTAAAGAAGAGCCCTTTGGACTCGCCTTTAGCAGTGTAGTCAAAGGCGAGCTGGGTGCTTGCCTAGGCACCCGGGCGAGGTGAGGCGAGGCGCCACTAGGGCGCCTCAAAGGCTCTAAGGCGAGGCGCCTTTAGTGAGGCACTCCCCTTTAGAGCCTAGGCAAGCAAGGTGACTGCCTTAAGCCATGAAAAAGGCGCTAAGGTGAGAGCCTCAAGTTTTTTTTTATAATAAATTATAGAAGTTTGTTGTGAAACCTATTTTTAGACTATTAATTTCAAACGGCATGTTATAAAACCAATTACTAGTTAAATTAATTTACAAATTTGTTTTGTAAGACTTATTGTTATATAGAAGCTTATTGTAAAACGTATTGTAAGAACTAACTAATAGAGCCTAAACCATGTTAATCCTATATTGAAATAATTTGATAGACCTAATTTCTTCATGCTACACATTGAAAAACACTTCATTATTATATTATAATACACTAGGTACATATGATTTAAATTCTATATGTATAATAAATATATTAAGAATTTGGCGCCTCGCTTTACTCGGGCTAGCGCCTTTTTGTCGCTTCACGCCTCAAGTGATACAAGGCCTTGGCACCTTAAAGTCACCTTTCACCTTTGATTACCTTGGCCTTTAGTCAGTAAAACCTACCAGCAACTGACCCAACCCACCAGAACCAAGTGCCAAGAAATCCAGGGGCAGTTTATGCTCATGCTTAGGAGCAACTAGTTACCATTACTTTCATACACACTTCATTACCTCCACTATCAAAAGCTTCAAAATTTATAATCCCTCATACCAAAAAATCAACAAATTGATAACCCTAACAACCCCCACCCCACACCACAACTCACCCAGCAATTCAAAAGAACATAAACTCCAATCAAATCCACATAAATGGTAAACAAATCCTTGTGTTCATGATTAATAAGATTCAAATACAACGGAAAGAGAAAGAGCAATCACGAATTATCATTTTTCACTATCGGCAAAAAATTCAGAAACAATGTGAGGGCAATACAGGCAGCAGAAACATATCGTAAAAAGTTTTAAGCCGCAAAGCGGTTCCCATCAATTGTTTTAGCACATTCAGATTAGGCAACTGGCAAATTAAGACGCTCTGCTCAGAAGCCTCAGTAGCAGTGCAAAATTCAAATCAGATTAAAATTTTTAGGTTTTTCTAATGATTTTCTCCGCAATCAAACAGTAAATAAAATAAAAAATACCGATCTAGAGCAATAATAATAAATAAATAAATAAAAGAGAGGGAGAGACCTTTTCGAGCTGTTTCATGAGGGAAATAAGGAGGGAATTGGTGGTTTTGGTGCGCTCGCTTTGTGGAATTTTGAGCCCTCGTTCCATTGCGTATAATCGACCTGCTCATAATCGCAAACAGATTGGAGGACTATACTATACGGCGTCGTATTCAGAGTGATTTAGGGTTTTAGATAGAAAATACAGAGAGAGAGAGAGAGAGATACGTACAGTAATAAGCGACGAGAGGCTCGTGCTTTTGCAACTCATCGGCGCGTTGGAGATACGGTAGGAGAAGCTTCGCTGGCTCGTTCTCGCCCGCCATTGAATCTGATTCCCACAGAGAGAGAGAGAGAGAGAGAGATGCAGAGAGAGAGAGAGCTTAGAAAAAATGCTACGACACGACGCCGTTTGGGGGAGTCTATATCTTCGACGCTAAGATTTTAAATTTTAAGCCAAATGCAAAATTCACCCTTAAGTTTCTCTATCTGTCATTTCAGTCCTCTAAAATTGAATTTTGTCATTTCGGTCCCTTAAGTTCCATTTTTTCTCAAGTAAGTCTTCTGGTAACAATCAATTAATTAATGCCGTTATCTACAGCAAAATAACACCGTTTTGTATTTTTTTTAATTCAAAAATTTTAATTTATTATTCATTTATTAATTTTAAGAAAATTTTAATTTTAAACTTAAAAAAAAAAAAAAATTAAGAAATAAGCTAAAGAAAGGGTATTGTATTTGGAGAACAATAACGAAGAACAAAATTCAATCCCCACCTAATACTGAGAGATTGAGAGGGAGAAAGAGGAGGGAAAGGAAGAGAAAGAGAGATCGAGAGAGGGAAAGAGGGAGAAGAGAGATCGAGGGGTGGAAAGAGGGAGAAGACATAGAACCAAGTTTAGGTTGCTATATAGAAATTGGACCCGGTTTAGGCTTAGACATAGAACCAAGTTGATACAGAAGCTGTAGGTGAAAAGGTTTTTTTTTTTTTTTTTTTTTTTGAGAAAGAGCTGTAGGTGAAAAGTGATAAAAGAGTAACAAGAAAAAATAACGGTAGCAAGTAACGGGTGGTGAACAGAGAACTTAATTGAGAAAAAATAAAGTTTAGAGGACTAAAATGATAAAACCCAAATCTAGAGGGCTGAAATGACAAATGGTGAAATTTAGAGAGTGAATTTTGCATTTTGGCCTAAATTTTAATTGCAATTTGTACGTGTAAGGTTTGGCTCGGACTAGGGGCGGCAATGCGAGACACAATGAACACATCATGTCAAAACCCATCAACGTGCACGATTAATGAATGAGTCCAACTTCATGTTCATTGTGTGTAAGCAATAAGCTAATTGGAGCCCATCCGTATGATAAAAGTTCAAGCTTGTTCCTTCCTTCTTTTTTTTTTTTTTAAAAAAAAAAAAATTTCAAATACGAGCTGAGCTTGAGCTCATTAGTATAATCAAACAAGATTTTGTAGTCAAACTTTGCTCATTTTCTTATCAGGCAAACTTGAGCTTGTTCAAGAGTTACTTGATTAACTTATTATTTTCCTATATATTGTGAAACCATGACTAAAATGTTTTACCTATTCACAATTTTATGAATTTTTATTACAAATAGACTTTTTATATCATTAATAAGCTACTAACAATAATTTACTATCAATTTACCTATTGACAAACTTATACAATCAAATTTTAAGTATATAAAATATTTTTAGACAAGTACATATATAAATATATAATATTATATATAGTTAAATCGAGCCCTCATGTTCACAAACTTGTTCATAAACATGTTATAATGTTTGAGCTTAGTTCATTTAGTAATCAATCCTAAACTTAAGGCTTGAACTTGAATTGTTTTCTAAACAAAAGAACATAAACAAGCTTTTCATGAACTAAGCTCGTGATGTTAATAACTAGTTTGGTTCATTTATAATTCTACTCTCAATCACCTTGAGATTATCCTATTTATATGAATAAACGTCATTTTTATTATACATGCATTTGGATTCTAACCCTTTTTATCCAAAATAGTAAGAAAAATAATATTTTTAGGTTGTTTTTCTTAGATTGTGTATAAAATGAGTCAAAATTGGTATAGTCATGCCAACTAACTAAATAAGCATATTGTGTTAGGATTGAGAGATTTTGACCAGCAATGGCTTCAGGAATTTTTTTTCTAGGGAGGTCAGCATTGGTGGAGCTAGGAATTTTATTGTGGGTAGGGAAGAAAAAAAAAATTACTACATTTTTTTTCTTCTGTATATGCCACTTTCATACAATTTAGTATACAATACAACTATATTGTACAATAGTCTAAAAAAATTAATTAATGATTTAAAGATTAGTAAAACAACAACTATTGAATGCATAAACAAATAGAATTAAATAATTAATCATACATTTTTGTCAAATAACTAATCATACATTTAATAAAACACAAATGTAGATACAGATATGTTGGTTGTATCGCTAGTGTAATTTTTTGCTGATGAAGAAGAAAAGTGCAGAAAAACAACTTCATTCCACTGTCAATGCCAAAGTAAGCCAAAGTTTGAGAGAGAAGGGTTTTTTTAAAAATATTTTTTATCGAAGAGCAAAAATTTGAAACATTTTTTTCTTTCTTATAAAATTAAATATTTTAAGAGCAATGCTATTAACACAACTCTTTCACAACAAAATTTAGGTGGAAGTCGTTAAATGTAGGTAAAAAAGTTATGTTAGTTGCGAGTCCATATAAAAAAGTTGCAACTTACCACTTAACTTACATTGTGAAACTAGCATTAAGATGATCATATTTAAGTTAATTTCAGCTAGTTTAAAAAAAAATTAGGGTAAGTGTGTTCAGATTTTTATTTTAGGGGTTAAAACAAAAACAAAAAATTTATTTTATATATATATATATTTTTTTTTGTGGGGGGGGGGGGGGGGGGAGGTCAGGGGTTCTTTTAAACCCCTTGGGCTGCGTGTAATGCAACCCTAATTTTAACATGATTATTAAATAAATTGGATTAGAATTATTCTATGCATTTGAAACCCTTGCCCTGACACAACAAGAACATAACCCACTAACCAAAATTGCTATGCATTTGTAACTAAACTTTGTCCACCCCAAACTTCTTTCTTTGGGAAATTACATTAAGAGACAATTTAGTAATTTACATAACAATATAAAATAGAATAATCTAGAGCTGAAAATTTGATTTGGGTCAAAAGAAGCAAAGATTACTCAAATGTGGTTCAGATAGATCAACATTTTTAGTTCAAATCCTATATAAATGAGATGTTTGTTTTGCTTAAGAATGGCTAATGACATTATAAATATAACGAGGATGAGGTCAAGTTATCAGTGAACCCGCTTGAAAGAGTGTTTGCAAAACCGCCCACTTTATTGTCCCATCTAAGCCTCTCTTGTTATTGATTTCTCAGTTCTCACCTAGAAAGAAGTAATTATATTTAAGCTTCTTTAGTTATCAGTTTCTAGCCTAGTAAAAAAAGTAATTATGGTCATGCTCAGATAGGAATGTCATATCCCATCGCTGGGGGAGGAGGGGGCATTTGTCCTAAAATGTGATCCATAGAACATATCAATTTTTGTTGAAATAAAAATGGGGAAGTTAATAACAATTTTCAGATTCAATCTAAAGGCTGAATCTACTACGCAAGAAAGATAACGTATTTCATTAAAAGTGAATTTCTATACACTGCAAGACATCAACAATTTCTGAGATCATAATCATAGATTAATTTTCACATGGTGGTTTGTAGGGCACCCCACCCTGTGGGGTTCAGACCTAAGAAATGAACTTAAATTGATCACAAGTATCTTATCAACTCATCTCAAAGTGACATAAATGATAAATAGATAAAATTTATACTGATTTCATCAGCTAAATCAAGGTAAGTTAATATGGATTGGCTGTTCTCACAAGGACAGTTGTATTTTCATTTAATTGGAGACTTGGAGTTCAATATGAAAATGCTACAAACAAATTACTGACCCAAGAGCTGTCAAACTTAGAGAAACACAGCCCTTGATTAATAGATGCATAGCAAGCTTTAGCATCCAAAAAACTGTGGCCACCAGAAGGTCCAAAACTATAAATTGCAGGACATTCAAGATATCAAAAAGGTATATTCTGCCATCCACCATAATCTTCCCTGTCCTCCCTACTCAATCTAGGGCTATATAGTATAAAAATTTGTATATAGTGTTATTGTGTCTACAATAAAATATATCTATCCATGGCAGAAACTAATAGTTAGAGATTGTATTAACAAAAAGAGGGGCTACAGAAAGTTGTTATATGTTCAACATCTCCCAGTTCAAGCATGGTAAAGAGAAGCCTCTGTACCATCCAAGTTCTTTTGGTGAGTTATATACTAATATACAAAGATAGCAGACATAGATATTATCATAAGTTGCCTTCTCCCTATCAAAAGAGCAATCAAAAACATAGTAATAGTAGCTGCTGAAGCCAAGCTGTCGTCCATCAGTTATCACCACCAACCTGTGAAAAAGCACAAGTATATTGCAAATGAGTAAGTGTAACTCCAAAAGCCAACCTCTAGCAACTGTACAACATTGTCCACAATTTCTACAATCACAACTATAGAATAAAATTGGCAAGAATACAAATTATACCCTTTAAGTTTAGTCAATTGACATTTTAGTCCTTTTTAAGTTTCATTTTGTCATTTTAGTTCAATAAGATCACATTTGCTATCACCTAATTAATTCTTTTTTCTATCTGCCTTTAACTATTAAAAAAATAATTTTTATATTAAAAAATTAAAAAATTCTCTTTTAAATAATTAAAAAATCATTACAAAAAAAAAAAACCATGAATCCACACCAAGATATCAGATTTTCACACATAAAAAACACCCAAAAGAAATTACTACAAATCCAAATCAAACCCAAGGAACCCAAAAAATCAAGCACGCCAACCAAAACCAAGACCAACAACGAAGCCAAAGCAACCAGCCAATCTTGGAAGAAAAAACCTCACTACATGGAAAAAATTAGTTACAGAATGATACTTAAAAACCACCACCCAACTCCATGAAACAAATCCTCCAATGTCTCCAATTTTAGCATCAAAGCTAAGAATGCACCTAAACAAATTCTAGCATTTTTTAGTAATTATCACTTGCAGAATCAAATACCTTACACCCAAAAAGCATAAGCAATCAAGGAAAACAAGCATGTCAATAACAAAATGGAAGGAACCTTTTGTGAACAGATATTAGAATTCCATTAAGACTTTCAATATATAAACTTCAATGTCACAAACAACAGCCTAAATACCTTTGTATGTAGAACCTAAACTCTACCTATTTTTTATACTTGGGATCTCTATCATATTAAGATAGAAAGTCAACACTTTGACAATTACAAGCAAAGTTTTACAAGGTACTTATAGAACCGACAACCCCCACCCCGCCAGAGAAAATTGTACCCCTTCCATCTGCATCTCATAACTTGTTTAGAAATGTTCAAACAAAATAGCTTTCAATAAGAAAATGCAATATTTTCATGCAAATAACAAGGTCAAGACAGGTCAAACTTACAGAAACACAGCTTGTTGATTATGCAATCCCTATCAAGCATTAGTATCCGATAGATAATGACCAAGAACTTGAGGAAAAACTACATTTTAGGACAGTAGATGCACACAAAAAATTATTAGGTCATTAGGTGAGCCACAATCAATCTTCTCTCTTTGCCAATAAACTCTAGCTCAAAGGACACATTCTTGTCTTGTGAAGTGAAAGGTGAGGTTTTGAATTCAAAACTACAGGTGAGTGAAATTACCAATGATAAGGAGATTAAAAAAATCTCTCCTCAATCTTGGGAACATAGCTTAAATGACCAATTCAATTATTAATCTTTCTTATCAGAGAATGTCCATTTTACATATATGGTGACACTTCAATTAAAATTAGAACTAGGTTGACCAATTTCCAAGGGGCATAACAAAAAAATTCATCAAGTCCAATGATAAAAAAAATTTCACAATGGCTAAGATGGGATGAGTCTAGTTGCACAAAATTTTTTAACAACTATTGAGATGACATGTTGTAAGTGATACATGATATATCCAATTAAAAGTTCTGTAAAAAAAGACTAGTCTTGAGCATAAGTATTGATAGAGAGTAGAGACACAGAAAGTTCACAACTTGATAAGGTAGCTCATTGTGATTGTGAATCCACTTGGTGCACAATCACTTTCATCTGAGCCCACGATTCATTCCCACAAGATGCACGCTTTTGAAAAAAGTGATGATTTTTTTTTTTTTCTAGACTTATTGCTCTATCACTGTTTAAAGAAGTCACTATTAGAGTTTGCAACAAAACAGAAGAAGTTTAACATTACATTGCTTTAGCAGAGAATTGACAACAGAGCCTTTATCGACTGTCGAACGCCAGCCTCGACCTCATCGAAACGCTGTTGGGTCTCTTCAAGGTTCCTATGCTTTTCATTCTTAATGGCAATGTGAGAATGGAGGCAACTCTTCCATTTTACATACAAAACATCGACCTCCCTCTCTTTCTCAACCGATTCCTCCTCGAGCTTTCGCAACACCTCTCGAGTCTCCGAGATCTTATCTTTCAACAAACTAAGTGGCCCCGTAGCTTTCATATACACTGCTTCGGATCTAGCCAGCTCTTCAGTCGCTTCTCTCGATCGAGCTCGAAGCTCATCGCCAGACAAAACGGCTTCAGTGTCGTCCTTTTGGCGCGTTCGGAGTTCGGTCTCGACGGAGGAGAGTTCGGCGAGGCAAGAGAGGAGATCTCTGACAGCGTTATATAGCTCAGTATAGTCTGCATTGACTCCTTTTAGCAAGCCAAGACCTTGTTCGCCAAATCCACCATTGTTGCCAAGTCATAATCCTCCCTCGACAACGTGAGCTCACGGACTAAAAGCTTCTTCACTGGCCCCGCCACTAAAAGCTCCTCTTCCCTCTACTTTTCATTATCACAGTTTCATCTCCCGCCCATCCACACAGCACCACTGCACCAGTTGTTCTGGCGGCTTTATAAATTTGGTTAGGCTTACCTCTTTCTTTTGGCAATAGATTTTATTCCCAAACTTTTTATTGGTTAGGCTTACCTCTTTCTTTTGGCAATAGATTTTATTCCCAACCTTTTATTTAGTTAGTTGATGGGGGTAACAATTTCTCGTTAAGATAAAAAGGGATTTCAAATAAAAAAATACTGATAAGTCAAATCTCATAAATTTTTATAGACAAAGCACTTGGATACATGAAATAATAATAAAATGTGTCAAATATATTTGTTCTTTAAAATTACTTACATTAATCAAGTTAAAAATATGTAAATTTACTAAATTGTAGCTTTATATATCATATAATAAATAAAGAATGAAAAATGATTATTTAAATAAAATTAGAATGCAAAATAGATAATTTGATATAGGTGATTTTGAAAATTAAGTTGTTGTGTTAAATAGAAAAAAAAGATTCTTATACTAAAATAGATATGAATTTTTGTAGGAGTTGATACAAATTTTATAACAAACTTAGATTATATAAATTTTAATAATCTAAAAGTAAAATACTAAAATATACTAAATAATACTGCCAAACTATTAAAGATTAAAATTTAATAATACCTTTGTTGCGATAGTCACTCGACATGTATAAGTGATTGTGGAGTGCGGAGGATAAAGATCAGGATTTAAGTCTCCAAAAAAAAAACTTTACATACATATATATTTAAATTAGGTTAGAGTATAATTTCTATCTTGTATAAAATAAATAATAATAATAATAAATTTTTTAAGCTACTAGTCAATTATATGTATATATTAAAAATCATAGTGAAAATAAACGCTAGAGTTGGGCAAAAGTCAAAGGGGGGTTAAAATTAAAAACTAATAGAATAAAAAAGCAAAATGGGATTTGTGGTGGTCGATTTTCAATAACATTAGGCCTAGACTTCTAATTTACTTATACTTTGAATTGAGCTTATCCCACAATAGGAAGTCCAAAAAAGTGATTGGTAGTGTCACTAATGGTGTTAGAGCATTCACAGCAGTGGAGCTAAAAAGTTATAATGCTATTTTAGCTCCACTGATATACCAAAAATACCTTGCAGCAGTGGAGGTAAAGCAAAAATTTTTTGCTGATTTGCTACAGTGCACATCTATCTATAGATGTGCACTGTAGCACTCATCTAAAAAAAAAAAAGATTTTTTATTCCATTCTCTTATTAAAATAATACAAACATATATTATTCTTTTATTTCTTTTAATCTAAGACCTGCCGTGTTCCTGCCCTCTGAAGCCTCTTTCTTTTTTTTTCATCATCTCATCAAGCTCTCTCATTTCTCATCAAGCTCCTCTTCCCTCCGATCTCTCTCATCAGCCCTCATCTCTCATCAAGCTTTCATCTCCCCTCAACACCAAAGCCAAAGCCGTCACCATCGCCGTTGCCAGCCCTAGCCCCAATCCCAGCCGTCGCCAGCCACAACCCCAGCCGTCGCCGTCCCACGCCGTCGCCAACCCACGCCGTCGCCAGCCCCAGCCACAACTCTATTACTAAAATCAACAAAAATATAACTTACCAAGACTTTTATTGCATTCAAACAATTCTAATAGATGATTAAATAATAAAAAAATTATAAAAAATAAATATTGAAATATATTTTGACTTTATTGTGATATGATATGTATTCTATGATTTAAAAACTTTTTCCCTGTACTATTCAAAGTTGTAGAATAGAATAAACGGTCAGCGGTAAAAAAAAAAAGAAGTATAAATATAATTTGGGTTTAAAAAAGAGGCGGCGGCGGTAAAAGAGGCGGCGGCAGTGGTAAAAGAGGCGGTGGCGGCGGCGGTTGTGGCAGTAGCGGTGGCGGTTGCAAGTGGTTGTGATTGTTGTTTATTGTAGTAGATATATTATTTTATTGTAGTGGATATATTAGTTTATTGTGATGTTTATATTATTTTATTGTGTTAAAAGCTAAAATAGCTCCACTGCTGCAGCATGTATGTAGGTAAAATAGATAAAGTAACTTTTGGTGGAGCTAAAAAGCTAAATTTTTAGCTCCACTGCTGTGAATGCTCTTATGGCGATCTCTTAATGCTAAACTATCTTAATTTCAACATGACCGTGAAGGCTACCAAGTAGTCAAGCCCCCTTTCTCAAGTCCAAACAAGACCACCTGCTCCCCAAATGTATCTTTTTTTCACTTCTCTTGTGTCTCCCCCTCCACCCCAATTTTTGTTCCAACCCCTTCTTCTTAACTTTGCCTTCTTATACATACCCTTCTTTGAGTGGGATAGTCATGATGGGGAATATTTGGCATGTTAGTGGGTCCCCCATATCATATCGCTTGTTAGGAGGGACCTATCTCCTGCTGTTTGAAATGACTCTTTAGTAACTTGTGCTTAATGTCGGGTTTTATTGTTTGGCGGGCGATTTCCCCTAAGGGATTATCTCTTGTTCTTGGCATATCTGGGATACTTCCTATATGCTTGGCTAACTCTGAACTGCTCGACTGTATAGGCTTGAATTGGGCTGAGGTTGTCTCAATGGACATGGGTTTGGCAAAATTTGGGGTTGGCCTGCTATTCTCAGTCCATATGGGATTGATGTGAGATAAAGTGAGAATTGAAATAATTAGAATAATTAAGTGAGAGAGAATCTAGAATGGTGATAGAGAGAAGAGAAAAAATTAAGATACTCATTCCCTAACAGCCGCAGAAGGTATCCCATAGTGGGAGTTTTCGCAACTGCTGGAAAAAAACACTGTTATAGAAGGTGTTTTGTGCAGTGTCCTGTTACTCGCTCCAGAAAATCACCTTTGTAAGCTTTCTTTAATCAATTCTTTCCTTGTATTGAAATTTCAAAATATTTTGACGGAGAGTGAGAAATACACAGGCCTGAAGACGAGATCATGGAATCGTTGTGGCTAAACGGGCAAGTAGTTATGCAGAGTCAGAACCAAAGATCTATAAGAAGATCTCCACCATCGGAATTGGAACAAGAGAACGAGAAAAGCAACAATCTATTTATGCAAGAAGATGAAATGGCGACGTGGCTTCACTACCCTCTCGATGAGGACAATTTCTGTGCACAACTTGAACTTCTTGACAACAATATGAATATGAGTAGCCAGACTCATACCAATAACCCTATGGTTCGGTCAAGCCACGTCACCACTGAGCCCGGAATGACGGAGCCGCCCTCGAGGCCACCGATTCTGCCATCGAGGAGTGAGTTGGAAGGTGAGGAATTTTTTGTCAGTTCCCGTCAAGACAAAAGGGTTATGATGAAGAAACTAAGAGAATGGTGATTGCATGCATTAACAAAAAGCTGTTATAATCAACATCTTCCTGTTGAGGCATGTGAAAGAGAAGCCCATGTACTATCCAAGTTCATTTGGTAAGTACAATAAAAACAAAGAAGAATATAGATATCATCAAAAGTTCGTTTTCCTCTATCAAAAGAGCAATCAAAATATTTTTAGTAGCTGCCGAAGCCAAGCTGTCATCGATCACCACCGACCTGTGAAAAAGCACAAGTACATTGCATATGAGTAAGTGTAACTCCAAAATTCAACATCTAGAAACTGTACAACATTGTCTAAAATTCCTAAGATCACAACTGTAGTATAAAATTTTACTATGTTGCTACTTGCTACTCTGCACTGTACACCCAATGATACTTCTTCGAAGTTCTAATTGTTCTCGTACCCATCCAGCCTCCTCAGGGAGTTTTGGTTTTGGGTCTCTAAACCTGAGCTATCATCAAATAAAAAGACACCAGAGGGCTCTCCAAATGTGAAGTCAATTCTCTTAAGAAAAAATACAAATAATGGTAATGCCAAATACAAGTTCATATCCACCCTCCATTTGGATAGCACTGAGAACGTGTATTTCTACGTTTTGTTGAAAAATGGTGGGTTTTACTGCACTGTTCACGGACCCACAAAAGTCATCCAAACATAGATTTCAATATAAATTTGGGTCCCATAACACTATTCACACATTTTAAAAAAATTTTGTTACAGTATTTTCAGTTTTCAATAACAAACGGTATCCAAACAGACCTCTAATTAAATGAGCACACAATTTCTGAGATCATAACTATAGCACAAATTGCAATAGTCAAAGAATATGAAAATCGCATCAGGTTGAAGTGCAACCAAACTGTTGAAGTTATACTAAAAAATGCTTGAAATGATGAAATTCACAATTATTAAGCGGTATCCAAACAAACTTCTAATTAAATGAGCACACAATTTCTGAGATCATAACTATAGCACAAATTGCAATAGTCAAAGAATATGAAACTCGCATCAGGTTGAAGTGCAACCAAACTGTTGAAGTTATACTAAAAAATGCTTGAAATGATGAAATTCACAATTATTAAATTATATGGACCCAAGAACAAACCTTTTCCAGTTGGCTCTCAACTATTTTGTTATACTAGGGCTCTCTATCGTATTAAGATAGAAAGACAATACTTTAACAATGTATTTTCACTTTGACAATTGCAAGTAGAGTTTTAGAAGGCATTTATAGAACATTCCCCCCTCCTTGCATCTCATATTTATAAAAATTCAAAACAAAATAATGAGTTCAATAAGAAACTGCAATATTTTCAAACAAAGACAAGACATGCCTAACTTACAAAAACACAACCTATTGATCATATAATCCCTATCAAGCATTAATGTGTGTGTGTATATATATATATATATATATATATATATTAATGGATAATGACTAAGAACTTAAGAAAACTACTTACATTTGAAAATTTCTATTAAACAGTTGCTATTATACACTCCATATAAACTTCATTTTGAAAATCAATGTGACAGTCCATGTATGGTAAGTGTGTAATAAGGAGTATTTGACTATTATAACTCAACTACATTATAGGACAACAAATGTACACTAAATATTATTAGGTGACCCACAACCAATCTTCTCACTTGTACAATAAACTCTAACTCAAATGACACTTTTAAAAATAAAATAAAATTTTTTTATGTAAGCACATGAAGTGATCGGTGAGGCAATGGATTCAAGATCACTAGGCGTGTATGATTACTAATAATAAGAGGGGGAAAGTATTCTTTCTCCTCATTCTTGGGAACATAGCTTAAATGATCGACTCAATCATTAAAAGAATATTCATTTGGGTAATTATAGATTAATATTGCTAGTAAAATGTAAACTAATAATCTTCCTATCCATTTTGGGTTTAAGTATCAAGAACTAAATTTCTATGAATAAAAGTACATACATGGTGACACTTTATGTAAAATTAGGACTAGGTGGACCTTCCCATCGAGCACAACCAATGACAAAAGAATTTACAACAGTTAATGTAGCATAAGCCTAGTAGCAATTGGTCATAATTTTTGAGGTGACATAAGCATGAGCATGAGCATAAGCTAAAATGGATAAGCATGACAATAATGTCAAATAAAGATTTGTCTCAAGCATGCTAAGCATGAGCATGAGCATGAGCATGAGCATGAGCTCAAGCCTTGTTAGCATGAGCATGAGCATGAACAAGGCTAGACCCCTCCCCCTCCCACCACCCCCAAAAAAAATCACAACATAATAAGGTGGTATGTTATGATTGTGATTGGTAAATCATTGCTTTTAAGTGAGCCAATTACGAGGGATACTACTTTTATCATATTTGAATCACAACATAAAATAAAAAAAGATATCGATTAACACATACTCTTTAGGCACTTAAGAATTTTTAATACCACTTTTATAGAAAATATAAAAATTATAAAAAAGTTTTTTTTTTTTCTATAAAAAAATTTTAAAAATTATTTACTAAGGCATTCCTTAAAATAAATCAATTTCATGATTTATTCCCTCAAGACACAGCTTTGTGAAAAAAAAAAATTTATTATTATTTTTTTCTAGAATTATTTCTCTATCATTTTCTCAAAGAAGTTATTAGAGTTTGCAACCAAAAAAAAGATTGGGGGTTTTGAATTAGGGAGCATTACCATGAACATTACATTGGTTTAGCAGAGAGATGACAAAGTCTCTTTACACCGCTTAACACCAGCCCTGACCTCGTCGCAACGCCTCTCGGTCATTTGGACGATCTTTCGTTTTTTCGTCACTTGCTCAGCAAACTCATTCTTTTCATTCTTAATGGCCAAGTGAGACTCAAGGCAATGCTTCCATTTCCCTTCCAGAACAGCAACCTCCTTCCTTTTCTGTGCCAATTCCTTCTCGAGCTTGCGCAACACCTCTCGGTGTTTTGAAACACTAGTGTTCAGCACACCAAGTTGCTTTTCGGCTTCCCGATACTCGGCCAAGGATCCAGCCAACGCTTCAAACGCTTCTGTACACCGATGTTGAAGAACATCGCGATACGAAATGGCATTGGATTCGTCGTTTTGGTGCGATTGGAGCTCACTCTTGGCGGAGGAAAGTTGAGCACAGTGAGAAAGGAGAGTTCTAACAGCATCGTATAGGTCTGCGTAGTCAGCTCCAAGCCAATCCAAGGTCTCGAAAGCCCTGTTCGACAATTCCACCATTGTTTCCACGTCAACATCCTCTCGAGACGAAGAGAGCTCCGACACTATCAGCTTCTTCACTGACAACGCCGTCGAAGCGTAGAGTTCACTCGAATCCGGAGAGAGTTCGTTGAAGTTGCTGCTGTCGGGGGAGTTGTTCGGAAACTTCCGGAGTAGGAAGAGTGGGCCCGTATCTTCTCCGACCACGTCATCCTCAGCTTGTACTGCAGGAGGGTCTTTGAATATCAGCTTTTTTTGGGGATGGGACTGATGGCGGCGAAAACTGAGTCTCGTTCGCATTCTGACGATCCACTGCTCTAGCGGATGAGTTGTGGCCCTTGTGGTCTTTTTTCTCGACACACTTGCCTATTTGCCTATTTGTACACTTCAAGTTGTCCCTTCAGTTCCCCCTCAAGGTTGTCCATTCAGTTCTTTCATCTGTATTCAATTTTTTTTTTTTTCCCAAGAGAAGGTAGCTTTGATCCGTGCATGGTTGTCAAAATTGCGATTTGGATGGTAGGATCACATGATTTTACGATCTCACCTCACTAAAACGTCTAGGATTGCGTTAGAATCGTAAAAATGGTAGGATCGTATATAGGATCATGTAGGATCGTATGAAATCCTATCGATTCTACTGTTCCTACCAAAACATCAGTTTTTGGTTTTTATTTTTTATTTTTTTATGGCTTAAAATTTTGGTTTTGATGAAACTTTAAGGGTTTATATTTTTCTCTATTGTGTTGGTATGACTTTTTATTTTATTTTTATATAATTGTTTTAACCTAAGCAAATATTTTCTAGTTTCTAGTTCACTTGTAATCAAAATGAAAGAATACTTTGTCATTTCTAAGTGAAGAATTTATATTGACTTTGCTACCTTTTAAGCTATAATATTGTTAAATTTGTTCGATCAATATATTAATTTGTGTTCTAATATTACTCAAATGTTTTTCTTATATATAATTTTATTAGTTTGCTTGTATTTTGTATATTGATTGATTGATTTTTTTTTTTAGTATACTCCATAAATGTTGCTGAGTGGTATAACTTAAATAGTTGAGTGTGAAGTTGTATCTTGATCTCTTTTACAGCTCTAGTATACAAATGTACAATGTCTACATAGATGATAAATTGAATGATTTTGATTAGGAGTTAGGACGGTAGTTATAAGAAACCTAGAATGAGAATAATAAAATGTCCACTTCACCTTAATATTCATCTTACTTTTAGATTTCATAGTTTAGTTAGCCAATTTCCATTTGATAACTTATTTTGGATTTTAAACTTGAAACTTGGAAATTATTTCCATATGTGTTGATAAATATTTTGGTATTTGGTTGCTAATTAAACATTTATTGAATTTTTTAGATACATTGGGTCAAAACTTAACTAAATTTATTTCGTTAGTATAGACGTAGCAATGTATAATATGTAAATTGCATCATATGATGCAAATATGTGTTTTTGTTTTTGTTTTTTTTTTTTTTTTATGGATAAAATCACAATTTACGTGATTATTCAACATATAAAGTTATTATCATTGTGTTATTTGCTTTAAATTTGAAAATATGTAGGATCTTACAATCCTCGTTCCGATCTTACAATTTATGATCCGATCCTATGATCCACGATTCTACTTACCTCTCACGATCCTATGTAAGATTCCGATTTTAACAACCTTGGATCTATGCGTAAATGGAATGACTATATATGTTTGGAATGAATGAAATTTAAGACAAAGAAATTGATGAAAAATAAAATAAAATAAAATAAAAAATTGGGAAACTCTCAAACTCCCTTTCTATTTTTAATGTCAGTCTTCCTCTATCTATTTACTACCTTCCTTTATTTTGGCTCTATTTTCAACTCTCGGTCTCTCTTTCTCTCTCTTATTAATTTTCCAACTTATTGTTACACTTTCTCCAATACTTTTCACTCCCTTTTACTTTTTCATTTGTTAACAATATGATTATAGAGACATAGAATAAACTGCATATTCTATATATTATGTGTATGTAACACTCTACAATAAAGAGTATTTATATAGACATAATATGTGTGAAGTACAAGTAATAAGAGTGTTCTGGTCCCAAATCCCGTGGACTAGAATAACTAACATATATACTATCATTTTCTCACTACTCTTTACCTTAATGTCACTCTACTTCTATCTTTTTATCTTCTTTTATTTCGGCTTATATTATTATCATCCTCTTATTATAAATTTGTTATTCTATCTCCCATTCTATGCACATTTTTCTCACAAAAAAAAAAGTTATTTTCCTCTCTCTCTCTCTCTCTCTCTCTATATATATATATATATATATATATATTTTACTCTTCTTATTCTCATCTTATTTTCTTTAAATTTGTAATTCTATTTCACATTCTCTCATGAAAAAATTATTATTCTCTCTCTCTCTCTCTCTCTCTCTCTCTCTCTATCTCTCTCTCTCTCGGTTTTTTATTCTTTCTTGCAGTTGCAACTCTACTTAAGGTTGATGAATCATTGTGTTTTTTATTAATTCTATCTCGGTTTAATATGTTTTGGTGTAGTGTTTTAGAGTTTCTCATCACAAGTAGTCTCTCCCCCTCTTATAGCTTTGATTTGATTTTTATTTGAGTTAATAGTTAGTTATTTTGAAAGTGAGAAGTTTAATTTATATAAAAACACAAATTTGGTTATTCATTTAAATGTGTCTATCAATTATTTGAGTAGTATCAAGTATAATTTTGTTATGCTTTTTGATTACCATGATAATCACTTTTAAGAAAATGAGGAATTTGGATAATTTATTTGAAACTTAAACAGTTTAATTGTACAGAAAAAAAGGAAAAAAGAAAAAGAAAAAAAAAGGAAAACATAGCGCACTATAATACAATTTTGAAGAATATGAACCACCTCAGAAATGAATAATATCAATCAAACACACCTAAAATAATAGAATGATATATATAGAAAAAAAATATGTAAAATAATTTAGAAAATTAATTAATTTTTAGGGTGAACAAATTATCTTCAACAAATTTTAAATAACAATTTGTACATTATACCACAATTATAAAATGATTATCTATTTTGCAACTATTAGAAGATAATGATGATGTTGTTGTTGAGCCACCAGTCGAGTAAGGTGTCTGAGGACAAACGTTGTCACTTCTTGTCTACAAAGCCTTTCGACAATGCTAAAAAATTTTCATCTTTGCCAAGCATAAATTTCTTTGATTGCTCGCTGCTAGTATTTCTTCTCTGTAAACTAAACTCTGTAGCTGTGTGTAGTTGTGTTTGGTTGCCAATAAATTGTAGGATGGGGAGACCGCTAGTGTGTGAAAAAGGGCTAAATTGTAACTTTATCTTTAACCTATATTTTCCTTAATTTTTCATCCTCATTTCAGACAAATTAAAACTGTGCTTGGTTGGACCTATCCCCAATGTTAATTTTATGGAAGTTTAATTTCCAGATATTTTGAGAGGTGAAATGTCGTTCTAAGCCGGTGAAACTTTTGGAACTTTTAGTGAACTACTATTCATTAGTGAAACTTTTAGTGACAATGAAGTAAAAATAAATATCATTGGGGGAACCAAAAGTTCATTACCTATATAGAAATACTAATGAAAAAGAGTCTCTGATCAAAGCGAAGAGGCTGGTAAACAATTAAATTGCATACAGTTTACGAGTTTAGAGACAAAAATAGTAGAGATTTATTTGCGAGAGAGTGCAGAGTCATGCCCAGTTACGTAGTGAATTATCAAAAAAAAGAAAAGAAAACAGTGAGGGTATGACTTTTTGCGTAGACAAATCTATGTGAAGAGAGCAAACCACAAAATCAAGTTGGTTTATACCTTTTTTGCACTGTTCTAAATCCATAAAAACACAAGTTTTTACTCCCTTTTATAAGATACTGTTAAACACAAACATCTATCGAAATCGCATTGGTCTATGACACTGAAATGCTCGAGCCATTGTGCTCATTAACATCCTCAAGCTTACATAGCACAAGAATGACATGCACGCCCTCTGCTACGGAAAAAGTATATATATATATATATATATATATATATATTTTATACATGTAATGTAATCCCTCACTCACCTGCGGGATCCACCATTGTGATTGAGAGGTTACATGTATAGAATAAATCATAAACCACCTCTGCTAGAATAAGAGGCACGACTGCACGAGCACAACAAGAAGAAAGAAAAGAATAATGAAATCATTTCAATGTGACATCCAAAGTTGTTCATCATCCAAAGAAAATGACCAAGAACTTAAATTGGTCACAAGTATCATATCACTTCGTCTCAAACTGATATATATATGATGATGATGATGAAAAACCTCACCTGCCAGGGACAGATACCCGATCCCACCCACCAGAACTGTGTATTAGGTAACTCAGGGGAACTCTTAGTGGGGATCGAATCGAGAATGTCTAATTTTACAGCTTATTCCAAGCCTCCAACAACTAGGCTGCACCCTAATGGGTAATTTCATCATATAAATCAACAGAAGTTAATATGGATTGGATGTTTTCACTAGGGAAGTCAGAAATTTTTTTAATTGGAGTTCAATAAGAAAATGCAATAAACAAATGACTAACACAAGATGTCTAACTTAAAGAAACACAGCCTTTAGATTATTTGATATTACATAGCAAGCTTTAGCATTCAACAAACAGTGGCCCCTAGAAGGTCCAAAACTATAAATTGCAGGACATTCAAGATATCAAAAAAAAAATATTCTGCCATCCAAAATAATCTTCCCCATCCTCGCTACTCAATCTAGGGCTAAAAAGTATATTTGTATATTGTTAGACAGTCTACCATAACCTATATCCATCCATGGCAGAAACTAAGCAGAAAACAAGAAACTAACAGTTAGAGATTGCATTAACAAAATTACAAAAAGTTGTTATATGCACAGCACATCCGAGTTCAAGCATGGGAAAGAGAAGCCTCTATACCATCCAAGTTCATCTGGCGAGTTATACACAAAGATAGCAGACATAGATATTATCAAAAGTTGGCTCCTCTATGACAAAAGAGCAATCAAAAACATGGTAGTAGCTGCAAAAGCCAAGATGTCATCGATCACCACCAACCTGTGAAAAAGCACAAGTACATTACAGATGAGTAGGTGTAAATCCAAATGTCAACTTCTAGAAACTGTACCCACATTGTCCATAATTTCTGAGATCACAACTACAGTATAAAATTTCAGCATGCTGCTAGTTGCTACTTACAACCACCCCCACCCTGCACCCAATGATACCCCTCAAGCCTCCTCAGGAAGTTTTGGCTCTTTGAAACCCAAGCTCTTATAGGACAAAGGCACTAGAGGACTCCAAAAGAGCGAAGTCAATTCTCTCAGAAAATACAAAAAAGGGTGAAGTCAAATACAATTGCACATCTCATAATAAGTATACAAAATTTCTGTGATCATAAGTACAGCACAAATTTTAGTATGTTTTGCTAGGCAGCCCCCCCCCCCCCCCCCCCCCTTCCTCTCTCTCTCTCTCTCTCTCTCTCTCTCTTCTTCTCCTCCCAACAAAAGAATAAAGACTGAATATCATGTCAGTGATTTCACTTTCTGCTCAGAAGTGAAATTGTTTATATAAATCAGCACTGATTCTAACAGATGATACTAATAAATCCATCATTTTTTGTATTCATCGAGGTCAAAGCTAAAACTCCAATACTCCATTATGAACCATACATATGCAAGATTAGATGTGTTTGGTATTTTCATAGTCAGCAGGCCCCTGGTTAGGGACAAATTTCAATAATTAACAGGATCTGAAACGAGCATCAGATTGAAGTAATACCTATATGTTGTAATCGATAGAACAACACTTTGGCGAACCCATCCCTATGAACACCACTTTTATCACACACAATCACAACACGAAAAAACACACTCAATATTGGTTCTTGTTTTGTTCCCCACAATATGCAACCTCAACAATTGTGTGTATATATTAAAAAAAAGAAGATAGAATTGGGAGGGTTTGCGGTAACATTACATTGTTTTGGCAGAGAGAAGACAAAGCCTTTATAGAGCCCTGAACACCAGCCTCGACCTCATCGCGAAGCTGCTTGATCTTTTTGACAGCCTTTTGCTTCTCCTCCACTTGCTCAGTTAACTCTTTCTCTTCCTTCTTAATAGCCAAGTGAGATTCAAGGCGTTGGTTCCATTCTTTTTCAACATCAGCGAACACCCTCTCTTCCTTAGCAGATTCAATCACGAGCTTTCGCAAAACGTCCATGACCTCCGAAACCCGTCTCTTCAGACCACTAACCCGCTCTTTGGCTTGCCCAAGCTCGGCTTCGGATCTAGCCAGAGCTACCATCGATTCTTTCGACCGAACTTCAACACTGCAGCGAGACGAAACGGCGTCGGATTCTTCGTTTTGGTGGGTTCGGAGCTCGGTCTCGACGGAGGAGAGTTGAGCGCGGCGAGAGAGGACGTCCTTTACGGCGTCGTAGAATTCAGAATAGTCCGGTTGAAGCCAATCCAAGCTATCGAAAGCCTTGTTCGACAATTCCACCATCGTTTCCACGTCCCGAGCCGACGAGAGCTCCAAAAGTAACAGCTTCTTCACCGACTCCGCCGCCGTAGCGTAGTGTTCACGCGCTGCCGTATCCAGTTGGTTGAGATTGCTGCTGCTGTTGCTGTTGGAGGGGTCGCTGTTATGAAACTTCCGGAGACGCGAGAGTGGGCCGCCGCAGCCGGAATCGTCTTGTGCCGCTGCCACATCATCGGTGGGACCCACCTCCTCTGAAACGTCGTCGTTGCTGTTGTTATTGCTAGTCTCCTCCTCTTCCTCTTCCTCTTCGTGTTCCTCTCTCTCTTCCTCATATTGACACGTCATCGGTGTTGTCTTGGGTTTTGATCTTGTACGAGAGCAACGAGCGGGAGGGGTTTTGGTTTTGGTGATGACCCTGACTGGTCGTAGTAGTGATGGCGGGTCATTCAGACTCTGCTCCACTTTCACGCGAACCATTGCTCCACCGCCGGAGGCGGAGTTATATAAAACTAGAAAAAGTAGTACGGTAATTGATTTTAAGAGGTAATAAGCGGAACCATCACAAGGTAAAGTAATGTCGGTGGCCGGACACGCACCTGGGCAATGGTTACTCGAGGGCCGGGGTTTAAATTGTTTGGATAGAGCCAAAAAATGTTGGTAGCTGGATAAAAACTAGCCTTGTAAACGGGTCTCAATTAATTTGTGATATTTTGTGACTAAGGCTGCGTTTGAATCGGGTGAAAACCAATTTCAGAAATCAATTTTCGGAAAATTCATGCGTTTGGCTGTCACGGAAAATATTATTTTCCAGAAAATGATTTCCGGTTGACCACAAATTTCACCTTTGACCCGGAAATGAATTTCTCCCCTCATTTTCACTTCAATTCACTTCCGGAAAAAGAGAGAGAGAGAGAGCGAGAGAGCGCGTGCGCGCGAGAGGAGAAGATCCAGTCCGAGATCGCGAGCTCCAGCTCCAGTCCGACGGCGCGATCGACGGCAAGATCGCGATCTGGCGCCATCGCGATCTCGGATCGCGATTGCTCCGTGATCGCGATCCAGATCGCGATCGCGCGCCGTCGAACGCGATCTCGGATCGCGATCGCGCGCCGTCGAACGCGATCTCGGATCGCGATCGCTCCGTGATCGCGATCCAGATCGCGATCGCGCGCCGTCGAACGCGATCTCGGATCGCAATCGCGCGCCGTCGAACGCGATCTTGGATCGCGATCGCTCCGTGATCGCGATCGCGATCCAGATCGCGATCGCGCCGTGATCGCGATCTTGTGTTGTGATCGTTGATGATTTTTTATCCTGGGTTGTGGCTTTGTGTTTTCTGATTTGTGTTTTCCTTCTTCTTTTCCAAACACCAGAAAATATTTTCCAGAAAAATTTTTTGAAATGCAACCAAACACATGGAAACATTTTCCTTTTCCGGAAATTAGCATTTCCGGAAAATATGTATTTTCCGGAAAACGTTTTACAGCAACCAAACACAGCCTAATTTGTGGAGTCTTTTGGGTTAATATTGTAAAATCTGAAGTTAATTTGCGTTATAGAAACTGTTCAAACTTATTTGGGATTTTAAGGGGAGAGATTGAATTTCGGTATTAACGTTGCCAAAATTCAACCAAAAGTATGAGAGAGAAGAAGAAAAAGGTGGAGAGAGAAAATGTTGAATTTCGGCAATGGGGATACCGAATTTTCTGTGCCCAATTTTGCTGCCCAGGTGTGAATGCGTGGAGTGCCCGAAGTGAAAAGAAAAAAAAAAATTTTGACAAACTAATTGTGGCAATGCCATTGCCGAAATAGGGAAAAAAAATTTGTAACAATTGTGGTAATGGCATTGCTGAAAATGGGGGGGGGGGGGAAATGTGGTTCCGAAATCTGGGGAGAGTAAAAAAAAGAGTGTTACGTTCACAATATTTTCACAATAAATCACATGTGATTAGTTATTATTAGTTCAAATTTGAATTTAACATTGAGATTATTTTTTTAATCCAATAATAATAACATGCCACTTAAAATTTGTTGTAAAAATATTGTAAAAATTGTGTGCACTTATCATTTCTTAAAAAAGAAAAAAAAGAAAAAAAAAGAATAGAATTGTGGCAATGACATTGTCGAAAATGTGAGGAAAAAAAAAAGAAAAAAAAAAAAAAGAGGAATAGAATTGTGACAATGGCATTGTCAAAATAGGTGAAAAATTTTTCACATATTTCGACAATGCCATTGCCACAATTCTATTCCTTTTTTTTTTTTTTTAAGAAATGATAAGTGCACACAATTTTCACAATATTTTTACAACAAATTACAGGTGATTAGTTATTATTAGTTCAAATTTGAATTTAACACTGAGATTACCTTTTTAATCCAACAATAACAATTCTATTCCTCTTTCTTTCTTCTTTTTTATTTTTTTATTTTTTTATTTTTTTAAGAAATGATAAGTGCACACAATTTTCACAATATTTTTACAACAAATTTTAAGTGGCAGGTTATTATTGTTGGATTAAAAAAAAACCTCAATGTTAAATTTAAATTTGAACTAATAATAACTAATCACATGTGATTTATTGTGAAAATATTGTGAACGTAACACTTTTTTTTTTTACTCTCCCCAGATTTCGGAACCACATTTTTTGCCCCCCATTTTCGGCAATGCCATTGCCACAATTGTTACAAAATTTTTTTTTCCCTATTTTGGCAATGGCATTGCCACAATTAGTTTGTCAAAATTTTTTTTTTCTTTTTCACTTCGGGCACTCCACGCACTCACACTCGGGAAGCAGAATTGGACACAGGAAATTCGGTATACCCGTTGCCGAAATTCAACATTTTCTCTCTCCACCTTTTTCTTATTCTCTCTCATACTTTTGGTTGAATTTCGGCAACGGTAATACCGAAATTCAATCTCTCTCCTCAAAATCCCAAATAAGTTTGAACAGTTTCTATAACGCAAATTAACTTCAGATTTTGCAATATTAACCCAAAAGACTCCTAATTTGTGAGTCACATGATAAAACCAAATTAATTTTGCAACATGTATATAGTCAAAGTATTTAATTTATTTATTTGAGACATTTAATAGAATTTGAGGTGAGTGAAATATTAAAATTTGAGATTAAATCACATCATTTAGATTACTTATATATATATACATAAAAATTATATATTCAAAAGAATAGTGAGAAACCTATCAAGGTTTGATAGAATTAATTTAATTAAATAAATAACATGTTTCTATCATTCTTATCTATTCTTCCATATTAGAAAGTTGCTCTTAAAATATTATGCTCGTGCAATTATGTGTAAACAAAAGAAAAAAATAGTTTTTAATTTAATTAAAATTAAATAATAAAATATATTTAAGTGGTAAACTCAATTTAATAGTTGAGAACTATAAACCACCCAAATTACTCAGCATTAAAATAAAATAAAATAGTGAGATTTGGACTGATCGTTCTAATTTAGCCAAATATTATAAGCTAGCCCACACATAAGAACCTTTTTAGATCCCTCTTTGTCTCTTGTATCCAATATCATGTTGGCAGCTAATTTTGCTTTTAAAGAAGATAGACTACATCACCAAATGAAAACCACAACAAATTAAATCCACAATAAAATAATGATGTCAACAACAAACAATCATGTGATGAGAAAATAAATGATTCAAATATTTTGCTTGCTATATAATCTACACAAAGGAAAAACATTCCACACCATTACATCACAATTGAAACTTTATAAGCTATCATTAAAAAAGTGAGACGCATATAACCCAAAAAAAAAGGTGTGATGTCTATGAGGTTAAGAGAGAGAGAGAAGTTTAGAGAAAAATGAAGCAAGCCATAGAGGACTGTTATAATCCCTTAGGGAATGAAATTATTCTCTGTGGCCATGTAAGTTAATCTTCAACTCCCGATAAGCACAATTTGTAAACACAAACTTGGAATTTCAACCTATTTATAAATTGTAGGTATAGGGTAGAGAGGAGAATGGAAGAATACAACAAAAAATTATAAGATAGGTAGTAGAAAGGAAGAATACTCGATAGTAAAAAGGAAGAATACACCAAAAAAAAAAACTATATATATAGAGAATTTTATATTGTGAAGAAGTTGATATAAACAAAAAGAAAGAATTTAGATGAAAATCAAATACTTTCTTTTGTTACTTAATTTATTATTAGGAAAATCTAAAAAAAAATGACTTAGGATGCATGTTTATCAAAAAAGAAAAAGAAAAAGGGTAGTCTAAAAATAAACGTACTTAGGTTGATACAAAATAATATTTAATTCTATCTTATTTGCATTTTTTTTTTAATTTTTAATTCTATCTTCTTTGCTTTTACGTTTTGTTGTTGTTGTTTTTATTTTTATTTTAATTCTATCCTATTACAAAATAATTATCTCTTATGCAGATTAGGGGTGTGTATGGATCGGGTTGAGGAGATTTTTTGACCCAACCCACCATGGTGGGTTAAAAAAATTCAACCCAACCCAACCTATCACATAAGTCCAACCCAACCCAACCCAACTCACATGGGTCGGGTTGAACCCAAGGGTTTGACAAAATTTTATTATTATTATTATTAAATTGAGTAAAAAAAAAATATTAATATTAATATATTAAAAAAAACCCAAAGATTAGTATCAATGTAACTCCTTAAAGGAAAACAACACTAATGACTAAACAACAATAGTAATTTACTAGGGTTTGTGTGAATTAATTGGCTTTTATATAGGATAGAAAGAACTTGTTATTTTAAAAAATTTATTAATTATATATATATATATATATATATATATATATATATATTAAATTAGTATTAGTAGGAGGAACCGAGAAAGTGTTGTTCTACAATTGGTTTTTTTTTTTTTTTTTTTTAAATTATTAAATATATAATATATATTTATATATATAAGTGCCCTACAATTAGTTTTTTTAAAAAATATATAAAATATTTTAAATATATATTAAATATGGGTGGGTCGGGTCGGGTCGGGTTTGGCGGGTTTGTAATTTTATGATCCAAACCCAACCCGACCGGCTATAAAAAGAAAATTTTGTAACCCAACCCAACCCACCAAGCCCTAAAAATCGACCCACCCCGGCGAGTTGGGTTAGGTCGGGTCGAGTTTGGTGGGTCGGTGAGTTTTCTGTACACTCCTAATTGCAGCTAGTAGAAGATAATGATGATGATGTTGTTGATGAGCCACCGCTCAAGTAAGGGGTTTGAGGACAATGCCGTCACTTCCATTTGCAAAGCCTCTTGACAATGCTAAAAATTTTCATTTTTTCCAAGCATAAATTTATTTGATTCCTCTTTGCAAGTAATTCTTCTTTCTAATATCACTTGGTCCCAGAGTGACATAAATAAATCGCATTTATACTATATATATATATATATATATATATATAATGATGAAAAACCTCACCAAGGCATGGCTTTTTGGATTCATCCTAGAGAATAAACAACAAATACACAATCCCACCTACAAGAACTATGTATCAAGTAACCTAGGAGAACTCTTAGTGGGATTGAATCAAGGATGTCTAATTCTACAGCTCATTCCAAGCCTCCAAAAACTAAGCTACACCCTACCGGTAATTTCATCATATAAATAAACCGAAGTTAATATGGATTGGATTTTTTCACTAGGAAAGTCTTTTTTTTTTTTTTTTTTTTTTTTGGGACAAGTGAAAGTTGTATTTTTTTTTTAATTGGAGTTCAATAAGAAAATGCAATAAAAAAAATGATTAACACGAGATGTCTTACTTAAAGAAGCATAGCATTTTGAGATATATATATATATTTAATTAGAGAATTTCAACATATAACGTCATACATAGCAAGCTTTAGCACTCAACAAATGGTGGCCCCTAGAAGGTCCAAAACTATAAATTGCGGGATATTCAAGATATCAAAAAACATATTATGCTATCCACGATAATCTTCCCTGAATTCCTGTCCTCCCAAGTCCCAATTCAAACAAGGGCTAAAAAGAATAAAAAGTAAATTTTTTTTATACTGTTAGGCTGTCTACCATAAATTATATTCATCCAAAGCAGAAACTGAAGCAGAAAACCAGAAACTAACAGTCAGAAATTGCATTAACAAAAGAGAGGGTTACAAAATATTGTCATTATGCACATCTCCCAGTACAAGCCTGGGAAAGAGAAGCCCCTATACTATCCAAGTTATTTGAGTTATATACAAAGAAAGTAGAAAATAGATATTATCACAAGCTGCCTTCTCTCTATCAAAAAAGCAATAAAAAACATGGTAGTAGCTGCTAAAGCCAAGTTGTCATCGATCACCACCAGCCTGTGAAAAAGCACAAAGTACACTGCAGATGAATAGGTGTAAATCCAAATGTCAACTTCTAGAAACTGTTCCACATTGTTTAAAATTTCTGAGATCACATCTACAGCATGTTGCTAGTTGCTGCTTACAACTAGGGATGGTCAAACCCACCCTGCACCCATCGATACTTCCTCTTCTAATCGTGCGAATACCCCTTAAGTGTCCTCAGGAAGTTTTGGGTCTTTGAAATCTAAGTACTGATTGAACAAATGCACCAGAGGACTCTAAAACAGTGAAGTCAATTCTCTCAGAAAATACAAAAATGGTAAAGTCAATTACAATTTCATCTCTCATATAATAAGCACACACAATTTCTGTGATCATAACAAATTTTAAAACGTTTAGCTAGCCCCCCTTGCGCACGCAGAGCCCCCTCTCCCCTCCCAACAAAAGAATAAATAAATTCCCAATATCATGTCAATGATTTCACTTTCAGTGCTCAGGTGGAAAACTGTTTATATAAATCAGCACTGATTCTAATAGATGATACAAATAATTCCATCATGTTTTGTATTCAGCAAGGTCAAAGCTAAAGCTCCAATGCTCCATTAGATGTGCTTGGTATTTTCATAGTCAGCAGGCCCCTGGTTAGGGCCAAATTGCAATAGTTAACAGGATCTGAAATGAGCATCAGATTGAAGTAATACCTATAGTGTGTTGTATGGACTGAAGGGCAAACCATTCGATTTTACTCTTATCTAATTTGGCATACTTGGGCTCTCTATCATAATAAGCTGGAGCTGGAAAGACAGCCCTTTTACAATAGTATTTTCACTTTGATGATAGTATGCAGACTTTACAAAGAACTTATAGAACCACCACCCCCACAATGAGCTGCACCTCAAATGACACTATAACGAGCTCTACCTCCCATAGATATAGTTTGATTGGTTAGGCATTTTGGGAGTTTAAACCAACATTTTTAGTACCTAAAACTCTGCTTTGCAAGCACAATTCTTCGTGACTTTTTCTCAAAACACCGTTGCAAAACAGCTTATACAAACTCACCCAATGTTGGTAGAGACTTATCGCTCTAGCCAAGTGGCCATTGCTCAATTAAGTTACCATCAGAGTTCGCAACTAAGCTAATGTGTGTGTGTGTGTGTGTGTGTGTGTGTGTGTGTATTAAAAAAAGTTAGAATTCGGAGAGATAAGAGTAACATTACATTGTTTTAACAGAGAGAAGACAAAGCCTTTACAGAACCTTGAACACCAGCCTCGGCCTCATCGCGAAGCCGCTTAATATTTTCGATGGTCTTTTGCTTCTCCTCCATTTGCTCAGCCAACTCTTTCTCTTCCTTCTTAATAGCCAAGTGAGACTCAAGGCATTGTTCCCATTCTCTTTTCCGATCAGCAAGCACCACCTCTTCTTCCCACGCAGATTCAAGCTCGAGATTTTTCAGCGCTTTTCGGATTTCCGAAACCCGACTCTTCAGACCACTAACCCGCTCTATGGCTTTCCAATACTCGGCTTCGGATCTAGCCACTGCTTCCACCGCTTCTTTCAACCGAGCTTGAAAAGACGAAACGGCGCCAGATTCTTCGTTTTGGTGGGTTCGGAGCTCGGTCTCGAAATATGAGAGTTGAGCGCGGCGAGAGAGGACAGCCCTAACGGCGTCGTAGAACTCAGTGTAATCTGGTTGAAGCCAATCCAAGGTTTCGAAAACCCTGTTCGCCGATGCCACCATCGTTTCCACTTCCCCAGACCACGGCGAAAGCTCCGAAACCAACAGCTTCTTCAAAGACTCCGCCGTCTTCGCGTAGAGTTCACGCGTCGCCGGAGCGAGTTGGTTGAGATTATTGCTGTTGGCAGAGGAATTGTTTGGAAACTTTCGGAGTAGTGAGAGTGGGCCCGAAACTTCTCCGGACACGTCACCGGTGGTGGGCACCACTGCCACTGTAACAAGGTCGTCATCGTTGCTGTTGTTGTTGTTATTACTGATAGTCTCCTCTTCGTCTTCGTCTTCCTGTTTCTGTTTCTGTTTCTGTCTCTTGTATAAATTTAATTTTGATTTTCTTGTTCTTGTACGAGAGGGAGGGGATTTGGTTTTGGTATTGGGTTTGACTCTCACGGCTTGTGGGAGTGGCTGCGGCTTATACATACTCTGACCCGCTTTCAGACTACCCATTGTTCTTTATTTTTTTTTGATCTCTTTTTTCCTGATTTTTGAATTATGAGGTAAGAGGAACACAGTTGTTACATGTCTTCTCGAGAAACTCTAGAGACAAAATAACAATAATAATAATAATAATTAAAAAAAAAGTGTCACGTAGGGAAAAAAAATTAACTCTACATTAAAAAAGTGGTGTTCCTTTGAGTTAAAAACTCATCATTCCTCTTGTAGTCTTGTGTTCGTTTCTCAGTATTAGAATATATACCAAGTAATTTTTTTTTTAATAAAAAAAATTAGAATATATACTAGGTATTAATTTTAATAATTTTGTTATATAAAATTACACTTTGCTCCTTTAATAATATCATTATTTTTTTTATAAGAGTGATTTTATAAGCACAAATTTTTCTACAATATTTTTACAAATTCTTAAGATAGCAAATTATTATTAGTTTGTATCTAGGTTCGTCACTTACACCATTTTTTTATTTGTTAATAACCACTCACCATATTAATAATTTGTAAATAAATTTGTAGCTCTAGCATTTTATTCTTTTTAAAGACCATAAAAAATCTATAAATTTAAAATTTCTTTCATCTCAAACTCTTACCTTTAATTGGTTTCAATTTAGTCCTAACGTCCAATATCGCTACCAATTTTAGTATTTTTGGAAACTTTCATCTTAAATCCTATAGTTTCAAAATAACAAATTAAATCATAAGATTTCAAAAAAACATATTAAACCCTATAATCATACAATTCATAAGCATAATGTGCACCTACACAGTAATTTTTTTTTTAATTTTGATTTGATACGTACTAAGTACAATTATGGTCTAACCTAAACTTAAGGTTGAGTTTAAAAGTCATTTGTTAAATAAACGAACTCCCTAAAAAAGTCCTAGTACACTTATATAGAGGTGGCAAAATTGGACACGACCTGCAAACCCGACACAACATGATATGAAATTAGTAGTGATGAGACCGACGAGCTCTCATCTCCAAGACAAGACTACTAAGAAGGACAAAGTCGTCTTGATGAACTAAGAGAGCTGTCATTACTGATGAAGATACGGGGATCATTCAACATAGTCAATAAATAATGTGGACAGTTACAAAGCCAGCCATGCAGACCGTTGGGAGCCTATTAAAGCCCTATTACTAGGCAAAGGCGTTACCAAGAAAGGCATTAACCACCACAACGGCTAGAATCCAAGGCAACCTATATAAGGCCCCCACATTGTCAACAAAAGGTACAGGAGCACTCTTATAAACACTCATTGTGATACTACTATTATTTTTATTTGAGAAAGCATTTTTCCCGTTTTGACTTGGGCATCAAAGACGTTGTGGCAGGCACCACACCGATGACCACCTTGGAAGGAGTAGTCTTTTCATCTATGCAGGTGCTCAGGCGAGAGTTTGGATCCATCTGGATACGTTTAACTCAACTGACCAGGTCATGCTTCATCAGTTTAGCGCCGTCTGTGGGAAACAGCATCGACATTTTCGTATTCAGATTCGAAAACATAGTTTCCATCAACTTCTATATCCAAATGAAGTCTGACCAAGATTTCGCAGCGTTGGCTCAACAAGTCCAGGCTCTTGCGGCCATCATCGAAGAGCTTACTAAACAAAATCAGGAAATGAAGCTACGGCTCCAGCAGAAGGAGAATCAGACCAAAGACAATCTGGAAGATGAGAGAGATAGCCATAAAAGAAGTGACCGTCAAAGACCTACTTCTCTAGATGAATAGAACTCAGATCTTCTTCGAGAAATGAGGAAGGAGATGGACAAATTGAGGAGTGCCATCAAGGAGAAAACAGACCGGAGTCTGGGTAGATTGGTCAGAGCAACCGATTCGCCTTTCACTACGACAGTCCTAGAATGTCCAATACCGTCAAAATTCCAGCTGCCTTAACTTGAGCCGTTCAACGAGCTTAAGGACCCTCATGATCACTTTAACACCTTCAAGACGGTGCTAGGTCTTCAACAGCCTCCTAACGAGATACTGTGCCAATCCTTCCCCACCACTCTCAAAGGAGCGGCAAGAGAATGGTTCACTAAACTGCCAACATCGTCCATCGATAGCTTTGAACAGTTGAGTAATTCCTTTTTGCATCACTTCATTGGAGGACAATGCCTTAAGAGGCTAGTGGACCATTTGTTCACCATTAGACAAGGAGAGAAAGAAACCCTGAAGTCGTATGTGAAACGATTCACTCGGGAGACCTTGGAGGTAGATGAAGCTGACGATAAGGTGCAGTTGACGACTTTCAAAGCGGGACTGAAGTCTAGGGAGTTTGTGGCTTCACTCGCAAAGAATCCTTCTAAGACGATGGCAGAGATGCTCCTAAAGGCACAAAAGTACATGAACACGGAAGATGCATTAGCTGCCATAAGGGATGTGGAAAGGCCAAGAGACAAGGGGAGACAAGATGACGACCGCAGAGGACAAAAAAGGGAGCGCCCAGATCGTCAAACTAATGATGGGGGTAAAAGAAAGGACGAGAGAACTCCTAGGACGGTAAAATTCACCCCCTTAATTATGCCCGTTGATAAAATTCTAACACAGATTAAGGACGAGCACTGCCTCAAATGGCCAAGGCCATTACATTCATCCCTTAACGTCCGTGACAAGAATAAGTACTGCCGATTTCACAAGGATCATGGCCACTACACAAAAGATTGCCGGGACCTAAAGGAGCAGATAGAGGAGTTAATACGGAAAGGAAAATTGAAGAAGTACGTGAAGAAGGGGGAGCCTAGCAGGTTTAGGGACGACAATAAAAGCCAACATGGGTCCACTTTTAAGGACGAGGATCACCCATTCCAACCCCCACAGAATGTGATTGGGGAAATAGCAATAATCGCAGGAGGGCCATTCACAGGAGGGTCATTCAGATCCCTTAAGAAAGCATGCCAAAGGCAGGTGAACAGCGTCCATATGGTACCCCCGTTCAAGCAGAGACGAACGAATCAAGATATGTCTTTCAACGAGGAAGACGCAAGAGGGATAAAGCAACCTCATAATGACCCCTTGGTCATAACACTCACGATTGAGGGGTTCAATACCAAGAGGATCCTTATAGACAATGGCAACTCTGCAGACATTATCTACTTATCTGCTTTTTAGTAGCTGAAGTTAGATCCTGGAATATTGCGCTCATTTGACTCCCCCCTCGTTAGCTTCAGTGGAGACAGGGTATACCCCAAGGGCATAGTGACATTGATGGTAATAGTAGGGATGTACCCAAAGTAGTTAACTCGTCAGTTAGACTTCTTAGTGGTGGATTGCCCTTCATCATACAATGTGATTATTGGAAGGCCCACACTCAACAAATGGAAGTCAGCCACCTCCACCTATTGCCTGAAGGTGAAGTTTCCAACAAAGAACGGCGTAGGTGAGGTAAGAGGAGATCAAGTCTTGGCAAGGGAATGCTACCAGGCAGTATTGGCTGCCAGGGAGAACCATACGTGAACGATTGAGGAAAAGGAAGAAGACAAGGTAGAAGCCCTGGAAGAAGTAGAGCTAGTGGAAGGAAAGACGACCAAGACAACAAGGATAGAGACGACACTGAGTCTTGAGATGAAGTCAATGCTCGTTCAGTTCCTTAAGGAAAACCTTGACATCTTCGCATGGAACCACGAGGACATGCCTGGTATACCCCCGAAAGTTATCAAGCACAAGTTAAATGTGAATCTCGAAAAGAAGCCCGTCCAGTAGAAACAACGAGCCTTTGCCCCAGAACAAAACCAGGCCATCACAGACGAGGTTAATAAATTGCTGACAACAGGCTTTATACGTGAAGTGTATTTCCCGGAGTGGCTCACGAATGTCATCTTAGTGAAGAAGGCAAACGGGAAATGGAGAATGTGCATGGATTTCACAAACCTGAACAAGGCTTGCCTAAAGGAAAGTTTCCCCCTACCGAGGATAGACCAGTTAGTAGACTCTACAGTCGGGTATAAATTACTGACATTCATGGACGCCTTCTTGGGATACAACCAAATAAAAATGGCTGAAGAAGACTAGGAGAAAACTGCTTTCATCACAAGTCAAGGGCTTTATTGCTATAACATAATGCCTTTCGGATTAAAAAATGCAAGGGCAATCTACCAGAGGCTGGTTAACAAAATGTTCAGCAACCAAATTGGGAGGAATATGGAAGTGTACGTGGATGACATGCTCGTCAAAAGCAAGGAAGAACTGACACATCTGGACGATCTAAAGGAGACGTTCGCCACGCTCAGACAATACCAGATGAAGCTGAACCCAAGCAAATGTGCCTTTGGTGTAGCCTCAAGAAAGTTTTTGGGATTCATGGTGTTCAGAAGCTCACAGGGAGGATCGCGGCACTCAATAGGTTTGTCTCTAAAGCAACGGACAAATGCCTGCCTTTCTTCAAAATATTGAAACAAGCTTTTGACTGGACCGACGAATGCGAGGCAGTGTTTCAGGAGCTCAAGCGTTATCTGAGCAATCCACCCCTTTTAAGTTCGTCTAAGCAAGGAGAAGACTTGTACCTATATTTGGCAGTATCAGCTACAGCCGTGAGTGCAGCCCTGATCCAAGAAGAAGACAAGAAGCAACTCCTGGTTTACTACGTCAGTTAGGCTTTCTAGAGGGTTGAGGCCAGATACCCAAGGATTGAAAAGATCGTGTTTGCATTAATAGTAGCCTCACGTAAGCTGTGACCATACTTCCAGGCGAACCCAATCTTGGTAATGACAGATCAGCCTATCAGAAAGTCCATGAACAAACCCGAGGCAGCAGGGAGGATGGTTCAATGGACGATTGAACTAAGCCAGTTTGACATTGAGTACCACCCCAAAATAGCCATCAAAGCACAAGCATTGGCAGACTTCATTGCCGAGTTCACCATTCTAGAAGATGATAATGCCACTAACAAGACAGAACAATGGACAATCTGGACTGACGGTTCGTCAGCTCAAAACAGAGGGGGAGTAGGGATCATCATAGTCATCCCTGACGGAGAAATGTTCAAGTACGGAGTTCAACTTAAGTTCCCAGTAACTAACAACGAGGCTGAATATGAAGGAATACTGATGAGGTTGAGGCTTGGGAAGAAACTCAGGGCTAAGGACCTGCTCGTCTAGAGTTATTCGAAATTAGTAATAGGGCAAATCAAAGGAGAGTATGAGGAAAAAGAGGAAAGAATGCAGAAATACCTCAAGTTGACGAAACATCTAGCCCATGAGTTTGATAAATTGGAATTCGTGTAGATCCCAAGACGTTAGAACATGGTAGCAGACGAGATCGCAAAGATGGCCTTGTCAGAAGAAGGGTCAACGAGCATGGAGTTAAACATGGAAGTCCAAAAGCGCCCCAGCATCGAAGAAGTCCCAACATTTGTGATCCAGAGCACAAACAGCTGGATGACACTAATCGTATCTTTCCTTCAAGACGGGCGTCTCCCACAGGACGCCGAGGAGGCTAAGAAGATCAAGAAGAGGGCAGCCAGATTTACAATCCTAAATGACACCCTATACAAGAAAGGCTTCTCCATGACTTACTTGAAGTGTGTCAACGAAGACGAAGCCAAGTACATCCTGGAAGAAATCCACGAAGGAGTTTGCGGGGGACCATGCCGGTCCTAGGTCCCTGGTAAGCAAGGTCATTCGAACAGGTTATTTCTAGCCTACTATGCAGGAAGACGCAGTAGAACTCGTCAAGAAATGTGATAAGTGCCAAAGGTTCGGGAATGTCCAGCGACTTCTAGCAAAGAAACTGACGACGATAGCATCTCCATGGCCATTTGCACAATAGGGAATCGACATCGTTGGCCCATTGCCCCAAGGTAAGGGTCAGGTAAAATTTCTACTAGTTGCTATTGATTACTTCACAAAGTGGGTTGAAGCAGAAGCACTAGCTACAATTACCGAAGCCAGGATTAGAAGCTTCGTGTGGAAGAATATAATTTGCAGGTTTGGGATTCCAATGACGATCATATCGGACAATGGGCGGCAGTTCGACAACCAAGGCTTCAGAGACTTCTACTTAGGCCTAGGCATTAAGAACTAGCTTTCATCCCCAGGGCATCCACAGGCGAACGGACAGACGGAGGTGACGAATCGGACACTGCTCAAGATTATCAAAACCAAGCTAGACGATGCGAAGGGTGCTTGGCCAGAGGAATTGCCCAACGTCCTGTGGGCCTACAGAACCACAGCAAGGACCCCAACTGGAGAGACACCCTTTAGACTCACCTACGACAATGAAGCAGTAATCCCGATTGAGGTAGGAGTAACCAGCATTAGGCGAGAGGTACTGCGCGAAGAAAACAACGACGACCAGCTGCAAATCAACCTGGATTGTCTGGACGAAGTAAGAGACAAAGCTTCCAGTAGAATGACGATATACCAACAAAAGATGGCCGAATACTACAACAAGAGGGTAAAGCTCAGACGACTGGACATTGGCGACCTCGTCCTGCGCAAGGTCACCACGGCGACTAAAGACTCTGCCCAAGGAAAACTTGGCCCCATATGAGAGGGTCCCTACCGAGTCGTCCACTACTCCTGGCAAGGCAGTTATCACTTGGAAACCCTAGAAGGACAAAGGCTCCCACGTCCATGGAACATTGAGCAATTGAGGAAATACCACCAATAGATACAACAAATAAATGTATTCATTCCTGAAATTAATAAAAAAATTATTTAGCCAATGTCTTTGTGCAAGCAGGTCTAGTCGGCTGTAAAACTAAAAAAAGCTAAGTAACAAGATTCCGCTTTGACGGATGTACGTTACTAACGAAGCCACAGACATGACAAGATCCCTTAAATGGGTGTAAGTCACAAAAGAAAAAGGCTAAGTAACAAGTGATTGGTGCAAAACTACAAGTGCACAGTATCGTAGTTTTATAGTAAAGTGATGAGAAGAGTATCGTCCTCAGGGATTGGTAACTTATTTTTGACAAATACCAAAATTATGCTAATCTCGATTTTATCTAGAGAAGTCACTAAGGTTTTTGTAATTGGAATTGAAAATAAAATCAATTTAAATAAAAGATACGCAGAGGAAAAGAAAGATGTTGCTTGAAAATCAACTTAATGAGAAAGAAACTTCTAGGAAATCGATTTCACCTAATCCCTCACTATGCTTTACTCATCTAGCTAATTGAATTTAATTCTCTCTGTTTGTTAGCAATCTCCAAACTCTTCCAAAAACCTCTTTCGATAGTCAATTGAAAATATTCTTGTTCATCATTTTACACAAGAGCATGCAATTTAATAAAGCAAGAAAACATTAAGATCAACGATTTTAATACTACACAAGTTCATACAAGTCTTTCGATCTCTATATTTACCTATGCTGAAATATTCAAGATCTATCCTATAATTCCCTCTTTCGACAACAAATCACAAGATCAAAATCATCTAATTAATGGCCAGTTAATTAGAAGCAATAAGCTCAGAATAAATCAGACAAACATAAAGAGAATTAATTCAAATTACCATAGAAAAGCAAGCATAGTTTGGAATTAGATTACATCGTTTTCCTTGAATAAAGAAAATTTAGTTCATGCTAAAAATTAAATTCAACATAAATGAATTCACCATCATTTTTCTGAGGAGATTCGAAGGAAACTAAATGCTGAAAATATATCTCGTCTCAGTCCTCCCAGTTCAGCCTTTGCCTTTCAGTTTTAGCCCTTTTTTTTTTTTTTTTTTTTTTTTTTTTTTTTTTTTTTTGTTTCAGCGTTTTTTCTCTTTTCCTTCAGCCTCCCTTCTTCTTTTCTTTTTCTTTTCTCTGTTGGTTCAGCCCCCTTTTCTTCTTTCTCTTTTCTAGTTCAACGCCTTTTTTTTTTTTTTCATCGCCTCTTTCTTTTCTTCTTTTTGTTCATGCATTGCCCTTTTTTCAGCCCCAAAACATTTCTCAGCCCCAAACATTTCTCTCTTCAGCCCAAAACCTTTTTTAGTTCAGCCCAAAACATTTTTTTTCAGCCCAAAACATTTCTCTTTTGCTGCTTCACGTCTCTTTATTTGAGTAAATCTTCATTTTCTTCAAATCTGAAATAAAATTTAAATAACAATAATGAAGTCTAAAATCAACAAAAATAAATAAAATTAGACTAAAGTTTAAAGTTGAGAAGTGATAAATTATGCTAAATTATGCAAGTCATCAAACACCCCCAAACTTAGAATTTTGTTTGTCCTCAAACAAAAAGAAAATAAAATAAAAGACAACTATAAACAATATCAACTAGACCCCATAGAGAAATATCATCACTCACCAAGCCATGATTTGAATTTAGATTTCATCACTAGTAACTTACTCTTTTAACATCAAAGATAGCAGGAGAATCAATCAAAAAATTTAGCAATTTGTCAAGCAAGAGTTAAGCGTTTACTTCAACCTAAAGCTAAGTCCTTGAGTGTGCCAGCAGCAGCAGCCAGGGGCATTCTCGGGAGCGTTAGTCTCGGTAGCCGAAGATTGGGCAGCATCATCAGCAGTCATCTCCTTGTTTACCTCCCCCAAGTCTAACTTCTCCAAGTCCACTCTAGAGGGGTGCTTAATGAAGTATCTCCTCAGAAGCTCAAACCCCTTGAAGTACCAGCTGAAAAGCATGGTGTTGTACTCTTCAATTTGCTGAAAGCCCTCGACGGCTTTGGCTGCAATCCCTTTAATCTTCTCCTTGGCAGTTGCAAGTTGCTTATCTTTCTCCAAGGTCAACTCCCGTTCAACTCTAAGCTCGTTAGTCAAAGTCTTGAGCTTTTCCTTGACCAGGTTGGCTTCGTTCATGGCAACTATCAGTTCTTTCTTCAATTTCGAATTTTCTACCTCCAAGGTCGTCACATGGGACCGCACAGACTTAACCTTAGCCTCCGAAGTGAGATGGAGACTCTCTCCTAACACCTAAATATATATATAAAAGAAAGACGAACGGAAGATAAAGTTGCACAGGTACCTGGACGAGCTTATGGAGGTGATGCCCCACAACTTCATTGGCGGACACCCCCAAGAACACTTTCAGGTCATCTGCACCAAAGACGTCCTGAGCATGCGCCATGGCAACCTCGGCATCATCCCAGATGCTGGAGGGTCGGGAGTCAACCTTTTCCTTTTGCTTATCCCCGGTCCTTGGCCTCTTATGCCGGGGAGTAAGCTCTTTCATCGAAGGGGTTGGCGATGCTGTCCCCACCGTCCCAGGGGTCGAAGTGGAAGGAAGCGCTGCAAGTATGAGGGCCCCTCTCTTCGTTACACGGATGGACTTAGCCCCAATAGCAGACAAGGGCTCTTCCTTCTTGTTCCTCATCCGGGTATACATGTCTTTGTTGAATTTCGTCGTCATTTCTGCAAGAGGAGAACACTTGTTAATATTTATCCAAGTATGCATAAAGGGGTCAATACTGACGAAGCTAACACTTACTCTTTTTTCCTTTAATCTCTATGATGCGTAGCACGTAGGGGGATGGGTCCAGACCTAAGCAATAGAATGCAAGGGTCTGCGGATCTACAATATCGTCCCAACTTTCAACTGTCTTGGCGTACTCTATTGCTTTCTCAACACGACCCTAGTACTTGCTTTTAAGTTTAGGCTGTCTCTTAACTGTGCAAAGAAATGGCAAAAAAGGTTATGGATGACCCTATAAACCGAACAAAAATCAACAGATGATGAGAAATATTGACGCACCTAAGTTTGGGGCTCCCCACCGACGGAGCAACCTTGGGATATCGCCCCAAGCCTCGCTAGCGGGGGTCTCAAAGTCGTCCCCAGACACGAAAAAGAAACGGGATTTCCAGTACCCGAAGGACGAAGGTAAACCCCTTACAATCCTAGCTCTCCTCACCCAGGGTACCAACTCATAATATCCATACTCTTTTTACTCATTCAAACGATAAAGATAGATGAGCTCACCTACCTTAATCATTTCTTCGTTAGCAGCCAACCATATTTCCATACAATTGACCACAAGTGAAGGCGGTCTCGTAGAAGTATACCTCACCAGGGAAGAAATGGCAAGCCCGATCCTTATTATTGGGCTAACGAACGTGAACCGGCTCTGGAAAATGAAACCTATCCTTTAATCTACCCACGGTGTCAGCATCTAGCCCACACACCTCCTTGAGGGCATGAAAAGCCCTAACCACACGAGGAGTAGAGACGGCTATATCACCCTCCTTTGGGTCGCCACTAGACGACAACCCAGTCTCGAGCTCACTGGATCTCACCTCCGACATCCTCTTCGTCTCACCCTCAAACCAAGCAATCGACTGGCCAAGTATTGGGGACATCTCTCCTAAAACCACACTCAACCCATAACCCGCAAAAATAAAGTCCCTAACCAAGGGAAGGAAGTCACTAGAAACACCTAAAGCAGCCCCTAAGCGAGCAAAAAAGAAAGAAATCGAGGGGCAAGCTACTCTACCCTCAGAGCCACTAACCATGAAAAGCTAAGAAGGGGTTGAATCCTAAAAACCCGAAAATAAAAAAACAACCATAGCAAGGTGAAGAGAAAGGAAAAAATCAGAAATTTATAACAGATTATGAAGAAAAAGGAAATAGAGGGAGAGAAAAAGAAGAACGTACCTTGAAAATAAGCAGCTCAAATTAGAGGAGAAAATCCAAAGGATATCGCCAAAACAAGGTCGAAATGGTCGCACAAGTGAATAGGAAAGAAAAAACTCAGAGCAAATGAATAGAGAAATGGGAAAACGTGAAGGAGAGGAAAGTTTAAGGCCTAAAAAACTGAAAAACAGCGGGAAACCCAAGGGTCATGGGATTAACTCCACTAATCAGCGTGCGCCAGGTGGCCACATCGCATGTGGCACCGCCACTACGCATTTAATTTGGAGCGAAACCCCAAGAGTCATGGATAACTCAGGAAAACTTTTCATCTTCTATGGTCATCGTGACACGTCATGGCAACCACAGAAGCTGGGGGGCAACTGATGGGACCGACAAGCTCTCATCTCCTAGACAAGACCACTAAGAAGGACGAAGTCGTCTTGACGAACTAAGGGAGCAGTCATTACTGACGAAGATACAGGGATCATTCAACATAGTCAATAAATAATGTGGACAGTTACAAAGCCAGCCATGCAGGCCGTTGGGAGCCTATTAAAGCCCCATTACTAGGCAAAGGCATTACCAAGAAAGGCATTAACCACCACAACGGCTAGAATCCAAGGCAACCTATATAAGGCCCCCACATTGTCAACAGAAGGTACAAGAGCACTCTTATAAACACTCATTGTGATACTACTATTATTTTTATTTGAGAAATCATTTTTCCCATTCTGACTTGGGCATCGGAGACGTTGTGGCAGGCACCACACCGGTGACCACCTTGGAAGGAGCAGTCTTTTCATCTACGGGTGCTCAGGCAAGAGTTTGGATCCATCTGGATATGTTTAACACGACTAACAAGGTCACGCTTCATCAAGTAGGTTATGGATTGAGACTTAATGGGTTCGTGTCATATTCGAATTGATACAATTGACCTATTTAATAAACAAGTTGGGTTAGTGTCCGTCACATGGAACCAGTTTGACGTGTTTGATCCGTTTAATTAAATGACATTTTGCCAATATACCCTTCAAACCCTAGGTATATAAACTTATTAGTTGTTGTGATTTATTTTCTTTGACATATTATGATTGATTATTTGTGATATTGAGATATGCTTTAGTTTTGAATGATTATTTGTGATGCAGTTATTTGTTAATTCTGAATTTTATATTAAAAATATTTATTTGTTTGGCTTTTCATAATTCGTATCAATTTGGTTAATACTAAAATTAGTTTTTTTAATTATTTTATTAATTTTTTAAGTTCGATAAAATCTAATAAACAGGTCGACACGATTGACCAGTTTAATAAATGGGTTGTGTTAGGGTTGAGGAATCTTGACCCATTTAATAAACATGTCAAGTTAGAGTTGACCCATATAGTCGAATACTTATGAGTACACGACACGAATCTGACACGCGAACACGAATTGCCACCCTTACACTCATATGGTAGTGAAATTCCTCTATTTTAATCAGTGGGCTTTCACCTTCTCAATACGCATCTTGTTCAGCGAAAATATTGCCAATAAGTGTTTACAAAACATACTACAATGACTAATAACACATTTGTATATCGCACTTTTGAAAATTTTTACCAAACACTCATTTTGAGTTTTGGGCTAGAAAACGCACTTTTTGGCCCCTTAAAGTCGAACCAAACAGGCACATATTCTCAATGAAAGAACACTTTGCCTATGTTAAAGCCGAAATATAACACACTTTGATTTAGTTCTTTTATGCGGGTAATAGATTCCTTATTTATTAATGAAGAGGGAGCCATTTTTTTTAAGAAACAAACACACGCAAGAAAGAGGGAAAAGAGTTCTAACATAAAAGCACACCACAAACTCTACTTAAAATGTATGATAATGAAAAGGGAGATTTGAACTCTACTAGCAAAATCTTTTTTAATACTTGTGTAAATAAGGTTTTCTTAAGAGAATCAATTCTAAATTTAAGATTAAAATATCAATTGCATTTGTAGTCCAAAAAAAAAAAAATTTTAAGTCTTATTTTTTTATTCAAATTGTTATATTACCCACTTAACTTGTTGGATTGAAGTTCACACTACTATTGACAAACCTTATTTATAAATTATAAGCCCAAGTATTAGATAATAAAGGTAATATATTTTTATAGTAACCAAACTATATTTGGTCAAAAAATCCTTGGTAATCTCCATCACAAGGTATTTCCCTTTCGAATGACTTCTTTTTGATAATTTTCATGTTGAAATTTAAATATAAGTCCTACGAAGTAGTTGCTAAAAATCTATTGTGATTTATGTACTAGGAAAAAATTTATTTCTTAGTGCATTTTAAAAAGTAATAAATAATTCTTTAATACTCTTGTGAAGGTTAAAACTACAATGAATAACTTGGTAAAACCTTTTACAAGGTAGAATTTGAATGAATAGTGCCTATTTTCTTTTCAATGAAGACTGACACATGACATTCATTAAAAGATGGGGTGGAAGGTTATATTGATGAATTATCAAACAATCCACCAACTGGCAAAATCTTATGTCGTCGCATAATAATCATGATTATATTGTAGTCGAACATATTTGTTCTCGTAACAACAAAGGTAGTCTCAATCATAAAGTATCTTCGTTTCTAATCATTGTTTCTGGTAACTCTTTTATTCAATTTTAGAATAGTGTTTTGTTAGTGTAAACGAATTCCTTTAAACCAAAATTTACCTATATCTTTAAATAAGATGATGGATATTTGGCCTATCGTAATCGTCCATATACTCACCGATTCATCTTCCTTTATCAGAAAATGACTTTCACCTTCCCAGCTACGCCATTGAGAATCATTTTGTTAATGCCTCGTTTTGTAACTAGGGATCCTCTTGAGGTCAAAATCCTAAGTTTCCTTTAGGAAATAGTAAATTTCATTCAGGCCTTTTCTAAAATCAATTACAAAAACATTGAATTTCACAATGATCAAAGCGACGCATTGGTTGCAATGATCAAAGAACCCTGGCACAAAGATCAAATCTATATAGTCAAAGTAGACCCTTGTAATTTAAAGCCTAAACGATGTGGGCATGATAAATTAATTCCAATTCGAAAATCCCATTGGTATATGTTTTTAGACAAGAATTTATTTTCACTTGAACTTAGTGGTCTAATGGCTCCCCCCTAGGTACTAAGTGACCAGGTGTGAGCAAGGTTTCCGATTTCTACAAATTGGGTGGGTGATGGTATGGTAGATTTAGGAATTTCTAACAAAGTTCCACACACACACAAAAGAAAAACAAGAATTTAATTAAAAGAATGGATGAATGTTTATTGATAATTATGATTTTTAAATTTTTTTAAAAATTGACACCATGGTTAAATAAAAAAATGAAAGTATTAAAATTATAAATTTCTTTAATAAGGGTCATAGATTTGGAGTTAGTGAAAAATGGGGGGAAATGGAGGGTAAATTGAAATTTGGGTTTGCTCAAGGTCGAGTATAGACTGTTGTGACTTAAATAATGCTACCATGTTCAGGATTGCTGTGAAGTAATAACTCAATAAGTCTGAGGTCGAATCCACAGGGAAAGGGAATTGATTAGCAAATCACAAGAGAATAAAACTAAAATAATAAAGTTTAATTGAAAATATTTTAATGGTTTAGTAAAGGTAATTTAAATTGAGAGAAAATAACAATATATTAACACGCTAAAGTTTAAGGATCCACACACAACACATTTATTGGTAGTCTTAACAATATTTATTTTATAACTCAACTAAAATTCATACGAAGGATGATCTTAGTCGGATGATTTAACAATAAAAACTCAAGAATTAATTGTCTAAGGTAGTTTCATGAAATTGATTGATTTTAGGCAAAACAAAACTAGTGAATTAGTTCGTAGGAAATACTAAGCATTTAACGTGCCCGGAGTCTATGATAAATCAAATAATTATACAAAACTAAACACTTTTCTAAATGAGTAGATCAATCAAAAACATAATAACATAAACATTAAAACCATAAAATAATTGTTGAGAACATACCAATAAACGGTTGGGTTTCACCACTCGCCTTAGCAAGACATAACACAAATAAAACTCTAAAAACTGTAAAGAAACTTTAAGAAAACTTAAATTACATTCCAAGGCAGCTCCACTCTGAATTTTGCCCTAAAGAACCTTTAAATAGGTCAAGGAATCCTATTACAAGGTGAATTCCCATTTGGAGAAAATTCCAGGTTTTTAGGCTTCACTTAACCGACGTTTTTGGCTCATTTAACTTCAAAATTTAGACTTTTGGTAAACTACAAAATTGTAGCACTTTAAGTAACTTTCCATCCTAACTTGAATCATCTTGATTGGATATCTAAGCCAAATGTTATGCTCCAAATACTAACTGGTGCGCAGGCTGGAATTTTAATCCAAATTAGACTTGGATTTGGTGCAAATTTCCTTTGATTCCTTGCTCCAATTGGACTTGAATTTAATTGGGTTGGCCTTCTTTGACTTCAACATGGCCTTTGTAAAAGTAAAGTCCATTAGTTTTCTTCTTTGCACAAATCCACTTATTTAATTTCATTATCCTACATAAGACAAATTCACGCATTAAAATTCAATTAATCACAAAATTGATTATTCAGCATTATTCTAAAACCAAATATAAAATGCATGAATTAACTCAAAATAAGTAAGAAAATGATTTCTAATAATGATATAAATATGCAAAATTAAGCTATTATCACAAACTTTTGTATTAAGTATGCCAATTGGTAGATTAATACAAAGTCCATGGGTCGATCTGCAATTTGGCCAAGATCAATCATTTTTGTTTTTTCTTTGGCCCATTTTTTCATGTTAAATTGTCAATTTTTTCTCGAATTTCAACCCCATTAATCGCAACATGAGACCCAAGACCAGCTAATTGGCACTAAACTTGTGCAATTAAATTTTAATGTCAATAAAATTCATGGAAAATATTAAATGTTGGCTATCCAAATTAAATTGTGTACATGCAATCACATGATTAATTTCAAATTGATTATAAACTTATGAAAGGCTTTGGTCAATCAAAAACCCAAAAGAGCACTTTAATTGAAAATTTAAACAAACAAAACAAACACAACATTTTTTGACTATATGACGACTGGATCCTTCCTTGGAAAGTTACACAAGCCTCCACCTTTAGGACCTCCACCAAAAGCCTTCTCCTCCACCGTGTGGATCCTGATGTAGGTATAATCCAGTACCCTAACATGGTCTTCATGTTGCTATAATGTTAATTTAAGATTAAAGCATGTTAGTGATTATTTAAATTCCTTGAATATGTTTGAATGTTTATGAGATTCTTACATGTTCATATCATTCTTCATATGTTCTTGGTTGTTCATCACATGTTCATGCATAACACTAGCTTCAATCTTAAATCCACATCAAAATATGAAAATATGTTTGGTTTATAATTCTCTCAAATCCTTGAATTTACAATATCACCACCCATACAAATTCACTAGAATTTATTTTTTTATTCAAAATACAATGATTAATAAATGGAATTAGTGTTTATCACATGCACACACATTAAAATCAGCATGCAAATTGATTGGCAACATATTGGAAGACTGGTTTCACCGGGCAAGATGGATGGTTAACACATTCCCATCTTGTAACACAGCTTCCGAGCTTAGATCAAGGATTGATAGAACAATGTTTATCCATGTAATTTTCAATTTCTAGATTGTAACTAACAAACAAAGCCATGTACTTTATCTTATATTGTATATACGACCAAAGCCAAGTAATTTCCTATAATCAATGTACATTCATTCTTAAATCAATAAAATGATACAATTTTCAATTTTGGTTTTCTTATTTATTCCAATAATTAAGTAAGCGACGACTCCATTGTAAAACCCATAATCTAAAAGGGAAAATATAATCAATCGAACCTCTATTTTGAGAGGCAATAACAAGACTCCACCCATTCATGTGGGTTTGGCACAATGCCAAAATGGGCAAGGGGCATGGTCTCTCACAGATGCACATAAAATTTTAACAAAATTGTCTCATGTTAAAAAGATTTTATATAATATATATTGTTAGCTACTCTCCATTGTTAAATGGTCAATACATTATCTGTAATGCGGCACTTATCAAAGGAACTCATACAATTAAATCAACTAAGTTTCTGGAGTAATGAGAAATGATATGGGTATGTCTCATAAGAATGGAGATATAAGAACATAGAACATAATTTAATCCAATCATATTATTAAAGAACACACCATTGTTTGGAGATATAAGAACATAGAACATAATTTATTTTTCTTTATCACACATTCATTTTGTTTTTCATGAAAAATTATTTACGAGCTATAGATCTTGAGTGAAGAGAATGAAAATACAAATGATTTTGTTTTCTTTTCTGGATATGGGTTAGAAATAAAAAAGTACTTAAATAAAAATTAATTGATTTGCTTATTTTTGGATTTTATGGATCTACTTGAAATTATTAATTAAAAATTCTATTCACACACAGAATTTTGAATTTTCTTTAGCCACACAAGGAGGAAACCTATTATATGTATAAAAGGTGGATATTATTCATCTACATCTATCCCAACTGGTGGTTTATCAAATCATTGCAATTGAAAGGATCCAATTCTATCAAGTTTCCAATTTATAAGTAAAATCTTTGTGAATTGGTTGAACACTTTTAACCAAAAGTGTATCTCGCAAGAATCTAATAAATCGTTGTTATGATTCTTTGATCTAAAGAAATCTCAGAAAGGGTAGGTTGCTGACGTTTTTCATAATGATTAAAAATCAATGAAGTAATGTCTAAACCCAATGATTCAATGAAACGATAAATAATTTTGGAACCAATTAGTTAACAATAAACAAATTTTATTTTATGGTCTGATAATAGCTATGCCAAGTCATTGTCGAAAACCCCAAGATATTATCACAGCGGTGGATGACCAAACATATAGAACACTAGTTTGAAATAGTCAATTATAAATGCAAAAGCCCATTGATTTATTCCCACTTAAAAAATAATAGTTATGATCGATAAAAGCAGTATAAAGGCTCATATCCTTTTGTTATTATGTGGCACATTTAGGTTTGTGGATTGTCAAGATTATGATATGTTCCAGGTGTTTCACTTACGGTTGATTCTTTCTCAGGGATCTTGTAGAGGTGTGGCCCATGCATTGACTGGATTATGTATTGGATTGGGTCCTTCTGGTACATCATGGTTGATTCTTGCAAGGTTATTTTGTAGAGAATCGGACCACGCACTGACAAGATTATGTATTGGATTGGGTCCTCCTGGTACATTGTGGTTGATTCTTGCTTGAATATTTTGTAGAGAATCGGTCCATGCGGAGATTGGATTATGTATAGGATTAGGTCCTCCTAGTACTTTATGGGGGATTCTCGCACGGTTATTTTATAGAGGTTTGGACCATGTACTGATTGGATTATGTATAGGATTAGGTCCTCCTAGTACTTTCTGGTTGATTCTTGCTAGATGATTTTTTTGAGGATCGGTCCTTTGTGATATTCGCACACTTGAGCTCATGAAGAAAAGCAAGAGGAAGACAAATAACACGACAATGAACATCTTTCTAATTATCGAGTCAAACATTTTGTCTGTTCTAATTAAACAAAGTGGTTGTTGGATTGAAGTTCACACACTACTATTGACAAACCTTATTTATATGCCCAAGTATTAGATAATAAAGGTAATACATTTTTATAGTAACAAAACTATATTTAGTAAAAAAATCCTTGGTAATCTCAATCACAAGGTATTTCCCTTTCGAATGACTTCTTTTTGGTAATTTTCTTGTTGAAATTTAAATATAAGTCCTACGAAGTAGTTGCCGAAAATATATAGTGATTTATGTACTAGGATACAATTTATTTCCTAGTGCATTTAAAAAAGTAATAAATAATCCTTCAACACTCTTGTGAAGATTAAGACTACAATGAATAACTTGGTAAAACCTTTTACAAGGCCGAATTTGAATGAATAGTGCCTATTTCCTTTTCAATGAAGACTGACACATGACATTCACCTAATTAATTAAATACTATAATTATTGACTTATTAATACTACCATTATTAATTAATAGTAGTATTTAATTAATTAGGTGAACATGTGGCAAGTTTTTATTGGTGGAGTATAGAGTGGAACAAGAAAAGTGGGACGGAAGATTTGGACTCTTAAAAGATGGGGCGGAAGGTTAGATTAATGAATTATCAGACAATCCACCAACTGGAAAAATCTAATGTCATCACATAATAATCATTATTATATTGTAGTTGAACATATTTACTCTCGTAACAACAAAGGTAGTCTCAATCACAGAGTATCATCGTTTCTAATCATTGTTTTTGGTAACTCTTTTATTCAATTTTAGAATATTGTTCTGTAAGCGTAAACGAATTCCTTTAAACCAAATTTAACCTACATCTTTAAATATGATGATGGATATTTGGCCTCTCGTAATAGTCCATATACTCGCCAATTCACATCCTCTATTAGAAAATGTCTTTCACCTTCTCAGCTACATCGTTGAGAATCATTCTGTTGACACCTCGTTTTGTAACCAGGGATCCTCTTGAAGTCAAAATCCTAAGTTTCTTTTAGGAAAGAGTGATGTCATTCAAGCCTTTTCTCAAATCAATTACAAAAACATTGAATTTCACAATGACCAAATTTGTACAGTCAAAGTAAACCCTTGTAATTTAATGCCTAAAAAATGTGGGCATGATAAATTAATTTTACTTCGAAAATCCCATTGGTATATGTTTTTAGACAAGAATTTAATTTTAATTGAACTTAGTGGTCTAATTGCTCCCCCCAGGTACTAAGTGACTAGGTGTGAGCAAGGTTTCTAATTTCTACAAATTGGGTGGGTAGGGGTATGGTAGATTTAGGAACTTCTAACAAATATACTCACACACACACCAAAAAAAAAAAAAAAAAAAAAAAGAAGAAGAAAAAAAAGAAAAAAGAAAAAAAGAATCTAATTAAAAGAATGGATGAATGCTTAGTGATAATTATGATTTTTAATTTTTTTTAAAAAAATTGACATAGATTTGGAAATATAAACAAAAAATTTGAAATTATTAGAACTATAAAATTCTTTAATACAGGTCATAGATTTGGAGTTAGTGAAAAATGGGAGAAAACGGAGGGTAAATTGAAATTTGGGTTTGCCCAAGGTCAAGTACAAACCATTGTATTAAGTATGCCAATTGGTAGATTAATACCAAGTCCAGGGGTTGATGTGCAATTTGGCCAAGATCAATCATTTTTTTGGGCCCCTTTTTCATGTTACATTGTCGATTTTTTTCCCGAATTTCAACCCCATTAATTGCAACATGGGACCCAAGACCAGCTAATCGGCATTAAACTTGTGCAATTAAATTTTAATATCATTAAAATTTATAGAAAATGTTAAATGTTGGCTATCCAAATTAAATTGTCTACACACAATCACATGATTAATTTCAAATTGATTATAAACTTAACTGATTTGAATTTAATTATGAAAGGCCTTGGTCAATTGAAAACCCTGAAGAGCACTTTAATTCATATCTAGCTTGGATATGAATTAGGAATTAAAAAAATGTACTTAAATCAAATTTAATTGACTTGATTATTTTTGGATTTTATGGATCTACTTGAAATTATTAATTAAAAATTCTATTCACACGTAGAATTTTGAATTTTCTTTAGCCACTCGAGGAGGAAACCTATTATACATATATAGGGTGGATATTATTCATCTACATCTATCCCAATTAGTGGTTTATCGAATCATTGCAATCAAAAGGATCCAATTCTATCAAGTTTCCAATTTATAAGTAAAATCTTTGTGAATTGATTGAACTCTTTTAAACAAAAGTGTATCTTGCAGGAATCAAATCAATCGTTGCTTTGATTCTTTGATCTAAAGAAATCTTAGAAAGGGAAGGTTGCTGATGTTTTTCATAATGAATAAAAATCAACGAAGTAATGTCTAAACCCAATGATTCAACAAAAAGATAAGTAATTCTGGAACCAATTAGTTAGCAATAAACAAATTTTAGTTTATGGTCTTATAATTGCTATGCCAAGTCATCGCTAGGAAACCCTAAGATATTATCACAGTGGCAGATGAACAAATATATAGAACACTAGTTCGAAATCGTCAATTATAAAGGCAAAAGCCCATTTGTAGACACCCAATTTTGCACCCATAATTTAATCAAGGAGAATGACTTGAATGACTAATCCATGTACCCCAAAAATCTTAATTGCATTACATGCATCGATTTTTTCTTTCATTACATGCATCATTTTGTCTTTGCATTACATGCATTAATTCATTAATTGTATATCATAAAAATGTTCTTGAGATTCTAACAGTTGCAGTGGTGTTTCTGGTTATCAAATCGGACTATTGGACATAAAGATATCGCATGATTAAGTTTGCACAGTCAACATGCATTGTGTCTAGGTAGAATCGACCACACAAGATCAATTTAAATTAATTCTGATTGGTTAAACAATTAAAATTAATTAAACAATTTTGTGATTAGTTGATAATTAGTGTTTAAAATAAGGATGCATGCGTGGGAATAAAAGGGATGATTGGATAACAATAAAATTGTGGATAATCTAAACTTTATCAACATTTATTTTAGAGTATTTATCTACAAGATAATTGTTCTTAAATATCCTGAATTACCCAAAAAAAAAAGAGATGAAAAATCATAGGCAGAGGATGAAAATGTGTCTAGGTACAAGGACCGGCCAAAAAACCCTAGAAAAGGAGTCCAAATGGCACTCGAACACGAAAGTGCATTCGGAGCCATAGGGCCAATTCGGCACTTTTAAGAGTGCCGAACGGCACTTTTTAGAATGCCGAACGGCACTCTAAAAGGGCTGAATTTCCCTGATGTGGGCTTTGGCCCAACGACCTTCGGGTGATGATTATGCATACCATTTTCGATCTTTTTGCAAAAGGATGTGTCCAGATTCAAACCCTAATCGTCCGTACCTATTTTTTAGAATCTTCTAGCCTCTATATATAGAGACTAAACCTCATAATTCAGCACATTTTTTTTACGCTTTGAGAGGCATACGTTTTTTACTCTCAAACCACTCATATTTTCTGATCCCCTCTTTGAGTGTTGCTGCTTAAATTAGGGTTTTTAGGTTTCAAAGAGAATTGAACAAATTTCTTTGAACCCTAAAACATCCTCTCAAGAATAAAGAGTGCTCATGCAAGAGGTTGTTTCCTTCATCCTTTTTCTTATGATGTGATGATGCATGTTATATCTCTTTATTTTTCAAATATCCATAACATGAATTGTAAATTGTTGTTTTGTTAAAGCATGATTGTTTTTATGTGATTGTTATAGTCTTTTTCTTGAATGTCAATAAATCTGCATGTGAACAATTATTTTTCTTAAAACAAAACAGATCTGCATCTTTATAAGATGTAGATCTGAATTTTTCTTAATACAAAAACAGATCTGCATCTTTATAAAATGTAGATTTGAATTTTTCTTAAAACAAAAACAGATCTGCATCTTTATAAGATGTAGATCTGAACTTTTCTCAATATAAAAAAAAGATTTGCATCTTTATAAGATGTGGATCTGAGTTTTTCTCAATATAAAAACAAATCAACATCTTCCTTAGATGTAGATCTGAGTTATCTCAAACAAATAGAGATATGCATCTTTATGAGATGCAGATCTAAATTGTTCTCAAATCAAAACTGATTTGCATCTTTCTTAAGATGCAAATTTGATTTTCTTAATACATGCAAATTGTTGAAATAAAGAAAGGGATTGTGTATTATTGTGTTTGTGTTTATTTTAATTCATGATTGCATAAATTTGGATTATGAGTGAAACTCTCTTCTTAAAAAATCTTTTTCATTCTTTGTAAAACATATAATAAAACATATCTGAATTTTCGCAATCAAAAATCACTTTTTTAAATATAACAAAACAGATCTGAATTTTTATCATCAAAAACCACTTTTTTAATACTACAAAACAGATCTGATATTTTGACAAATCAAAATCATTTTTTTAATCATTAAAACATATTTGATTTTAAAAAAAAAAAAAAAAAACCAAAGAAGAGACTTCATTCATAAATAAATTTGTGTGATTTAATTTTTCATTCACATGTTCAACATATCATTCATGACATGCATAAGAAAGTACATTGGTCACAAGAGTCTAGAAGAAAGTACATTGGTAACCTAGCCTCCGGATTTAGGTTTTTGGTTTAGTAGATCTAGCCTTGTCTTTGTTTGTTTTGGGTAGAATGTAACTAGGAAAAAAGCCATGTATTTTGCTAGATTGTAACTAAGACCCAAAACTATGTAACTTTTTAATTTTCTTTCAGATATGTAATTTTATTCAATCAATGAATGGAATTATTTAGTCATCTATTTTGTAATTAGTATTTTTTCTTATTTTTTTGTATAAAGAAAAAATAAGTGGCGACTCCATACCACTTACCCAAAAAGAGAGGTGTCATAAAAGGTACTCGAGTCTCATTTTTGAGGGACGCTTTTCGTCGAGGTCTCTCACAATGGCGACTCCACTGGGGATGTCGAGGGCTAAGTTTCGTATTAGACTTAAGTGACCAAATATGTACCTTTGTTTTACATGATATAGTTGTTGTTTGTTTATTTATGTTTGATGGGATGTTGCATAATATTGTGGTGTATGATATTTTTTTGTTTGTTTTGATTGTTAAAATCTTTTCCTAACCGTCATGGTGTGTGCCATCTAAACAACAATGTATGCACCCCTTTCAACAATTTACGGTAGTAGTAACCATGGATTATTGATCTTCATTAGATTCGGGTATCCAGTGGTGAACTCACCAACTCATAGCCCAAAGTCACTGGATTATTTCCTGTTGACTGTAAAGGACAACCCATGCTATTTGGACCAATGCAATGCTCATTACATTACAAGTTGGGAGGTGTAACGTCCTAGCTATGGGAAACAATGAAACAACAAACCTACCCTACAACATAATGACTTAGAACCTACCCTTAGGTCGGTCCCAGTTAAATTGCATTGCATGTTGTGTGTGTTTGTTTTAATTAACTGATGGATGTGGATGGGGTCTTAACTTTGATTAACCTGACCATGCCTGTCATTAGGGGAGAATCTGGTCAAGATCTAAAGGAAGGCTACAAAGAGAACCAAAGCCCAACACTCAAGCCAGTAGCTCCAGCTCCAAGCCTATCACTCCCATCAAAATACTGAAGCCTTCAAGCATAGAAGAGACACCACCGCTGCAACATCACAACCCCATCTTCGACCTCTAAGACAGTTCAAGTCACAAGAAGTCTGAAGCTCATAGTAACATGGCAGAAAAGGGAGAACACCCAAACACAGAGGAACCCATGAACACCCAAGAGCTACTCAACACTATGGTAGCTAGTCAGATTCAGCTGAGGGAAGACATGAACTGTATGATGCAACAGTTTCAGAATTTGAAGAGTAATCAAGAGGGGGACAAGGCTGATCATGATCCACTAACCCTAAAGAATGAGAAGAAGATCAATGAGAGGATGAATAACATGGAGGAAATGATTAGAAGAGCCCGCAAGATGGAGGAACTTATGGACTACAATTCACTCTCCCTGTTCCTTAATACAAGGCTACCACCTAAGTTCAAGATGCCAACCCTAGACAAGTTTGATGGGACCGGCTACCCAAAGTCCCATTTGAAGATGTATATGAGGGCTATGCATCCCCTAGGCGCAACTAAAGAAGTACTTGCCTAGATGTTCCAAAACATACTGACCGGAGCTGCTCTTAGATTGTTCCTCAACTTGGATGATGCAAGAGCAAGTTAGGAGGACATCTTCCAAGAGTTTCACAAGCAATACAAGTACAATATGGAAGTGGACATCACAAGAAGAGACCTTGAGACTACTAAGCAAGAGTCAAAAGAATCCTTCTCTACTTTCATTACCAAATGGAGAGCCAAGGTTGCACAGATGATGAGTAGGCCGAGTGAAGAAGAAGAATTAGCCATGGTTGTAAAGAACTTATTGCCTATATACCATAAATATTTGTTTGCACAGTACTTTCCCAATTTTAAAGCTTTAATTGCTGTTGGAACTTAAATTGAGGATGCTATAAACAATGGCACTATAAAGACTGATGACCTTTCAAGATTTAGAAAGAATGTAGGGTCTAATTCTAAGGCTGTGGAAATTTCCAATATTCATAAAAATGATCCTTATCACCCATTACACCTATGCAAGTACCTTAAGGGCCTAGACCCAAGAGAGAATTTTGAGAGTTGTACATGCCCATGAGTCAAGTGTTTGACAAGCTAAAAGCAAAAGGGTTACTGAAGCCTTTAGACCCAAGACCAATTCCAAACCCTTTGCCCTTAAAGTTTGATGTGAATAAAAGATGTGCTTACCATCAAATCCCTGGTCATGACACTGACCATTGTTTCACCCTTCGTCATCCTATAACAAAGACAAGCGTGCCTGGTTTCGAGATACTACTTGATTGCAACAATAAGGTTCCAAAATTGAAGAAATACGATACCACCTGGGTTCCTACTGATTGGGCTGATCACATGGATCCTGATGCCATGACTACACTCCTTGGAGATCATATCTACAACATAGAAGAAGAAGAATATTGGGAGGTGATAGGCCAAGAATGTATTGACCCATTGTGATGAAATAATTGATTAATTAGCCAAATTTATTAATTAATCAAATTGACATGTAAAATGTGTGGTAGCACAAACAAATTACCAAGTTAAACTAAATGCAGTGGAAATTAAATTGACACGGTGATTTGTTTATGAATGGGGAAAACCTACACGGCAAAAACCCCACTGGGTGATTTTAAGGTCACCAGTCCCGAGAATCCACTATTATCAAAACAAGTGGTTACAAGTAAAGGAATTCCAGTACCTTATACCAACCGACAATTGAAACCTTACCCCAATATCCAATTGGACTTGTTCTGTAGTAATAATCTCTTCTTTCAATGCACAGCTCCCAATACGTGACTAACCAATAGATGCGTGGATTCCAGTACACGACTTAATCACCAACTTGAGAAGGATGTTGGCTACAAAGTTCTTCAGTTCACCACATGATGAAGATCACGAAGCTCCTTTGTCAAAGGATTAGCTAATTACATAAAATAACGACATATGTTCCTAATATTGAATCTCATATTTCCTAATAGGAGGCTTACCAGCATACATTGAAGAGCCCGTATGAACTAAGAGCTAATGATTAAGACAAGGAAGGGGGAGCAGCCCTTAGTGATGATGAAGATGAAGGTGATGACAAGAGTGATAGTAGTAGTGACAGCAGCAGCAGTGATGGTGGACGATGATGACAGTAGTACCAATAGTGATGACAACAGCAGTAGAAGTTATGATAGCCCATACAATGGAGATGATTGGGGTGAACCCGCTAGTGATAGAGAAGATGAAGACGCGGACCTATTCTATGAGGAATATGATAGTGATGTGGACCACTATGATTATGATATATGAGATGATACTAAAGCTAATAGGTGGAGCGATACTGATAGTGATTAATACAGGCTGATAAATGTGTTAGAGAATGCAAGAAAGGAGAATGCACAAGCCAATCAAATGTATCATGAAGAATATCCCTATGGGCACCTTTCAAATTGGAGTAATATCACTAATGTCAATTCAAGGTCTGGCCCTAGGTATGATAAGCATGGAAGAGAAGTTCCAAAATTGGGGTTGTACTATGATTCAAAACCAAGTACTCCAACCTTACATATTGAAGAGGAGGATGACATAGAAGCCAGGGTGGCCGCTCTAGACTAAAAGCTAATAGTCCACAGTCTCAGAATCATGACACTTGAGAATGAGGAATGTAATGAGAAGAAAATAGAAGAAAGTGAGGTGGAGCATCTCCCTCAATCCATTGACTTGGGAAACAGGGGCAAATCCAATTTATTTGATGAATAGATGGATAGCATAAAGTACCTGGATGCTTTTGTGACCAACAAGCCTACAGACATGGAGGTTGAGGAAGAAGCTACAGATTATATGGATGTAGATCCCATGGTATTGATGTTGGGGGAAGAAGGAGCTTACTGGGAGCCACCTGCCATTATGGAAGCCACGATCGAGTTGAAGAACTGGGCATAGGAGGGAGCCACCCACCCCATGGAGAACTCTGTGAGGAAGATCAAGACCGTCAAGTCAGTCACTTTTGCCAAGAAGATCAAGACTGTCGAGCCAATCACTCCTACCAAGAACATTGTTTCCATTCCTATTGAGTCTATTTCTTCTAATGTCTCTATTCCTGTTAAATCTGTTTATGATAGTTTTTTAGTTGAGTCTGTTGAGTCTAAAGAGTCTGTTAAAAACTCTTTCCCTTTTAATATGATTTCTGATTCTGCTTATTTACTGGCTTTGAATGTTTTTATTTCTGAAATTGGTAAAGAAGCTCTTAATAATAAGGAATTAAAACATGAATACCTAGAACCTATAAGAGAAGAAACCCAACCCATTAACCTGGGAACTAATGATGATCCCAAAATGATCTAAGTAGGCAATACCCTAATCGCCTCAGAGAAAGATGCATTAGTGGCACAGCTGATAGAGTTCAAAGAGATCTTTGCTTGGTTATATGAAGACATGCTTAGGATTGATACAGATATAGTATAGCACTACATTCCAATAGATCCAACCATGAAGCCGGTCAAGCAGAAGTTAAGGAGAATGAAGCCAAAGTAGATTCTCAAGATCAAGGAAGAAGTAGAAAAACAGTACGACACAGGATTCTTGAAAGTGGTCAACTATCCAGAATGGTTAGCTAATGTGGTTTCAGTACTGAAGAAGGATGGGAAGGTCAGAATGTGTGTAGATTTCCGAGATCTGAATAGGGTCAGCCCAAAAGACGACTTTCCTTTGCCTTACATTGACGTCCTGGTTGGCAACACAGTAGGGCATGCGTTGCTCTCGTTTATGGATGGATTTTCAGGATATAACTAGATTAAGATGGCTCCAGAAGATATGGAGAAATCCTCCTTTATCACTCCATGGGGGACATACTGCTATAAGGTCATGCCATATGGCCTTAAAAATGCTGGTGCTACATAATGCTGTAAGGTTACTCCATGGGGGACATACTGGTATCAGGTTTCCAATTTATAAGCAAATTCTTTGTGAATTGGTTGAACTATTTTAAACATAAGTGAATCTCATAGGAATCAAATCAATCATTGCTATGATTCTTTGATAGAAAGAAATCTCAAAAAAGGTAGGTTGCTGACATTTTTCATAACGATTAAAAATCAACGAAGTGTTTCACTTATGGTTGATCATTGTTATTCCAGGATAGGTCACAGGAATCAAATCAATCATTGTTATTCCAGGTGTTTCACCTACAGTTGATTCTTTCTCGGGGATCTTGAATAGGAGTGGCCCATGCACTGATTGAATTATTTATTGGATTGGGACCTCCTGGTACATCATGGTTGATTCTTGCTTGATTATTTTGAAGAGAATCGGTCCATGCAATGATTGAATTGTGCATAGGATTAGGTCCTCCTGGTACATTCTGGTTGATTCTTGAACAATCAATATATATATATAAGCAGAGACCTCATGTGAGAGTGCCTAATATTGTATTTAGCATTTTTTTACCTTTTTCCATTAAGTTTTTTTTAGTGTTACCCAATAGATCACAGTAACTTATTTTTACTATTATATAAATTTAGCATTTTTTACCTCTTTTTATTAATTTTTTTTTTACTATTACCTAATAGATCTTAGTAATTTCTTTTAACTATTATATAAAATATGGGTTGTTCTTGACAATTAGACCAATTAGAGCAAAAGTTATTCACTATAAAATGGACTACCTTTTAAAAGTAGACCAAACCTTATGAAAATCTCAAGCCCAATTCTTACCTTACATATTATGACCTAAGTTTGACCCTTCTCACGTGTAAATAAAGCAAAAACTCTTACCCTCTTACAAACTCTCTCCTTCCTCCCCCACATATTGGTGATACTTCTACAAAATCTCATTCTCATGAAATCAGGTCTTCATTTTCCCCAATTTCAATTTAATATGCTTTTTTCTATTAATAATGTTCTATGCAATTTATGTAGAAAAATTCTCTGTCATCAACCAGTGCAACAAAAATGTATATAAATCTTGAGATCCTTGAAGTTGCTGAAATAATTGACAAGTGCATATTTCCAAAATTTATAATAACAAAAAAGTCTAATAAATAGCATATATTATCTCACGAAATGCCATTAACTTAATATTTTCTTTAAAAAAATTCAATGATAGGAATGGTAAAAAATATGATCCTATACAAGAAATACCAAAAATACATGCAAAACAATTTTCATAGGAGGATTTATCTTTAAATAACATGAAAACACTAGTAAAGATAAAATGCATTGAATGAGATCCTACGAAACAAGTTTGTTAATCATTTCAAATTATACTCATCATTTATGTAAAAAAAAAAAAAAAATACATCATATTATTTACATTAAAAAAATAATACATATTAATTTCAAAGTTCATTGCAAGATGTGAACTGCTAGGGTATTGCAATAATTAGGAACATTGATACAACAATGGGTTGGTATTACATTTTGTGCGTACTTTGTGAAAGGAATGTCAAACTACAAGCAGGATCATTTTGGTGTGCAAAATGTGAAGCAAAAATAAATCTTTCTATCCCAAAGTTAGAGGCACTCACATTAACTACATACTCTCCAAATATTTATAATATATTTATCTCACTATAACTACTATATATATACAATTGCAAACTACTTCAGATACATGATTCAAATTGAAGTTTTTGATGCAACTAACAAAACAAATTTTGTGATATTTGATCGAGATGCTAAGAAAATCCTAAATAAATCTACAAGAGATCTTGCTAAAAAATAAACTGAGGTACAACTTATTTAAATTATTGTAAAAATATTGATATTGGAGAAGGAATCCCACATGATTTGAAAAAAAAAATTAGGAAAAAATTGGATTTCTCTAATTCATTTGAATGAATTCAATCTAAAGGGTGGTTTTGAAAATTACATAGTTGCTAAGATTTTTTGATGCACCTTCAAATGATAAAAATGTATGGAAGAAAAAAAAATACAAAATTCAATATGCTATATTAATTCTTTTTGTTGCACTATTCCAAAATTAACAAAAATAAAAAATAAAAACATTTACAAAAAAATGTCACATCATTGAAAGTTAATATAAATGCAAATACCTATGAAAAAATCTTAGCGATAAAGTCTAAAACTTTGGAAGATCCAATCAAGAATCTCTCGGTGTCAATTCATTAGTGATTAACACGAATGATGCAACAAAAGGAAAAAATGATAAAAGCTCAAAAATTCAACAAATATAGATAGACGAAACTTCAAACATTGAAGATGGAGAAACTGATGATGATAACAAGTGTCACCATACTGCAATAACAAAGCATTGTAGAAACAAACCAAAAAAGATTTCGTAATGAAGCATTTTATTACATCATATAATAAAAATAAATAATATAGAATGAATTAATATGCTTCTATCAACTTTTATTATACAAGTTTCTAAAAAATAAAAATAAAAAAACTTTTATTATACAATATTACTCCAAGTTGTTTTAATTATTGCTCATTACTTGAACAAAATAATTATAATAGATATATGTGTGCAATTTATAATTGTTACATTTTATGATGAACTCATTACTAACAAAGTTTTATAATAAATATGCTATATTATATGTATAATATTTTCCAAACACAATTTTACATAAAACATTACAACATTATCTGTGCATCGTATTGGAAACTTTCTAGTTTTTTTGTAAAGGATTGGACCATGCACTAACAGGATTATGTATTGGATTGGGTCCTCTTGGTACTTTCTGGTTGATTCTTGCACGGTTATTTTGTAGAAGATCAGTCCATGCACTGACTGGATTCTATATTGGATTGGGTCCTTCTGGTACATCATGGTTGATTCTTGCCTGAATATTTTGTAGAGAATTGGTCCATGCAAATATTGGATTATGTATAGGATTGGGTTCTCCTGGTATTTTATGGTGGATTCGTGCACGATTATTTTGTAGAGGATCAATCCATGCCTTGAGTGGATTATGTATTGGATTAGGTCCTCTCGGTACATCGTGGTTGATTCTTGTGTTAATATTTTGTAGAGAATCAGTCCATTGAGAGACTGAATTATGTATAGGATTGGGCCCTCCTGGCACTTTCTGTTTTATTCATGCACGGTTATTTTGCAGAGAATCAGTCCATGCACTGACTAGATTATGTATTGGATTGGGTCTTCCCAATACATTGTGGTTGATTCTTGCTTTAATATTTTGTAGTGAATCGGTCCATGCAAAGATTGTATTATGTATAGGACTGGGTCCTCTTGGTACTTTCTGGTTGATTCTTGCCGAATGATTTTTTTTAGGATAAGTTCATTGTGATATTCTAGCACTTGAGTTCATGAAGAAAAGCGAGAGGAAGACAAATAACATGACAATGAACATCTTTCTAATTATCGAGTCAAACATTTTGTCTATTCTAATTTAACAAAGTGGTTGTTGGATTGAAGTTCACACTACCATTGACAAACCTTATTTATAAGCCCAAGTATTAGATAATAAAGGTAATATATTTTTATAGTAACCAAACTAAATTTGGTCAAAAAATCCTTGGTAATACCAATCACAAGGTATTTCCCTTTCAAATGACTTTTTTTTGGTAATATTCTTGTTGAAATTTAAATATAAGTCCTATGAAGTAGCTGCTAAAAATCTATTGTGATTTATGTACTAGGAAAATCTATTTAAGAGGGACATAAAAAAATGGGATAATTACAATAAACCCACCTGTGGTTAGGCCCGTTTTTACTTTGCCCACTTGAACTTCAATTCGTTACCCATCCATTACCCACCTCACCCTCAGACGTTAGAAAAACACAATTTTAGAGAAAAACAAACATAACAAAAATAAAAAAGCTAGGATTTTGATTGCTTAAGAACTCCTATAAGAACAAAGTGGAGGAATAGCACACAAGTCAAAGGCTTCAATGAAAATCAAAATATTGTTATGCAAATCTCAAGAATTCTGAGTGCTATTTTAAATCGCCCATGTTAGGTTCTAAGTAATTAGGAATTAATGTATTAGAACTCTATTTTGTAATGTTGGCAAACCATGATCAAAATAGGTGTTAGTCTTGTTTAGACTTGCTCAAAGTATAGGACTTTTATGTAAAGTTAGAATTGAGTTAACTGTAGAATTGAGTGTGCAATTCTGTCTAGCTCGATCGATCGAAAGTCATGCAGATTTCTTTTTCTGCAGAATTTCCAACTTAGCCCTAAGCCCATATGACGTGTAGGGTTTTATGTTTTGTCTTAAGTATAAAAGGAAAACCCTAGCCACATTTTTGAAGTTGCTCTATTTGTTGTGTGTGTAAATCTCTTGTGAGATCTAGAGGTGTTTGCCTTCACACATGCTTAGGATTATGAAGAAAGAGATTTCGATTGAGAGCTTGATGATCATTTAGTTCCTACACTAAAGAGCTTAAAGAAACATAAGCGGGTGTGCTTGTATTTGTTGGAGAATCCAAGAAAGAAGAAGTCCATGGTCTCGGAGCTTGCATGTGGTCATGTCAGTAAGTTTCTACTAGTGTGTAGCAATAGGATGTTAGTGGTCTAAGTCGCTATTGTAAAACTTCGATTCTTTCATAGTGGATTCATGTTTACCTTGAGGATAGTTAGGTTAAATCCTCCCCAGGTTTTTACCGGTGTGGTTTCCTGGGTCATCATATCTTTGTGTTTTTTATATTCCGCACTTTACATTGATATGATTATATGATTGTGTTAACCTAGATTTGAAATTTGGACTAATTAATCACTTGGCTTATTTACTAGGTTAATTCAGTTGTGTTTTAAGGAGTCTAAAAACTAACAGCCCAATTTCTTTGAACTTTGACCAAGACTCTGTCTTGTTTTGATTTTCACTCCATTCCAAGCGTGAACTTTCTCCATGGGATTTCAATGATTTTCCTGCATCTTTAATAATTTCCTTTAGTTGATCCGTACAAGCCATTCTTGAATGCTTTATGCCTTTAATTTCTTTTGCATTCAAGAGAAGTTTGTGCACATCCTTTAAACGACTTTGTAGTAGTGTGAACTTATCCATGGCTTACTCCTGACTGAGCTGATTGTGAAAGTTGTTCAGAAGAGAACAAATACCATCGTCATTGGTTGTTGTGGCCTGAGATGAAAACATTTACTTTTTCTAGGACCAATGGACAATTTTCAATGGATCTCTTCTAATAAATTTGAAGTCACATATGTTCTTTTGTAGAATAGGGAGCCGTAACATTCTGTCATAGTACTCATAGCTCTTCTTGAGCTTACGCCTTGTTATCCAATTACCAATATAGAAAATCCAGCTCATTCGATTTTCTATTTTAAGTATGCCATCCATGTCTTGTAGTAGTTCAAGTATGGTCTCCTCCACAAGCTTCACCCAGGCCTTCTCTGTTTTAGTGTCCATTCTAAGCCCATCTAAATCTTCCAAGAAAGCAAGCAGTAGCTTCAGCGGATTTGTGTGCTATTCCTTTAATTTGTTCTTATAGAAGTTCTTAAGCAATCAAAACCCTAGCTTTTTTATTTTTGTTATGTTTGTTTTTCCCTAAAAATGTGTTTTTCTAACGTTTGAGGGTGAGGTGGGTAACAGATGGGTAATGGATTGAAGTTTAGGTGGGCAAAGTGTAAAATTTTAAATCACGAGTAGGTAAAGTGAAAACAGGCCTAACCACTGGTGGGTTTACTATAATTATTCCTAAAAAAATATTTTTTTTTTCCTTACAATACTTCAGCTCTTTACTTTTATGTCATTTAAATTTCAACTCTTTGCTATTATGTCATTTAAACTTATGTATTTTACTTTTCGTGAAATTTATTTTCTGCACTTTATTATTGTTGTCTCTTTACAATTCTCATCAGTAATGTTGCCATAAAATAAATATGCTTGGGTAAAACAACTCCTCTACACACTATTATAAGGAAATGCTTTTTAAAAATATTTTCCAACCCTTTTTTTAAAAAAAAATGAAGTCTTTCAAATAAAAAAGAATGGTTTCTAAAAAAGATGCTTTTCTATATAACCTTTCTTTTTAAAGAATTTTCCAAAAAAAAAAAAAATTTAAAAAAAAAAAGAAGGGAAATATGAAATTAATATGTTTTCAAAAACGTTTTTCCTACATAGAAAAAAAAAAAAAAGTGTTTTCAAAAGGATTTTTCTTCAAAAAAATTTATGTTTTCTGTGGTGGGCCTTTTGTGTGTAAGGCTTGATTTCTCTAGCTGTACTATGAGAGACCTCGACAAAAGAATGTCTCTCAAAAAAGAGATTCGGGTACCTTTTAGGGCACCTCTCTTTTTCGGTAAGTGGTATGGAGTCGCCACTTAATTTTTCATAAAAAAATAAGAAAAATAAATACATGACTGAATCGTTCTCTTCATTGATTGAATAAAAATTACATATCTTGAAAAACTTGAAAAATTACATAGCTTTGGGTCCTAGTTACAATCTACCAAATATTTACATGGCTTGTTGTCCTAGTTACATTCTACCCAAAACAAACTAAGACAAGGCTAGATCTACTTAGCTAAAGACCCAAATCTGGAGGCTAGGTTATGGAATGGGAAGGTGTTAGGCACCCATTCCACCAAACAAAGTCTGTTTTTCTAGACTCTTGTGACCAATGTACTATGTTATGCATGTCATGAATGATACGTTGAACATGTGAAACAAAAATTAAGTCACAAAAATTTATTTATGAATGAAATATCTTCTTTTGTTTAAAAAAAAAAAATCAGATTTGTTTTTTATTGATAAAAAAAAAATGATTTTGATTTGTCAAAATATCAGATCTATTTTGTGGGATGTAAAAAAGTGGTTTTTGATGATAAAAATTCATATATGTTTTTATTACATAAAATAAAGTCTTTTAATTTAAAAAACATCAGATCTGTTTTTGAAGAACTAAAAAAAAAAGGTTTTTGATAATAGAAAAATCAAATCTGTTTTTATGATGAAAAAAAAGGGTTTTTTGACAATAGAAAAACCAGATCTATTTTTTATATGTTTTAAAAGAACGAAAGAGATTTTTATTTTTTTAAGAAGAGAGTTTCACTCATAATATGAATTTATGCAATCATGAAAGATATAAACACAGTGATACATGATCTCTTTCTTTATTTCAAAAATTTGCATGTATTAAAAAAATCAGATTTGTATCTCAAGAAAGATAAAAATCAGTTTTAATTTGAGAAAAATTCAGATCTGCATCTCATAAAGATGCAGATCCATTTTTGCTTGAAGAAAAAACTCAGATCTACATCTAAGAAAGATGCAAATCTATTTTGTTTGAAGAAAAAAAACCCAGATCTACATCTAAGAAAGATGTAGATTTGTTTTGTTTAAGGAAAAATTTAGATCTGCATCTAAGAAAGATGCAAATCTGTTTTATTTGAAGTGTTAGGACATATGTGATTCAATGTTGGGAACATATGTCAACATTTTATGTAATTAGCTAATCCTTTGACAAAACGCACTTTACTTGTAATTGGGTAGATCTAGGAAGTGTTTAATGCTTCAAGAAACAAGGTTTCAAGTTCAAGTGTTAAAGCCATGCAAGTCTGTCCAAGAATCAAGTAATGAAGTGCTGGATTTTAAAACTTGACAGTTAGCATCTATCGAGGTTTAAAAGTTGCCGAAGCCCGTGGCTTGACAACTAGCTCGATAGATGGCTATCTATCGAGGTTTACGAAACTTAGTTTTTCAGAGCTATTTTTCATCCAATCTGTGAGTATGTGTCAAGGTTTTCTTTTCTCACAACCCTAAACATATATAAGGATTATTTTAAGGCCGTCAAAGGTGGCACAATTGCACAAATGTGAAGCAAAGTCTTGTTCATGCAAATTGTGACCGGAGACAGAATTTGCCCTAGTTCATCTTTTTCTTGTAGAAGCTATTGTGTTTGTACACCATAGGGTTTTGTGACCAAGGAACTTCTTGATTTTCATCGCTTGTATGAACTGAAGCACTTTGCAGCCCATATCCTTCTCAAGTTGGTGATCAAGTCGCGTACTGGGATCTACGTATCTATTGGTTAGTCACATACTAGGAGTCGTGCATTGGAAATGAGAGATTGTCACAATAGAACAAGTCCAATTGGGTATTGGGGTAAGGGTTCAACTGTAGGTTGGTATAAGGTACTAGGATTCCTTTACTTGTAACTGCTTATTTTGATAATAGTGGATTCTTGGGAGTGGTGACCTTAAAATTTTCCGATGGGATTTTTGCCGTGTAGGTTTTCCCCATTTGTAAACAAATTATCATATCAATTTAATTTCCACTGCATACTTAGTTTAATTGGTGATTTGTTTATGCTGCCACGTACATTGCATGTTTATTTGATTAATTAATAAACTTGGCTAATTAATCAATTAATATATCACAAGGAGTCAATACATTATTGCCCTATCATGAGAAAAATCCAGATATGCATCTAAGAAAGATACATATCCATTTTATTTGAAGAAAAATTCAGATCTGCATCTAAGAAAGATGCAAATCCATTTTATTTAAAGAAAAATAGTTTACTACATGCAAATCTTTAAAACTAAGAAACATATTATAGTAATGATAAAAGAATCAAGAACATATTTTGATCATCTGAATTAACAAATCAGAACATGGATATTTAAAACAAGAAAGCATGCATCATCATGATGAAAGAACATAAGAACAAAAGGGTTAGAAAGCAACCTCTTGCATGAGCACTCTTCTACTTGAGAGGATGTTTTAAGGTTCAAAGAAACTTAAAAACCCTTATTCTTCTAGCAAATCTCAGAGAGGATTAGTTAATCTTAGCAATTTGTGAGTCTCCAAAACGTATGCCTCTCAGAGCGTAAAAAAAATGTGCTGAATTATGAGGTTTAGTCTCTATTTATAGAGGCTAGAAGACTCTAAAAAATAGGCACGGACAATTAGGGTTTGAATCCAGACGCATCCTTTTGTGAAAAGATCGAAAATGGTATGCATAATCATCACCCGAAGGCCGTTGGGCCAAAGCCCACATCAAGGAAATTCAGCCCTTTTAGAGTGTCGTTCGGCACTCCAAAAGTGCTGAATTGGCCCCATGCTCCGAATGCACTTTTGTGTTCAGGTGCCGTTTGGACTCCTCTTCTAGGTTTTTTTGGCCGATCCTTGTACCTAGACGCATTTTCATCTTCTGCCTATGATTTTCATCTCTTTCAGGATAATTCAGGCTATTTAAGAACAATTATCTTGAAGATAAATACCTTAAAATAAATTTTGATAAAGTTCAGATTATCCACAATTTTATTGTTATCCAACCATCCCTTTTATTCCTATGCATGCATCCCTATTTTAAACACTAATTATCAACCAATCACAGAATTATCTAATTAATTTTAATTGTTTAACCAATCAAAATGAATTTAAATTGATCGTGTGTGGTTGATTCTACCTAGACACAATGCATGTTGACCATGCAAACTTGATCATGTGATATTTTTCGATCCAATAGTCTGATTTGATAACCGGAAACACCGCTGTGACCATTAGAATGTCAAGATCATTTTTATGATATGCAATGAATAAATTAATGCATGTAATGCAAGAACAAATTGATGCATATAATGCAATTATGATTTTCGAGGTACATGGATTAGTCATTCAAGTCATTCTCCTTGATTAAATTATATGTGCAAAATTGAGTGTCTACATGTACCACAGCCTGTGATTCTGAGGTAGAAGATTTGGGACTGCCCTAAGTGAAACACACCTTAGGCCAGCTTGTGCATAATACAGCAGGAAACACAATATGTCAGGGTAACTAAAACATCTTTACAAATAATAATGACGCCTAAATAACACAACAAAGGAGATAACAGGGCCGTGGTAGAATGAGACAATCACGAGTAACAAAATTATAGCAAACAATTTAGTAATAAGATAATAAGTTAATCATTCGTCAACCAAAAAGTGAATTTCGTTTGCCAAAGAAAAGGGCTTAGCTTTTCAGCAAACACAAATCCAAAAAGGGAGCTGATCTCCAATGTGGGTAACCTCAGAGAAGGCTCCTACCATAGAGATTACACACTTTGGAAAAAGGACCTAGATGACTTAAACTTAAATACTTAGCTTATCAGAGAATGAGTCTATTGAGAGGGAGAGAAATGGGTAGCCTATTGATGCATGCCTCTATTCCTATCACTCCTTTTTTTCTTGGATTTCTGTGTCTTTCCTTTTTTTTTACTCTTTTTCTTCCTTGTCCTACCTTTATTTCTTGCCGTGCTTCCTCCTCCCTTTCACTGTTCATGACCATGGTCTTTTGTACTGCTTGTTGTGACAAGATTTACCATTTTTACCCTTTAATCGCTTTTGGCTCATTATGGATGTCCTTCCAAGACTGCCCACTGGCCTGCTGGCTACCCAACCACTACCATTACACTATGTTTGCAGAACCACCCCTCATTCTTAGACAAAAATGGTTTGTCTTGTCTCTTACCTCTCTTTGTTTTCAATACTCTCATCTGGATAAGGGTTAAACCTCTCCCTCACCTACCTCTATGGCATGCATCTAGTGGTTTCCCGCTCATATTTACTTCTTTTGGGTGAGATGTTGTTCCAGTAGGACATTTCTCCCTAAAGAAGTTTAAGAAGAAACCCCAAAATAAGCTCCCTCCTTTCTCCCCACCGCTAGATCACGGCCTCTCATACCCTTGATCGGTAGCCCACCTCCCCTGTATTGGCTGGGTACAAGTAGGTGGTGTTTGGGCCCTGTGTACATGCTTTACTTCTATTTGAATCCATTACTTTTCTGGCCTTCACGCATATGTCATTGCCTCTGCGTTTGTCTGATTCTCCTGTACATTCTGGAAACTATTTAACTCCTGCAGCATGAAAGATACATGGACCTTTGGGCTTACGTTCTCTACTTTCCATCTCTTCTTTGGACTGGGCATTGCTTAGGTGCAAGCCTTCTCCTTCCTGCCTAGCCCATGTCCTCTTCTATCCTGTGTCCGTGGACTTCTTGGCTGATGATCCTACCATTCCACTGCACTGCTCTTGCTATTTTATTCCTTTGTTACCCATGGGCTAATGGGCTAAGGCTTTTACCAATCCATTTTCTACATTCTTTCCTCTTTTAGGCTTCACTGGCCAACATTCCTGCTGTGCCAGCCCACTTTCCACATCTTTACCTCTTCTGGGCTCTACTGGGCCACATTCCTGCTGTGCCATCCCATTTCATTCCTTGGGCTTCCTCAGCCCATTTCATTCCTCAGGCTTCCTCAATCCATTTTCTACTTCTTTACCTCTTTTACTCCCATGGGATTTTTCTAAATCATTTGAGCTTCCACGGCCCAATTACCACATCCTTACCTCTTATTACCTTTCGAGCTTATTGGCCTTTATGCCAACCCCATGAATTTACTAACTCATTTCTTAGGCTTTCCCGGCCCATTTACTTTTTCTTCACCTCTTATTATTCTCATGAGCTTACTACTTCATTTCTTGGGCTTCCTTGGCCAATTTGCTTCTTCTTTTCCACTAATTATTTTTGTGAGCCTGCTGATCATTATTCCTGTCATTCCGGCTTGTTGGTCTTTGCTTTAATATTTTCTCTTCCCATCTTCTTCATATTGTTGGGCTTCATCTGCCATTGGCCCTTATATAAAAATTGGGCACAAACATTTTCATAAAATGTTTTTTACCATGTTAAATTTCCCTACAAGGAAATGTTTTCTCCCTTATTTTTAAAAATCCAAAAAAAAATCCTTCAAAGAAAAAGTTTTTTTACCACATTAAAAAATGTATTTAAAGAAAATGTTTAAAAAATGTTTCACTTTTTGAAAAAACAAAATTCAAAAAATTTTGTTTAAAAAAAATAGTTCTTTTACCACGTTGGATTTCTTTAAAAAAATAAATAAGGGCCTTTTAAAAAAATAAAAAAATTTCTCAAAAACTTCACAATAAAACATTTTCTAAAAAATTTGTCCTTTTCTAAACTAATCAAAGTTAACATTGTAATTTTTTCCGTACTTTTAATTTTGAGCATTTTCTAAGAATTGTTGTAGTTAAGGATTTGTGTTCATGGCTCACTTCTCTTGAGTCTTTGAACACCCTATAAGCTTACATTATCCCTATCATTTTCTTTGGCACTAATGAGCTTTATTTGTCATTTTTCTTGCACGATGAAAATGAGAAAAATGTGGATCACAACAAGGTGATATTCTTCCAACTCCCCCTCTCTTTGTTGAGTTATTAGCTTGCGTACTTATGATAGCTAGTACTCAGAGAATCTGGCATTTTACCCTTTTTTTAAAAAAAAATTGGCAATATGCCCCTGTTTCCAAACTATATAGGGGCGTGCCCTTGTTTCGAAACTTGATTTTATCAAAATCGAGTTATGCCCGATCAAACTTTAAAAAAAAAAAAAAAAAAAAAAAAAAAGCATAGAACTCGACTTTAGGGAGATCGATTTCCAAAACGCCACTATAAGGTTTAAAAACATCACTATAAGTCTCCTTGAACCTGGTATGGGGCGATCACACTTACAAAAAAAAAATTTGCAGAAAAACTCCACTATAGGGCTCTAAAACGTCACTATAGGTCTTCCTAAACCTGGTATGGGCGATCACACTTATAAAAAAAAAATTTGCAAGAAAATGCCATTATAGGACTCTAAAATGTCACTATAGGGCTTAAAAACGCCACTATAGGTCTCCCTGAACTTGGTATGGGGTGATCACACAAAAAACTTTTTTTGCATGGAACTCGACTTCCATGCATTTGTTTTTTTTTTTTTTTTTTTTTTTTTTTAATAATTTGATCGGGCATAACTCGATTTTCTACAAATCGAGTATTTAATTGAAACTCGATTTTAAGGTAATCGAGTATCGAAACAGGGGCACACCCCTATATAGTTTGGAAACAGGGGCATATTGCCAAATTTTTTTAAAAAAAGGGGTAAAATGCCAGATTCTTCGCTAATACTCACATGCTATGCATATATTAAATAATCTATTCACATGTTTTGAATGTTCTCTCACATGTTACTTATGTATATACCTCACAATCATGATTGCAAATATTCTTTAGAGTTAATATTCACATGTTTGCTATATGTAAATATTTACTTACATGTATATATGTATATTGTTTTCAAAAAAAAAAAAAATCAAAATTCCTTTCAAAATGCCAAGTATTCTATTTCTTCACAAAAAGATAATGTTTGAAATAAATTAAAATGAGGTACTATCTTCAGATAGGCGTTGTGGGGGTGCCTAACACCTTCCCTACACGTATCCAAACTTCCAAGTCCAAGATCTTTGGTTCGAGACATTTTGGTTTTCGATTGACCAAAGTCTCTCAGAATTAATTTAGATTAGTTATGTTTATAATCAATTTGAAATTAATCATGCAATTGAATGTACACGATTTAATTTGGAAAGCCAAAATTTAATATTTTCCATGAATTTTTTTGATATTAAAATTTAATTGGACAAGTTTAATGCCGATTAGTTGGTCTTCGGTCCCATGTTGCAATTAATGGGGTTGAAATTTAGGAAAAAAATCAACTTTGATTCTTCCAAGGTTATTTTGTCGAGGATCGATCCATGTGCTGACAGGATTACCTATTGGACTCAGTCCTTCCGGTACATCGTGATTGATTCTTGCTTGAATATTTTGTAGAGAATTTGTCCATGCAATGATTGGATTATGTATAGAATTGGGTCCTCTTGGTACGTTTTGGTTGTTTCTTGCTGGATGATTTTTTTGAGGATCGATCCATGTTCCAACTGGATTACCTATTGGACTGGGTCCTTCCAGTACATCATGGTTGATTCTTGCTTGAATATTTTGTAGAGAATCGGTCCATGCAGTGATTGGATTATGTATAGAATTGGTTCCTCCCGGTACATTTTGGTTGTTTCTTATTGGATGATTTTTTTGAGGAACGATCCATGTTCTAACTGGATTACTTATTGGACTGGGTCCTTCAGGTACATTGTGGTTGATTCTTGCTTGAATATTCTATAGAGAATCGGTCCATGTTCTGACTGGATTACCTATTGGACTGGGTCCTTCCGGTACATCGTGGTTGATTCTAGCATGATGATTTTGTAGAGAATCAGTCCATTCAGAGATTGGGTTATGTATAGAATTGGGTCCTTCTGGTACATTTTGGTTGTTTCTTGTTGGAAGATTTTTTTGAGGATTGGTCCATTGTAATATTCTAGCACTTAGGCTCACGAAGAAAAGTGAGAGGAAGACAAATAACATGACAATGAACACCTTTCTAATTATCAAGTCAAACATTTTGCTTGCTCTAATTTAACAAAGTGGTTGTTGGAATGATGTTTTCACACTATTGTTCACAAACCTTATTTATAAGCCCAAGTATTAGATAATAAAGGTAATATATTTTTATAGTAACCAAACAATATTTGGTAAAAAAATCCTTGGTAATCTCAATCACTTGGTATTTCCATTTTGAATGACTTCCTTTTGGTAATTTTATTGTTGAAATTTAAATATAAATCCTACAAAGTTATTGTTGAAAATATATTGTGATTTATGTACTAGGAAAAAGAATTATTTCCTAGTGCATTTAAAACGTAATAAATAATTCTTTAATACTCTTTTGAAGGTTAAGACTAAGATGAATAACTTGGTAAAACCTTTTACGAGGTAGAATTTCAATGAATTGTGCCTATTTTCTTTTCAATGAAGATTGACACAAGACATTCATAAAAAGATGGGGTGGATGGTTTGATTAATGAATTATCAAACAATCCACCAACTGGCAAAATCATATGTCGTCACATAATAGTCATGATTATATTGTAGTCAAACATATTTATCCTTGTAATAACAAAGGTACTCTCAATCACAAAGTATCTTCCTTTCTAATCATTGTTTTTGGTAACTCTTTTATTCAATTTTAGAATAGTCTTTTGTTAGTGTAAACGAATTCCTCTAAACCAAATTTTACCTATATCTTTAAATAAGATGATGGATATTCGGCCTATCATAATTGTCCATATACTTGCCAATTCACCATCCTCTATCGGAAAATGACTTTCATCTTCCCAACTACACAAATGAGAATTGATAGGCCAAGAATGTGTGGACCACTTTGGCAAATTAATTAATTAATTACCAAAGTAAATTAATTAAGTTAGTTTGACATGCAATAGCGAGGTAGCACAAACAAATCACCAACTAAGTTTAATGCAACGGAAAATAAATTTGACACAGGTGATTTGTTTACGAATGGGGAAAACCATCGAGGCAAAACCCCACCAGGTGAATTTAAGGTCACCACTCTCGAAAATCCACTATTATCAAAACAAGCGGTTACAAGTAAATGGAATCCCAATACCTAATACCAACCTACAATTGAACCCTTACCCCAATACCCAATTGGACTTGTAGTGCAGCGACAATCTCTTTGTTCAATGCACGAATCCCAGTACGTGACTAACCAATTATGCACGGATCCTAGTACGTGACTAACACACCAACTTGAGAAAGATTGTTGGCTGCAAGGTTCTTCAATTCATCTACAATGAAGATCAAGAAGCTCCATGGCCACAAAACCCTTGGCGTAAAGACACAGTAGCTTCTACATAAAGAAAGATGAACTAGGGCAATTTTTGTCTCTGGTCACAATATGCATGTAATAACAATTGCAACAACCTTGTGACGGCCTCTAAAATAATCTCTATATATGTTTTGGGTTGTGAGAAAAGAAACCCTACACAAATACTCAAGGATATGCATGTAATCAGATCTAGAAAACCTGATTTCGTAATTCTCGACAGATACAGCTTCGGTAGAGCTTGAGCAGTAATTCTCAATAGAAAGGATTCTGTCGAGACCTCTGTTGAGCTTTAATGAGCAGCACATTCTTCACTTATTTCTTGGTTAGATTTGCATGGTTTCAATACTAAACTTGAACACTTGTTTCTTGAAGTACTAAACCCATCCTAGATCTACCCAATTACAAGTAAAGTGTGTTTTGTCAAAGGATTAGCCAATTACATCAAATATGTCCATAACAAGAATCATTTTGTAGACACCTCATTTTGAAACTAGAGATGCTCACGAGATCAAAATCCTAAGTTTCCTTTAGGAAAGAGTAAATTTCATTCAAGCCTTTTCTAAATTGAATTACAAAAACATTGAATTTCACAACGATCAAAGTGATGCATTGGATGCAAAGATCAAAGAAACCCATCACAAAAGATCAAATTTATACCGTCAGAGTAAACTGTAGGGTCACAAATCGTAGCCCAAACCCAGATAGAATAGGATATGGGCCCAATAAGCCCAGTACAATAAATTTGTAAGAGAGTGGGTGAAAGAGTTTGTCCGAGGAGGATAAAACACATAATCAAATGATAAACTCAAGTCCGAGGAGTAAATTTTTGAGTAAATTGGTTATTTCAGGTGGTGTTTGAGGAGTAAGTTCGTGGATGAAGTGGTTATTTCTGATGGTGTTCTTCCTAGTGCTACAGTGAATCTTCCTCAATGTTTTTCCTTAATATTTTTTGATCCGCTTCTTCTGGAGACTCTCCTCCGTTATATAGTCCTCCTTTTTCCAATCCCACCATTCACTTGTCTACTATCTAGCATTGTACTTGAGTCTCTGCCCATTTTTCCACACCTTTCTTGTTTTCTAAGAATAAAAGTGGCTGAAAACACTGTTCAGAGGTCTTCTCCACATTAATGCGGCCAGGAAAGCTGCTATAATGCATTTAATGCGGTGGTAGCAGCTTTTTCCTTAGATATTTCTGTGTTCTTATCCCTTCCCTGTACATTTGAAGTCTATCTTCGTTGCTAGAGCTTCCTGGAAGGTGGTATAGGGTAAGACGAAATTCACTTTACTGACATACGTCAGATCCGAGGAGGATGACCCTCTCGGACCAACACCATTGGACATTTATACGCTCTACTATCAGTTACAGGGCTCTCTCTCATGATTTCTTCTCCTCGGACGTACTATTATTAAAATGTAGGACTTAAGCCCATCGCAAAGGCTCAAGTTTTTGCTCCCCCACATAAACCTTTGTAATTTAATGCCTAAACAATGTGAGCATGATAAATTAATTTCAATTCGAAAATCCCGTTGATATATGCTTTATGACAAGAATTTAATTTCAATTGAGCTTACTAGTCTAATGTCTCCACCCTAGGTACTAAGTGACTAGGTGTTGGCAAGGTTTCTGATTTCTACAAATTGGGTGGGTAGGGGTATGGTAGATTTAGGAATTTCTAAATAGACCCCCCCCCCCACACACACACAATAATTTAACTAAAGGAATGAATGAATGTTTAGTGATAATTATGGTTTTTAAATTATTTAAAAAAAATTAATACCAAGGTTATATATTAAAAAAAAAAAACTGAAAGTATTAAAACTATAAATTTCTTTAATATGGGTCATAGATTTGGAGTTTGTGAAAATTGGGGAGAAACGGAGGGTAAATTGAAATATGGGTCTGCTCAAGGTCAAGTACAGACCATTGTATTAAGTATGCCATTTAGTAGATGAATACCAAGTCCATAGGTCGATTTGCAATTTGACCAAGATCAATCATTTTTATGTATTTTTTTTTCTTTTGGCCCCGTTTTTTCATGTTAGATTTTCGATTTTTTCCCAAATTTGAACCCCATTAATTTCAACGTTGGATCAAAGACCAGCTAATCGGCCCTAAACTTTTCCAACTAAATTTTAATATCAATAAAATTCTTGGAAAGTATTAAATGTTAGCTATCCAAATTAAATCGTGTACATGCAATCACATGATTAATTTAAAATAGAATATAAACATAATTAATCCAAATTAGTTGTGAGAGGCTTTGGTCAATAGAAAACCTAGGAGAGCATTTTAACTGAAAATTTAGACAAACAAAAACAACCACAGCATCTTTTAACTATGTGATGACTGGATCCTTCCTCGGAATGTTACGTAGGCTTCCATGTTTGGCCCAGTCATATTATTAAAAAAAAATGGAGAAATGAGGTGAGAAAACATATAACATAATTTATTTTTCTCTATTACACATTCATTTTGTTTTGCAAGAAAAATTATTTACGAGTTATCTAGCTTGAGTGAAGAGGACAAGACTACAAATGATTTTGTTTTCTTTTTCGGATATAAATTAGGAAAAATGAAAATTACTTAAACCATATTTAATTGATTTGATTATTTATAAATTTTATGGTTCAACTTGAAATTATTAATTAAAAATTCTATTCATACGCATAATTTGAATTTTCTCTAGCCACACAAGGAGGAAACCTATTATACGTATATAGGGTGGATATTATTCATGTACATCTATCCCAACTGGTGGTTTATCGGATCATTGTGATTGGAAGGATCCAATTCTATCAAGTTTCCAATTTATAAGTAAAATCTGGGTCAGATTTCTCAAACTATAAATCTATGACCCATATTTTTGCGTTCTTTAAAAATATGTTCTATGTTCTTTAATAATACAGTATACCTATACTCCTAAATAAAATAAAATAAAATAAAAATTATCTATTTCATCCTTCTTAAATGGTTTTTAAACCTCAAATAAAGCACAATATGGGTATGTCTCTTTAGAATCGTTGATGGCTTAGAACTCCCACTTCTTTATGACGACGAACCCATAAGGCTTGAAAGAGATTAAAATCTATTTAAGAGTGAAATAAAAAAAATCGTTGTAATCCACCTTTACAATAATTCAACTCTTCATTTTTATATCATTTAAATTTCAGCTCTTTACTTTTATGTCATTTAAATTTCTCTACTTTACTTTCCTTGCAATTTATTTTCTGCATTTTATTATTATTGTCTCTTTACATTTCTCACCTTCAATGTTGCCATAAAATAAATATGCTTAAGTAAAACAACTCCTCTACACACTATTATAAGGAAATTCTTTTTAAAAATATTTTCCAAACCTTTTGTAAAAAATGAAGTCTTTCAAATAAAAAAGAGTGTTTTCTAAAAAAGATGCTTTTCTAAATAACCTTTCTTGATAAAGAATTTTCAAAAAAAAAAAACTTTTGTTTTTTAAAAAAGGGAAATACGAAATTAATATGTTTTCAAAAACATTTTTCCTACATACAAAAAAAAAAAAAAGTGTTTTCAAATGGATGTTTCTTCAAAAAATCTATGCTTTCAAAAAATGTGTTTTACCACGTCAAATTTCCCTACAAGGAAATGTTTTCTCCATTCCTTTTAAAAATTCAAAAAATATCCTTCAAAGATAAAGTGTTTTTTCCACATTAAAAAATGTTTTTAAAGAAAATGTTTCAAATAACCTCTACTTTTTTATCAGAAATCCTAAAAATTGTCTTTAGAAAAAAATAGTTCTTTTACCATGTGGGATTTCTTTAAAAAATAATAATAATAATAATAATAAGGGTCTTTTTTTCAAAAAAAGTGTTTTTTTCTAAAAAACTTCACAATAAAACCTTTTCAAAAAAAAAAAGAAAAAAAAAAGAGTTCTTTTTTATACTAATCAAAGTTGACATTGTAATTTTTTTCATACTTTTAATTTTGAGCATTTTCTTAGAATTGTTATAGTTAAGGATTTGTGTCCACGGCTCACTTCTCTCGTGTCTTTGAACACCCTATAAGCTTACATTATCCCTATCATTTTCTTTGCCACTAATGAGTTTTATTTATCATTTTTTTTTTTGCATGATGAAAATGGGAAAAATATGGATGACAATAAGGTGATATTCTTCCAACTCCCTCTCTCTTTGTTGAGTTATTAGCTTGCCTACTTATGATAGCTACTACTCACATGCTATGTATATATTAAATATTCTATTCACATGTTTCGAATGTTATCTCACATGTTACTTATGTACATACCTCACATGTCTTGATTGCAAATATTCTTTGGAGTTAATATTCACATGTTAGCTATATGTAAAAATTTACTTACATGTATATATGTATATTGCTTTCAAAAAAACAAAAACTTTTTCAAAAAAAATTTCAAAATGCCAAGTATTCTATTTCTTCACAAAAATATAATGTTTAAAATAAATTAAAAAGAGGTATTATTATCGGATAGGCGTTGTGGGGTGCCTAACACCTTCCACACACGTATCCAAACTTCTGAGTCCAAGATCTTTGGTTCAAGACTTTTTGGTTTTCGATTGACCAAAGCCTCTTAGAATTAATTCATATTAGTTATGTTTATAATCAATTTGAAATTAATCAAGAAATTGAATGTACACGATTTAATTTGGATAGCCAAAATTTAATATTTTCCATGAATTTTATTGATATTAAAATTTAATTGGACAAGTTTAAAGTCAATTAGCTAGTCTTCGGTCTGATGTTGCAATTAATGGGGTTGAAATTTAGGAAAAAAATCAACTTTGATTCTTGCACGATTATTTTGCAGAAGATTGGTCCATGCACTGACTGGATTATGTATTGGATTGGGTCCTCCCGGTACATTGTGGTTGATTCTTACTGGATGATTTTTTTGAGGGTCGATCCATGTTGTAACTGGATTACCTATTGGACTGGGTCCTTCAGGTACATCGTGGTTGATTCTTGCTTGAATATTTTGTAGAGAATCGGTCCACGTTTTGACTGGATTACCTATTGGACTAGGTCCTTCCGGTACATTGTGGTTGATTCCTGCACGATTATTTTGCAGAAGATCGATCCATGCACTGACTGGATTATGTATTGGATTGGGTCCTCCCGGTACATTGTGGTTGATTCTTACTGGATGATTTTTTTGAGGATCGATCCACGTTTTGATTGGATTACCTATTGGACTGGGTCCTTCCGGTACGTCATGGTTGATTCTTGCATGAACATTTTGTAGAGAATCGGTCCATGCATTGACTGGATTATGTATTGGATTGGGTCCTCCTGGTACATCGTGGTTGATTCTTGCATGAATATTTTGTAGAGAATCGGTCCATGCACTGATTGGATTATGTATTGGATTGGGTCCTCCCGGTACATTGTGGTTGATTCTTACTGGATGATTTTTTTGAGGATTGATCCATGTTGTAACTGGATTACCTATTGGACTGGGTCCTTCAGGTACATCATGGTTGATTCTTGCTTGAATATTCTGTAGAGAATCGGTCCACGTTTTGACTGGATTACCTATTGGACTGGGTCCTTCTGGTACATCGTGGTTGATTCTTGCATGAATATTTTGTAGAGAATCGGTCCATTCATTGATTGGGTTATGTATAGAATTGGGTTCATCTAGTACATTTTGGTTGTTTGTTGTTGGGAGATTTTTTTGAGGATCGGTCCATTGTGATATTCTAGCACTTGAGCTCTCGAAGAAAAGTGAGAGGAAGACAAATAACATGACAATGAACATCTTTCTAACTATCAAGTCAAACATTTTGCCTGCTCTAATTTAACAAAGTGGTTGTTGGAATGATGTTTTCACACTATTGTTCACAAACCTTATTTATAAGCCCAAGTACTAGATAATAAAGGTAATATACTTTTATAGTAACCAAACAATATTTGGTAAAAAAATCCTTGGTAATCTCAATCACAAGGTATTTCCATTTTCAATGACCTCTTTTTGGTAATTTTATTGTTGAAATTTAAATACAACTCCTACAAAGTTATTGTTGAAAATCTATTGTGATTTATGTAGTAGGAAAAAAAATTTATTTCCTAGTGCCTTTAAAAAGTAATAAATAATTCTTTAATACTCTTGTGAAGATTAAGACTAAAGGCATGTTTGATAGACTGTAATAAGCACTGTAATGTAATAGTTATTCCTATGGTTTAGTTATTCTTTAGTTTGGTTATGTTTTTATTATAAGGAATAATCATTCCTTATGAATAGTTATTCTTCAAAATGAGGAATAACTATTCCTCTTTAAAAGGTTGTATTAACTATTCCATAGTAAGAGCAATAATTTCAAAACTTAATATATTTCCAAATAAACAAACTTTCCATATACATCTAAAAATAAAAAATCATAAAAAATAACACATATCTCTCTTAAATTTAAAAATAACAGTTGTTAAGGAGATATAATTGTATGAGTAAAAAATTTCATAAAATAAATGTTAAGTTTTATTCTAATGTTATAACTTACAACCAAACTAATGAATAGGTTTAGTTATTACATTACAATACAGTTTATTCCTAGTAATAAATATTATAATTCCTATCGTAATCCTCATTTAGTTTACCAAACGTACCCTAAGATGAATAACTTGGTAAAACCTTTTACGAGGCAGAATCCACTATTATCAAAACAAGCGGTTACAAGTAAATGGAATCCCAATACCTAATACCAACCTACAATTGAGCCCTTACCCCAATACCCAATTGGACTTGTAGTGGTGTGACAATCTCTCCGTTCAATGCACGAATCCCAGTACGCGGCTAACTAATAATGCACATATCCTAGTACGTGATTAACACACCAACTTGAGAAGGATTGTTGGCTGCAAAGTTCTTCAATTCATCTACAATGAAGATCAAGAAGATCCTTGGCCACAAAACCCTTGGTGTAAAGACACAGTAGCTTCTACATAAAGAAAGATGAACTAGGGCAATTTTTGTCTCTGGTCGCAATATGCATGTAACAACAATTGCAACAACCTTGTGACGGCCTTTAAAATAATCCCTATATATGTTTTGAGTTGTGAGAAAAGAAACCATACACAAATACTCAAGGATATGCGTGTAATCAAATCTAGAAAACCTGATTTTGTAATCCTCGACAGATACAGCTTCAATCGAGCTTTAGCAGTAATTCTCAATAGAAAGGATTCTGTCGAGAGCTCTGTTGAGCTTTAATGAGCAACACATTCTTCACTTATTTATTTGTCAGATTTGCATGGTTTCAATATTAAACTTGAACACTTGTTTCTTGAAATACTAAACCCATCCTAGATCTACCAAATTACAAGTAAAGTGTGTTTTGTCAAAGGATTAGCCAATTACATCAAATATGTCCCTAACAAGAATCATTTTGTAGACACCTCATTTTGAAACTAGAGATCCTCACGAGATCAAAATCCTAAGTTTCCTTTAGGAAAGAGTAAATTTCATTCAAGCCTCTTCTAAAATGGCTTACAAAAACATTGAATTTCACAACGATCAAAGTGATGCATTGGATGCAAAGATCAAAGAACCCCATCACAAAAGATCAAATTTATACCGTCAAAGTAAACCCTTGTAATTTAATGCCTAAACAATGTGAGCATGATAAATTAATTTCAATTCGAAAATCCCGTTGATATATGCTTTAAGACAAGAATTTAATTTCAATTGAGCTTACTAGTCTAATGTCTCCACCCTAGGTACTAAGTGACTAGGTGTGGGCAAGGTTTCTGATTTCTACAAATTGGGTGGGTAGGGGTATGGTAGATTTAGGAATTTCTAAATAGACCCCCCCCCCCCCCCCACACACACACACAATAATTTAACTAAAGGAATGGATGAATGTTTAGAGATAATTATGATTTTTAAATTATTTAAAAAAAATTAATACCAAGGTTATATATATATATATATATATATATATATATATATAAATAAATAAATAAAACTGAAAGTATTAAAACTATAAATTTCTTTAATATGGGGCACAGATTTGGAGTTTGTGAAAATTGGGGAGAAACAGAGGGTAAATTGAAATATGGGTCTGCTCAAGGTCAAGTACAAACCATTGTATTAAGTATGCCATTTAGTAGATGAATACCAAGTCCATAGGTCGATTTGCAATTTGACCAAGATCAATCATTTTTATTATTTTTTTTTTTTTTGGCCCCGTTTTTTCATGTTATATTTTTTATTTTTTTCCCAAATTTGAACCCCATTAATTTCAACGTGGGACCGAAGACCAGCTAATTGGCCCTAAACTTTTCGAACTAAATTTTAATATCTATAAAATTCTTGGAAAGTATTAAATGTTAGCTATCCAAATTAAATTGTGTAGATGCAATCACATGATTAATTTCAAATAGAATATAAACATAGTTAATCCAAATTAATTGTGAGAGGCTTTGGTCAATAGAAAACCCAGGAGAGCATTTTAACTGAAAATTTAGACAAACAAAAACAACCACAGCATCTTTTAACTATGTGATGACTGGATCCTTCCTCGGAATGTTACGTAGGCCTCCATGTTTGGCCCAGTCATATTATTAAAAAAAATGGAGAAATGAGGTGAAAAAACATATAACATAATTTATTTTTCTCTATTACACATTCATTTTGTTTTGCAAGAAAAATTATTTACGAGTTATCTAGCTTGAGTGAAGAGGACAAGACTACAAATGATTTTGTTTTCTTTTCCGGATATAAATTAGGAATAATGAAAATTAATTAAACCATATTTAATTGATTTGATTATTTATAAATTTTATGGTTCAACTTGAAATTATTAATTAAAAATTCTTTTCATACGCATAATTTGAATTTTCTCTAGCCACACAAGGAGGAAACCTATTATACGTATATAGGGTGGATATTATTCATGTACATCTATCCCAACTGGTGGTTTATCGGATCATTGTGATTGGAAGGATCCAATTCTATCAAGTTTCCAATTTATAAGTAAAATCTGGGTCAGATTTCTCAAACTATAAATCTATGACCCATATTTTTGTGTTCTTTAAAAATATGTTCTATGTTCTTTAATAATACACTATACCTATACTCCTAAATAAAATAAAATAAAATAAAAATTATCTATTTCATCCTTCTTAAATGGTTTTTAAACCTCAAATAAAGCACAATATGAGTATGTCTCTTTAGAATCGTTGATGGCTTAGAACTCTCACTTCTTTGTGATGACGAACCCATAAGGCTTGAAAGAGATTAAAATCTATTTAAGAGTGAAATAAAAAAAATCGTTGTAATCCACCTTTACAATATTTCAGCTCTTAACTTTTATATCATTTAAATTTCAGCTCTTTACTTTTATGTCATTTAAATTTCTCTACTTTACTTTCCTTGCAATTTATTTTCTGCATTTTATTATTATTGTCTCTTTACATTTCTCATCATTAATGTTGCCATAAAATAAATATGCTTGAGTAAAACAACTCCTCTGCACACTATTATAAGGAAATTCTTTTTAAAAATATTTTCCAAACCTTTTTTTTAAAAATGAAATCTTTCAAATAAAAAAGAGTGTTTTCTAAAAAAAAAGATGCTTTTCTAAATAACCACTTGATAAAGAATTTTCAAAAAAAAAAAAAGTGTTTTCAAATGGATGTTCCTTCAAAAAATCTATGCTTTCAAAAAATGTGTTTTACCACGTCAAATTTCCCTACAAGGAAATGTTTTCTCCATTCTTTTTAAAAATTCAAAAAATATCTTTCAAAGATAAAGTGTTTTTTCCACATTAAAAAATGTTTTTGAAGAAAATGTTTCAAATAACCTCTACTTTTTTATTAGAAATCCTAAAAATTGTCTTTAGAAAAAAAATAGTTCTTTTACCACGTGGGATTTCTTTAAAAAAAATAATAATAATAAGTGTCTTTTTTTCAAAAAAGTGTTTTTTCTCAAAAACTTCACAATAAAACATTTTCAAAAAAAAAAAAAAGTGTTCTTTTTTATACTAATCAAAGTTGACATTGTAATTTTTTCATACTTTTAATTTTGAGCATTTTCTTAGAATTGTTATAGTTAAGGATTTGTGTCCACGGCTCACTTCTCTCGTGTCTTTGAACACCCTATAAGTTTACATTATCCCTATCATTTTCTTTGCCACTAATGAGCTTTATTTGTCTTTTTTCTTTTTTTTGCATGACGGAAATGGGAAAAATATGGATGACAATAAGGTGATATTCTTCCAACTCCCTTTCTCTTTGTTGAGTTATTACCTTGCCTACTTATGATAGCTACTACTCACATGCTATGTATATATTAAATACTCTATTAACATGTTTTGAATGTTCTCTCACTTGTTACTTATGTACATACCTCACATGTCTTGATTGCAAATATTCTTTGGAGTTAATATTCACATGTTAGCTATATGTAAAAATTTACTTACATGTATATATGTATATTGCTTTCAAAAAAACAAAAACTTTTTCAAAAAAATTTTCAAAATGCCAAGTATTCTATTTCTTCACAAAAAGATAATGTTTAAAATAAATTAAAAAGAGGTATTATTATCGGATAGGCGTTGTGGGGTGCCTAACACCTTCCACACACGTATCCAAACTTCCGAGTCAAAGATCTTTGGTTCTAGACTTTTTGGTTTTTGATTGACCAAAGCCTCTTACAATTAATTCATATTAGTTATGTTTATAATCGATTTGAAATTAATCAAGTAATTGAATGTACACGATTTAATTTGGATAGCCAAAATTTAATATTTTCCATGAATTTTATTAATATTAAAATTTAATTGGACAAGTTTAAAGTCGATTAGCTGGTCTTCGGTCTCATGTTGCAATTAATGGGGTTGAAATTTAGGAAAAAAATCAACTTTGATTCTTGCATGATTATTTTGCAGAAGATCGGTCCATGCACTGATTGGATTATGTATTGGATTGGGTCCTCCCGGTACATTGTGGTTGATTCTTACTGGATGATTTTTTTGAGGATCGATCCATGTTGTAACTGGATTACCTATTGGACTGGGTCCTTCAGGTACATCGTGGTTGATTCTTGCTTGAATATTTTGTAGAGAATCGGTCCACGTTTTGACTGGATTACTTATTGGACTGGGTCCTTCCGATACATCGTGGTTGATTCTTGCATGAATATTTTGTAGAGAATCGGTCCATTTAGCGATTGGGTTATGTATATAATTGGGCCCTTCTAGTACATTTTGGTTGTTTGTTGTTGGAAGATTTTTTTGAGGATCAGTCCATTGTGATATTCTAGCACTTGAGCTCACGGAGAAAAGTGAGAGGAAGACAAATAACATGACAGTGAACATCTTTCTAATTATCAAGTCAAACATTTTGCCTGCTCTAATTTAACAAAGTGGTTGTTGGAATGATGTTTTCACACTATTGTTCACAAACCTTATTTATAAGCCCAAGTACTAGATAATAAAGGTAATATATTTTTATAGTAACCAAACAATATTTGGTAAAAAAATCCTTGGTAATCTCAATCACAAGGTATTTCCATTTTGAATGACTTCTTTTGGGTAATTTTATTGTTGAAATTTAAATACAAGTCCTACAAAGTTATTGTTGAAAATCTATTGTGATTTATGTACTAGGAAAAAAAAAATATTTCCTAGTGCATTTAAAAAGTAATAAATAATTCTTTAATACTCTTGTGAAGGTTAAGACTAAGGGCATGTTTGGTAGACTATAATAAGCACTGTAATGTAATAGTTATTCCTATGGTTTAGTTATTCTTTAGTTTAATTATGTTTTTATTATAAGGAATAATCATTCCTTATGAATAGTTATTCTTCAAAATGAGGAATAACTATTCCTCTTTAAAAGGTTGTATTAACTATTCCTTAGTAAGAGCAATAATTTCAAAACTTAATATATTTCCAAATAAACAAACTTTCCATATACATCTAACAATTATAAAAATGAAAAATCATAAAAAATAACACATATCTCTCTTACATTTAAAAATAACAATTGTTAAGGAGATATAATTGTATGAGTAAAAAATTTCATAAAATAAATGTTAAGTTTCATTCTAATGTTATAACTTACTGCCAAACTAATGAATAGGTTTAGTTATTACATTACAACACATTTTATTCCTAGTAAGAAATATTACAATTCCTATCGTAATCATCATTTAGTGTACCAAACATACCCTAAGATGAATAACTTGGTAAAACCTTTTACAAGGAAGAATTTCAATGAATTGTGCCTATTTCCTTTTCAATCAAGACTGACACAAGACATTCATAAAAAGATGGGGTGGAAGGTTTTCATAATGAATTATCAAACAATCCACCAACTGGCAAAATTATATGTCGTCGCATAATAGTCATGATTATATTGTAGTCAATCATATTTATCCTTGTAATAACAAAGGTACTCTCAATCACAAAGTCTCTTCCTTTCTAATCGTTGTTTCTAGTAACTCTTTTATTCTATTTTAGAATAGTCATTTGTTAGTGTAAACGAATTCCTCTAAACCAAATTTTACCAATATCTTTAAATAAGATGATGGATATTCAGCCTATCGTAATTGTCCATATACTCTCCAATTCACCATCTTCTATTAGAAAATGACTTACACCTTCCCAACTACACCAATGAGAATCATTTTGCAGACACCTCATTTTGAAACCAGTGATCCTCATGAGGTCAAAATCCTAAGTTTCCTTTAGGAAAGAGTAAATGTCATTCGATCCTTTTCTAAAATGAATTACAAAAACATCAAATTTCACAACAATCAAAGTGATGCATTGGATGCAAAGATCAAAGAACCCCATCACAAAGAGCAAATTTGTACGGTCAAGGTTAACCCTTGTAATTTAATGCCTAAACAATGTGAGAATGAGAAATTAATTTTAATTCGAAAATCCCATTGGTATATGTTTTAAGACAAGAAATTAATTTCAATTGAACTTACTGGTCTAATGTCTCCACCCTAGATACTAAGTGACTAGGTGTGAGCAAGGTTTCCGATTTCTACAAATTGGGTAAGAAGGGGTATGGTAGAATTAGGAATTTCTAAATAAAGATCCACCCGAGAGTATTTAAGTGACTAGGGTTTCTCTCTCAAAATTCTCTCTGGAAGCTCTTTACATTTCATGGGTATAAGGGTATTTATAGTGGATGTTAGGACATATGTGTTTCACATATTAGGATCATATGTCACTATTTTATATAATTGGCTAATCCTTTGACAAAATGCACTTTACTTGTAGTTGGGTAGTTCTAGGATGTTTTTAATACTTCAAGAAACAAGGTTTCAAGATCAAGTGTTGAAGTCATCAAGTCTGTCCAAGAAAACGAGCTGAAAGTGCTAATTCATTAAAGCTCGATAGCTGGCTCGATAGCTGCTCGACAGCTTATCTGTCGAGATTTAAGAAATTCAGAATTCTGATATGATTTCTTGGAATCCGTGATTATGTGTTTAGGTCTTCTTTTCTCCTGGCCTTAAACATATAAAAGGATTATTTTAAGGGCCGTCAAAAGGTTTGCAAGTTGCACAAGCATTAAGAAAACTTTGTTCAAACAAATTGTGATCGGAGACGAAGTTCTTGCCCTAGTTCATCATTCTTGTGAAGAAGTTGTTGTGTATGTCCACCATTGGGTTTTGTGACTAAGCATTTTCTTAATTTTAATCGTTGGGATGAACTAGAGAACTTTGCAACCAACAACCTTCTTAGTTAATGATTGAAGTCACATACTGGGATCCGCGTAATTGGTAAGTCATGTACTTGGGAGCCGTGCATCAAAAATGGGAAATGTCATTACAGAACAAGTCCAATTGGATATTGGGGTAAGAGTTCAACTGTAGGTTGGTAAGGTACTTGGGATTCCTTTATTTGTAACCGCTTGTTGTGATAATAGTGGAGTTTTGGAAGTGGTGACCTGAAAATCACCCGGTGGGGTTTTTGCCATCAGGTTTTCCCCATTCATAAACAAATCACCATGTCATTTATTTTCTGCTGCATACTCTAATTGTTTGGTGATTTGTTTGTACTACTATGCGCTTTGCATGTTAATTTGATTAATTAATAAACTTGGTTAATTAATAAATTAATTTGTCACAAGGGGTCAATTCATTTTTGGCGTATCAGTGGAGTGTATAAGGAATGCGAAAAGTGAGTTTTCAACAAACAGGGCATTCTGGCGACTCAACCTCATGACTAGAACAGGTCGTGAGTCTGACTCGTGAGCTAACTGCCTAGCTAGACTGGAAGTTTTGTCCTATAGTGCTCCAGTTGTCGTGACCCTTCAGCTCCCCTGCATGCTTCACACGTGTGCCATTCTGGCGACTTGCCAGTCGTGAGCCAGTCACGAGATCCAGTCTTGAGTTTTCTTCACAATTTCTCACACACTACCTTCACATAAATCCCACCTAAATACAAGGTACCTAATTGCTAAATTACAAGCAAATTTGGCACGGAATAAAGCCAAGACATGATTGAATAAATTCAACCTTACATGGTCCTCTTTTTCTTTGTATTTGGGATTATAACTTAGCTTTAAATGGTTATTTTCATTAATTTTTTGAAAAATTACGATGTAAAGGTTTGTACTAGATTTTCTTTTCCAGGGTTGTAAATACCATGTTTCTTTTTTTCTTTTTTCTTTTCCCTTTTTTGAAAAAAAATTCAATTGATAGTCTATTTCTTTGTATTCATGTTTACAGTTTTTCTTTACATAATTGCGTTTTACCTATTAAAATTGTTTGTGTCTAAATAATTGGAATGCATTTTATTGATTTAGTACATGATCATTTGCCTCCCATTTGTTTATTTTATTTTCTAAATGGCTTTGTAATTTTTAAATTAAATGCATCATAAATTCTTACTAATGTTCTTTTAATCTCATCTAAATCTATGCTAATTTATAACTTTTTAGTTCTTAGGATAACTTGGAAGAGGAAACAAAATATTATGATCAATAGGTATGGACCGTATGGAGTTCATCTTTTTCTTTGTATTTGGGATTATAATTTAGCTTTATATGGTTATTTTCATATATTTTTTGACAAATTATGATGTAAATTACATTATTGTAAGTCAGACATACTAAAGTTTTTATTTTATAAAAAAGATCTAAACTCTAATTCTTACCATTTATCTTCTCAAAAAAATATATATATACAATTTAAAATTTTTAAGGAAATAACTTTTGGACACTTGTAATGTTTAACTATTGCATCCATTTGATGACTGTGGACATGCATGCAGTATTGATTTATGTTTTCCATGGTGAAAGCTTGGATTTGTGCTAAAACACAAGAGCTTGTGTAGACACCTAATTAAAAATTACGGCTAGATTGCTTTTACTCAACTTAGACTAAGTGCGGAACAAGAGTAAATAAGCGCAATAAACCGATAGCACTACCCTAAGCCATATTCATCCATCATCAACAATAAAAAGAAAGCTTAAAGAATAGAGAAGAGAGATGCAAACACAAGATAACACTGAGACATGTTATCGAAGAGGAAACCAAAGAACTTGGCAAAAAACCTCTCCGCGACCCTCCAAGTCGAAATTGATCCATTAAAGAATAAAGTTGAAGTACACGAATAACAAAAGACCCTCCAAGCCTAGTCTACCCCATGTACTTGAGCCCTCCAAGCTCCTGCTACCAACTGACTTCTTGGAACCTTGTCTTCTCTAGCTTTCTGGATCCCACAATTCAGCCTGATTGCATCCGCAAATGAATGGCTCCTTCTAATACTTCCCAGTAGCACCAAAATCTCACTTTACACTCAGTATGGGTGTGGTAAGTGTTTGTACTATCAACCTCTTAAAGATCTAGAGATGTAGATGTAGGAGTTGAGGAAAACCACAGGGAAATGTGTAGATGATTGTGGGTATAACAATCTCTAACTCTTAAGTGTATTTTCTAGGGTTTTCTCTCTGAAAAGCACTCTTTACACTTTGTGGGTAATGAGGGTATATATAGTGTGGGTAATGACTTGGTAAAGCAAAACATAATTTTTTGCCAAACAGAGACTTTCGTGGGTCCTTCGTGAGTTGGTCTTACCCACGAAACAGTCATGAAAATTACAGCTTGGCACGACTCTTCATCTTCCAGTCATGTGCTCTACACATGGCTTTTTCGCGGGTTGCTTCTCACGAGACACTTATGAGCCAGTAGTGAAATCCACTTGTTCATCTTTTAAAACTTGATTTTTCACCAATCTCTCACACTCATCCCTTACAATTATACCCATATACATACGGGGAAAAAGAATGAAGAAATTACAATCAAATTTGGCATGGAATCAAAGCAAACACAATATAGTTGAAAATCACAACTTTATACATGGTAATACTAATGTTCATTACTTTGGAATTAAAAAATTCTCCTAATTGAAGCATATACCTCGGTGTGATCTCATTCTTAAGAAATCCTGCAACTTAATTCAATCATGCTAACCAATATATATAAACAAATAGAATGATTTTGTACAGTCCAACTTTGGAAAGTACCCAAGTCCATTGATGACAAGGGATCCTGGGCCTCCAAGGATGGATGGTTGGACTGGGTCTGGTTCTCTGCGGCCTATTGTGGTCGTTATATTAACTAGTTTGTGCGCAAGTCACATAAAGCTCCTCAAGACAAAAATGCGATTTCCTCATAAGCAATAAAATACCATTATAAGTGTTTTAGTGTCAAAATGACCCTTTATTCTTACAAAATAAGAAAAATAATTATTCATAATATTCACAATGAGAAGGAGATTGAAATAGAATATTTAAGACTTATCTTTTATTGTGTGAACATATATGTTAGGACATATGTGTTTCTCATGTTATAGAACATATGTCATGATTTTATGTAATTGGCTTATCCTTTGACAAAACGCATTTTACTTGTAATTGGGTAGACTTAGAATGTGTTTAACTACTTCAAGAAACCATGTTTCAAAATCTAGTGTTGAAGCCTTCAAGTCTGTTCAAGAAATCAAGCAAGAGAGTGCAAATTCATTAAAGCTCGACAGCTGGTTGATACCTGCTCAACACCTCCTATCTATCGAGGTTTACGAATTTCAGATTTCAACTCTGATTTTCTTAGGATCCGTGAATCTGTCTATGGGCCTTCTTTTCTACTAACTCTAGACATATAAAAGGATTGTTTTAAGAGCCGTCAAACTGTACACAATTTGCACAAGCATTAAGCAAACTCTGTTCAAGCAAATTGTGACCGGAGACAAAGTTCTTGACCTAGTTCATCTCTTTCTTGGAGAAGTTGCTGTGTATTTGCACCTTAAGGTTTTGTGACCAAGCATCTTCCTGATCTTCATCATGTGGATAAACTGAAGAACTTTGCAGCCAACAATCTTTTCAGACTGGTGATTGAAGTCGCGTACTGGGATCCGCGCAATTGGTTAGTCACGTACTTGGAGTCGTGCATCAGAAAGGGAAACTATCACTACAGAACAAGTCCGATTGGGTATTGGGGTAAGGATTCAACTATAGGTTGGTAAGGTACTTGGGATTCCTTGCTTGTAACCGCTTGTTGTGATAATAGTGGAGTTGCGGGAGTGGTGACCTGAAAATCACCCGGTGGGGTTTTTGCCGTTAGGTTTTTCTCCATTCATAAACAAATCACCGTGTCATTTATTTTCCGCTGCATTTTTAGTTTATTGGTGATTTGTTTGTGCTACCACGTTTTGCATGATAAATTGATTAATTAACAACTTGGCTAATTAATTAATTAATTCCTATCACAAGGGGTCATTCAGTTTGTGGCCTATCAATATATGTAAATGAATTTCATAAGAATGAGTCAACCATGAGGATCCTGGCCCACTTTCTCACAGACTTAGTTTCTTTGCACAAGACTTGTGGGATTTGGAACTCAAGTCCAAGTAGCTTTGCTTGGGCATTGTCTTCCAAGATAGTTAGGTGAGGAGGAATTTGTGGGAGATAGTGATATCTAATGTGTGCATGTTTCGGCATATGTTTCTTTGGAGGCTAAGAGCATTAGCAGTAGTGGAGCTAAAAAGCTATATAGCTATTTTAGCTCCATAAAAACCCAAAAAATGCTCACACAGCAATGAAGGCAAAGCTAAAAAATTTTAGCTTCAGCCTTCCGTACGAAGCTATATTTGGCTTCACACAGAAGGTGAAGGTAAAAACAAAAAATAATATTTTAATCCTATCGCTTTCATTCTCTCCCTCTCTCCTCAAATCAGCCCTTAAGCTCTCAAGCTTAGACTCTCACCGGCCTTTCCCTCATTTTTCTGCCTTTTCTCCTTTCTGCCGTTTCTCCGATGCTCACCAACGTCGAAGCTCAGCCACTGACCCATCTCCACAAAGCAAAACTCTCACCGGACGACCTACTCACTGACTCAACTCCACCTCTAAACGACTAATTGGGCTGTCCATCCACGTTGTCGTTTTGGTCATCGAGCTTTCTTCGTAAAGCTCTTTGGTCTTTGTTAAAGCACTCATCGAATGTCGATGAACACAGCGTGTCATCACAACCATGTGTGTCATTACTATCTCGTCTCCACTCTCGTCGCTCAATCTCACCATCAATGAGAGACCACGACGATGATTTTGAGGATGAGAGGGATCTGAACACCTTTTCAACTCGGGCTCGGAAGCTATCGTCTACAGATTCTGAGGACGCCATTGAGATTGAAGGAGAAGGAGATTTTTTGAGGTTTTCGTTAACTCCTTTTTGCGGGAATTTTTCTAGGTTCATGGAATTTTTCTGGTTTCGAATTGTTGGGTTTGTGATCGAATTTATGTGGGTTTTATTTTTAAGGTTGTGGGTTGATTTTCTTGGGTAGTTATGGGATGATTTTGGTGGTTGTGGTGGCGGTAGGAGTAGACTGTGGGCAGGGTGGTGGTGGTGGTGGTGGTGGGCTGTATTATTTTATTGTGATATTTATATTATTTTATTGTGTTGAAAGCTAAAATAGATCCACTGCTGCTTGATGTTTTGTAAAATGTGTAGGTAAAATAGATAAAATAGCTTTTTGTGGAGCTAAATAGCTAAATTTTTAGCTCCACTATTGCTAATGTTCTAAGTGATATTTTGAATGATCTCAAGGATATAGGACGAATTCCTCCTCCTTGGCTTTCTTATTTTGTTCATTTTCTCTCCCTTTTCCCTTGTTGGGCTCTTAAATCTTTAAGAATTATCATTTTGAACCTCTGAACTCTCCCTTTTTTTCCTCCATCTAAATCCCCCTTCCCCTCCCCCCCTTATGCTATGCTTTAGTGTTTCTTTTATAGTGGACATGGTCTGGTACCCCGAGCGAGGACGCCCATGGTTTGCTAGGTAAAACCATGTCCTCTGAAACCTGAAAAAGTGCATTGGGTGAAGGTTTAGCTTAATTAGGCAATTATAACTCAAAAAGGGTGTTTAGCTTTAGCTACAAATGGAAGATTCCTTCTTGAAAAGTCAAAGGAATGGGTGGGCTGCTCAATGCAATGGATGACAGCTTTAATTGAAAATGACAACTGAGAGGAAATTGTGGGGAGATGTCATGCACATGGAGAAACTGAGTTTTCCATTGGCTCATGTATTCCAAGCAAATATATAAACCAAGGGAAACCTTTGGGATCTTCCTTTCACCAGAAATCACTCCCCTACTGACCAAACCACTTCTTCCTTACTACCAACTCGGAATCCCATGGGCTTAGACCATGGGTTGCAAAGATAATACCTGGTTTTGCTAGATTTTTTTAATGGCTTTTACTGGAAATCTGAACATACACCTTGGCTTTTCCATGTGTCAGCCAAGGTCCTCTTCTCAAGGCTTCAAACGGACGCATCAAGGTCCTAGGGCCTTGATGTTGATTCTTCTTTATGCAGGTCCTCTTGCCTGATCGAGATCCCTCTTCTTACTACATGTACTCTAGCTAACCAAGTCTGGGTCCTCTTCTTCTTCTTTTTTATTATTATTATTATTGTAAAGACCAAAGTTGGGAGGCAACCCAAAAATTAATGAACTTCAGCCCAGAAAGCCCAAAACAATAAATTTATAGAGAATGGGTTGGAAAAACTGGGTTGAAATGAGCCAAATCACAAACATAGCAAGCTTAATTCACAAAGGCAAAGACAAAGGATTTAAATTTTATGAAAATCGTCCTTGGCTTAGGTTCGAGGAGGTCTATCCTTATGTATTCTTCACAAATACGATTATAGGTGTTGTTCTTGATTTTTACAGTGTTTCTTTCTTGAATTTTTGATCCCTTGTCCATGGTGGTCTTTTCCTTTATATAGTCCCCCTTAAATGATCCTGGCCTTCCACCTGTTGATCACCTAGCCCATACTTAAGTGTACGTCTCATCAGACACCCCCTTCTGCCCTTTTCGTGTGTTAGGGGAGCCAATGTAGTCCTGTTCAGAGGTCTTCTCCACATTAATGCAGCTAGAAAGTTAGCTACAGAGCCTTTAATGTGGTGGCCGCAGCTTTCCCCTTAGATATTTTAGGACTTCCCTGGCAATGTTTATCTGTGTCTTGCAGAACTTCGCGGAACGTCATCTCGGATGGTAGACCGCTTGTTCGGACCTCAGCTTTGCTTATCCGAGGTGACCTTTGTCCTCGGTGTACTTTATTGTGCCCTCATAACCCTGACCGACTTGGTCGTTCACTAATGTGGGTCCCCTTAATGGTGTTTTTTCCTCCTCGGACGACCCTAATCCTCGGCTTAGGTTTTGGGCCCAATATAGATGTGGATAATGAGTTTCTGGGCCCAATACCCCTACAATTATTATTATTATTATTATTATTATTTCTTTCTTTTTCCTTCTTTTTGAGACTTTGGGCCTTCACGGTCCTTCTTAACTTCATGAATTAGGCCTTTTTTTGTTAAGGCCCATGGTCTTTCCTTACTTTTCATGGAATGGGCTTTCTTGTCAAATTTTGGTCCTCAACACCTTAGTTAACATAATTAAACTTATCTAATTCTTGAGAGGAAGAATTAAACTTATTTCTTATATCTTATTCTGTGTTTAATTTGGCTATGATATGTTGCGCTTCAATCCATCATGCTCCTTAATTATACATAAATATGATAGAAACAATATTTAGATAAATACAAGAGGAAATCAACTAGGATTTTTTTTTTTTAATTTAAGAAAAAAATTCTTAAATGCATACTACAAATTCCACTATTATAATAATTCTTAAATAATATGTACTTATGATAGGCCACAAACTGAATGACCAATTGTGATAGAAATCAATTAATTAATTAGCCAAGTTATTAATTGATCAATTTATCATGCAAACGTATGGTAGCACAAACAAATCACCAATAAACTAATTATGCAGTGAAAAATAAATAACACGGTGATTTGTTTACGAATGGGGAAAAACCTAACAGTAAAAACCCCACCGGGTGATTTTCAGGTCACCACTCCTGAAACTCCACTATTATCACAACAAGCGGTTACAAGTAAAGGAATCCCAAGTACCTTATCAACCTACAGTTGAACCCTTACCCCAATACCCGATTAGACTTGTTCTGTAGTGACAGTTCCCCTTTCTAATGCACGGCTCCCAAGTACGTGACTAACAGTTGCGCGGATCCCAGTACGCGACTTCGAAACACCAACTAAGAAGATTGTCGACTGCAAAGTTCTTCAGTTCATTCACACGATGAAGATCAAGAAGATGCTTAGTCACAAAACCCTACGGTGCAAATACACGGCAACTTCTTCAAGAGAAAGAGATGAACTAGGTCAAGAATTTTGTCTCCGGTCACAATTTGCTTGAACAGAGTTTGCTCAATGCTTGTGCAACTTGTGTACCGTTTGACGGCTCTTAAAACAATCCTTTTATACGTCAAGGGTTAAGAGAAAAAAAGGCCAAAAGACATATTCACAGATCCTAAGAAAATCATATTTGAATTCTGAAATTCCTAAACCTCGACAGATAGGAGGTGTCGAGCAGCTATCGAGCAGCTGTCGAGATTTAATGAATTTGCACTCTTTGCTTGATTTCTTTAACAGACTTGAAGGCTTCAACACCTGATCTTAAAACGCGGTTTCTTGAAGTATTTAAACACATCCTAAGTCTACCCAAATACAAGTAAAGTGTGTTTTGTCAAAGGATAAGCTAATTACATAAAATCATGACATATGTTCTTAACATGTGAAATACATATATCTTAACAATCTCCCCCTTTGGCAATCCATGACAAAACAGCAACAAACACATGAACATATGAGAGAAGTCATAAATCACTCAACTCATATTCACTTGTTGAATACAATAAAATCTATCCTAACACAAACTCTTGAAAAACTTTGCAAGAAGAGAGTTTATGGCAAATAGACTTTGACAACCTGTATTTCTGAAACACTTTAAACAAAACTCATCAAGACATCTTTGTGTGAAACAAAAATAATAGATTGCATACAAATAATAAGAAGCATGTGTATAAAGAGAGAAAAGAAACAACACATGAAAGGGTAGGTGAAAGAAAAACATACATCAACAATATAGAAGAGAAAATAAGTACAATGTATGTCTATAAATGGTCACAAGACCTCATGTACAAGAACAATGTATCTAAGAAAGAAAGAAAAGAAAAGATACATAATATCCTCACTACATCCCTCAAAAGAAAAAAAAACAACACTCCCTCTAACACAATGATCCAAAAACTAACTAACTCTCCCCCTAAGAGTGACTACTCTCATATCCAAAACTACTCCCCCTTTTTGTCACGAGTGACAAAGGGTAGAGTGTCAAGTAGACATCTCATCGGTAGAGCAAGCATCTCCATCAGAATCATCGGAAGCATCATCGTCATCACCATCATCATCATCCTCATCCTCAGAATCAGAAGCCATGGGAGAAGGTGGTGAAGGGGTAGGCTTAGGAGCAAAACCGCCCATAGTCACCTACCGTCATGCAAGACGACCTACACAAACGTTCACCTAATACAACTCCATAGAGAGTGTATCCAAGCGAGCATCCATATGCTGTAGCTATGCCATGATGTCTCCTAAAGACACATCACCCGAAGAAGAAGGAGCGGATGTAGATGGAGTAGAACAAGATGGTGCAGAATGGGAGGAAAGTGCTACTGAATCCGACTGCTGCGACCGAAATTGGGCCTCGCTACGCTTAATGGTAGCGTAATCTATGGCACACATGACGGTAAAATGGTCGAAAGAGGGAAAAGGAACGGAAAAATGGCATAAAATTCTCATGATAGCGGAAGGAAAGATGAGCTTATCACGGGACGTCGAATCTAGATGAACATCTATAATAGAAAGAATGAAGTGAGAAGGAAAATCTATAGTAAGATGCTTAAGAAAAGATAACAAAAATCGAGCACGAGGCTCTGTAATGGAGTTATAGTGAGAAAGTGGATGCAAAACAAAAGTCCTCACCATGTTCATGAATCTAGGAACTTTAGCAAAAGGTCGACATGGTGTAAACAGACGCTCACCCCAAGCAGTAGGGCGCTCACAAAAAGCAGACATGAGCTCATCCCTGGACACAGTCCTCAAACGCTCACAACCAGGATAGTCAAGAAACTCTATCCTAGGGACCCGAAGCACATCCACAACTAGTTGCGGTGTGACAGGAATGCGCATACCTCGAACATGAGTGAAGAAGAGAGGTAGTGAATAATCAATCCTGTGCATGTTGGAGTAGAACTCCTAGATAAGCATGAGAGGACATGTGACCAAGACGTCACACAGTGACTCCCATCCCCTATTGTGAATGACAGAGGGAAGGTCGGTGTCGGCAAAGTCCGACAGAACGACTTAGCGTTCTGAATGAATGTCTCGTTTAGAGAAGTTCTCCGAAAATGCCTTAAAGGCATCATCATCACGAAACCGAACGTTAGAAGGTGAAGGATCAGAAGATGAAGAAGCATCGAAACGAAAAGGGTTCCGGGCTAGAATGGATTTACGTTTAGGTGTCATAGACACGACTAACGTAAACAGAAATAGAGGGAGAAAAAGAAAAGAACAATCAGAAAAGTCCCAAGCAACATCAATAATATCAAATATATTGAAATGAAGGTACGTATGCATGGGAAATGCATGAACATGTGACATGCAAAACAAATTGCATAATGGGCTTAGCCCAATCCAAACTTATCAGCACACAGAAAAGTAGCACACATCTAAATGAATGTCAATACTGTTATAATGCTAATGTGATACAATGTATGAGGTTTTAAACTCATTTAAGTGAAAACCCATCCCAAAATTTCAAAGATAACTCAACAATTTTGAAAAACCCCAAAATTTTTCAAAAACCCCAAAACCTAGGTTTCAAAACATGAAATGCATGAAGAATGAGAGATTAGAAGCTTACCAAGAGAAGAAAATCTTGAAAAAGCTTGAAGAAACCTTTGAGGATCAAGATTGGAGTGAGATGAGAGAGTTTGGGAGAGAAAACAGAGAGCCATCGAGAGAGATATCTAGTGAAATGAGGTTCGGATCGCATGAGGAGGCTTATATAGAACCTTCCGTAAATCTCGACAAATGAGGTGTCGAGAAAATGCTTGTCGATAGCTGAGGTATCGAGCAAGTATCGAGGAACAACTCATCAGATCCAAGAACAGAAGCTCAATCGATCCACCAGGTGTTGAGAAGCTATCGAGGAGGCAGGAGCTTTCTTGATCGATCCACCAGGTATTGAGGAGCTATTGGGATTGCGATATGAAAAAGCTTGAGAAGCTCGACAGATAGCAAGGTGTCGAGGAGGTATCGAGGAGGTGTCGAGTCACTTTTTAAAACCAATTTTTTCGAGAGGAGAAAAACACAAACATGAATGCAATCCAACATGCAACTCAACCAATGATCCAATTAACACAATAATCTCTTAAAATCATCTCTCAATTAAAATTTTAAAGCACATGGATCTCAAAAACACACACACACACACTAAATAAGTCTAACCAATTTTATAATTCAAAAACCAAGTTAAGACAATTTAGTGAGCATACATTAACACATGTAAAACCTTGCGATGGCCAAATCACATTGTACTTGCACACGTATCAAGAGTAGCAAAGAATATTGCGAGTTGTGTGTGAAAAACATCGCAAGATTGCATAAGTATATACATGTTATGATTATTTGAGATATGAGAAAATCACTTTAACTCACACACAATCATAACTGCTTGATAAGGACTATCACCTTCAAGGTACATCCTATAACTCCCACAACTCCTAGAATACACGCTTGCAATCATTTTTAAAGCATTTTGATCTTTTTGCTTCTGATTTTTCTTTGCATATTTTTCTTTTAAGTATATCATGCGTGGGCATATTAGTGAGAGAAAAGAAATACCCAATTATATTTGACATTCCAATTTTGCTATGCTTGAGCATACAAATGTCATTGACACTGCACTTTTGCCATGCCGAAGCATACATGTGTCAATTTATGATTGGTGGGCAACAATGGTAGGATGGTTATTAATGCCTTTCTCTTAGGATTTTTTAGTCCTTCTCATCAATCATTTTTAAAGCATTTTGATCTTTTTGCTTATGATTTTTCTTTGCATATTTTTCTTTTTAAGTATATCATGCGTGGGCATATTAGTGAGAGAAAAGAAATACCCAATGATATTTGACATTCCAATTTTGCTATGCTTGAGCATATAAATGTCATTGACACTACACTTTTGCCATGCCGAAGCATACAGGTGTCAATTTATGATTGGCGGGCAACAGTGGTGAGATGGTTATTAATGCCTTTCTCTCAGGATTTTTTAGTCCTTCCCGTCAAAAAGAGTGATATGAGTGTTAAGTATAAGAGACAACTCAATCTTACTTATCACAAACAAGAGCAACAAAGCTCACTTACTTAGTTGTGCATAGAGATGCTCATCTAAGCTAAAAGTGATACAAAGTGTAGAAAACTTTGTTTCAATGGCCATCCAAGGTACACAAGTACCAATGTACACAAAACACACACTGTTTTTGTATTTTTCTGATTTTTTCAATTTTTTTTTATATCAAAAACAAAATAAACAAAAACTAAAAATAAACAAACAAAAACATGTTAAACAAAGTAAAGCATAAAACTAGATGCAAATGCATGAGGAGAGAAGAGGAGAGAAAAAGATCAGCCCATGGAGATAACACCAATGTTTTGATGAAGTAATTCGAAGCGTTTACTGTCACGAGGTTTGGTAAACAGGTCAACCTTTTGATCATCAGTGTGAATAAACTCAAGAGTGAGAGTACCATCTTCAACAAGCTCTCTAATGAAGTGATGTCGAATCTCTATATGTTTGGTTCTAGAATGTTGAACCAGATTCTTAGAGATGTTAATGGCACTCGTATTGTCACAATAGATAGTAAGATGCTCTTGACAAATACCATAATCATGGAGGAGTTTTTGCATCCATAGGAGTTGGGTGCAACAGCTACTAACAGCAATGTACTCAGCTTCAGCAGTGGATAATGAGATGGAGTTCTTCTTTTTACTCATCCAAGAGACAAGATTATTTCCCACATAGAAACAACCCCCTAAAGTACTCTTTCTATCATCAGCATTCCAGACCCAATCAGCGTTAGAGTACCCAGCTAAGACATCACTTGTGTCATTGCTGTACCACACCAAACTCAGCAGTGGTTTTGACATACTTTATGATTCTTTTTAAAGCAGTCATGTGGGACTCCTTGGGATTAGCCTGATATCTAGCACACACTCCAACACTGTAACTAATGTCAGGTCTACTAGCAGTAAGGTAAAGAAGACTATCTATCATGCTTCTATATAGAGAACGATCAACACTTTTACCTAACAAGTCAACGGTGAGTTTAACATTTGGGCTCATAGGGGTTCTAACAAAACTAGCAGATTCTAAGCCAAACTTTTTCACAAGATTCTTAGCATATTTAGATTGAGATAGGAACATACCTGAATCTTGTTGACGAATTTGCAACCCAAGGAAGTGAGTCAGCTCTCCAATCATGCTCATCTCAAACTTGGCCTGCATGAGTTTTGAAAAACCATGAGCAATTTCGTCTGTAGTTGATCCAAAGATGATGTCATCAACATAGACTTGAGCAACTATCAGCTCGCCATCTTCTCTTTTGATGAAGAGGGTCTAATCAACCTTTCCTCTTGCGAACCCATGTGACACCAAGTATTGTGTAAGCCGATCATACCAAGCTCTAGGGGCTTGCTTTAACCCATAGAGTGCCTTCTTGTGATACAGTACATGATCCGAAAAGTGTGGATCAATGAATACTTTTGGTTGAGCCACATAGACATCTTCTTTAAGCACCTCATTTAAGAAGGCAGTCTTTACATCCATTTGATAAAGCTTGAACTTCAATTGGCAAGCCAAGGCAAGGAGAATTCTGATGGATTCCGTACGGGCAACTAGAGCAAATGTTTCATCATAGTCTACTCCTTCCATTTGTGAGTATCCTTGAAAGCAAAGATCTCTTCAAGCCAGTTACAGCCATGACAACAGGGGTAAATGGATCAACATAGCAAAGATTAAACCCTAATCAGAGTGTGCCTGCTCTGATACCACTTGATAGGCCACAAACTGAATGACCCCTTGTGATAGAAATTAATTAGTTAATTAGCCAAGTTATTAATTAATCAATTTATCATGCAAACGCGTGGTAGCACAAACAAATTACCAATAAACTAATTACGTAGTGGAAAATAAATAACACGGTGATTTGTTTATGAATGGGGAAAAACCTAACAGCAAAAACCCCACCGGGTGATTTTCAAGTCACCACTTTCAAAACTCCACTATTATCACAACAAGTGGTTACAAGTAAATGAATCCCAAGTACCTTACCAACCTACAGTTGAACCCTTACCCCAATACCCAATTGGACTTGTTTTGTAGTAACAGTTCCCCTTTTGATGCACGGCTCTCAAGTACATGACTAACAGTTGCGCGGATCCCAGTACACGACTTCAAAATGCCAACTAGGAAGATTGTCAGTTGCAAAGTTCTTCAGATCATCCACACGATGAAGATCAAGAAGATGCTTGGTCACAAAACCCTACGGTACAAATACACAGCAACTTCTTCAAAAGAAAGAGATGAACTAGGTCAAGAACTGTCTCCGGTCACAATTTGCTTAAACAGAGTTTGCTCAATGCTTGTGCAACTTGTGTACTATTTGAAGGCTCTTAAAACAATCCTTTTATATGTCTAGGGTTAGGAGAAAAAAAGGCCTAAAGACATATTCACGGATCCCAAGAAAATCAGATTTGAATTCTGAAATTCTTAAACCTCGACAGATAAGAGGTGTCGAGCAGCTGTTGAGATTTAATGAATTTGCACTCTTTGCTTGATTTCTTGAACAAACTTGAAGGCTTCAACACTTGATCTTAAAACGTGGTTTCTTCAAGTATTTAAACACATCCTAAGTCTACCCAAATACAAGTAAAATGTGTTTTGTCAAAGGATAAGCCAATTACATAAAATCATGACATATGTTCTTAACATGTGAAATACATATGTCCTAACAACTTAAGTATTTAGATGCATAACCAATTTTTTCCCCTAAAATGGGTTTTTTTTTTTTTTTTTTTTTTTTTTTTGTGAGGAGGGGTTGAAAGTAACCTGGAAGGCAAGAGTTAAAACAATTAATTTCTATGTACAATTTTCCTTTTGGTATAATTGGGGGAAAAAGTAGTTCCCTATCTATATATTGCTTCTATCTAATGATGAAAAAAAAAAAAACCATAAAACTGTCATTTATGAAGGAAAGTCGCAAATTTTTCAAAAACTTATATGGTAGCCCAAAAGTCCTTTATTCAAACTTATTATTATGTTACCACATTGGATTTGATGAGTTTTTTTAATAAGAACACACACACACACACACACACATATATATATATATATATATATATATATATATATATATATATATATCATCACATTAACTATGCAATTTACCAGTTATAAATACATTTTTCAATTACCAAAACATACAAAGTCTCTTCCTCTTCCCTAACCTTCCCCTCCCTCAACTCTTATGTATTGTATATACCTTTTCCCCTTCCCCTACATAACTTTGATATTTATATTTGTTCTCTTTTAATCTCTCTTAAAACCAATAAGCATAGTATTTGTGATTTAAATTTTTTTAATTATCACTACGTGTTTGTTTTTTATATATACTATCAAAGGTACCTCTCTCTCTCTCTCTCTCTCTCTCTCTCTCTCATTTCAATTTCTCTATAATCTTGATCTTCTATTTGTTAAAATTTTAGAAATTTTAGAAATTTTGTTTGACTTCATCTTGCTAGATTCTTTTTCATGATCATTGGTTTCTTTGCTGTGGGTTGGCCTATAGCTGAAGACCTGGGAGATATCAAACAAGATATAGTTGCTACATTAAAATTATAGAAATCAAGAATATTAATATATACAAAAACAAATATGAACATATATAAACAATTATACTGTGAATACATTTGCTTTCCTTTACCCCTTTTACATTATTTTCTGATTGACTAAGGTCAACTACACATTTAGCTTCCTTAGTTTTCACATTTTTCAAATTGTATGGAAAGGAAAAATAGAAATCAGTATATGTTTTAGGGAGAAAATTTTTTATAATAGTTGATTCTCATTTATAAGTTTAGTGATTCTGAAAATATAAATTGTTATAACTTTGCTTAATAGTTCTTATGTGATAAAGTGGAAACAAAGTTTTAATAAATTTCTCATTAACTTCTCAAAAAATGCAAAATAATGTTAGCTTTCATATGAAACCTTCAAGATTCATTTTTATGTTCTAATAAAAATTATATATTTTCCATTTTTTAATTGTGTTCTATTTTGATGCATATCTCACTATATTACAACATATTGCAAATATTGTCATATATAATAATTGAAAGTAAAATTCAACATGTTTCCTTGCCCAAAAAAAATATTTATACAAAAAATCAACATATAGACTTCTTTACTTGCATAAAATATATTATATATATTACAATGTAATCACATTATTGTGTGATGAGTTTAGGACTATTACTTATAATTCTCAACTACTATTCTCATTCTTTACTTGGCAAAAAAGAATATGATGTCAAATTTTCCCGCGCATTGTGTAGGTCTACGACTAGTTATTCTCTAAAAGCTAGTTTCAAAGTGGTCTACATCACTTAAGTTCACAATACTGCTAGGAAAAATATTCACAAGGATTATGAATCCAAACATAGAGAGATACTATAGGTTTATATAGAGTGAAGGAAAAAGGAAAGAAAATAATGATAAAAGAAAAAGAATGAAGGGTGTTGGGCACCTCCCCCCTCCCTCCGCCACCTCCCTTCCTCCACCTTACCCCCTCCCTCCACCACAAACACTACCACCTTTCTCTTCTTCCCTGCCACTCCATCCTCCACCAGCAACATTTCCAATCCTACCTTTCTTTTCCCCAAGTTTTTTCCCCACTCCATAACAATTTTTTCCCCCATATCCTTGCTCTTTCCCACAATCCTTTTACTGGTCAAATCAGTTTGGTTAGTACATTCCTCGTTATACCCCAGCCCAACCCTCCTTCCCCTTAAAAGTATTAAATCCCAAGCCTACACAGCACCCACCAAAACCCACTCCCAAGCTTTTTACTACCAAACCAGGGGTGTCAGAGGGGAAGCACACTTTTTCTTTTCGTATCAATTCAAAGTCATTTCTCTTGGCTCTTGATGGGGGTCGTATGAATACATATTCCATTACTGAAAAACGAGGCAAACATCACGGCTCTGTCCGGGTTGGTAGATTGAGGTTGGATTGGACCATTGCTTGCTTGTTAGAGTTGTGCTGGTGGGACTCTAGCAAGCAACACTTTTTCAAACGGTTTCATGAGCACCATAAAATCTTGGAGTTTTCTAGTAGGTTGAACAAGGGTGGTCTTTTCGTAGAGATCTCTGAGTACCATAATGAGGCAACACGTGGTTGTTTGCATGTCCCAGAAGGGAGGAACAAGGGAGGTTGGGTTTTCCTTGAAATGAAGCTACATGTTTTTTTTTTTGGGAAAATCGGCTTCTAGGTCGGGGAAGGAGGTGGCTGCTGGCGGTGGTAAGCTTGAAAAATCCACTGGCAATTCAAGGAATCAAGTTTGGAAAAATCTTAATAGGAACGTGAAATCAGGAAGGGGTTATGTTTAGAGAATCAACTTCCAAATATTACTGGGAATTTAAATTAGAAGGAGAGTTATGGGGGATTTGACTTTCTTCAAAATTCAAATAATCCAACTCATCCCATAAATAGCCACCCCTTGCGTGGTCCTTCTACCAAATGGACTCAGGCCCATTTCTATTTAAAAATTACTGTTGCTTTTGATGGGGATACACAACATACGGTCTGCTGGAGTAATTTTGTCCAACCTATAGAAGCTAAGTTGGGCCTAGTAATGTTAGAGCCTCGGGTTAAACACGATCAAGCTTATCGGGCTAAACCTACTAAAGCCCAAAATGATTTCATTAAAAACTTGGTAAGATTGATTGAAAGTAGTTCATAGGAGGTGGGCGAAGGGTTGGGGTCCCACGTCTCAATCGAGAAGGTTCTGAAGGTGCATCAGAGCACTGGCAAGTTGGGTGGAGACTTCCCAAGGTCCGATGGGTGTGTGGATAAGTTTGTGACTCGTGCTTCTTCGACGGCTCCCACAGTTCAATTGAAAAGCCTTTATTGGTGTCTTTGAGCACTGATGAGATGGGTGGAGTCCTTCCGAGGTCTGAAGGGTGCGTTGATGAGTTTGTGGCTGCTAGTGGTCCTTTAGTGGGCCGTAAATCAAGCGGGGCTAAGGTGGGATGCATGGGTAGCACTGTTTTTCTCGTCGATGGTCCAATGGAGGACTTTCCATACTTCGAGGCTATTCCAAACTCTGATGGGCAGTCTGACAGCGCCAAGCCCGATGTTTCTCTAAAGTTGGTTTCTTCGCCTCTATTGGTTTTCGAATTCTCTGATATGATCTGCCATCACAAGTTGTTTGGTAAAAATCTTTTCTCTCCTCTCTCTGAGCTGGGTTCTAATTCTAAGGAAGATGACATATTGTTGCTGGATTGGGTCAATTACATGGGGTCAAGTAAGAATAAGGATGGTAGGAATGCTTTGGATGTTGTACCTTTGGCTAAGTGGGATCCTTACGGGGGTTTGGAATTAGTATCAGATCCTTACGAGGGTTTGGAATTAGTATCAGGGGAGGCTACACCGGATGATTTTTTTGTGGAGGATGATCTGGAACCTTCAGTGTGGGTGAACATGATGATTAAAGGCTTTGGTAAATTTGTGGGCTTTCCTATTGATTCATGTGAGAAGCAGTGCATTGCTTTCTTTCAAAAGCTTGAGAAAGTGTAGGAAAAACAAGCTACTGCAAGTAGTTTTTGTCGCACTACCTCTTCAACTAAAGAAGGTACAAGGGAATTAAGGAATTTAGTTTC